>CM053811.1:7070000-9570000 GCA_028671895.1 Oenanthe sinensis | reverse complement strand
TTAATAATTCAACCTTCTGGAATAATATGGATACGGTTCCTGTAGTACTAGATTGGGTTATTGGGCTTGAAAATTGCACTCAAGTAGCTCAGAATCCAAATTCTTCTGTTTGCTACCAAAATAGTGACTGCTCTGATGGAACTCGAAATAGAGAATCTAGAGGTTATCGTTGCATATGCAAACCAGGTTATGAGGGTAATCCGTATCTCAGTCTTGGATGCCAAGGTAATTAACTAAGTTGATTGTTCCTTCTAATTTTTAACTTGTTGAGTAACTAATGAGTTGATTTAATGTAATTTTACTTTTGTATTTTGTAAGATATTGATGAATGTGAACAACAAACACACAATTGCGAACAACACGCGCACTGCAGTAATACTAACGGGAGTTTTAGTTGCGTTTGCGGATCTGGCTACTATACTGACCCTGGTAATGACAAAAGATGCATTTCCAAGTCCAAAGTGATCATGTATGCAACAGGTAAATTAATCCTCGTAGTCAGGGTCAAGCTTCATACATATACATTAAATATATATAGACAATACTTAAAGTACTCTTTTGCAGTATATCCACATAATACTTTTTGATTGGATTCACCCGTCGATAACGCAGGTATAGGATTTTGTTGCCTTTTGGTAATCATTGGATTGAATTGGGTGTATTGCATCATGAAGCAGAGAAGACATTCCCAATTAAGAGAGAAATTCTTTAAGCAGAATGGGGGTCTCCTCTTAACACAGCAAAGTATCTCTGAGGGTGGTACTGTTGAGTTAACAAAACATTTTACTTACGAAGAATTGAAGAAAGCGACCAACAACTATGCTGCTGACAGAGTACTTGGACAAGGTGGTTATGGCGTAGTTTACAAAGGAGTATTACATGATCAACGTGTAGTTGCAGTCAAAAAATCTAAGGTACTAGATACCAGTCAAATAGATCAATTTATCAATGAGGTTGTGATTCTGACAAAAGTTAACCATAGAAATGTGGTCAAACTTCTAGGTTGTTGTTTAGAATGTGAGGTACCATTGTTGGTATATGAGTTTATATCCAATGGTACTTTACATCATCATGTCCATAGTATTGATGGAGGATTGTCATGGTTATCTTTGGACAATCGGTTAAGAATTGCTGCTGAATCTTCTGGCGCCCTTGCATATCTTCACTCAGCAGCTTCTACGCCCATTCTACACAGAGATGTCAAATTAGCCAACATATTACTGGATGAAAATTGTGTTGCCAAGATATCAGATTTCGGAGCGTCAAGGTTGGTACCCATGGATCAAACTAAAGTGGTTACATTAGTCCAAGGAACTTTAGGGTACTTAGACCCCGAATACTTCCATACAGGGGAACTAACCGACAAAAGTGATGTTTATAGTTTTGGAGTCGTTCTTGCAGAGCTCTTGACCGGAAGGAAACCAATTTGCATGGACAATTCCATGGAAGAGAAAAATCTAGCTACATATTTCATTGCATCCCTAAAGGAAAACAGATTATTCCAAGTTCTTGATCGTCGAGTTGTGAGGGAAGGGGCGATGGATCAACTTGAGAAAGCTGCTGAACTTGTGAAGAGGTGTCTTAACCTTAATGGCGAGGAAAGACCAACAATGAAGGAAGTGACGATGGAAATCGAAAGTTTAAGGAAAGTTTCTACACATCATCATGGCAATGAAGACACAATGAGCTTAAAAGGTCATCCAGAGATTCAACATTCAGATCTTTATGAAATTCAACTAAGTTCTTACCACAATGTTTTGAATGACTCCCGACAATATAGCTCAAGTACTTATAGTTTGTTGCATGGGCCGAGCAGCCCTCGCTGAAATATCTTTAGTTAGTAATTTGTGTAATATACATAATAAGTTTATGATGCATGCGCATTTCATATGTGCATGTCATATGACTTAAACTATACAAATAGTTGATTTAGATCAAGATATGCATATGTATTTGGTTTGAAAATAAAGAGTGTATACATAATTGGTTTGTAATCTGGAATCATCCTATGGAGCTTGTATAGATGATGTCGTGAGTCAAGTAATTGTACACTTAGCTGGTTCCTTTAAGCTTTGTTTGATAATTCGAGTATTAATTTTTCATTTCAAACATATAGTCAATAAACTTCATTCAATTCATTACACTTCCAAAAAACATAGTAGAATCTATTATCTGATATGATAAGCATCCTTGTCCATATATATGGTAATTAATCGGAAACAAGCAACTAAAGATCCTGCTCTAAAATAGAAATAGAATGTCGACCACAGAAATCCACTTGCCAACAACATGAAGAGACTGTGAATTCTACGAGCAGTGAAAATCAAAGTTGAGATTATTAATCAATTGGCATAATTATATAATTATTTATTTTATATTTATATTTGTGTTAATAAAGAATAAATACAAATTATATTTTTTTTAAAATATAAAACAAATTTTATTTTTACAAAATACAATATAACAAATCGTGTATAGTTATCAACGTAATTCGTTCTAAGCCAAAAGAGTTTATAAAAAAATTGCAATCTTCTTTTTTTAAAACATTTTTTAATTATTTTTTCAAATGCTACTTTTGTGCTGCTATTCTCAGAGGTTTGATTAATTTAAATATAAAAATAACTATGAGTTAATATTGTACAATTATTAGAAATAAATAAGAAAATAAATTATTTATTTAATTTTTTTCTTAAAATGAATTTTTTTTGACAGAATTAAAATGAATAATTTTTTTAAAATAAAATGTAAAATGTAAAAAAACTCATAGCTGATATTTAAATATCATTAACCAAACAACCCCTTAATTAAGGTCGTATTCGTGATCGTAAAGGTGCATACCAGTTTGTACATGTGGTTCTAAAACTAAGGAAAATTCATTGAAATTAAATACATATACAGACACAAAGAATAAATTATTTATAATCATATTCACATCAATCATATTCAAATTCAAACAAGAAGGATTGATAGTAAATCAAGATTACTAGTTCAACTGAGGGGACGTGTTTTTAATTCAAAGGAAGGATATTGAGGACTAAACACAAGTTTACAAACAATAATTTTCTTTAATGTGAGTTTCGATATATAATAAAATTTGAATTATAAATTATAGTGATAATCTATTTATTTTTCAAATTATAACTAGGGGTATGTATTGAAAAAGTCCAATTAATAATTTTTTAATATGCTTAATTTCTGTAGAAAGTATAGATTAGTAGCATACCTGAAATCAAGAAATCAAGAGTGAAATACCGAAAAATAGTTCGAGACACATGAATATCCTTAAAACTGATAAACCCCTTTCGTATGATCCTTGAAGGTGTGTTGACCTCCGTCTCTCATGATACGACGACAAAGGTGATTTGAAGCACTTATAAACCCATCTTCTACAAACCAAACAAACACGCTTTTTATCACACAGAAACCCGATCCCAGAGCTCTAAGAGGAGTATGCAACAAGTTATGAAAAACTTGTAGGAAATTTTTCTATCCCCAAAACCCAAAACCCTGATGTAAATGTCTTCTTATATAGGAGTATAAAATATATAACCTAAATAAAATTAATTATGTAACTTACACACAATAATGAGCTACAATTAAATTTAATTAATTGCTAAGAAATTTAACCCTAATATTAAGTGTTTTTATTGCTAAAAATTGGGTCATGTACAATACACGTGTCCAAAAGAAAGAGAAGATTTGAAGGAGTGGAAGAAAACTCGAGTAGGGGATAATGTTTCGCTTGTAACTGATGATATTCTTTTGATTCAAGAACATAAGGGATCGAAAGAAGAATGTGTACTTGACTCAGGATGTTCTCATCACATATGTGATGGGAGAGAGTGGTTCTCGTCCTACGAGAAGTGTGAGGGAAAGATGGTAACTTTACTAAACGGTAAAAAAGAAAAGGTTGCTGGCATTGGTGATGTTACAATGAAACTTCATAATAGTCGTGTTCGGAGGTTAACTCAAATAAGGTACGTACCGAATTTAAATCAAAATCTAATTTCATTGGGTAAATTAGTTGATTTGGGATATACTGTTATGATGAAGAACAGTATGTTGGACGTCACTAAAAGAAATTTAGCGATACTCAAAGGTTGAAAGGACAAGAGAAAACTTTTTGTGTTAGAAGAAGAGGTTCTTGTTCGAAGGGAGGCATTGGCGAATGAATGTTGATGTATTGATGGTGATCATTAAATTGGTTGTGAAACCGTATTTGGTTTAAGGGGATGATTGTTTGGTTAAACTCAATATGGTAGCACGGGTTTTGGTAATTTAAGACAAATATGGGTAGTATAATAATTATATTTTGATAATTATTATGGATGATAAAAATTATAATTGAACAATATTAAATTTATAAATATTAATTCGGATAAGTTTTCTTGTGTTATTAGATTTTTAGTAGTATAATATTAATTAAAATTTATAAATAATTATGTAACATATATAATTTAAACCTTACATTAATAAATAATAGATTTTATTATATTGCTAATAAAATTTAAACTTTAAGGTAATATTAAAAAATAAAATGATATATAACAATTACCGTCATAATAATATTTATATCCCACTTTTTCGTACTAATATATGACAGGTTTTTTATTGAACCAAACATTTTTTTCTCATATATAAATTGATTAAATTTTAAAAATGTATTAATATTTATTAATTTATATTATTTTAATTTTATTTACCAAAAAATATGATTTAAAGTATGTGATAACGT
This sequence comes from Oenanthe sinensis, assembly GCA_028671895.1. Taxonomy (NCBI): domain Eukaryota; kingdom Viridiplantae; phylum Streptophyta; class Magnoliopsida; order Apiales; family Apiaceae; genus Oenanthe; species Oenanthe sinensis. Next base: position 9,565,265 of record CM053811.1, on the reverse strand, counting down.
GTTTTTGATATTGTATTATATATAATATAGTAACAAAATAGATTGCGTATTTAATATTTTAGCCTAAGGTTGAACTTTTAGTTGGGAAACTCAAATATTTTTTTTAAAACCTAATTTTTTCAATTCGATTCAAACTTATGAATTAAAAAGATTTATGAGTTCTCAATATAAGAATTTCTGCCGTAAGTGAAATTGATTCTCCGTATAAAGTTATCTTTATATCTTATATAATATATTAAATATTTTTATAGAAAATATTTGGATAAAATTTTTTATTCCTCCCTCTCATAAGGAAAATTCACAGTCTTCCTCCATCTGTCTATATGTAAAATCATAATATTATCTCTACTTTAATCTAATAACAATATATAATAATGTATGATATATGACATGTCTCTGTACAAATCTAATATAAAAAGTATTTTAATATTTTAAATTAATTATAAAAGGGTTTCTTAAATGGAATAGAATTCTCCAATAAAAAATTATAACTATCTTTTCTCTCTAGATTATGGGCTACTCCAATTGAATTTTGGATGTTGGACTACCTCAGAATTAAAGATAATTTTGTAAGTTTGGTGTGGGCTGTAAAATCATCCAATTCTGACTTCTAAAACTCAAAATGTGACCCAATCAATATCGGCCGAGTAAGGAGTACAATAATTAAGATTTTTTTTAAATTTAACTCCAAAATATATCTTTTAAGTTCAAATTTATATATTACTAAGATATCTAATAGAGTTTGAGTTATAATATGAAGCGGGGTAAACAAAATTATAGTTGTTAAGAATTTTAATAATAATTATAACTTATATATAATTAGTACATAATATTATGTAGTTATTAAGAATTGTTCTTCTCACTTTTGGTAGTATTTGGATAACTTTCATCTTACTCTTATTATATACTAACTTATAACCCCTGCAAAGCACAGACGAGATTAATAAATTATATATTAATTATTTTATATGATTTAAATATATATTTTAAATTTTTTATTATGTCGGCTATAATAATATAATATATAATTAAAATTATTTATAGATAAAATAATATTATTATTTTAATATTCATGAGATTTAATTAATAAGTTTTAATATTCATGAGATTTAATTAATAAGTTGTAATTTCAAGTAGAAGTGAAATGAGATATGTTATTAGATTGTTGTACAAAAAATGATTCACCGATGGAGTTATATGTAAAATATATATGTTTTAAAATTAAATTATAATTATATTATAATTGCATAAAAAAGTCGTATAAAAAGAAAACTCACGGATGATAAAAAGAGTTGTATAAAAAGAGGACTTACCGGACGGATGACCAACTGACCAAACTTTTTATTTTTTTATTTTTTAAAATAAGTTTTTTTAAAAATTGGATGGTTATGATCTTTTCTATGAATCACCTAAAATTGGACGGTTATGATCTTTTCTATGTTTACCAGGGAATGATATTTATATATTAATATTCATAAAATTTAATGATATATTAAATAAAAATTATAGGATAAGTATTAAATATAATATAATATTATTCTTCAAGAGTTGTATAAAAGGAGGACTATTGGGATAGAGTTGTATGTATGATATATCTTTTTTAAAATAAGATTTTATTAAAATTGGATGGATAGGATCTATTCTATGGTTTACCTAAAATTGAACGGTTAAGATCTTTTCTATGATTCACCCAAACCACCACAATCTTCAGAGACTATCTCGAGATGTTTTAATTTTTATTTTTCTTGTTTTCTAGAGGTTTGTAATTTTAATTATTAAGTTTGCTTAGTTTTTGATTTTCTGTTTTCTCGATGTGTGTATGATAAGTAGAATATAATATAAGATTATCCTATCTTATTATGATATTTTGTATAAAAGTAGGACTACTTGAGATAGAATTGTACGTATGATTACACTTTAATAAAATTATATTTTATTAAAATTGGACGGTCAAGATCTTTTTTATGGTTCACCCAATACCATACTGACGACCAAAACTTTTAATCTTTCGGTTTTAATAATATAGTATAGATTGGACGGTCAAGATCTTTTCTATGGTTCACCCAGAATGTGAGATATTTTAGTTAGAAGATTAATATAAGATTGTATTTTAATTAGAATATTAATATTTTAAAATTAGGCTCAATAATTAATCAATTATCCGGCTCAAATATCGACCGACTACCAAACTTTCAATTTTATCATAAATTTTAATGATATATTAAATTAAAATTATAGGATAAATTTTAATGATATATTAAATAAAAATTATAGGATAAGTGGGATTCGTAAAATAAAAAATATAGAATATAATTTAAATATAATATAATATTATCATATCAACAGAATTATATTCTTACATAAAAGTAATGTTTATATTCTTTAGAATTATAATGTTTATGAGTTGTTTGCATAAAAGGAGGATTACTGGTGTTAGAATTGTATATATGATTATATTCTTTTAAAATTATAATTTATTAAAATTCAACGGTTAAGATTGTTTCTATGGTTCACTTAAAATTGGACGGTCAAGATCTTTTCTATGGTTCACCCAGTACCACGACCAAAACTTTTAATCTTTCGACTTTAATAATATAGTATAGATATGATATAATAGGCAATACTTAGGTATTGTTAGCCTTAAGTATTTGTGATTGATTGGTTGCACTTATTGATAATTGTTTGGATTAATAATATAAGTTGGGACACAGATTTTCCGCGTCATATAATTTTATTGTGTATGCTTTGCGTTGTTTGTTTATTTCGGGTTTTGCTTCCTACCAGCTTAAGAAGTATTTAGTACTTAAAAGAAATGCAAACTTCAATTCGTACAAGGGCACTACACCATATATCACCTTCACCAACAATTTTTTTAGTGTTACAAGCAAAAATATTTCCTTAGGGCAATACTTTTTTTTGCATTGTAGTTGATATAATTCAGTGTTGCCTTAGACATGAAAAAATTGTTTTTATCATACATATTTTAGTGTTGCCATTGAGTATCAAAAAAATATTACAATTCTTAAAATAATGAATGACAATTTTGGTAGTCAAAATTTGACCAAAATTTTGACAGTACAAGCTAATACAAACTAGCTGAATAAGTGAAATTTTGGGCGGATAAAACACAAACAAATAAAAATAAAAACATCTCATTATACAAACACCCCCACTTACACAAATACAAACACCATGCTCAATTGAATTTAAAAATTATGTTATTTTTTTAAAAATAAAATCAAAATATAAAGTTAAAATAAAAAAATAAAAATTATATTATATACTTTAAAATATAAAAAGGGTTTAAAAAATAAGTGTTTCGATGAATAAAAATGTGTTGCTAAGAAAGGTGTTATACCTTCTTGTGTTGGAATAGAAGGAAAGGTGTTGCAATAGGATTTACAGCAACATTTGTTTTGGTGTTGCAATAGATTAAAAGGTGTTGCAATAGCTCTACTGTAACATGTTTTAAGGTGTTGCTATAGACAAACAAATGTTGCTATAGGCGGTCTATTGCAACATAAAAGTTGGTGTTGTTGTAACTTTGAAAAGTGTTATCTTAGACACTTACGGTAGCATTGCAAAAATACTAGTAAATTTTGAAAAAGTGTTGTCGTAGGCTATTTTTGGGCTTACAACAATATTTTTCTGTCATTTTTACATTTTTTTCGGGTGTTATTATAAGCCATATATGGTGTAGTGTGCTACAAGTATTACAGTTAGTCATACTCCTAACAATAATAATGATGAATAAACCGGAGATAATATCTTTAATATCATCGTTTTACAATACCATGCAATGAGAATTTTGTATTAGGACAACAAGTGGTCCCTTCGATGTTTAAATAGAACAGATATATGTGCAGAGTTAACAACAACCATGCAGTAGTGTATGCCATAGTTAAATTGAAGGTTTATGACTACTGCTCCACTGCTAAACTCAAATAACTTATATAAATAATATATAAACAGTTTTTTTAATATGTGCTGAAGGACGGATAATAAAAGATGAGGTGTCAAATGTACATTGGTTCTTATTTATTAATAATAATGGACCCCGTATGTAAAAAAAACTACCAATAAAAATAAGACACCTTATAAAAGTACCATGAAAGTAAGTGATTAATATGTGCTCATGGGCACACACTAAAAATACCCTTATTTGACTCGGTTTTTCTTGGTTATTATAGGTTTGGATTGGGTTTCAGTTTTAATTCAATTTTTTACTCACCCCTAGCCTCAGCTTCTCGTCTCTCTTCAAATACTTACATTTTTACTACTCAGGAGTTATGTACCGATCATGTATTATATTTTTATATTTTTCTCACTCGAAATCACATTTATAGGTTGAGAGTGGGTCATAAACGCTCACTTTTGTACAATAACAAATCTTTTATATTCATAATTAGTTATGAAATATTTGGGGTGATATAGAGTCGAACGAGTAACAGTATATAGAGTATTTTGTAAAGTCTTCTTTTAGAACGAGTCTTCCTTTCTAAACTGGGATTTCAATGCGACAATGTTCACAATTAAATCTTTACAACTACTTTGAGTTCTACATGCAACAACTTCACGTCGTATAGTCTTAAATTCCACGCACACAAATAGTCTTAAATTTCACACACAAAATTATAGCGATCGAATATTAACAACTAACTACAAACAATTAGTACTCGCAAATTAGAGTTTGAAATTGTAACACTGATAGACCCGTAATTACTGCATGTTCAATACAAATCTAAAACTGAAAGTGCATATGTTAAAAAAATCAACATATCATATATAAATGAAATATTCCATTTAAATATGAGCATTCAATTGAAATTTTATATTTATAATATAAATTTATAATAGTTATTTAAAAAATTATTAGTTTTGACCAATTCTTTCAAAAAGTGTTATATTTATAATAGTTATTTAAAAATTTATTATTTTTGGTCATTGTTATTTTACTTGTTATAAATTGAAAATTGAGCTTAGAAAGAATAAAAATTTGAGCCAGATTGGAGTTGAAATCTGGGTCTTGTAAAACATTGTCATGCATTGAACATATTTTCAGGTTTTAATCTTCATCCTGCATTCGCCATTAAGGATTGATGAAATATTATTTGAAAATCGAGATTATTAAGTCAGCTGAGGGTACATTGAGGACTTTAGCTTGATACTTTTGCTAAAAATAAGATGGGTGGTTGATTTGTAATTAATCTCACTCTGTTTCAAAATAATAGTTGTTTTGACCTTTTATACATAATTTGGGATATAAAAAAACGTTACTTGTATATATAATTTTTACAATTTTTTTCTGAGTAAAACTATAATACTTAAATTATTATTCAGAAAAAAAAACCCGTAAATATAATACATATAAATAGATTTTTTATATACCTTAAACCACGGTTACTTTGCGGGGGTAGGGGAGAGGGAGTATATGTATTGTACCCATTGAGATGAGGCTTGTGGGAAACTTCTTTTGCCGTGGAAAAGTCTGAAATTTCTGGCCAATTTCTCCCTTAAATTTTTCAATCATCAAAATATTTGATCCTGTGACTAGCAGATCGTCCACGTATACTGCTATCAATAAAATCTCTCCCTGCTCTTTCTTTGCTTACACTGCTGGTTCGTAAGGACGCCGTACAAAGCCCAGACTTTCAAGACATGAGCTCAATTTGGCATACCAAGCACGAGGCGCTTGTCGAAGATCATACAAAGCTTTTTTTAATTTATACACAAGATGTCCTTTGCCTACCTTCTCGAATCCTTCTGGTTGAGCCACAAACACATCCTCCTTGATGTCTCCGTTCAGAAAGGTCGTTTTCATGTCAAGATGGTGCACTTCCCACCTTTTCTTAGCTGACAGTGCAAGCAATAACCTCACCATCTCCAGGCGCGTGACAGGGGCATAAACCTCATCGTAATCGATACCTTGCTCTTGTACGTATCCCTTTGCCACGAGTCGCGCCTTGTGCTTAATTACATTTCCATCTGCATCCCTTTTCAGCTTGTAAATCCATTTTAACCCAATGATTTTCTGACCAGGTGGTAAAGTCGTCAATTCCCAAGTTTGATTCTCTTCGATAGATTCCATTTCCTGTTTCATGGCTTGCATCCAATTCTTATTCGAAGCTGCCTGCTTGAAGTTAGTTGGTTCATCAACTCCCATGAGATTTAGTTCTTCACTCAACTCAATTGGCTCTGTTCGACTATAAACTTCACTGATCGTCTTGGTTTTCTTCGGTTCTGAGCTATCATCGTAATTGTCTCGATTAAGCTCAGTAACAGATGTTTGCTGCATTGTTGAATCCTCCTGAGGGACATTTCCTTCATCCATCTCTTCATCACTTGACTGATCTTTGTCCATACCATCCACACCCGTGATTGTGAAGTGACCATGTTCGTTGCTTTCTTCACCAAATGTCTTCCACGACCAAGGCTTCCTTTCTTCAAAGTATACATCGCGACTTACACACACTCGATTATTTTCCGGATCATTGAGACGGTAGCCCTTTGTCCCTGGTTCCTTTCCTAAATTTACCACCATTTTGCTTCGATCTTCGAGTTTACCAATTTGATGGCCAGGTGTTTTCATATATCCCACACATCCAAAAACCCGAATATAACTCAAATCCGACTTTCTTTCACTCCACACCTCATATGGAGTATGTCCAGTTAGAGCATGAGTGGGCACTCGGTTAAGAATATGTACCGAGTTTCTTATAGCTTCTCCCCACATCTTTGTTGGCATGTTCATCTCCTTCAGACTACTTCTGGCCATCTCTACCACAGTCCTATAAGTTCTACAATACCGTTTTGTTGAGGTGTGTAGGGCATCGTAAAATGTCGTTATATGTCAGCCCCCTCATAATATTCCTTAAATTCATTCAATGTAAACTCTCCCCCTCTATCTGTTCGAAACACATTGATACTTTTCCCTGACCTTTTCTCTACTTGTGCACGAAATATTTTAAAAAACTTAAGTGCTTCGTCCTTGGCTCTAAGAAAATATACCCACATAAAATGACTGTAATCATCCACTAGGAGGAAGAAATACCTGTATCTCGATGTTGTCTCTGGAGTGATTGGACCACATAGGTCACCGTGAACCAATTCAAGAACTTTTTCAGCCTCATATTTTGCCTTTCCCGAAAATTTCTTTCTTGCTTGTTTTGACATAAGGCATCCATCACACTTCCTTGATTGACAGATTTTTGGCAGCCCTTTCACCATATTCTCCTTTGACATTAGCTGCAAGGCTTGATAATTGACGTGTCCGAGCCGCCTATGCCACAAACGAGACACCCTTTCCGCCTTAGATAGTAAACATTCAGGCTTGCTTGTTTCTATGTCAATTTTGTAAAGTCGATTGGGTGAGCGTTTGACCTTCATCAAGAGTCGATCTTGTTCATCATAAATCCATAAGAATTCTCCCTTCAATATCACTCGATCTCCACTCTCAGACATTTGTCCCAAGCTTATAATGTTATTACACAAACTTGGGATGTAATACACATCATACAATGGTCTTTCTTCTCCATTTTTGCACATCATTGTAACTGTCCCTTTTCCTTCTATTTTCACTGTAGAGCCGTCTCCGAAATGTACTTGTCCTGTCACACTTTTTTCTAGCCTTGTAAACTTCTCCTTGAACCCTGTCATATGGTTACTCGCACCATTGTCGAGATACCATATGTTCATTTCCTTTATTTTCTCACCGTTCCTTGACAACATCATTTTAATTATTTTACTCTTTTCTTCACACAAAACTTCCTGATCTTCTTTCACACACTTTGCCAGCAGCAGCGTCGGTTCGTCATCATCCACTTGAGCTATATTTGCCTCCTGCTTAGCTTCTCTGTTTTTCTTAAATTTTTGACAGTCTGCTGCGATGTGCCCATATGTCACACAGCTGTAGCACTTCACGTTGCTTTTGTCTCGCCCCCCTCGTCCTCTGTAACCAGATGACCCTTCCTTGTTCACTTTCTTGAGCCATTCCTCTCGTGTTAACAATAGTTTTTGCTTCCTTTTTCTCCCGTTTGGCCCACTCTTTCTCTGTCAACAGTAAACTGCTCTCATTTATCTCTATCTTTCATTTTACACGTTCTTCATGTGCTTTTAGAGACGCAACAGCTTCCTTAATGGTCATGGTTTCAAGATCTCCAAATTATTCCATGGTATATGTTATTTGAAGAAATTTAGAGGGCACAACTCTGAGCAATTTCTTCACCGTATATGCTTCACTCATTTCTTCTCCAAGCGCTCTGATATTCGTCACGATTCCATTCATCTTCATGTGAAAGTCATAAATCATCTCATCATCTCTCATAGTTAAGGCTTCAAATTCTGTCTTTAAAGTTTGGATTATGGCCTTTTTAACCTTGTCGGCTCCTTGACAAAGTGTTTTAATCGCATCCCAGATGTCTTTCGCCGTTTTCTTGTCTACAAGTGATAGCAGAAACTCCTCAAGAATTCCCTGGTAGATCATAGCCATAGCCACCTTGTCAGTTTTGTCGTCAACTGTAACTTTTGGCTCCTTTGTGTCAGTCGATTTGATGGCACACCACACTCCTTGAGCCTTTAAATAAACTTTCATTTTTAGATCCCAAGCAGTATAGTCCCCCCTGGAGAGCATGGGGTAAGTCAAACCTAGTGACCCATTCTTAACTTTGTTGACCTCCATTCATGTACGTCTTTTACGTTCACCCAGAACCCCCCGTTGCTCTGATACCAAGTGTAGTTAAAATATAGAGTATATATATATTAGCTGTTTGATTAGAACGGAGAAAGCATAACACATAGATGCTTGTAAAAGACTTATTATTCATCTGAAAGTGCAATACAACTTTAAATAGAGATACTGAGACTACTGATCCTATAAACTAGGACACTACACCCACATACTCCTAACTGACTCCCACTACTTACATGTTTCTTCAGCTCCTACTATTTTGACTATAGACTAGCAACATAATAGGGAAAACACATACGTATTACTATCACGTCAAACTAGACGTTAAAAAACAAAACACACTAATAATAAATATGTTTGAGATTATAATTCCAACTGAGGATATCAGTGTAACTGCAGCGAAGGTTATGAGGCCAATCCCTATCTCACTCCAGGATGCCAAGGTAAAATAACTAATTAGTTGATTGTTCCTTCAAATTTTTAACTTGCTGAGTAACTAATGAGTTGATTTAATGTAAATTGACTTCTGCATTTTGTAAGATATCGATGAATGTAAACAAAAAAACGATTGCGAACAACTTTGCAACAACACGGACGGAGGGTATAACTGCTCTAGCAAACCTGGTTTCTATATTGATGGTAGAAGATGCATTCCGGAAGGCTCCGAAGTTAGGGTTGTAAAAGGCTCCAAGTCCCAAGTGATCATGTATGCATTAGGTAAATTACTCCTCATAGTCAGGGTCCAGGTTCATACATATACATTAAATATATATAGAAAATACACTAAGTACTCTTTTGCAGTATATCCACATACTACTTTATGATTGGATTCACCGGTCGATAATGCAGGTATAGGATTTTGTTGCCTTTTGGTAATCATTGGAATGAATTGGGTGTATTGCATCATGAAGCAGAGAAAACATTCTCAACTACGAGAGAAATTCTTTGAGCAGAATGGTGGTCTCCTTTTGACACAGCAAAGTATCTCTGAGGGTGGTAGTCCTGTTGACAGAGTACATGGACAAGGTGGTTATGGTGTAGTTTACAAAGGAGTATTACATGATGATGTAGTTGCAGTTAAAAAATCTAAAGTACTAGATACAAGTCAAATAGATCAATTTATCAACGAGGTTGTGATTCTTGCAAAAATTAACCATAGAAATGTGGTCAAACTTCTAGGATGTTGTTTAGAGTGTGAGGTACCATTGTTGGTATATGAGTTTATATCCAATGGTACTTTAGACCATAATGTCCACAGTATTGATGGAGGCTTGTCATGGTTATCTTTAGACAATCGGTTGAGAATTGCTGCTGAATCTTCTGGCGCCCTTGCATATCTTCACTCGGCAGCTTCTATTCCCATTGTGCACAGAGATGTCAAATTAGCTAACATATTATTAGATGAGAATCGTGTTGCCAAAATATCAGATTTTGGAGCATCCAGGTTGGTACCCATGGATCAAACTAAGGTGATTACACTAATTCAAGGAACTTTAGGGTACTTAGATCCTGAATACTTCCATACAGGTGAACTAACCGACAAAAGTGATGTTTATAGTTTTGGAGTGGTTCTTGCAGAGCTCTTGACCGGAAGGAAACCAATTTACACGGATAATTCTATGGAAAGACCAACTTATTTCATTACATCCCTAAAGGAAAATAGATTATTCCATGTTCTTGATAGTCGAGTAGTGCGAGAAGGGACGATAGATCAACTTCAAAAAGCTGCTAAACTTGTGAAGAGGTGTCTTAACTTTAATGGCGAGGAAAGACCATCAATGAAAGAAGTGACGATGGAAATCGAAAGTTTAAGGAAACTTTCTAAACATCCATGGGCTAATCAACATGGCAATGAAGACACCATGAGCTTAAAAGGTCATCCAGAGATTCAGTACTCAGATCTTCATGAAATTCAACTAAGTTCTTACCACAATGTCGTGAATGACACTGAACAATTTAGCTCAAGCACTATTAGTTTGTTGCATCCGCCAAGCAGACCTCGTTGAGATATATTAATTTTTGTGATTTGTGTATTATACATAATAAGTATATGATGCATGTGCATGCCTTGTGACTTGTAGTATACAAATAGTTCATTTATTTCATGTTGTGGATATGTATTTGGAATTGGCTTGTAATTTGAAATTGTGAGTATGGATTTTGTGTGTATATATGATAGTATCAACATAGTAACTGTTCGCTTTGCTGGAAACTTTTAGCTTTTCTAAGTTATATAGTTTGATAATTTAGTATTTCATTTAGAAAATACAGTCAATAAATTTCATTCAATATTGTAACACTTCTAAACACATCGATAGTAGAATCTATCATCTGATATGATCGATGAGTATCATTGGCCCAGGGTAATTGAACGGAAGCAAGCAATTAAAAGAAAAAGGTTCACGGAAAGTAGGGCTGTAAATCGGATAATTCGGATACGGATCTGTCAATATCCGTATCCGAATCCGAATCCGAAAATCCGTATCCGTATCCGTATCCGTATCCGAATCCGAAAATTTTTAAAGGTTAATATCCGAATCCGGATATCCGGATCTGAATCCGATTTTTAATAAGTTTTTTTAATTTATATTAAAAATTCAAAAAAAAATGCAAAAAATATTAAAATTTTAATTTAATTTTTTTTAATTGAGTTAAGAGTTAAAGGGATTTAAGTCTATTTTATTTTATTTTAAATTAATTTTTATTTATCTTTTCAATCTAATTTTGTTATCTTAATAATATTAAACTTAAATGATATTTTTATATATGTCTATAATATTTTTACAATTATATAAAATTTGTATAAATATATTATTTAATGAATATATATACACACTACAAAACTAATAGAATAAATTTTAAATTGTATATATATATATATATATATATATATATATTATTTATGTGATATATGTTATACGATTTAAAATGCATAAAATACTATAAAAATATAAATTGATATATATTGAATATAGATTTTAAAGTATAACCATGTGTAGTGTATATATATTAATTTATTAAATTAAAATAGACATTAGAGTTAAGCTAATTAAAAAATATAATTGAATCAAATTAAATGGGTTTATAACTATAAGTGTATGTATAAAAATATATAAATGGGCTTATAACTATAAATGGATTTAAAAATATATAATTATATATTATATATATTAAAAAAATATTTATATATATTATATATAATTAATTTCGGATACGGATGTGCCTATATCCATATCCGTATCCGGAATCTTCGGATTCGGATACGGATAATATCCGGTTTCTTCCGGATATGGATAATATCCGTTTTTTTCCAGATACGAATACAGATATTTCGGACGAATATCGGATTTTTTGGAATTTTTTGACAGCCCTAACCGTAAGTTAATTCGCAGAACTTCGATAAACAAAGTTGCTGGATCGTTTTATTACATGTTTTTATTATTTCACTAGAAGCAGAGATGACATCATTGTAAATCAGTGATGCAATATCTCCACAATCATCTCGATCATTTAAGCTCTTTGACGACTTTCCATCGCAAATCGATCCAACGCTGTTCTCTCGGCAACTCTGCTGACATTTAACAACGGAATGATATCCGTTGCTACGTACTTTCCGTGGCTGAATCCGGCATTTCTTGTAGTGATATTTTAATAAGTCCATCGAAAGTATAGTATATTACATTGCTTTAATAATTAATCGAGGTCAAACATAACCTATGATATTGCTTCTTTGAGAGTAATCGATATTAGAATGTATAAATGTTTTTATTTTCGTTATTAGACAACAGTACTGTTAAACAAACGATCATGTAATAAAATTACATTTATTTTAATATATAACCAATTGATGTCTTTGACATCACATGTAAATAGGGATGACGTTAAATATTTGTTATGTTATTGTTTTCTTTTAATAAATCGATTTATATGTATATTTATACTTTTCATGTCACATGCTTATGTTAATTTAAAATTCATAATGTACAAATGTTTTGAGTAGTAGTTATATATAGAATATAATAATTAAATAAAATATATGCTAGTATTTGGAAATTTCTTCATTACTTTCATATTACTATATATATATAGTTGGGTTTAGTGGAAAACCAAAAAAAAAAAGTGGAGACCGTTATTCATATCGTAGGATCTACTTTCATCTAGCGGCTATGATTAAAGAACTAAATAAGACAGTGTTCTGCGATATAAACAAAATTACGTATATTACTTATTACTTATCAGTAATCAGCAAAAATATCATTGCAGGGCATACATAGTTTTATTTAGACTGTAAAACACTGTCCTTACACCATCAGTATCAGAAAGTGGTGTATGGTGTAACTGTATATCATTGCAATATACAAATATATCGTTGCAGGACACTAATAATATGAGTGAATGTATTATTGCGTAAAGAACCAAAAAAGACATTGTTCTGCGGTCTAAACAAAATTACATATATTACTTATTAGTTATCTGTAATCAGATTAACCAATCACACTAATACATGATCAACAAAAAAATATCATTGCAGAACATATGTAATTTTGTTCAGACCGCAGAACATTGTTCTTACACAATCAGTATCAGAAAGTGGTGTATGGTGTAATTGTATATCATTGCAATACACAAATATATCGTTGCAGGACACTGATAATATGAGTGAAGGTATTATTGGGTAATACAAATATATGGTACACGTATGGTGTGTAATTCTGTATCATTGCAATACACAATTGTATAGTGTACACAAATCTATCATTGTAGTACACAAATATATTATCATTGCTATAATTACGGTGTATAATGTAATTGTTATTACATTATATCCTGCACATATGTATTAAATTCAAATGGATGGTCCTGATTCGGTCTCCACCGTCTCAACCAAAATGAAGGTCTCCACTGAACTTCACTCATATGAGTAAATTTGGCATATGTCATCTATATACTCAAAATTAAAAATAAATTGCAATTCCTTTATTGATCGAAACCTTTCTTTATATTTTTGGGAATTTCTATCATATGTCACAAATTAATGGTGCTATTTATCAATATTTCCATTTTTATATTTGTTTTATAAATATGTCATATTACTTTATTAACACACTTAAATATAAATATTATGGCTAATATACCATTAGATTTACTTAACGCACTTTATATGACTTGTAACTAATAATTAATGAGTTGATGTATTATTATTTTATTTTCACACATCTTAATTTACCTTATAGTAATTCAATTTTTTTTGCAAATGAGTACGTGTTATAATACATGTTTTATATTATTTGGTTATTTGAATGATAATATGATATTAAATTCTTGAATCTTATTATATGTATATATAAAATATGGGATGGTTAGATTTTAACACTATTTTTTTTCATTTTTATTTATAATTTTTTGTGAAACCAAAATTATAAGGAAAAAATTTATTTTAAACTTTATATGTTTAATGTATATTAGAATTATGAACTAAAATAATTTGGTCTCAAATTTAGATTTAGAGGATTGAATTTATAAATATTATTTAAATATTGCATTTATATTATAATTATATTACATTTATTTTAAAATTTCAATATTTTAAGTTAGAAGGATAAAAATGTCCTTCGAAAATTGTTAAGATGAAAAAAATTGTGTATGAGACATATTTAAAAAATAACTAACAATAGGAGATATTTATAAATAAATTTTAAATTTGGGACATATCAAAAAAATACACTATATTTTACTCAGGTCAATGAATATAACTTTCTACTTGCATCTGATTAATGAATTTTAAATGATCGAACACTATTCTCAAACAATTATTTACAACTTGCCATTTATACACCAATGAAACAGCGATTTATCTTAATTCTTTAAGTTGTAAATTGAAGTTGCTGATACTTAACTACATATCAACGTCAATACGTCATCTTTATAGTTATACATTAATATAACTATAGAAATGTGATTAACTTTTTTAGGTTGTTGCTTGAATTAGTTAATTAACAATGTTGGCTAATGTCCCGATTTAAGACTCGTCATTTTCTTAACACCAACCTTGCTTGTTTGTTCTGATCAAGTGGTTATGCAAATACAGGCAAACATGAGATTCTATATTGCTGAATCTGCATGCAGTGTGTTAATTTGGCTGCAATCGGTTACGTACTATCCTTCAAGTTGTCGATTTTTTATTCGTATGAGTATAAATGTGGATAATACATGTTATAAGTCACATTTTATATTTAATAAAGCACTGAGAATAAAATTTAATGATAACAGTATTGATGCTCATGCAGTTGATTAAACGATTGTGTTTTTAATTAAGTAGACTGTATTATTCAACCAGCTAGATTAAGTAGACTTGTGCTATTGCACATACAATATCAAGTTGTCATTTTATTTATAATTATATATCATATGTAAGTCTACTATATAATCTAATACAATTATATATACGTATGTTGTTGCGTGATCATTGTTTAATAAATTTGTTAGGTAAAAAAATCAATATTTATCGTTCTTATATATATGCATCAACTGTCGTACGTCACCAATTTTTTTTATTGAAAATGGAATTTGAAAAGCTGACATATACTCCAGTATTTACTATGAACTCAACATTGACGGACATATAAGATTATTGGCTGTTAAATAACTCTCCTTGCATCTGAGAGTGTATGGTAACTGCTCGATATCTTACTACTATGAGCAGTACGCTGACTTGTCGATCGAGGCAAAAATTTTAAATAAATTTTTAAATTTTTTTTTTCAACATAATTATATAAAAAATTATATGATAAATTTAATTTTTCCAACTTTCACTTATTTTCATCAATTTTTTGTGAAATTTACATAAAAAATCTATTTTTTCGACAACAAAATTGTCAACTCTTATAACTTATCAACTCATTTTGTGTTCTCTTTTCACATCCGGATAATTGTTTGTTAGGTAATACCACATAAATCAAGGTAACCCGATGTAACGATAGGGAAAATTACGTCTATTTTATAATATTTAAATATATTTTTGTTATAATTTATTGTGTTTTAGATTATCTTTAATGCAATTATTTGAGTTTGAATTTTTATTAAATAAGAAAATTACCCGATATGTGTTATGTGATTTCTGTTAGCTTAAAATATTTTATTCTATTTTACTATAATTTTTGTATCGTTAAAATAAGGTTATTATGATTTGTGATTATCGAACTCAAGCCATGTAGTAGACTTAAGACCTTGTTTTTATACCTTTATTTTTTATGAAAATGGTAAAATCCTCAAAATGACTTTATTTTATTATTTTTGAAACCTTTATAATTTTTTGGGAATTTTGACATATATATTGTATTTATTTGAAAATATTTATTTTATATTTTATCCCATAATTAATTATTTTTGGGCTTTTTATTTTAATTATGGGGTAAAAATACATTTAATCAAAATTTAGCCCCTAAATTTTCTAAAAATATAAATAGTTTTTTTTAATAAAAAAATTTATTTAAAGAAATTACCACCACATGGTAATTTAGGGAAGAACAGCTAGGTTTTTGTGTCATCAGAATCAATCATTGATTTAAGGTGATTTTGGACTCCGATCTTTACGTTTGAGTAGTCAAAATGATCCTTGTAACTAGTCTTATCTGATTATTGTAGCAATTTCATGAGAAAATGGTTTGTTTGTAAATTTGTAAAAATTAGTTTTTATTTCGATTTGTAAATGGGTTATGTGTTGATTATTTGTTTAAATTGAAGCTATAAGCATGTTCGTCGTTGCCTTGTGATGTTATCCATATTTTTAGATTAATTTTTGGCGTGCAAATTCGACTCACCGATTTTTGGCCGGATTTTGAGTCAAGTTTGCCACTAGATTATGAAATAGAAGTATACCTAGCACTATACGTCTGTCTAGCTGTCTAAAATAAAATATTCTATTTTGTAGAGACAAGCGAGGTATCATATAGAGGGACGGAGTAGTCTATCAGTTGTCGGCACTTAGTCAGTTTATTACCAGCTTCTATATCAGACAAATATTTTCTCCTTGATCATCCTAAACACTTTTGTTTTACTGTTTCAGTTATTCATATCATGATAAATAGTTATTGTTCAGAGCTATTTATGATTCCTATATTATTTTGTGCATCAGAGTTACTTGTCATTCATACTCTTGATATTGGAAGTTGATTATAGTAAACAAATCATATCTGGTGTTATCATAGTAAATAATGGGGATATGATCTGTATTTAAAACTAAGCATACCTTTGATTTCAGATGCTCTATTGGATTAGAAAAAGATTGCATATGAGACCATCTAGTTGGTCCAAAAATTATTGAGGAGGATATGGTGACCATTCCATCTTCCTATAGGCTAATATTATTTGCCTATTTGGTACCCATTTTGAGAATCCTTGTTATAACTATGGGTATAGAAATGTACCGATAGGCTATAAAGAGGTCCTATTGCTTTTAGATTAATCATGGAGTAATAATGTTTATTTTATGTTGTATCCAATCCATATTGCCAGTGTGGCTATTATATATTGTGTTTTCGTTGATGATTCATTTCTATGACATACTGTACTGTTTCAGTTTTGATATAAACTGTGATTTATTTACTGTTCAGTTTTATAATAAACTGTTTTACATTTCGGTTCTTTATTCAGACTTTATATGCTGGTTTTATTTCGATTGTTTTATATATACTTGCTGAGCATTTCTTTGGCTCACTCTTGATTTCTATTTAAATCTTGCCAGAGTCTCACTATGAGTCATCACAGACATTCTACCAGGAGTAGGGAGACACAGATTATGGGACCGCTCACTCCACGAGCCTCCCAGGTACTAGTTGTTTTGAGTTTGGCCGTAGATAGAAGTTGTAATAAAACTGAATTTAGACTTTAAAAACTTATTTAGACGTTGTTGGTTATGAGTTGGATTTAGTTTATGTTTGTAATAAAGTGTTTGGATTTATTTTTAGTTTTTAGCTGCTTGATTTCACACTATAACCTGTTAGCAATTTTTGATTGCTGGAGGGGTCAGTGCGCCTCTGATTTATATTATTTTATTGTTGTTAGTTGTTGATTGGTTGGTGACCCCAAATCTAGACTCCGGATTTGGAGAGCGTCACACTCGAGGTGGGAAAACTGAAAATGTATTTCATAAATGCCTAATGAAGGGGCATTGGGCACACACTTGCCGCATCCCAAAACATCTTATTGATCTATATCAATCATCCAAAAGGTCTAAAGAGAAAATCATAGAAACAAATTTCGCTAATAATAACCTTGATGATTCCCCAATAATCACAACTAGAGGAATGAGTATTAATGGTCCGAATGAACCTAATGAAACTCCCATGTGGGAGGGTGAAGATTAGTTTCATATAATTACTCTATTTGCATGTATTGTCTTGTTTAAATATGTAATATTCTATGTTTCTATTAAATAAATTATGTTATTTAATTATATACAGAATGGACTCTGAAGATATATGCATTGTTGATTATGGTATAACTCATACGATTCTACAGAACCCAAAATATTTTACACAACTAACCAAAACCGAAGCACAAGTTGGGACTATATCTGGCGTATCTAATATTATTGAGGGTTTTGGTAGAGCTAGTTTTATCTTGCCTAATGGTACACCCATTCGTAATCCAAATGCATTATTTTCTAGTAAGTCCACCAGAAATCTTCTTAGTTTTAAGGATATCCGACTTAACGGTTTTCACATCGAGACCATTTCTGGAACTGGTCAATAATATCTTCTCATCACTTCTGCTAATTCTAGCAACAAGAAAATATTAGAAAAGTTTCACTCACCATCTTCAGGATTATATATGATGAAGATCATAACCATTGAGTCACATAACATTGTTGCTCCCAAACTCACAGATCCAAAATCATTTACACTTTTGCATGAAAGATTAGGTCACCCCGGTGTCTCTATGATGCGTCGCATTATAGAAAATACTACTTGACATCCTCTTAAGGATTTTAAAGTTCTTTCAACAAATGACATTCCTTGTTCAGCATGTTCTTTAGGAAAATTGATTACTCGGCCATCTCCTACTAAAGTTCAACTTGAAAATCCAGGTTTTCTAGAAAGAATCCAGGGTGACATATGTGGACCTATTCATCCATCATCTGGTCCATTTAGGTATTTCATGGTCTTAATTGATGTCTCAACTAGATGGTCTCATGTTTGTCTTCTCTCAACTCAAAATGACGCTTTTAGAAATTTACTTGCTCAAATAATCAAATTACGAGCTCAGTTTCCAGATCATCCCATTAAATCAATACGTTTGGATAATGCTGGAGAATTCACATCTGCAACTTTTGGTGACTATTACATGTCTGTAGGAATCTCAGTTGAACACTCAGTTTCTCATGTGCATACACAAAATGGATTAGCCGAGTCGTTTATCAAAAGACTTCAACTTATTGCAAGACCCTTATTGTTAAAAGCAAGATTACCTATATCTATTTGGGGTCATCTAATACTTCACGCTATCAATATTATTAGGATTAGACCAACTGCCTATAACAAACATTCTCCGCGACAATTGGTACTTGGCCAAATTCCTAATATTTCTCATTTCAAGGTTTTCAGAAGTGTTGTATACGTTCCAAGCGCTCCATCACATAGATCAGATATGGGAGCTCAGAGAAGAATATGTATCTACGTGGTTTTGATTCAGCATCCATAATTAGATTTCTTGAACCACTAACTAAAGATTTATTTACGCGAGATATGCAAATTGCCATTTTGATGAGTCTATATTTCCTCCCTTAGGGGGAGATAAACCCTTGAATAAAAATAATCCTTAGATAACATGTAACACATCAGGATTACATTTTATAGATCTGCGTATCGGTCAATGTGAACTTGAAGTTAAAAGAATTATTCACATGCAAAATATCGCAAATCAAATGCCAGACACATTTAACGATGCTAGAAAAGTAATAAAATCTCATATACCTGTAGTAAATACTCTAGCTAGAATATACCAATTCAAAAATTAAATTATAAGGAATTGGTTATAGAATCAAACCTATGTTTGAAGCGAGGTAGACCGGTCGGTGCAAAAGATATTGCACCACTAAAACGAAAAATAAAGAAAATTGCCCCAAAAGTGGCACATGCTCCAGAAGTAGCAATTACCCCTGAAGCGGTATTATCTCCTGAAGAGATTTTAGTCCCTAAAGACACGAGATTAAATAATCATGAAATTTCAATACATTATGTACATGATATAAAATTATGGGATCGAAGTAAAGTCGTAATCGATGATATATTTGTGTACTCTACGGCACTAGATATCGACATAAATTTTGATCTTGAACCATAGAGTGTTGATGAATGTCGTCGACAAAAAGACTGGCTTAAATAGAAAGACACAATTCAAACAGAATTAAATTCATTGAGCATGCTCTATGGCGTAGTGGCAAGAGAAAAGTATTTGGACCTATAGTCTAAACACCAATTGGTGTGAACCTTGTTGGAAATAAATGGGTATTCATAAGAAAATAAAATGAAAGAAATGAAATCATGAGATATAAAGTCCGACTTGTAGCTCAAGGGTTTTCTCAAAGGTCTGACATTGATTATCAAGAGACATACTCGCCAGTAATTGATGAAATTATTTTTCGCTTTATATTAGGTATGGCATCTAAGCAATAATTGGAAACACGTCATATGGACGTTGTTACCGCATACCTATATGGTTCACTTGATAGTGAAATTTATATAAAAACCTCTGAAAGATTGAAAATGGATGGGTTCAAGAAACTTCATCATATATACTCCATTAAACTTCAACGATCATTGTATGGTTTAAAACAATCTGGTCGCATGTGGTATAATAGACTTAGTCGTTATTTATAAAAGAATGGATATATAAGCAATCAGGTCTGTCCATGTGTTTTAATTAAGAAATCACAAACTGGTTTTGTGATTATTGTTGTATATGTTGTTGATTTGAATCTAGTAGGAACATTTAAAGAGGTTGATGATGTTGTCATATATCTAAAGACAGAATTTGAAATCACAGATTTTGGAAGAACAAAATATTGTCTTGGTATATAATCTTTATAAAAAAATTAATACTTATAAATTAAGTGGAAAATTTGATTTTGAATTTGATTCTACTCTAGAATTGTTCTGAACTATTTGATTCTACTATAAAATTATTCGAAATTATGTTATTAACTATTATAAGTGATTGTCAATATATATATATAGAGAGAGTTTAATTCAATGAAATATATAATAAGTAGTATAAAATGTAGAACGGTTCTTCAATTAGTACTCCATATCCGCTAAAATGTTTTATATTTGAATGATAAATTAAAGAATTTAGAACTACATGCAATTCATTTATGTTATTTTATAAACATGTTATGGTTATTTGCAAAACAAATGGTCTACAATTAAAATAATTTAATATTTTAATTACAAAATTAATATCATTTTGTAGTAATTTTATATGTATCATTTTTATAGTTAGACTAAAATACTTGCAATAATTAAAATGGATTCACGGGAAACTAAATTATTTTAGTTTTAATTATCTTTTGACTACTAAATCATTGAGTTATATTTAAAAAAATATTTTTGAGATAATAATATAATAAATTATCCAATAACACTATTCAACACTATCGTATCCAATCAGTAATACTTGTTTTTGAATTAATACCTAAGAGTATCTTTAGGGGTTACGAAGAGTTGGTTAAAATTGATTGTTTAATCTCACGAAGGTTAGACTTGATACATATTTTTTAAAACCAAAATAAATTTGTGGACTAGGTCGCATTGATAATTTTAGATGGTAACTATTAAAGTATATTTTAAACAAAAAAATTGCCAAAAATTGCATTAAAAATATTAAGATATGTCATATGTGATAAGCCTGGTTGAAGATGTTCTGAGCGTAGTAAAATTTTACGGGTCTGAATTAATCTCGTCGTTGAAAGTCAATGGGGAGACTAGTCAAGCATGGTGCATGCTATAAAAAAGAGAGCTCTGTAGCGAGGATGTACATTGATATACTCCCGATATCAAAAATCTAAACACAAAAATGCACTCGTTTCTTTTTCTTGTTGTTTTAGTGTACTTCTCTTGGGGGTTAAAACCGCTAGAGTCGTTCACTATCAAATTCAACAACACCGACGCTGATCACAGTATTATGAAGGCTGAAACGATTACAATCCACCCAGAATGTCAGAGAAAATGCGGAGACCTATTGGTGCCATATCCGTTTGGCATCATCAACTCAAATAATCTCAGCTGTTCCATAAACCCCCACTTTGCTATCACCTGCAATAATTCTTTCAATCCTCCCAAGGCCTTCTTAATGGATGGTAACGTTCAAGTTTATGATATATCCAACTCCGAGCTGCGAATTGCTAATTTTTTGGCCTATAGATGTTATAATCAGTTCGGCAATCTAACCGATCGCCGTGACGCGTCCATTGGTTTGGGGGCTACTACATATATGTATTCTGCTACAAATGTATTCACTGTTGTTGGTTGTGATGAGTATGCCAACATATACAATGCTCGAGTGGGCACCTTCTCCTTGCCCAAAGGATGCAGTACCACATGTCAAAACATTGATGAAATTAATGAAAATGACACATGCTCTGGCAGTGGCTGTTGTCAAGTACCCATTGATGTTCTGAATTATTTTGAAGTCTTTCTTCACACATATAGGAAACATGTAAATGTCTCATTCTTTAATACATGCGGGTATGCGTTTGTGGGTGAGAGAGGTAGATTCAAATTTCAAGGTGAGTCAGATCTTAGTGATCCAAACTTTTATAATAGGACTAAGGATACTGTTCCCGTTGTACTAGATTGGGTTATTGGGAATAAAAATTGCACCGAAGCAGCTCAGAATTCAAATTCTCCCATTTGCCACTCAAATAGCACATGCATCGATGGAATTCAATCCAAAGGATACAGAGGATATCGGTGTAACTGCAGTGAAGGTTATGAGGGAAATCCATATCTCAGTCCAGGATGCCAAGGTAATTAACTTAGTTGATCGTTCCTTTTAATTTCAAACTTTTTGATTAACTAATGAGTTAACTTAATGTAATTTGATTTTTATTTTGTAAGATATCAATGAATGTCAACAACAAACACATGACTGTGAACAAAACTGCACCAATACTCAGGGGAGTTTTATTTGCTTTTGCGGATCCGGTTACGATATTGACCCTCGTAATGATAAAAGATGCATCGCTAAAAGCTCCAAGTCCCAAGTGATCAAGTTTGCATTAGGTAATTTAATCCTCATTAACCGTCCATACATGATACATATGCATTTAATACTCTTTTTCCATATATCCATATATAATTTTATGATTAGATCTACATGTCGATAATGCAGGTATAGGAGTCTGTTGCCTTTTGGTAATCATTGGATTGAATTGGGTGTATTGCATCATGAAGCAGAGAAGACATTCCCTATTAAGAGAGAAATTCTTTAAGCAGAATGGGGGTCTCCTTTTAACACAGCAAAGTATCTCCGAGGGTGGTACTGTTGAGTTGATAAAACATTTTACTTACGAAGAATTGAAGAAAGCGACCAATAACTATGCTGCTGACAGAGAACTCGGAAAAGGTGGTTATGGTGTAGTTTACAAGGGAGTATTACATGATCAACGTGTAGTTGCAGTCAAAAAATCTACACCACTGCAGGATAGAAGGCAAATAGATCAATTTATCAACGAGGTTGTGATTCTTGCAAAAATTAACCATAGAAATGTGGTCAAACTTCTAGGATGTTGTTTAGAGTGTGAGGTACCATTGTTGGTATATGAGTTTATATCCAATGGTACTTTAGACCATAATGTCCACAGTATTGATGGAGGCTTGTCATGGTTATCTTTAGACAATCGATTGAGAATTGCTGCTGAATCTTCTGACGCCCTTGCATATCTTCACTCGGCAGCTTCTATTCCCATTGTGCACAGAGATGTCAAATTAGCTAACATATTATTAGATGAGAATCGTGTTGCCAAAATATCAGATTTTGGAGCATCCAGGTTGGTACCCATGGATCAAACTAAGGTGATTACACTAATTCAAGGAACTTTAGGGTACTTAGATCCTGAATACTTCCATACAGGTGAACTAACCGACAAAAGTGATGTTTATAGTTTTGGAGTGGTTCTTGCAGAGCTCTTGACCGAAAGGAAACCAATTTACACGGATAATTCTATGGAAAAAAAAAGAGTCTAGCCACATATTTCATTACATCCCTAAAGGAAAATAGATTAGTCCATGTTCTTGATCGTCGAGTAGTGCGGGAAGGGACGATAGATCAACTTCAAAAAGCTGCTGAACTTGTGAAGAGGTGTCTTAACTTTAATGGCGAGGAAAGACCAACAATGAAAGAAGTGACGATGGAAATTGAAAGTTTAAGGAAACTTTCTAAACATCCATTGGCTAATCAACATGGCAATGAAGACACCATGAGCTTAAAAGGTCATCCAGAGATTCAGTACTCAGATCTTCATGAAATTCAACTAAGTTCTTACCACAATGTCGTGAATGACTCCGAACAATTTAGCTCAAGTACTATTAGTTTGTTGCATCCACCAAGCAGCCCTCGCTGAGATATATTAATTTTTGTGATTTGTGTATTATACATAATAAGTATATGATGCATGTGCATGCCTTGTGATTTGTGGCATACAAATAGTTCATTTATTTCAAGTTGTGGATATGTCTTTGGAATTGGCTTGTAATTTGAAATTGTGCGCATACTTATTGTGAGTATGGATTTTGTGTGTGTATATGATAGCATCAACATAGTAATTGTTCGCTCTGCTGGAAACTTTTAGCTTTTCTAAGTTGTATAGTTTGATAATTTAGTATTTCATTTAGAAAATACAGTCAATAAATTTCATACAATATTGTAACACTTCTAAACACACATCGATAGTAGAATCTATCATCTGATATGATCGCTGAGTATCATTAGCCCAGGATAATTCAACGGAAGCAAACAATTAAAAGAAAAAGATACACCGTAAGTTAATTCGTAAAAGTACAAGTAGATTAACTAACAAAACTTCGATAAAAAAAAGTTGTTGGATCGTTTTATTACATGTTTTTATTATTTCATTAGAAGCAGAGATGATATCATTGTAAATCAGTGCTGCAATATCTCCACAATCATCTCGATCATTTATGTTCTCTCGGCGGCTCTGCTGACATTTAACAACGGAATGATTTCCGTTGCTACTTTCCGTTGCTGAATCCGGATTTCTTGTGGTGATATTTTTACCAAATAATATTTTTACAAGACACTTCAGAACATTCATGTCCTCTACAAAAAAAGTCTAATTTAATAGATACTTAGAATTTTAATAAATACCTAAGAGAATATGAGTAATTAGTAATTATATTTAATATGAGCTAATTCAATACTACACATTTTTCTAAATTTTAAAATTTTATTAAGTATTTTTTATATTAATGAATAATAAATTTTAATAAATTTTAATAATTATTCAAAATAATAAGACTAAGATTATAAATTTTACAATTATATTAAATGTTTTAATAAGATTCGTTTAAGTTTTTTAGTAGTAGTAGATGATTCATTTTAAATTTTATTAAGAATTTTACAAATAAGATTTTGATTTAATCTACTTAACTATTATATTTAATTATTATATATTTCATTAAAATATAAGATTCATTCGAGTATTCTTCAAAGTTATATTTTTAATATTTTAATTTTTAAATATTTAGATTCTTTAAAATGTTCAGTAAAATATTGAGATTTTTGAAAATGTTCATTTAAAATATTGAGATTCTTTAAAGTGTTCGGTTAAAGAATTGAGATTCTTTAAAATGTTCAACTAAATATTCAGAAGATTTTTGAAAATGTTCATTTAAAATATTGAGATTCTTTAAAGTGTTTAGATAAAAAATTGAGATTCTTTAAAATGTTCAACTAAATATTCATAAGATTTTTGAAAATATTCATTTAAAATATTGTGATTCTTTAAAGTGTTCGGATAAAGAATTGAGATTCTTTAAAATGTTCAACTAAATATTCAGAATCTTTTAAACATCTACTAATATGTGTTATACTAAGTATTTTATTAATTTACCTAAATTAAAAATTATGTTCTATTATGTAAATATTCATAAGCTTTTAAAGTGTTCTATTATGTGTTATACTAAGTATTTTATTAATTTATCTAAATTAAAAATTAATATAATTTTCTTATTTTTTAATGGATATAAGTTTTAATTTAATAATAAAATTAAGATTCTATTAAATAATTTACTAATATCCAATTAATATAAATTTTGATCTAATAAATGTTCCACTGAAATTTAATATAATATTTAATTTAATAAGTGTTATTTCACTGAATAAGCAAATTGCAGGTTAAATGTTGTAAGTATTGTATAAAAGATAAAATATAATTTATTCTTGGATTGTCAACTTACCAAAAATAAAAGTTTTTCTTAATCACTCCTTAAATGCTAATTAATGTGTATTACAATGTATTTGAATTGTTGACAGTATAAATAAAAAATACATATTCAATGAGCTTGATTTTGTGAGATAATTACATCAAAGCTATTATATGATGTATTAATAATTAAATAAATATTATATATAATGGATGGTGGAGATTAGGTTATCTTGGGTCTCTTGATAAGAGAGGTTACCCTAGAACCCTACCATATATATAAATCAAAAGTACAAAGAGAGGTGGTATTTATATATATATATATATATATATATATATATATATATATATATATATATATATATATATATATATATATATATATATATATATATATATATATATTTTAAAATGGTATAATGTGCATTAAATCAACGAAGCATCATACAAAATGTTCTCCAACACTAACTGTGGAGGAGATAGGAAATCATTGAAGCAATTGACCTTGCAAGGTACCCTAGCTAACATATGGGCAACCTTGTTGGCTTATTTTTTAACAAACGAGATAGAGATGTCTGGGCGGTTACTAATATGCGACTCTCTTGTAACATGCTTCCAACTTCAAGATAATTTGTTGTTCCCTTTATGATGGCATCCACTGTGAGCAGAGAATCACTTTCAATCACAACATTCATAACACCCGGTTCAAGCACCCACCTTATAGCCTCCAAGACCCCTCCTGCTTCAGCTTCGAAGACTGATACTTCATCGTCCCAACAGAAATTACGAGCTCCGCAGAAATTTCCCCCATGGTCCCATATGATCATTCCAACTGAATAATTAGACCTTCCTGCAATCACTGAAGCATCCACATTAACCTTAACTTTACCCACACTTGGAGCTACCCATTGAGAAGTCTGCCTTTGACAACTTTGCACTCTTGAACTGATGTTACTGGGCCTCCGAGTTTGCATCTCACGCCATTGAGAGACTTGACTAATGCTGCATTGCATCGATATTTCTGGTGACATCTGTCTATTCTCCCATACTTTTAAGTTATGGGCTGTCCAAATACCCCATAGCACCGTTGCTATTTGCACCATTTTCTCACTACTGTTGTCTACCAGGCTCTGCAATAACCATTCTGAATATCTGATCCAACCTGGACTCTTCTTCTGTTAGATCTTCACTTCCACCAAGTACAACACTTGTACAAGCACTATTACAATTCAAGATGCAACAAGATTGTTTAACAAGAAGCTCAGTTCTATGCTTAAATGCAGATGCCTACACAAGTGAGAAGCTAAACAAATACCTCAGGATCTGATCAAGCTTGTCAAGCACTTGAAGAAGTACCGTTAGTGTCAATATAATCGAAAGGTCCAAACTAAATGTCTTTATCTGAAGCGATGTTACATTGTCAATCAGAAGATCAGATATACCTAAATGCAATATTATTATGACAACTTTGTGTGAAATTATAAATGTACCTAAATTAATACTCCCTCTGTCTCAACCAATTCTTTACACTTTCCTTTTTGGGACGTCCCACCCAATTCTTTACATTACTAAAAATAGTAATTTTTAACAATAAAATATATTATTACGTCTATTATTTCACTCCACTTTTTCAACACTTTACACTATTACACCCACTACTTCATTTATTTTAACAATAAAATCACTATTACACCCACTACTTCATTTATTTTAACAATATTATACCCACTATCCTTGGTCTCTGTGCCCGGACCAAATGTAAACAATTGGCCGGGACGGAGGAAGTATTATGTATTCCGATATAAATAAAAAAATTGTTGATTATTTTATAATTTTATCTCTCTTCTTGTAGTTCTTGTTATTATTGAGATTTGAGAGGTCTTGTTAACTTCCATGTGAGTTTCATGGCCTGTTTGGCCTGCCTTAAAATAAGTCTTTTTGGACTTATTTTCGGGTAAAAATTTCATATTTTGATAAATGTTTTTATACAAGTATTTAATATATATTTGAGATTCTATAGGTTGCAAAAAAAAGTTAACTTTTTTCAGAAAAAAGTTAGAAATCTCTAACTTTGTCTTAAAATAAGTTGACTTATTCTGGAAAAAAAGTTCCCCCAGACACCCTCTTAGTTATCTTACTATAAATTTTATAAGTTATTTTAGAATTTT
This sequence comes from Oenanthe sinensis, assembly GCA_028671895.1. NCBI lineage: Eukaryota > Viridiplantae > Streptophyta > Magnoliopsida > Apiales > Apiaceae > Oenanthe > Oenanthe sinensis. The sequence goes on along the minus strand of CM053811.1, from coordinate 9,536,968 downwards.
ATTTTCTCTTATAATATATTATTATTACAACCAAAGAATTATATAATTTATTTGAAGATTTCATTTTATCTCAAATAATAATATAATATTAACAAGTTAAGATAAGATTCAATATCATATGTATTTCAAACTATAATTTTTAATAAAAATTTAAATATGTAACCTCAAAATGAGTTAATATCTCAAAAAGGTTTACAAATATATACAATCACGTGAGAATATCTAAACCCCAACAGATAAAACAATGATGTAAAAAGTCAAAATCTCTTGAATCCTATTGGCTAAAATTCGTGGAAGCTATATAAATAATCCACGTGGTAAGTATTAAATTTAAGAAGCGTCTCGAATATTTTAATTTTGTCCCCCCCCCCCCCGAAAAATCTATTTAACGCGAATCTCTCACTTTATTTTTCTTGCTGCTTCGTTAAAAAAAAAAAAACCATCTTTGTCGTCAACAAAAAATTGTGATTAATTCTTCAGTTTCAAGAATCAAAACGACGTCGATTTGGGTCGAAAACATGAATGCCCGGGTAGCGTTTTGTGTGATTTTCTTGGGTTTGGTGTTTTTCTCTGTTGTTGATTCCAAGAAACTTGATCCTTACAAGGTAATTCTATTTTTTCAATTTTTATGTATGTATTTTTGTTTATTTTGTATGTATATGTTTGCTAGTAATTGCAAAGATTGTGTGTGTGTGTGTGTGTGTGTTTATGAAGTTTTGATTTTTAGAGATATGGAGGCACTTTTTTGAATTAATTGTTTGTGTTATTTTTGTGGAAAGATTTTGTTTTTGTGAGGAGTGTTTGATTGTTTGTTGTAAGGTTATCTTGTTTTTTTAGTTACAATCTGTAAAATGGGGATATTGTGTGTATTTTTCGATTTTCGATGTTTTTAAGAGGGGGGGGGAGGGAATGAGGATTGGAACCTATGTTCTTGTTGTGGTAGGGGGTGGGGATGAGGCTTTGCCACTAAGATATTGGTGGATTCTATGTTTTCGGTTATGTTTTTCTTACCTGTAATCTATGAATTTGTCTTATGGACTGTGTTATGGTGAATTCTATGTTTTCGGTTACATTTTTGTCACTAATAATGTATGTTATTTTCTTATGGGCTGAATTATGTGTTTTAGGTACTTGGGGTTGACAAGAATGCAAGCCAACGTGAAATTCAGAAGGCGTTTCACAAGTATGTTTTTTATATTCCGGGTTCCCGCGTTTGTCAATGTCGAAATTTATAAATTTTTTGCTTAAGTGACTATTTATGATATGGATTTGCGACTATTTCTGAAGACATGATATTTGTTAGGATTTAGGACTAGTACATTATGATGAGTTTTATAGAAGTAATTGAACTTTAACGTACTCTAACCTTTAGTTTGAAGGAACATTTTGGTAGCTATGTTGGATAACTTGTGTAGTCATGGCATGATATATTGTAATGCCAAGTCGTGACGTCTAACCTGCAATTAAATACTGAGAAAATAGAAAGCTAATAATGATTTAGTTCTATTATGACTTGTGAGTGTCTGCCCATGTTTTATTTTCTAACAAAAGATCTATAAGTATAAAGTGTCTGTGATGTCTAAAATGGCGATCAAACATGATTTGGAAATAGCTATCTATGTTGCCTATAAATAGGCTGGAGGTGTCCAACAATGATATGTGTCTAAGTGTTGGAGTAAGCCATATGTTGGAAAGTTTCATGTTTTTAGCCTAAAATGAAGTTTCAAGTGTCCGAAACAGGTACGGAGATAACTTTGAAGAGTCAGGGTAACAGAAGTTGATATAGCCTGAGTTTGCAGCAATGGTGTATGCTCTTATATTTATAAGAGCATTAATATAGTTAACTTAGTCTTAACGTAATCCCGGATTCCCGGAGACATACTGCATTTTTAATGACATTTATTTTTCTAGCATATTTAAGTGACTTCAGACTTTAGTTTCGAGTTCGAACTTGAATGTTTAGAAGTTGGACACTTCACAAATTTTAGGTTTCTATATGATCATCAAATTATTTGCTCAATTGTACTCGCTGTGCTCAATAGTACTCTCTGGGAACACAACGTTTCCAATTGAATGCCCAAAACCCCAAACTGTATTGCCTTGGTTCCCATTCCCCATCATCAAAATCATTAAAAGGTATATGATGTGATTCTTAACACTCTGTGCTCTGAATATGTTTTGTAGGCTGTCTCTCCAGTATCATCCTGACAAAAACAAAAATAAGGGTGCCCAAGAGAAGTTTGCTGAAATTAATAATGGTAAGTTAGACATTGCTTCTTTCATTCCTTTTATGGCACGACATTGCTTCTTTCATTCCTTTTATGGCACTCCCTTCAGGGAAATAATCTGACCTCATGGGAAAATTTGACATTTGTAACATGAAAAGGTATCTTATCTATTGTTTCCTTGCACAGTAATTTGAATGTAACTTCCTTATGAGTGAAGCATATCAAGGAAGAATATTTCACACCTATTACTGTACTGGTGTTCCTACCTTGTTTGTATATTCGCACACGCGGGGAGTGGCTGACTTGGTATTGTCATGTCCCTGACATATATAGAGATTTCGCAATACTTCCTGCGATACATAAGCCTGTCAAGTGTCAACTAACACGTGCTTTTCTTGCTAGTTACTAGAGCTTTGATAATTTGGTTTTTGTTTGTTACATATATTCTGGAAAAATGTTAATTGAAGTTTCATATCGTATATTTTTTCCTGTTTCCAGCATATGATATCTTATCCGATGAAGAGAAAAGGAAGAATTATGATTTATATGGAGATGAGAGGGCAAATCCTGGATTTGGTGGTGGCAACCCTAATGACCAAGGTTATACCTATTTCACGAGTGGTGGGCCTGGACAGGGTGGTTTTAACTTCCGCCCTGATGGATGGCAAAGTATGGGTGGTCAAGGAGGTTCGAAGTCGTTCTCTTTCTCCTTTGGTGGACCTAGTAGTGGTGGTTTCGGTTTTGATGATATTTTCTCCAACTTTTTTGGTGGTAATATGGGAGGTGGGAGTCAGTTTGGTGGGAGTCAGTTTGGAGGGAGCCAGTTTCATAGTTCTGGTAGTTCGTCAAGGCCTGATTCGGGACCCTCTAGGAGCATTCCTTCGGTGAATTCACAGATGTATCGAAAAGAAGTAGCTGACAAAGGGATTACTTGGCTTTTGTTGTCATCTACTTCCTCACTTCAGGATATCCAGCATTATGAACCAGTTATAGAGGAGGTTGACAGCTCTTTACAAGGGGCATTAAAGGTATTAATTTTGTTTAGTATAATATCTGAACCGATTGTTACACAAAAATAGAACAAACAATGTCAATGATGTAGTGAATGTGATCATATTCTGATTTCTCTTTCAGGTGGGTAAAATAAACTGTGATAGTGAAGCATCACTCTGTAAAGAGCTTGGTATATTTCCTCGCAGGGCTTCCAGGGTGTTTGTTTATTCTTATGCAGCAAGCGGAAGTGGTTCACTAGTAGAATACAATGGTGATTTAGCTGTGAAAAGTTTAAAAACTTTTTGCCAGGAACATTTGCCTAGGTTTTCAAAACGTGTTAGTTTGTACCAGTTTAAGTTTCCCTCTGATGAATCTTTACCAACAGTGATGCTTCTTTCCACAAAGAAAGACACACCTGTCATCTGGCGTGCTATTAGTGGTTTATATCAGAAGAGATTCCTCCTCTATGATGCACAGGTAATTCTTCAATTATTAACTGGTTACATGTAAATTTCTTTACAGTGGTACGGTGGAAGTAAGCTCTACAAGCTGTTTTCTCTACTTTTCTTTTTCTTTTTTCCCTCCTTATATTGGCCCTCAATTAATATTCAACTATGTTATAGGTTCATGATACATCAGATCCAATGGTGAAGAAGTTAGGTGTTGACTCACTTCCGGCTTTGGTTGGTTGGACTTTAAATGGGGAGAAGCATATCTTAAAAACAGGAATCTCTGTAAAAGATTTAAAATCTGCAGTTCACGATCTTAGTGGTTTACTTGATGGATTTGAGAAAAAGAATAAAAAGGCTGGTTCGACAAGCAGAAAACAACCGACTGAATCAGAGGACAAACAGATACCTATGCTTGCCGGATCAAATTTTGATTCTGTCTGTGGTGAGAATATTCCTGTTTGCATAATCGGTGTTTTCAAGTCATCCAAAACAAGGACCAAGCTGGAATCAATTTTATTGGAGGTGAGTACCAGCGACCTTTTCGATTTAACTTGGTGAAATATTTACATGAGAATGTGTGTTGGAATATAATTTTGTATAGTGCTATTTTACTCTTTTGGTTAGTATATACTCAAAATTTGCAGGGTCTAATCATCTATATTGATTTACACATCATCTACTAATCTGTGTTGCTTGCATGTATAGGTTTCCCATAAATCATTATCAAGGCGTCAGTATTCAGCCTCTGGTGCAAAAGACACTATTGTGTATTCTCTTTTGGATGCAACAAAGCAGTCGTTGTTTTTGAATTCATTTGATAAATACGGTTTTAAATCATCAGACAGTCTCGTGCTGGCCTACAAACCGCGAAAGGATAAGTTTGCTGCTTTTTTGGGTGATATATCTATGGAGGAAGTAGAGAAATTTATCGGTTCAGTCCTCAATGGCGATGTACAATTTTCAAAAACAAGGCAGAAACCGAAACTAAAGTGAGTGCTGTATAGCTATGTAGCAAAGATCACAATCAGTTCCTACCCACAGTGTAAGTATATTGTAGCACAAGATTATGCAAAAACAATCAGTTTCCGCAGTTATTTTTTTAAACTGCATGCATTTATAGGCGAGTGAGTTAAATTTGAAAGAACAGGGCAAAATATGAGGGAATTATGTATATTACCAGATTACCAGATTACAAGTAACAGAAGATTGTTCAGTTTTAAAAGCATTGGCAAAAAAGATATAAAAAAAGTTTAGCTAATGGTCTATGAATTTATGTTGTTTTCCAGAACACATGTATCTGTAAATTGTAATTGACGGAAAGTTGCAACTTAATTGGCTGAATCAGCGGAAAGATGGTTTAAACCAAATTTAAACGATGCAGACTGATGGTAATGGAATGATTAAGAGCATTTCAGGTTGTGGAATGTGGAATGTGGAATGTGGAATGATTAACATTGTATTTCTGAATAATTTTCATCTCAAAATCCTGTTCTTGAATTTTTTTTATGAGGAAAAAAAAAGTAGAAATATTATTTTCACAAGTTTTTTTCAAAAAATTTCTTCTTAAAAATGTAATAACCGGAGAGAAATTGTGATCCTTCTTGTTTTTTTGAATAATATTCAATATATTCTTCTATTATAATTTTATCTTCCTTTTTAATAATTTTTATTTGTTTTCTCTTTTTTTCAATACAAAACTCGAAAACATTATATATAAAAGCATCTCCTACAAATTGTTACCTATTTTTTTGTCCCGATAAAAGAATAAAAAAATTAGGGTTGTTTGGTTCAACTCATTCTGAAATCAGGTATGAGTTTCGTCCATTTCAAACTCATACCTGATGTTTGGTTGACAAAAAGATGATTTGAAGTTCATACCTCAAACTCAAATGGTATGTGTTTTTGATACCCAAGGGAGATGTGGGTATGAGAAAGGGGGTATGATAAATCATTTTATTTTAATATTTTTATCTCTATTTAAGCAACTAAATGTAAATATTTAATATGAAATAAATCAATGATACAAAAATACATTAAAATAATAAATTAATTAATATTTTAAATTAATTATAATTAATAACTCAAAATTTATAAATCAGATATATTCATTTTAATACTCAACCAAACACATGACATCAGAAATGATACATCAAATTCATACCTTCTTAACCCGATTTCTTATTCCAACCTCGTACCATTCCGCGAACCAAACGACCCCTTTGTTTACGAACGTATGCAGTATATTTACAAAAAATATGAATATTTCACCGAAAGTATGTACATTGGTATATGTAATATGTCCATGTTAATTTTAGAGCTGCAATACCAGTGCGCTCACCGTTTTTTCTCGTACCTTCTAGTCATTTCCTAGGGAATCATAGATCTTAACGTCGGTACCAACAGAACTTTCCTATATATACTCTGTAATTTATTTTCTGAAAATAATATAAAAAACTCTATATATTTCTTGAATTTTGTGTAATTTTCACAGGCGGCGTAATAAAAAGATTCCAATTGCATCAGCAGAAACTTGATTCAAAAGAAAATGATCTCTCTCAAAAAAATATCAAATATCTTGTAATATTTAATACAATTAACAAGTTGACAAGACGTTGTCAACAAGTCAAATACCATTAGAGTTAAGTGTTTTATAAAAACAGTATTATTTGACTCATTGGTCCAGCACATGTCTACCTCTCGTCCGAAGTAAACCATTTATATTACAACCAAATAATCAAATTGTACTTATCTCTTATGCACATGTAAAAAAATTCATTAAATTTATTGACAAAATTCATAATAAAATGTAAACAAATTTTTACAAATTTCACATTTTAACTACCAAAAGTTTCAAATTATTTTACAAGCATTATCATATTCGAGATTAGTTACAATAAGAAGAAATTTTTTACTGACCTTTAAAAATAATATACTAATAAATATAAATTTTCAGATTTTATCCAATAAAGAATTCATACCCCAATCTAGAGACTATTAAAATCAGCTAAATTCGAAACCAAAACCAATCATGCCGCAAACCATTTAAACAGTATCAAAGATTCAAATCCACCGAATTTTTTATTATTCTCCATCTCTAAACCGCCCCTAGTTTTTCTTTTCTTTTTCTCCACTCCTTCCTTTATTTACTCTGCTTAAACCCTCACACCTTGATCATATATATACCCCCCGCCATACCATCTTTCATATCAAAACACACACTTAAATATTCGAAAACACACACTTTTTTCTCTCTATTTTCACACACATAATCACCAAAATCCTATGGAAACCAAGATCTTAACAGCTACCACCTCTCCCCCTGCATGCAATGGCCTCGGCTCAGCTCCGAAAAAAACTTCTGTTGCACCCATGCACGACGTACCTACTAATATTAATTCATCAGAAGCTACACTAGGGCGTCACTTGGCACGGAGGCTAGTTCAAATTGGCGTGACCGATGTATTTTCGGTTCCTGGTGACTTTAATCTCACGCTTCTTGATCATCTTATTGCGGAGCCAGGGCTTAAGTTGGTAGGGTGTTGTAATGAGCTTAATGCTGGCTATGCGGCTGATGGTTATGCCAGGTCTCGTGGCGTTGGTGCATGTGTTGTTACATTTACTGTTGGTGGATTGAGTGTCATCAATGCTATTGCTGGTGCTTATAGTGAGAATCTTCCGATTATTTGTATCGTTGGAGGTCCGAATTCGAATGATTATGGGACTAACAGACTGCTTCATCATACTATTGGATTGCCTGATTTTTCGCAGGAGCTTCGTTGCTTTCAGACTGTTACTTGCTTTCAGGTACCACATTTTTTTACTTTTTTTTCGACAATCTATTGTCCATATGGTTTTTTTTTTAATTATTGGTTGGTTTTATAATTACATAGAATTTTAAGCTCTGTTGTGTTAATTTTTGTTTTTAGGCTGTGGTGAATAATCTTGAAGATGCTCATGAATTGATTGATACTGCTATATCTACTGCATTGAAAGAAAGCAAACCTGTTTATATAAGTGTGGGATGTAACTTGGCTGCTATCCCACATCCTACTTTTAGTAGGGAACCTGTTCCATTTTCGCTTTCTCCCAAGTAAGCATTCTTTCTTAAGGATATATTTGAGCGGTATCGAGTTTAATCGAAGTTTTTAATGGTATGATGTTATTTCATAGAAATGTTTAATTGGGGTTTTGTAGATTGAGTAACAAGATGGGTTTGGAAGCTGCTGTAGAGGCCACAGCAGAGTTCTTGAACAATGCTGTTAAGCCAGTAATGATTGGTGGTCCGAAAATGCGTGTGGCCAAGGCTTGTGAAGCTTTTGTTGAGTTAGCTGATGCTTGCGGGTATCCTATTTCTGTAATGCCATCAGCCAAAGGGATGGTGCCTGAACATCATCCACATTTCATTGGGACGTATTGGGGTGCAGTGAGCACTTCTTTTTGTGCGGAGATTGTGGAATCAGCTGATGCCTACTTGTTTGCTGGACCGATCTTTAATGACTACAGCTCTGTTGGGTACTCTTTGCTTCTTAAGAAGGAGAAGGCAATCATCTTGCATCCTGATCGTGTGGTGATCGCAAATGGTCCTACATTTGGATGCGTTATGATGAAGGATTTTCTTCAAGCCCTTGCCAAGAGGATTAAGCGCAACAATTCTGCCTATGAGAACTACTACAGGATTTATGTTCCAGAAGGACTGCCTCTCAAAAGTGCACCTCAGGAGCCTCTAAGGGTCAATGTTCTGTTCCAACATATACAGAACATGTTGTCTGGTGACACTGCTGTCATTGCTGAGACAGGGGACTCTTGGTTTAATTGCCAGAAGCTAAAATTGCCAAAAGGATGCGGGTGAGCATCCTTCTCACAATCTAACTTTCCTCCTACATTTCCTTTGCAATTGTTTAACCGTAGGGATGATAATGCAGGTATGAATTCCAAATGCAATATGGATCCATTGGCTGGTCTGTCGGTGCAACTCTTGGATATGCACAAGCTAACAAGGATAAGAGAGTAATTTCTTGCATTGGTGATGGCAGCTTCCAGGTAATTATGTTTTATTTCAAACCTCAGGTTTTTGCTGATATTTAATTATGCATAAAAATCTTGAACTCCAATAATGTGTTAGCATTAGCAACTTGTTTAGTTTAGATAAATCATACCATATGAACTATGTGGTGAATTATGTGGGAGTGAGTTGAAAAATTGTATAAATGGCCGCAGCTAAAATGAATCTCGGTGCTCACATCACCGGTATGGAAGTGATTACACCTGCCTAGATTTTGTAATATGGTTGTAACTTAACATTATATGTTGTTCATCTCTGGAAGGTTACTGCACAAGATGTGTCTACAATGCTGCGATGGGGTCAAAACCCGATCATATTTTTGATAAACAACGGTGGTTACACCATTGAAGTTGAGATCCATGATGGACCATACAATGTGATCAAGAACTGGAACTACACTGCACTGGTTGATGCAATTCATAATGGCGAAGGCAAATGCTGGACTACTAAGGTCAGTCAGAAAGACGTACTCAATGAATTATAAACAATTATTTTCTAACAACGCTGAAGCCATTTGTTAAGTTCTCGATAACACTACCTAATTCTTGATTTGTCATTTCAGGTCCGCTGTGAGGAAGATCTTGTGGAAGCAATTGAGACAGCAACTGGAGACAAAAAAGACTGTCTCTGCTTCATTGAAGTGATTTGTCACAAGGACGATACGAGCAAAGAGTTGCTCGAATGGGGATCTCGGGTCTCTGCTGCTAACAGCCGCCCACCGAACCCCCAGTAGATCTTTTGCTGTTGCTGAACATTGCATAGCTGTTTTTAAGTTTCTTAATCAGTTAATTATGAGGAAGTTGATATTTATAAAAAAATTCATTCCTGTTGCACTCTCATAGTAAGTTCATGTTGCAAGTTAATTTTATTCATCTTATCAAACTCAGAGTTTCAATTTATATCTATTATGTGCAAATTAATCTATGAGGCTGATTACATGAACTTAACAGTTTTTAAACTTCAGGGGACATCACTCACCAGTTTATATCATTCTAAATCTGAAAAACAATACTCCATTAGTCCATTGCACATAAAAAAAATTGTAGTGGAATTAATGCTGTCGTGACTTTCGATCAAGATTAATGTTACGTACAACAAAAATAATTCTAAATTTCTTCTCAAATGACGTGACATGATATATGGTTTCTTTTAATTCATAGGTGCATATATATGTACGCGGAGTCTCATATTATTATTAAAAAAATTACTAATTACACACATGTCACTCAGCATTTGAGACAATTTTTGGGTAAATAGACATTTCTCTTCAATCAATCAAATATTGACAAGGAACATCAATAAAGCATAAAGATACTTGATACCAATCCGACTACAAATATACATTATAATTTTCCCTACTTTCAGTTTAATAATCAGATAAATGGTTATCATTTAATGGATGAAACCCCATTACATCCATCAAGTTCATGCTTATCTATAGATACTGGGTCACCCAATTTTTAACAGCAAGTAACCTGAATGAAAGTTTTAAAAAGCGATGAAGCCATTTGTTAAATTCTTGTTGACACCACCTTGATTCTTGAAATATTGTCTTGTGGAAGCAAGCAATTGAAACAGAAACTGGAGCCCAAAAGCAATTATATTTATTCTTATGGACAAAATTCAACTTTTGTTTGTTTGCTCATCCCTTCTTTGCTGTATTACTTTCTCGCAAACACTTTAAAACTCAATGAGTTCAATGGGATCATTCTGCATTTGACCAGCAATATCTGCTGCGATGTTTATTTTTACTAACCACTGCGATGTCATTGTCGTATACACATGTGAAAGCTTCAGGAAAAAAAAGATACTTGACATACAGAACGAAAATTCCACTTGTTCAATGAACATATATTAAGGTCCTACATATATTAAGGCCCGAAAGAAATGAGGAACACAAAAAACGCAGGGGATTAGTCAAATTATGATTTATGAAGATACGTATTAAGCAAAAGTTTTAATATATGATTGTTCTATATTCTTCCCATTCATCCACGGGTGCAAAGAAGAATCAGTCAGAATACAACTGCTAAAAAGTTAATAACAATCCAATAAACGAAAAAATTCAGCCCAAGGTCCGAAATCAACAGCATCAAAAGGGTCTTTTAAGTACTTGATTTGCGCTCTTGATGAAGCTCTAGAAAATACCAACATCTCTTCTGCAATTTTATATGCTACATCCTTTTCCATGTCCCAATCACGGTGGATGTACATTGTTTTTAGCAATGGAGAGTGGGCAAGCAGAAACTTGACTAGCTCCATCTCTGCTTTGAGACCTTGAAAATGACTAAATGTGACAATTTCAAGATGATCTACAGTACAATCCTCAAATTTTTTTTCACAGTAATCTTCAAGATTCTCTTCTTCAGCGTCTAAGTCTGCCTGATAAAAAGATAATATATTCTAGAAATGTAAAACAGGAGCTATAGAGATACAGAATAATTTGAAGTGCATATGCCTCACCGAGATATGTAGGTTGCACAAGTTCGGAGCACTCCGCATCAAACAAAGCAAACAAGAGACCTCGGATAAATTAGTTAAATCTAGTTCAGAAATACTTAAAGTCTTTAGGGAAAGCAGTGGTTCAGAAAGTCTATTTGGAGAACCTCCTGCAGCCAAGTACTTTGAAACAAGTTGCAAACATAGAGCACATAACAATTAGATGCCGATAAGCAATATAAAGCCACAGTAGACAATGTGAATAATTCAAATATTACCTTGATAAAATAACTTTCTATAAAGAACTTCTCAATATTATGTAAACTACTGAGAGCATTGACCACAATGGATGTTTTCACCTGCACTATTGAGTCTCTTAACAGCGTGAAAGAATATTCTGTTAGGTTTCCTAAGCCAGCTAAAGAATATTCTAACATCATTTCACGACAATACTGATGTAGACATTTGAGATTAGGAGCACGGAAGTTGGTATGGGATAGTCCTTCACAAGCTAACAAGGTCAACTTCTCAAGCACAGGGCCATCAAAGATGCTTTGTCCAAAAGTTGTGACGTCAACTAATTCAAGATTCCTCAGATAAGTCAATCCTCCAAAAGCAGGTATATATGGAAACCGAAAGTTTACAAGCCTCAAATGAGTCAATTTTAAAGAATGGAAATTATGTGCCACCAATTCATCAGGATAAAAATTGTCTATAGTAAGTTCTTTGATACCATCTCTTGAAAAATTGTCTATAGTAAGTTATTTGATACCCTTTCTTGAAAATAATGGAATCCATTGATCGATAAAATTATGAATAATTTTATAATTGCAAGGAGCTTGAGGAAATAGGATGGAAAACTTGAGAATGGGACCATTGTGGAGTAGAAGAACTTTATTTACCACACTAACAAATTTAAGCACCTTCAGTTCTGGACCATGAGATTGTGTATCAGCATCAAACTTTCCACCTAAGATATCTTCATCAAAAACTAGATGTGGAACCATAGTCCAACAATGCCTCCATTTTTTTGACAAGATGCTGGTTCTGGCAGCATCTCGTATAGGCAGGAGACACAGGATAGTTTCCTGCAGGTTCTGAGGCAGCGCACTGATTCTATCTTTCTTAAGACGACAGACCTGTATCGTACCAGACTCTGCCATTCTCTTCTGCAAAAAGAAAATGTGACTCTGTCATATACCAGGTTTAAGATGACTTCATTATATTCACTTGATGCACCATGTTGCAAATTTTAGGTTCTCCCTATTTAACAATACAAACTCTTCAACCTTAAAAGATCTTATTAAGAGAATCAAGTGAAACAAAGCCCAGAAACACATTCTTCCAAAAAACTACAAAATAGTGATGTATATGAATACAGCAAGAAATCCTCTTCGGCCTATTAGAAATGTATATGAATACATTTCTGACCAGCGCTTTTTAAGTTTCTCAATGCAGTACAAAATATAGTTGATGGGAACAATGTCATGATTTATTGTAACCTAATTTGTTTTCGGTTTCCTATTTTAACACTGATAATAATTAGTGTAAACACAATTGAATAATCTCTGATGTAGTATATTGATAGCACATAAAGTTAGGCTCTCGAGCCATTTCAAAATCATAATGCAGTAAAGCAATCAGCATTTTGAATACGATTATTCCTAAAGCAAATCAAGGCTTAGTTTAATTAAACTTAAATATAAATCCTGACACACACACAAACATATAAGCAAATACAGAATGGAAAAAAACTTACCATTAAAGAAGAAAGAAACCACCTCTCCCCTGCCGCCGCTGGTAGGGTAAGCGAAGACAGAGAACACAAGCACAATTTTTAAGGCTAATGGGCTTGGTTAGACCCGTTTGGCAACTAGAAGGCAGATATTTGTTAATTTTTTATTTTTTAAATATTACTTGATACTCATAAATATAAACACGAAGTTAAAAAAAATGACGGAAAAACTGATATTACAAGATGAATGGCCCATCCCATACGCTGTTGCAACATGCGTATCATCAAATTTTCAAAGGGCAGCTATGCTTATATAAACTTGACCGATCATATCAAGAACTCAACGAAAACAATTAAAGATCTGATGAATCTTTCATCCTTTAATGTCCCTCTCTGTATATATACATGCTTGTGTATATATCTAGATATATAGGGAAGTAATAAAATTGAGGTAAATAACCTAATATCTTCTTATACCGTTATATGTTAAATAGAAACTTATAATGACTTGAGATCATCTTATAGATAAAAATTAAGATATATCTACACTAAGAATTCCTTCTAAAATTATGCAGATATTATATTGGTATATTATAAATTATGTATTATCAATTGAGCCCTTCTCCAAACAACAAATAACTTATAAACTATAAATTTATTTGTATTTATAAGTTGCAAAATAAATTTAGTTGACGACTAAGTTTGGCCCAATGAAGCTTGGGCCAGAAGCTGCACATGTTGGGAGCACTTCGGATCAAACAAAGCAAACAAGAGATCACATCCAATTCAAGAAAATTTACATCAGATATATCTAGGGTCATTTGGTAAAGCAGTGGTTTAGACAGTTTATTCGGAGACCCTCCTGCAGCTAAGTACTTTGAAACATGTTGCAGACAAACAGCATAACAAATTAGACGTTAATGGGTAATGTAAAATTACAATCAATAATGTAAATGGAATCTGAATGTTACCTGAATAAATTCAACAGCTATATAGAGCTTTTCAATTTTATGTAAATTGCAAAGAACCTTGACCATATTGGATGTTTTACTTGGCCGACTAAGCCAAAACACAAACCACAGGAAAATTCTGTAAGGTTTTCAAGACCACGGTTTTCAAATGCAGCTAAAGATAATTTTTCACACATTTGCTGTGGGCATTTGAGATTTGGAGCAAAGAAGTTGGTACAGGAGAGTCTTCTGCAAGTTACCAAGGTCAACTTATCAAGCGCAGGGCAATCGAAGTCGCGTTTTTCTGAAATAGCATCATTAATTAGCTCAAGATATTTAGGGTTACAAATTTAAGCGCCTTGAATTTGGGATCATAATGACTTCGTTTATCCTTCATTCTACCAAGGAATTGATCGTCAAAGTTTAGATGTAGAATTGTTTTCCAGCTATGCCTCCATCTTGTTGACAAGTTACTGGCCTTACTTTATCTTGCATTAGCAGGAAACCTAGGATATCTTTCGTAGCACAACTGACCTTTCTCCTACTAGATTCTGCCATCCTCTTCTACGATAAGAAAATGCTAACCTCTTAGTTAACTAAATTCATCAAACATATCTAACTAGTGCACCCTAAGGTTCACCCATATCCAAAGTATCTTCTAATTCTGCCTAGTATTATTGACCTGATATATTATTAGTTTATGCATTGATATGTAAGAGATTTTGAAACTTGGTTCAAGATGCATTACTTGAATAAGTAGTATGAAATTTCTATGCTGTAGTATATTGATAGATTAGCCTCATGCTATTTTTAAAAAATATTTAGGAAAACTCATCAGTTATGTATATACAAGCAAATAAAGACTAATGAATTATCACTCGTTATTCACTTACTCCACACGTTTGGGGGGGGGGGGGGGGGAGGGGTTAATAGAATGCATTGCAAAAGCGCTAAAAACTGGTCTACAAGTTGGAAGACATCCATCTTAACTATAAGAAAGAAGGCAATTAGCCTATATGCTAATACATATGTGTTTTATCTAACAGAACAATTATCTATGAGCAGTTTAAACCAGCAGAACCCATGTCCCATTGATAAAAAATCAACCTGGACTGCTGGTCTAAAATGATGATACATATATAGGATTGAGTTCCATGGAGACTAATGTGGTAAAAGTGGTTTCAAGCATTGATTTATCACCTGATTAAGCCAGTCTTCATGCTCTTCGGAACCCTGATTGTTGAATAATATGATCCAATTATGTCCATCTTAATGATCCAATAAATCACTTTGTGATCCTCTCTTCGACCCCTTTCAAGTGTGAGGGATCATGAATAATATAATCCAAAGTAAGCCCGATTCGTAATGCCTTCAGGTTCAGGTTCTTGAATAATATAATCCAAAGTAAGCCCGATTCGTAATGCCTTCAGGTTCAGGTTCTGGGAGAACTGTTAACTTAATCCTGATAGCATTGATTTTAAAGTCCTCTACTTTTTTCGAAGAAAACATATATTAACAACTACAAGTACTTCATGAAATACAAAATTGTAGGTAAGCAATGCTAGCTAGGAACCTCAAGATGATGGAGCAATATAATAGCCGTAAATAAAGTAATCTCAAGTACAATATTCATCATTATAATAGAACAATAAGGCTAAAATACACACACGCACACACAATACCTTATAAGTTGAGACATACAAACAAGAATGATCAAATACGAGGAGGAGTGAAACACCCCAGTTTGGTTAACCATTAATCTGGGATTCTGGGCCGCTGGGAGGTGATTTTTAACTAATTTTTAAAAAAAATTGAAAAATTGTAGAGAAAAGGCCCGGAATGTCACAATTTAGGACCCTAAATGGCACAACTCGTAATAATGGCCCTAAATAGCACTCCAAAACGCTACATAGTGTGGCGTGCTGTAAAAGGGGTGAAAACGCTACTTCGTGTAGCGTTTTGTACTTTTTTTTAAAAATAAATCGGGGAAAAACGCTACTTCGTGTAGCATTTTGAATTTTTTTTTAATTTTTTTTAATTTTTTTGGGGAAAAACGCTACTTTATCTTGGGTTCTGGGCTAAAAAACGCAACTTAAAGTAGCGTTTTGTGGGGGGAAAAAATCTTTTCAAAACTCTACACGATGTAGCGTTTTAGAGTGCTATTTAGGGCCATTTTTTTGGGGTGTGTCATTTAAGGCATTTTCTCCCCAAATTGTGACATATAGGGCCAACACCCAAAAATGTAAGTATGTGTAATGAGTTAAAAACGATGTTTTTTTTGTCGAGAGTTAAAAACGATTTAGAATTAAAAGAATACCTGAAATTGAAAGTTAGTGTAAGGTGTTTTATTAATATTTTATTTCATTATTTATTTAATAAAAATTATTATATATTTTATCATTTTTATTTTTATAATTATAATAATTTAAAATTATATATAATATTCTATTTTAATCAATCTTAATATAATAAATTAAATCAATTTATTCAAATTGGACAACCAAAATGCATTTGTCATGATTATCCAACAAAAAATTAATCATAGACTCATTGAGGTTAACATTCACGAATTTTTACTTTTATAATTTTAATGATTTTTCTAGTGTGTGTCATATTAGAAGATGAGTTGTTAAATTTTAATTTATTTTTTATTAATGATAATAGACCCTTCTTATGTAAAAAATACTCCACTAATAAAAAAAATCACCTCATAAAAAGTATCGTAAAAATAAGTGACTACGATGATGAAAGTAAGTAATTAGTAAGTACCGTGTTGATACTAAAAAGACCCTTAGTGATGAAATTGAAACCATTTGGCAAAAATTCTCAATCATGTAGAGCGGTGGATTCATTTCGGGGATAACAAACTGAAATATATTTTGAGGCTGAAATACATCAAGTTTTGATCTATTTGTAATGTTCATTTCTATACTCAATTCATCTTTTTACCAGAGCCTAGAGATGAGATTTATTGTTTTGACGATGTCTTTTTTTTTCCTTGACTAACTACTACGATGTCTTTGTTGTATATACATGTGAAAGTTTCAGACAAAAAAGATACTTGGGATGCAGAATGAAAATTCCAAGTGTTCAATGATCATATATTAAGGTCCTATATATAGCTTCACCTAAAACAAAAGAGGTGAGGAACATAAAAGCACATAGGCCATCTCCTTGCCAAATATAAAAATTATAAATCTTGGCAAAATTATAAAATACATTTCTAGCACAGTTTTAATGCAGAGTTGTTTAATGTTCGTCCCATTCCTCCATTAATGTAAAGAAGTATGAGCAAAAGCCGACTGCAAAAAGGTTAATTACATATCATATATGTCATATTGATTGACCCAAGGTCCAAATTCATTACCATCAACAACATGTTTCAAGGGTTTAATCTGCGTTCTTGACGAAACTCTAGAAAATTGCAATATCTCATCTGGCATTGCTAATGCTTCATCCTTATTTATGTCCAAGCCACGGTGGATGAACATTGTTTTCAGCAACGGAAAGTGGCCTAGTAGAAATTTAACTAGCTCCAACTCGGCTTTGAGACCTCTGAAATGACTTAATGTGACAATTTCAAGATGATCTACAGTACAATCCTCTGAATCTTCTTTCCAATAATCTTTCAGATTGCTTCTTTTGGCATCTTTATCGGCCTAGTAATAGATAAAATATTCTGCAATTATCAAACAGTAGCTATAGCGATACAGAATGTGTTGAAGTGCATAAAACTCACCATGATATGTAGTTTGCACAAGTTGGGAGAACTCCGAATCAAACAAAGCAAAGTAGAAACTTCAGAAAAGTCGGTCATGTTAATACCAGAGATGCTTAGAGTCTTTAGGTAAAGCAGTGGTTCACAGAGTCTATTTAGAGAACCTCCTGCACCCAAGTACTTTGAAACAAGTCACAAACAAAGAGCACAAATAATTAGACGTTGATGAACAAAGCTAAGTTACAGTTAATAATGTAGAGAGGATTCAAATATTACCTTGATAAAATTCATCCCTACTCAAAACTTCTCAATTTTAGGTAAACTACCGAGAACCTTGACCATATTGAATGTTTCTGTGTGCGCTATTGGGTCTATTGATAACCAGAAAGAATATTCTGCAAGGTTTTATAACCCAACTAAAGAGTATTCTAAAGCCATATGCCTATACAGTTGATGCAAGCATTTGAGATTAGGAGCACGGTAGTTTGTATGGAAGAAGCCTTCACAAGTTACCAAGGTCAACTTCTCAAGCACTGGGCAATCGAAGATGGGTTGTTCAGAAATAGCAACATCAATCAGCTCAAGAATCTTTATATAATTCAGTCGTCCAAGTGCAGGTGTATAGGGAAACCAAATAGCTACAAACCTCATATGAGTCAGATTTAAAGAAGAGAAATTATGCGTTGTAGAATATCTACGCGTATAGTCCTCTATAGTAAGTTGCTTGATACCATTCCTTGAAATTAGTAAGTTGCTTGATACCATTCCTTGAAAATAAAGGAACCCACTGATCTATATACTCATGAATTACTCGATTATCATGATTGAGATCTTGAGGAAAGCTGAGGGAAAATTTGAGAATGGGACCATTATGGAGCAGGATAACTTTATTTATCACATTAACAAATATAAGCGCCTTCAGGTCTTGATCATGACATTGTTTTAATTTATTCCAGACGCTTTCAAGGAATTGATCATCAAAAATTAGATTTGGAATCGTAGTCCGGAAATGTCTCCATTTTCTTGACAAAATAGTGGTTCTCACTGCATCTCGTATTGGCAGAAAACATAGGATAGTTTCTTTTATATTCTGAGGCATCTCACTGTTTTTATCTTCCTTGGTACAAGCGAGCTTTCTCATTTTAGATTCTGCCATCTTTTTCTGCAAAGACAATGTCAGTCTGTAGTATAACCAATATTTAAGATGCATTCATTATATTCACATAACACGTCATATTACTTTTCAAGCTCTCTCCATTTTCTATACAATATACAATCCCTTTAATTTTATCTACCAGATCTTATTGAGAAAAATCTAGCAGCAAAACAATACCCATTTTTTTTAAGGGTTGCTCTAGTAATTTAATTAGATACGACATCATCAGTAAACAGAAGTGAGATTTATTTCATTATGTAGACAACATCGTTCTAGTCACTAGTACATACTCCCTCTGTCCCTTTTTTCATGTTTCTTTGACTTTTTGCATTAACTTTTTGCATGTAATTTTATGCGCATGAAAAACATAGTTGGATAAATTATTTTTCAAAAAAAAAATTAAATAAAAATTTAGATATTAAATCTTTATATAAAAAAAAGAAAATTTAAAATATAATTGATCTAAATATATTTTTTATACGCATTAAATTATGTGTAAAAAAAGCCAAAAGGACAAGTAAAAGGGGACGAAGGAAATACCATCTTATATAATTGAGTAATGTTTGATACCCCAAATATTGTCCCAAATTTTTTTATCAAATGACTTGGCATGACACATGTCTTATTTTAATTCTTATTTTAATTCGTGGGCGCGTATGTAGGCACGCGTGGTCTCATATTATTATAGGAAAGTTACCAATTACAAAGATGACAACTCAGCATTTAGGACAAATTTTGGGATAGTTTTTGGGGTCTTTGTCATTTTTCTATATAATTATAGATTAATGCTAGGGACC
Source organism: Oenanthe sinensis (assembly GCA_028671895.1). NCBI lineage: Eukaryota > Viridiplantae > Streptophyta > Magnoliopsida > Apiales > Apiaceae > Oenanthe > Oenanthe sinensis. Next base: position 9,517,438 of record CM053811.1, on the reverse strand, counting down.
CTAAATATTGTCCTAATTTTTTTACCAAATGACGTGTCATAACATATGACTTATTTTAATTCATGGACACATATGTATACATATGATGTCTCATTATTTTAGAAAAATTATCAATTACACAGATGACACAAGTCAGTATTTAGGACACATTTTGAGATTAAGTGTAATTTAATGTTATGGAATGGGAACTTAATTCGTTATAAGTGGGTAAATCATACCTTTCTCGCCCCTTAGAGATTCCGTTTCATTCCCATTAATCTCCATTCCTATTTCCAACTTTCATTCCCAACAATCATCCAAACACCCCATTTATTTATCACACTAACAAATTTAAGCACATTCAGTCTGGACCATGACATTGTCTGAAATCATGCAACTCTCCACCTAACATATTTTCATCAAAAACTTGATGCAGAACCGTAGTCCAACAATGCCTCCATTTTGTTGACAAGATGCAGGTTCTGAGAGCATCTCGTAAAGGCAGAAAACATAGGATAGTTTCCTGTACGTTCCGAAGCAGCACGCTGATTCTATCTTTCTTAATACGACCGACCTGTCTCATACTTCATCCTCTTCTGCAATAAGAAAATGTGATCCTGTCGTATAACAGGCTTAAGATGACTTCATTATTTTCACTTGATGCACCATGTTGCAAATTTAGGGTTCTCCCCATTTAACAATACAAACTCTTCAACTTCAACAGTGTTATTGAGATGATCAAGCAAAACAATAAATGGAAATATAATAACCGTTAAAGATCAAAATACCATTAGCTGCTGTAACATCCGCATCATCAAAATTTCAAGCAGCAATTATATAGAAATTTGACTGATTTCATTGAGAATTCAATGGCAGCAATTATAGATAAAATTTTAGATATATTTACACCAATTGTTACTTCTAGTATTATCAATTATGCATATTTTATTTAGTAAATTATAAATTATGCATTAACAATTGAGATCTCCAAACATCTAATAACCTAAAAACTAGAAATTGTTTGTAGATATAACTTACAAAACCAATTTAGTTGACAATTAAGTTAGGCCCAATGAAGCATACGACAGAGGCTGACTACAAAAAGTTTATTAATAATACTCAAGAAAGGCTTCAAAAACATTAATAGCAACTGGTTGTTCCAAGTATCTGATTTGTGCTCTTGGTGAAGCTCTAGCGTATTGCAACATCTCCTCTGCAATCATTAATGCGTCATCTTTTTTTATGCTTTCACTACGATGGATGAACATTGTTTTCAGCAACGGAGCGTGAGCAAGTAGAAACTTGATCATCTCCAACTCAGCTCTGAGACCTCTGAAATAACTGAACGTTACAATTTCAAGCCGATCTATAGTAAAACCTTCAGAATCTTCTACCCGATAATTCTCAAGATAGTCGTCATAATCACCAAAATCTATGTAGGTTTCGGCCTGATGAAAAAGAAAATATTATAGAACTGGGTCAAAATGTAACTACAAGTGATACAGAAAGTTCACGCACATATGTGATATGACTCACCGAGATATTTAGTTTGCACAAGTTGGGAGCACTTCGAATCAAACAAAGCAAACAAGAGATCATATTCAATTCAAGAAAAATTATATCAGATATATCTAGAATCTTTAGGTAAGGCAGTTGTTTAGACAGTTTATTTGGAGAATCTCCTGCAGCCAAGTACTTTGACACATGTTGCAGACAAACAGCATAACCAATTAGACGTAGATGGGTAAATGTAAAATTACAATAGATAATGTAAATAGAAAATGAATTTTACCCGAATAAATTCACCAGCTATATAGATCTTTTCAATTCTATGTAAATTACCGAGAACCTTGACCAAATTGGATGTTTCACTTCGCCCTACTAGGACATGAAACAAACCACAGGAATAGTCTGTAAGGTTTTCAAGCCCACAGTTTTCTAATCCAGCTAAAGAGATTCGATCACACATTTGATGTAGGCATTTGAGATTAGGAGCACGGAAGTTGGTATGGGAGAGTCCTGTGCAAGTTACCAAGGTCAATTTCTCAAGCACAGGGCAATCGAAGATGCGTTGTTCAGATATAGAAACATCAATTAGCTCAAGATTCCCCAGATAAGTAAATCCTCCAGAAGCAGATGTATAGGGAAACCAAACACTTATAAGCCTCAGATGAGTCAGATCTAAAGAAGAGAACTGATGTGGAGTGAATTCTCCAAGGTCAGAGTCCTCTAAAGTAAGTTTTTTGATATTGTTCCTTGAGAATACTGGAATCCAATGATCAATATACTCATGGATTATTTGAGAATCGCAATTCTCAGGAAACCTGAGGGAAAAATTGACAATTGGACCATTGTGAAGTAAGAGGGCTTTATTTATCACACTAACAAATTTAAGCGCCTTGAATTCGGGATTATGATATTGACTTAGTTTATCCTTCATTTTACCCAGGAAATGATCATCAAAGTTTAGATGTGGAATCATTTTCCAGCTATGCCTCCATCTTGTTGACAAGATACTGGTTCTTACTGCATCTTGTATTGGCAGAAAACATAGGATACTTTCACGTATATTCCCAGGCAGCTCACTAATGATATCTTTCTTAATATGACTGAACTTTCTTCTACCAGATTCTGCCATTCTCTGCTGCAATAAGAAAATGCTAACCTCTTCAGTTAACCAGACTCATTCAACATATGTAACTAGTGCACTCCAAGGCTCAGCCACTTCCAAATTAACTATTAATTTTGCTTCATATTATTGATCTGATTTTATTAGTTTATATGTTGATATCTAACATATATTTATACTTTGTTTAAGATGCATTACTTGCATAAGTATATGAAATTTCTATAATGTAGTATATAGACAGAATAGTGGCATGCTATTTTAAAATCGTATAAGGAAAAATCATCAGTTACGTATATACAAGAAAATACAGACTAAAGACTTATCACTCGTTATTCGATGCGTGGTAGGGAAGGGGAGGAGTTTGCATTGCGAAAAAGTTGAACACTAGACTGGTCTACAAGTTGGAAGACAGGCATCTTAACTATAAGAAACAAGGAAAACCTAGCTGCTAATACATGTATGTGTTTTTTCTAACAAACCAATAATCAATGAGCAGTTAAAGGAGTAGAACCCATGTCCCATCCTTAAAAAATCATCAACCCGAACCGTACACACCCACACACAAAGTTAATTTTAAGGTTCTTGTCACGTAATTAAATTACCTTTTGATGAAACATAAATTTAAAATCTACAAAATGACAGTGACAAAATTAAAAAAACAAAAACCAAATTGATCATTATAACAAAACAATAAGGCTAACACACACACAGTACAAACTACAAACTATGGCCCCGTTTGGTATTATTGTTGCAGACAGTTACAACAATTTTTTGCTGAAAAGCTGTCAGGAAGGTGTTTGGTAAAATTCAAAAGTTGCTGTCAGGAAAAGCGTTTTGGACTAAAAGTTGTTGTAAGAGAAAACATGTTCCCCGTGCTTTTGGAAAAAGCTGTTTTTCAGCTTTTACAGAAAGTAACTACAAGTTTTATCATCAAACCTTCCCAAAAACATTATTTTTATATATTATATCTCAAAATATGCACAAATCAAAAAAAATTACCAAACAGACATCTGATTTTCCTAACAGCACTTTTTCCACCAACACTTTTTCTGACACTTTTTCTGACAACACAGACAATCCCAAACGGAGCCTATGAAAGTAAGAGGAGTTTACGCCTAAAGAAGGTGTTGAGTGCTTCACTCAAACACCACCTTCACAGAGTTCAGATATACCAACAAGAATGCCAAATACGAGGAGGAAACAAACATTTGGTCTTCTATTGACTTTCTGGGCTTTGTTAAGGCCCATTAATCATTATTGAGGTCACGATTTTTTAATTTCTTGATTTTAATTTTGGTGGGTTCAAATGCTGATGTAGAACTAATGTCAAAGAAACCATAGTTTTTATTGCTAATTGATATAAAAATACATATCTAGTCAGTTGTAGTTATTAGGACATGTTCTCTGCCATTAATCAGTTCCTGGTGGTTACTAGCAGTTATTATAAGTAATTATTAATTATGGAAAATTGAAAACCTATATTTATATTTTGCATATATGTTTTTCAATTAGTTCTCCATTTAAGGTAATTCATTTAACTTTTGCCATATTATAGTTCTTGAATTAAATTTAATATATATCTATCGTCGCTAAATAAATTCTCAATTGAAATTGGATAGGCAATCATGTGAACGTATTTTGCAAAAGTCCTATATCAGAAATGTTGAAAAAGAATTTGATAACGAGGTCATTGATTATAATAAAAGAGGGCGGTTCCAAACATGTTCATCTAACTAGCACATTAAAACAGAAGAGCTGATAATAATTAGTGTATGCACAATTGAGTAATCTCTGATGTAGTATATTGATAGCACATAAAGTTAGGTCTCCAGCCATTTCAAAATCATAATACAGTAAAGCAATCAGCATTTTGAATACGATTATTTCTAAAGCAAATCAAGGCTTAGTTTAATTAAACTTAAATATAAAGCCTAACACACACACAAACATATAAGCAAATACGGAATGGAAGAGAACTTTACCATTAAAGAAGAAAGAAACCACCTCTCCCCCGCCGCTGGTAGGGCAAGCGAAGACAGAGAGCAAAAGCACAATTTTGAAGGCTAATGGGCTTTGTTAGACCCGTTTGGCAACTAGAAGGCAGATATTTGTTACTTTTTAAATATTCCTTAATACTCATAAATATAAATACGAAGTAAAATTTTTTACGGAAAAACTGATATTACAAGATGAAGGGGACATTATACGCTGCTGCAACATGCGTATCATCCAAATTTCAAACGGAAACTATGCTTATATAAAATTGACCGATTTCACCAAGAACTCAATGGAAACAGATGAATCTTCCATCCTTTAATGTCCCTCTCTGTATATATACATGCCTGTGTATATATCTAGATATATAGGGAAGTAATAAAATCGAGGTAAATAACTTAATATCTTCTTATACCGTTGTGTGTTAAATAGAAAATTATAACAACTTGAAATCCTTTTATAGATAAAAATTTAGATATATCTATACTAAGAATTCCTTCTAATATTATGCATATTTTATACTGGTATATTATAAATTATGTATTATCAATTGAGCTCTTCTCCAAACAACAAATAATTTATAAACTATAAATTATTTGTATTTATAAGTTACAAAATAAATATAGTTGACGACTAAGTTTGGCCCAATGAAGCTTGGGCCAGAAGCTGCACATGTCGGGAGCACTTGGGATCAAACAAAGCAAACAAGAAAACACATCCAATTCAAGAAAATATATATCAGATATATCTAGGGTCATTTGGTAAGGCAGTGGTTTATGAAGTTTATTCAGAGACCCTCCTGCAGCTAAGTACTTTGAAACATGTTGCAGACAAACAGCATAACCAATTAGACGTTAATAGGTAATGTAAAATTACAATCAATAATGTAAATAGAAACTGAATGTTACCTGAATAAATTCAACAGCTATATAGAGCTTTTCAATTCTATGTAAATTGCAAAGAACCTTGACCATATTGGGTGTTTTACTTGGCGCTTCGCTAAGCCAAAACACAAACCACAGGAAAATTCTGTAAGGTTTTCAAGCCCACGATTTTCACACCCGGCTAAAGATAATTGTCCATACATTTGCTGTAGGCATTTGAGATTCGGAGCAAAGAAGTTGATACAGGAAAGTCTTCTACAAGTTACCAAGGTGAACTTATCAAGCGCAGTGCAATCGAAGTCGCGTTTTTCTGAAATAGCAACATTAATTAGGTCAAGATATTTAGGGTTACAAAATTAAGCACCTTGAATTCGGGATCATGATATTGACTTCGTTTATCCTTCATTCTACCAAGGAATGGATCATCAAAGTTTAGATGTGGAATTGTTCTCCAGCTATGCCTCCATCTTGTTGACAAGATACCGGCCTTACTGAATCTTGCATTAGCAGGAAACCTAGGATATCTCCATGTATGTCCCTAGGCAGCTCACTGGTTATATCTTTCGTAGTAGGACTGACTTTTCTCCTACTAGATTCTGCCATCCTCTTCTGCGATAAGAAAATGCTAACCTCTTTAGTTAACTAGATTCATCCAACATATCTAATTAGTGCACTCTATGGTTCGCCCACGGCCCACTTCCACATTATCTTCTGATTCTGCCTAGTATTATTGACCTGATATGTAAGAGATTTTTAAACTTGGTTTAAGATGCATTACTTGAATAAGTAGTATGAAATTTCCATGCTGCAGTATATTGATAGAATAGTCTCACGCTATTTTTAAAGAATATCTAGGAAAAATCATCAGTTATGTATATACAGGTAAATAAAGACTAATGAATGCATTGCAAAAGAGCTAAAAACTTGTCTACGAGTTGGAAGACAGCCATCTTAACTATAAGAAAGAAGGCTATTAGCCTAGATGCTAATACATATGTGTTTTATCTAACAAAACAATTACATCTATGAGCAGTTTAAAGCAGTAGAACCCATGTCCCATTGATGTGTCTTCTCTTCTTAGACCCACAAGGGGCTTTCGAACGAGGGGATGTTGAATAATATGATTCAATTAAGCCCGATTCCTAATATCCTGCGGTTTTAGGAGAATCGGTAACTTAATACTGATAGCACTGATTTTAAAGCCTCTACTTTGTTTCAAGAAAACATATATTGACAACTACAAGTACTTCATGAAATAAAAATTGTAGGTAAGCAATGCTAGCTAAGAGCATTGAATTAGCTTTAACATTATCAGCTCTTCCTAGACAAGATAATGGAGCAATATAATAGCCGTAAAGAAAGTAACCTCAAGTACAATATTCATCATTATAATAGAACAATAAGGCTAACAAACAAACAAAAAAACACACACACAATACAAAGTATTTAAAGTAAGAAGAGTTTAAAGTGCTTCACCCAATGCTCAAATACGAGGAGGAAACAAGTTTCAACCCCGTTTGGTTGACCATTAATCTGGGTTGCTGGGGAGGTGAATTTTTTTTAAGTACGTGTAATGCAAATATGCAATGAGTTAAAAACGATTTTTTAATAAATTATTTTATTTTATTTATTTATTTAATAAAAAGTAAAATTATTATCCATTTTATAACTTTTATTTTAATAGTCTTAACAATTTAAAATTATATTTAATGATTTTAATTTTAATCAATTTTAATAAATTAAATTAATTTATTCAAATTGAACAACCTGCATCTCTCATGTTTATCCAACATAAAATTAATCATGAAGGTTAAAATTCATGATTTCTTACCCTTATAGTTTTATTACATGAATGATAAATTTGAAATTATCGATAAAAAATTTCAATTATAATATGTATTTTTTTAAGAGATATTTATGTTATGTATATTGAAAAAGGTATTAAATATTTTCTATTACATTTAGACTTAACAAGAAAATGTTTAAACTCGAAAACAAAATACTCAGAACAATGTATTTTAAAACTCCATTTTTCGTATTCATTCACAAATAACATGCATGATTTCTATTAAAATAAATGGAGTTCTTGAGGATTGTTTTACAGGTAATCTTGGGTCAAGCAGGGTAATTCTTTGTCATCGGCTATGTTTGTTATAAATATGGAAGTGTTCTCCGCCTTCATCAAAAGAGTTACAGTATCATATTTAAATTTCACGGCCACGTAAATAGATTGTTTTATCACACCAATTATTTGCGAACGATATTTTATTATTTTATCAAGGTGAAATTCAGTCTATTAAAATTTTATTTATCGCTGCTACTGAGTTCTCTTTCAGTATTTTTTTGCCAAAAAAGCAATTTTATTAATTCAAATCACTCAACAATACATACATATTGAAAAGCCGAATGGACATTTACTGCCCCCATTTACAATCTGTCACTGAGCAACTATATCTCGCTAAATAGTGAGCAACGTTATTCGCGAATCGTTTAATGAATCTAAACAAAATGATTTGATCTTTTAAACTTGCAAGAAGCTTTCGACAATCCTCCACAACTCTCCCTAGATAAGAGAAGCTAGGAACAGAGCTCTGAATGGCCTGGACGACTTGCATGCAATCAGTTTCAATCTCAACACCTTCCATCTGTTTCTGTTTAATCCAGCTCAATGCTTCCCCTATGCCTATGGCCTCAGCCAACTCTGGATTGATTCTACCTCGTGTACACTTCGATGCTGCTTCCATAAACTCACCATTATGATTACGAACCACGAAGGCATGACTATAGCAGTTGGACTCCTCGAATATGGCTGCATCTATGTTTATCTTAATCTTGTTCGTCGGTGGCAATTGCCAGTGCTCATGTCCATCCTCCTGAGTCATATGACCCATGAAGCGATCACAGGTTTTGTCTTGGGCACTCGTCCATTGATTAAGAACAGAATACACAGATTGCACCACATCATTAGTATCCAAACTATGTTGATTCCATACCAATTCGTTACAATCCTTCCACACCATCCAGCACACCATGACTATCTTATAAATTTGTACTTTGTTTCTCTGCTGAGATACTAACTGCAGCCAGCCAGGAAAAGAATGAAATTCACCTGTGATTGTAGGAAGAGCCAGTTTAGTCAGACATGTGCTTGCATAAGAACATGTCACCAGAGTATGCGATATTGATTCAGGGGCTTCGTTGCACAGAGGACATAACTCGTTGACTGGGATCTTCCTTGCACGCAATAAGTCTTTCGTAGGGAGACAATTTGAACATGCTCTCCACAGAAAATTCGTAACTTTGGGGGGGATTTTTAAGTTCTCTTTCAGTATAAATACATGATTGTGTATAAAAATATACAGCTTCTTGATATAGAGGGAAGTAACAAAATTGGGGGTAAATAACTTAATATCTTCTGTATGTAGGTTAGGCACAAAAAGTTTATGAATAATAATTAAGAAAGGCTTCAAAAACATACATTTTAAGCAAAAGTTTTAATATATAGTTGTTCTATGTTCTTCCGGCTCCTCTTCACGACTTCACCGGTGCAAAGAAGAATCAGCCAGAATCCAACTGCTAATAAGCATCGTAATATATACAAAAGTGCTTAGCCCAAGGTCCAAAATCAACAGCATCAAAAGGGTCTTTTAAGTGTTTGATTTGCGCTGTTGATGAAGCTCTAGAAAATACCAACATCTCTTCTGCAATTTTAAATGCTACATCCTTTTCCATGTCACAATCACGGTGGATGAATATTGTTTTTAGCAATGGAGAATTGGCAAGCAGAAACTTGAGTAGCTCCAACTCTGCTTTGAGACCTTGAAAATGACTAAACGTGACAATTTCAAGATGATCTACAGTACAATCCTTAAAATCTTCTTCACAGTAATCTTCAAGATTCTCTTCTTCCTCATCCGAGTCTGGGTCTGCCTGATAAAACATAATATATTCTAGGAATGTCAAACAGGATTATAGAGATACAGAATAATTTGAAGTGCATATGCCTCTCCGAGATATGTAGGTTGCACAAGTTGGAAGCGCTCCGAATCAAACAAAGCAAACAAGAAACCTCAGAGAAACGAGTTAAATTTATATCAGAGATACTTAAAATCTCTAGGGATTGAGAATATTGACCACATTGGGTGTTTTTGCCTGCGTTATTGGGTCTCCTGACAGCCTGAAAGAATATTCTGTTAGGTTTTCTGAGCCAGCTAAAGAATATTCTAAAATCATTTTGCGATAATGTTGATGTAGGCATTTGAGATTAGGAGACAGAAGTTGGTATGGGAGAGTCCTTCACAACCTAACAAGGTCAACTTCTCAAGCACAGGGCAATCAAAGATCCCAGAAGTTGTGAGTCTTGTGACCTCAATTAATTCAAGATTCCTCAGATAAGTCAATCCTCCAAATGCAGGTGTATATGGAAACCAAAAGTTTGCAAGCCTCAAATGAGTCAATTTTAAAGAATAGAAATTATGGCCCACAAATTCTCCACGAAAAGCTTCGTCTAGAGTAAGTTGCTTGATACCCTTTTTTGAAAATAATGGAATCCACTGATCGATAAAATTATGGATTCTCTGATCATCGCAAGGAAAGTCAGGAAAACTGAGGGAAAACTTGAGAATGGGACCACTGTGGTGTAGGAGAACTTTATTTACCACACTAACAAATTTAAGCGCATTCATTTCTCGATTATGACGACATTGTGTGATATTATAAAACTTTCCACCTAAGATATCTTCATCAAAAACTAGATGTGGAACCATAGTCCAACAATGCCTCCATTTTGTTGACAATATGCTGGTTCTGACAGCATCCCTTATAGGCAGGAGACATTGGATAGTTTCCTGTACGTTCCGGGGCAGCACACTGATTCTATCTTTCTTAATACGACGGACCTGTCTCGTACCAGACTCTGCCATTCTCTCTGCAATAAGAAAATGTGATTCTGTCATATACCAGGTTTAAGATGACTTCATTATATTCACTTGATGCACCATGTTGCAAATTTTAGGTTCTCCCTATCTAACAATACAAACTCTTCAACCTAAAAGATCTTTATTTAAGAGAATCAAGCAAAACAATACCCAGAAATAAAGTAACACCTTCCTCCAAAAAACTACAAACTAGTGATGTTTTAGGCCTTCAAGTACCCCCAATTGTATAAGTCTTCAGCAAGAAATCCTCTTTAGCCTATTAGATTCATCCAACATTTCTAACTAGCACATTCTAAGTTTCTCAATGTAGTATAAAATATAGTTGATACAATGTCATGATTCTCGCGTGACCTAATTTGTTTTCATTTTCCTATTTTAAACTCATAATAATTAGTGTAAACACAATTGAATTATCTCTAATGCAGTGTATTGATATCACATAAAGTTAGCCTCTCAAGTCACTTCAAAATCATAATACAGTAAAGCAATCAGCATCAGTATTTTGAATATGATAATTCCTAAATCAAATCAAGGCTTAGTTCAATTAATCTTAAATACAAAGCCTAACACACACACAGAAACATATAAGCAGATACAGATTGGAAAAAAACTTGCCATTAAAGAAGGAAACCTAGGATATCTCCATGTATGTCCCCAGGCAACTCACTGATTATATCTTTCGTAGCACGACTGACCTTCCTCCTACTAGATTCTGCCATCCTCTTCTGCGATAAGAAAATGCTAACCTCTTCAGTTAACTAGATTCATCCAACATATCTAACTAGTGCACTCTAAGGTTCACCTACTTCCAAATTAACTTTTGATTCTGCCTAATATTATTAGTTTATGTATTAATAGCTAAGAGATTTTGGAATTTGTTTAAGGTGCATAGCTTGAATAAGTAGTATGAAATTTCTATGCTGTATTATATTAGAATAGTCTCATGCTAAATTATCAGTTATATATACACAAGCAAATACTGACTAAAGAACTATTACTCGTTATTCACTTATTCCACGTGTGGAGGGGGGGTATTATAGCATGCATTGCAAAAGAGCTGAACACTGGTCTACAAGTTGGAAGATAACCATCTTAACTATAAGAAAGAAGCCAATTATCCTGTCTGCTAATGCATATATGTGTTTTATTTTTATCTAACAAAACAATTATCATAACAGTTTAAAGGAGTAGAAGTGTAGAACCCATGTCCCGTTGATAAAAAATCAACCTTAACCGCTAGTCTGAAATGACTACAAGCACTTAAAAGCTATATATGTATATATGGTTCGAATAACAACCAAAAAAAGAACAAATTTAAACATATAATGTGTGTTCACTTAGCAAGGGCAAGCAGGTGCATTTTCCCATGAATATGCTTGCATATGGCAACAGCGGTTTCAAGCATTGGTTTGTCACCTCATTCAACCCGTCTCAACGCTTTTCAGAACCCTGATAGCATTAATTTTAAAGTCCTCTACTCTGTGTCAAGAAAACATATATTGACAACTACAAGCACTTCACGAAACACAAAATTGTAGGTACCCGAACTTTTAAAATAAAGCATGCAACTACCAGCATTAAAGTAGGACCAAGCTTCCTCATTTAACAAAACAAAAACATCAATATCACCAGCTCTAACACAGTTAATCGAGCAAAATAATACCCGTTAAGAAAGTAACATCAAGTACAAAGTAAATTATAACAAACTGGTAACAATGTGAAGTCCAGGCCTTAAAAATACCCCCAAAATATAAACAAATATTTTTTAATGATTAAAAAGGAATCCTTTGAAATGCAAATAAATAAATAAAATTTGAGGGGCGGATGTAGCCAAGTGGATCAAGGCAGTGGATTGTGAATTACATGCAACCAGTTAGATTTAAGGTTCTTGTCACCTAATTAAATTACCTTTCGATAATATATTAAACACAAATTCTATACATATCCATATTGATAAAACATTAATTTAAACTCTACAAAATGACAGTATCATGCAATTTCAAAATTCAAAAACAAACAAAATTGATCATTATGATAGAACAATAAGTCTAAGACACACAGTACATAGTATGAAAGTAAGGCGATTTTTACCACTATCTGCACAGTAAGTTTCTAACAAGAATGCCCAAATACGAGGACTTCTGCTCACTTTCTGGCCTTTGTTAAGAGTTTATACGTGTAGATATGCCTATATTTTGAAATTAAAAAAAAAGTGAATTTTGATGTTAAAATAGAATTTCTACTCTAATGGTTAGGTTATCAAATAAATTATATTTAATTAATTATAGCATTTTACTATTTTACATTCAAGTATAACATTCTCATTGGAACGAGTTATTTTTTATGGATGTTATATTGGCTCAATCACTTTTTTCTAGAAATAAGTCTTTTTATTTCCGAAAAAATAGGTATGTATGTACTTTTTCTGAAAATAAGTAACTTATTTTTTATTTTGAAAATAATATTTGGTTTTAAAATTCTAAAATAAATATTTATCTTTAAAATATATATATAAATATGTAAAAAAAATGAAATAAATAACTTATTTTAAGTTTAAGAAATCTCAAACGGCCAAATTATAGCAATAATAACATCTATAATTGGTGCTAAATGTTTAGCATCCCATTAAAAATATTTCACTTATGACACCATCATTCGACTTGCTCTTAAGACCCATTTAAATTCACTGCTATCAAAACACTGTAGCAATGTTCATGGTTTGGTCGATGTATAATTGAGTTAATCTAATTATCAATCAAATTAAATTGATTTAATAATTTTTAATCTATTATTAAAAAAATTAATGTGTGATCCACCTACTACTTATATATTGGTTTGTATCAGGATGAATAAATAAAAATAATTAGAATATATATTTTTATCAATTTTAAAATATTTCATAATAAAAAATTAAAATTGATTTGAACCGGACTAGTTAAAAATTTAAATTATTTTATTTTACCCGTTCAGGTCCGTTTTAATGTTTTATAGAGCACTACATGGAACTTTAAATTTTAATAAAAATAGTTCTATTCAATTTCTAAAATATTTTTTTTTGAATACCTTTTTTTAAAAAATATCATTCTTAAAAAAAATGAGCTAATGACCAAAAAATCATTAAAATTTTCTCTAATTTATAAATTAACCAATCATATTTGTTTTTCACGCGTTTAATCAACAAATTTTATAAAATTATATAAAATTGAACACTATTTATCATATCATTACTTAACACGTAATACCGTATATTATTTTGCCATAACAACCATTACACAATTAGAAAGTACAAATTTTTACAAGTCAACTCCTATATTTGTATACTTTTTTCACTTATTTTTCACATATTTTAGGCTATTTGGTCTGTCAGATTTTAATTTAAACAGGATTAAAATTTGCATGATTTTATAAAAAAATTAGTTAAACATGTAAAAAATAAACATGATTAGTTGATTTGCAAATTAGAGAAAATTTTAATGGATTTTTTGACAATTAGCTCAAAAAAATTATTAAAAAAAACATTATTCTATTTTTTATTTTAATCCCAATAGGGATTATAGTCTCCGGCAGGCCTGATAAGTATAATAGTTACAAAATATGAAGAAGAATTAAATGTCACACTTTGAATTATGGGGCTACGGGTGGATACGCAGTTTGCACAAATTGGGTGCACTATGAATCAAAGCAACCAAGAGATGTTTAGACTCATTGGTAAGGCATAGTGAAGAAATAAAGATAAAAAAGAGGGTGAAGAATGATAATGTCAATAGGAAAAATTGATGGTGGAGCTGCATAAACAGAGATGCAAAGGAGAAGAGGGTGAGAATTAAAGTGCGGAAAAATCCAGACTCATCGATTTTTGAATATTAGAGTCTAATAAATTTGATAGAAAATATACCGCAAAAAGAGAGAACAAATAATACAATAGATACCAAAAATGAAGATTAGAAGTGCAAGACATGCCATATATTTTAACTGAGAAGAAACAGAGAGCAATACGGATCTTTGGTGAAACATTGTCAATTGGCCAAACACATTACAAGTCAAATCAAAGTGCGGTTTGTTATGTCTAACAATTACCTTATAGTACAATGTAAATCAAATTACTTCTATATTCTCCCGATGGTCCATGAGTGCACCCTCAAAAAAGCATTTGCCAGACTCCTGTGAATATCAACTTGTTCTCTTTGAGTGTCTGATTTGCGCTCTTGATGAAGCTTTAGAGTACTGCAACATCTCTTTTGTCATTGTTACTGCTAAATCCTTTTCTATATCTCTACTATACTGGATGGACATTGTTTTCAAGGATGGAGAGTGGGTGAGTATAAACTTGACCAGGTCCAACTCAGCTCTCATACAATTGAAATAACTGAATATCACAATTTCAAGCTGATCTATGGTACAGTCTTCAGGATCTTCTAACCTATAATTTTTGAAAATCCCTTCACCAGTATAGTAGTTCGGGCAGACGGCCTAATGATAAAGAAAAATAATATAGAGTTGTCAAACAGTAGCTATAGTAAATTAGTACTCCCTCCGTTTCAAATTAGTAGTCACTTTTGAAGAATTTTTTTGTTCTATAAGAGTTGTCCTTCTCTTCATCCAATACACATTTTTGAATAGTTTTCCAATAATATACTCCTTTATTTATCATATTCATATTGAGTCAATGCATTAATTATGGGTAGACAATGAAAAAAATATATTGCATTTAAAGTTTCTTAAAATATGCGTAAAAATTTCAAAAGTGACTACTAATTTGGGACGGAGGGAGTAAATACCTTATGAGTTTAGTTGAAAAGTATATGACTCACCGAGATATGTAGTTTGCACAAGTTGGGAGCACTTCGAATCAAACAGAGCAAACAAGAAACCTCGGACAATCTAGTGAGATCTATTCTAAAAATATTTAAAGCCTTCAAGTAAGCCATTGGTTTGGTAAGTCTATTTGGGCATCCTCCTTCAGCCAAGTACTTCAAAGGCAGTTTGTCACAAGAGCACAAACCATAAGACATAGATGATTAATGTAAATTTACAATAGGAAATGTTCAAAAGAATCATAATATTACCTTGATGAACTCTATTCCTATAGAGAACTTCTCAAGTTTATGTAATTTACCAAGAACCTTGACCAGATTGGATGATTTCCTTTGTGTTAGTGAGTAATAACACAAACCGAAAGAATATTCCGTAAGGTTTTCTAATCCAGAAAAAGTTGTTTGGTCAGAAATTTCAAATATGCATTTGAGATTAGGAGCATGGAAATCGATAGGGGAAAGTCCTTTGCAACGTATCAAGGTCAACTTCTCAAGCACAGGACAGTGGAAAATGCTTTGTTTAAAGTTAACAGCATCTTCTATTTCAAGTTTTGTGAGATAAGTATACTCTCCAAATGCTGGTGTAAAGGAAAACTGAACCCTTCTAAGCTTCAGATGAGTCACAACTAAAGAAGAGAAATCATGTGCGGTAAATTCCTCACAATCAGAATTGTCTAGAGTAAGTTGCTTGACACCTTTTCTTGAGAATAACGGAATCCACTGATTAACATAATAATGGATTATTTGATTATCACAACCTTTAAGAAGCCTGAGGTAAAATTTGAGAAGGGGACCATTGTGGAGCAGGAGAACTTTATTTATCACACTAAGAAATTGATGAGCATACACTTTTGAATTATGATGATACAGACTTAGTTTATGTGTCATGCTACGAAGGAACTGACTATCAAATATTAGTTGTGGAATCATAGTCCAACAATGCCGCCATTTTGTTGACAATAAACTTGTTCTGACTGCATCTCGTATAGGCAGAAAACCTAGGATAGTTTCTTGTATGTTTGGAGGCATATCGCTGATTATATCTTTCTTAATATGACTGAACTTTCTTGTACTTGATTCCACCATTATCTTCTGCAATAAGAAAACGATATAGCATTTTTTGAGTTTGTTAGATTCCTCCAGCATATCTAAGCAGTGCAATCTTAAGGTTTAATTTGCTTTCCAACTTCTAATTAAGCCTGATATGTGTAATTAAGCAAAGCAAATACTATACAAGTATACATCGTCCAACATAACAAAAAAGATATTTAATGAACGTAATTAATTGACAATGACAACATAAACTGAAGACATGCAATATAATTTTCCAATATAAAGCCTAATACTAGATGACACATGCTTACCGATCGTTGAGAAACCACCAGATTATTCATCTACGTGAAGCCAGAGAGCAGCGCAAGGATTGGAAACTGACGACTTGGATGTTACATATTTCTCAACAATTTTTAGGGTTTTGAACGTGCGGACGTGTAACGCGAAATCGGATTAGGGTGGTATGATTCAAGTCCATACGTTTTTTTTAATTTAATTTATTTTTGGACTGATATTTATTTATAGTTCACATTTATAATTGGTATCATATTTATCAGTATTGTTTCACATCGTCATTGATAAACATATTATATATTTTTTTAATTTATCATGATATACATGTCTTTTATTAAAAATATATAATATATAAAACAATATACTAAAAATTAACAAACATTAAATTGATTGGGAGTTTAGTTTATGTAGAGAAAAGTGTTAACAAATTTTTTTTTTAGGAAAGAAAGATACGAGAGTATGAGTTAATTTCTCTTCAAAAAATTACTGTAAGTGTGAAACTAGGGTGAGGGAGAAAATTTACAATGATAAAAGTTCTGAAAAAATTTCATATACAAAAGTAAAAAATTAGATTGTGCAGTTAATCAAATATTAAGGTAATAAGGTCTTGTATATAGTTTGGACTTGGCCTGAAAAAAGAGGAACACAAAAGCACAGGGACTAATCTTACCACATACAAGATGTAGAAAGGATAGCCAAGTCACTAAGATACATTTGAAGTAAAAGTTTTAACATAGTAGTTGTCTTCTGTCCTTCCCATGTTGCAAAGCAGAAGTGCCAGAAGCTGACTGCAGAAAGGTTAATCACCTAAATTAAATCGCTCAACCCAAGGTCCAAAAACAGCAAAGCTGTTTTAAGCATCTGATTTGCTCTTTTGACGAGGCTCTATAACATTGCCACTTCTCTTCTGCCATTATTAATTCTACATCCTTTTTAATGTCAGCACTACAATGGATTAACATTGTTTTCAGCAATGGAGAGTTGGCAAGTAGAAACTTGACTAGCTCCAACTCTGCCTTGAGACCTTTGAAATAACTGAATGTGACACTTTCAAGATGATTAAAAGTACAATCTTCAGAATCTTCTACCCAACATTCCTTGAGATTCTCTTCAACCGCATTAGGTGTAGCCTAATGATAAAAAATATTATTGAATTTAAAAAATTAGAAATGGCGATACAGAATGAATTGAACTGCACATGACTTACTGAGATATGCAGTTTGCACAAGTTAGGAGCACTCCGAATTAAACAGAGCAAACAAGAAACCTCAGACAAAAGAGTGAAATCTATATCAGAGATATTTAGAGTCTTTAGGTAAAGCAGTGGTTTTGGAAGTCTAATTGGAGAACCTCCTGCAGCCAAATACTTTAAAACAAGTTGCAACCAAACAGAACAAATATTAGATGTTGATGAGTAAATATTTAGTTACCAGATTATATGTAAAGAGAATCCGAATACAGTTTACCTTAATAAAAAACATTCCTGTAGAGAACTTCTCAGCTTTATGTAAACTACCCAAAACCTTGACAACATTGTCTGCATCATTGGGTCTGTCTGCATCATCGGGTCTTGTGTCAACTTCAAAGCACATTCTTCAAGGGTTTCTAACCCATCTAAAGAATATTGTAAATACAACTCTCTATGCATTTGACGGAAGCATTTGAGATTAGGAGCACAGAAGCTGTCATGCCAGAGCCCATCGCAAATTACCAAGGTCAACATCTCAAGCACAGGGCAATTAAAGATGAAGTCATCCCTAATATTAACATCAATTAGTTCGAGCTTCCTCAGATGAGTAAATCCTTTAAATGAACGTGGACAAGGTAAATAAGCATTTGCAAGCCTTAAATGACTCAGCTCTAAAGTAGAGAAATGATGTGTTGCCACAAATTTTTCCTGCACATAGTCCTCTAGAGTAAGTTGCTTCATACCCTTCCTTGACAATAACGGAATCCACTGATCAACATAATCATGAATTATTGGACTTTTACACATTGGAATAAAGTTGAGGGAGAAACTGAGAATTGGACCATTGTGGAGTAGGAGGACTTTATTAATCACCCACTGATCATATTATTTGAATTTATCACACAAGCTATTCGAGAAATCAACATCGAAGTCTAGATCTGGAATTATCGTCCAGCAATGCCTCCATTTTTTTGACAAGACACTGGTTCTCACCGCATCTTGTATAGGCAAAAAAACATGGGATAATTTCTTGTATGTTCTGAGGCAGCTCACTGATTCTATCTTTCTCAATACAACCGACCTTTCTCATACTAGATTCTGCCATTCTCATCTGCAACAAGAAAACGCCATTCATTATATTCACTCGTCGCATCACATAACAATTTTGCATTCTCCTCATAAAGTTACAAACTCTTTTGTCTTGCGAATTCTTATTAATATAATCAAGCAAATGAAAACACAATTCATTACAATTTTACATTCTCCTCGTAAAGTTACAAACTCTTTTGTCTTACGAATTCTATTAATATAATCAAGCAAATGAGAAAACGATTCATTATATTCACTCGACGCATCACATTACAATTTTACAATCTCCTCGTAAAGTTACAAACTCTTTTGTCTAACGAGATCTTAGTGAGATAATCGAGCAAACAAAAACACATAACGTATATAACAGATTATATATCTATTCAAGCAAATATAAACTTGATCATTCATGCAATATGAAAATCATAAA
The DNA here is from genome assembly GCA_028671895.1 of Oenanthe sinensis. Classification (NCBI taxonomy): domain Eukaryota; kingdom Viridiplantae; phylum Streptophyta; class Magnoliopsida; order Apiales; family Apiaceae; genus Oenanthe; species Oenanthe sinensis. The sequence continues at coordinate 9,498,145 of CM053811.1, read as the reverse complement.
TATATACCAAAATATAATCAGCATTTCACTAAGAATATATAATTATATATACTCAAATCAAACTCACAAAGCATAACAGATATATAAAAATATTTAATTTATTTTAAAGAGAAAAGTGGTCCTGAGATCAATTTGACGAAACTGAGGTTAGACTCAAAGAGTAATGCTAGAGAACTAAAAAACTTTTACAAAAAAATTCCCAAATGACACATGTCTCGTTCTGATTGATTGTGAGAATATTTAATGAGATGAACCCTTCTATATTCAAATCAATCACATTAATTAAAACTACTCATCTTGCTATATGCATCATGCCACATCATTTTGGAAATTTTTTTTGGGAGATTTGTTTGGTTCCCTAGCATTACTCAGACTCAAATTCAGTAAATAATACCTCACCCCCATGTCACTATTGTATTTTGTTTTAACATCATGATATTATTTGAGGATGATCTCAAGAGTATCAAACTCTATTTTAAATGAGCATAATGTTTACTTATTTGTGTATCAAAAAACATTATTTTATTTTCATGAAAATTATATATATGTTATGGTCCATTAGGAATTCGGTTGATATAAAAAAAATCTGACCATTTAAATAATATTTTACACAAAATAAGTAGTATTCAATTTTTAAGAACTAGTATAAAAAAACGGCGACATTTTTATTATTATAAATTATAAAATAAAATATAACAATATCACTAATATTTGTTGACAATTTTTGAATATTGACGTCAACTTCTGAAGCACATGACAGCGTAAGATCTTTTTCGGAGATTAGAAGCAAGTTTTAGCTCAAGGCTTGTCAAATTAGTACGTGGTAGAATAAAAATTTTTAATTTGTGTGTTAATATAAATACACGAGAATCAATGTCATTTATTGTTTTAACAATCAACTAAAATTAGACAAGTATTTTTTGAGAACTTATTTACAAAATGATTTTGGGACTCTAGCATTTTTTTTTCAATTAGTAAATTCAAACTTTGCAAAATCTAGGAAAAAATGAAGAATGGGACCATTCTGCGGTAGGAGAACTTTATTTATCACACAAACAAATAATTGCAATATTCATAAAATATATGCATTCAAACTCGCTATAACTCTGGTGTGTGAAACTATTATCATACATCACTTCCCACTCCGATATACAACTTACATTCAAAGAATAATGTCAATAACATTAAAAAAGAAAAAAAAATTGTGTTATAGTATTCAATTTTATACACAAGCCCTGTACTCGGTAAGGGCCTTCTTAGATTACAAGGAAAAGGAATGAACCAATCATAGAATATTAATATCAAACATCAGACAGCTAAATCATATTCATCTCAGCTCCAAACATCTGAAAACTTGAGCTACAGAACAGCGAAAAAATAGGAATATGCAAAAATTGACGAGTGTGTTTGGTGTTTAAATTAAGAACGCAGTGGCAAGAATAATAGCAATGTTTGATAGGAAAATGCCCACAACTACTCTAGCTTGCCCACTTGGTTGCTTAGGAGGTGGTGCTGTAGAACCATCACCAGTCCCATCAATATTCGGTTTCGCAACAACTGAAGGAAATGGGGGCTCCGTCACATCAGACACATCCAGGACGGGGCTGGGAGCTACAGCTGGTGGCTGACTTTCACTGAGTCCTAAGAGACTGGGACCTACTGGAGCCATGTAATTTGGTGTATCCTTTCCTAAACTTAAGCAACGGTTCCCTGTAGAGCACCATAACAAATAAGAGGGGAGAGGAAAGATAGAATACTCTATAATATATTGATATGACAAACCATGATTACTGTTGGAGTACTTCCCCTATCCTAAAATAGAAATTTTATTTTAAGTTGAACTCTTATTATAATGATTAGGGTAGTATTATTTTTATAGATATAGTATTTGTAGCAATATTCCTCTTTTAAGTAAGTTAGTAATTAATATAGAGAAAAATTGCAAGTAGATTAGGATCAGAAATGTTTATTGATAGGAATGGTTTTATGCTTTCAGAGTGCATAAAAGTTGTGACTTCACCAATTTACACCACAGGGGTATTATGCAAAAATTAGATAGTTATGTTGCCCAAAGTGTGGTAATTGTGTTCAGGAGTGTTGGGAAAGGGAGCAACTCCATTCTTGGTAGTTAAGTGGAATGTGATTTTACCCTCCAGTAAGGAGAATCCACATTAAATCGTTGGGTATATTTACTTTTTTGCTTGTTATTGCGTTTCATCTTTATGTGTGTGATCTTAATATAGTCATTACAGCTTCAAGAAGTTTATGTCAAACTTTCATCGAAACCAGAGATTAATATACTAGTCCAAAAGTTACAAATGATAGCCATGTATTAAATATTAAACAAAAAGAGTTAATTGCATTATGCACCCCATATTTTCGTCCAAAAACAGTTTTGGGCTCCTTATTTCAATATTGCAGTTGACAGCTATTAACTTAGTACCGGTCTTTCATTTTGAACCCCTCCCATGAAATCCCTCTGTTAGCATTAAAAGACATTTAATATAATAATATAGATAAAAGAATAATAATATAATAATATTTACGAAATTTAATATAATAATACTTTACAGACATTACAAGTAAAAATTACTTTTCACATATATGTCACTTATGACATACAAGTGAAAATTAATTTATTTTAAAATAATCCAAATAGATCCTACATCTCATACTCAACCATATTTAAAGAAGTAAAAAAAATATATAAAAAGAGCATAGAAGAATGAAGATCTAGTGAATCAATTACTTGGATGATGAGATAAATATAAATATGAATTATATAACCATTGAAAGTTTGCATACCCACTTTACCCCTGCTGTTTTTGAAGTTAATGGAGGAATTTAAAAAGAGGGGGGTTCAAAGTATGATATATAAAGTTAAAATATGTCAACTGCAATGCTGAAAATAGGAGCTCAAAATTGTTTTTGAATGAAAATATGGGGTGCATAACGCAATTAACTCAAACAAAAAAGAAAAGGAGATAATCAGCAGGGTATATATATATATGTACAAGCATCAACTCAGCAGAATATGAACTGAAACTTACTTCTGTATCTGTTGGCTGTCCCAGGGAAATCAGTAATGACACCATCAACCCCAGCACCAGCAAAATATGAGTTTAGCTCCACATATGCATCTGAGAAGAAGTCCCATGCTTGAGAAAAAAACTCATTTCGGAAAAGTTTCACGTAGACGGGTAGCTTAAACGCCTGCAGCTTCGAAACAACATCTGTAGTACTGGTGAGGAATTTAATGTTGTTAGCATAAACAGAATTTTTGTTGATAACCACAGAATTGGCGAATTTTGTTATGTCCAATAGTGTTGAATTCAAGGCGTCACGGATATCCTCCTCAACCTCATAAACAAGCTCATAGTTGTTTTTCCCCCCCTTGAGTTTGATAAGAACTGCACTATTTGAAGATTGAATCATTACTCTTTTACTTGTCTGATTATGGTAACCAGCTTTGCTCAAGGCATCAATAACAGCATCTGTTACACCCAGTCCCTGTTTTTCTGCTAGGTAGGATGCATCCTGTAAGATGAGGGATTAAAAAACTCGTTAGAAGCATAATGGTCAAGCACTCGAGCTGTTTGGACCATGAAGTACATGCTACACACCATGGCTACACATTACCTTTGCAAAATTCAGATATATGTAGAATCATGATGGCCAAAGGAAGCTTAGAAATTTTCACATGAAAGCATCCATAAAATAAGATGATTCAGTCAACAAAGCTTTTACTTCACGTAAGCGGTTAAATTATTTTTACTTCTGAAGCCTACAAAGATTATAAAGTTCGCTCGCTAATGCATTACTAGGGATCAAGAAACTAAATACAACTCACCTCAATGCGGATCACAACACCGGAAATAGATGTTGCATTATTTGCCAAGGCCAAAAAGTCGGATAAATCCACAAAACTTCCAGCATTCTTGTTTCTAGGATTCCGAAACAATGATGCTTCTGGATAGGGCTGTAATATCACCGCTGCCATGAAATTATTGGTAAAATATCTAAAGATGAGTATGCTAGAAATTCTGATCATTCATAGAAAAAAGTGCAAAGTATTGTGTCGTGAACATGAAGGAAGAAGATGTTCTTGGACACTGGTTGACTGATACTTTTAAAAAGGCTAACTAATCGGAAATAAATAAATAATATATTATGTTTCTTAATTATTTCAGATCATTAGCATATGTATGAGAAGTGGGAACAACAGGTTAGCTTACGTTTCAAAGTTTGTATGTCACTCCAGTTAACACTAAAGGAGAAAATTCCTTCACCATTAAGCTCAGGGATGTTAACTGCCAGGTTGCTAAAGGACTGAGCAGCTGTGGTTCTATTTATAAGATTTATAGAGCCTAAACAAAACGGTGTTCCATCCTTTGACATTTGAACAGGACAGTCAAGAATGTCAGCACCATCTGAAATAGCCTGTTTATATGCTAAATCAGTACAACCAGGGTATTCTCCACTTGATCCTTCGTGCGAAATGATTAAAGGGATTGCTGCAAGGAGAAACAAAGAAACATAATCATGCTTGTGGGTCTACAGTTGTACAAGAAGTAAGCCATGTTAGTATGGTACAATAGAGGTTCTAACAATGAATTCTGCAATATATAAAAAAAATGAAGAAGAAAAAGGAAAGAAGGCATATAAAAACTTATGTAATAACGACCTACCTGGTCCAGAATTGTTTTTGTCCATATGAGAGAAACAATCTGCAGCATCAAAAATTATTAATAGAAGAATTAATTTTCGAATTAACAATAGAACCATAAATACTTTGGAAATATCTGGAATCTAGTATTTAAGTCATTTTCTCATAATGTAGAAAGGAAAAGTACCCTAACGACATAATTATCTCTTATGACATCTTACTTGGACTACTACTTAGATTGCATAAAGTACTAAAGTAGTATAAGGAGAACAAAGGGCCTGAGTGGCCTGATATCCTGTTCAGAAGTGTACAATGACAGATGTTGAAAAAGAAGTTCAAGTTCCCTAACATTAGTAGAGAAGTACATGTTACTAGGCAAGGTGGGTGCTTGGGTTTGGTACTTATTTCCACTAATAAGTGGTTTGTTAGCAAATCCAAACACCCCTGATAAAACACGGAGAATTAGTTTATAAAAAAGAGTTACCTATGGCCTCCGATGGGGTTATTGGGAAATCAGAAAGCACACCATCCACGGAAAAGTTGTCGTTGTCGATGAAATTTAAATACTCTTCTACAGGATCATAGTTGTAATCATAAGCAAACGGTATATCATTTGCAAAATCAGATGCGAAAATTTCAAGTCCCTCTTTATGAGCATCCAAGACGACTGAGGTATGAGGCATCAAATACAGATCTTTATCCAAAGGCCATATATAAGTTTTTGGGACTAAAATTCCAGAAGCAAAAGTTTTAATAAATGTCATATTCTTCAATAGAGAGCCGTAGGTTTGGTTAGTAGAAGGCTCAATATCACTCTGCCCTAGAAATCGAAAGATAAGTTTTGTTGGGCTTGGTTTGAATCGTGTTACAATACTTCTCAAAAAGTTAACTTCTGGAGATGAAATATAATTCACAACAACACGTCTAGATGCAGATATCACGTAGCTTCTCATGCTTAAGTTATGCTGGCTGAAAAATAAATCATGCTGCAGAACAATAAAATTGCATAAGCTGGGCTTGTTAAAAGCTAATATATCAAAATATACTTTCCTCGAATTTACATATTTTGAGGAATCAATCCATAGAAAATGATGTGCAGCTTGATGATTACCTGAATATTCAACCATAATCCAGGTGGTTTTTGCCTAGCCACATCTTCAACAGTAACTATTTGGAAGAGGTTACCATCAAACCGATCGGACCGAGAGAAAACTCCTTGTGTTACTATCCAGATTACAAAGAAGTATGTAAGTTACAAAGAAGTATGTAAGTTCAGCAAAATCATCAATTTTTATTCAGCTCTTATATAAATATTTGTTAACTCTCTTTAAGTTGCAATTACAGGTTTACACATACCAAGATGTCATAAAAGCTTCTTTAATATATTAAGTATATCTCTTGCTGAGAAACCAGGTGAAGGAAAACTTTAACAAGCTCTTAAGTGACTAATCTTTTGGTTGGATAAGGTTTTACAAGATTTCATTAAGACTGTAAAACATTGAACGGGGATCTCAAGTACATAAAAGTTTCCTCCCAGGATTGGATTATCTTATACTGTACCTTCTAGTGGTTAAATTTTAAAACCTTACACACGAGTTCTCTTTTTTCCTTAAGAAACTTACTTTTTTATCAATAACAAGATTAATATAAAAGTAGACTTACAAGATACATTTATGAGAGCATCTAGGGTGAAATCCACTGAAAACAATCCCGTCCTACTAACACCGTTCACAAGGTAGGTCTTACTGCTTTCGTTGAAAAAAGCCATAATGTCAGAACCATTGTTAAGAGTAAGTTCTGGGAAACAGATCCCGACTCCATCACTTGTTAGTTGTACATCACACCACAATATCATATCAGGTAAACCATTAAATAATGCCAAGGCGTATGCGTTTATACTGGAATCCGGAAATATCCCAGAAAAGCCACCACGTGCAATGGCTAACGGTGGATCCCCTACAAAATGAATACAATGAGTAAGTTTTTTTAATTATTTAGGATACTTTTAGTATTAACAAAACTAGAGTATCATAGCCTGTAATAAAACAAACAAATCAAGAACAAACTGTACAATTGCTGATCTTCAATCATTTGCAACTATTAAATAAATCAAAACTAATACATTCTAGCTTTTCTGTCCCAAGTAGAGGATGAGGGAGACAGGGTGATCTACTATCGAAACAAACAAACTACACACATGTGAAGGTGCAACGATCATTATACAAAATTCAGATTGTTTGCCTAAACTCTCAAGTACTAACACCAGCACATTTAATCGCAATCAATACATTCGACCCGACCAACCAAAGCAACCACTTAATAACCTTTCTCGACTAAAACTACCATAAAATCATTCCCTCAATTTATTTAGCTGACACAACACACAACACACAACAACATTTTTCAATCACCCCATGTTCACATGCTAAACTTCCTCCTTATTTTCAACTTAAACCCATCATAATCATACTTTTCGACACAAAAATGTCCAACAAAAAGGCCATTTAAAAGCCTCTATAAACATAACAACACTAAAATCACAACAACACCCAGTTTTATTTACAACCCAAAATTTATCAAACTTGTAAAAAATTTGCTTCTCATCCAAAATCTCATATGATTGCACAAATCATACATATCATCAAGAAACAAGAACCCCAACTAGCTTTATGTTGATACTGGTAAAAATACACACACAAACATGTATATATACAAAGAAAAACAAGAAATACCACTTAAAGTCTTCCATAAAGAGGTGTTATTTTTAGCAGATCTTTGAGCAGAAGAAAACACAGCCAAGCAAAGAAGAAGCAGCAAGATTAAAGGTAAAGGTGAAGCCTTTAAGTTGAACATTGTGTATAAACTTGAGTCACTTGACTAATGTTCTTGATTTGTCTCGGGAACTCTGAGATTTGAATCTTTAAAACACAGAGTAAACTATATGACAGGTAATAAGCATAGCCCATAGTCCCCACATTTCTTTCTTTATATAATAATGTATGTGTGTATGTTTGTATGTATATATTGTATTTTTTTATTTAAGAAAGATTATTTATTATTTAATTTAATATGTAGTTAAATTATATATTTTCTATCCCTACTAAATTTTACTGAAAAAATATGTTATTTAAAAAATATAGGATATTTCATAAAGGTAAATATTAAGAAATAGACGAGATGGATTATTTTATATTTAATATTAAATTAGTTTCTATTTGCAAAAATTGAATGAGAAAATAATGTAATAAAATTAGGAACAAATTTTGAAAAATATATGTATAAAAAATATTGGATAAAAGACTGAAAAATTATGATAAGAATAGTAGGAAAATGTAGGGAAAAAATTAAGTATTCCTTCAAGTTAAATTATCGAATGAAGAAATGATAAATATTTTAAACATTTCTCTTCAATTTTTCAAATAAATTTTTTTATATTATTTCATTCAAATACATGCAGCCTCACAAACAGTTGAATAATTTTAAATATATATAAATATGTTTAAATACAGACAAACAACTCGCAAGAGAGATAGAGGAAGGTAACATACTAGTATGCTACTACTATCATATAAAATTATAAAATACAGCTATGATTTTTATATATTTGTGTATGTATGCATATTACACATTCACACCCATAGGGAGGAAGGCGACATACTGCTACTATAATTATAAAAAAAATTAAAAAAACAGCTGTGAAGTGCAGTCTGTAGTAGTTAATGATTCGGTCCTTAAAAATAAACATGGAGACATGTTCTGTTTTAGATTATTCAATTTGTCCCCGAGTCGAAACTAGTTCATGGAACAGCGGTCTTACTAACATATTTATTATTCACCTTCTTTTTCCTCTTATTTTTTATATTTTTTCGTATTATATTTAGTTTAGATAAATAAATTAAAGAGAATAAAGTAAAATTAAAATTAACATATTTACAAATATTTAATATAAAATATATATATAATTAATTTTCAATCATAGTTATTTTTTCACATTTTTTATCATAATAAATTTATACTCTCTCGTTCTATTCCTATATATTTTCTTAACATTTCTCCTCAACCATATAGAACATTTCTGTACACATAAGATGAGGAGATGTAATAATTTATAATGCATGAAAAGAGAAATAAAGGATTGTTTGGATGTGACGTTTAGATTTGTGCAATTATGCCGTGTTTTGTCATCTTTATTCCAGAATAATAATATAAAAACAAATTTGTCAACCTCATATAGCTGCTTAACTCCTTGCGATTTGTAATTTGTTTGACTAACCAAATATTTTGTTGTTGCGCGCAACATACATAATCCTCGGTTTCACAGCTATTATAAGAGTTTGTGGGCTAATCAAGCTATATCTTTTTAATTTTCATATTAATATAAGTTTTATAAACTCATAATCATGTTCTTGATATACTTATTTTTTTTAATTACATAGATGATGCACGATATGCGAATATATATATACACTGTGCACCTATGAATTGCTATGAGTACCTATAATATATTTGATTATTTAATGCATATTAGTGTCCAATACAGGATTATTTGATTCTGATAGTTACAGGGGTTCACGTAATTACGTAAATTATGCATGGTTGTAAAAATCGGGAATCGGAACTTATCGGTTAAGGTACCGATTTGGGATTAATCGGTTAATCGGGGATTAATCGGAAGGATTAATCGGAACAATAATCGGATTTATTATATTATTATAATAAAATTTAATATATTTATCTAATTTACTATAGAACATATTATTTAAAAATATTTTACAAATATAAATCGGATTTTATAAATCGTATCAGTCAAATATTTTATAAGGATTAATCGGGGATTTATCGGCGATTTTTGAAAAATCGGCCGATTTCTATAACATTGAAATTATGTAATAGTTGGACTTTTTGAATAATCAATGTTAACTTTATTTTAATATATAAATTGTCAGAATGAGATTATTTTTTTATCGCATTCAGATGTGATTTGTTTCAACTCATTCTGAAATTATGGAATCATGTATGGATTTCGTAATACATGTTTGGTTGAAAAAATAGATGATTTGGAACTCCTATCTCAAACCACAAGATATGGATTTTTGATAAGGTGAGTATGAAAAAAGTATAAAGAATCATTTTATTTTAATATTTTCATCTCTATTTAAGTAATTAAATGTAAATATTTAATATGAAATAAATTAATAATATAAAAATATATTAAAATAATAAATTAATAACTCAAAATTTATTAAATCAATATATTCATTCCAATATTCAATTAAATACATGATATTAAAAATCATTCCTCGAACTCATATCTTCTTATTTTATATGTCTTAGTCGATGAAAATGTTACTAATTCGTAAAGAATATGCCATGGTAAAATTGAATTATTGTAAATTTATAACTGGCACGTAAAATATTATTAAATATATATGCCAAATATTGCTATCATTTAAAATATTACCTATGAACGAGTCGCAAGTTCTTAATTAACAAACGAAATGGAACAGCAAGTCAATTTAAACTGATTTAAAAGTAGATAATCATTTTATCTTTAAATTAATTTTAAATTATAGATATTCATTAACAGAAGTATATAATATAACAATAGATATTTGAAAAATATTGTATTTCTTATTTCTTTACAAAAATACATTTGTCTTATTTTATATTTTAAAAATGCAATTTTTAAAACTTCTTTTTACAAAAATACGATTTTACAAACAAATAACCAATACAACCGGATACAACTAAAATTAACATCAAATACAATCACGAGTAACTTCAATATTTTTTTGAAAAATATTTATATTTTGTTATAAATAGTATATTAAAAAAATTACATTCCATTACTTTTAATTGTAAACCGTATTTTTATAAAAAGATTTAAAATACAATAAAACTACAAAAATATATATATATATATATATATATATTGTTGATAATTACTCTATTTTAAATTTATAAATTAATTTCACTAACAACTCCGAACATTATTTTATACTCCCTCCATTCCATAAAAAGTTACGTTTTATAAATTTTAAAAGTCAAATCTATTTAACTTTGACCGTAAATAAAATATTATTGATTTATATTTTTATAAAAATAAAAATTTAATCTAATAATTAATGACATATATTTTTCACTGATATATTTTTTATAATTTTTATTTCTCATAATAATTATTAATAAATGGTTAAAGTTAAATAAATTTGATTTTTATTTCTTATAAAAATCACTTATTATGGAACGAGGGAGTACTTTTAATTTATAAAGAGCTAAATGGAACCATTCACGCTACGTTGCTACTTGTTCACATTATGTGCATAGTATAATTGTTTGTCAAACGGCATATTGCCACCGCAAAACGTGGTGGGTCGTATGTATATACTCCATCTTTTTTATTTTAATTTTTTTTTAAAAAATAATAAGAGTTTTGATTCACATAATTAAATTTATTATTTTTAAAAAAAAAATTTTGAATAAAAATATTAAAATAAATTTTTTATTTAAAAAAAATAAAAAATAATAATTTTAACTATTTAATCAAATTTTTTAAAATAATATGCTAAAAAGTCAAATGACAAATATTACGGGAGTATTTTCAATATTGATTGCCGCGTAACAAATTGTGTGTATATCCAATTTACATATCAAAGTCAGCAAGTCGTTGTCGCTACTTTTTTCTCATCCATTTGGAGGACTCAGCAATCATGTGGATTTCTGGATATTGCTACTTTATTTGTTTTTCTTGTTTGACATTACATGGTTAGGTAAGTCAGAATAATTTTTATCCTGACAGTGTAAAATTGAGTGTTTTGTACAGTATTTCTTAAAATGTATAAAATAATATTACATAATAAATATAAAATATATCTACAATAATTATTTTATAATAAAATGGATATTATGTACATGGAAGCACTCCGAAGGACAAATCAACAAAATTTATGTAATGAGCGAAAATTTTAAACATATACAATACTGTAATTCAAATTTCATTTCATCCTCTTCGATTTCATTCATAGCAAGTCTTACAATTTTTATTAACAGGTAAACTGTACATTATCAATAGATGATATCCAAACAAACTACTTAGAATTAAGAAAGTTACAACAAAAACACTTTTAAGTGACAAAAAAACATAGGCGCATAAAGGGTAGAGGAAGGTTAGCTAGCTTATAAAGATACATATGTAACAAAAATTCTGATATACGGCACCAAGAAGCATGAGCCGTAAGCTGACTGAACAAGATTAATAATAATATAAATAATAAGCACTAAAATCATCCATTTCAACGGCTTGTTTCAAGCGTCTAATCTGCGCTGTGGAAGAAGCTTTAGAATATTGGAATATCTCGTTTCTCGTTGTTAATGCTACATCCCTATAGTGGATGAACATTGTCTTCAGCAATGGAGAGTGAGCCAGTAGAAACTTGACTAGCTGCAACTCAGCTTTGAGACCTTTGAAGTTACTGAACGTAACGATTTCAAGATGATCCATAGTACAGTCTTCAGAATCTTTTATCCGATAGTTCTTGAGATCCCCTTCAACGAATAGCTCAGCCTAATACAGAGAAAATATTTTAATATTGACAAACAGTAGCCAAGTTGGAGTGATACAGAATAACTTGAAGTACATGACTCACCGAGATATTCAATTTGCACAAATTGGGGGCACTCCGAATTAAACAAAGCAAACAAGAAACCTCGGACACTTCATTAAAATATATATCAGAGATATTTAAAGTCTTCAGGCAAGCCAGTGGTTTGGAAAGAATTTTTGGAGAATGTCCCGCAGCCAAGTACTTTGAAACATATTGCAAACAAAGAGCACAGCTAATTAAAAGTCGATGCATAATGTGAAATTACAATAGAAAATTTAAAGAGATCCAAAGATTACCTGCATATATTCAATTGCTATACAGAACTTCTCAATTTTTGGTAAGCCACCGAGAACCTTGTCCACGTTGGATGTTTTTGTCTGCGTCCTGGACGTTTCTAACAAACCGAAAGAATATTCTGTAAGGTTTTCTAAGCCATCTAAAGAATATTCAGAAGTTATTTCATCACATAACTGATGCAGGCATCTGAGTTTAGGAGCACGGAAGTTGGTAGGGGAGATTCCTTCGCAAAGTATCAAGGTCAACTTCTCAAGCACAGGGCAATCAAAGATCCTTTGTTCGGAATCAGCAAGATCGATTAGCTCAACTTTAGCTAGCTCAAGATTCTTCAGATAAGGAAATACACTGAACGCGGGTGCATAGGGAAACCAAATTTCAATAAGCTTTAGATGAGTCAGGTCTAAAGAAGAGAAATGATGTGCTGAAAATTCTCCAAGCTCAAGGTCCTCTAGAGCAAGTTTCTTGGTACCCTTTCTTGAGAATAACGGAAGCCATTGATCAATATAATCATGAATTATTCGAGAATCACAATTTTCTTGACAAAAACTGAAGCAGAATGTGTGAATGGGACCATTGTGGAGTAGGAGAATTTTATTGATTACACTAACCAGTTTATGTGCTTTCAGTTCGGGATCATCATACTGAATTAATTTATCCATAATTCTATCAACGAAATCATCTTCAAAGAATAGATGTGGAATCATAGTCCAGCAATGCCTCCATTTTCTTGACAAGACACTGGTTCTCACTGCATCTCGCATTGGCAGAAAACCTAAAATAGTTTCTCGTATGTGCTGAGGCAGCTCACTGATTATATCTTTCTGAGGCAGCTCACTAAGTATATCTTTCCTGACACGACTTACCTTTCTTTTATTGGATTTTGCCATTCTCTTCTGCAAAAAGAAAATGCTAACTTTTCAGTTATTTAGATCATTATTTACCCAAAATATATTAGCTAGAACACCACATTTACCAACTATTAAGTTTGCAATAGACCGAAGTAGATATGTAATTTATATACATATGTACACACACACATATCAGATTCATATACTAGGTTCAAGATGCATTAGCTATATTAACAAGAAACATTGCAAATAAGGTTCTCCCCATTTTATACAAACTCTCGATTTCTCGAATCTTACTTTTCAAAATGCAATATGAGATTGCTCTGCTGTAGTACATTTTTTAGGCAAAAACAGTGAAACACTCACACAGACACATATTAATATTTAAATAAGACCCGAAGAATAAAAATATATGATCCAAAATGGCCATCAATCCTTCCATAATTTTGACTCAAATCTAAGAGTCCCAACAAAACAGCCCATTGGACTCGAGAACAACTACGACAACAACAAAACCAAGACCAAAACTTGACAAAGGACTCACAAGAACAAGGACATCTGCAGCCTTGAATAAATTCCTTAACTTAATTAACTTAGAAACTAAATCGACGCCCCACAAATATTTTTTTAGTTTCTTTGATCACTAGCTGACAGACTTCAGTTCAAGTCATTCATTCAATATAACACAAATTTAACTCTACATCAAAACTATACAACATAATTTAGTTACATACACTAAAAACACAGACAAAAAGACTTGCCACTAATTTCTCGATTATTCGTACTTGGACTTGTATCAAAATTAACACTAAAAATTTAAGCTTTGATCTAATGGACTTCACGAAATCACTTAAGACTACATGAGTAAGCTTTCTAACAACAATTGAGATGTGGGTATCATGTATCTTGATCTAAATTTGCCTTTTTCTAAATTAATTTGAACTATTCGGAAGCTAACCCACATGAATTAACGAGTCTGTAAATGACTCTAGAGTTGAAAAATTATTGAAGAAATTAAATCAATGAATAACAGACAATAAAGACTATATATATAATGGTAATGGAAATGAAACACAGGTGAATTTGGGTAAAATTTATTAAGGAAATGATATTACTTGCCCTTTTTTCTGAGTGGTGAGCCAAAGAGTTTTGGTGCAGATGAACCCTAATTTACAATTTGCAAGTCCATTGATTTTTCAATTTTATATTTAAAAAAGGAAAAAAAAAATTATTATATTTGAGAAAAAAGTATCTAAAATCACCTAAAATTACTAATATTTTGAGTATAAAAAGTGGATTATATTTTTATAATAATAAAATCTATCCTCTTATATTTACAAATTATGATCATTAAACCCTTTATATTTATACAATTATAATATATAATTACCAAAAATAATTTAATACGATTTAATTATTTTATCATAATATTAGACAAAATTATTATTACTTGTTTTTTAGTTATATTTTATCTAAAATTTTAACAAAATATATAAATTACATTATTTAGATATTATTGTGATTATTATAATTTTAAAACTATATTATTAAATTTTAAAAACATTATCATAAAACTAAAATCTTATTAATACAAAATAAATTTATAAATAAATTATATTATTATAATACTAAATTAATATGTCGTAAACATTAATTTTTTTTAACTTAAATAAATAAAATTCTGATAATTATTGACAATATGAACCTTAATGAAATATGTCGTTTAACTTTTTTACATATAATTTTACGTATATTGTACATATACAATATATTTTAAATATCTTTAGTAAATAAAAATTAATATTTATAATTTTATTAAAACAATTTTGAAATTTTGAAAATTATAATCAAAAACTCAAAAAATCTAAAATTAGGTGGAAAAAATGGAACCATTTTGATTATGATTAAAGGTAGTAGTAGTGTACATTTAATAGGTCTCTCTCCCAACTCCCGCACGAACTCATGTAAATTTAAATGACTCCCCATGTGTTTGATCTTTTGCGTGCTTGGTAATGAATTGTACGCTTCTTTGTTCTTGTCATGTTCAGTTCATTGTTAGTTCTTTACTTTCAACACCAATTCTATTTTACTATGTTGTTTATTTATGTTTTTGTAAATGAATATATTATTTTAAATGCTATAATATCTTACGATGCTCTTTCAATGTTCTTGGTTTCACAGCTAAGCTTCTTCGTTATGTCAATTGTATGACTGTTTTAGTAGTAGGTTTTTGTCTTTCTTTTTTCCATTTGTGAAATATATATATCGAGACAATGTGCTTTCAAGTTCAATACAACTTTTAAGAATTCTACACCAACTAGTTTTTCAACTACTTCAACATTCATTTTGTTTGTTGCACATTACTTTTCGAGAAAAACCGTGAATAGAAAATCTGAAATTCTGCATAAACTCGCATCTGAGTCAAGATCTTCCGCAAATTTTTTTAAACTTGTTGCGCAACCAACTGGTGCCATTTCATGGTTTAAATCCATACAAATGCATTTTAAAACAATGCCTCAACTCGTATATTCAGGGGTTGACGAAGGGTGGACTTCCAACTTTTATAGTTGTGGGCATTAGCTTCGGTGCTCCAACACATGTTGTAGACAATTTGAGACATCAGGTTTCAATATCTATCTTATTCTTTGTGTAGTCATGGCTATGGTATCATATTCTAAAAACTAATTATATCTGATTGTTTATTCACCAGTTTGTATCGCTATATCAGTAATTTCATTATTAGCCGGTATAATGGAAATAAAGCTGTTGCCATTCACTTTGTGACCTAGGATGACAACAAGATGTTGTTTAATTTGTAATATAGTAGGCTGGTGCCCATGTTGCTGAGTTGGGATTGATCTGCTAGATAAGATGTTAAATCAAAGATAATTGATCTTCTATTTGGTTTAGCTTTACTCCCAAGTCGCAAGAATTGGATTCTGAACTTCGTTTAGGACAATTGGTTCCGAATGTTTCTTGCAAATCAATGTTACTGGTTCCAGGTTCATTAATTATTCATTTTGACTAGGAGGTTTGTAAAAATGTCAACAGAGAGGTAGCAATGGAAGGATGACTTCCAGCTTGCCAATTCTCAGGCGTCTTTATAAAGATTGGTCTATAAACTCCGCATACTTTATAAGTTGCCAAAGGAAGCACATACAGACAGCATTTTAGCAATTAATTTTTTTAATATATAACAATTAAATTTATCGGTTTTATAAAGCCATTCCCAGCATGTGACTTCCACCTATCTCATTAAAAGATTTAAACATTGTAGAATTACAGGACTTCTTAATTATTATAACCTAACAACTAAGATGCCCAATTGCCATCTTCCTACCAATGTTAAGATTATTAAGCTTTCCAGGATGAGGTTGTCAAATGCTTTATGTATTTTAATGACATATTGAAGTGTGTATGTTGCTTGGGGGAGTCTGGTACACCAATTGGGAACCTATGTCATTGTTACGTACTTTGCAATTGTAGATGGCTGTGCTGATTTGGGTGTGCTTATTTTTATAAATTGATGCAAGTAACTAAGATGCTACAACCCATATTATTTAGCATATCTTATTTTTAGTCTAATGCCAATTTCATAGTCAGTTTAGCTTACTTGCAATGGGAACATAGGATCTACTCTAATATGATTGGTTTAACTGCTATAAAGGTCAACTATATAGGTTCTGTCATGTACTGATTTAGACAATGGACAAGTACTCAGATTCTCAGTCTACCCACCTTTTTTCTTTATTCTATGATATTAAATTAACAATTGTTCGAGCGTGATGGGATAGCCTAGTGGTATGGGGTTATCATTTATTAGAACATATGTTACTCTGTAAGCTTATTCAACAAATAAAATAACAAATTGTTCTCTCCCGGTGACTATGAGCGGCAGATTTCCTTTGGCCAACTCTGGCGATATTCCTTATGTATAATGTAGCTTGCAATAAATAATTTTAGCGGATATTCCTAATACATTTTAGCAATAATGTAGCTTAGCGGAAATGCTTTTCAAGATCTCCAGCTCTTTCCCACCAACTTGTTATTTGCTAGATGTCTAGGCGAACCCGCCTGGTGAACTCCTCATCTCCAGATTGGTAAAAGAGAAAGAACTATGCTGGCAATGTATATCGCAGATCTACGAGAAGAAGTAGTTGCCGCAGGTTATGAAATAAAGTGCTTCTATCCAAATGAAGAAATCGAAGGGGAACCTCTCTTCTCTCTTCGTCATTGAATCTAACCACATTTCTGGCCAGGCCAGGGGGGGGACAAGGTGGAGTTGGAAGAATGAACAATCTCATCGATGGCGCAATGGTTACTGTAAAATTGTTTAATGACTATTAGAGTCCCGGTGGAGAAGCAGCCTTACACATGGAAATTTACATACAAGCGTTGTAACAAATATAATGTATAGATATCTGAGTTAAAGTGGAGTCCCGTGCCTTGCACGAGCTTTAGAGCTAGTTGATTCTCAATGAAAAATACAGTAATTTTTATTTATATCCTAAGCCCACATACAGTAATTTGCGAAAATATGAAAACGGGGGCTAATTGGTTGCCAAATGGGCCTAAACAAGCCCAGTACCATCAAAAGTCGCACAATATAATGAAATCGACTGTATTTATTTATGAAGGCGGTGTCTATCCGGACCAGTAATTGGAGGGGAAGCAGTGAATGGGTGGCATCTCTTACTTCTCTATCTCCACAACTTCTATGTAGAGAGTGGTATGTGCTTTCTACCCTGTGTTAGACTTTATATTTGTTGCCTTTTGGGGAATAATCATATTCGTATGCTTGATTTTAATCTATTATGATGTTGAAAGTTTCATGAGATTTGGTTAACTTCTATATGTGTTTTGTCAATATAATGTACTACAACAGAAGAAAAAATTCAGTTGTTTATGTACTAGTTATATTCAACCAACAATGTTGAAATGTGAACCCTAAAAAATCAGGATACGGAGAACTTAAATGATGTATTATCTAGTTTTTGTTCCTTAATTGGATAGCTGGTTTCTTTCTTCTCTCAAATAAACATGTCATAAGGTTTATTTAATCTTAAATCGAAATGCTGATTATCTTTTACAATCGCACCGTCTGTGTTAATTGAAGGATGTTAGTTTCTTTATTTGTATTGTTTTGCTCAACTATCTCAATATGCTAAGTGAATCTTGATTTGGATATTGGGTGTTTGGGGATGCATTTTCTCCTCTTATACGAACACAAAACGCCTGCCCAGACAGGGCGCCAGACAGGGGCATAGAGCTTGTTTTGTGTACTTATCAGTTATCTCAAATATATCAGGCAGGCATAATATATTTGTTAGATATGTTGGATGAATCTAATAAACTGAAAAAGGCTATCATTTGTTTGTTCTAGGAAAGAATGGCCGAATCCGGCACGAGAAAGATTGCTCGGAATAATGAAGATAGAATCAGTGAGCTGCCTCTGGACATACAAGAAAGTATCTTGTGCTCTCTCCCTATACAAGATGCTATAAGAACCAGTGTCTTGTCAAGAAAATGGAGACATTGTTGGACTACCATTCCACATCTAATCTTTGATCATCGATTCAGTATCTTTGATAAAATACGTCAATGTCGTGATTCACAAGTGAAGGCGTATAAATTGGTTAGTGTGATAAATAAAATTCTATTACTCCACAAAGGTCCAATCCTCAAATTTTCTCTCACGTTTCCTCGATGTTACGATTGTGATGCTCAAATAGTTCATGAATTTGTCGATCAATGGATTCCATTATTCTCAGGGAACGGTATCAAGCAACTTATTCTCGAGGAGTTCGACGAGCTTGGAGAACTGACAACACATAGTTTTTCTCCTTTAGTCCCAACTCATTTGAGATTTACAAGAGGTTTGTTTCCCTACGCACCTGCATTTGGAGGTTATACTAATCTGAGGATTCTTGAGCTAGTCCTTGTTACGTCTGAATTTGGACAAAGCATTTACGATAGCCCTGTGCTTGAGAAGTTGACCTTGATATATTGCAGTGCAATCTTCCCTATCCACTTCCGTGCTCCTAATCTCAAATGCCTACATCAAGTATACAGTAAAATATCTTTAGAGTATGCTTTACCCGGGTTAGAAAACCTTACAGAATATTCTTGCCTTTTTTCAGATAACATAGAAGACCCAATATTGCAGACAGAAGCATACAATGTGGTCAAGGTTTTTGGTAGCTTAGATAAAATTGAAAAGTTCTCTATAGGAATGTATTATTTTACGGTAATATTTATATTCTTTTTTATAGTGTATGCTGTTACTTTATATTACTCATCAATGACTATTTGTTTGTGCTCTGTGCTGCAACTTGTTTCAAAGTACTTGGCTGCAGGAGGTTCTCCAAATAGGCTTTCTAAACCACTACCTTACCTAAAGGCCCTAAATATGTTTGACATAAACTTCGCTGATATCTCTGCGGTTTCTTGTTTGCTTTGTTTGATTCGGAGTGCTCCCAACTTGTGCAAATTACATTTCTCGGTAAGTCATATGCACCTCAACTCTTTCTGTATCTCTATAGGTACTGTTGACAAATCTATAATTTTTCCTTTATCAGCATTGTACGTGTACTGATGAAGAGGATCTCAAGAATTATTGGATAGAAGATTCTGAAGATTGTACTATGGATCGTCTTGAAATTGTCACATTCAGTGATTTCAGAGGTCTTAAAGCTGAGTTGGAGTTGGTCAAGTTTTTACTAGGCCACAGTCCGTTGCTGAAAAAAATTTCCATCCACCGTAGTTCGAAACTTACAAGAAACGATGTAGCATTTGCAATTGCAGAAGAGATTTTGCAATATCCTAGAGCTTCATCAAGAGTGCAAATCAGAGAGTTGGAACGCCCTGTTACCATTAATGATTTTGATTTTGATTTTGATTTTGAACTGTGGGATCATCTGTATTTTTAATAATTTTATATAGATTGCCTTGTTGCTGCCAGCTTATGGCCCATGATTCTTTACAAAATGTATGTTTATTGGTTGGCTGACAAAGTACTTTTATAGCTTCCAAGGATACATCTATATTTCTTATATGCTGTTGGGTTTATCTTTTAATTTTTCTGTCGAAAATGGCCATTTTGGTCATCTATAGATAGTCTTGAATGACAAGGTCAATATCAAGTATTCGATTGACATTTGGGACCAAAAATAAAATACAAATCAGAGTTCCATAGAACGATGAATTTTCAATCCATATATGTTCCCTTGCCAATCTAGTATCATTTGTATAAATGAAATGGATTAGTTATACCATTAAC
The DNA here is from genome assembly GCA_028671895.1 of Oenanthe sinensis. Lineage (NCBI taxonomy): Eukaryota > Viridiplantae > Streptophyta > Magnoliopsida > Apiales > Apiaceae > Oenanthe > Oenanthe sinensis. The sequence continues at coordinate 9,477,451 of CM053811.1, read as the reverse complement.
CCTTTCTCTGCAATTCTCCCTAAATCTATCTCTGATTTCTCTACTTCTCTCTGAATTTATCTGTAGTTCTCAGTAATCTCTCAATTGCCTAAAGAGAAGCAGTCTCTGAGTATCTATTTCTACGCTTAAAGAGTCAGAGTGTTAATCACGCCAAAATTAATTGTCTTGTCACAAGTCACAACTTACCCTTTAACTCAACAAATCTCAAATATAGTGCTCTACATGAAATCACCTAAAACACATTAACATATACAACTAAATCAAAGCATGATGAACAAATGCCCCTTTCACTACAGAAATATAATAATCTTGACAACAGCTACATGCATCAGAACAATATACAAACACACACATTTATAGAATTTGTACCTTCTAAGGTAGAGACTAGAGAAAGAAGCCCAAATAATTAGGCTAGAGAACTCACATAAACCCCCCAAGCAAGATAGTAACAAATGCATATCCATGAAATCTAAACACATGCAAACACAATCCATGAGAGTGAATGAAAAAACTAAAAAAGAACTATAAGATTCATAGTTGGTATCTGGCAGATGTACAATTAGTAATGTATAACATACACAACTGTCAATGTACATTCCTCACTCATCCAAGCAAGCTGCTAATAATTATCCGAGAAACAACTTCTTAGTCCCAAATGAACTTTCTGCTTAAAATTTCCTTTCGTTGATAACTATCCGAGACACAACTTCTTAGTCCCGAATGTACTTTCTACTTCAAATTTCCTTTGGCCAAGGTTGGTGATAGTGGTGCTGTCCGGAACCAACTCTGCTTGACTGCTTCTGTTGTGGAATTCATAATTTTAGCGATCCAATCCTCATCAAAACATAAATTCTCATAATTATGATCATCAAAACAGAGATCATCACCAAACTCATTAATATGTTGAGCAAAAACAGTATTATCACCCACACTTCCCTCAGAATTCATCACAGTGAGAGTTGAAGTCACAGTTCCCTCAAAATTGTTGTTTTGTTCTATCTCTTGTTTAACTTTACCACAATCATCACTACTTCTCAAAACATGATCAGCAATCTCGAGACCATTCAGGTTCTTGGAAGATTCATAAGTAATTTTGCAAAGAACCAGAGTACGAGCAAGATCAAAACATTCATTAACCCCACTCAAACTATATTCATGCATCCTGTAACAACCACATCGAGACTCACCAACAGCAGCCGCTGCAGAATCAATGTCTTTAATTTCAAATACCAAATATCTCCTCACCCCGATCACATTACCATCACGATCCTTTATCGGAACAGGAGTAGACTTTGTAACCCATGTCCCACAACCAGCCTTCTTCGAAGTATTCCTTCTAGTTCTCACCACCCTAACCTTATCATTCCTCCTCTAGGTACCATGATTAGTACTAGCACTAGTAGTGTTGGAGGTGGCAATCTTGGATAAATTTGTAAAAACAAACATAACTTTCTCGAATCATGATCATTAATATCAAAGACATCCCATGGATTCGAATGCGGACCATACACTTGTTTGTTCTTGATAACATCAAAAACAAGATTTTGACCCATAACTTTAGGTTTTAAATAAAACTCTATCAAGTCTCTGTCGGTTGGTGTGAAGTAGACACCCGGTAGAAACTGTATCCCCATTACTTGCACTAGAGAACTACGTTGCATGAATAATATATATAGATATAACAATGTACTGTAGTATTTTTCTTCGAGTGGTGAGCAATGCAATGTAGTATTATGGGATGTGTTTCATGAAGAGAATTAAGAAACCCTTGCTCTGTAAAGTATATGTTATGTACATGTGTTTATAGTTTTGGTACACATTGTAGAATAGCTGTATAAGTATATAATAAATATAATATCTTGTAATAGTATATCTTATCAGACAAGAGTCGTGTAAGAGAAGTGTAGTAGTATCTTGTAGGACAATATAACCAAGTGTATAAATATCCCCCTTGTGGCTCTAATAAAAGAGAGAATAATATTAAAGTAAACCTGTTCTTTACTTTCTTCATTGTATCAGAGCCTTCACATCTTTATCATCTTTGAATCCACACATCTTTCTTAATCTTTGATCAAAAATCCAAACTTACTTCTCATCTCAATGACAGGATCTGATATTGAGAACGAAACATCAGAAACTCCACGAATTGAAACCCCACAAGTCGAAACTCAGCAAATCATTCATAACTACTACACCCAACAAGACAACTCGGTGTTTCCAAAAACTGTTCCTCTAGATGAATCCAACTATACCATATGGGCTCCTCTTATGCGGATGCGCATCGGTGCACGAGGAAAGATCGGTTACTTGACTGGCGCAAAAGATGAACCACACATAAAATCTCCACAATATGAAGCATGGGCTACAGACAATGAAAATGTCAAAAGTTGGCTTATTGACTCTATGGAAATTTCTCTTATGAATCGATATATTCGTCTTCCTACTGCTAAAAATATTTGGGAAGCTGTAGAGAAAACCTTTTATGATGACTCAGATGAAACTCAAATTTTTGAACTGAACAAAAAATGTTTTGAAGCAAAGCAAAATGGTAGACTTGTCCCTACATATTACAACGAATTGGTAGCTATGTTCCAGGAGATTGATCAAAGGGTGACCTCCCAAAATAACAATGTCGCAGCGGTAGTTCATGAAAATTCTATGATGTCCCGACTGCGTGTTCATATGTTTTTAAGTGGACTGGACTTGGAGTATGATCAAGTACGGGGAGAGATCTTACGTAAGGAACCCAAACTCTCTTTAGAACAGAGCTATGCCTTTATCCGTAAGGTGCAATCAGAGAAACAAGCTATGGGGAGTGGGGTATCGACAGAACCCACTGTGTTGGCTACTAAGAGGAGGGAATCTTCTTATCCTGCTTTCACTGTCAAGCCATCTCGTCACATCATAGGAAAAACAAATCCATATGCAAATAAAAAGTGTCATGCTTGCGGAGAATTAGGCCATAGCAAGGAACGATGTTTTGAGGTAATTGGCTATCCTGATTGGTGGGATTTCACCAAGAAGCCACGAAAGAATATAGGCAAGGCAAATATTGCTACTACTGGAAATAAACATGAAGGTAGTGCTTCTGCTAATGCATCCTGCACATTATCAAGTACGAATTATAATGTTGTTTTGAATAATACATGGATAATTGATTCAGGTGCATATGACCATATAACAAACAACCCTAGCCTTGTAAAAAACCATTAAGTTTCATCTCAAAATGTTGTCTTAACAGCTGATGGTACTCCAACACTAGTTAGCGGAGAAGGTCCAATTGTGTTGTCTGATACTCTTTCTCTAGAATCTGTCTTAATTGTTCCTTCTCTTGCTTATAATCTTTTGTCTGTCTCCCAAATTATTAAAACACTCGCATGTATTGTAACATTCTATCCATCCTTCTGTGTATTTCAGAACAACTTGACCCGGCAGATTCTTGGTTATGGTGCTAGAAAAGGGAAACTGTACTACTTAGATTTGACAGAAACTGGAAAAAAATGCAAGTTGTTGGGACAAGCTAATCAGATAAACAGGGTTGATAGTGCAAAGGAAATGGTATGGTTGTGGCATCGTCGTTTAGGACATCTTTATTTTAATTACCTGAAAAAATTACAACCTCAGTTATTCTCGGTTGTAAACGATTCAGATTTTTGTTGTAATATTTGTGAACTAGCAAAGAGTCACCGAATTTCATATTCTCCAAGTAATAATAGATGTCATGTTCCTTTTATGAAAATTCATTCGGACGTTTGGGGTCCTGCAAAAATTACTTCATTCTCTGGAGCTAAGTATTATGTGACCTTTATTGATGATTGCATTCGCATGACATGGCTATCATTATTGAAAAATAAAAGTGAGGTCTTTGACAGGTTTTGTGAATTTTACAAAATGGTTTCAACACAGTACAAACAATCAATTAGAGTGTTTCAATCCGACAATGGTGGAGAATTTGTCAATGATCGTATGTCTATTTTTTGTCAATCTAATGGAATTCATCATCAAACATCCAATTCTTATACTCCTCAACAAAATGGACTAGCTGAACGAAAAAATAGGCAATTGTTAGAAGTAGTCTGTGCCTCCTTGTTTGGCATGAACGTTCCACGCTCTTATTGGGGTGAGGTAGTTAAATTTGCAGCTTATGTTATCAATCGTACTCCTTCATGAGTTATTGAGTTTCAGAATCCATATCAAAAACTCTTTTCATTCTGGTCATTTCCTTCTCTACCAAATCTTGAACCTCGAGTTTTTGGATGTACTGTTTATGTTCATATCCCAAAATTAGAAAGAAGCAAGCTGGACCCTCGTGCCAACAAATGTATTTTCGTAGGGTATTCAGAGCACCAGAAAGGGTACAGATGTTATGACCCAATCACCAAGAAAATGCATATTTCTCTTGATGTTTCCTTCCATGAATCGGAGTCATATTACAAGGGAGAGATTTCTCCGTCTTCCCTTCAGGGGGAGAGTAATAATGAAGGGAATATCTATCCTAGTATAAGTACTGATGTCTTCGAGGAATTGGAAAATCTGGAAGAGCGATTTGATCAGGGAGAATTGGGGAATCTGGAAAAGCAATTTGATCCGCCTACAACAATAATTAATAATCTGCCCCATGAAATTGGAGCAACTGATCAGGATATGATTAATGAGCATCAACAATCTATCCCCTATTCTATACCAGAAATTGAAGATCTTGCTCCAAATGATCCACCATTGGTTCCTATTATCTCGAATGAGTCCTCTGATTTTGGAAGTTTTGTGCCTAGAAAGTCACTAAGGGCCACCAAGGGAATTCCTAAAAAACTGTATGAACTTGAGATAAAAACTCAAACCAAATACCCTATAGCAAATTTTATAGCCAATCATAGGATTTCCAAAACCCATGCACTTGTTATTAATCAATTATCTACTGTATCTATTCCTAATAATGTGCAGGATGCATTAAAAGACCCAAACTGAAAAGCAGCAATGAATGAAGAACTGAAATCTCTTCAGAAAATTGCCACATGGGAAATTGTACACAAGCCTCGTGGAAAGAAGACTGTCGGATGTCGTTGGGTTTTTAATGTGAAGCTTAATGCAGATGGAACTATTGATCGATACAAGGCGAGATTGGTTGCCAAATGATATACGCAGCGCTATGGAATTGATTACGAGGAAACTTTCGCACCCGTGACAAAGATCAATACTGTTCGAATATTAATGTCAATTGCAGCCAATAAAGATTGGCCATTATATCAACTTGATGTGAAGAATGCATTTCTCAATGGAGAATTAGAAGAAGAAGTGTATATGGATATGCCTCCGGGTGTGAAATATAATCCAAGAGACATGGGTAAGGTTTGTAAGTTGCTGAAATCATTGTATGGTTTAAAACAGTCCCCAAGAGTTTGGTTCAAAAATTTTTCAAAATTTATGAAAGCCCTTGGATACAAACAAAGTAATTCTGACCATACATTGTTTATCAAACACAAAGATGGCAGAATTACAACTCTGATTGTGTATGTTGATGACATAATCATTACAGGAGATGATCCAAAAGAAATAATTGAGTTGAAAATGAAACTTTCAAAGGAATTTGAAATGAAGGATCTTGGAGAACTAAAATACTTTCTGGGTATTGAAGTTGCAAGGTCGAAGAAAGGGACCACAATTTCACAAAGAAAGTATGTTCTTGATTTGCTTGCGGGAACGGGGATGTTAGATTGTAAACCAGCAGAAACACCAATAGAGATGAATCATGGATTAGCCCTTCTGCCTGACCAAGTTCTTACTGATAAAGAGAGATATCAACGTCTTGTTGGAAGATTAATTTATATATCCCATACGAGACCAGATATTACTTATGCTGTGAGTGTTGTTAGTCAGTTCATGCATTGTCCGAGTGAACAACACATGGATGCAGTTTGTCGCATCCTGAGATATCTTAAAAAGGCTCCAGGAAAAGGTTTATTGTTCGGGAAGGATAATGTTTTAAATGTTGTTGGATACACAGATGCGGATTGGGCCGGTGATAAGACTGATAGGCGCTCTACATCTGGATACTTTACTTTCGTTGGTGGAAATCTTGTGACTTGGCGAAGTAAAAAACAGAAAGTTGTCGCTAGATCGAGTGCAGAAGCGGAATTTCGAGGTATGGCAAATGGACTGTGTGAAATGTTGTGGATCCGTAATGTTTTAAAAGAACTAAAACTTATGCTTCCAAGTCCTATGGACCTATATTGTGATAATGTATCTGCCATTCAGCTTGCACATAATCCGGTTCAGCATGATCGAACGAAACATGTGGAGGTTGATCGTCATTTCATTAAAGAAAATCTTGACAGAGAAATTATTTATTTTCCGTTCGTGCCTTCAGAAGAGCAATTGGCTGATGTTCTCACTAAAGGAGTATCTCAAAAAATGTTTAACAGCTCTATTGACAAGTTGGGCATGATAGACATCTATGCACCAACTTGAGGAGGAGTGTAGAATAGCTGTATAAGTAAATAATAAATATAATATCTTGTAATAGTATATCTTATCAGACAAGAGTCGTGTAAGAGAAGTGTAGTAGTATCTTGTAGGATAATATAACCAAGTGTATAAATATCCCCCTTGTGGCTCTAATAAAAGAGAGAATAATATAAAGTAAACCTGTTCTTTACTTTCTTCACACAGGTCATCACCCGAGCTTATACCTAATCTAGGGGTCAATTTTAGAGTTCTTTTTATAGTTTTTTTTTATAAGAGAGTCTTTTTTATCATGCATAACATATATTTTAATTTTTTTACAAATTTTTCGAAAATGCAAAATTCCGATTTCAATTATTTTATAACGTTAAAAATTTGGTCATATATAACATGCTCAGACCATAACCATATGCATAATTCACAGCTGAACATGTATAATTCTAAATCAAATACCCCTTAATATAAAAAAGAAATTGATTGCTCTCACAATTTTTTCCAATGAACTCATTCAAACTAAAAGAGTACCTTAATAGCATGCATACAAGAGATACGAAAAGATGTATCCGTACAAGATATATAGCTGCTTAAAGCCAGCCAACCTATAATTAAAGATACATTTGTAAAGAAACATGGGCCATAAGCTGGCTGCAAATAGCTCAACTACATACATATATTAGTCCCTTTATTAATCCAAAATTCCCAATCAAAATCATCAATATAATGAAAACCTTTTAAGTCTTTGATTTGAGCTCTTGATGAAGCGCTAGGATATTGCATAATCTCTTCTTCCATTCTCAATGCTACATCCTTGTCCCTAATTTTGTCACTACGGTGAATGGACAATGTTTTCAGCAACGGACTGTGGCCAAGTAGAAACTTGACCAACTCCATCTCAGCTTTAAGACCTTTGAAAATACTGAACGTGACAATTTCAAGATGGTCTAGAGTACAATCTTCGAAATCTTCTATGCAATAATTCTTGAGATCCTTTTCACCGTTACACTCACAACGCTGATAGAGAAAATATTATAGATTAGTCATACAGTGGATAGAGAGATTCAGAATGAGTTAAAAGTGCATATGACCTACCGAGATATGTAGTTTGCGCAAGTTGGGAGCACTCCCGAATCAGACAAAGCAAACAAGAAACCTCAGACAAATCAGCTATATTTATATCAAAGATATTTAGCGTCTTTAAGTAAGGCAGTGGTTTAGACGATCTATTTGGGCAACCACCTGCAGCCAAGTACTTTGAAACAAATTGCATACATAGAGCACAAATTAGACATTGATGGGTAATATGAAATAAAGAGAATAGAGATACTACCACAAGGAAATTATGTCCTGTACAGAACTTCTCAATTTTATGTAAACTACCGAGAACCATGACCACATTGGATGTTTCTGTCTCCTCTATTGTGCCTTTTGTCACAATGCAAGAATATTCTGTAAGGTTTTCCAACCCTGCTAAAGCATACTCTAAGGTTGTTTCATCATATGCTTGACGTAGGCATTTGAGACTAGGAGCATGGAAGTTGATAGGAAAGAGTGCTTTGCAATATACCAATAGGTCCACTTCTCAAGAACAGGACATTCGAAAATGTTTTGTCCAAACTTAGAGTAACAAGAACTAGCTCAAGAATTATCAGATTAGTAAATCTTCCAAATGCAGGTGTATAGGGAAACAAACCCCTTATAAACCTCAAATGAGTCAGGTCTAAAGAAGAGAAATAACGTGCCGTCAATTCTCCAAACTCATCGTACTCCTCTAGAATAAGTTTCTTGATATTATTCCTTGAGAATAATGGAATCCAATGATCAATAAATTCATGAACTATTTGAGCATCACAGTCCCATTTTTCAGGAAACGTGAGGGAAAATGTGAGGATTGGACCATTGTGGAGTAGGAGAACTTTATTTATCACACTAACAATTTAATCGCCACCTCTTCAAGATTATTACAATAATATTGACTTAATTTATACCAGAAGCTGAATTGTTCATCAAAAATTAGACTTGGAATCTTAGTCCAACAATGTCTCCATTTTGTTGACAGGATACTGGTTCTCACAGCCTCTTGTATAGGCAGAAAGCACATGATATACTTGCACATTAAAATAAAACTGAACAACATGACAATATTTCAAGTTCAGAAAGCACATGATATACTTGCACATTAAAATAAAACTGAACAACATGACAATATTTCAAGTTCAAAAACACAACTAAATAGCTCCACTACAGGCATTTTTTCATCAAGAAACTAAATCGAAACACGATAAAAACTCGAAAAGTACTTACATAGCTAAATCAAATCAGGGATTTCTAGGGTTTAGTAATCAAGTATATAGAAACAACGCATATATGAATATACATGCCTCATGCCTGAGCAAGAAGAAAGAAAATAGCTCTCGATGTATTTATAAGAAAGAAAACATACATGAATGTATTTATAATGTGATTTTAAATTAAATAATGAATTTGATATAATTGAGATAGGTAATTGGTACAATTATATTATATAAATATTATATTGTAGAAAATATTTTTGATATAAAAATCAGGTTATAAATTTTAATATAATATAGTATATTAATATAATATTAAAAAATATTGAACTAACCATAAAAATTAGAATAGCTACAATTTTGTTGTTAATTATAAAATATCTCTAAATACGATTATTATACTACAATATATATTAATTTATTCTCATTGCATTTTTCTTTATTATTATTCTTCTTCTTTTCTTCACCAATAATTATATGTATATCAATATGTTAGCAAAAAATATTATATTAAAAAATTCTCCTATTAAAAAAATTTGAATCTTGATCTTTTATAAAAAAAATCAAAATACTATGTAGAAGCATATTTTTATATGTATTAAAATGTATGAAAAAAATTCAATGTTATCAACTAGAAAAATATAAAATAAAAAAGCTGAACAGAAAAATCATCAATATAAATATATTTAAAATAGAACAGGGCTATCTCCCTACCAAACATAAAACGAAGAAGGCTTAGCTAAAATAGAATGATACTCAACATTTTTGGCAAAAGTTTTATATAAAAGTTTTATACTCAACAAGAAGCATGCACCTGATCTGATTGCAAAAGTTTATTCAGCATCATAAAATTGAAATTGATTAACCCAGGGTCCAAAAAAAATTGATATGAACAGGGTCTTTCAAGTAGACCTGATAATCGGATCGGTTTTGGATCGGATCAATTTTCGTCTCACATTCTCCCCAATTCTCCATTGGTGCAAAGAAGCATGCACCCTGATCTAGTTGCAAAAGATTATTCCTCATATTCAGCATATTGAGCATATTCATCATATTGATCATACTCATATTATATATTAAATTCATAATCCCAGGGTCTAAGAAAATTAATACGAACACAGTCTTTCAAGTGTCTGATTTGCGCTCTTGGTGAAGCTCGAGAATATTCCAACATCTCTCGTGCCGTTGTTAATGCTACATCCTTTTCTATGGCTTTACTAAGGTGAATGAACATTATTTTTAGCAACGGAGAGTGGGCAAGTAAAAACTTGACTAGCTCCATCTCAGCTTTGAGACCTGTGAAATAACTGAAGCTGACAACATCAAGATGATCTAGAGTACAATCCCTGGCGTCTTCTATCAGATATATTTTGGGATTCCCTTTAGCATAACAGTTGGCCTAATGATAGAGAAAATATTCTATAATTGTCAACCAGTAGCCATAGTTTTGCAGAATGAGTTGAAGTGCATATGACTCACCGAGATATGTAGTTTGCACAAGTTGGGAGCACTACGAATCAAACAAAACAAGCAGGAAATCTCAGATAAATATTGAAATTTATATCGGAGATATTAAGAGTCTTTAGGTAAGGCAGTGAGCTCGAAAGTCTATTTGGAGAACCTCCTGCAGCCAAGTACTATAGAACAAGTTGCAACCAGAGCACAAACAATTAAATGTTGATGTATAATGTAAAGTTATATAGGCACTGTAAAGACTAAAGAGACTTCGAATATTACCTTTATAAATTCAGATTCTATAGAGAACTTCTCAATTTTATGTAAACTGCCGAGAACCTTGACCACATTGGATGTTTTAGCCTGTAACATTGGGTCTTGTCCCAGCCAGAAAGAATATTCCGTAAGGTTTTCTAACCCAGCCACAGAATATTCTGTAGTCATTTGGTGATAATATTGAAGCAAGCATTTGAGATTAGGAGCACGGAATCTGGTGTGGGGGAGGCCTTCACATTCCATCAAGGTCAACTTCTCCAGCAGAGGGCAACTGAAGATGCGCTGATCAGAAGTAGTAACACAAGTTAGCTCAAGTTCCGTCAGATGAGTAAATCCTCGAAACGCAGGTATATAGGGAAAGCAAACATTTTCAAGCCTCAAATGAGTCAGGTCTAAAGAAGAGAAATTATGTGCCGTAAATTCTTCACGCTGACAGTACTCTATATGTAGTTGCTTGATGCCATTCCTTGAGAATAACGGAATCCACTGATCAATATAATCATGAATCAGTTGACCCCTATGAGGATCTTCCAGAAAAGGACAACTGAGGGAAAAACTGAGAATAGGACCATTGTGTTGTAGGAGAACTTTATTTATCACAGTCACTAATTTAAACTCCGTCATTTGCGGAAACCAAAAGCCACCAATGGATCTATGATCAAAGATTAAATGTGGAATCCTAGTCCAAGAATGCCTCCATTTCGTTGACAAGATACTGGTTCTCACTGCATCTTTTATAGGCAGAAAACCTAGGATAGTTTCTTGTAAATTCCGTGGCAGCTCAGTGATTATATCTTTCTCAAAACAACCAACCTCTCTTTTACTAAACTCTGTCATCCTCTTCTGCAAAAAGAACATGCCATTTTGTTATATACTAGGCTTAAGAAGCATTCATTGTATTTACGCCACCCCGGTAGCTGAGCTATTGTACTATGTTTGATGATGATAAAATAAATCTGTGGTTGCATCAGTTTAGAACATAAAATTAATCGATGATAAAATAAAATACAAACTCTTTTCTATCAAACCCGGTCTTATCTAATCGAGGAGCAAAACAATTAAATCCCCCAAATTATACACCATTCATATATAGATTATGATCCAACAATGTAGAAATTAGATATAGGATTTTTCCCCGCACCCCTTGTTGGGGATTCTTTGATTCTTGGGTCGTGGATTAATTAAGTAATTATTTAATCACTTAAACACTTCATTGCATCACTTGTATTTTTAAGTAATTATTTTATTAATAATTAAGGATAATAAACTTATTTATATGCTGCTCATGAAATATATGTATAATATCTATTTAAAATTTGTCAAATCTCGCCACACCCGTATTTCCATATTTTTTTATTTACACCCGCACTCGCACTCATGCTTCTCAGGAGGCTATAAGAGATGCAAAACAATATTTAGCAAATAAAAAACCCTCCAAAACATAGACAATAAGTAGGTGATAATTAGTGTATAAAACATACTTATGTGATTTTGCATATCAAACAACATCATTTTAAATAAATAAATACAGGCAAAACAGATGAGAAAACTTACCGATTGTATACTGTATATCTACCCATATACCTGTATGCACTAAAACCTAGCCCCAGTATATATTTGAGCTGCAGCGGGTCGTTTTAAGAGTTTGGACGAGTCTGGCTAAATTACCGCGGCCCATATTAAGATTTGTTTTAATCCTGAACATTCATTTTTTCATCATACGATTTAAAAACAGTATGTTATATGAATAATTTATATAAATTATGCGATTACCCGGGATCAGACCTCTTCATATAAATCACATTTTTCCAATTTTTATATCAAATTTCCAGCTAATAAGAAATTTATTTCTAGAAAAAATTTCAAATTTACATACCTTTTTCTAAAAGTAAACATATATAGTAAAAGTTTTAGATTAAATATCAATTTTTTTAAAAATAAGTATTTATTTTTAAAAAAATATACATTTATATACTTATTTTTAAAAATAAATAATATATTTCTGGAAACCCTAAACAGGTATTATTTAATTTGTCAAGGTCAGTTTTTTCTAAGAAAAATCTTTAAATAAAAAATTTAAAAGATATCGAAGAAATATAATTTTAAGATGAGAAAAGTTTGTCAAGTTTAGTTTTGCTATTAAAAACTTTTTAATAGAAGATAAAAAATATTAAAAAATATATAATTTTAAGATGAGTAAAGTACATTTTGGTGCGATATTTTAACTGTTAGTAGATAAAATATATTTTATGCTTTTAAGATTATCAACTGATATTAATATATATTTTTTTAGTAATTAGTGAAATTTCATTATTTGTCCTTAATTTTAAATTTATTCTCAAATAATACTGGTCGAGTATCATCGTATATGTATTTGTGTGTGTGAAATTACTATTAATGGCTTTACTCGTAATTTTCATAGGCATATACAATGATCCTCTATACTTGATCAGTGTTATTTGAACAATAAAAAAAAGATATTTATGTGAATTTAGAGGATGCGATGATATTTATAAATTTGTCATCTTCCTTTTATACTAAAAATTGACCTCAAGACCAATTTTCTTTATAGAGATTCTTTTCGAGTTTTTTTAATAGCTCCACCTAATAAAGAAAATGTCAAGACACTTGGCTACACAGTAGACATATGAAAATGTTGTGATGAACACTGTTCAAGAAAATGTAATTCTTGAGAATGATGGTGGAATTGATACAGTAACTCACAATGTCCGCGAAGATGATGATGATTTTAAGTATAATTCTCACCCGGTGAGCAACTCCAACAATCACCTAACATTTTCTCTAAAAATAATATAAATAAAAGAATACGGGATATCAGATTAATCTTATCTAAACACCTTGCTTTATAAATAAGGTTAAACGACTTCTAACACCAACTTCCCATATACTTGTGCTTCCCATATACTTGCATAACGCATATGTGTGACTTTCTAAATTTTTATAATCTTATACTATTAAAAAAAATGTTGTAAATTAGAATTTAACAACAGGAAGTTAGAATGTTGGACAGTCCCTTGCTATTTCCCTATCTGCTAAAACACAAGTTAAGCATTGTAATGGCACTTTTCTAAGGCCTGCTGAGTCTTCACCATTAAGATCACAGCGGGACAAAGTAAATGATATGGTCATAAGTTTGAATACAATTTCGGATGACATTAGTAATCAAATGGATTTTGTTAATTCTGCAAAAGAGGTCTCAGATGAACATACTGATCCGTTCTCTAGTATCAATGATCACAGATTTATTAAGTTGTAAAGGACCTAGATCAATGCTCTACATTCTAGAACATAGGGACAAATCTGTTGATACATATTACCATAAAATTAAAAAAATTATGGGATGAGTGCTCTGCTTTGGAACCAACAAATATTTGCAAATTTCGTCCTCACACCCCACAACAAAATGCTACAGTAGGGAGGAAACAAAAGTACCTTTAAAAATCGAAAGAGCTTTATAATTTCAATAAGGCCTTCCTTCAAAATACTTCAAATGCAACCAAGTTTCTTGAACCTCGTCTAGTCAATTCATATACCTTCTTAAACTGGGTTGAACAATTAATTTTTGAACTAAATTATATTGTGCTCGTTTAAGTTATCGGTTCTCCTAAAACGTAAAGAAGACCACTTATTAGAATTATGCATAATAAATTATGAGAATATTTGGGGTGTCAGTAGTCGAACTTGAAGCGCCAATATATTGAGCTCTTATACTTTAATAAGTTATTGGTTCTTCTCAAATCTCAAAGTGTTTAAAAAGTGAATGCAAAACAAATTTTTTTCCAGCCAAACACCAAGTGTCTGTGAACGCAATCGATTCGTTTATAACCTATCAAATAATTCATCTTCAACATATTTTTTAGCTGGATCCTCTACATTTGCCGTCACAAATCAAGCTTTAGAAAGTAATGCAGATATCAAATAAAATGTAACAGATGCTAAATATATCCATCTCATACGCCCTTGCCATATCCATAAGCTTCATTTCCAGGTAGTTTGAACAGGCTAACTCTCGTGAGTGGTTTACAATAGATTTATATAATTTTGTACTGTTTCTTACTCACTAAAATTTGCATTAACAATCTCTTGCACATCATTGACTGGTTATGTCAGTCTTTACAAACAGCAGCGCGCTAAAACCCCCAAAATCTTTTGTAGTTCAGAGTTCAATTCTTTAGCAGCAGAAAAGCTTGTAAATTTAAATCAAAGCACAAAAGATTGCTGCAAATGGAAAGGTGTAGTTTGTAATATTTCTGCTCATGTTACTGGCTTAGAACTGGATGGAGAGGAATTCTGTGCTGATATCAACCATTCTGACCTAATATAACTTGCAGATATTCCATCAGGATTGTTTAATATCACAAATTTGAAATATCTGCATTTGTCAAGGTTGGATATTTAACGATTATAAAAATGGAAAATCTTCGCTGAAAATTGAAAGTCCGAACCTAATAGTTATTGTGGAAAACCTCAAAGAGCTTACTGAATGCTACCACTACATAGATGGTGTGAACATGACAGCTCAGGCAAACAGTTGGTCCCAGGCTATTTAAAAACTTTACTGCCCAACTTAAGAATATTAAGTTTGTCATAAGGCCCTATTGATCCTTCCATCTAAAGGTTTAGTTTTCTTTTATTGATATGTATCAAAAACAATATCAATGATATGGTTCCGGAGTTTTGGGCAAACTTGAAAATTTTGAAGTTCTGCGGCTCGATTTTTGTAACTTGAAGGGGCTGTTTCCAAGAAGTATTATACAGATACCACCCTAGAGGTTCCAAAATTGTGGGACAATAGAAACCCACAGGATTTTTGCCCAAATTTCTAGAAAATGGATAACAGAAACCTTAACAAAATTTTCAGGTAGGCTACCAGAGTCTATTGCAATTTCAGGTAGGTAACTTTGGAATTTTTCTAGGATTAAGATAACATAGCAAGTTTCATTAAATTCGATGGGAAAACTCACAAGACTTATTCACGTGGACTACTCATACAACCACAAGATTGGTGGATCTATAACTAGCTTGATTAGGAATCACGCTGATGGAGCTCTCACATATATGTGTACTACCCTGAAACTTATGACTTAATAACTTTACGACTTTATAAATAACACGTTATAAATGAAAATTTTCATTTCGAATAACAATGACACTCTGATACAATTATCGAAGTACTGATGAAGAAACAAACACAAAAGCACATGGTAATCACCTTAGCAGATACAAAACATAGAAAGTTGCCAACTTACAAGGATACATTGGTAGCAACTGTTTTAATACAAGGCTGTTTCATCTTCTTTGTACTCCACAGATGCAAAGAAGCATGAGCCAGAAGCTGACTGCAACAAGGATAAGTTTACATACCATGATCATTCTCAAAAATCATCATCAACATCAACATGGTGTTTCAAGTGTCTGATTTGTGCTCTTGTTGAAGCTCTAGGATATTCCAATATCTCCTCTATCATTGTTAATGCTAAACCTTTTTTTATGTTTTTATTACGGTAGATGAACATTGTTTTCAGCAATGGAGAGTGAGCAAGTATAAACTTGACAAGCTCCAACTCAGCTTTGAGACCGCTAAAATAACTGAATGTGACAATTTCAAGATGAACTAAAGTAGTACGATCTTCAGAATCTTCAATGCAATATTTCTTGAGATCATTTTCCTTCCAATTAGTGAGATTCCACGCTTCATCGTAACAATTCCCGCCCTAATGATAGAGAAGATAAACTAGAATTGTCAAACTGTAGCTATAATGAAAAGGAATGAGTTGAAGTGCATAAGACTCACCGAGATATATAGTTTGTGCAAGTTGGGAGAACTCCGAATCATATAAAGCAAACAAGAAACCTCAGACAACTGAGTGAAATTTATATCACATACATTTAGAGTCTTTAGGTAAGGCAGTGGTTTAGAGAGTCTATTTGGACAACCTCCATCAGCCAAGTACTTTAAAAACAAGTTGCAAAAAAAGAGCACAAATAATTAGACTTTGTGGAATAATTTAAGGTTAGGAGCATGGAAGTTAGTATAGAAAAGTCCTGTGCACATTGTCAAGGACAACGTCTCAAGCACAGGGCAATCGAAGATGCTTTGTCCGAAATTAGAAATTTCAAAATGTAGATGAAGATTCGTCAGATGAGTAAATCTCCCATATGCAGGTCTATAGGTAAACCAGACTTTGAAAAGCCTCAAATGAGTCAGGTCTAAAGAAGAGAAATGATGCGCCGTAACTTCTTGAAGCTTAGAATCCACTGATCAATATAATCATGAATGATCAATATAGTCCAACAATGCCTCCATTTCTTCGACAAGACACTGGTTCTCACAGCATCCTCGATTGGCAAAAAAACATAGAATAGTTTCTTGTACATTCCGAGGCAGCTCACTCATTCTATCTTTCGTAACCCGACCGACTTTTCTCCTACTAAATTCCGCCATTCTCTTCTGCAACAAGAAAATGCTAACCTATTAAGTATTAACTCAGTTGCTAAATTTGAACTTCTTTTTTAGGGTTTCCTCTTTTCAAGTTTTAATAGTGGAATTAAGTAGGTATATTGATACTACTAAATCAACATTCATAAAGATAATCAGCATTTGAAATTGATAAAATACAATGCTTATCAGATATATAATAAACATATGTATAATAAGCAAACACGGGACAAATACATACCACTCCTCGTTTATACAACAAAGAAACAACCCATCCACTGCTTCGCCCCCGATTGTTGGTCAAGTAATACGCAATCGATAAGTTTTAAGCCTTATTATACAGAAAAAGAAAAGTACTAGAATAGCATAAATGACTTTGGTACTTATTTTCAATCTTCTCACTCAACTTATAATCATTGTTTATAGAATTAAAAACTTAAATAAATAGAAACTAATTATAAATATATATTAGTTTAAAGTTGAATCTTTATATTTTTTGGAATTAAATTTATGATTTATATATAATTTAAATTTTTAATCAAATCATTTTAAATGAAATATTCATAATTTTAGTGAGTTCATTTCTTTAAAAGTTCTAATTGATAAAATTTAAATATCAAAATATTTTTTATTTACCTTTCTAATCAATTAGTGTATATATCAATTTTATCCGGATATAACTTATTAAAAATTATCAATATTTTGGTATTTAAATTTGATCAATTAAAATTTTTTAAAAAAAATTGACATTGGCAGATAGTCTATCATTATGAAAGTTCATTCTCATCTTATTCATTGCCTGCATAATATTTTTTTTGCCATAAAAAGTCGAACTTTATTAGTTATGCAAATCTTTCGACAGAACATAATGGAAATCGGAGTGGACATTCTCCACCCTCCATTTACGGTCAACTAGTTCTCGCTAAGAAATGAGCAACTTTGTTCGCTAATCGTTTAACAAATCTAAACTTTAAGTTTTTGCAAAGCAAACTTGTTAAAAGTTCATGGCATTCTTTAATAACTTTCCCCAAGTATGAGTAGCACATGAAGGAGATTCGAATGGCTTGTACGATTTGCAAGCTATCAGATTCTAGCATTACATTATTCAAATCTACATTCTTCACCCAACTCAGAGCCTCTTTGATCCCTAATGCTTCAGCCAACTCCACACTAGGACATCCTCTGAAACAACTCGACCTGGCCTCAATTAGTTTTCCTTCGCGATCCCTAGTTACAAAGGCATGGCTATAACAGTTAGACTCCTTGAATATGGCTGCATTAGTGTTAACCTTAACACTATTAACAGATGGTAAACTCCAGTGTTCGTCTCCATCCTCCTGAGACATATACCCTAGAGTATGATCAAAAGTTCGATCTTGAACACTCTTCCACTGATTAAGGACCGAGTACGCTGATTCCACCACTTCAGTAGCTCCTAGACTGCGTTGATTTCATATGAGATCATTCATACTCTTCCACAACATCCAGCGCAGACTTCTTCCTCATAATATTTTAAGGCTCATGGATATATTATAGCATCTAATGAAGATTCAAGTGTTTTCTTGGCTTTTCTTGATACCCTTGTTCTACTTCTTTCTAGCCATCGAAATAACTTCAGTCTCTAGCCAATGTCTAGAAAATCAAAGATCTTTGCTGCTTCAATTAAAAGAGGGATTCGAGTTTAATTCTTCGGCATCAACAAAGCATGTAAATTGGAATAAAAGCATAAAAGATTGCTGCGAATGGGAGGTGTAGTTTGTGATAAAAGTCCGGGTTATGTTATTGGCTTAGAACTGGATGGAGAGACAATCTATGCTGGAATCAACAATTCAAGTTCTCTATACAAATTTCTGTTGGGTATAATTAATAACTACAGAGCAACAGTAGGGAATTTTATAAATAATTAACAAGAACAAATAAATTAAACTAATTAACAAAATAAAACAAAGCACGAAGGTCGAAATAAGATATATAAATCAATAACTGTAAAGACAAGAGAAAAGATAGAAAACTTCGCTCTAACAGAAGCTTTATGCATACACTGATAGAACCAATAGAACTGTTGAGTCGTCAAGCCTTGCAAGAAGTCTTGACTGTTCTTGAAGAAATTATTGCCCCACTACACTGTGTTGGGTTGCAGCAATATCACTTCCAGGATAAAACAGCACAGAGTACTTCGTCCACAGATATGTAGCACTCAACAGCGACTAGCACCCCAGTTAGCCCAAAAACCTATGCACTTTATATATGCGAGGTAGGAGAAAGAGGCACACCTCAATTTTCCTGACAACCTATGCAATTTATTTTATAACTATGCAAGGTACAAGCAAGAGGCACACCTCAACTAGATGTGCACGCCTCAATATATAGGCATCTTGAGATACTCTTATCTTATTCTACTCGACGTGGGATGTAGGGTTTTACAAATAAAATAGAGTTTTACAAGATGAGTTTTATTTGTTACTTATATTATTCAAATTAATTAATATTAATATTGCAATATATATATATAGAGCCTGATTATTAAAATAATCATTACTCAATATATTTAATATTAATATTAAATAATCAATATAAATAAATCAAATAAATTTGTAATTAAAATATATAAAGTACTCAATAACATCATGTGACATAATCATTCTACTTACACTAGTAGTTGTAAACACTAACACAAGATGTTATATAACTTATTATCTTTCCTTTACAAATTCAATGTGGGACAAACCCCACATAACTCATTTCAAGCAAGCAACTTCAACTCAATTTTTTTATGAATTCCACTAAGAAAATGTCTTAGATCCAAACATGAAAGTTTAAGTCCTCATAGCAAGGAACAACTTCCATTAGTTAGTTTCCAGAAATTACATCAAGAACATATATATATATATATATATATAATATTTTCAACTTTTCATTTTCTAACAATCCCCTACAAATCCATACAGAAATGCATATCAGGTTCTACTCATGACTTGCTTTTCAGAGTCGGTACCCGTCAAGGTTTGAACCCTCCTAAGTCTTCTACTTCGATGGCTACCAGATATAGATGGAATGTTTCACCTTGAATCTTTTTTCGGTTTTGTGTAACCACACTCAATAGATGACGACAAGTCAAAGGCTATGGTGCCGATCTACGGCTTTAAGACGTTAATGGTCATGTCTCGATCCTGTTCGTTGAATGCTTCGAGGAATAACCTTATCCTCTAATTGTGACATCACAATAACATTCGCTTAGCCGAGCATCTCCAAAGATGTACGGCTAACATCTCATCTCACGACTTGAACCCATTCAGAGTTTTTAAAACTCTTACTAACTAGCAGTTTGTTAGTGGACTTTTTGTCCACTATATACGTTCCAATTTGGCTTAAATTGATCGTTAGTGCCCAAGTATTTAGTGTCTTTTGATGTGTTTTATGTTTTTGGTGTGCAGATTACCAGGCCGGGCAGGTTTGATGAATAATTGCATAAATTGGTGGTATATGAGCTAGGAATTAAAAGGAGGAAGATCAAGGCTTGAGTTGAGATCGAAAGAAGGCAAGACGAGTCGCTAAAGGAGCAACGTTTCAAGGAATTCAACTGCAGGGCAGAAATAGCAGGCGCACCCTCCCTTCAACAAGCGCGCCCGCGCTCCTTTAAGCAAGCGCGCCCGCGCCCTTTCAAACGCCCCCACGCCACAGCCGAGTTCAAGATTACTGATTTTGCAGTTTGGTCAGATTTCGAGGCCCAGAAAGAAGCAAGCCCATGGATCATTGTTTTTATGTAACCTAGTATAAAGACATAAGGATGATTATTTTTTATATTTTTTTTATCAAGCAATTAAGTAAGCAAGTAGGTTTTTATTATCGTACAAGAGGGCAAAGTACTTTGTGAGCCGTCAAGCTATTTTCTTTTGTAATTTTCATCACGTGGATTATCGGTTGTTTCTTTTACTCTTGCAATTAATATCAGTAGTTTATGCATAATTGTGTATTTTACTATGTTTTCAATTGAACCCATGATGTCGGCTAGTCCAATTATGGGCTAAACGTTATCATGGGGATTTAATGGATTATTCTATCGATTCTAGATATTGATTGTTTTTATGCCAAAGTGTGTGATTGTTATGGATATCCTAGTATGGTTAAGCTTATTCATTGTAAATGCGTCGCGAACACTTATGATTGTTTGTTGAACCCTCGTAAATGCGAAAGTGGATCTAGGGTTTAGAACATGCCATGCTAGCATAGGTTTTTGCATGTTAAGAGCATGTATTAATTTGTGGTGTAATTCTAACCGTCTTACACTGACTATGTGATTTTATTGATACTTGTGCTTAAGCCATTATGTTTTCAATCTCTATAGACATATAGGGACTAATCGTAGTGGTTGACTATTTGACTTCTATCAATTGTGGATGTTCATTAGGATGGTATGCGTACAACGAAAGTTGGCGTTTATCAGTTTAGAGAGTCTGATCAGTTATCCTCACTTTCACATGCTAGGTTGAAAAGGCATAAGATTCTAGATGAGATAAATTATGAAGTTAAAATTCCATGTTTATTTCACATAAGTAATTCGTTAAGTTTTAATTAGTAGTGTAATCAAAACTCCAATTATTATTTTCTTAGCAGTGAAACTTAATCATACTCTGGTGTATAAGTGAACTAAACGTAAGCAAGCCGAGTCTCTGTGGGAACGAATCCTACTTATTACCGTATTACTTGTGACCACGTTCTCTTGCGTGAATAAAGTGTGAACAAGTTTTTGGCGCCGCTGCCGGGGACTCGGTTCATTGTTTTGTTTAGTTAATGTGCTTATCATCAGTGGTCGTTAGATATCACTGACTGAGATTTGTTACTAATCGTTCTTGTTTGCTACGTGAATTCAGGTAATTGATCGTGTATGCGTACTCGTTCTCAATCGAGTAAGGAAAAACTGGAAGAACACTTAGACGAAGAAGGGGGAATTGCAGTTCCAGAAATTGAGCCAGAAATAGTAATGGGGGATCCAGTGAAAGCTCTTAAGGATTACTCTCAACCGAAGATCAATGACATTCAGTCAAGCATTGTTAGGCCTGCTATTGCAGCTAATAATTTCAAAATCAAACCGGGCACAATTCAAATGGTTCAGAATTCTGTGCAGTTTGGGGGTTCACCTGCTGAGGACCCTAATATGCATATCAGAGACTTCATCGAGATCTGTGATACCTTCAAAACCAACGGGGTTTCTGAAGATGCTATAAAACTGAGGCTGTTTCCATTCTCTCTACGAGACAAGGCAAAGAGCTGGTTGCATTCGCTTCCAGCAGGTTCTATAACTACTTGGGAGGATCTCGCACAAAAGTTTCTGACTAAATTCTTTCCTATGGCTAAGACGGCAGCCATGAGGAATGCTCTTACACAGTTCAATCAACATTCTGGAGAAACGTTGTATGAAGCTTGGGAAATGTATAAAGAGATGCTTCGAAAGTGTCCCCATCATGGGATGCCAGATTGGATGGTCATTAACGGTTTCTATAATGGATTGAATCATTCATGACCTATGCTTGATGCAGCATCTGGAGGAGCTCTTTGGGCCAAGAGCTATGAAGAAGCTTATGACTTGATTGAAATGATGGCTGCCAACGAGTATCAGAATCCTACTCAGCGATTGCCGCAGAATAAAACTGCAGGTGTTTTTGAAGTGGACGCTGCCACGGCTATAACAGCTCAACTACAGGCTTTATCTATAAAGGTGGACGCATTGTCCAAGGCAGGAATTCAGCAAGTCGCTATGGTTTGTGATTTGTGTGCAGGTGCTCATGATACAACTCAGTGTGCTATTTCTAGCGATTCAGCGTATTTTGTCAGCAACTTTCAGAAGCCTACACAACCGGCACCTAATACATATCACCCCAACAACAGGAATCATCCTAACTTCAGTTGGAGCAACAATCAGAATGCCATGCCGCAACCATCGTAGGGTCAGCAATTCGGAACAAGGCCTTTCAACAATTCTGTTCCTCAACAATCTTATGCACCAAGACAATCATACAACCCTCCTGATTTCCATCAACAACCTCAAGAAGGACAAGGGCATTTAAATGAAAAGTCAGAGATGGAGGAACTGAGAATGATGTATAAGAGTCAAGCTGTGACACTGAAAATGTTGGAAAATCAAATTGGCCAACTAGCAAATGCTCTTCTAAACAGACCTCAAGGACAATTACCAAGTGACACAGAGGCTAACCCAGGCAAGAAAGAAAGCAAGGAACAAATACACGCTATTACATTGCATTCTGGAAGGGTTACGAACAATGAGGAGGTCGAAATTCCACAAAACGAAGAACGTCAGCATTCTGGGCAGGAGGTGGAGAGCGGACGCGCTTCCTCAGGCGCGGGCGCGCCTCACCTTACTGCTGGAAAGGGATTTTCTGCAGAAAAAATTATGCAGGAGGAGCCGGTCAAGAAAAAAATGAATGATTCAGAGGAGAAAAGCAGTTCAGAGAAAGACAGTGATCACAAGGAAGTATTTCCTCCTCCACCATTCCTTAAAAGGCTTCAGAAGCAGAAATTGGATAAACAGTTTGCTAAATTCTTGGAAGTTTTTAAGAAACTACACATCAACTTACCTTTTGCCGAAGCGCTGGAACAAATGCCAAGCTACGCCAAATTCATGAAAGGCATTCTATCTAGGAAACTGAAGCTAGAAGACTTAAACACTGTTGCCTTGACGGAAGAGTGTAGTGCAGTATTGCTGTAGAAGTTACCACCAAAGTTAAAGGATCCTGGTAGTTTCACTATACCATGCATAATTGGGAAGTTGTCGTTCGACAAATATTTGTGCGATTTGGGAGCGAGCATCAACCTCATGCCATACTCTATATTCTTACAACTTGGTCTTCCTGAGCCAAAGCCGACCAACATGTCACTGCAATTGGCGGATCGTTCAATCACTTATCCGCGAGGAATTGTCGAAGATGTTTTGGTGAAAGTCGACAAACTAATCTTTCCAGCAGATTTTGTCATCCTTGATTTTGAAGAAGACAAGAAGATCCCTATCATTCTTGGTAGACCATTCTTGGCAACGGGAAAGACATTGATTGACGTACAGAAGGGAGAACTCACCATGAGAGTGCACGATCAGAATGTCACATTCAATGTGTTCAAAGCAATGCAATTTCCAACAGAAGAAGATCAATGCTTTAAAGTAGATGTAGTGGAATCTGCTGTGCAAGTAAAAATTGAACACATGCTTATGAATGATACACTGGAAAAGGATTTAAGTGGGGACTTTATAATTGAAGAGGATGAGGTTGAAGAACAGGTACAGTCTCTGAATGCTTCTCCTTGGCAACAAAAGTTTGAGAAACCAGAATCGTTGGGTTTATCTGAATTGAGAGAATCACATCAGCGGTTGAAACCATCTATCGAGGAAGCACCGAAGTTAGAGCTCAAACCATTGCCTGATCATTTAAGGTATGCTTCTCTTGGGGAATCATCTACTTTACCTGTGATTATTGCTGCTAACCTTACAGGTCCTGAAGAAGAAAAGATGTTAAGGGTTCTCAGGGAATTCAAATCAGCCATTGGTTGGACTATTGCAGACATAAAAGGAATCAGCCCTGCCTATTGCCAGCATAAGATTCCGCTGGAAGAAGGAAGTAAGCCAACAGTGGAACATCAGAGAAGGCTTAATCCACTCATGAAGGAAGTAGTGAAGAAGGAAATTATCAAGTGGTTGGATGCAGGGATTATCTATCCTATTTCTGACAGTGCCTGGGTGAGTCCAGTTCAATGTGTGCCAAAGAAAGGAGGCATGACGGTGGTAACTAACGAAAAGAACGAGCTCATTCCTACGCGGACAGTCACTGGCTGGAGAATCTGCATGGACTACAGGAAGCTGAACAAAGCTACTAGGAAGGATCACTTTCCTCTTCCTTTCATTGATCAGATGCTAGACCGACTCGCCGACCATGAGTACTATTGCCTTCTGGATGGATATTCGGGTTACAATCAGATCTACATTGCTCCAGAGGATCAGGAGAAGACAACATTTACATGTCCGTTTGGTACCTTCGCTTTTCGAAGGGTTTCTTTTGGGTTATGTGGTGCACCTGACACTTTTCAGAGGTGCATGATGGCAATTTTTTCAGACATGATTGGTAAGACAGTGGAAGTATTCATGGATAATTTTTCAGTATTTGGGTTTTCTTTTGATGAATGTCTACACAATCTTAGCATGGTTCTGAAAAGATGCGTGGAAACTAATCTGGTTCTCAACTGGGAGTAGTGCCATTTTATGGTAAAAGAGGGAACTATTCTTGGACACAAGGTGTCACGTTGAGGTCTGGAAGTGGATAAAGCAAAAATAGAGACCATTGAAAATCTTCCACCGCCCAATTCAGTGAGAGGAATTCGTAGTTTCCTCGGTCATGCAGGTTTCTACAGAAGATTCATCAAGGATTTCTCCAAAATTTCTAAACCTTTGTGTAAGCTATTGGAGAAGGATATTCCCTTCAAATTCGATGATGATTGTATGACAGCTTTTGAGACATTGAAGAGGAAGTTGATTTCAGCACCTGTGATCATCGCCCCAGATTGGAATGAACCTTTTGCTATGATGTGTGATGCTAGCGATTTTGCAGTAGGGGCTGTTCTTGGCCAAAAGAAAGATAAGATTTTTCATGTTATCTACTATGCAAGCAAGACACTCAATGATGCGCAATTGAATTACACAACCACGGAGAAGGAGCTGTTAGCCATTGTATATGGCTTTGAAAAATTCAGATCATACTTGCTTGGTACGAAAGTGACGGTGTATACTGACCACGCAGCTATTAGATATCTGCTCTCCAAGAAGGATTCTAAACCCCGCTTGATTCGATGGGTTCTTCTACTACAAGAATTCGATGTTGAGATCAAAGATAGAAAAGGGACAGAAAATCAAGTAGCTGATCACCTCTCACGATTGGAAGATCTTGGTAAATCATCTCAAGACAGTACCCTCATCAATGAATCATTTCCAGATGAACAGCTGTTTGGAATACAAGAAGAAGAACCATGGTATGCTGATATTGTGAATTATCTGGTAAGTCAAATTGTTCCACCTGAGTTGTCGCCAGCTCAAAGGAAGAAATTCATGCACGACGTCAAATGGTTTTATTGGGACGAGCCATATCTGTTTAAACAAGGGGCTGACCAGGTTATCAGGAGGTGTGTACCATATAGTGAGACAGATAATATTCTGAGGGATTATCATGCCACAGCTTATGGAGGCCATTATGGAGGTGAAAAGACAGCGACTCGTATTCTGCAGGCAGGATTTTATTGGCCATCACTCTTCAAGGACGCTCATCAGTTTGTAACCAGGTGTGATCGTTGCCAGCGAGTAGGCAACATTTCAAAAAGGGATGAGATGCCCCTTAATGTAATGTTAGAGGTAGAAATTTTTGATGTGTGGGGGATCGACTTCATGGGCCCATTCATTTCATCATGCAATAACCAATACATCTTGCTAGCTGTGGATTACATCTCCAAATGGGTTGAGGTCAAGGCACTTCCAACTAATGATGCCAATGTAGTGCTCAACTTCCTTCACAAGAACATTTTCACCAGATTTGGGACTCCAAGGGTCATTATTAGCGATGAGGGTTCTCACTTTTGCAATCAGAAGTTCACTAATCTGATGGCAAGATTCAACATCAACCATCGGGTGGCTACAGCGTACCACCCTCAAACCAATGGCCAAGCTGAAGTATCAAACCGTGAGATCAAACGCATTCTGGAAAAAGTGGTAAGTCCTTCTCGTAAGGATTGGTCTTTAAAACTGGATGAAGCTGTGTGGGCTTACCGAACTGCGTTCAAAACACCTTTGGGTATGTCACCATATCAACTTGTCTATGGAAAAGCTTGTCATCTGCCAGCAGAACTGGAACACAAGGCTTATTGGGCATTGCAGAAGCTGAATTTTGATTGTAAAGCCGCAGGGGAAAAGTGGATGGTGCAAATCAATGAGATGGATGAGTTGCGTCTACAAGCTTATGAGAATAACAAGCTCTACAAGGAAAAAGTGAAAAGATGGCATGATCGTCGGTTGACAACAAAGGTATTTGTTCCTGGTCAATTAGTTTTATTATTTAACTCTCGTCTGCGATTGTTTCCAGGAAAACTTAAGTCAAGGTGGGCAGGACCCTTTGTTGTGAAGACTGTGTTTCCACACGGAGCTGTGGAGATTCATGAAAAGACCCCAGATCAAGCGTTTAAAGTCAATGGTCAGAGATTGAAGCCTTATTTGGGAGAACATGTAAATCGCGAAGCTGAAATCGCGATTCTGTCTACCTCGGATTGAGGACCTGAAGTAACGTCCGGCTAAATGACGTTAACGACAGCGCTCGTGGGAGGCAACCTACGGCTTGAATGGTAATTTTTATTCTTATAAAAAAAACAACAAAAAACGCAAAAATACAAAAAAATCAGAAAATTGAACAGTAGCACCAGGGGCGGGCGCGTTCCTAGTGGCGCGGGCGCGCCTGGGCGCTGTTCCAGAAAAAAAAATAGTAAAAAAAAATCAGAAAAATGAAAAAATTAAGAATTTTTTTATCTTTTTAGTAGTTTTTAGCCCAAACCCAGCCACTCTCAATTGTTTAAATAGCTTTGGCATACCCTAACCCTAGCCACTTAGTTACTTCACATCTTTCATTCGCACATATACATACACATATACACGCACTGCATCTCATCTCTTCACACATCTACAACTCAACCAATGGCACCCAAGAGATCTAGGTGCTCAGGAACCTCAAGTTCTTCTTCGAGTGGGGGAGTTGTGCCCCAATTCAATTCACCGGAGGCCCAAATTGAGTTTACACGCTTGATGACCAAATCTGTGGTCAAGGAAAGGGGATTTATTCCGGGTGTTCTTGATGGGTCTCTGATCGCGATGATTAGTGAGCGCGGTTGGGAGACCGTGTGTGAGGCTGCGGAGGCGATACCATTGAGTATCGTTAGGGAGTTCTATGCTAATGCCAAGCAAGAGAAGAATGGGTTTTCTGCAGTTTGAGGGTATGTAGTGGATTATACCCCTGCCGCTATCACCAAGGTATTGGATTTGCCAGCACCGCAGGCGGGTGTGGAAGATTTTGGGTTGAAGACCCGTGGGGAGGTTGACCTTGAGGCCATTCTGCGGGATATGACAGTTCCAGGCACTACTTGGAAGCGCAGGGCGGGCTCTACTAAGCCGGTTACCTTCTCCGTCATGGCTTTGAACCCGTATGCTAAGGCCTGTAACTTGTTTCTGTGTGCTAACATTGTGCCGTCGTCGCACACTCATGAGGTGACCGTGGATCGGGCTATTTTGTTGTGGGGTATTCTCAGCGGGCGATACATCGACCTAGGCTCCCTTATCCACAGGCACATGATCCGATTTTTGCAGGGCAGTACCACTGGAGCGATTCCGTATGGCTCAGTGGTTGTTCGTCTGTGTGTTGATGTGGGTATTCACTGGCCAGCGGAGGAACAGTTGCAACTTCCTGCGAGTGCCATTGACACGGCGGCGATAGCTCGGCTGCCTGAATGGGACGGTGGTGTCCCGCATCCCAGAGGCTTAGGGTATATTGTGGGTGGTGACGTGCCACCTAGACAGCAGAGGGAGGCTAGGGCTGAATCTTCTAGGGCACCGCGGGCTGTGGCTAGTGCTGGTATGGGTGAGGCTCATTTTAGGAGGTTGGCTCGGCGGATGGACGCAGTTGATGATAGACAGAGCCGGTTTGCTGCTGACCTGACTCAGGCTCTCGGTGCAGCCTTTCTGGCTACTGGTGTACAGGTCGATTGACCTGTTTATGGAGCTGGCACCGTGTATCCACCACCGGATTCACCCGAGGAGGGTGACTCTGCTGAAGATTGAGGTATATCTGCACACTTTCTTTGTTTCTTGCCTTCAATGGGGACATTGAATATTTTAAGTTTGGGGGTGGGAAATGGAGATTGTAGTTAGATGCATATAGGGCATGTAGTGGTAGTATTTGTCATGCATTTTGTTTTAATTATTCATATAGAGCATTTTGTGTGCTATTTTCCGTTCATTTACCATGTGAATCCATCGTAGTTGCATTTCATAGCATGCATATTTCATGATCCTTTAGGACGAGCTAATTCTGATTGTTAAGTAAATGTCAAATTGAGTGTGGTATTGATGAACGGAGGGATGATTTACAGTCCCTATGAAATTGAATTGCATGTTTCAGAAGCACTTTCTTTACACAGTCTCATCGGTTGCTTTTGGGCTAGGCTGAGTCATGCTTGTTTAGTTGTTTTAGATTTAATCGCATGTTTATATCTAGAATGGTTGTTATTCCCTTGATAATGTAAGAATACCAAAGTATAAGTTTGGGGGAAAACAGAGATTCATCCTAATTGTTAGTAATTGTCAAGTATGGCTAGGCGTCAAATGGCTAGTAGCCGGCTCATATTTTTATGAGTAGTCTAGGGTTGGAATTGAGAATTCTCATTCCAGATTCTGTTAAAAAAAAAAAAAGACATGTGAATAATTCGAGGCAAAATTAACCAGGGTGAGCTCTTTAATACTCGGGCAATTAAGTTCGAGGGGACTTTGTGCCTAGTGACCTAAGGCTTTATATAGTCTGGGATCCACTAACCTAACGCTCGCTACATGGGTATTATTGTATAAGCCTTTAGGGGTCTCATCCATTGCACGGTTAAATAAGCCTATGTATTGTGTTATATGTCGTAGTGGTGGATTAGCAATAAAGTGTGATTCCCTGTCTAACTCAAATGAATGACGGAGGTGTTTGTATGTTATGGAGTGTTTACCACTCATTCTGTTTATAAACAGGTGATTGTCTTGGCGAAAAATAGGTATGATTTTGATCTAGTGTCAGAGTATATTTGATGAGCATCGCACATCTGTTCATGTAGTACTGGTATACGGGGTCTTGGTCGAGCTCTGTTTGGATGTATTGCATCTCTTTGAGGCTTGGCTTATCGATTGGTTTTGGTGAGTTCGAGGGGGTCCTTGCATTTTCATAGTAGTTGCATTCATGCATTGCATTGCCTTAGATTGTTTAGAGTCTGTTTATGCTTGGGGACAAGCATCGGTTTAAGTTTGGGGGTGTGTTAGTGGACTTTTTGTCCACTATATACGTTCTAATTTGGCTTAAATTGATCGCTAGTGCCCAAGTATTTAGTGTCTTTTGATGTGTTTTATGTTTTTGGTGTGCAGATTACCAGGCAGGGCAGGTTTGATGAATAATTGCATACATTGGTAGTATATGAGCTAGGAATTAAAAGGAGGAAGATCAAGGCTTGAGTTGAGATCGAAAGAAGGCAAGACGAGTCGCTAAAGGAGCAACGTTTCAAGGAATTCAACTGCAGGGCAGAAGCAGCAGGCGCGCCCTCCCTTCAACAAGCGCGCCCGCGCTCCTTTAAGCAGGCGCGCCCGCGCCCTTTCAAGCGCCCCCGCGCCACAGCCGAGATCAAGATTACTGATTTTGCAGTTTGGTCAGATTTCGAGGCCCAGAAAGAAGCAAGCCCATGGATCATTGTTTTTATGTAACCTAGTATAAAGACATAAGGATGATTATTTTTTATATTTTTTTATCAAGCAATTAAGTAAGCAAGTAGGTTTTTATTATCGTACAAGAGGGCAAAGTACTTTGTGAGCCGTCAAGCTATTTTCTTTTGTAATTTTCATCACGTGGATTATCGATTGTTTCTTTTACTCTTGCAATTAATATCAGTAGTTTATGCATAATTGTGTATTTTACTATGTTTTCAATTGAACCCATGATGTCGGCTAGTCCAATTATGGGCTAAACGTTATCATGGGGTTTTAATGGATTATTCTATCGATTCTAGATATTGATTGTTTTTATGCCAAAGTGTGTGATTGTTATGGATATCCTAGTATGGTTAAGTTTATTCATTGTAAATGCGTCGCGAACATTTATGATTGTTTGTTGAACCCTCGTGAATGCGAAAGTGGATCTAGGGTTTAGAACATGCCATGCTAGCATAGGTTTTTGCATGTTAAGAGCATGTATTAATTTGTGGTGTAATTCTAACCGTCTTACACTGACTATGTGATTTTATGGATACTTGTGCTTAAGCCATTATATTTTCAATCTCTATAGACATATAGGGACTAATCGTAGTGGTTGACTATTTGACTTCTATCAATTGTGGATGTTCATTAGGATGGTATGCGTACAACGAAAGTTGGCGTTTATCAGTTTAGAGAGTCTGATCAGTTATCCTCACTTTCACATGCTAGGTTGAAAAGGCATAAGATTCTAGATGAGATAGATTATGAAGTTAAAATCCCATGTTTATTTCAAATAAGTAATTCGTTAAGTTTTAATTGGTAGTGTAATCAAAACTCCAATTGTTATTTTCTTAGCAGTGAAACTTAATAATACTCTGGTGTATAAGTGAACTAAACGTAAGCAAGCCGAGTCTCTGTGGGAATGAATCCTACTTATTACCGTATTACTTGTGACCACGTTCTCTTGCGTGAATAAAGTGTGAACACAGTTACAGTACCTCTTGAGGTTTACAAGGGAAAGACTTAGGTACATGAGTATCCATATATATGTAGTAGAGGTACTACTCAATCATCCTCATAACATGTTATTACCACATTGAATACACTTCGAAGGATCTCCTCTCAGGTGTATTGGGTTCCCGTTGTTGATGACTCAAAATGGGTTGTCAGTCTCATCCTCAACCTCGACTTAAGGACAACAACATGCTCAAGTCCCTTAGTCAAAGGATCAGCCAAGTTATCTTCAGTTCCAAAAAACTCAATAGCAATGATCCTGTCAGACACCAAGCTCCTTATAGACTTTAGTCTAACTTGGATATGTCTCTTTGTTTTCACATTATGCTTCTTACTGTTTATCTTGTCGATAGTTGTACGACTATCACAATGAATAGTAAGAGTCGGAAGCAGTTGGCTTACTACAGGAATTACAGGCATAAGTCCATGCAACCATTCAGCCTCCGTCCTCGTGGCATCTAATGCATACAACTCAGCCTCAAAAGTAGACCGAGTTACAATAGTCTGTCTTGCAGACTTCCAGGATATAGCTTCACCCACAAGGGTAAACACATATCCAGTCACTCCATTAGAACCAAATTTCTTAGTTATCCAACTTGCATCACTATATCCACCTAGCACTCTAGGAAACCTCCTGTAATGCAAACCAAGGTAGATGGTGTCTTTCAGATATCTAAGCACTCTATCAATAGCATCCCAATGAGTCTTGTTTGGACAGCTTGTATATCTAGTTAACTTAGACATAGAATATAAAATATTTGGTCTAGTACCATTAGTAAGATATTGCAAACTCCCAATAATTTGAGAATATCTTAACTGAGACACAAGAACTCCTAACTTATTCTTAACAAGCGCAACTGTGTGCGAGCGATTCTACAATTTGAATAACCATACTTCTCAAGTATAGATTTCTCTATATAATGAGATTGTGACAATGTTATTCCATCAGATGACTGAGTCAGCTTGATACCAAGAATCACATTAGCCGCGCCCATATCTTTCATTTCAAAGTTTCTTTTCAAGAAATTTTTTGTCTCATTAATAATCTCAATATTGGTTCCAAACAATAATATGACATCTATATACAGACATAAAATCACTTTATCATTTCCTTTAATCTTATAGTAGCCACACTTGTCACTTTCATTAACCAAAAAATTCGAAGTCAAAACAGTCTCATAAACTTTTTGTGTCAGTATCTAGGAGCTTGTTTCAAGTCATAAATAGATTTGACTAATTTACAAACTTTTCTTTCATTACCAGAAGTAACAAATCCCTCAGGCTGATCCATATAAATCTCTTCTTCAAGATCACCATGAATAAAAGTTATCTTTAAATCCATTTGATGGATGATAAGACCATGTACGGAAGCCAATGCTATAAGCATTCGAATTATTGTCATTCTTGCAACATGAGAGTATGTGTCAAAATAGTCAATGCCTTCCATTTGCCTAAAACCCTTAGCTACCAGCCTAGCCTTATACTTATCTATTGAGTCATCCGGGTTCATCTTTCTTTTGAAGATCCACTTACAGCCTATAGTAGTACACCCAGGAGGGAGATCAACTAACTCCCATGTTCCATTAGAAATAATAGAGTTGATCTCACTCTTTACAGCGTCTTTCCAGTGCCTTGACTCAGAAGAGTCCATGTCCTGCCAAAAAGATAAAGGTTCGTCCTCGACATTGTAAGTGATAAAATCACTTTCAAAATCCTTGACCACCTTTGCCCACTTACTCCTTCTAAGTTCCTCTACTTCGTTAGGAGTAGAGCTACTAGCATAATCCGCCCCACATTTATCATCATTTCCACATGATCAGGAATGGAACTCGATGTGCGAGTGGGATCATCATCAGAAATACCCTGATGTATACCAGTCTTCATAGGGAATACATTCTCAAAGAATTTGGATCGCGAAACTCAACTATAGTGTTTGCCACTATACCATCTATGTCAGATTTTAACACTAAAAATCTCATAGCGGTAGTGGTTTCAATTTAGCCCAGAAAGATGCAATCAACAGTTTTCAACTCCAGTTTCTTTATCTTGTGTTCAGGAACAAGTACATTTACAAGGCAGCCTCATACACGAAGATACTTTAAACTAGTCTTTTTCTCTTTCCATTACTCATACGGTGTCTTGTCCATATGTTTCAGAGGGACTCTGTTCAGAATATGGCAAACCGTATTCAGAGCCTCTCCCCACATGTACTTAGGCAACCCAAAATTAATTAGCATATTGTTAATCATATCTTTAAAAGTTATGTTCTTTCATTCTGCCACCTCATTAGACTCATGAGTGTATGGTGGAGTCATCTCATGAACTATACCATTGCTTTTGCAAAATTCATTAAATGAGGTACTCGTATACTCTCTACCTCTATCAGATATCAAATGTTTAAGTACTTTACCAGTTTGTGTTTTAGCTTCATTTTTATACATAATGAATTTATCAAGTGTTTTATTTTTATGTTTAATCAAATAAACATGGCAATATCTACTACAATCATTAATAAAGGTAATGAAATATCTTTTATTATCCTTAGTCAAAATACTACTAAATTCACATATGTCTGTGTGTACTAATTTTAATACTTCTGAATCCCTAACAACATTATGAAAAGGTTTCCCAGTTAGTTTAGCAGTCACACATACTTGACATTTAGTTTTCTTTTCAATGGCATACTTTGGAATTAACTCTAAATTCATCATATTCTTTAGAGTACCAAAATTTAGATGACCAAGACGTGAGTGTCATAAATCGGATGATTCAACACTATTTATAGAAGGAACAACATTATTATTAATAAAACTGCTCAAAACAGGCTTCATATTTATTAAAAATAATCCATCAGACAAGTAACATTTTCCAAAAAATACACCAGTATGTGTAATGACTACTTTATTTCACTTCAAAGAAAGTTCAAAACCATTTCTAACTAAACAACTTCCACTTATTATGTTTCTACGAATATCAGGAACATGATGCACTCTAGTGAAAGTGTTTGTCCTAAATCCAATCATGTATGATGAGTTAGGAAGAACTTTCTTGTATTCTTATTTGATTTCATTAATATTAATAAAAGACTTATTTGTTTTATTACGGGCTTTATCTGTTTAAAGTGTCTTAAATAAGATGTTCCATAGTTTAGAGTGAAGCTTCTAGAATTATAATGAGATTATAATAGTGAGATCTAGAAGATGATGACTCTTGACTTAAACAGTTCCTGATCATAGGATAACTAATTGGAAGTTAGTGAATCCGCAAAGATTGGTACATACTATGCTTGCTCCTTTAAGGAGGATGTCTGTTCTCATAGGCATTTGTGTGG
The DNA here is from genome assembly GCA_028671895.1 of Oenanthe sinensis. NCBI lineage: Eukaryota > Viridiplantae > Streptophyta > Magnoliopsida > Apiales > Apiaceae > Oenanthe > Oenanthe sinensis. The sequence continues at coordinate 9,442,646 of CM053811.1, read as the reverse complement.
TGACACTATAGCTAGTATGTAGGTGCTTATTAAGAAATAAGTTCACTGAACGTGACTCGATAAATTGAACAACTAATGGAGTTTACTCATGTGTCAATAGTTGTTCACTAAGTGATAGTTGTGCAAGTATCCTTAGACTTGAGATCGTTAAAGTTATCTTGTATATAATGAACTATGTTTTGGTTTAGTCTTTAGTCTCAAGGACATCCATTAGGTCTATTCCGGGCATAGGGATTTGTGTATGAAGATAGTTAACGTCAATAGAGGATCCACCCCTTCCAGTATGGGAAGAGAATATCCTATGTTATTCTTAGTATGCGAGTTCTGGAATCTCTGGCCAGAGTGAATGAAATTAGAAAGGAGTTTCTAATTTGCATTAATATGAACTTTGCACTATGAATAAGAAAACATATGATTAAATTTAATAGGCTTGACACGAGTTCCATGCCTTGTATTTAATCGGGATATTGTAGGGTGGAAGGAATTGATTGTGCGGTAACTAGTCACTGACAGGTTCTTGGCAGTGAATTCATATTATCCGGATAGTCGCGATATGTTGAGAAGCATCACTCACGATGTAGAATAAATATAATTAATCAGTTAATTATATTTAATGAATTATTAGAATTCATATAAATAATAAATAAAAAGTTTATTATTATTTATTTCTACTACCGGCTTAATATTGAACCTACATGGTCACACCATAAAAGAATATTTTCTTTGATGAAAAGATTTAAATTATGAGAGAGAGAATTATTTTCTAAATAGTTTAGAAAAGGAAATAATTATTAAAATAGTTTTAATTATTATTAAAGCATTTTATTATAATATGGGGTTTAATATAATAATATATATTGATATATTATTTATAGGAAAAACCCTAGGATAGTCCTATAAATAGAATGAGATGCATCATTCTAAGGACACTTCTAGGTTTTGGAGAAAACACAAGCCTCCATCTTTCTCTCTCTTTTCTCTCTAAAAGGTTTTAGAAATTATTTGAAGATCTTCATCAAAGGAAGAATTCTTGGTGGATACAGGTAGAGTACTTCACACTCTGAGAAGTAGCTGCTAGGATCTCTTGTTCACACACTTGGATCGCTTTAAAGGTATGGTTTCGATTCCATCTCGATTTATATGATAATATGCGATCATATATATGAGTTTACGGTAAAAATTGTAATATCACGCTTCCGTACCTCCGTAAATTCCTTCAATGGTATCAGAGCTAGGTTATGCATATAGAGATTCATGTAAAAAATTTCAGATTTTTTGGAGCATGTATGGATTTATTATGATTTTTGCAAGTTTATTTAGATTTAATTATGAATTAATTCGAAATATTTTTTGCATGAGATTTTGACCACTGATCTGGATTCTACAAGTGTTGTGGATCATCTGGGTATTTTTTTCATAATTTTCTGATGTATAGATTATTTGTTATGAATTTTTAAAAATTGTTTTAATTAAAATTCATATAATAATTATGCATGTTGAAATATATGGATTAATATTTGCACTAGGACCCTTGGCTGATCTGGTTATTTTAATCTGCTGTTGGATATCAAAAATGATGTTTTTATGTTTTTTTATTAATTTATTAATTAATAGTTAATTAATTTATTAATATTAAAATATAAAGATATTAATAATAGTTATTATAATAGTTAATATATAAACGAAACGGCAGTACAACGGCCTCTGTTGCAACGGTCCGTTTTTTTTATTTTTTTTTATGTCAGCCTCGGTCACGCGCGCGTGGCTTACAGACAAGGATATGGGCTGTTGCGCATTAAAGGAATGCGCGACAGTGTCTATTACGCATTTATGAAATGCGTTACGGCTTGTAACGCATACGACACACGCGTTACACCGGAAAATTGGCTTTAATGGCTGTAACGCGTGTGATAAATGCGTTACGCCCCTCCTATCCACATTAAATTTGATTTTTTGGGAGTTCCGTAACTCCGATTTGGGCGTGCAATATATCGTTGGATTCGTTTTTCCGAGACGGATTTAATGGAGTGGTCAAATAATTTTAATATAAAAGTTTTGAACTGTCCATATTCCCTAAAGTGTTTTAAAGCATGTATTAATTGTTTTTTTTTAATAAATCCATACATCATTATATCATTGTATGACATGATATTTCTTGCATGCTTACTTGTTTATTTAATTTTATATATGAGATATATGCCTAGATTTACCATGCGATGATAGATTTAGGTGGACCTAAATTAACATAAGGCGTGCTCTAGAAAATCTAGAATAGGAATCGTTTCTTGCCCTAACAATAATATTATATATACAATCATGAGATTCTTGTGTTTGCGAAACACGTAATTAAATATGAATTTTCAATATTGAGAGAAAGGATGATTCTGTCTAAGAAAGGGGTATTAAGTGACGCCTCTTGACAATGCTCCCCCCGATCTGGGAATTATCCGATTATCGATTATTGATTTGAAATATTTAATTTAAAAGGAAGAATCTCTTTATAATATGATTATGATTGTTAAATAATATTGTTTAATTAATAATAGTTGATAATTATTTATTTATGAAATAAATAATCAGTTAACAAATTTTATTAATTGATTAAATAAGATTTATTAGATTATAAAATAGTTAAGATGTGATCTTATTATTATTAATTATTGATTTAATTTAAAAATTAAATCAAGGGAGATATTTATTTTCTAAAAGGGTTTAGAAATAGTATTAATAATTAAAAGAGTTTTGATTATTAATTAATGATTTGGTTAGTAATTGTAATACTTTATAGAAAACATTTAATTGAAATTTGTGTCTATAAAATATGTGTAATTATAAACCTTATAATAAAAATCCCTCTTAATTAAAAATAATATCAAGTAGTAATTGGCCAATGACACAACGGGCTTGTGTCGGTCATAGCCTTCCAACATGATAGAAAGTAGTTCTTATTTTTGAATCATTGTCGTTTCGTGCTACAGCCGAGGGCTTTGATTTCGAAATAAGAAATACTTGTCTATTACATAGAGATGTATACAATGAGTTAGAATCTAATAGTCGTTACGTGCCACAGCCGTGGGCAGTTGGAGACTGATTCAGTTGTATGAAATGTTGGGTTAGACTTGACTTAGAATATTGAGTTTGTCGTGCCACAGCCGTGACTCAATTATTCAAGAGGCTAAAGTTTTAATTAGGGAATGACATGAGATGTTATTGACAAGAGTTGTCTGCCTACTGAACATCACATGGCGTTTCGTGCTACAGCCGAGGTTGTGTGATGGAATGTAGGATCCCTATTCCCACTAGCATTATGAATGCTTAATTTTTCACTTAGAGGGTTGTATAAATTAGATAAACTAAGGGGAGCCACTTATGAATAAAGACCTGATTCATATAGTGTTTTAATAATGAAATTGATTATTTGCTAAGTGTTGTTATGTGTTTGTCATTTACAGATCTTAGATATACATCATGTCTTCTGCACTATCACTACGAAGCATACTAGATGCTCACAAGTTGACTGGTCCAAACTTTGCTGATTGGCTTCGAAACCTGAGAATTGTTCTTAGGGCTGAGAAGTTGGACTATGTGCTGAACTCACCAGTACCCGATGCTCCTGCCGAAGATGCTCATGATGATGAGCATGTAACTTACAGGAAGTGGATGGATGAAGCAAATGTTGCTCAGTGCATCATGCTGGCATCTATGAACTCTGAGCTGCAAAAACAGCATGAGAACATGGATGCTCATACCATTCTAGTACGCCTACAAGAGTTGTATGATGTACAAAGCAGGACTGCTCGATATGAGATATCGAGGGAGCTATTCCGTTGTAGAATGGCGGAGGGATCATCTGTGAATGATCATGTGCTTAAGATAATCAATCTGATTGAGCGTCTTGGGCAACTTGGTTTTGTCATGGATGGGGAGTTGAGCCAAGACTTGGTCTTGCAATCACTCCCAGATTCGTTCTCGCAGTTTGTTGTGAACTTTCACATGAACAAATTGGATGTCAGCCTGCCTGAACTCCATAACATGTTGAAGACTGCTGAGTCGAACTTTCCCTCTAAGAAAGGTTCTGTTTTTCTGATTGGTGGTAGATCCACTTCCAAGAAAAGGAAGTGGAATCCTCCCAAGAAGAAGAAAGTAGGTGAGAAGAAGCCAGTTCCACCAAAAGCTGAAGACCCCAAAAGCAAAGCTGTTTGCTTTCACTGTAACAAGGTGGGGCACTGGAAGAGGAACTGTAAGGTTTACCTTGCAGAACTGAAGAAGAAGAAGGGTAGTGAGACTGCCGCTTCTGGCTCAGGTATGTTTATGATTGAAGTAAACATGTCACTAAATCAAATTTCTACTTGGGTATTAGATACCGCCTGTGGTTCTCACATTTGCAATTCATTGCAGGGACTAAGGGATAGTAGGACTCTTGAGGAAGAGGAGGTTATTCTGCGGATGGGCAATGGAGCAAGAGTTGCTGCTGTATCTGTAGGATTATTTGATTTACATATGCCTACGGGCAAGACTATTGTTTTAAATAATTGTTATTTTGTTCCCTCGATTGTGAGGAATATTATTTCTATTCCCATGTTAGACAAGGCTGGATTTTCGTTTATTATTAAGAATAATGAATGTTCAATTCTTAGAGATAATGTTCTTTATGGTAGTGGTATTTTGAATAATGGTCTGTATGTATGTGACGTAGAGCATAGTTTACTACAAGTTGAACATACTAATAAAAGGAAAAGGGATGATGAAAATCTCACATATTTATGGCACTGCAGACTTGGTCATATTAGTGAAAATAGACTACGGACATTGCACAAGGAAGGGTTACTTGAACCTTTTGATTTTGAATCATATCCTACATGTGAGTCTTGTCTATTGGGAAAAATGACCAAATCTCCATTTAGTGGACATGGAGAAAGGGCTGCAAATTTGCTAGGATTGGTACACACAGATGTATGTGGACCGATGTCTACGCAAGCCATGGGTGGTTTTTCCTACTTCATTACTTTCACAGATGATCGATCTAGATTCGGATATGTGTATTTGATGAAACACAAATCTGAAGCCTTTGAAAAGTTCAAAGAATATAAGTATGAAGTAGAGAAACAAACCAGACATAGTATTAAAACCCTTCGATCAGATCGAGGTGGTGAATACTTGAATGGAGAGTTTCTAGATTATCTCAAAGAAAATGGTATAGTCTCTCAATGGACTCCTCCATATACTCCACAGTTAAATGGAGTATCAGAAAGGAGAAATCGAACTTTGTTAGACATGGTTCGATCCATAATGAGCTATGCAGATCTTCCAGTATTCCTATGGGGTTATGCATTGGAAACCTCAGCATATTTACTGAATAAGGTGCCTTCCAAATCTGTTCCTCAAACTCCGTATGAGATATGGAAAGAAAGGAAACCGAGTCTTAAACACGTTAAGATATGGGGATGTCCAGCTTATGTCAAGAAAGTTGACCCTGATAAACTGGAATCTCGATCTGTAAAATGTAGATTTGTGGGATATCCTAAAGAGACTTTAGGGTATTACTTTTACACCGATCATAGGGTGTTTGTCTCCAGACATGCTACCTTCTTGGAAAAACAGTTTATCCTTGAAGGAAACAGTGGGAGCAAAATAGAACTTAATGAAGTTCAAGAAACACAAACTACTACAGTTCAAGAGGAAACACCTGTTCAGACTGAACAACCTTCTGTGGAACAGCCCATTCGTAGGTTAGAGAGAGTGTCTCGCCAACCTGAGAGGTATTATGGCCTTGTCATTGAGAATGACAATGAGTTAACAATCGTTAATGATGACGACCCAATGACCTATAATGAGGCTATAAGTAGTATTGACTCAGAGAAATGGCTAAGTGCCATGAAATCCGAAATGGATTCTATGTATACCAACCAAGTATGGACTTTGGTTGAAGCACCCAAGGATGTGAAACCTGTAGGGTGCAAATGGATATACAAAAGAAAGATTGGAGCGGAAGGCCAGGTGGAGACCTATAAGGCCAGGCTCGTGGCAAAAGGATTCAAACAAAGGCAAGGGATTGACTTTGATGAAACTTTTTCGCCTGTAGCCCTGCTTAAATCAATTCGGATTTTGCTTGCGATTGCAGCTTACTATGACTATGAGATCTGGCAAATGGACGTGAAAACGGCCTTCCTCAATGGGAAACTTGAAGAGGAAGTGTATATGACACAGCCAGAGGGTTTTATTTCCAAAGGGAATGAACACCTAGTGTGCAAGCTGCTACGAACCATATATGGTTTGAGGCAAGCTTCTCGTAGATGGAACATCCGTTTTGATGAGACAATCAAAGAGTTTGGTTTTATCAAAAACATAGATGAACCATGTATCTACAAGAAGGTTAGTGGGAGCGCGGTAACATTTCTTGTGTTGTATGTGGATGACATACTTCTTATAGGAAATGATATACCGATGCTTCAATCAGTCAAAGTGTGGCTATCAAAGAACTTCACTATGAAGGACTTGGGAGAAGCATCCTACATTCTCGGTATAAAGATCTATAGAGATAGATCTAGAAGAATGATAGGTCTTACACAGGGTACATACATCGAGAAAGTGCTTAAAAGATTTAGCATGGAAAACTCCAAGAGCGGTCTCATGCCGATGAGCCATGGAGTGTCCCTTTCCGAGAAAATGTCTCCTAAGACAGCTGAGGAAAGAGAGCGTATGAGTAAGATTCCTTATGCTTCAGCAATAGGATCTATCATGTACGCGATGATATGTACTAGGCCTGATGTTGCTCATTCAATCAGTGTGACGAGCAGATATCAGTCCGATCCAGGTTCCGATCCAGGTGAAGAACACTGGAAAGCAGTAAAGAACATCCTTAAGTACTTGCGAAGGACTAAGGATATTTTTCTTGTTTTTGGTGGTGGTTCTGAATTGATAATAGAAGGTTATACCGACTCTAGTTTTCAATCAGAATGTGATGATAGCAAATCTATGTCAGGGTACGTGTTTACTCTGAATGGTGGTGCGATTAGCTGGAAGAGTTCCAAACAGTCTACAACGGCTGACTCCACAGCGGAAGCAGAGTATATAGCTGCAAGTGAGGCTGCGAAAGAAGCCGTTTGGATGAGGAAATTTGTTTCTGAGTTGGGAGTTGTTCCTAGTGTTGAGGAGCCTATTGTATTGTATTGTGATAACAATGCAGCAATAGCACAAGCCAAGGAACCTAGGTCTCATAAAAATTCCAAACATGTTTTGCGGCGCTTTCATTTGATTAGGGAGATCATAGAAAGGGGAGATGTCAAAATAGAGAGAGTTGACACACATAACAACATAGCAGACCCACTTACAAAGCCGTTGTCTCAGATTCTTTTTGATCGTCATAAAAGGAAGATGGGTATTACTTACCAGGGTAATTGGCTTTAGTCCAAGTGGGAGATTGAAAGTGTTTGTCCTAAATCCAATCATGTATGATGAGTTAGGAAGAACTTTCTTGTATTCTTATTTGATTTCATTAATATTAATAAAAGACTTATTTGTTTTATTACGGGCTTTATCTGTTTAAAGTGTCTTAAATAAGATGTTCCATAGTTTAGAGTGAAGCTTCTAGAATTATAATGAGATTATAATAGTGAGATCTAGAAGATGATGACTCTTGACTTAAACAGTTCCTGATCATAGGATAACTAATTGGAAGTTAGTGAATCCGCAAAGATTGGTACATACTATGCTTGCTCCTTTAAGGAGGATGTCTGTTCTCATAGGCATTTGTGTGGTGACACTATAGCTAGTATGTAGGTGCTTATTAAGAAATAAGTTCACTGAACGTGACTCGATAAATTGAACAACTAATGGAGTTTACTCATGTGTCAATAGTTGTTCACTAAGTGATAGTTGTGCAAGTATCCTTAGACTTGAGATCGTTAAAGTTATCTTGTATATAATGAACTATGTTTTGGTTTAGTCTTTAGTCTCAAGGACATCCATTAGGTCTATTCCGGGCATAGGGATTTGTGTATGAAGATAGTTAACGTCAATAGAGGATCCACCCCTTCCAGTATGGGAAGAGAATATCCTATGTTATTCTTAGTATGCGAGTTCTGGAATCTCTGGCCAGAGTGAATGAAATTAGAAAGGAGTTTCTAATTTGCATTAATATGAACTTTGCACTATGAATAAGAAAACATATGATTAAATTTAATAGGCTTGACACGAGTTCCATGCCTTGTATTTAATCGGGATATTGTAGGGTGGAAGGAATTGATTGTGCGGTAACTAGTCACTGACAGGTTCTTGGCAGTGAATTCATATTATCCGGATAGTCGCGATATGTTGAGAAGCATCACTCACGATGTAGAATAAATATAATTAATCAGTTAATTATATTTAATGAATTATTAGAATTCATATAAATAATAAATAAAAAGTTTATTATTATTTATTTCTACTACCGGCTTAATATTGAACCTACATGGTCACACCATAAAAGAATATTTTCTTTGATGAAAAGATTTAAATTATGAGAGAGAGAATTATTTTCTAAATAGTTTAGAAAAGGAAATAATTATTAAAATAGTTTTAATTATTATTAAAGCATTTTATTATAATATGGGGTTTAATATAATAATATATATTGATATATTATTTATAGGAAAAACCCTAGGATAGTCCTATAAATAGAATGAGATGCATCATTCTAAGGACACTTCTAGGTTTTGGAGAAAACACAAGCCTCCATCTTTCTCTCTCTTTTCTCTCTAAAAGGTTTTAGAAATTATTTGAAGATCTTCATCAAAGGAAGAATTCTTGGTGGATACAGGTAGAGTACTTCACACTCTGAGAAGTAGCTGCTAGGATCTCTTGTTCACACACTTGGATCGCTTTAAAGGTATGGTTTCGATTCCATCTCGATTTATATGATAATATGCGATCATATATATGAGTTTACGGTAAAAATTGTAATATCACGCTTCCGTACCTCCGTAAATTCCTTCATCTAGTAAGGGATAGAACACGCCCAGAAGCAAACTTCAGGTCCACGTTTCCTACTTCAAGTACTTGAGCAGCACTAGCATTCCCCATCATTACTGTCATGCCTTGAATCTGTTGATAAGATACAAACAGAGTAATATCAGTACAAATATGTACATTAACTCCAGTATCAATCAACCATCTATTTGATAGATAAGTGGAAAGTAGCGTAGGGTTGTAGGTAACATACATTTCATTGGTTTCAGAAGCAATAGCCTCACCAACAACCATGTTAACCACAGGTCCACCAGTGGTTCCAAGCACAGTATTAGTTTGTGCTACCACATTAGGTTTATTTGCTTTCTTAGCAGAATAGTCCTTGCTCCAGTGACCAACATGTCCACAAGACCAACATGATTTATTTGCATTTGGTTTCTTAGCCTTGTTCTTGTCATTTTTAGACTTGGTGATTTCCTTCTTAGTGACAGACTTTCTTTTTTTGTCCAGCAATCACTACGTTCACCTTCGAACTCCCATTTTCAGCAGGCATCACATGTCCCTATTTGGACTTGTGTTGCTCTTGCACAGAGATGTCCAACATCAAGTTAGTCAAGGAGATCTCTCTTTTCTGTCTTTTCAGGGAAAGAGCAAACTCTTCCTAAGACTTCAGGAGCTTTTCAATCACCAACATGACTTAAAACTTCTCACGAAGGTCCATTCCGGACTCCTTCAAAGCATGAACTAATATCTCAAATTCGTGCACTTGCTCGGTCATGGATTTTGTATCCACCAGCTTGAAATCAAGGAACATTCCCATACTATACTTTTCCAGACCCTGAGAGTCAGTATTGTGGGTTTGGTCCAGCTTTTTCCATAAGAGTTTAGCAGTGAAGGCATCCGATGAATAAACATCGAACAGAGTGTTCGCTAAAGCTGCCAAAATGGCAGCCCTTGCCACTCCATCCTTTTCAGCCCACAAAGAATAAACCTTAACCGAGTCAGTCTGCTATTGATTCACAACAGAAGGATCATACTGCACCACCGGTCATAGACCCTTAACCGTTAACCACAACTTTATCTTTTTCTGTCAGCGAGAAAAGTCAGCACCACCGCTGAAATTATCAAGCATACCTGACAGATCAATAGGTTGTGGGAAACAGTACGTAGCCCAATCAATGGCAGATGCAGTAACCCCAGACCCAGAACCAGTAACACCAACAACATAATTTCAGTTTCGTTAACCATCTTGTTAATTAACAATATATAACAAATAATCTCTTCAAGATTGTTGGGAATAATTAATAACTAAACACAATAATGGGGCAGTTATATAAACAATTAACAAGAACAGACAGATTAAATTAATTAACAAAACACGAAGGTCGAAACAAGATATAAGGTCGAAACAAGATATATAAATCAGTAACTGTAAAAATAAGAGAAAAGATAGAAAACTTAGCTCTAACAGATGTTTTATGCATACACTGATAGAACCGATAGAACTGCTGAGTCGTCAAGCCTTGTAAAAAGTCTTAACTGTTATTGATTATTGCCCCACCACGCTGTGTTGGGTTGCAACAATATCACTACTAGGATAAAACAGCACAAAGTACTTCGTCCACAAATACGTAGCACTCAACAGCGACTAGCACCTCAGTTCGCCCAAAAACCTATGCACTTTATATATGTGAGGTAGGAGAAAGAGGCACACCTCAATTTGCCCGACAACCTATGCAATTTATTTTATAACTATGCAAGATACAAGCAAGAGGCATGCCTCACAACCTATGCAATTTATTTTATAACTATGCAATGTACAAGCAAGAGGTACGCCTCAACTAAATGTGCACGCCTCAATATATAAGCATCTGTTATTCTCTTATTCTACTCGTGGGATGTTGGATGTAGTGTGCACGCCTCAATATATAGGCATCGGCGGCATCTTCTGCTCTTCTCTTATTCTACTCTAGGCAAGGGATGTAGAGTTTTGCAAGATGAGTTTTATTTGTTACTTATATTATTTAGATTAAGTAATATTAATATTAAAAAAAAATATATATATATATATATATATATATATATATATAGTCTGGTTATTGAAATAATCCTTACTCAATATATTTAATATTAATATCAAATAATTAATATAAATAAATCAAATAAATTTACAATTAAAAGATATAAAGTACTCAATTACATCATGTGACATAAACATTGTACTTACACTAATAGTTTAAACAACACTAACACAAGATCCTATATAAACTTATTATCTTTCCTTTACAAATTCAATGTGGGACAAGTCCCACATAACTCATTTCAAGCAAACAACTTCAACTCAATTTCTTTATGGATTTCAATAAGAAAATGTCTCAGATTCAAACATGAAAGCTGAAGTCCTCGTAGAAAGGAACAACTTTCATCAGTTAGTTTCTCTGGAAATTATTTCAAGAACATATATAAAATATGTTTTAAACTTTCCATTTTCTAACAATCTCAGCATCTTCAAAAACTAAATTTGGCCTATAACAAATTCGATTTTACAGAAATTCCCTCAGAGTTGATTAATCTTACAAGTTTGATATATCTGAATTTATCAAACTGTGGATTTTCTGGCCAAATGCCGGAAGGATTTTCGCGAATAACAAAGTTGGATATCCTTGATCTATCATGTACCTCCTCCTTTTTGTATGGAATACCTTCACTAAAAATCGAGAATCCAAACTTAAAACTAATTGTTCAAAACCTCAAACAGCTAACTGAACTGTACTTGGACGGTGTGAACATGACAGCTCAGGCAAACAGTTGGTCCCAGATTATATCATCTTCGCTGCCTAATTTGAGAGTATTAAGCTTGTCAAATTATTGTAATTTGCAGGGAATGTTTCCTAAAAGGATCATGAAGATACCAACACTAGGGTTTCTTGATTTGTCAGACAACAAAAACCTGAAGGGTTCTTTGCCAGAATTTCCTGAAAATGGATCCCTACGGACGTTGGTGCTCACTTGTACAAAATTTTCAGGTGGATTGCCAAAGTCTATTGGTAACCTGGAGTTATTGTCCAGAATGGAGGGAGAGAGCAAGTTGCAACTTCAGCGGATTCATTCCAAATTCAATGGAAAACCTCACAAGACTTGTTCATTTGGACTTTTCATACAACAATTTTAGTGGTCATATCCCATTGTAAGAGAAGTCCAAGAATCTTGTCTACTTAGGTCTCTCCCATAGTCCCATAACAGATTATCAGGTACAATCCCTTCTACCTACTTTGAAGGACTAACTAATCTTCTCCATGTTTATCTAGGATCTAATGTGTTTACAGGGGAGATACCGACATCTCTATTTGCACTCCAGTCATTGCAAAAGATTAGGCTTTCCCAAAATCAGTTTAGTGGCTCACTGACTAATTTTCCCAGTGCACCATGGTCTCAGTTGGCATCCCTTACACCTTCTGTGAAGAATGAAACACCACACAGCCAGCGCTGATTATTTGCGTAGTCAGGTATTTATATGACTTGGTGATGGTAATGGGCTTGTTTTAGGCCCCGTTTTAGCTCGTATTTGTATCTTTCACCAATCCTTCATATATTTCTTCTCAGGCAGGATAATTCGATTGAATGAATTTTCAATTTAATTCAATTTAGTTAAATTGAAAATTCATCCAACCAAAATTTTATAACCAGAATCGAATCAAAAATTTTTCGAACCGAACACTAATTTGTTGTATCTTACGTGACATGCAAAAGTTCTCTATATATATTTAATTAAAAAATCATCATTTAATATTTTATATTTGAATTTATAATTTTTTAAGATATTTTATATGGGTAAATATATTTGAGGTATAAAATGAATTTATACATATTTAATATATATTTAACTCATCTTCAACATAATTTTTAGTTGGATCCTCCACATTTCCAGTCACAGATCCAGCTTTAGAAGGTAGTGCAGATATCAAATAAATATAGCACTTGCCATATCCAGAAGTTTCATTTCCAAGTAGTTTTAACAGGCTAACGATTGTGAGTGGTTTATAGTTTTATACTAAAATTTGCATTAACAATCTCTTGCTACTCATAAATTATGCAGACCGTTTCTAAGCCATTTAAATTTCTTATTACAGATTGTATACATCATATTCTAAGGATATAATCCAAAGAAAAATGCAGTCATTCATTGGCTGTTCTTGATACAATTGTTCGGTTGCTCCATATATTTCTAATGATTGAAATAACTTCAGTTTGTGGCCAATGTCTGGATGATGAAAGATCTATGCTGCTACATTCGTAAAGGAGGGTTCAGAGTGCAATTCTTTAGCATCAAACTCGCTTGTAAACTGGAATCAAAGCACAAAAGGTTACTGCAACGGAAAAGTGTAGTTTGCAATATTTCTGGTCATGTTACTGGCTTAGAACTGGATGGAGAGGAAATCTATGCTGCTATTAACAGTTCTATACAAATTTCAGTATCTTCACTGAAAATTGAGAATCCGAACTTATAAGTTATTTTGGAAAACCTCAAAGAGCTTAGAGCGTCTCCAATGGGGGAGACCCCTTAGCAATGATATCCTAGGTGGCACAATTTTTAGCAATTGATGCACTCCAATGACATTATGTAGAAGAAAACCCTTAGCAAAAGATTTAGATAACCTCCTATGGATGCCTTCATATAGCCAATGTCTAAAACCTGGTAGCAAAAATATATAGACAATGTCATAGCCAATACCATTGGAGTTCTATAGCTTTTTGGTTATCTATCTTTAACCAATCATTATAGCAACCAATATAACCAACCCCTTGGAGATGCTCTTGCTGAATTTGACATACTACTTAGGACGGTGTGTACATGACAGCTCAGGCAAAAAGTTGGTCCCAGACTATTTTAACTTCACTGCCCGACTTAAGAATATTAAGCTTGTCAAGGCCCTATTGATCCTTCCATCCAAAGGCTTAGTTTTCTTTTATTGGTTTGTATAAAAAACAATATCGGTGATACGGTTCGAGAGTTTTGGGCAAACTTGACAAATTTGAAAGTTTTGCTGATCGATTTTGTAAGGGGATGTTTCCTGGAAGGATCATACAGATACACACAGTAGTCATTCTAGAATTGTGGGACGACAGAAACCTGCAAGGTTTTTTTTCCCGAATTTCTAGAAAATGGATAAAAGAAACCTTAACAAAATTTTCAGGTTGGATACCAGAGTCTATTGCAATTTCAGGGAGGTGACTTGGGATTGTGTCTAGGAATGAGATAACATATTTGCAATTTCAACCGAGTTTCATCAGATTCAATGAGAAAACTCACAAGACTTATCCACTTGGATTCCTCATACAACAAAACTCACAAGACTTATCCACTTGGATTCCCCATACAACAACCAGATTGGTGTATCTATAGCAAGCTGGATCGGGGATCTCACAAATATAGTTCTCACATATTAAAAAAATTCTCAGAACCAGTTAGTGAGCTTTCAAGAACCTTATGGTATGCCTAGTTCTAAGTTTAAGTGTCCTTGTCTTGCATTCTAATCGACCAAGTAGAAATATTCCAGTACCGCCTGACACTGAATTGGAAAATTAAATAGTATATAAACTATATGGGCAAGAGACATATTTACAAGGAAATTAAAAAAAAACAAAAACATAGAAGAAATGTAACCATAACCACAACCAACTCAATTTCTTGTCATTTGCTTATGAGACTTGCAACTATTGACTATTTAACGGTATTGAGATTCCCTGCATAGTAAAAAAGTTATGAGCAAAAACGTGATGCATTCAGACTCATATAAGGCTTAAATGTGTTTTAAATAACGTCACAGATACAATAATCAAAGTACTGGATGAAGAAAGAAACGCGGTCAACACTATGCAGAAACAGAAAGTTGCCAACTTACAAAGATATATTGGTAGCAACTAGCAACTATTTTAATACATGGCCATTTCATCTTCTTTGTACTCCACAGATGCAAAGAAGCATGAGCAAGAAGCTGACAGCAACAAGGATAAATTTACATATGATGATCAAACATAAAATACATAATCAATATCAACATAGTGTTTCAAGTGTCTGATTTGTGCTCTTGTTGAAGCTCTAGGATATTCCAACATCTCCTCTGTCATTGTTAATGCTAAAACTTTTTTTATGCGTTCATTACGGTGGATGAACATTGTTTTCAGCGATGGAGAGTGAGCAAGTATAAACTTGACAAGCTCCAACTCAGCTTTGAGACCGCTAAAATCACAGAACACGACAATTTCAAGATGAACTAAAGTAGTACGATCTTCAGAATCTTCTATGCAATAACTCTCGAGATCCGATTCATTGTAAAAATTCCCGCCCTAATGATAGAGAAGATAAACTAGATTTGTCAAACTGTAGCTATAATGAAAAGGAATGAGTTGAAGTGCATATGACTCACCCAGATTCTCAGTTTGTGCAAGTTGGGAGCACTCCGAATCATACAAAGCAAACAAGAAACCTCAGACAACTGAGTGAAATTTATATGACGGACATTTAGAGTCTTTAGGCAAGGCAGAGGTTTAGAAAGTCTATTTGGACAACCTCCAGCAGCCAAGTACTTTAAAAACAAGTTGCAGAAAAGAGCACAAATAATTAGACTTTGTGGAATAATTTAAGGTTAGAGCAGAGAATCTATGGAAAATATAAATATTTACCTTCATATAATCATCTGATATAGAGAACTTCTCAACTTTTTGTAAAATACTGAAAACCTTGACCACATTCGATGTTTTTGGCGTTTTTGGCTCCATTGGTGAGCCTGTTATCAACATCAATGAATATTCTGTAAGGTTTTCTAAGCCAGTGAATGGAATTTCGATATATGGTCCCGAATAATATTGATGTAGCCGTTTGAGATTAGGAGCATGAAAGTTGGTCTGGAAGAGTCCTGTACATATTAGCAAGGTCAAATTCTCAAGCACAGGGCAATCAAAGATGCTTTGTCCGAAATTAGAAGTAGCCTTATACAGATTAAGATTCGTCAGATGAGTAAATCTTCCATATGCAGGTCTATAAGGAAACTGAACACAGAAAAGCATCAGATGAGTCAGGTCTAATGAAGAGAAATGATGCGCCGTAACTTCTTGAAGCTTAGAATCCATCAAATCTAGTTGCTTAATACTTTTGCTTGACAATAATGGAATCCACTGATCAATATAATCATGAATTATCTGACCATCACAGTTATCTCTAGGTATGGTGAGCGAAAATTTAAGGATTGGACCTCTGTGGAGTAAGAGAGTTTTATTGATCACACTAGCATATTTATAGGCAATCAGTTTGTCACCATCATTTTGACCTAATTTATCCATCATTCTATCAGCAAATCCATTGTCAAAGATCAAGTGTGGCATCATAGTCCAACAATGCCTCCATTTCTTCGACAAGATACTCGTTCTCACAGCATCCTCTATTGGCAGAAAACATAGAATAGTTTCTTGTACATTCCGAGGCAGCTCACTAATTATATCTTTCGTAATTCGACTGACTTCACTCCTACTAAATTCTTCCATTCTCTTCTGCAATAGGCAAATGGTAAACAATTTCTTAGCTAAAAATTAACCCCTTTTTTTAGGGTTTCCACCTTTAACGATTAGAATGAACACAATTCAATCTCGACACGACCTAAAAAGAAAATTAGCATTTGAAATTGATAAAAAGAATTGAAAGCTTAACAGATATATAGACACAAATATGTATAAGCAATTAAACACAGAATAAAAACATACCTAATACGAGGAGTCAGATTGCTGAGCTTGTTTAGGCCGGTGTAGCAACTAGCAACCTCCTCATACCCACGCGATAAAAAAGTATTTTTATGGGAGTAATAAATTAAAGTTTATTATTAATATTTTTTTTAAAAAAATTGAAATTATTTGTATGTTTAAAATTTATAAAATAAATGTTTTGTATAAACGTTATGTATTTCCACGTCGTATTCATACTTTTTATACAAGTATAGTACGTAATGTACTGTTACTTGTACAACTCAATCAATCAATCAATATATATATATATATATATATATATATATATATATATATATATATATATATATATATATATATATATATATATATATATATATATATATATATATAGGCAAATGCTCAAATAGAAACCAAGTCAAAACTAGAAACTAATCTAAGCCACATATTTAATCTAATTTAATGGCCCCTAGAGCGCAACTCACACAATTAAAATACACCCTCTCATACACAATATCATCTAATCCCCTCCGTTTTTATTTTGAATTTTCTCGCCAATCGGTGAATCTTTTTTTAAATCTAACTTCACCACATTTTTTCTTATCTCCCAACGATCAGTTTGCATACCATATGTGCTATATTCCGGCGATTTTCATTTTTCCGGCGATCTTCATATATATTTATTTAACAAAACTGATGATTTTGGTGATTCTTATAATACAAATTAGTGATTCTTATAGTACAAATTAGTGATTCTTATAGTACAAATTAGTGATTTATCTAATATAAATTAGTGATTGCATTTTTTCTGGTAACATATATAATATAAATTTGTGATTAATTTTGAAGTCGCCGGAATATAGCACATATGGTATGCAAATTGATCGTTGAGAGATGGAGAAAAATGTGGTGAAGTTAGATTTGAAAAAAAGTTTACCAATTGACGGGAAAATGGAATTAAAAACGGAGGAATAAAGTTAGTTTCTAATTTCTAGTCAAATTTAGTTTCTATTGGAGTAGCACCCTATATATATATATATATATATATATATATATATATATATATATATATATATATATATATATATATATATATATATATATATATATATATATATATATATATATAGTGCTACTCCAATAGAAACTAAATTTGACTAGAAATTAATTTTATTCCTCCGTTTTTAATTCCATTTTCCTGTCAATTGGCAAACTTTTTTTCAAATCTAACTTCATCACATTTTTCTCCATCTCCCAACGATCAATTTGCATATCATATGTGCTATATTCCGGCGAGTTCAAAATTAATCACAAATTTATATTATATATGTTACCAGAAAAAATGCAATCACTAATTTATATTAGATAAATCACTAATTTGTATTATAAGAATCACTAATTTATATTATAAGAATCACCAAAATCACCAGTTTTGTTAAATAAATATATATGAAGATCGCCGGAAAAATGGAAGTCGCCGGAATATAACAAATATGGTATGCAAACTGATCATTGGGAGATAAGAAAAAATGTGATGAAGTTAGATTTAAAAAAAGATTCACCAATTGACGGGAAAATTCAAACTAAAAACGGAGGGGATTAGACGATATTGTGTATGAGAGGGTGTATTTTAATTGTGTGAGGTGCCCTCTAGGGGCCATTAGATTATATTAAATATGTGGCTTAGATTAGTTTCTAGTTTCTAGATTTGACTTGGTTTTTATTTGAGCATTTGCCTATATATATTAGTCGGGGTTAGAAGCGATGACGTGGCAGCATTTCCCACTTTATTTCCTTTATTGTGATAAGGTTTATTCCGAATATAGTGCCGCTTCCGTCCCACACTTTCGTTGTTACTGCTACACTGAATACTAGGGTGAGCGCGGTTCGGTTCGGTTCGGTTTTTAACCGAAACCAGAACCCTTTCCAAAGTAGAAACATCCAAACTAGCCCATACAAGAAGGCTTGTGGCTGCACAAATGTTGGTGTTTAGAACCGCCATAGAGGCATCGATGCTAGCAGCATAAGGTGCTCCTCCGTTAAAACCTGACCATCCCATCCACAGCAGCCCTGCTCCGGCAAGCATCAACAACACATTGTTTGGCGGAAACCTTTCTCTATCGCTTTTCGACCTAGGCCCGACCTATAAAACAAGATTCAACATATATAAATCGATAAACTGCTACATGTCCCAAATTAAATCCTAAAATGAATACCAAAAATACTCAATTCACAAGATTACCCGATAAGCAGCAACTAAACCAGCAGTTCCAGACGAAAGATGAATAACATAACCTCCTGAATAATCAATAACACCCCAATGAAAAAGAAATCCACCGCCCCAGAGACTAAAAGCTCCAACCGTGTAGGAAAAAATAAGCCAAAGTGGCACAAAAGCCATCCATGCCCGAATATTCATCCGAGCCAACACCGAACCACCCAACAAAATCACTGTAATTGCAGCAAATGTAAACTGGAAATAAACCAAAGATGCCATAGGAAAAAAAGGCTCAATGGCAGGCGATTCAACCGAGCCATTTTCATAATATTGTGTGCTTTCAGGTACTTTAGCGCGCCTGAGGAGGAATTTTTGGCCTAAAGCAGGCGCACCTTTACCCCAAAATGGAAGAAGCTTGTCGCCAAAGGCCATGCGGTAGCAAACAAGGATCCAGCAAATGAGGACTGCAGCAAAGGCGTAGAGGGCCATGAAAGCAGAGTTAACAGCCCATTTTTTCTTGACAATGCTAGCGTGGATGATCACTAGGCCAGGCATTGATTGAAGGCCTGCTAGAGTTGCTGCTGTTAGTTGCCATGCATTGTCTCCTTTGTTTAGCCATGAAGGGACTGCGGGGAGGTGTGTTTCATATGCTCCTGGAGTTCCCATAACTACAAGTTTAAGAGTTCATGAGTACACGTAATTTACATGTCTATGTATATTTTTATGGATGGATATTTCATGTGACAAGTAACAAGTATGGTTGGAAAGAGACTCTCAAGTCCCCTCGGTCGTCTTCCCTGTGCCATACAGGTTTAGTATTGTATTTATGTGGTTAAACTCATCTCCGTTAATATTAGAGATCCAGAATTTTTTTTAAAAAATTACGTTAATTAAAAATTTTAATTCGTGTATTAATATGAACGAAAAATTGTAACAATATTCTGTGACATACTACATGTTTGATTTGTAAAAGCATATGAATCGGGAGTTTTTTTTATGGCTCAAAATAAAAATGACATGGTGCAAGGAAGTCTCAAGTTCAGTTTGAGACTTCGGTTTGTGACAGAGATTGTCATCTTCGTGTTAATTCTATATTTAGAGTGGAAAGATATATAAGTTTTAACTAAAAATTAAATTTATCTTTACACAACAGAAAATATTTATACTATCTATCTATCTATACTATACTATATTATTATAACTGAAAAATTAAAAGTTTTGATCGTCAGTATGGTACTGGGTGAATCATAGAAAAGATCTTAGCCGTCCAATTTTAAATGAACCATAGAAACAATCTTAATCATTGAATTTTAATAAAATCTAAATTTTAAAAAAATAATCATACATACAACTCTAACAGTAGTCCTCTTTTTATACAATTCATCACAGATATGATAATATTATATTATATTTAAATTATATTCTATAATTTTTATTTTACGAATCCTACTTATCCTATAATTTTTATTTAATATATCATTAAAGTTTATTCTATAATTTTAATTCAATATATCATTAAAGTTTATGATAACATTGAAAGTTTGGTATATTTGGGTCGGATAGTTGATTAATTATTGGGCCTAATTTTAAAATATTAATCTTCTAACTAAATACAATCTCATATTAATCTTCTAATTAAAATATCTCACATTAATCTCCTAAATAAAATACATCTCTATACAAAACAAACAAAAATTATCCTATTAAAATATAAATACAAATAAATTATATAAAAATATATACATATAATATTAAATAAAATTTAAATTAGTATTATATAAATACAAATAAATTCAAATCACTAAAAAATATTAAAATAAAATTATTAAAAAAATTCATCCGTGTATTGCACGGGGATATAAGCTAGTATTTATATATGTGCCGATTGAAGAAAAAAAGAAAGAGAGGCGAGAATCGAGTTATATGTGTCGGTTAAACAAATGATCTACGGAAGATGGATAGACAATAATATAGCCGTAGGTCAACCGTCAACAATTGTCTTAATCGAGCCAGTTGTCATCCAACATGTAATTCATAAATTATCTATGGGATAAGTCAAACAAACCATAATCCTTTTCGTTGCCTATTTATCCAACTAAAACCGTTTATCTTATGCATTCCTCCCGTGTACGTTGGTCAGGGATGTGCAATAAAATAGAATTATAAGCTCAATTCGCACCAAAATCGCAAAGATGCCCCAATAAAAATTGTATGATTGATTTTTGGTCTTGTTCTGATTTTAAACATTTAAAATTGTATTTAAATAATTTTCGGGTGATTTAAGATTAAAATCTCATCAAATTTATGTTTAATATGGGCTAATAATCGATGCGCATAAGTTATTTTGACCAACACAACTACACAAGGTCCATTTTATACTTCTCATCCCAAGATTGCCATACGAGTTTTAGTTTGAAAATTAAATTTATCTTTACATGGCATATTGGCATATGCCGTCAGAGACTCTCCAAATCTACCTTTATTATATTATAAAAATCAAAATTAATTAGTTATTTGTGTACTTAATATTTATATTATATTATGTTAATATAATTAAAATATTAAAAATTTGATAATCGGCCGGATATTTAAATTGAGTTAATTAATCAGTAGTTGGTTCCTAATTTTTAAATATTATTCTTTTAATTAAAACATATCTCTAAATAAATACACAAAATTATTCATTTATTTATATGAATAAAAATAAAAAATATATATTTTTATAGAAATGTGTATACATATTATTAAATGAAACTTAAATTATTGTTAAAATAACAAAAATAAATTTAATTTATATAAATAAAATTAAAAAATAAACATATACATCGCACAAGATGTAAAGTAATATATTTTATTAATGAATAACTAATATAACTATAAATTAATTATATTTAGTTATATATTGTTTAAGCTTTTTTTAATTTATTATAAATTTAAATACTTACATATTATTCAACAAAAAATGAAAACTAGATTGGGCCTCTTCTGGACCGAAGTGTTTCCGATATCAATCTAAATTAGATTGGGCCATTTTTCGACGCCAAACCTTTTGTAAGTGAACTTATTATTCAACAAAAAATGAAAACTTTTGGGACGTTGGATCCAATAAGAAACAGATACAGCAATAGACCCAAACTAAACACAGATAAATGAGAGCCCAATGAAAATAAAACGCGATATATAAACAAAGCAATCTAGGGTTTCCTAAAAGCTTTTCCATTACAGAGCAGGGGGAGAGTGAAGCGCAAGCGCAACCGCAACCTTAATCCTAACTAAACAACCATGGTTAGTACTTTTAATGTCTCTCTTTACATAATCTATGTATACATATATTGTCTCTAATTTGTTGGATATGTCTGATTAATTTATGATCTTAGTCACAAATGAATGATTAGATATCATATGCATACATTGGTTTTGTTGATTCGAGATTATGTTTGGTTGAGTTTAATATGTTGTCTTTGTAAGTCATTGTATATATTATTAATGTGGGGTGTTGTGTATAAATATTTTTTATGTACAAATTATAAAAAATGGCAGTGAAGATGAAAATGTTGTTGTGATCCATGTCAAGAACAGTGGAGTATGGATTCTTGAATTTATCTGTTATGCTTATAAATAGATTCATTTAAAAGTATTTATAGTCTTAGTGTAACAACATAACTACACAGTTTAATGATAAAGATGATATTTTTATTGATAAAATGATTATTTCCAAGCTCAACAGAATGTGATTCATACTTTTTGAAGGTTTTCTGTGACTTATGAGAAGCTGTCGAAACAAAGATATGGGTTTTATGGATGGGGCATTTTGCTATAAAAAAATTGAATCCAGTTGTTTATAGCACATCATGGGGTTTGTAGTCTATCCATCATTGCATTTTGGTTTAAGTTATTCTGGCTATTTGTTCATCATTGTGAAGTGGTATGTTGAGTTGGTGGTATTATTTTGTGGTGGTACTCAACTACAATTTGATACAGGCGAGAGGACTTAAGAAGCATTTGAAAAGGCTCAATGCACCTAAGCATTGGATGCTTGATAAACTTGGTGGTGCTTTTGTAAGTTACTCAAAATTAAATTCTTATGTTTTTTTCTTTGCATTTCGTTTTAGGATTGGTTTTAAACATATTTGGAATCTCCTTTGTCCAGGCCCCCAAACCTTCTTCTGGACCCCATAAATCCAGGGAATGTTTGCCTTTGATTCTTATATTGCGAAACAAGCTCAAGTATGCTCTCACTTATCGTGAAGTTCAATCCATCTTGATGCAACGTCATGTCCTTGTTGATGGGAAGGTTAGGACAGACAAAACCTACCCTGCTGGTTTCATGGGTATGCACTTATATGCTTCTTGTATAATATTTTCCTTGAAGACAGTGTCTACGAATGAGCCTACCTATGTA
The DNA here is from genome assembly GCA_028671895.1 of Oenanthe sinensis. Lineage (NCBI taxonomy): Eukaryota > Viridiplantae > Streptophyta > Magnoliopsida > Apiales > Apiaceae > Oenanthe > Oenanthe sinensis. The sequence continues at coordinate 9,419,340 of CM053811.1, read as the reverse complement.
TTATGCATTAGTAGCAGAGCAAGTTATGAATATTTGTATGTTAAATGTAATTTCAGCCGTGAATCGAGATTTCTTTTTCTACGAGGCTCTATATGATGTTCATTTTCTAAACTTATATTACAAAATTTTAATCTTTCTGATAAATGTTTTGTCCCTTAATCTTTGCAATTAATTTTATTATATGTTGCAGACTTATCAGTAAATTAAGACATGATACACAGTATAGTACAGTTTGTTTTCACGGGTTACATTTTCACAGATGTGTAACACTGTTGTAATCATGAAAAGGATCTGTTTTTTTATTAACATGAATTTACTATTATTGCAGATGTTGTATCAATTCCCAAGACTAATGAGAACTTCCGTCTTCTCTATGACACCAAGGGTCGATTCCGCTTACACTCTATCCGAGATGAGGAGTCAAAGGTTTGTCCATTTACCTGCTCGCATACTCAGTAACTTTATATTTAAGTAAAACACAAGATGCTGTGAGATTATCATTTCTGTAATTTAATATGATTTGTTAGGTATGATAACTTTACGTTCCTTTGGATGTATTACTAAGATTATTTTAAGAAGTATATCTTATAGATTTATTAACATGTAATGTTATAATTTATTCTCTTTGTGAACGTTAACATTGTTTATAGGATGTCTTGTAGATTTATTTAATCATTTCTATGTTGATAAATAGTGTTGATTGCATCCATGACAGTTTAAGCTATGCAAAGTGAGATCAGTCCAGTTTGGTCAGAAAGGCATTCCATACATTAACACCTATGATGGTCGAACTATTCGCTACCCTGATCCACTCATCAAGGCTAATGATACAATCAAACTTGACTTGGAGGCAAATAAGATAGTTGACTTCATCAAGTTTGATGTGGGCAATGTTGTCATGGTGACTGGAGGAAGGAATACTGGACGAGTTGGAATTCTTAAAAACAGGGAGAAGCATAAGGGAAGCTTTGAGACTGTTCACATCCAGGATGCACTTGGTCATGAATTTGCTACTCGTCTAGGGAATGTGTTTACCCTTGGAAAGGGTTCAAAGCCATGGGTGTCTCTTCCCAAGGGCAAGGGTATCAAATTGACCATCATTGAAGAGGCCAGGAAGAGGACTGCTGCCCAGGCTGCTACAACTGCATAAATTTTATAGATAGATATTATCAGAGTTTTATCTGCTAATGTTACCAGCAGGTGGTTGGTATCCAGCTACCTAGGATTTATGCATATGAAACTATGTTTTGTTCTCAGTTAAATTGCTTTTTGCAAATTTTGTTTTAACTTGTCTGTTAATTGATTTTGGTAAGAAATAGGAAACTTTGTCATGTCTGCAATTATTGTCTAGTTCATGTCAAGTCTCAAGTTTTTTAGCAAGGTAATATGCTTGAATGGTAATATTACATATGGTAGGCTGGGACCATCTTGGTCCCAGTATTATATGTCTATCATCCAGACTAGCAGTGCTTGTGATTTGTGTCAGGCATCTATAAGATAATTTTAATAATACAAATACAATTCGTCTAATAGGTTTTCTGGCAACACAAGTAACCCACTACGGCACTATGACTGACAATTAACTTTTTTAACCCGGAAATAGCAATTTGGTTATATAGCTGACCGCTGCCTTTGTCTCTGACTCTGTTCGGGAGCAAGAGTTGCCCCTTCTTTCAATAGGTTCGGCAAGAGTTTTCCCCTCAACTATGTTTCAAAACAAAATGGATCTAATTAGAGAAGTTCTTATTCCATGCTGAAAGTTTACTTCGAAAGAAGGATTATTATGACTTTCGGAAGGACGATTATGACCTCACTTACAATTTCGTAGATATGTACACTTGTCAACCGTAGCAATTAAGCACCTAACTGTAGTCACGGAAGTTAAATAGTAATACTCCCTAGGTCCAATAATAATAGTTTTTTTTTGAAAAAAATTTGTCCCATAATAATTATTCATTTCTACTTTCAATATAAAAAAAATTCAAACTTACCATTTTTTTGTAATTTCCAATATAAAACTTATTTTAGCTAGTATAAAATAGTCATAATAAATATGATATACATGAAAAATTGTTATACAACTAACATTATGCATTAATTTTTCAAGAGAAACTATTAATATTAATATGGGAGGGAGGGAGTACGAGTTATTGACCTTTAATAACCACCAACGCCGAGTAGAATTGACTTTAATGCAAGGGTTGACCATGATAACAATGAGCTGTTTGTGATAACGTCATTTCTAACTCATGTCTGTTGTTTGACATCCATGTTCTTCCAATGTAACCTCGAGGTGCAGACGTGTGCAGTACGCGGTCATCGGAGAGCTGGAGTAAGATTCTTCGTGTAGGTATAAATTGCCAAGATGGATGCCTTCTTCAGGTGTGGATATTTTCAAGTTCTTGTAAGATAATTCATATGTAGAAAGGTCACAGCTCACACTGTCGCGACAGTGCAGTGTGTGCGGAAACTGGGGAACATATATGGAATTATTTACGTTCTACTGGACTGAAACAAGAGTGCATTTTAACTATCACTACTTGCATTGATATTGAAACAAGAGTTCATCTTACGTCCTTAGGGTCTTCTGTGCCCGCAACTATAGCACAAGTGCCGTAGTAATATTGATCTAGTCCTGCTCTAATTTTTGCGATATACCAGTATACAAACCAACATATCCCAATTTGTCAAGCGTTTTGATGAACATGGTAATTCAAAATTTCAAAACCAACAGGTTAATTACATCACAATTCACACTGACTTGTTATACGTGGTAAGAGAGAAGAGAGTCAGAGACTATACAAACAGTAGTTGCTTACGGAAGAAATAAACGAACTGTTTGAACTTCGATGAGAGGCACCATCATTTCCCAGTCCCAATTTGATTATAAGAATATCTGCTTTATGGAATATGTAAGTGGAAAATAGCAAAGTCCAAAGAAAATATCCTACTCAAATGGTCGGTAATGTACCAAATAATATCAACGAGTTATTTTATTGATAATAAATGAGTATAAAGGAGGTTACAACTCTTTCTTTACTAAATTTGTCAACCCCCTCCTTAATGGGGAGAGATTTGTATTTATAGGACCTCTCCCGGGTCCCTCTAATATTCTAAACTTGTTCTCCAAATAGGCCTTTTTGAGTCTATTAGGTTTTAGTTTCTATTACAAGCTTTCTCTTATACGTAGGCCTTAACTATCTTTAATTCTAATATCTAGGCTCGAACTGACCTGGGAAGATGCCAACTTGGCCAGTGTATCAGCTAAAGAATTTTCCTGGCGATTAATGTATGTTAGATTCCAAGTCGCAATACCCTCTAACAAGTTCTTGACCTGCGTGAGGTAAGTGGCCATCCGCTCATTGTGGGTGTTGAACTCGCCCAAGACCTGTTTGACCACGAGTTGGGAGTCGCTGAAGATGTCGAGTTTTTCGATGTTGAGCTCTCTCGCGAGCTTCAAGCCGACAATAATGGCCTCATATTAGGCCTCGTTTTTAGTGGTGGGAAAAGAGAGTTTAATGACCATTTGAACTTTGAATGTGACAGGTCCCAATAGAATGATACCTGCGCCATTGTAGTCTGAGGTCGAAGAACCATCAACAGAAAGGTGCCAAACTTTGACAATTTCTAAGAGATCAATTTTATCAAGAGGTTCTGTGTTGGTGAATTGGCACTCCGAGACGAAGTAAAAGAGGACTTAGGATTTGACTACAGTTCGAGGTCGGAACTCCATGTGGAACTGGCTGAGCTCAATGGTCCAAGCCACTAGACGACCTGTCATGTCTGGTTTGTGTATCACTCTCTTCAATGGTTGATATGTCATTACCATGACCTCCCTACCTTGAAAATAATGCCATAATTTTCTGCTCGATATAACTAGAGCGAAGATGAGTTTTTGACATTGGAATACCGAACCTCAGTGTCTTTTAATGTGTGACTCGCATAGTAGACATGACATTCTTTTCCTTCGACCAATACTGAAGCGATGGTGAGGTCGGAGGCGGAGAGATAAACCTTTACTAGCTCGGCCGTTTTTACTTTTGTCATGACCGGAGGCTGAGACAAGAATTTTTTGAGCTCGTCCAAATTTTGTTGACATTCTGAAGTTCATTCGAGCTTACGAGCCATGCTCGCATTTTTTATAGCTGTGAAAAATGGTAGGAATTTTTTAGCCGATTAGGGAAAAAATCTTCGAAGGGTAGCAATGCAGCCTTCAGAGTTTGGACCTCTTTGAGAGAAGAGGGTTTGTGTATGCCTTGGATGGCTTGGATTTGGTTGAGATCTGCCTCGATACCTCGTTCTGATATAGGAGACCCTAAAAATTTGCCTGAAGCTAAACCAAAGGAACATTTAGCGGGATTGAGGCGCATTCTGTGATGGCGTATAGTTTCAAAACTCTCTCGGAGGTCGGCCTCGTGGTTGACCTTTTTTATAGACTTAACTATTATGTCATAAACATAGACCTCCATGTTCCGCCCAATCTGTTTGGCAAAAATCTCGTCCATCATTCGTTGAAATGTTGCACCAGCATTTACAAGTCCGAACGACATATTGTTATATGCGAACACTCCTTTATGGGTAATGAAAGCTATTTTCTTCCCATCTTTGCTATCCATTTTTATTTAGTTGTACCCTGAAAATGCATCCATAAAGGATATGAGTTCGTGGCCCGAAGTGGCATTAATGAGTCGATCTATATTGGGTAGTGGGTAAAAATCTTTTGGACATTCCTTGTTCAGATCGGAGTAATACACACATGTCCTCCATTTCTCGTTACTCTTCCTAACGAGCACAACATTGGAAATTTACTCTGGGAATTGAACGGGCTCAATGAAGTCCTCTTCGAGTAGTCTATCGAGCTTGGCCTCAATTGCGAGCTATTTCTCCTCGGAGAATATTCACCATTTTTGTTTGACAGCCTTAGAGTCCACTTTGATATGGAGAGAGTGTCGGGCAATCATCTCTGGAATTCCTAGCATATCTTTTGGTTCCCACGCGAATATGTCGGCGTACTCTGGAAAGAGTTTGATGATTTTTTGTTTTAACAGGGAGTCAAGACATTTTCCGATCTTGACAACCTTATCTGGAAAGCCCAGTACGACCTCTACTAGCTCGGTTTCTTCTACTGGTTGGTAGGTCATTTGCACTCGGGGGTTAATGTCAACCTGATTAATGGAATCATCCTCTTTTGGCGTATGCTTAGGGAGAACCGAAGTAAGGTAGCACTGACGAGCTGCAGCCTGATCACCTTTAATTTCTCCCACCCCGAACTCAGTGAGGAATTTCATTTTCAGATGGGTAATGGAGGTGATAGCTTTCAAAGTTGTCAAAGTAGTTTGACCCAATATGGCGTTGTAGCTCGACGTGGCATTGATAACATGAAATTTCACTATGTGCCATGTCTGGCAATGGAGAGACCCGAACAGGACAATGAAGTCGATGGTGCCTACGACCTTGACCTCATTTCCTGTGAAGCCATACAATGGGTGATGAATATTCTCGAGCTGACGGTCACCTAGGTTCATCCGCTTATAAGCACTAAGGTATAATATGTCGACCGAACTGCCATTATCGATCAATATCTTCTTAACTATGTTCGTTCCGATCTTCTTAGTGATGAAGAAAACATCTTGATGTCCTTTGAGCACTCCCGGAGAATAATCTTCATCAGAAAAAGATATGACCGGATTGGGCGTGGGCCGTAGTCTTTTAACCGGTCCAGGATTGACACTAAAGACCTCACAAACGTAGAATTTCTTTGAATTATTTGAGGAGGCTCCCACGACGAACCCTCTTTAGATGACATCGATGATCCTATCTGACTGTGGATCTGGAGCTGAATGAGTGGAGTCATGATTAATGTAATGGACCAATTGACCTTGTTGGAGTTTACTCTCGATGATCTCGCTGAGCTGATAACATCTCTCTGTGCTATGTCCATAATCCTCATAGTATTCACAATACTTCGAGCTTGGAGGTCGATCTCCTCGCATCGGTCTAGGAGGTCGATAGCCTGGCTCTGACTTTAAGATGGCGAGGTGGAATGTCGGCCACCGCGGCATTGAATCGCGACAAGTAATCTCTTAGAAATTCATTCCTTTGTTGTTGAATTGTTAACAAGGACGTTGTGATTTTTCCTCCTTTTTTATTCCTGGAGAACCTGGTGCGGAACTTGCTTTTTAGCACAGCCCAGGAGTCGATCGATCTTGGAGGGAGGTTATTATAGCATTTTAAGGCTGTGCCCGGGAGACATGTGGTGAAGAAACGACATCTAGAGACCTCGAAGTGTCCGTAAAAGGACATCCGCATGTTGAAAACGTTTAGAAAATCGCTAGGATCCACGAAGACATCAAATTGATGAATGGGAGGGATCTTCAGGTGTTAGTTGATCATGGAGGATTCAATGTCCATCGACAACGGGCTTTCCGTCGGCAACTCTATCCCTGCTTGAGTTCACATGAAGTCCTTACAGAGGGCGACATCCTGTTGGAGTTTTGCCAGTTCCTCGGGCATCCACGAGATCTCATTGCCTTCTGAAACATTGAGAGATCGGCGGCGCTTGGAGGTATGATTACTGTGCTCGTATGACATGCGTTCACTATCAGCTTCTTCCTTGTAGAAAGAATCTTCCCATGTCGGGTCATCATCCTCCGTTTAATATTCGGAGTCATGCGGCCCTTGGGACTTACCCTCGATCTCGAGTTGGTGACGGTGGAGTTCCTAGCATTTGGCTAGTTTAACCTCCAAAATTTGCCGATCATGCTCTAGGCGTTCCATCTCAACCTGCCATTCTGGAATTGTTGTTGTGGCAACAGTTTTACCCGTTGCCTTTTAAGCTCACATTTTTTTAATGTGTAGTCGTACGTCACTTGACAGGACTTGCTTTCCCTTGGCAGTGGGGACCGTCGCTCTCGCTCGAGCTTGAGACGACGACATCGAGCCGTGGGATCTGAATTTACTGGTTTTTGAATTATACTCAGTATATTTTCTGTATCTCTAGGAAATAATTCCTTAGGTTGGACCGGAGACGGGGTCGTAACAACCTCGTCAGACTGTTCTTCAAGGACCTCAACGACGTAAGGCTCCTTTTCCAGTGGTTTACTCGTTCCAGCCATCTTGTGATTGTTGACAATACTTAGAAAAAGCATAGAGCTCCTTCTAGCGCCAAATGATGTACCAAATAATATTAAGGAGTTATTTTATTGATAATAAATGAGTATAAAAGAGGTTACAACTCTTTCTTTACTAAATTTGTCAACCCCTTCCTTAATGGGGAGATATTTGTATTTATAGGGCCTCCCATGGGTCCCTATAATATTCTAAACTTGTTCTCCAAGTAGGCCTTTTTGGGCCTATTGTGTCTACCTTTCTATTACAAGCTTTCTTTTGGGACTTAACTATATTTAATTCTAATATCTAGGCCCAACAGTCGGTCACCTTTATTCCCGGTTAATCACCCTTTTTGCCTCTAAACCAAAGAATTCTTAACCTTTAGTCACTGTCCTTGGTTCTTATAATACTCCCTTTGTTATAAATATCTCCCACATTGGCCAATAACTTGACAAGCCTTAATAGATTAGAGTAATCATATGCTTAATTTATTTGAAAGTATGGTTTCGCCCGACCCACCCCATAAAAGTTTTAAATTTCATTCATTTTACTCTTTTTACGCTTTGTTTATACTCTTTTTACTCTTTGATTTAATTATCAAATCAGTAGTTTCTTGCTTGAAACAAGGTTCGAGTTTCGATTTCTCGCTTCTCCATGAAAAAATTTAATATCTATTTTTCATTAAATTTAGACTATATGAAAGTTCAACTTTTGATTCTTCATTTTCCATATATATATTTTTATTTTTCTCAATTGTCTTTAGGTTATAAAACATTTAAAAAAAATATTTGGGATAAAAAGCACCTTGCAATGATCACAGGAATACCTCCTTGGCGTAAAATTTCTCTGTCCAGAATTATTTGACTGATTAACATTTCTTGAAGTGTTTTGTCCATTTCCCTTAAACTGAGTCTGAGGCAAACTATAAGGCTTGTTGTTCTGTTGCCTTTCCTCATAAGAACTTTTTTCAGCTGCAAAAGCTACAGTTTCAGTCAAAACGTATGATCCTTTACTGATTTCTTTGTGTCCCTGTTCTTGCATCAACATTCTGTAGGCCTGGGAAAGATTTGGCATAGTCTCCATCATTAAAATATGTGACCTAACGTTGGCATATTGGCTTAACAGCTTCATGAGGAATAACATCAATCTTTGCATATTTCCCGCACATATTATAAGTTTTATTTATATATTTTAAACATAAATTGACACTTAAATTTTGTAAAAAAATATGTTGGTATATATTATAATATTAAAATAATTAAAATTGCTTAACAATTGACATTTTATATTTTTATTAAAAATATAATTAAATTAAAATATAATTCCAGGCATTTTAAAAAGATCGTATTAAAATAAATAAAACTGCTTAGTAATTGAGCATCCGTATTTTTATTAAAAATATAATATAATTAAAAATATAATTCCATGCCTTTTAAAAATGATTAATAATCTTGAAACTAATAACAAAGTTGATTAGTCTAGTAATGGCTGATTTTTATTAAAAAAATAGGTAGAAAATGTATATATTAATAATAGAAAAATATGTAAAACAAAATCAAATTAAAAGACATGGGTTGTAAAATGTTACAAAACATAAAAATGAATTGATTTGACAAGTCACCGTAACATAAGGAGTGCAAAGTTTCATTTTCTCTAAAAAATATTTGGGAGAAGAAGCATCTCTTTTTACTAATAATACAGAAAATTTGGAAGCACGAACGTGGGACTTGGAATCATTCATCTTCTTACCCCATAGCGTAGCTATACTGCAATAAATGAGTTTTTTTTCTTTTGAATGAAAGACAACAAAATTGAGATACATTTAGATGAGTGAAACAATCGTTAGAGAAAATTAAAATTGAATAAGAAAAAAAGAGGTGATAAAATTATTATAAATTTAAAATGTGATTTTTTAGAGAAATATGATAAGTAATTATAGTAAGATATTACCCACATTTACATTATATTAAAAATAAATGTTTTTCTCATAAATGAAAGATAATAAATTTAAGTAATATTAAACGAGTGAAAGAATAGACGGAGAAGGTTAAAATTGAATAAAAAAAAGAGATGATAAATTTATAATAAATTTTAAATGCGAAGTTTGAGAGATATACTCCCTTTGTTCTTGAATATCCACTTCTTGACTTTTTGACATACACTTTAAGATGCTTTGACCGCATAACCAGAAGTGTTATTTTTAAAATTTCTTTTTATAACATTCATAACATTAATAAACATGCATAATTAGCATGTAGCACCAAAATATCCAAATACCACATGACCAAATACCATCAAATTAAAATATCTAGATCACCACAAAATAAGCATTAAACACGTCTAAATATGCTTGCACAACCAAAATAAATTCTAAAATCCCATAAATAATTTTAAAACCATAAAATTCTCCTAATACTCCCCTTTAATCATTAAAAAGAGTAGAGTTTAGGAATTCACAAGATCATCTTCAGCATCATCTGCTACAATTTTGTCCTCTAGGGACTTTGGTTTATCCTTGTCAATTGGCTGAGAAGTTACAGGATCACCAACCATCCTCTTAGCAGCATCTGCTAAACCTTGTAAACCTACTATACCAGCATATTGACCTTTACCAGACCTAGCAGTATAAGCTGAAGCAGGAGTCATTGGACCAAAATCCAATTCCCTTAAAAACTTCACCTCGTCCAAAACCTTATTCGACTTTTGAATCAGAACAACTTAATCATCATTGACTTTCTTGAAAAAATCCACCCACTGTGGATCAGGAACAATTGCTGAAAATGCAAATGAAAATACACACTTCGAAGGGATGAATAGGTGTTATGGCTAACAATGACCAATTTTAAATATTACCAGCTTTTTATCCTATCAGCTAGCTAAGTTCAATTTCAATACATTGTCAGCTTGTTAAGATATGCAATGTGGTAAGAATGTAAAAGTAGTAAATAAGAACACCATAACTTTTAGGCAGGTTCAACCCCTATTAGTATTGGTCTACCTCCTAGTCCCCTACCAACTGATAAGAGAGAATATTATTAATCACTATAAACCACGATTACAAGATTACAATAATATTACTCCTTTCAACCTTTGCAACTGATACTAGCTTGCTGAAATCCTTGTTCCTTGAACTCTCCAGCTCTATACTACCCTATTACAGACTTCTCTAGCTTCTTTGAACCTTGTGTTATGCCCATATTTTGCCTAAAGTTGGGTTTCGCCCTGGAGTCGGGCTTCTCCTAGAATCGGCCTCCTCCTAGTGTCGGGCTTCTCCTGGAATCGGCCTCCTCCTAGTGTCGGCATGTCTCCCTGCATTCACTTGTAATAATAATCGAAGGACATAGCTCCACATTCCTCGGGTTGCCATCGTAGGGGAGTTATGGAGGCATATTTGGCCTTATCTTGGAAGATCTTTTCCCTGTACTCAGGCGGGTTGCCCTCGTCTAGGGGCTTAGGACGTGACCTATGATTTGTGGTGGATCTAGTGCTGGCCTCCAGTCAAGGTATCCTTGGAAATAGCTGTAGTGGACCGGTTAGAGCCCACGGTTTCCGGGTCAATGTCGGATCCATGAAGTCCTTGAACCTTATACTGGGCTTTGACCTATCCGAACAAGCCCGAATGTAGAGTCCTCTTCCAGGAAGGTTCCACTTGCCTTTTTTGCATTCGATTCGAAGAAGGAAACTCAGGTTTTCTAACGGGCTTCTGCTTTGCCAAGAACTACGTGGGCTTGATCCTCTATTTTTCCTATAAATAGAGCTACGTAGGCACATTGTTGGGGGTCGGAATTATTAGAGCTCACAGCCGCCAGAGAACACAAAGCTCTAGTTATTCTAAAACCTAGCAATCTCAGCCCCCAATCTCATACAAACCACCACGCTCCACCGCATTTCAGCCTCGTCAGATCTTTTTCCGACAAAGAACCTCGATTTTTGTTGATTACTAGATTTCTCCATCAACACCTTGTTTCACAAGTTTAGCTATCCAGCCACAAATCAGTTACAACTCAATAAACAAGTGAATGAATAATACAACTCAAACTAGAACTCTCACGTGTGTGCGTGCGTGTGTGTGTGTATAATACTAGAGCTCGAAATAAGATATTATCTATGAAAGCTTTGATTTGAAATTTCTGTGTATAAGATGTAGCAAATTAGTTTATATCTTCACTTGGTTAAGATGAAAGAATACACACATGAATATATATATATATATATATATATATATATATATATATATATATATATATATATATATATATAACAACTAATATTTGAATTAACAAAGTAATGAACAACGTTCTTGAAAAGTAATGTTCAAATTAGTTTAGGTAATTCAAATAATACTTTTTTAAAGTTACGAATATTGAGGAGGACTAAAGGATAACATGTTTAGAAACTACCCTCAATATAAGTTTGAATTATATAAATAGGGTTTGTTTAAAAGATAAAGTTTAAGATAAAGAACAAATCACTATTATTTAGGAAAAAGTTTTTACATGCATAATAAAATAGGTTTGAAACATTATATCTGACTCTAATATAATATTTATGTTATGTATTATTATAGATGACTTTTAGCCTTTCATGCACCTATCTTTAATACAAGCAACCTTTGGCTCTTCATTTACATTATAACCCCATTTTCATAGCCTATATAAGGCTTGTTTGTACTTTACTTTGTGATATGAATAGAAAATTGTCTCTTCTCTCTATTATCTAGTTCTCTTTATATATTTTATATACACAATACGTTATCAGCACGAAGGCTTAAAAAAAGGGGGCTGAGCATCAAGCAGTTTAGCAGCAAGTTGGTGAATTTGGAATAAAGAACAGTAGCAGGTTGAGAGATTTGAAAATAAGAGTTTCCCCGTTAATTCAAAGTACACGCACTCTCCAATACTTTATTCTAGGCCTAGATTCTTGCGAAAGGTATAATAAATCTTAAACTTCTAAAAATGTCCATTCATGTTTACATCCATATATATTAGTCTTTAGTTTATGTGTTTTAATATACATACTGTATGCGCAGTCAGTTTTTTTTTCTAAACTTGGTTGCTTTAATTATAACATATGCATGTTCATTTTTTTTATAAGTTTTTACTTATCCTTGATAATGTTGTTTTAGTAATATGCACATCACATTTTTTCCCTCTCTTTTATGCGTATTAAGTTTACTGTAATTTGTTTTAGAAAAAAAAAGGGGTTTGAAATTTGAATGCATGTATTATTTAATTACCGCAGATTCCTTTATTCTTTACGATAATTCTTTTGTATTATTAAAAAAATTACATGCTTAGCTGTATTATTTTTTAATTTGTTCATTTTGTTATGTTGCAGTTTTATTAATTATTATTATTAAATTAATTAATTAATTAAATCATTCTCTTTGGTTCTTAAAATTTATAATTTTACCAACGAGTACAATTTAATTGGGGTGATGGTGTTTATATTTGTATAATGAATATGTTTGAGTTATTAGTCAGTGGTGGCTAATATATATTATGTACTAAAAAAAATTTAGGCACATGTGACAATTTTTTTAATGTTTAAAAATTAATTGTGAACATGACCACATGTACATTTTATCCGACACTTTCTTTTTATTAATTTATAACTCAGTTATATATTTTCTTCGCTTCAAAATATATTAACAAGTGGAATATATTTTGATTGACTATTATATGAGTAGTTTTTATTAGTGTTTATTATTTTATTTTTAGATTGCATTTGACAAGCATAAATCATATTTTTGAGTTTGATAAATAATCCATTAACTTTCAGTGCCTTGTCTTTATATATACTCTTAGATATTGCTTACCTTGAATATATATGTCTCTTTTATTTCTTAATACTAATTGAATTGTTTTTATAATAGTATGTCGAATCTTACAAAACTCGAGTTCAATGCTCTTGATATTTCTGGAAAAAATTATTTGACATGGATTCTTGATGCTGAGATTCATCTTAATGCTATGGGTCTTTGAGACACCATAAAAGAAGAGAATACAACCTCTCAGCAAGATAAGGCAAAGGCCATGATATTTCTTCGTCATCATCTTCATGAAGACTTGAAAACTGAATACTTGACTGTTAAGGATCCATCAACTCTTTGGAAGGATCTAAAAGAGAGATATGACCACCAGAAAATGGTGATACTGCCTAAGGCTCGCTACGATTGACTCCACTTGCATTTGCAAGATTTTAAAAGTGTTAGTGAGTATAACTCTGCAATGTTTAAAATTACATCTCAATTGAAATTATGTGGCGAGAGTATCACCGATAAAGATATGTTGGAAAAGACATTCTCTACTTTCCACGCCAATAATATGCTCCTGCAGCAGCAATATCGTGAAAGAGGATTTGAAAAATATTCTGAACTTATTTCATGCCTACTACTTGCTGAATAGAATAACAAACTCTTGATGAAAAACCATCAAGCACGTTCAACTGGTTCAACACCATTCCCTGAAGTGAATGCTGTAATTAATAATGAACATTGGCAAAATAAACAATCTGGACGTGGTCGTGGGCGTGGATTTGGACGTGGTCGTGGACGTACCCGAGGGTATAGTTTTGGACGTGGTCGAGGCCATAACCACCAAAATATCTCAAAATTTAAAAGAAATCCTCACCACCAGAAGTGGACTAAAAATGATGACACCATATGATACATGCAATAGCATATGGAAGATTATTAACCTCTAATTAGTTCCTGGACTTCTTTCACTAGAAGGCGCTTATGTTGTCAAATGTTTTCTAGTCATGTAGTAACTTCTTGCTGACCTACTCTAGTTTATGCTTACCGTGCTTTTGTAAATTGTGATGTTTTGTTACCTTTTGTTGTTTCGGTTATGTAATTTTGTTACCAGTTCACTTTAAACTACCTTAGAATTTCAACGGAGTGATGCTTCTGCAGCAGTGTTAGCAGTTCACTGTTTCCACCAGTGTATTAGTACCTATAGATTGATGTAGCCGACAAGTTGACATGAAACTAAATTCTTGATATATTTGTTTGCCAATAGTCTTTACTGGTTTCAGAGTTCCAGATTGTAGAAGTGTTAAATTCAACATTTCAAAGGCTTTAGCTGATATTTTGATATTATTATCCACACGCTTAAGTGATGCAGTATATCATTGTTCATTTGAAGTAAAATGGCAAATACAGTTCTTTAATACAATGTGCTATTTCTCAAGGCAACAGGTACTGCCCTTAATTTCAGATTAGAGTTTCAAAATTCAAACCATTGCATGAATTAAAGAACATTTCCTTCAAAAATAATAAAAAATTAAAGAACATCAGGGAAAAAAAAAACCATTGCACTGTTTATATGTATATATATTAGCCTTTTTCTGTATATGTAAGTAACTTTAATATTTCTTTGTATTGTTTAATATATTGAGATTTTTTTTGGCAGATTTCTTAAAATTAATCTTTAAAATTGCATGAATTTCAAAGTTAATTTTATTAAAGTGAACTTTACAGTTAGTTTCTTTCCCTATAAAATGAAAAAATATCAACAAAAAATAGAATAAATTAAAATTGAATTTATGATGATTTGTAACCGGCCGAACAGCCCACTAACAAGACCAACGAAATTATTATTAAACTGGTAGATCCAATAAGAAACAAATCACAAACAGACCCAAACTAAACATTATTATTTTGAAACGGGCACAAACTAAACATTGTTGACAAACTAAATGAAAGCCCAAAAAAAAATATATAAACAAAACTATCTAGGGTTACATAAGAGCTTCCATTACAGAGGGTAGAGTAAGCTGAAGGAGGCGCCACCTTATTTTCAACAAACCAAACTGAACCATGGTAAGTACTTTCAATTTTTGTCTCTATATATATTATATGTATGTATACACTTTGGTTTGATTTCAGATTATGTTTGGTTTGGTTGAGTTTACAATGTTGTCTTTGTAAGTCATTTTACATAAAATTATTTTTGCTATGCTATGTATCAATATCATGAAAGATGAAAATGTTGTTGTAATTTATGTCAAGAACTGTGCACTATGGATTCTTGAATTTAACTGTTAAATAAATTTATTAAAAGTATCTAGACTGTTTTAATTTTTTTAAAGATTGTTATTTTGAAGCTTAGTAGAATGTGATTCGACCTTTTTGAAGTTTTTCTTGGAATTACTAGAGGCTGTCGAAACAAAGATATGATTTTTATGAATGGGGTATTTTTTGTTATAAAGAAAATTGAATCCAGTGGTTTATAGCACATCATGGGGTTTGTAGTTGTAGTATATCCGCTGTTGCATTTTGGTTAAGTTATTTTGGCAATTTGTTTATCATTGTAAAGTGGGGTGTTATGGTAGTGGTATTATTTTGTGGTGGTACTCAACTACAATTTGATACAGGCGAGAGGACTTAAGAAGCATTTGAAGAGGCTCAATGCACCTAAGCATTGGATGCTTGATAAACTTGGTGGTGCTTTTGTAAGTTTCTCTAAACTGAATTATTGCATTTTTTTGTATAAATTTTGTTTTATGGCTGATTTTTAATGTGTTTAAATTTTCTTTTGTCTAGGCTCCCAAGCCTTCGTCTGGTCCCCATAAATCCAGGGAATGTTTGCCTTTGATTCTTATATTGCGAAACAAGCTCAAGTATGCTCTCACTTATCGTGAAGTTCAATCGATCTTGATGCAACGTCATGTCCTTGTTGATGGGAAGGTTAGGACAGACAAGACCTACCCAGCCGGTTTCATGGGTATGCACTTATATTCTTCTTGCACAATATTGGCAAGCTTATTCATCACTGTTCTAAAACGTAAAAATATTGGATTAATTTGGAGACAGTTTCTACGCATGAGCCAACCTCTGTATCATCAGTTGTAGCTGAGCAAGTTATGAATGTATTAGAGTTGTGGTCAATTAGTCAAGTCAGTATAACTGTCACAGGGACAGCTGGTATTTACATAGACTAGTTAGGGCATGATAGTAAATGTTGTGTAACGGATTCGGTTATTAGCTAGCTGTTAATTCTGTTGCATTATGGTGTATAAAAGATGCTAATAGTCTGTCTTTTCATTTCCAAGAGGGAATAAAATCTTCTTTGAATTCTTTGTAAATTGATTCTATACATACATACATACAAAGTCAACAGAATGTTATTTGTGTGTTAAATGTAATTTCAGCCGTGAATTAAATTTTATTTTCTAGGAGGAGGCTATCTGAAGATGTTCAGTTTCTGAACCTATATTACAAGATTTTAATCTCGCTGATAAATTTTTTGGCTCTTAAGCTTTGCAATTAATTTTATCATATGTTTCCGTAATACTTGTCAGCAAATTTAGACATAATACATATTAGAGTACAGTTTATTTCATGGGTTAAATCTCTACAGATGTTTTGCCATGTTGTGATCCTGGAAAAAGATCTTTATATTAACATGAATTTACTATTATTGCAGATGTTGTATCAATTCCCAAGACAAATGAGAACTTCCGTCTTCTCTATGACACCAAGGGTCGATTCCGCTTACACTCTATCCGAGATGAGGAGTCGAAGGTTTGTCCATTTATCTGATCCCAAATTCAGCAACTTTATTGTTAAGTAAAAGACAACTTTATTGTTATGTAACGTCATAAGTTTATTCTCCTTCACTCCTTGTGAATGTTAACGTTGTTTATAAGGATGTCTTGTAGACTCATTTAATCATATGTCTGATAAGTAGTTGATTGCATCCATGACAGTTTAAGCTATGCAAAGTGAGATCAGTCCAATTTGGTCAGAAAGGCATTCCATACATCAACACCTATGATGGACGAACTATTCGCTACCCTGATCCACTCATCAAGGCTAATGATACCATCAAACTTGACTTGGAGGCAAATAAGATAGTTGACTTCATCAAGTTTGATGTGGGCAATGTTGTCATGGTGACTGGAGGAAGGAATACTGGACGAGTTGGAATTCTTAAAAACAGGGAGAAGCATAAGGGAAGCTTTGAGACCGTTCACATCCAGGATGCACTTGGTCATGAATTTGCTACTCGTCTAGGGAACGTGTTTACCCTTGGAAAGGGTTCAAAGCCATGGGTATCTCTTCCCAAGGGCAAGGGGATCAAATTAACCATCATTGAAGAGGCCAGGAAGAGGACTGCTGCCCAGGCTGCTACAACTGCATAAATTTTATAGATATATATTAGCAGAGTTTCATTTGCTAATATTACTAGCAGGTGCTTGGTATCCAGCTACCCTCGGATTCATGCATACGAAGTTATGTTTTGTTCAGTTAAATTTTGAATTTTGAAAGATATTTTGCTGGTTAAACTTTGTTCAACTTGTCTGTTTATTGATTTTAGTAAGAAATAGAAAACTGTCAGATTTGCAGTTTGCGATTATTATTATAACACCTTGTAAGGTTTCAAACATTTTAGAAGAGTTCACAGTATATCATATCCTTAATAGTGATCCTGTTTTGAGGATTAATATGATCTCTTTTGGCAATTAATTTTTTCAAGTTCAAAGTTTGCTGGTAAAGGTGATATTCTTAGAATTACCCAGGGTTTCGGGCCCTTGATGAAAGGTAGTTTAGATGATAATATTCATTCAAACTTGTAGGAGCCTTCTCGGGCTCTATCTATTTGCAGAGAAGAAGAATTTCTCGATTTCATTGGTAATATGTATAAGATGATTTATTTATTTTTGAAACATTTACATGATGTGTTTGACATCTTTAAATAGTTGAAAGTGTTAATTTAGAACCAGACAGGTCCTAGAATCGAATAATCTGAGTTTTGCGAGGGAAATTTTATGAATTTTGTGTTAATTCTGGAACCTATTCGCTAACACACAGTTGGGAGCACTCTATGAATTTTGCAAGGGGAAGTCTATGAATTTTAGAACGAAGCAGAGAGCTGAGAAACCGGATAGTTTGCTTCAGGAAAATTTTAAACTAATGGTTCAGGTAAGTTTTTATTTCTTAATCGGTCAGTTGAATTAATATTCATTCAGAACTGCAAAGACTAAACAAATGATCATAATGGAGCTTATTCTCTCATTCAGTTCAGTTCAGCTCCCTTAAGTAGAGTTCGTAACTATCGGGGGTCCTTAATATGTTCCTGCTTTGAGGATTAATGATCTCTTTTGGCAATTGTTTTTTCAAGTTCATAGTATTGTGGTGAAGGTAATATTCTTAGAAGTACCATGAATTTTCTGGTCTATGATGAAAGTTAATTAAATGATTAAATTTATTCAAACTTCTAGAAGCCTTCTCATGTTGTATTCAAATGCAGAAGAGTTCCTTGATTTCATTGATAATATGTATAAGATTAATTTTTTTTGAAACATTGAAGTGATGTGTTTGATATCTTTAGATAGTTGAAAGTGTTATTATCTCTATTCTTCCCAATTCTTTACAATTGGATTGCGCATAGAGGTTAAGAAGTGACAAGAAAAGTGGATAAAATTTTGTGGGACAATATAATTTTATTAGAAAGTTAGTGGGAGTTAATGGGGACTTTTTAATTATTAAAATTTTACTATTTTTGGAAAGTTTAGAGATGTAAAGAATTGAAAGAGATATTTCAAAACAGAAAATGTAAAGAATTGAGAGGGAGAGGGAGTAATTTAGAACCAAACATGTCTCATAATCGATGTAATATGGAGATTTGCAACGGAATTCTATGAATTTTGTGTTAATTCTTGAAATTATTCGCTAACACACAGTTGGGAACACTCTGAAACAAAATAGCGTGACAGAGTGCATAGACAGGACACTGTTGGTGAGTGCTAAATCACTAATGTATGCTCACAGTTTTGTATGTTAAACAATAAACATCATTAACAAATCTTAGTAAAGCATTCACTTTAATCAAAATATGTCCTCTTACAATCTTATTGTTGATATTGAAGAACAAATTATTAATGTTTGGAATAGTGTTCTATAACTAAACAAGGATATGTACAAGGTGAGAAAAAGAGAGTTATTCTCCACCGGTGGTAGCTAGCAGACACTGGATTTATAGTTTTAATTCTTTACGCAATTTAAGAATCTAGCATAAAAATCAATATCAAAGAGCATTAAGGGATTGAACTAGGCTTGAGCTAATTTGTACCGTCGATATCACACATAATAAGAGTTCAGCACGGGACCATAGTTCTTTTTCTGATAATATCAGGGCAATAGTTATCCCCTTGTCAAATACTACTGTGCTAATATGCTGCATTTCTTTTGGTTCTGATATCTATGATGTTGAGGTTATTAGGCTACTTGCTACTATGTATTCAAGAACCAAAGGACTTCTGGCCACCACGCGTCGAAGGTGCTGCACGACGATTCTATCTTCACGCTTTTGTCTTGAAAGTGAAGGGCGAGTGTGATGGGAGATGGAACTTCATTGTGATTGCAAGAGTTTGTGAACACAATGGCATGCTTTAAATATAAGCTCGTGGTTGGCACATATTCTACCTAAAGGAACTGTACTGTCATGGTAGTCAGCTGTCCTCTCTATGATATTTTTTCTTGCAAAATAATCTATATTGCACGAGCCCATTAATACCCAGGTTAACTTTCATATCAGATCACTGTCTTTTGATGTATTCAGATCACTCTCTTTTGGTGTATCTGATGAATGAAATACATATATTTCTGAATAGTATTCATATGCATATCTTTTGGTGTACCGCGCAATTTGAAGTTGCAGATGTTTTTTTCACAACTGTAAATTTAGATTGTGAATTTTGAAAAAATAACTTCGGTCGCGACTTGAAACTGTGGATGGACGTGTTTTCTATTAAATTTGTTAGTTTACAATTCAGATTTGCTGGCTGAGATAAAAGGATGTTGCATGGTGACTGAATTCCATTTATCGACATCGAAGAATACTGAACTGATGCACATATTAAAAAACGATAACTATTGGTGAGAGAAATGCTTTTTCATATCCAAAAAATCAATCTTCATTTGTCTTTCCCAAAAGCTGAGAGAGAAATGCTTATCTCCACCACAACTTGATTCTTGTTTAGTATCTTTCTCATATATATCATTCAATCAAGTCTTTTTTTTCTCCATATTCCCCATAATAATTCATGTATTCTTGTGTATGACCACATACATTTCAATTTACAAGTCAGAGAAAGGCTTAGTCCAAATTTAGTTAACTAGCTTTTTGTCAAATACAATTTTATTACTTGAATTTCGAAATTAAAAAAAATTACTTATTGTATATAATTTTTTTTAACTAGTAATTTACACCATATCAAGAAAATTACTTATCAAGATGATCATTTACAAGGAACGAAATTATTTTTATTTATAAATTATGAAACAAAAACTACTGAAGAATAAGTGAAGATCCTAAAACTTTATAAATTCTTCCCCTGTTCCCCATACAAACCAACCCCCCATCACGCAGTCTCACAATGGCCACTACCGTTACCACTGCGGATTACTACCCAGAAATCGCTGTTTCTTCGTCGACCCACGATGGCCTTGAGTTCTGGCAATTCATGGTTGCTGGCTCAGTTGCCGGCTCTATCGAACACATGGCCATGTTTCCAGTTGACACACTTAAAACAAGAATGCAAGTTATTGGTTCATCATCTTCAGCTTCTTTTTCAGCTCCAGTGATTAATCTTCGACAATCACTCAGCTCAATTTTAAAGATTGAGGGTCTTGCTGGACTATATAGAGGCGTTGCTGCAATGGGAATAGGTGCAGGACCAGCACATGCAGTGTATTTTTCAGTTTATGAGACTTTCAAGAAATCTTTATTAGCTCACGGGAATCCTAACAGTTCAGCTGTTCATGCTGTGTCTGGCATATTCGCGACTGTTGCTAGTGATGCTGTGATCACACCAATGGATGTTGTGAAACAAAGATTGCAGTTGAAGAACAGTCCTTATAAAGGAGTGTGTGATTGTGTGAAAAGGGTCTTGTTTGAAGAGGGATTTGGAGCTTTTTATGTGTCTTACAGGACTACTGTTTTGATGAATGCGCCATTTACTGCTGTTCATTTTGCAACATATGAAGCTGCCAAGAAAGGGTTGATGGAGCTTTCACCGGATAGTGTGGCAGATGATGAGACCTTGTTGGTTCATGCTACAGCTGGTGCAGCTGCTGGTGGATTGGCGGCTGCTGTTACGACTCCTCTTGATGTTGTCAAGACTCGGCTTCAGTGTCAGGTGAATGACAATTAAATTGATGCATTATATACAATTATATAGCATGATACTACTATGTATGTTTTATACTGTTATGTTCTAGCAATATCAGTTTTGGTGGCAATTCGTATGCCATTTTTTCCTGGTGGGGGTGGTGTGAACTCTTAACTAATTTACAAATTAGTGGGGATAAGCTGAATATGAGATAAATACATATCAGGATTGGGTACTTTGTAAACGCAAGTTGATGATTCTGCAAACGTAATCTGTAAATGCAACTTGATGATTCTGCTAGATAGCGTTATCAGGTGGAAAAGGTAGAAAAAAATATCATTTTAAGTAGCTTATATGTTTTCTCTGTTGCAGAAATTATTCTATGCACCGAACAGTCACTGCTTGATAAACTGCCAACTTTTTACCTACATGAGTGGCCATGGCCATAGATATCTTATTTGAAGTGTCTCCTTACATGTGTAAACCTTGCGAAGTCACTTTCAGAAACCTACAAATATAGTATCTCATCCGGTTGTGACATCAGTAGCCTTGCCTTCTTCTTAGGCATGTTTCTTTTATTTTTGATAGATTTACTTGTACCATGTATTTGGAGCACAGCCTGGTAGACCATCTTGCCCAATTTCAATACCTTTCCTGTATTACTTTTGACACCCTCTACTCCAAAAATATAGCATGCACAGAAATTAATTTCTAGATAGACTTCATTAAAAAACATCGAACTTTTGCACTCCTTTTAGCAGGCACTAGAGGCGCGCATACACAAGATTATTTCTAGGTTGCTTTCATATAAATTAAAGTAGATACAATGACAATTTTGGTTTTGTAACTGTTTATAATATGATAGGGCGTCTGTGGATGTGATCGATTTTCTAGTTGTTCAATTGGTGATGTTATACAAAGCATAGCAAAGAAGGATGGTTATGGTGGGCTTATGAGAGGATGGGCTCCAAGAATGCTTTTTCACGCACCTGCTGCTGCAATATGCTGGTCTACTTATGAAGCAGCAAAGAGTTTCTTTCAAGAACTGAATGGCAGAACCAATCCTGATTGATCAAGTCGCAGGGGCTGTCGGATTTGCTAAAACCAATCACAATCTGGTTATCTGAAGGAAAATGTTAATTGTTTACACTTGATAAACAATAGGTCAAACAGAAACGTGCAATACCTGACCATTAGTAATCTCAATAATCATATGGAGAATATGGGGCTTGGTTACAAATTGTGAAAATGTTGTAAATCATCTGCATTCACCATGCCCTATATCCCATATTTGTACTATCATATTACTTTAGTACTTTATTTCTATTTCTATCTCTGTCTAATTCAAATTTGGATCTCATTTTATTATAAAGTTGCATAGTTCAATGGACATTAAAGCATTAAAATTTATCCCCAGATGCCTAAATATTCGAACACATGAAGGCTGTCCAAATTAATCCTTCATCCTAAACCAGCTATGGAGGCATTTAAATTTATTTTCCCATGGCAAGTATGATATAAATACTAACATTTGCTTGATTCAAGCAGCAATAAGTTATAACCAAGGGAACGAGTTCTTGAGCCAGGATGTTTAAGCTTTTGTGGGTGGTGGTATTCTGATTGTCCCCCAGAACATTAGAATTATGGGCAATATTGTGTTTTCCATATGCTTGAAATTTTATTAATTTTTAAGCGAGAAATTTTACCGTTTGTATTATTAATTTCTGAAATTGCTAGTAAATGGTGATGAAATTTAATCTTTTTATTCTTTCCATTCTTGTTAGTAGTATTTTATGTCTGTCAATTTGTTGAATGCTAATATTTTAAAATGAAATGTAGATTATAGCTTGTCACTTTTAATCTTCTTGCAATCTTTATTTTTGTATTTATATAAAGTCCAGTTCAAAATAATTCATTTACTAGTTTGAATTACTTTATGAAATGAAACTTTTAATATTAATTTTGGATTTGTTAAATGTTCAGATTCCGAGTGTCATGCAGTCCTTCAGGAGCACTTTGAAATTTTGTTTACTGTTTAGAATGCGTCAATTACTCTATTTTTTCTATGGAATTGTTTCATTTTCAAACAAGTTGGGCGCATTGTATAATTATGACAAGAAAATGAAGCTGGCACACTCCTTTCACGTGAAAATTATTTGAAACTCTTGAAATGTATAATTCACCTGAGGTTCATCAAATAAGCTGGGATAGTTGACGATTCAAAGTTCTCTAACTCCATTCTTGTGCTCATCAAACACGCTGGGATAGTTGACGATTCAAAGTTCTCTAACTCCATTCTTGCACTCATCATCATGCTGAAATAGTTGACGATTCAAAATTCTCTAACTCCATTCTCTTCCAACTAGGGTGTGTTTATGAATTGAATTGATGTGAACTATCGTATTTCCCATATCTTTTGAATCAAATTATTATATTTAAAAATGAAAATTAAAATAGAATAATTACATATTTAAACTAAACAAATTTAATACATAGTTGAACTGATTATTTCAATTTTAAATTACATTTCAAAATTTATTATTATTTTACTGTTTTATTGTTAATCAAACCAACCCATTTATCACCATTAAAAAACTAAATAAACAGTTAGGATTTAAGATTAAAAAAAAGACTTACACTCTATAATGTAGCGTATACGCTACATTACATGCGTGTGTCTTTAATTTATTTATTTTTGCCTTTTATGCACTTACTGTTGCCACGTGGATATTATTAAATTAAAAAAAACTTGTACACTATATAATATAGCGTACGTATACTATATTATATAGCGTACATATATGGTTAAAAAAACTAAGTCAAAAAAGCTTTGAAAGCCTAAATATGTCTGCATGTACATACACTCTTTTATATAACGTGCCTTTATTTTTATTTTTTTACTACTTAAACAAACTAATTCAACTTCAAAATACCATAAACAACTTAAAACCATAATACAACTTCAACTTTGAAATCGAATCTTCTCCCAAACTCAATTTTTGAAATATTCAAGAAATTGAATATTCTCCTCCCAAGCTCAAAATTTATAAAAAAAAATAGATATTAGATAGCTTAAAGTATATTGGGTTATGAAATAGGTTATGAAATGGACAAAATTGAAATGAGTTTTAAAGAGCTCATAGAAATCTCCAAAAAATGATATGATAAAAGAACAAGTGTGTTTATAGGAGATAAATGTGTGTATTCCCGGGAGACATATAATAGAGCGTAATTTTAAAAGGGTAAAATGAGAATTAAAAAAATATGCACATACGCTCCATAATAGAGCGTATGTACGCTCCATAATAGAGCGTATGTACGCTCCATAATAGAGCGTATGTACGCTCCATAATAGAGCACATTATTTTTTCGTATTAAGAGCACATTATTTTTTCGTATTATAAAAGAAGCATATAAATATAAATATAGATAAACACGTAAATATTAAAAATTAATTAAGAAACCCTAAAAAATGTGAATATTTGTGTGTAATTTATTAATCAATTATACGTCTCTTTGTGTTTGGCATCGCAAAAATCATTCTGAGCAAATCCAATATAAAGATTGGGTTTTTAATCATTGATTGAGGATGAAAAAATATTGATCCTGAGTTCAAGGAAGAAAAATCAGTTAACAAAGGGTTGATTTTTTAGAAAATTAAAAAAAGGCAGGGCACAATTTTTCCCCCCCGATTGGGTTTCAAATATCTCTGGACGGGTCCTGATCCGATATAGGCTAATGAGACAAGTTCTCCAAGGTACTTGAGTCCTTGACATCTCTAATATTGAGGATTTAGCCCGTCTACTTTGTTCATGATTTAGGTTCAATTATGAATTACTATACTTCTATCGTAATTCATTTCATATTACGCAAGTGGCTCATATGATTCGTACAATGATGAAGTGATGTACAAATGTTCTAGCTCGCTTCAATCTGTTCAAACTTAAAAACCTGAATCATTCCTCTACGAAATTCTCATTCATAACACATCTTGGTTGATACTAAAATTCTGTATTTTACGTAACATACTCAAGTTTCAACTGAAAGTTCTTCAAGTTCTAACCTCTGCAAACTTAATAATATTGTGTTAGTTTTGGGTCATCTTTGAGTGTGACATTATGGGACCCCTCCAAAAAAAAAACCCAGTCCTGTTGTGATATTTGCGTGTTTATGTTCCGCATGCTGTATTGTACTTGTTTGGCCAAACTTATTTTCTCGAAATATGTTTTTATTTTTGAAAAAAAATAAGTATATATGTACTTTTTCTTAAAATAAGTAATTTATTTCTTATTTTAAAGATAATATTTGTTTTTAAAATTCTAAAATAAATATTTATCTTTAAAAAAATATAAAAAAATGAAATAAATAACTTATTTTAAATTTAAGGAACTCAAACGACCACATTATATTTGACTTAAATCTTGAATTTCTCACAGAGATAATTATATATTGATATAAGTGAATATATATATATATAGGGTCCTGTTCAAATAGTAAATAGCTTAAATGAGAAATAGAAAACCTTATCATTATACCTGCCGCACTCACACACAAATTATATACACCCTCACACACACAATCCCATCTATTCTCCTCCGTTTTTAATTTGATTTTTCCCGTCAATTGGCAAATTTTTTTTAAAATCTAACTTCACCACATTTTTTTTCATCTCCCAACGATCAGTTTTCATACCATATGTGCTATATTTCGGCAAATATAATTTATAATTAAAATAAATTCGTCACTTATCAGATTCAAACTTCAATCACTAAAATATATTACAGAAACCACTAATTTGTATTATAGAAATCACTAATTTGTATTACACAAATCACTAAATTATATATCCTGGATTCACACAAAAAATGGAAATCGTCGAAAAAATAAAAGTCACCGGAATATATCATATATGGTATGTAAACTGATTGTTGGGAGATGGAGAAAAATGTGGTGAAGTTAGATTTGAAAAAAACTTCACTAATTAACGGGAAAAATCAAATTAAAAACGGAGAGATTATGTGGGATTGGGTGTATGAGGGTGTATTTGATTTGTGTGTGGATGCACCCCCTTGCCATTAGATTAGATTGAATATGTGGTGTAGATCTTATTTTCTATTTTCTATTCTAAGTTATTTTCTTATATATATATATATATATATATATATATATATATATATATATATATAATCATCTTTATATCTATCTGGAACACGATGCGGGCTTGAAGAAGAATCTGGAACTAGTCTCAAAGTTGTAGATCATGACCAATGACCGTTTTTATATTTGATTATATTTCATTCTCAAGTTGATGAAAAGCTCGAGTCGTTTGTTCTTTATTTTATTCTTCAAAATCATTATAATTGGATAATTTACTTTATCTTACTTTATTTACCTACCTAAATTTCAGCTTAAATTATTCATCGTCTGGGTTCTTAATTATACCGTTAATTAAACATGTTTGTTAATCTTAATTATGTCAAATTAATCATAAGCTGTCAGATTATGTGCCGGTGCAATCAAAATTGAATTATTAATCATGTAGATAAACATATTGAGACCGGAACAAATGTAAAGGTCAAATAAATTTGTTGACCAGCATTCTGAGAAATATTTTTCTATTTTATTGTATTAATAAATTTCAATTCTTCATATAAAATGTGACAACACGAATTTTACTTCAAATCCCAATGAATTTTTTTGAGGTATATCTGAATTTAAAGTACACTAATTTGAATTAAATAACTTTGAAATGTGTTTATAAATATATAATTCATTTGAAATGGTAAAAATTGAGTTCTCATTAAAATTTTAAATTATTATAAATGCTTAAAGGTTTTGAAATTCAAATAATATTCAAAATTCTGTGTTTATTTAAATATGTCATTTGATTAAATTTAAAATTTTAAATAAATTTCAAATATATATATATATATATATGTATGTATGTATATATATATAAATCATTAATAATTTATAAATTTATCACATTATCTAATTTCGTTTTTATAAGTCTACTTCATAACTCCGATTATATTTTGAATTAGTTGATATGCTCGGATATGGAAATAAGAAATTACAAATGCATCTACTCAGAAGACTTCCTAAATCCTAAGTATGCATCTCCGGTATATAAATAGTATATTTAATTTATTTTATATTTAATTTATAAATTATAAATTACATATATATATATATATATAACTTTTTGCACTTTTAATTTTTTTTTAAATGAGAAACAATTATATTTCCCTTTTATATATGTTCAACCTCATTCTAAATTAAAATGTTTAAATTTAGGATGAGTCTTGATCTTCATTAGTTTGGATTCATTTTTATTATCTTCATTAGTTTGTATTCATTTTTATTATTAGTTCTGTTTCATTTTATGTGAGCTATTTTTTTTAATATTCTAAAAAAATGAATCTAACATACTTTGGGGGTGTTTGGCCCCCATTAAATTATCAAAATAAGCCCTTATTTTTGAAAAAAAGTAGGGTAAAGTGTACTTTTTTTTATAAGTAAAATTTTATTTTTCAAAAATAAGTTTTGTTCTTAGTTTATTTTCTAGAAATAAGTGCTTATTCCAGAAAAAAGTAAGTAAATGTATACTTTTTTTTTAAAAATAAGCACTTATTTTTCAAAAATAAGTTTAGCCAAACGGACCCTTTATAACATTTATAATATGTGTTGAAGATACTTATAACCACATGATTATATAATAATATGTTTATTTGTACTTTTACTCTTTCATTTTTTAGTGATTGCAAATGAATGTTTATAATCAAATATTAATTTTTTAAAAGCGTGCCAAGTCTTTATTGAATTTCTCTTGAAATTATATAATAGATTTGACTTACCCGGTGTGACGCCCTCCAAATCCGGGGTCTAGATTTGGGGGTCACCAACCAATAACATCAATAAAATATAATAAATCAGAGGCGCATTGACCCCGCCAAACCAAGGATCGCAAACAGGTTATAGTATGAAATTAAGCAGCCGATACTAAAAATAAACCAACTCACTTTATTACACACCAGAAACTAAATCCAAAACTCAAATCCACAAGTTTAGGTAAGTTTTAAGTCTAAATTCATTTTAATACACATTCTATCTACAGCAAAACTGTAAACAACTAAATACCTGGGAAGCCCGAAAAGCGAGTCACCCTAACACCTGAGGCTCTCTATGCCCGCTAGAGCTACCGCTGCGACTCATACTGGATATCTGGCAGAATTTAATAAAAAGCAAGAGTGAGCCAAAGAAATGCTCAGCAAGTATATAAACAATTGAAATTAAATCAAGATATGAGATCTGTATAGAGAACGGAATATAAAACACTTTATTATAAAAACTACTGAACAGTAAATAATTCACAGTTTATATCAAAACTGAAACAGTGCAGTATGTCATAGAAATGAATCATCTGCAGAATCACAATATATCATAGCCACACAGGCAATATGGATTGGATAATCAACACACACCACTATTGCCCCCTGATCAGGTTCAAAAGCAATAGGACCCCTTTATAGCTCATCGGTACATTTCTATACCCATAGATATAACAAGGATTTCAAAATATAGGTACCAAAATAGGCAAGTAATGTTAGCCTATAGGAAGATGGATTGGTTACCATATCCTCCTTAAAAATGTTGGACCCCCTACATCGGGCCTCCTATGCAATTGCTGGACCCCATACATCGGGCCTCCTACGCGATAAATTCCAATCCAATAGAGCAACCCCAAATAAAATAAGGTATGCTTAGTTTCAAATACAAACCATATCCTCGTTATTTACTACGATAACACTGGATATGATGTGTTTATTATAATCAATTTCCAATATTCAGAGTACGAATAACAAGTAACTCTGATGCACAAAATAAAACATGAATCATAAATAGTTCTGAACAATAACTATTTATCATGATATGAATAATCGAAACAATAAAATAAAAGTGTTTAAGATTATCAAGGTGAAGATACTTGCCTGATATCGAAGTTGTCCTAAAGCTGGAATGAGACGACTACACTGCTCGTCTATCTACTACCTCGCTCGTATCTACAGATACAATATTATACTTTAGATTCTAGTGTCTACCCATGCGTTCTATCAATAACGAATACCAAATAATAATTAATAAACAAGTAGCATCAATTAACAGACGAGTAGACACATAAATCATATAACAGGTAAGACTCACAAATTAAAGAGCAATCGAATAAATAAAAGTAGTTTCTAACATATTATTTGAGTCAAAGTAGATCATTATTATCCCCTTCGGATAATTATTGGATCATTAAATATTTTATAAAATATTAATCCAGGTTTGTAAATAAATAAGGGAATTGAAACTATTTTTATCACTTCCGGATTATTTTTAAGGTCTCAACCAAATTGGTTTCGTTTAAAACGGTTAAAGGAAATATTAAGTAAATATAAATAAATAAATTATTTCTATTTCTCAAAATAATTGAATTCAATTATTTTTAATTGTATTTAAATAATATTCAATTGATTAAATTAATTGATTAAAATAAATTAATCAATCAATTTAAATTAATTAAATTATTATCTAAATAAATTAAAATAATTAAATTAAATCCATTTTGAAATCAAAATAATTTATTTTGGTTTTAAAAACATTTTTCGAATTAAAGAATAATTTTCAAAATAAATTTTGGATTTAAAACTAATTTTTATTTTTTAGAATAAAGACAATTTTTGAAACTAGAAACATTATTTGGAGTTTGGGGTTAGGGCTCAGTTGGACCCACCTCCCAAATCAACCAAGAACATGGCCGACTAAAGTGGGGAAGATGACCAGACTTCCTCCCGGGTTATCCCCCAATCCACCATCTCTTGCTTGTTTTAAAAAGGTTTTGATTGGGGCATGACCAAAAATACACCACAAACATGTATTAACCTTCAATAACATCAATTGAAGTCTGTACAAACGAATCCGACTAAGTCGGATGTTTCTCCGGCCGGTGGCATTCCGGCGAACTCAAATCCCCCCAAACAAGCTCGGTTTCTACAGATTTTTACACCAAAACATCCCCTGCAGTCACCACATCAATCACCCCATAACAACCAACCCAATCCCTGCTTAAATCGATCAAGTCGACTTAGCCGGAGGATTTTCCGATCAATAGAAAGTCCGATGACAAGAAACCCGACCAAAACTCAAACATATACGTACAAAACAAAAGCTAAAGCAACCCAGCAAAGTGACACAGTTAACAGATTCAACAAACAAGGGTCCGAGCTTTGATTCCGATTAAATCAGATAACTTCCGATCAAAACTCCGACCATCACAAAACAAACACTAAAAATCAAACCAAAAATACAAACAGACTCCTAAGCATGCGATTTATACATCTATGACTTCAATTTAAGGAAACAAGTAACGAAACTCAACTTGTAAATTAGACAAAAAGACAGTCAAGAACAAGATTCTAGAACATAAACTATTAACTGAAATTCAATGTACCAACAAATAGTACGAGTGACAAGCTTCAAATTGACTATTTGAACTTTGTAATCGGACACCAATAACAACTTGAATCGATTGATTGAATTCAAGAACACCAAACCCTAGTTCTTCCCTCTCTTTCCACAAATCTGCTGCTGCTGCGTTTCTAATTTTTTTTTTAACCTTTTATAAAAATTTATTAATCAAAACTATTTATATTTTTGAAAGATTTTGGGGCTCTAGTTTGATTAAAAGATAAATTACTCCATAATTAAAATAAAAAGCCCAAAAATAATATTTATGGGATAAAATATAAAAATAAATATTTTCGAATAAATACAATATATATATATATATATCAAAATTCCCCAAAAATTATCAATGATCCAAAAATAATAAAATAAATTCATTTTTAGGATTTTGCTATTTTCATAAAAGTAAAAGTACCAAAAATAAGGTCTCTAGTCCTCTACAGAGCTGGGTCCGATAATCACAATTAAAAATAATATTTTTCTAACGAAACAAAAATCACAGCAAAATAGAATAAAATATTTTAAGATACACAGAAGTCACATAACATATATCGGATAATTTTTCTATTTAATAAAAATCCAAACGCAAATACTTGCATTAAAATTAATCTGACACGTCAAAAATTATATTAAAAGCATATTTAAATATTATAAAATAAACGTAATTTTCCAGGGCGTTACACCCGGTCTTTAAGATATATTATACCACTAAATATTTTGATCTTAAAATTCCGGTTAAAAAAAACATGTTTTCCTATTTCTGAAAAAAAAATCAATTTTTGCAAAAATTAATTATAAATTTAATTTTTTAATTTCTCAAAAATATTTTTAATATTATATATCAAAATATACATACATCAAAAATAATCTTTCTAAAAACTACTCACGGCACAATAATTAATAATGTTGAACAATAATCTCAAATAAAATCTTAACCGTACTTAATTAAAGTTCTTTTAATTTAATTATTGAACTGCCTAATCCTTCCTTAGCCAGTTTAATTATAACAAATTTAACTTTGTTTTAACTTCTGCTAAATCAATTTTTAGCACATTAATCTAAACATTGAACTTAATTTCTTAAAATTCTCTCGATTTCGATTTGATACATGAGTATCAAGTTTACCTCGTGCCAAGCACGAGGCTTAGGCTAAGTCGTGTTTGCTTATTCAATTTATAATATTCATTAATTAACCAAAACTAATACGTATATCATGTTACTGTACTTTCTACTTGTGATAGTTAAGCAAAAAATAACATATATTAAAATCAGAAACACCGTGTATGTGCATTTCGGTATTCATTAACCCAAGTAGTAATATATTGTATGTATATATTAAATAAACACCACAAGTGGTGATATTAAAGAGAGAAAAGAAAGAAGACAGTGGAAGCTACACGATGTCCATGGAAAATAAAATTGTCAGATTGCTTTACTATTAATTAATGAATTTGTGCGTGGACAGGGGGCATGACAAAAGACTTATCTGTATTATACGTGTATTAAATTTCCTCCCCGAAATCTTTATATATACAACCAAATAATCTGAAGTTATATAGTGTAAAATGTAAAAGAAAATTTGTATTTCTCAGCCAAATTTTAAAATGATAATTTACTTTTCAATGTTAAGGGTTTACTAAAAGACACGAATAAGTTTTTTTTTATTTTTACTTCATTTTCATGTTGTTTACTTTGTATTTAAAAATCGGAGCAGCCCTTCAATTTGCATCTTTCTTTTTAAATTTTTGGGGGCAGTTGGGAGCCTATTTGCTTCTTTAATTAATAATTTGGAGTCAAGTGGAAGGATAGATTCCAATGCTTGAATTGACTTTAGTAACCCTCAACTCTTTTAAAAGCTGTAATTTAATTTAATAGATTTAATAGAAATAACGTGTTAAAGATTTTCTCAATGTCTCAAACTTAACCTGCTCGATATATATTATCTTGTTTTTATTTAATTAATTAAGTCTATTAATAAATTTATTATTCTAAGAAAGACACCTTTTAATTAAAAATGACAAATGGATAATTTTAATGTGGTCTAGCTCTATAAAGTTAAACTTGCTAAATTAAAATTAACCCAAACCCTAAATACAAAAGACAAGACTTGGGGTAATCTCAAAGTTAAATTTATAATTTGAAAATGTGAAGGTTGTTTTAGTAAATTAAGATGAACCAAGTTGGAAGCATATTTTATGAAGGTCACATGAATTCCCATAGAACCCATCATCTTCATCTTCAAAGTTTGAAGCGATCCAAAACCCAACCAACCCTCCTTGTCTCCTCCTCCACCGTCTCTTTCTTTTTACATATACAAAGCATAATATACACATATACATCACCTCCCTCTTGTCCACCATCTTTAAACAAATCTACACACAATATATATACTCACTTTCAATTCATACCCTCCACAAACCTAAATTTCCTTTACACACTCCATTCACCTTGAAAAAACACACACACACACAATGCATCCCGATACACAAAGATCCTCATCTATACTACTCCAAAGAATCAACCCTAGCACTACCACCACTACCACAACTATTAAACAACGAAGGAACCCTCTCCCATGCACCACCCAAGTCCCGGACTCGGTAGCCATGTACCACACACACCAAGTGGGCCCTAACCAGTGTTGCTCCGCCGTGATCCAACAAATATCGGCCCCCGTCTCCTCCGTTTGGGCCGTGGTTCGACGGTTCGACAACCCTCAAGCGTACAAACACTTTGTCAAGAGTTGTCACCTCCTAGTTGGCGATGGAAAAGTCGGCACTCTTAGACAAGTCCATGTCATCTCAGGCCTCCCGGCTGCTAGTAGCACCGAGAAGCTCGAGATTCTTGATGAAGAACAACATGTCATTAGTTTTAGCGTCGTGGGAGGTGATCATAGGCTTGCGAATTATCGATCCGTGACAACGTTACATCAAGCACCATCGGGTAATGGAACGGTGGTTGTGGAATCGTATGTTGTTGATATTCCACCAGGTAATACAAAAGAAGAAACATGCGTGTTTGTTGATACGATTGTTAAGTGTAATCTTCAATCGTTAACTCAGATTGCTGATAAATTATCGAGACGGAGTTAATTGACTGTTTATATATAAAAATATAAATATTCACTCACATGTGTGTGGTTGAATATATGTAATCTTTATGAGGGACACAAATGTCATGTAAGTGGTGTTAATTTTTCATTTTTGATCAAATTTAGCAAGTCAATTATCGATGTAACAATTAATCGGCTTGTGATTGTATAAAAGATTATCGTTATAATTTTGTTTAATTTCGGATGATCGGTTTAGTTTTTTGATATTTTATATCATATATGTACGTAACTATAATATATATATATATATATATATATATATATATATATATATAAACTATCATTTTGTTTGGATTGTACCAAAAAATGTTACTGTTGTATTATTATTTGATTTAGTGCTTCAACAACTCGTATACATGCCAGTTTGATGAAAAATTCTAACATTAATTGGACTGTTCGGCTAGCTCTTGTTCATCATTTTTCATTGCAAGTCTTGTACAATCTAAGAAATTAACTAATGCACGTGGATGTGTATATAGTACAAGTTGAATTCACACAAAATTTAAAAGTTCTCTTGGTTGGAATGGTATGTACGGAATGAGTTAATCACACCAAAATATTATTTAAAATTATTTAAAATTATTTTTGGTGGATTAACACACCCAACTTGCATAAATTGTGAAAAAAATTAAAAATTTTAATCATGATTAAGTTAAAATATCATATTTGTCATTTAATTTTCAAATTACTAGCAAAACTATGATCCAAGATTATTTTTAATAGATTAACACAACCAACTTATATAAATTATGAAAAATATAAAATTTTAACTATAATTAAGTTAAAATATCATATCTATCTTTAAACATGAAATATATATTTCATATTATATATTTAAAACATATATAACTCAACTTAAATAAATATGTACGTGTCGAGTTTTTTTAAAACGTATAAAATTTAAACAATTACGTGTAATATTCAACTAAGATTTAACAAAACGTAAATTTATTAAATTTAAATTATAAGATGTAATTTAAGATTTTATGAGAATAATAAATTTATTTTTATACTTTTTTATCCTTTATAATTTAAAATACCCATTTTCTATATCAACTAAATAAACATGTTTAATTTTTTCTTAAAATATAGTATTTATCTACAAATATATATCACAATTTATCCACTAATATATTTAAGTTTAATTAATTTAAATTTATATATCACAATTTATAAAAAAAATATGTTAAAAAAAGTACAAAAATAAATTTATTATTCTCATAAAATCTTAAATTTCATCTTATAATTTTAACTCACAAAATTATATTTTTTAAATTTTAAGTAAATATTACACGTAATTGATAGATATACATATTTATATAAATTAAATATTATGTTTTTAAAATATATAATACAAAATACATATAACATGTGTATAATACTCTTTTCGTCCCAAATTAACTTTTTTGTTTGACTTTTTATGGTCAAATTGACCAAATTTTGACTGCGATTTATAGATTATTCTTTTCTAATGGTAAAAACTAAAAATTACATTTTAAAATAGATTATATGTACTTTCTAATTTTTATAATTTTAATAAATGTGATTTTTATTCAAAATTTGGTCAATATGACTGAAAAAAGTTAAACAGGACAAATAAATTGGTAAAGAGGGTGTATATATATTTATAGATATTGTATTTTAATATAATCATGGTTAAATTTATTATTTTTAATAATTTATAAAATTTAGTTGTATTAATCTGTAAAAAGTAATTTTTAAATTTTTTTTTGTTAATAATATGAAAGTTGAATGACAAATATAAAACTTTAACGTAATCATGATTAAATTTTTTTTACTTTTTTTCACAAATTATGAAAGTTGGTTGTGTTAATTTTCCAAAAATAATCTTGAATGGTTTTTTTATTAATAATATCAATGTGGATCGATTTTTTGCGTTATTAACTCTGGTATGTATTGCATTTGTTAATAATATCAAAGTTGACTGGTATGTATTGCATTCGTTCAAAACTTCAAATACAAGTCAGTTCAATACATTCTCACCGATTTTCGAGATTATGAGTACGATCAATATCTAAAGTGGTGAAATCTCGTCCAATATCTAATTTCGCTTGTGTTTCGACACTACTTAGTGTCATAAAGTAGTGTCAAAATATTATGACACTAAAGTAGTGTCAAAATAACATTTATTATAAGGAATTTTTTACATTAAAAGAGTTTTTTTATTTATTAAAATAATAAAAAATTGAGTTTTGAAATTTAAAAGGAATGAATTTATTTTTTGTTAACAAATATAAAAGTGTAGTTGAAATTTTGAAATGCGCCAAATTTAGTGTCAAATGACACCTAATATATGTTCGACATCAAATTTAATATCACTCCAATTATTTAGTGTCATTTTGACACTATTTTAATGTCCCATTAAAATTGATTTTATACTAAAATAAAATTAAAAAACACTATTTTAATATTTTAATATCAAATTGGATACTTTGTATGTATCCGATTGGGGCCGAAAGGTTAGGGATAGTACTAGGCATTGACAGAGTTTGATCAAAAGGACAGTGTTGTTTTATTTATTACATTTAGCAGTAGTACCGGGCGCTCAATTTAGTACCATATTCACGTGCATTCCTCTAACTTCAAATTGGCGTCCTTCCCCGTCTTCTCTTCTAGTAATTATATTTTTCTTTTACCCTTTTGTCTTTTATTAATTTTATATTTAAATCTTGCTAAAATATATAATATATGATCCAGTCAATTTTCTAATATCTGAATTTAAAAAAATATCAATCTCAATATTCTCATAATTTATTATATACACAAAAATAAGTTATTATCTCAAACATGACCTCCATATAATAACTTGATATTTTAAGAAAACGGGTAATTTAATAAAGATATAGTGCATTGAAATAAATTTAATTAAAGTTTATCGATCTTTTATTGAGCTATAACTTCTTCATTCATGTCTCTTCGGATCAATCTTATGTAATCTACTTTAAATTTCAATTTCCAATAACTATAACTATATATATATATATATATAACTATATATATATATATAACTATATATATATATATATATATATATATATATTTGGAGTTACACTTCGTATTGCATTCTTAGTTTCTTACCCCCTTAATTTTGTTACTTACAACTTCGATTGGTCACCATTACATATATGAAATTCGATATGCAGGTGCAGATGAAGCTGTTGGTTTAATTTGAAGCGATATATAGGATGGTGATTACTCTTAAAAATATGTAAAAAAATTGTCCAAAACATTTTTAAAATTTTATGTTATATTATACGTTCAAGAGTGTAAAATAATTATTCTCATAATTTTTACAATAAATGTTATTCGATCTCAGCCAAATTATGACATGTAAAGGTAAAACTTTTGTTGAGTGTTGTAAGGGGTTATAATAATTTATATATGATAGCTGATGCAAGGCACTGGGTCTGTTTTGAATAGACTGAGCTGGTGGTTATATATACAGATCATAATATATTAAGGGTCCGTTCTCCGACAATCGATTATTTGAATTATTTATTCGTATTTTTTTTCGCGGATAATATTAACACGTAAAATTTTTATGAATTCAGGGGCTCACGTCATCTATCTGACGCGTGGAGAGCTACCTAGGATTTTCTTTTCTATCCGTGAAAAAAAACATGGATAAATGATTACTCAATTATCGCATGTCGGGACCAATTCTCATGTATGAATGCCATATGTGTAATATAATGCAAGTACATGTGAAATGTGTAATGTATAATGTACAAGGGTGATGCATGAGAAGAATCAACAGCTATATCTTTTGTTTGCAACTTGACAATCTTTTTTATCACCACCAACTAGCTAGCTGTTGCAGCTGTTTGTTGATAATTACAAATCGTACTAGTCTTTAATTTGCAACTTGCAAGTTGAGAGTTGCAACTTGCAAATTCCCTTGCATATAGATAGAGATAGATACACATATATAATTTATGATTCTGCTGGTCTGCAACATGCATAGTGTGTGTGTATTTTATATAGCAACGTACACATCCATTATACATAATAAAGGAGAAATTAAAGGGAAAAGTAATGCAAGTTGATGAGGCCTACTATTGCTTTCTTGTTTTTTTCTTTTGATAAAATTGACCAAAACTATTGCAGGAGGAGGATTATAATTTTTTATTAACTTATAATTAACCTCGAACCGACCGGTTCTTATATATGAATCGAAAATTTGAACAGCTTAC
This sequence comes from Oenanthe sinensis, assembly GCA_028671895.1. Taxonomy (NCBI): domain Eukaryota; kingdom Viridiplantae; phylum Streptophyta; class Magnoliopsida; order Apiales; family Apiaceae; genus Oenanthe; species Oenanthe sinensis. The sequence continues at coordinate 9,381,273 of CM053811.1, read as the reverse complement.
CTCATTGTTCTCTTTCTTTTATTAACTTATAATTTATAACTCTGAACGGACTGATCCTACGAGTGAATCGAAACATAGATTTGATCACCTTAATATTCTCTATTTTTTTGTTTTATTTTATTTTTGGGGAGAAGGAATTGCCTTTTTCGCCTTAAGAATTTTGTGTACATACGTATCAAAAGGGTTGTAGATCTGCCTAATCATATATAATGAGTCGGACTCGGAGTCATAGACTCTATACGTGTATTACTCCATGTTTTTCCTCTCCAGGAAAAGTTATATGGAGACTACCCTATTTTTATTAGAGATATCGGAAATCATATATGTACTGTTTGTAGAATATTATAAAATATATTATGCTGCAAAAATACATTTTACAAACAGTATATATATAATATCCGATATCTCTAACAAAAAGACGGTCTTCACGTGACTTAACACTCTCCTCTTGTTTCATTTACTACCTAATTGTTCTGTATATCCTTTTATACCACTGACAATCTCATCAGCTACAGCCTACACTCTACAGACAATGAATATTTACATGTACTGATGTCGTACTCCGTACTTGTATATATGGACTGTGTTTTGAATTAATGTTCAAATCGTTGCAACTCTAAGAAGCATGGCACGGACATTTGGGTCACCCGCGATACACATACATAAAAGAAAAATACCATTAAAATAGTACATATGAATATATGATGCATCATGTCTGTCATTTATCATTAAAGTTAAAGTATTTAACTTTGTTTCATACACATAAAATTACATACGTTCTTGTGTTTGGTGTTGGTGGTTCGAAGTTTTAGATAATTTTTCAGGTCACTTCGAAATTCAGCCAAAATGTTAAGGCCACAAGGTACTGTATCATTCATATAAAAAAACAGTTAAATTTAAACTGCCATCAGATTAATCAGCAAACATCTCTTGATAATAAAAATCGGATAACTCGATTTTGTGTACGTGAGTATTTAAATTATTGTAATTCGTATTAACACAATAAAAGTACTGTTATGTCATCAACTCATCATGTATAGGTGTAGTTCTATATTTGTAAAAAATAATTCGGAAGAAAACTTGGATCACTTCTACATGTTTTTAAAAAGTTAAAAATATAGTTACTCTTACAACTTTGCCCAAATCTGATAAGAATTGTTTAAGCCATACGGCCCATATACGCTCTGGAAACTGTGTTGGGCTTATATGTTACATTCTTTGCCAATATCCTTGATAGTTTTTATCTATTAATGAAGATGATCATTTATTTCAAAAAGAAAAAAATATTACAAAATCTAAAATCAAACATAATTTTACGAATTTCTTGAAAAGAATAAAAACTAAGGAATAAATTGTACGCGGAGCATAAACATTTTAAATTTCTCCAATATCTTAATCAACACCTAATAATTTTTTTATCACAGAGTTAAAAGTAGTATTTTTTGCAAACATGAATTTAAACTCTTTATTTACAATTATACAAACATATAATTCAAATTCACATGTATTGAGCTTTCTTTTATATGCATGGTATCTGTGTGATAAAATGCGTCACGAGTTATGAATTAATATGTATATAATATAATAAATTCAAAAAAAAAGAAGAGAAGATTAAATTATATTATTCTTTATGAGGTTTTCTATAAAAAACAGAAGTGATAAATATTATTTTTGTAAAAATATTCTTTCTATAGATTTTATTATAAAAATAATCATTTTTATAATATTTTATTAATACACGATTTTGTAAATTTACAGTTAAAATTTAAGAGAAAAAAGAAGCTTCCAAAATCAACAAGAATGCAATTGCACTCACTATAATTTGTAAAAATCAATTAATTACAACTTTATAATTTTGCAATAGTCAACAAAAAGTTGAGGATAGCAACAAACAACTAATATTAATCACAATCACCAAAATAAATTATAAATTAACCAAAATAGCTTATTTCACCCCTTATTTTTAGAATGTAATTTCAATTTTTTATTTTAATGAACCAAAACACTTATAAAAAGGATTTTATGTCACTCGTTATATTAAGATATCTTACTTATTCACCGTTCTTAAAATGAACTCATTTAAATTACTCAAAAAATTATATATAACATGTTATTAAATTTATATGTATATATATATATATAGAAAAAAGTTACATGGATACCATTTTTTTGTTGAGACGTTGGAGATCATATGTACTGTAAAACATATTGCAAACACTATATCCCGACGTCTCAAACAAAAACGCAGTCTCCCTATATCTATAATGAAAAAGTTAACAAAATACTCACTTGTCACATGGAATCTCGACATAGATCAAATTCAATTGGGGACCTTAAAAAAAGCCAAATTCCTTACCTTTTGTGTTAACTTTTTCTTCATAATTAATGGGTATATATATATACACACTATTTTTAGTGGTTGAAATGAGCTTATTTCATGAACGGTGAGCATATGAGATATTTTAATTGAATGAACAGCCACTCTGATACAAAACTCTTTACAAAAAACAATTGAAATGCAACTAAAATTAATTTCTACACAAATATACACACATAACCCTTTTATGTATATAAATCCTATCATATTTTTATAGTAACTAACTAGAAATCGGAACTTTGTATATTTTGTGTGTGTGTATGTGACCGTAGATTACAAAAGAGTAATGTACGATGGACATCTCGGATAATATTGCTACTCTTCTACTTCAAGTCATGTGATTGGTCCTAACTTAAGTTCAACGACTAATAGATTTGGATATGTTAACTACTTTCAACTGCTTTAACCTAACGCTAGTGTACAAACAGCTCAGTTGCCAACTCCACTCATAAAGCTAAACATAGTGTACCCATCTTATTTTACCATCACATCCTTCTAATTTATATTGCTTTCGGTATACCTAGATAATCTGATTTTAAGTTTATGTGAAATTTAATAATTCCCTGTCAATATAAAATATAAAGTGTGCACATATCAGCTCCCTAACAAAATCGAAATAAAGAGTTGAGACCTTTTACTTGAAACGAAAGCATTAGACAGGGGACCAGCAATCGAACCCCAAAGGTTCTGATCCTCGAAAAACTCTGCACAATATGTGATCACTCTAGTTTGCATAATATTTTCTATGATTTTGCAACTATATTTGTACTAATATATGCTTGTGACATGTACTATATGTAGACAAACACACTGGGCATTAACACACACATGTATAGTACATTTTGTTTCCTTCACAGGCCCTACAATATACAGAACAGATGTTTAAAATATTTTGTGTTGTATAGCTATTTGAGATGTGATATTCAAGTCCATGCTTTATATTATTAGCATACAAATAGTAAACTAATTATCAAATAATCATTTTCTTTTAGGTAATATATGAAGCAATGGCAAATAGACAACTACTCAAGTAGTAAGTAACAATGTTTCATTTCATTGAATATTTCCATAAACAACTAGAATCAACCCACTAATCATCTCAATTCATACAAAGAAATGATGAAGATAAAATAAAATATTTAAAGAAAGACTACTTTTTCACCAACCATTATAAACCAAGACAGACTCACATTTAAATTTGCCAAACACATAACTAACTCGGAGGCAATTTTAAAGAAAGTGTAGTACATGGCAAAAATATACCATATAGTCCCTTCAACATTGGGTTCAATCAGGTGCAGTTTCCAGTCCTCATTAGCATTCTTGATTACCATTTGTGTCATTGTTGTCATCTATTTCGCGGGCGAAAATGGAGGGATATATGATCAGAAGGAAGAACTGTTGACTAATAATAGTGCTGGTAAATGTAGTACTGATCAAAATCACTCATCAGAAAGCTGTGATTTATTTTCAGGGAAATGGGTGTTTGACAATAAGTCATACCCTCTTTACAAAGAAGAAGAATGCACATTCATGTCTGATCAGTTGGCTTGCGAAAAGTTTGGTCGAAAGGATTTGAGTTATCAGCACTGGAGATGGCAACCTCGTGAATGTAACCTCCCAAGGTCTATCCATCTCTTAAGCCTTCTGTCTTTTTCTATACACACGCACTGACACAAACGTTGTGCTCTTTTACAATCGTTTGTTCGATCAACTACCAATACTTAAGTTTCTTTTCAAATTGTGACACTACTCTATTTAAAAAATTGCATAACTATATTGTATGAGATGGTAACATGAAGGTTTATTTATGGTCATGGTATTTAAGTATAGTGGAATGTGTTTCCATCTTAATAAGCTAGGTTCAATGCCACAGTATTGCTAGAGAGACTGAGGAACAAAAGGATGGTCTTTGTGGGAGATTCATTGAATAGGGGCCAGTGGGTCTCAATGGTGTGCCTTGTCGACAAAATTATCCCTCCAGCCCTCAAATCCATGCACTTCAGCTTCAATAACTCCTTGATTACATTGAAAGCTAAAGTGAGTATGGATAACTGTGAATTCTTCTCATGAAATTCTCTTTTCAGCGGAATAAATATGTAAATATATATGATTCATACTTTCAAATTTTGTTTTGGCAACTAAAATATTGGTTTAGGCTTGGTAAAGATTTTCCAAAGTACAATTATATGGAACACACAAATTTAGGTACTGTTTGAAAAATATGAAGGAATATAATGCCTCGATCGAGTTCTACTGGTCACCGTTGCTAGTGGAATCAAACTCAGACGATCCTGTGAACCATCGCTTACCAGATCGGATTGTAAGAGCACAAGCCATTGACAAGCATGCTAGGCACTGGACTGATGCAGATATTCTCATCTTCAATACCTATCTTTGGTGGAAAAGGCCTTTTATGAACACATTGTATGTACAACAATAATTAAACTATTAGTTCTGAATCAATCACTTAGTAAGTATATAGCATAAAATGTAACTTTAAACTTTGGTACACTGAAATTGTCAGGTGGGGTACATTTGGAAGTGCGGATGGAATATTCAAAAGAGTAGAGATGTTACGCAGCTATGAAATGGCACTGAAGACATGGTCAGATTGGTTAGAAATCCATATAGACCGCAACAAGTCACAATTATATTTCATGAGCATGTCTCCAACTCATGAATGGTATATAACCAAATCAAAGTTATTTTCTTGCTTAATTATTTCAGATTGTTCATGCCATTCTTTTATTATATCAGGGGCGAAGAATGGGGTAGGACTACCGATGAAAATTGCTACAATGAGCAAGAAATGATCAAAAAAGAAGGATATAGAGGAAGGGGAACAGACCCTAGAATGATGAGAATTGTGGAGAATACCATAGATGACTTGAAGAGGAGAGGTTTGCAAGTGAAATTGATGAACATAACTCAACTTTCGGAGTATAGAAAAGACGGTCACCCATCAATTTACAGGAAGCAATGGGAGGTATTAAGTGAAGAACAATTGGCAAAGCCAACTAGTTATTCAGATTGTATACATTGGTGTCTTCCTGGGGTTCCTGATGTTTGGAATGAACTCCTATATGCTCACATTTTCACATGATATTTCAAGACAAGTAATTCTAATCAAATTTGACAAAAGGATCGTGTTTGTTTGATACTTTATTGTTTAGATTTTTTTTTCATACGAGGGGAAAAAAAACTTATAACCTTTTAATTTTTAAGTCACAAATTGGCATGAGCTTGTTCGCAAGCTACTTTTGGTGGATCACGGATAATAGTCTACTTAGATTGTTTTTGGTGGCTTTATATGATCGACTCTATTCCACAGCCAGAAACACTCACAAGCAGAAGCACATTTATAAATTAAAATCTGAATTTAGGAAAAATACTCTGTTGTTTTATAGATGCTATACTTCATGTAACTTCTCTATAAACTGATAATATTTGATCTATAATAGCTCAAACATGTTCTTCTTTCTCACGATTATGTTGTATATGCTTATTTAATGTTGGAACCTTGTATAAATAAACACATTTCATGGGTGAAAATTGGGAAAATGGTTAAAATTCAGATTGTTAAACTGAGCCAAGTTTGGATGAAGGGTTTTGGGGAGTGATCGACATGTGAGCAAAGTAACCGGAAATGCAATTTAACATCTGCAAAGAAATGGCTTAAATTTACAATATATTAACATGAAAGAGCTATCAGATAAGTGGAGAGCAGTCAGCAGCTCATCCACGTTTACAGAAATCGGAAGCCTTAAACTGAAGAGGTTGGCAAATCCAGTGAGATAGATATCGGACTGTGTTCCTTTGTGTCTTCCAGGAGACTTTTGTTCAGATGAAACATTTGTGGCTTTACGAATTCTATGTAAATGCAACTTTTGTCCTTGGTTTACCAAGTAAAATTACAGAACGATACTACATTTACAAAGACAATGCTACAAATTTCAAGAACTATATTCTTTAGTTTTGTATATATCCTAATATTAGGTGGAATAATTTTTATTACTAAAACAAAGAGAAATATAACCAATGATATAGTATATATAGTGATCATCATGGATAAATGGGGCTATATGCTAATATTAACCAAAACAATAATAAGTACTTGACCTTGATCCTAACATTATTGTATTCTAGTGTGCACCTCTCTGTTCTCGGTCTCAGTAACAAGTGGTCGATGATCGAGTCTCAGTGGTCTTTGAATTTGACACCAAAGTAACCGCAGACTTGGGACTATCATCAGAGGAGTCGATGAACATAACGGAAGATGAGCTACTTCAAAATGAAAGAAATTCTACTGTGGCTAGAGACATAAATCCAGTTTTGTAATCGCATGCCACACTGACATGATGATAATATAATGAACATTATTTTACGTGTCTTTCATGCTCATGCAGAGAAGCAAGAGTTTTATATGTGGTGCAACCAGTGTAACAACAATTTGTGAACTACAAGAGCCTTTTTACTGCTGAAGCAGATAGTTAATTTCTCTAAGCGGACTTCTTTATAACAAATATAAAAATCTAACATATGTTAAAACAGGAAGTCCTTAGTCAAACTTTGGTTCCATACATGACATCGTTTCTCAAGACTTTGGCAGCGTGATCCCTCCTAAATAATACAGGCAGGCAGAAGGCACCAAAGAGCAGCTATAAATATAGCCTCTTCCTTCTTAAACTTCAACTTCTTTTCATCCACCAATTCGTCCTTCATTATTTAGTTTATCTTCTATTCATATTCAAATTTTAATGAAATATATGAGAAAGTCCGGTAAGCTCAGGAGGGATAGCGCCATGGAGACATATGAATGATTCTGAGTCTCTCTGTTTGTGCCTCTTTGTCCTTGTACTGATAGACATGCACACAGATTTGGATGTGTGTTTGGGTATATATTATGTGAAAGATTGATGCAACATATTTTATATTACCATCATCGTTCTCTTGCGCTATCTATCCCGAGTTTCCTGGAATTTTTCATACTCTGTTGAAGTCCAGAAGTCCACATTACTCGAAGCAGATCTACATTCTGGTACGTGTAAGAGTATTACATACAATCAGCTTTGTAATCCCATCTTTTTACTGTATATTCAAAAAATATAACTTCTGCACTTATGGGGTATGTTAGTCAGACCTTTCACTCCATATTTCGTTCAAGACCATTAGTTACAACTGAAACAATAAACTTTCTTCGCAAGGATTAGTAAATCTGATTTTAAGAAGTTTTTTGATGTGTGGGTTACTGAACTTGTGCCCCCCATTTTAGTATATTTGTATGATTACCATATATTATCCGCATTTATTTACATTTTCATTCATTTTGCACCAGATGAAACATAAGATTCAGCATCAGATATCAAGTAAAAGCAGATGATAATCATTGGCATAAATAATAAATTTTAAAGGAAACTGTTCACGACACAGTTGGATAATTTTTAAATTCTAGTCAACCCATTTCTGATCATTGATTTATCATATCAATGGCTGGGATTTTTTTTTTAAAAAAAACTTACGCTATATAATACAGGTCCCTATAAAACTTACGCTGTATTATATCTCGCGGTTGACTGCGCCTCATTTACAAAGCTTTCTTCTCCAGCATCTTTGTTCGTTAAAGTTTCACACTTTTTCCTATTTCTCCTGCTTCGATGTTCTTTTTTTATGGAGCTCTAGCCTCTAGTATTTCTTGTGATTAAGTAAATATATACACAGATGGGGACTAGCCTCTAGTATTTCTTGTAATTAAGTAAATATATACACAGATGAGAACTAGTGAATTCAAAGTTAAAGGAGTCACCCTCTTCCAAATTTCAAGTAACCATTTGATGTAGATTCTTAGGATGACACGTCTCTCAACCTCTGTTGTCATTTTTTTGATTCTCTCCAACAGAAAACACACACATACACAAATTTTGGTTAAAAGAATGTAAAAAATTGAAAAAAGGACTACTTTTTCAAAATATTATTATTGTGTATAAGAAATGGTAACATGTCAAAACCGAAACTAACTGTTAAACTCTACTTTTTTTAACATATTTTCATATTTTTTTAAAGATAAATATTTATTTTAGAATTTTAAAACCAAATATTATTTTCAAAATAAAAAATAAGTTACTTATTTTCAGAAAAAGTACATACATGCCTATTTTTTTCGGAAACAAGAACTTATTTCCTGAAAAAAGTGATTGTCAAACAGGGTCAATATAACGTAAGCTTTTAAGAGTTTTTAGGTAATAAAATTTTTTATAACTTACGCTGTATTATATCATATATACGCTATTTAATATAGCGTACACTTTTTTTTATTTTTAATCTCAACCCTTGATTTTAAATTTCAACGGTACTAGATGGGTTGTGGCGGTAGAACCGGCCCAATTTTAAATGATGCAAATAGGTAAGTATCATGATTGATTGAGAGGAATAGCTAATGGTACTATTACAGTTTACGATATTATTTTGTTGTCGAATGAAGCTAGTAAGATTACTAGTCAGAGAATATGCTAGGTGATTATTTCAAGGTATAAGACAATGAAGAATAGATCAGGTGGTAAACAGACAGGTATGTTAGTCCAAAAATGTAAAATCCAGTGTTATATTATAAGTTATCATTCTATAAATGCAATATTTTTTATGTACAGCCATAGAGAGATACCTTTTGTTTTTGGTATGTGGAGTACAGGTTTGGACTGTCTCTTAGTTATCTTGATATTTAAATCAGTGGAGGACTGCAAGTACAATTAGGGTATCTCTGTTAATTTTTTTTTAAGAAAATAGCTCTACAAGAATGGTTCTGTGAGTATAAATTGTGTACAAAGGAGTAACAACTCTTTTGTACAGATGTACCATATTCCATCAGGACATTGTAGACTACTTTTTGACAAACATATTGGACATCTGATTGAGGGTTTATTAGGAAACAAGCAAGTCAGGAATTTCCTAATTCGAAACATGTCATTTTCTATGATGAGAATATTGACATCTTCTAGGCCGAATGAAGTGCAGGCCATCTCACTGTTTTCCATTCATTAAGTTTATCATTCTGTTTCTTGTTATATGTTCACAACCAGGACTGGGCTGATGTTTTGCAGAGACACAAGCATATATCTAAACCGTTCTAGCTACCCTTAGTAACGGCTGAAGTAGTCAATATGCAAATCAATGTAAATATTAGCTGATTGGATGTTCAAAACTTGGAAATATCCAAAGTTTACAAGTGGAGTTCATTGCAAAGTAGGTTTCTTTTGTGCATCTGAGAACTCAGGCATATAGCTAGATATTGTACAATATAAACAATAATGTATTGTTTTTCAGTTACTCTGGTAAATTCACCCAAAATGTACAGTTTAAATACAGGTTCCATGTCTCCCATCAACATATAGTTTTAAACATCGTGAACATTAGATTTATATCCAATTTCTTCATATATGAATAGCCATGTGCAATCAATAGTTTGCATCTAACAAAAGCATCATATCTATAAATGACTAATTTAGGATAAAGGACCAAGAATGCAAGCATTAGATGCTGGACATAATTTAATATCTTGCAGTAGGCTCTAGTAATATATTTGACACACATGTATAGAGTTTAAGTGGAGTTCCCCTACATTTCTCTCTAATTATACCATCTAGATGATAATAGGTCTGTAATTCAAATTCCTCAAACAATCAATGAACATCATAGCAATGTAGCAATGTGAAAACAGAAGTAAGCTGAAAAATCGACTAATCAAGGTTAAAACACTGAGCGTATATTCATCAACATCAAAAGTTGGTAAGAATTAGTAAAGGTACCAAATACTATGTATCAGTACATTACATGTAAACTCCTATGTAGGAATAACGTTAATTTCAGGACGCAACAACTCAACTGCTCCTGACTCCTGAGCCATTGGTAGGACTCTTGTAGCAAAAAGAGTTCACATTCCAATGGTCTTTTCAAATAGAAGGAATCTCTTTAAATAAATCTCAACTGATTAAGTTCAACATTGTCGACTTCTCTCACATTAGAATCACATATACAATATTCCATCTTGAGCTCCTAAATTATGAGTATCGCCTATACTGATTACTGACCCTATCAGTTTCCTTCGGAAAATCTTCACAATTCGATAGCCCAATGTTGTCATTTTTATCAGCTTTGGATATAAGTTAATCATTTACATACAACATATCTGAAGTCTCTATTTCAAGACATCCGTTCAAGCTAGTCCAGGTTGTGTTGATCATCCCAAAGCTCTAATGGTCTAGAATGAGAATTTTCCCTTTAGTAAATGTACCATTTCCAAGAGTCTTATAAGCAGACACAGATATAAACTTTCTCTGTATTCTGCAAGCGCACATAGTCATACTCTGATCTTCTCCATTATACATACGCAAACTGTCCATCAGGCATCACCTGGTTTTAAATATATTCCATCTGTAATCCTATTTACTACCCATTCATCATATATTTCCTTGTTCATGCACTCCATGATATCAATTGCTTCTCATGGTGCAAAGTCTAAAATATAATGGACTCTGCACTGTTATTGCAGAAGATAGCAATTGATGCAGTAATGAAGGCCACTTTCATGAACTAAACCCATCTCAGTAATAATGTACCAAACAGTGGATGAATCAAGAAACTAAAATCAGCACTTGTTGATTCATTATCTAGGTTTGAAATCAACTATAACAAATTTCTAATAAAAACACATAATACTGAGAGTTTTTGCCTAATGTTGTTGAAGAAGAAAAGGCTCCAATATTCGGGATTAGATCAGTATTTATTTATTTAGTTTAAATCTTTATTTTTGTATGCACAGTAGAAAATCACTTCATAGATGTACGTGGCAAGGGGGCAACAAGTTGTACATATTTATTGTTTTTAGATTAACAGGGGATTGGACTGCCTCGACTGCTGGTAATATATTTCCCAGTATCCCCTGCTAGCAAACTCTGACTCTCATCAGTTTCATCAGTACAAAAGAGCTTCTTAAGCTCCTCCATATATATCACACATTCCTCTACATGCCCTTTCTTTTCTGTCTCAACCACATGAAGATTCTCCTCTTTCATCACATTCAAAACCTCGATTAAGAATAGCAGTGTCCCCATAAATGGCTTTCGCAGCCTGATCATAAGCCTTAGCAGCATCAACTGCTTTATTATAACTACCTAACCAAACTCTCTTAGCCACATAATTATCCAACTCATCACACTTAGGTTCTCTAATTGAAATTGCGTGGACCAGGATAATGTTAAAAAAATAGTACTGTATTAAATTAAAATTAAGTTAGGTGGGAACGCCTTTATAAATAAATCAATAAAAATAATTAACTGGCTCTTATTTCTCTCACTTAGGGTCTGTCTATTTGAGATTGCTTGGGCGTTATTCATTCTAGGCCCAATAATTGACCCATACGGCCTTCAAGCATTGGCCTGCTTTCGTATCACGGTCTTTGGCCTTCGGCTGTCTTTCTTAGGGATAAAAGTATTCCATGTGCTAAAACCTTGACATACTACTTACTAGTATCCAACAACCTATATACATCATTATTGCGCTGCCCAGCTAAAACATACCTACGAAATTCAAGTCAAATTTTACAAAAGTAATGTACGGTCTACAAAATTGAATATAAAAAGTTGGTTCCAAATCATATGATAATGGTAATGGGTTGTGAATATATTGAGCTCCATTATTAATAGAATTAAAATCATTCACAATTATCATGTGACATTTGAGAACTATTTTTGTATATCATTTTATACCCAATATTACTCACTTTAAAAAATTAGCATTCAAATGTTGAATACTCCCTCCGTCCTCTTTTACTTGACTCTTATTAAAAAAACACATATTAAGAAAATATTTAATTACATGGGTTGTTTCTATATTTACCCCTAATAAATGTCTTGAATAATGAAATAAATTTGAAAATAAATTGTAGAGTCAAATATGGGAAATAAGAATAAGGGGTGATCTTGGAAAATATGTAAAAATATATATTGAAATAAGATATGGACAACTATTTAGGGATAAAATATTTTTTTATAAGGATCAAGTAAAAAGGGACGGAGTGAGTATAACATATTCCCTCCATCCCATTTCAAGTGACTGATTTGACTTTTCAATGGTCAAATTTTTTAAAGTTTGACCAAATATTACATATACTATATAATTAGAAAAAATTATAAAATATATATCATTGAAAAGTTTATATAATTTTCTTTAAAATGTACTTTTTAGATTTTTAAAATTATAAATATATATATATATTTTTTTAATTTTCGGTCAAAATTAATTAAATTTAATTGTTAAAAAATCAAATGAAACACTTGAAGTGGGACGGATGGAGTAATAAATAATTTAAAATGGTAATAGCATCGAGCTCAAATTTACATTCTCAATAATAACGGCTTCAACTTCTATCAAACCATTACCGAGGAAGAACCGTGTAACAAGAGCAATTCTAGACATTTCAAAATCGTTTTCCAATGTTTATCGTTATGTTTGTAATCATTTTTTGAATTAGTAGGCTTCGAATTTTATAACTATCTCAACTGGCAAAAAAAATTAGAATTGAGACACAATTGAATTCAATACCTCGAACGACAAATGAGAAGTTCTTTTAACCTCATATGACAAATGATAAGTTTTTATTATCACTTGGAGTATACATGACATTGGGCTATCCATTTTTAAGATGCACATATATCTATGAAAATATACCAACTGATTAAACATTTTATCCATTCGAAAATAGTTTTAGAACTCTAGCATAGTGTACACAATACACAACTACCTCACCAAACACCTCCACTTCTATGAAGTGGGAAGCAAGAAAATCTAGGGCAATTCAATCTGCACATATGGGCCGCCAGCCTAAAAACTATCTACTCAGTTACAGCCATTTAATATATTCATATCGGCCTCTCTTCTTTCATATAATTTCTTCATTATCTAGCTACTGACTTATGCTTATAATACATATTCTTAAGCATGTAAAACATTTATAGTTTGCCCACAAATAGTTCCATTTCCCGAAAACAATTTCAATTCAATTATAGAAAAACTAACAATCATTCATGCTCTATATCACAAATTCTAGAAATAAACTTATTCTTGGCAAATTGAAGTAAAGTATAAGACATCAGAATATCTTTAAAATCTAATAAAAAAACGGAAATAATGCATGCAATATTTTGGTGATCGATTAGTCAAGTACTGAAGTATTAGAGCTTGGAGACGATAACATGATTATCATCACGTCGTCCCATCAACGTGGTATCGAACACTTTGACGAAGAACCTCTCAGGGGGGATTGACAAATTTTGTTGCAAAATGTTGCCTAGAGTTGAAATGATCGCCCTCTTCACTTTTGGTGTGATGCCTCCCATTGAAATTAGCTCAGCATAAGCAGCTGCTTCCTTGTTCCCTTTAAATGATATTTCCACCGATCCTTTTAGCAGAACCATAACATACTGCATCCATGTTTAACCATACAACTATTAGTATATATATATATGTACGTATGCATGTATATTCCTTCATTTAGGCTGCACCACCTTGCACATATAACTTACACCAACTACAATATTTGAACATTGGGAAAAATTGTTCCACACATGATACTCGTCTACTTAAATCTTGAATATATATCTAAATTTTTGAGGTCAATTGTTTTTTCCCAAATTTCATATATATTCACTAAATATTTAGGTCCTGCTAAAAGGCAATCAAAATAATAATTAAATTATTTAGATTTAGAACATAAAACGTAATCTTTATCCACATATTGTAAAAATTGGTAGTTGCATTCATCTAATCGGCATGACAACCTCTTGAAAACTAATTGAATAATTAGTTAAAATAATTAGTCAGAGCACTAATAAGATATGTTATATATATATTAATATAATACTATTTAATTTCTTAATCTTATTGTATGAGTTATTTATTAATCAATACTATATATTTATTATATTATAATAAATATTTTTTTTAAACTATTGTTTGTATTATAATTCATTAAAAAATATACAATTCAAAACATATATGTAGCGATCAATGAAATTACAGCCATGAGTCCGTGATCAAATAAGGAACGCTTTTACAAGAGTGCGTGTCCGTGTGTAGACCGATGACACCAGGCCGACTATAGACCGACGACACTAGCATTTAGTATCCTCAATACCTAATCTAGCATCCCAACACCTAACTGTCTCAAAATTTTAATTTTGTATATATAAAAATATATATATATATCCCAAATTTTCAAATATTATATATATAAATCTATAAAATAACGTATATATAGTCGGAACACCGGGTATAATAAAAAAAATTAAAGAAAAACGTATATACATCCGTTAAGATTTAAAAACTGATTTTGATTAATATTCCCTAAACCTTAGAGCAATCCTCAACACACCGATCCTGAGAGGGACATATATGGAGGAGAGGAAAAGAATGATGCATGAATATATACACACACATGATCGAGTATATGAAATATGTGAAGAATTAAACACACATACATTTTCAGGTCTTCCAATGATACGAGCAAGAGCTTTGGTAGCTTCGGAGAAGACAGGCTCTGTATCAACTCCATCCAAGTTCAAGTTTGTAGATATGTAGAGGCACGGCATCTTTTTAGCAATCAACTCTCTTAATTTCTCTCTAGAGAATAAAAATGAACAATGATATAACCAAACTTACAATAATGGGCTCAAGCTAATGATATAGCACACAAGAGATTGGCAATTGGAGAAAATAAAAGCGCACATTCTTGTTTGCTAAGTTGGTCCCCTATTTATAGCAGCATTTTCCAAATAAAACGTCAACGTATAAGTTAGTTTTATTTGAAAACTACCTAGCAACGGTGCGTCCTTTCGCATATTTGGGTCAAATATAGATATACGAATGTCGTCTCTATTATTCCATTTTTTTCCCTATTTGTTTTCATTTTGACTGTTTTATTTTATAACTTTATTCCTGATTAGGATTAATCTATATAAAATATTTATATTAATAAAGATTCTTGAAATTATTCGAATTTTGATACATAAGTAACGCTTCGAAAGGATTGGAAGATTCGATATCCGAAGAAATAAGATTTTAAAATATATATTTTATTTTAATAAAAATAAGTATGAAGATTATTATTTTAATACTCGTACTATTCATGTATGGTCTTTATTACTACCGTTTTCTTCGTATCTGTTTCCATTTGGACGGTTTTGGTTCCGTAACTTTATTCCTAGGATTAATCTAATATTATCTTCATACTAAATCGTACATGTAGTATATCTACAAAGTAAAGTTTTGTAATACTAAAATGATTATGAGATTGGATTCAAGTTTAAATTTGTGAATAATTTAAGATTCTAACACGTATATAAAATTTGAATCCAAGACAACTATGCCTTATCAAGAAATGCCAATATATGGTGATTTACAAATTTAAAAAGTTTGTGACGCGGAACTGAAATCTTCAATATAAAAAATAGGAAATATTTTGTTTTCCAAATAATTATGTAGTTGTTTTAATTGAATTATTCATACACACACAGGGAAAATAAATCAATTAAAAATTACGATATAAAAACATTTGAAAATAAATTGAGAATTTTTTTGGACTTCTAATAATAGAACAAATCACATGTCGTGAGAATTTGATTATATACAGGCACATGTTGAAAAAATTATATAAAGAAGCAAACCGCTAGCTTAATCAATTTTAAGTACAATGCTCAGGCAGCTTCCGTGTCATTTAATAAATAATTTATAAATTAAATTTATATATATTTCTTAATTTATAAATAACTACTTGCACTATAAAAAAAATTGACCAATTATTTTTTATTGACCTTAACTTCGACAAAGATATGGGCAAAAATTAATTCTTGTTCCTAAATTTGACCGGTTTCGGTTGAATTTAAAATCTGTCAAAAATAGTTGTCAAATTTAACTTAATTTATCTGTATTTTATTGTAGTATTGAGTATGTAGGAATATATAATATAAGTTCATTATTACGAAGTATATAGAATTCATTTGAAATAATCAATAAATATGAAAACATGAAATGAGAATTCAAATTTTATTATTTAAAATAATATTCGAGTTCCAAACATAATCTTAATATATTTATAAACTTTTAGTCGGTTGAAATTGTCCTTGGAATTTGATGGTCAGCCCCGTGGAATGTAATCATATTTCTAAAGAAAATGACACAGACGCATTTTAATCTATGCAGCCGTTCATGAAATACGATTTCAATTTTTTGGTCTTCAACTCTTGTAAATAAAATTTAATAAACATCCAATTATATACTCTCTCCGTTCCATAATTTTTATCTCATTTTAATTTTTTAATTTAAATTTATATAATTTTGATCAATAATTTAAAAATATTTATTTATAATTTTACGACTTACAAATTAATTAATAAAATAGAAAAATTAAATTTTATTGTAATATTTCTTCAATATATATATATATATATATTATATTGTGTTTAATTTGTTCATCAAAATTAATTTATTTGATTTTGAAAAATTAAAATTAGACAAAAATTATGGGACGGATAGATTACTCCCTCTGTCCACTTTTAAAAAAATAAACATTTTAAGAAATATTTAATTATATGATTTGTTTTCATATTTGTCCCTGATCAATGTCTCAAATAATAAAATAAATTTGAAAATGAGTTGTAAAGTAAAACATGAAAAATAAGAATAAAGGATAATTTTGAAAAAATATATTAAAAAATGTATTACAATAATATATATACAATTATTTATTAAAGGCTTATCCTAAGGTTATAAGCGTCCAACAAAGATCAAACACGATGTCAGAAAACAGTATATTGTATCCATTTAAGTACATATTTAAACATGCTACTAAACTTGTATATTTATTTTATATTAAAATCAAAATGATAAAATTTTGATCGATTAGTAGTGTAATATATCAAATTATTATAATTATTAGATTTTTTAAAAATAAATAGATCGAGATCATATTAAAGAATATTCTATATTATAATATTTAAAATTTTATAAAAATATTAAGATTCGAATTTTGTCAATAACATATTAAAATTGAATATTAACATTATTAATTTTAAATATATAAATAAAATATATTATTATACTAAATTTTATATTAACTAAACTTTTTATTAAAATCATATATAATAATTATTATATATTATAATAAAATTATAAAATATTGGAGTAAAAAGGACGCACAGCTTACAAGTTTATGGCCCTAGGTTAAAAATTATATACATTTATCAATTTACAAGTTACTCACCGGCCTTACATAAGTATATACAACGAGTCAATGAAGAAAAGTACTCGATCACTGTACAATACGAGGGCAAATAGCTAATTACACCGCGTGACGGCTGATAAACTCTAATTATATAAGTGTGCACTAAGTACAGTACAAATTTGCAATAATATACAAGTTAAAGCAAACTTAATTTATGGAATATCTCAGTATCCAGCATTCCATGCCAGCTGATGCTAAGCTCAAACTTGGAAGGAGATCATAAATTTAAGGATTATTAGAAAATAAATATGAAATTAAAGTTCATGAGATTATCTCAGAAAAATTACCTAGTGTTGGTGTTTTTTTAGTGTGAATATTTTTATAATTTTATATAATTAGAATAATACCTTCGTATATTTATATGAGAATTTTTTTTAATCTCAGGAAAGTTACTAAGCTCAGGAATATTAATTTCAATAAGTATTATTACTTGCAAAGTTGCGACCAATGTAAATTTAGAAGTTTTGTAATTATTTTCGTCAAAGATTCCAAATATTTGTGTAGCAGGTTTAAACGTTTTGTTTTATTAAATGCACGTGTAAAATTTGCGATGAAAATTTTTCCTAACAAGGACAAATAGCCGGTGACGTACGTTTTATGTTTGCAAGAAAATTGTGATTTATTTCATTACTTTTTTTGAAAATTATAATAATTCATTAATTAAATATCGTATAGTACCCATAATTATAATTTTAAGAATTAACAAATATATAATATGAATTGAATTATATATATATATGTATAGGGTCCTGCTCAAATAGAAAATAGCTTAAATGAGAAATAAAAAACCTTATCATTATACATGCCGCACCCACACACAAATTATATACACCCTCACACACACAATCCCATATATTCTCCTCCGTTTTTAATTTGATTTTTCCCGTCAATTGACAAAGTTTTTTTTCAAATCTAACTTCACCACATTTTTTTTCATCTCCCAACGATCAGTTTTCATACCATATGTGCTATATTTCGGCAAATATAATTTATAATTAAAATAAATTCGTCACTTATCAGATTCAAACTTCAATCACTAAATTATATTACAGAAACCACTAATTTATATTATAGAAATCACTAATTTGTATTACAGAAATCACTAAATTATATATCCCGGGTTCACAAAAAATCATGGAAATCGCCGAAAAAATAAAAATCACCGGAATATATCACATATGGTATGCAAACTGATCGTTGGGAGATGGAGAAAAATGTGGTGAAGTTAGATTTGAAATTTTTTTCACTAATTAACGGGAAAAATCAAATTAAAAACGGAGGGATTATGTGGGATTGGGTGTATGAGGGTGTATTTGATTTGTGTGTGGATGCACCCCTTGCCATTAGATTAGATTGAATATGTGGTGTAGATTTTATTTTCTATTTTCTATTCTAAGTTATTTTTTATTTGAGCAGGACCCTATATATATATATATATATATATATATATATATATATATATATATATATATATATATATTCGTTGAGCAGATCTTTTATTGTAACGTATTCTTTTTCTAAAGTAACAATCTAATCATAATGATGAGAAACATTTATCAAAACATATTCAATAAATTTAACAATAATTGCTAACTCATACAATTTTTTCTCAATATTACGTAACAAAACTACAATTTTGGGTATTAAATTAAAACAAAAACAAACTATCATAAAAGATTTTCTCTCCAAAGTTTTGTGAGAGATTGTTTTCTCTCCATCCTGTGTAAACAGTGCTGTGGGAGTAGCTACGGCTCGATATCGAAAGCTAGATGAACAATTGGCCGATTTAAACATAACAGAAGAAGAGAATGAGGATCTGGTTTTTGCTGCCGATGTAGATAAAAAGTAAACATATACGAGTTATGCTTGGTGGGAAGATATCTCACACAAAGGAATATTAATACCAGAGACATGACGACGAAGATGGCAGATGTATGGAAACCGGTCATGGGAATAAATATTAAAGAGATTGATCCAGGTATATTTTTATTGTAGTTTTATCACAAGGAGGACATGCTTTGGGTACTGAATGGAAGGCCTTGGTCATTCGACAATGCAATGCTTTTAACTCAATTGATCCCACCTGGCGAGCATCCATTGAATGTGCCATTGTGGTTCATGGATATGTGGATTCATATTCATGACTTGCCATCAGGATTTATGTCTGAAATAGTAGGTAAATAACTAGGGGATTTCTTTGGAGAATTTATTATGTACGATGCAAAGAACAATGCAAGTATATGGAGAGAGTTCATGCGTATCAAGATCAGGATTGATGTTAGAAAGCCACTTAAAAGAAGGAAGAAAGTCAAGAGAAAGGATGGAACGGAGTTTGTTGTGACTTGCAAATACGAAAGGTTTGGATACATTTGCTTTTTATGTGGTTTTGTAACACACACGGAGCGTTTTTGCAGAAGATTTATTGACAAAAGAAGTGAAGAGATAACCAAAGAGTGGGGAAGTTGGCTCAGGGCGCAGCCAAAGAGGGCGGCCGGACAAGGGAGGAGCAAGTGGCTGAGAGGAGGGGGATACGGAATGAGAGGCGAAGATTGGGCGGGACAACAATGGCCTAGAATTTTCGGGCAAAAATCCAGGAAGGACAGGTAATGAGATAATTATGAAGCGCGATATTAGGAATTCTGGGTCGAACACGGCTGTCAAAGCTGGCATGGAGGGAAATCAGAATGAGATAACATTATTATCGGAATCTGTTCAAAATTTAAATACTAGTATTGGGTCAGATGAAGAGGAATGCATTGGGCTCAATTTAGAAGATAGAAAGTGGATGAGAAGTGGGCCTGAAACAAAAACCATAATGGACATAGACGAGAGACTGCAGATTATGATGTCTAGCACCAAACTGGATACAAACATGGAAGCTGGGTTTTCTGGTACAGATTGTTCAACATCCTCACAAACTGTTTTGGCTAAGCTTGCACAGCAAGCTAGCCACCTACAATGATTCTGCTAAGTTAGAACTGTCGAGGGTTGGGGAACCCGCTCACAGTTCGAATCCTTGGGGACCTAATCAAGTCTCATAAACCCGCTTTATTATTTTTATCTGAAACACTGGTAACATGTGATACAATCGCTGAGTTGTGTGTAAAGTTTAGTTTTGCAAATTTTTTTGTTGCTGACAAAGTTGGAAGAGGTGGTGGCTTGGCTGTTTTGTGGAAGAAAAATATTATGTGTAGCATTGTGGGCTCCTCTCTTAACCATATAGATATTCATATCCTGGAGAGAAATTTCCCAACGTGGAGGTTAACTTGTTACTATGGCTTCCCAGAGCGAACTCGACGACATGATGCTTGGAATTTTTTTAGGCATCTAGCTGTGCAGAATCAACTCCCATGGTGCATTTTCGGGGACTTTTATGATATCTTGTATACTACAGATAAGGAAGGGAAAAACCTTCATCTACAAGCTTTATTTGATGGGTTTAAGTCGGCCATTGAGGATTGTTTGCTAACAGATGTTGCTCTTACTGGTGGAAATTTTACATGGGAAAGGAGCAGAGGTACCCCAAACTGGGTGCCAGAAAGACTTAATAGAGCATTTACAAATGATGAGTGGTGGCACAAATTTCCCTGGTGTAATCTCTCGGTTTCGCATACAACTTGTTTTGATCATGATCCGATTAAACTGGACCTGGTAAACGTATCTCTCTCTAGCAAATAATTTCGATTCCATTTTGAAAATACATGGTTAAAAGAACCCTTGTTCATCAGGAGGTATCTAATTTTTGGAAGGGGTTACCTCCAACTCATCTCTTACCCAAATTAATCTCAGTTTCTTCTTTCTTGGCTAAATGGGGAAGAAATTTCTTCCATAAATTCGGAGATAAAGTGAGAAAACAGAAGGAGGTGCTCAATATTTTAGCTAATTGTGAGGATACAAATGGTGTCAAACAGTATTTTGAGAGGAGAGAAAGGCTGAATGAACTCTTGTTACATGAAGAGGTTTACTGAAAGCAATGTGTGAAGGCATTTTTGCTCATAGAGGGCGACACTAATTCAAAATTTTCCCATGCCCATGCATCATTTAGGAAAAAACTCAATCACATAATGCAGCTGAAAACTGATGAAGGTGAGGTGATTGATAACCATGAAGCTATGTGCGAGATGACGAAGGAATACTACAAGAATGTGTTCACTGGCCCAAGGACAAGTACAAATTATAAAGCTAGTACTGAGATGGGTGTAGTCACAGATATTCAGAATGCCAAGCTTGTTGTAGAATTGTCATTTGAGGAGTTTAATGTTGTTGTTAAACAGATGCATCCGAACAAAGCATCTAGTCCGGATGGATTTAGTCTAGCTTTTTTTCATTACTTCTGGGAGCTCATTGGGAAAGAAGTATTTAATTATTGCAAATGATGGCTGAATGACTTGGCTTTTCCTGCAGATGCTAATAATACGAACCTGGTACTAATACCGAAGAAGGATAATGTCGAGAAGCTGGCTGATTTATGACCTATAGCATTATGTAATGTGCTATATAAAATACTTGCAAAGGTGTTCGCCAATATTCTTAAGTTGATACTTCATGCCACAATTTCTGAAAACTAATCCGCTTTTGTCCCGGGGCGGAGTATAACAGACAATGTTCTCATTGCATTTGAAGCTATACACCATATGAAACGGAAAAACACTGGAAGTGATGGTAAGGTGCACTGAAACTTGACATGAGTAAATCTTATGACCGTGTTGATTAGCATCATTTGAGACACAGAATAGAAGTAATGGGGTTCGGTGACAAGTGGATTAAGTGGGTTTTGTTATGCTTCAATGGCACTTCAGTTGGCCCTATAAACCCGAATAGAGGACTATGGCAATGAGATCCACTATCTCCCTACCTGTTTCTTCTGTGTGTTGAAGGTCTGTCTCATGACTTAAACACAACTGCAGCAAATGGTAACATTCATGGTTGTAAGATCAGTCCATCAACACCTGCCATAACTCACCTTTTATTTACTGACGACGGTTTTCTATTCTTCAAAGCTTCAATGGAAGAAACTGATACTATAAAGCACTTGTTGAATTCATATGAGTTTTACTCTGGGCAGCAGTTAATTTTCAAAAATCTGGGATATTCTTCAGTGCGAATGTCAGGCGTGTTAAACAAGAAGTAATTGCAGAAAAGCTGGGAGTTACGAATAAGCTGGGAGATAGTAAGTATTTTGGTTTACCATCACTTGTTGGGAGGTCAAAGAAACGTGTCTTCAATTTTCTTAAAGACCGAGTCAGTAAACGGATTCAAGGGTGGAGTAATAAAATTCTATCAAAAGTTGGTAAGCTAGTCATGATTAAAAATGTGGCACAGGTAATTCCATCTTATTGCATGTCATATTTTTTAATCTTACGGTCGCTTTGTCATGAGATTGACAAATTGATGAATGGGTATTTGTGGCAATCCAATAGTAGCAGTAGCAAAGGTATTCGATGACTTGCATGGGAAAGGATGTGTATGCTAAAAGTAAAGGGGGTTTGGGCTTCAGAAACCTTTAGAGGTTTAATCTAGCTCTTATGAGAAAATATATGTGGAATTTTATGACCAATCCATACTCTTTAGTGGCTTGCATGTACAAAGCTGGATACTTTAGTAACTATCACATTCTTGAAGCACGGAAAGAGACAGGGTCGAGCTTCATATGGAATGGGCTATGTGAGACAAAAGAGAAGCTTAGTAGATGATACAGATGGGTGCTTGGGGATGGAGCAGTTATTAATATTTTTAGAGACCCGTGGTTGTGGGGTAAAAGAGATTTTCGTGTGGAGAATCATCATGTCAACAATGTTAGAAATGATAGAGTATGTGAGTACTTCCGTCCAAACACCAAAGAGTGGGACGTGCAAAAGGTACAACAAACATTTCATGACGACGATGTTCAGTGTATTCTTCAAACTCGAATTCCCCAGAATCAAGTTAAAGACAGAGTGACGTGGGTAGCTTTTAATGATGACAAATATACTGTCAAGTCGGGGTATCATTTTTGGTATAATAACAATAGTAATGCGACTTCTATGATTGAATCAAAGGGATGGAACAGGTTTTGGAATCTTGATCTACCACATAAAATTAAAGTTTTTTGTGGAGATTCTGCAGAGACAATATTCCTGTCTAGAATTTTCTGAGGGGTAAAGGAGTATCAACTACAATTGTTTGTCCTATGTGCGAGGTTGATGTGGAGCACTTACTGCATGCCTTTTTTGACTGCCGTTATGCACATCAATGCTGGTTGAAATCTGGGGTAGTTTATGATATGAGGGAAGTGTAGGATGCATCACGGTGGTTGCTGGAGAAGCTGAGTAGTGAGAACGAAGAAAAGTAAATTACTATATCCAAAGTACTGTGGGGAATTTGGTATGGCAGGAATAAGAAAGTGTGAGAGCTAAAGAAGATAGAACCAGGTGCATTGTTAGAGCTATGTTCTCGACAGGTAGTAGAGTGGTAAGAAGCTCAGAAGAAGAAACAGCTTATTAGTCTAGGAATGAGTGATTTTGGGAAAAAGTTGGATATATGATGGCAAGCTCCGGAAGTGGGATGGAGCAAGCTAAATGTGGATGCATCAGTTTTTGCAGGGGCCTCATCTTTTACTATAAGCATGGTTCTGCGGAGTCACACGGGTGAGTTTGTTACAGGGAAGAATTTGATATCAAATGAGTAGTGTCTACAATGGAGGTTGAGGCAGTAGGCGTTCATGAAGTTTTAATTTGATTGAAGGAAAGAGTAGTTCATCATGTAGTAATTGAAACTGACTCTCTTCTTGTGGTGGAAGCTATTCATAAGGACTTGGTATATCAATCGGAGGTGGGTAATATTCTGGACACATGTTGCATGAAGCTAAGGGATAAAGATGACTTGATCATACTGACACGTTAAAAAGCAAGCAAATAGGGTAGGGCACATCATGCCTAGAATTCCTTGTTTGCTAGATAGCTACAATATATCTTTGGCTCCTCCGCATTGTGTATTGGAGACCTTATTTTTGGATTCTATTGCTCATTAATGAAAATCATTTTACGTCAAAAAAAACTATCATAAAAGAGAACAAAATTTAATATATAGATAGATAAAACTCAATAATTAGAGACAATTAACACTCTAAAAAAAAGAGATTTATTGAATAAAAAACAAATTTATAAAAGAAATAATGCAAAAAAAGGGATTTATAGTCACCTTAATAGTTGATGATAGTCCTTAAATCAATGAAATAAAAATTAAAATTTTTACGGTAGAGAGCTAAAAAAGAGGCAATTCTTTTCTTAATGATATATTTATTCCATTACTTAATGAAATTATAAGAGAAAAAATGATGATTATAAGGTCCTGCAAAGCATGTTGATTTTTTTTTTAAAATATGTTTAAAAATTGTTTTTAAAGAAAGTAAGTACTTTAATTTAAAAATAGAAAAAATGATTTTCCAATTTTATGAAAAAGTTATTATTCAAATTTTACAGAAAACAGGTTTTAATATCAAATTTTCTAAAAATATTATTTTTTTAATAATATACCTAAAATATGTTCATTCCAAATATATTATCTTGTTACCAACATTTTTTTAACAATTATCTTTTCATATAAAAATTAATCTGAAACAAAGCCTAAAAATATTAACATGTGAAACAGAGTATGCACGTATTATAGTTGATTGTTAGAATAATATAAGATCATGGATATACCTAGTCAATTGAAAGGATTTTTAATTAAGATCCTTTAATTTTCTCGGGGAGTACATTTCGCGGCCAACCAAATCTTTGACGGGGAACGGGATCTAGCTATCAGGTCAGAGAGAGGCGTGTCCCGTAAGCTAGTCCCAAAAGAATAGCATAATATAATAAAATGAAAGATCAGTCGGACTCCTATCATTTTAAGATTTTAAATGAGCCGTTTGTTCAACACAGTATATAACTCTAGTCAGTAGGGGTCATAATTTATTAGAGACACAAAAGATAAATTATTGCCGATAAATGGGTTTTTGAGAGCGGGTTAACCAACTTGTTAAGCCAGTTTAGAAAAGCAGACAGACACAGTGTTTAATCATCACCCCGGTGCCACATTTATATGAATAAACACGGCCTAATTATGGCTTTAGAGATGATCGAGAAACACTAGCCACCCCACCTTGACATTTTAGCATGTCCGCATACGCATGCATGCCGTGACCATGCACTACCAAAAATGAGAATGTTTATGGGTTTTAATCATATATCAAGATATATTGTACATCGATCTTAAAAACGTGTTACTTATGTCTCAAATATAATTATACTCTAGATGTAAGCTCTAATCTTTCACCCCCCACTAAAGATTATCAAATATAAACTGTCTGGCAATTAGCAAGAATACACGTAGGGCCTATCGGCCATTATGTATGCATGTATATTTTGAGAAAAATGGGAGTCATGATTCATGGTGGAGGCAAGAAGAAACCCAATTAAAAAACAGCATATGAAGCAATTAAGAGTCTTCTGTATTTAAAGGCACGGTCATAATGTATGTAAGAATATGAGCAATTAGAGTACTGAGGATTCAAGTCTTTACAGACAGTCGTCCAGAGTTACAGACAATATTGATAACTAGGTGAACACTCTTAGAGTCTTAGTTAAGAGTTGAGCAAAAAACAAAAAATAAAATTAATAATCGAGACTAAATTTTGAAGAACTATTCATGTTGTAATTTATATATTATTTTCTCAAGATATTCGTACTCATCTATAACGTTTTGTCCAAGATCCTATTGTATTAGGCGATATTACAACGACAACTCGATCCGTGGGGAAAAAGAGATGTAAACGTTCATATGACATTATATATAGTATTTTTATATTTTTATTAACATCCCGTGAAATTGCATACCTACATGGATAGATAGGTGTTATGGCTAATAATAACCAATTTTAAATATTACCAAATTATTAATCTGTCAGTTAGTTAAATTCAATTTCAATTCATTGTCAGCTAGCTAAGATATGTAAGACAGTACAAAAAAAGTAAATAATATCAGATTTTTTAGTCATGTTCGACCCATATCCCTGGTATGGTGCCCTACCAACTGGTAATAGAGAATATTATTAATCAGTGAAATAATCGATTACAAGATTACAATAATATTCCCCCATTTTCCCTTATAACTAATATTAACTTGTTGAAACCCCTATTTCTTAAATCCTTGCTCTCTAAGTTTTATACTACCCTGATACAGATTTATCTAACTTATAGTTCCCGGACCATATTTCACAAGCTCATATATCCAGTTACGAATTGATTACAACACAATCACAAGTAAATGAAATAATACATCAAACTATAAACTCGCTCACGTATATATATAAATATATAGAATACTAGAACTCGAAAAGATGTTATGTAAGAAAATTTTGACTAGAGAATGTGCGGATAGATTTCGCAAATTAGTATGTGTTCTTCGCTTGGTGAAGAAAAGGAAATACACATGTGTGTATGTGTGTGTGTGTGAGAGAGAACAAATAGTATTAGAATTAACTTAGTTTTGATAATTCAAATCTCAGTTTTTCAAAGTTACGAATATTGAAGATAATATAAACGTTTGAAAATAGGCTCGATATAAGTTTAAATAATATAGATAAAAGTTTGTTAAAAGGATAAGAGATTAAATAAAATCTAACTCCTATAAGGAAAACTAGTTTGAATAGGAAAATAGGTTTGGATAAAATATAATTTGAGTTCTAATATAATATATACATATATATATATATATACACACACATATATATACACATATACACACACACACACACACACACACACATATAGAGAGAGAGAGAGCTACTCTAGTGAGAACATATTAAAATTAGAACTTAGAACCAATTAAACTCAATATTTAAAACCCAATCCAGTATTTTAAAAAACCCAACCCAACCCAATATTTTAAAAAGAGGGATACGAAAATAAAAACACAGTCACACAACTTTAACTCTCCCGCTTCAATATTCATCAAACCCACTTCATCAAACCCACTTCAACAAACATTCATCAAATATTCGCTCAAAACCGACTCGAATTACTAATCGTAAGTTTGTAATCTTCAAATTTAGACTCAAATTAAAGATTTTATGTATATATTTGATTGCATGTTATTTGATGATTCAATCACTATTTTCATACTTGTAATCATCAGTTTTTGATTCGAATCAACAAGTTTATGTATATAAAAACACATTCTATGTTGTTTACACTTGGATTGTTGATTTGATGTTTGAAATCCTGTTGTTTGGACTAGCATCGTGTAATTATACATATATTTTGTAGTTGCGTAGTACAAATTAGGGTTATATGCTTTTGAACACTTTAAAAACTGATTTCGATTATGCAATACTCTTGTTTGGACTGGAATCGCGTAATTTAAGCATAAATTTTGCAGTTGCGTAGTAGAAATTAGGGTTCTATGCTCTTGAACACTTTAAAAGATGATTTCGATTGTGCAACACTCTTGTTTAGACTGGAATCGCCTGATTTAACCATATATTTGGCAATCGTGCAGTAGATATTATGGTTTTTTGTTGTTGAACACTTTAAAAACTAATTTCAAATGTGCAATACTCTTGTTTAGACTAGAAACACATAATTTAAGCATATAATTTGTAGTTGCGCAGTAGATATTAAGTTTCTTTGCTATTGAATACTTTAAAAATTGATTTCAATTATGTAATACTCTTTTTTAGATTGGAATCGTCTAATTTAAGCATATATTTTTTACTTGTGTAGTAGATATTATGGTTCTTTGCTGTTAAACACTTTAAAAACTGATTCCGGATATATAATACTCTTGTTTAGATTGGAATGACCTAATTTAAGCATATATTTTGCATTTGCGCAGTAAATATTATGGTTCTATGTTCTTGAACACTTTAAAAATTGATTTCGATTATGCAATACTCTTGTTGGACTGAAATAGCGTAATTTATTCATATATTTTACAGTTGCGTAGTAGAAAATAGGGAAATTCTAGTCTATATTGTCAATAAATTAGTTTTGGGAAGTATGATCTATTTTATTTGGCAGGAGAGGAATCTCAGAGTTTTTAAATCTCAAAACAGGTCGACAGCTCAAGTCAGTGCTCTAATTGAAGAAGTATTGAAGTATAAGATCATGGGATTGAAAATCAAGTATAACAGTCGAGTTTGTAATTTGTTATAAATGTGAAATGTGCCTTATGAGTTGCCTTCAAATCAAAATAATGTTTAGATATACGTGTAGGTTGATTCTTACTTTTTCTGGAGTTTCAAACTTGCATAATTTTTATGGAAATTGGAGGATGGAGAGACCAGAATTGTAAAAGGACTAGCTATTTACGCAAATGATGCAACACTTGGGTGTTTTGAGTAGATTTGGTGTTGCAGGAAGATATAAGTTTTGAGATCAGGGTGGCTTGCTGCTGCTGCGTTCTTTAGGTCCAGACTTATTTTTTGGCTTTGATGAATTCTTGCTTGGAAGTCATGCCAGAAGCAGTAGTAGATTGTAGGCTATGCTCGTGTGGTAAATAATGCATATGCAAGACTCTAGTGGAGGATTTACTAATCCAAATTCTACTCATCATGCTACATGGTGTATTGCATTAGTGTAAGTGGCCAAGAAGAGCTGTTATATTGCTTATATCGAGGTTTGGTGAGTTTATTTATGGAGGTGGATATTTGGTATTGCAGTTATAAGTAGTAAATGTGGGATTTTAAATGTCTGTGAGGTCTGGGGCTGTAGGGATTTCTGTGGAATTTATGTGTCTTGTTGCAGTACTACTATGAATTTTACCTGCCATTATTGTGCTGAGAATTTAATTTTTATACACGGTTATGATGCTAGGAGATCTGATTTGGGAGCTAAAGTGCAGCTGAAATTAAATGAGTGCTGGGAAAATATGGAGTTGAAACAAGATCTGAAAACCAAGATTTATTTATCTAACTATTTATTACATTTTACAGGTCTTCTCCCAGTTTGCAGAACTTCTGGTTTTGGGGTATTAGAAGCTCAGAACAGATGTGATGAGCATGGAATGCCAGTACAAACATATACAAGCTATATTAATCATGTTAAAGATTGGATATTTTTGTTTGTAGATTCTTTATTTACCTCAATTCCCAAATGAGGTAATTATTGTATGCATATGTAAACAGTTAAATAATTAATTCACACAAGAATCACTAATAAAATAGAACATAAATTTACCCACTTATTAACTGGATCACCAAATATCTGACTTGAATCACCAAAATTAATCTCTGCAGAAAAGACATGAGAATGATCAAGGTTTGCCAAATGAAGTTCAAGTGCCTCAATCCCTAAATGAGGTAATTATTTTATGCATGTTTAAACACTTAAAAAATAATTCACACAATAATCACTAATAAAATAGAACATAAATTACCCACTTATTAACTGGATTACCAAAATGCTGACTTGAATCACCAATTTAATATCTATTCTCATTTATTAACTGGATCACCACTTCTACTCATTAACTGGATCACCAAAATTCAGTTTTCTGTAATTTTCTATCATTTATTTGTCGGTGCTACCCAACCACTTTAATTTTCTATAATTTGACAAGCATTTTTTTTGTATGAGAATTTATTGAGACTCTTAATTATGTAGTATTATTAATTTAATTTAATTTAATTTAATTTTGAAATTTACTATGATCTTTGACACTTGCCGTAGAATATTCTTAAACTAAGTGAAACTAACACAATGTCCCTGGTTGTTGTACCCATCCTTCTAGTAATTTTTTACACAGGCAGGACAGAAACCCAGCTTGATCGACTGAGAACAGAGTACGTTAATGTTATTCTCATATCACATTTAAATGAAAAGAGGGATTTTGTTATCAACCAAGCAAAGAAACTCTACAACAAGATAACAAAGTGAGATTTGATGAGTATAGTGATCGCAACAAGCTCAAAGAAAAAGAAGAGAAAAACATCTCCTGGCATTGTTCTATTCCTGAAGAAATTCGTGAAGAAGACAATGTCCATGTTACCGACGCTGATTAATCATTACATAGATTGCTATTAATTCATCATTTAGTCTGTACATTGTGATTAAATCCTACTTTAGAAGCTATTAGTACGGATATGTGATTTGTTACTCGGATTGGTTAGTCATCCATTATTATATAAATTTGATGAAATCGATCATTTTATAACAATTTTCATTTCGTTATCATTTAGATTGAATCCTAATTTAGACATTATTAGTACCAATCTGTGATTTCCTACTCTTTTTGGGTACTCATTTTCACTATTATATAACTTTGATTACTTCATATTATATACATACATTCTGACTATTAACAGAATTTATCAAGAAGTAAACTTAAATAGATGAAACACTATATGAAATGTATACATTAGTAATTATTTAAAAAAGGTTTGGGAATGGAACATTTTCACCAGCCAATGATACAAATAAAGTTTGGTATCTCACAAAGATAATTATCTACATTTATGGCAATTATCTTTTCCTTTTTTCATAAAATAAATTTTATAAACTAAACGAATAATAAAAAGAATACATAATACAAACCATGTTAGTTTAAAAAAGTTACATAGTGAGTAAAAATTTATAATAAAATCCAATAACACATAGTTTTCTGCTTTGGGGAGTGTACAGTTGCAATTTGTAGCTAGCATTGGTGCAGTGGCTTTGTTTTTGGATTGTGCTGTGTTTGCAAAGAAGGATTTCATTTTTCCTTTTATTTTTTAGTCGTCGTACTATTGTGTTTAGAGATAATTTGTTTTTGTTCTTTTTGGCTTTTCTCGTGGAGTATGTTCCATGGGAACTTGACTTGGTTTCTTAAGAGGAGTCCTCGCAAAACTCTTTTATACATATTTTTTATTAATATATCATGATGAGGTGTCGCCCTCATTTACCCAAAAACACCCTACAACCCTAAATCTAAACCCCTAAACCATAAAATATAAACCCTAAATCCCAAACCCTAAGTTCTACGAATATTAAATCACTAAAAAAATAGTGAATCACTAAAAATAGACTAATTCACTTAATTTTTTGTTGAATCATAAAAAATATTAAATATTAAATCCCAAACATAAACTCAAAATCCCTGAACCCTAAACCCTAAGCCTAAAACCCTATAACCCTAAACCTCAAAACCATAAAACTTAAACCCTAAGTTCTACATATATTAAATCACTAAAAAAATATAATGAATCACTAAAAAATATGCTAAATCACTTAATTTTGTGTTGAATCACTAAAATATAAACCCTAATTCCCAAACCCTAAGTTTTATGTATATTAAATCACTAAAAAAATATAGTAAATCACTAAAAATTAGGCTAAATCAATTAATTTTAGCTTTAATCATAAAAAATATTTAAAAATTAAATGTATACACCATATGCCACTAAAAAAGTGTAAATCACTAAAGATCTCAAATAAATTACCAAATACTGAATCACTAAAATATCAAAGAGAATCACTAAAAAATTCAATATAAATATACCCAAAATGTATTCATATATCATAGAGACAGCTATAACATTGTTATTACAAAATATGTACAAAAGAATTTGAGAGGACTCCTCTCAAGAAGACAAAAACAAGATTTTCATAGAACAAGCTCCATGAGAAAAGCCAAAATAAAAAACACAAGTATCTCTCGACACAATAAAATATTAAAAACCAAATGAAAAACCAATGCCTTCTTAGCAACCGAAAATCCCAAGACCACCACTGCAGTTTTAGTATCTCCACACACCCCAATGAAAAAAAAAATTGGCGGTGACCATTATTTCATTACCACTATACTTCAGCTGCATATCAACAGAAAATGCCACCTTGAAACAATTCCAGGCTAGTGATATCCACCTGCAAACTAGATACCAACCCTTCCCACTAACAGCCTTAGTCACTTTGATTAAAACTTCACCTTGACTTATGCAAAATGCTAACAGACCTATACGCTGCTGCAGAGTTCTGCAAAAAACTGAGAATCCAGAACAAATATAGCAGGCAAGAGAATGAATAACATATATCCAAGGCCTGGGCTAACGTGCAAACAAAGAACACATAATTTGAGAAAACCGACTTTGCTTGCACTGCTTGCTTCATCTCAATCTTTGCACAAGTCAAAAAATGCACAAAGATTGCAACCATTGAAACTCCTATCTGCATACTGATTGCAAACTCCCATCTGCATAAAAAATTCTAGCCCTCCACACACTAGTTCATACAGATTTGTAAATTTATGTACCACCAAATGCTAGATTTAGGAAAACTCTTCCACCCTTGCAGTATTGAAACCACATGCAAAATCATAAAAGCTTGAATAAAAATTACCTTGATTACAACTAATTCTCAACAAATTGTCCATAATCATTGTGAAATTTGATCTCTCTTTATAAATCTGACCCCAGAAATAAATTTTACAAGTCTGCGACAAAGCTACAGACCCACCAGAATTGCATTGCTGAGCCCGAAAACAAGATCTATGACACTGCAAAAATCAGCTACAGAACTTCTAACAAAGGCCATATTATCTCCATTTGCAGCACTACTAATCTAGAACTGCATCTTGTACCAGAGAAGATCCAAACAGAAATTTTTTTGCCGCAAGTACGAAAATAACAAATCTGACCCTTAAATATCTGAAATTTTCTGGCAAAAAACTCATATATAAATAAATCTTATTGTAGAACCCTTCCAACTCAACACATGTGCACTACGACACTTGAAATTCAGAAACATCAAAACAAGTCTTCCAAAACCACCATTGAGTAGATCTGGAACTCAATTGTGACATGTCATAGAAATTATTCTCGCTCTCTAAATTCGCATATCAAAATAACTAAAACACATGAATACATATTAGAACAATTTGTAAATGACAAAACTCGGATCACTAATAAAAAATTAGTGATTCAAATTACTGATTTAATTGAAATAAGATACAGAGTCGAAATTAAAACAACCTAACAATTGTTATGTCGAAAAAACATAGCTTTTTCATTATAATAAATCAATATATCTAACAACCACATGCAAAATCATAAAAACTTGAATAAAAATTACCTTGATTACAACTAATTCTCAACAAATCGTCCATCTGACATGCCATCTGCGTTGCCCAGCCAAGATACGGGTCAGATTCCCCCAAGCTCCAACTGGGGTTGGTAACAATTAGAAAATACTAATATGAATAATTTATCATCATAGCCTCTTTGTTATAGCATTATTACTGTTGGACTTGTTCTATTGGACTTGCTCTTAGATACATACATACATACATACATACATATATACATACAGTATGAGATGGAATGGAATTGAGTTGGACAAGGTGAAGCAAAAGGAGACGATAATTACATTTCTCCAAATAACCAAACAGAGCCTTAAGATCTGAATCTGACGCTTAGATAACAACAACAACCACAAGATGAAGAAGACAAGGTGTTGTGTGTGTCAACTGACAAGGGCGGTTGATTTGGTGAGAGAAAATTAATTAATTATACAGTATTTATAAAATAATGACCAGATTAAATGAAGGATTAGATGAGGATTATAATTTTGTATTGGGATGGGCTGTTTTATTGGGCTGAGCTATTTGGTTCTAAGTTCTAATTTTAAGTTAGGTTCTCATTTGAGCACATGCCTATATATATATATATATATATATAGGGAGCTACTCAAGTGAGAACATATTAAAATTAGAACTTAGAACCAATTAAACTCAATATTTAAAACCCAACCCAGTATTTTAAAAATCCCAGCCCAACCCAATATTTTAAAAAGAGGGATACGAAAATAAAAACACAGTCACACGACTTTAACTCTCCCGCTTCATCAAACCCACTTCATCAAACCCACTTCAACAAACATTCATCAAATATTCGCTCAAAACCGACTCGAATTACTAATCGTAAGTTTGTAATCTTCAAATTTAGACTCAAATTAAAGATTTTATGTATATATTTGATTGCATGTTATTTGATGATTCAATCATTATTTTCATACTTGTAATCATCAGTTTTTGATTCGAATCAACAAGTTTATGTATATAAAAACACATTCTATGTTGTTTACACTTGAATTGTTGATTTGATGTTTGAAATCCTGTTGTTTGGACTAGCATCGTGTAATTATACATATATTTTGTAGTTGCGTAGTACAAATTAGGGTTCTATGCTTTTGAACACTTTAAAAACTGATTTCGATTATGCAATACTCTTGTTTGGACTGGAATCGTGTAATTTAAGCATAAATTTTGCAGTTGCGTAGTAGAAATTAGGGTTCTATGCTCTTGAACACTTTAAAAGATGATTTCGATTGTGCAACACTCTTGTTTAGACTGGAATCGCCTGATTTAACCATATATTTGGCAATCGTGCAGTAGATATTATGGTTTTTTGCTGTTGAACACTTTAAAAACTAATTTCAAATGTGCAATACTCTTGTTTAGACTAGAAACACATAATTTAAGCATATAATTTGTAGTTGCGCAGTAGATATTAAGTTTCTTTGCTATTGAATACTTTAAAAATTGATTTCAATTATGTAATACTCTTTTTTAGATTGGAATCGTCTAATTTAAGCATATATTTTGTACTTGTGCAGTAGATATTATGGTTCTTTGCTGTTAAACACTTTAAAAACTGATTCCGGATATATAATACTCTTGTTTAGATTGGAATGACCTAATTTAAGCATATATTTTACATTTGCGCAGTAAATATTATGGTTCTATGCTCTTGAACACTTTAAAAATTGATTTCGATTATGCAATACTCTTATTGGACTGAAATAGCGTAATTTATTCATATATTTTACAGTTGCGTAGTAGAAAATAGGGAAATTCTAGTCTATATTGTCAATAAATTAGTTTTGGGAAGTATGATCTATTTTATTTGGCAGGAGAGGAATCTCAGAGTTTTTAAATCTCAAAACAGGTCGACAGCTCAAGTCAGTGCTCTAATTGAAGAAGTATTGAAGTATAAGATCATGGGATTGAAAATGAAGTATAACAGTCGAGTTTGTAATTTGTTATAAATGTGAAATGTGCCTTATGAGTTGCCTTCAAATCAAAATAATGTTTAGATATACGTGTAGGTTGATTCTCACTTTTTCTGGAGTTTCAAACCTGCATAATTTTTGTGGAAATTGGAGGATGGAGAGACCAGAATTGCAAAAGGACTGGCTATTTACGCAAATGATGCAACACTTGGGTGTTTTGAGTAGATTTGGTGTTGCAGGAAGATATAAGTTTTGAGATCAGGGTGGCTTGCTGTTGCTGCGTTGTTTAGGTCCAGACTTAATTTTTTGGCTTTGATGAATTCTTGCTTGGAAGTCATGCCAGAAGCAGTAGTAGATTGTAGGCTATGCTTGTGTGGTAAATAATGCATATGCAAGACTCTGGTGGAGGATTTACTAATCCAAATTCTACTCATCATACTACATGGTGTATTGCATTAGTGTAAGTGGCCAAGAAGAGCTGTTATATTGCTTATATTGAGGTTTGGTGAGTTTATTTATGGAGGTGGATATTTGGTATTGCAGTTATAAGGAGTAAAGGTGGGATTTTAAATGTCTATGAGGTCTGGGGCTGTAGGGATTTCTGTGGAATTTATGTGTCTTGTTGCAGTACTACTATGAATTTTACCTGCCATTATTGTGCTGAGAATTTAATTTTTATACACGGTTATGATGCTAGGAGATCTGATTTGGGAGCTAAAGTGTAGCTGAAATTAAATGAGTGCTGGGAAAATATGGAGTTGAAACAAGATATGAAAACCAAGATTTATTTATCTAATTATTTATTACATTTTGCAGGTCTTCTCCCAGTTTGCAGAACTTCTGGTTTTGGGGTATTAGAAGCTCAGAACAGATGTGATGAGCATGGAATGCCAGTACAAACCTATACAAGCTATATTAATCATGTTAAAGATTGGATATTTTTGTTTGTAGATTCTTTATTTACCTCAATTCCCAAATGAGGTAATTATTGTATGCATGTGTAAACACTTAAATAATTAATTCACACAAGAATCACTAATAAAATAGAACATAAATTTACCCACTTATTAACTGGATCACCAAATATCTGACTTGAATCACCAAAATTAATCTCTGCAGAAAAGACATGAGAATGATCAAGGTTTGCCAAATGAAGTTCAAGTGCCTCAATCCCTAAATGAGGTAATTATTTTATGCATGTTTAAACACTTTAAAAATAATCCACACAATAATCACTAATAAAATAGAACATAAATTACCTACTTATTAACTGGATTACCAAAATTCTGACTTGAATCACCAATTTAATATCTATTCTCATTTATTAACTGGATCACCACTTCTACACATTAACTGGATCACCAAAATTCAGTTTTCTGTAATTTTCTATCATTTATTTGTCGGTGCTACCCAACCACTTTAATTTTCTATAATTTGACAAGCATTTTTTTTTGTATGAGAATTTATTGAGACTCTTAATTATGTAGTATTATTAATTTAATTTAATTTTGAAATTTACTATGATCTTTGACACTTGCCGTAGAATATTCTTAAACTAAGTGAAACTAACACAATGTCCCTGGTTGTTGTACCCATCCTTCTAGTAATTTTTTACACAGGCAGGACAGAAACCCAGCTTGATCGACTGAGAACAGAGTACGTTAATGTTATTCTCATATCACATTTAAATGAAAAGAGGGATTTTGTTATCAACCAAGCAAAGAAACTCTACAACAAGATAACAAAGTGAGATTTGATGAGTATAGTGATCGCAACAAGCTCAAAGAAAAAGAAGAGAAAAACATCTCCTGGCATTGTTCTATTCCTGAAGAAATTCCTGAAGAAGACAATGTCCATGTTACCGACGCTGATTAATCATTACATAGATTGCTATTAATTCATCATTTAGTCTGTACATTGTGATTAAATCCTACTTTAGACGCTATTAGTATGGATATGTGATTTGTTACTCGGATTGGTTAGTCATCCATTATTATATAAATTTGATGAAATCGATCATTTTATAACAATTTTCATTTTGTTATCATTTAGATTGAATCCTAATTTAGACATTATTAGTACCAATCTGTGATTTCCTACTCTTTTTGGGTACTCATTTTCACTATTACATAACTTTGATTACTTCATATTATATACATACAGTCTAACTATTAACAGAATTTATCAAGAAGTAAACTTAAATAGATGAAACAATATATGAAATGTATACATTAGTAATTATTTTAAAAAGGTTTGGGAATGGAACATTTTCACCGGCCAATGATACAAATAAAGTTTGGTATCTCACAAAGATAATTATCTACATTTATGGCAATTATCTTTTCCTTTTTTCATAAAATAAATTTTATAAACTAAATCAATAATAAAAAGAATACATAATACAAACCATGTTAGTTTAAAAAAGTTACATAGTGAGTAAAAATTTATAATAAAATCCAATAACAACACATAGTTTTCTGCTTTGGGGAGTGTGCAGTTGCAATTTGTAGCTAGCATTGGTGCAGTGGCTTTGTTTTTGGATTGTGCTGTGTTTGCAAAGAAGGATTTCATTTTTCCTTTTATTTTTTAGTCGTCGTACTATTGTGTTTAGAGATAATTTGTTTTTGTTCTTTTTGGCTTTTCTCGTGGAGTATGTTCCATGGGAACTTGACTTGGTTTCTTGAGAGGAGTCCTCGCAAAACTCTTTTATACATATTTTTTATTAATATATCATGATGAGGTGCCGCCCTCATTTACCCAAAAAAAAACCCTACAACCCTAAATCTAAACCCCTAAACCATAAAATATAAACCCTAAGTTCAACGTATATTAAATCACTAAAAAAATAGTGAATCACTAAAAATAGACTAATTCACTTAATTTTTGGTTGAATTATAAAAAATATAAAATATTAAATCCCAAACATAAACTCAAAATCCCTGAACCCTAAACCCTAAGT
This sequence comes from Oenanthe sinensis, assembly GCA_028671895.1. Lineage (NCBI taxonomy): Eukaryota > Viridiplantae > Streptophyta > Magnoliopsida > Apiales > Apiaceae > Oenanthe > Oenanthe sinensis. The sequence continues at coordinate 9,342,601 of CM053811.1, read as the reverse complement.
CTAAAACCCTATAACCCTAAACCTAAACCTCAAAACCATAAAACTTAAACCCTAAGTTCTACATATATTAAATCACTAAAAAAATATAAAGAATCACTAAAAAATATGCTAAATCACTTAATTTTGTGTTGAATCACTAAAATATAAACCCTAAATCCCAAACCCTAAGTTTTACGTATATTAAATCACTAAAAAAATATAGTGAATCACTAAAAATTAGGCTAAATCACTTAATTTTAGCTTTAATCATAAAAAATATTTAAAAATTAAATGTATACACCATATGCCACTAAAAAAGTGTAAATCACTAAAGATCTCAAATAAATTACCAAATACTGAATCACTAAAATATCAAAGAGAATCACTAAAAAATTCAATATAAATATACCCAAAATGTATTCATATATCATAGAGACAGCTATAACATTGTTATTACAAAATATGTACAAAAGAATTTGAGAGGACTCCTCTCAAGAAGACAAAAACAAGATTTCCATAGAACAAGCTCCATGAGAAAAGCCAAAATAAAAAACACAAGTATCTTTGGACACAATAAAATACTAAAAACCAATGCCTTCTTAGCAACCGAAAATCCCAAGACCACCACTGCAGTTTTAGTATCTCCACACACCCCAATGAAAAAAATTTTTGGCGGTGACCATTATTTCATCACCACTATACTTCAGCTGCATATCAACAGAAAATGGCACCTTGAAACAATTCTAGGCTAGTGATATCCACCTGCAAACTAGATACCAACCCTTCCCACTAACAGCCTTAGTCACTTTGATTAAAACTTCACCTTGACTTGTGCAAAATGCTAACAGACCTATACGCTGCTGCAGAGTTCTGCAAAAAATTGAGAATCAAGAACAAACATAGCAGGCAAGAGAATGAATAACATATATCCAAGGCCTGGGCTAACGTGCAAACAATGAACACATAATTTGAGAAAACCGACTTTGCTTGCACTGCTTGCTTCATCTCAATCTTTGCACAAGTCAAAAAATGCACAAAGATTGCAACCATTGAAACTCCCATCTGCATACTGATTGTAAACTCCCATCTGCATAAAAAATTCTAGCCCTCCACACACTAGTTCATACAGATTTACAAATTTATGTACCACCAAATGCTAGATTTAGGAAAACTCTTCCACCCTTGCAGTATTGAAACCACATGCAAAATCATAAAAGCTTGAATAAAAATTACTTTGATTACAACTAATTCTCAACAAATTGTCCATAATCATTGTGAAATTTGATCTCTCTTTATAAATCTGACCCCAGAAATAAATTTTACAAGTCTGCGACAAAGCTACAGACCCCCCAGAATTGCATTGCTGAGCCCGAAAACAAGATCTATGACACTGCAAAAATCAGCTACAGAACTTCTAACAAAGGCCATATTATCTCCATTTGCAGCACTACTAATCTAGAACTGCATCTTGTACCAGAGAAGATTCAAACAGAATTTTTTTTGCCGCAAGTACGAAAATAACAAATCTGACCCTTAAATCTCTGAAATTTTCTGGCAAAAAACTCATATATAAATAAATCTTATTGTAGAACCCTTCCAACTCAACACATGTGCACTCCGACACTTGAAATTCAGAAACATCAAAACAAGTCTTCCAAAACCACCATTGAGTAGATCTGGAACTCAATTGCGACATGTCATAGAAATTATTCTCGCTCTCTAAATTCGCATATCAAAATAACTAAAACACATGAATGCATATTAGAACAATTTGTAAATGACAAAGCTCGGATCACTATTAAAAAATTAGTGATTCAAATTACTGATTTAATTGAAATAAGATACAGAGTCGAAATTAAAACAACCTAACAATTGTTATGTCGAAAAAACGTAGCTTTTTTCATTATAATAAATCAATATATCTAACAACCACATGCAAAATCATAAAAACTTGAATAAAAATTACCTTGATTACAACTAATTCTCAACAAATCGTCCATCTGACATGCCATCTGCGTTGCCCAGCCAAGATACGGGTCAGATTCCCCCAAGCTCCAACTGGGGTTGGTAACAATTAGAAAATACTAATATGAATAATTTATCATCATAGCCTCTTTGTTATAGCATTATTACTGTTGGACTTGTTCTATTGGACTTGCTCTTAGATACATACATACATACATACATACATACATATATACATACATACATACATATATACATACAGTATGAGATGGAATGGAATTGAGTTGGACAAGGTGAAGCAAAAGGAGGCGATAATTACATTTCTCCAAATAACCAAACAGAGCCTTAAGATCTGAATCTGACGCTTAGACAACAACAACAACCACAAGATGAAGAAGACAAGGAGTTGTGTGTGTCAACTAACAAGGGCGGTTGATTTGGTGAGAGAAAATTAATTAATTATACAGTATTTATAAAATAATGACCAGATTAGATGAGGATTATAATTTTGTATTGGGATGGGCTGTTTTATTGGGCTGAGCTATTTGGTTCTAAATTCTAATTTTAAATTAGGTTCTCATTTGAGCACATGCCTATATATATATATATATATATATATATATATATATATATATATATATATATATATATATATATATATATATATATATATATATCGTACAAAGAAGATTCTAATTAATCTCCATAAAATTCGGACTTACTTGTATATCCAAATAGTTTCTGAGACTTAAACTTGTTATACTGATAATAGATATAAGTAAGCTAATTTTCTGCAATACAGGATTAGTACAGATCATAACTATCTGCCTGGTTTCATCTCGTTGACAATTTATTTTGTAAAATTAATTATAAATAATATATTAATATTTAATTTTAATAATTTGTATTTATGTTATATATGATTATATATAAACTATTATATAATATTTTTAATTTTTACTTGTACGCAGTACAATCCATTCATGCATGTTATGGCTGGGGAATTAAACATGTTTTTATTATTTAAAAACAAGTGGTATTTATTTTGTAAGGTTTATCATCTATCGTTCCAGATCCTTGGTTCGACTTTGTCTCAACTTAAAAATTTATTAGAATAGATACTCAATTTATAAAGTTATAATATTACTCAATATTTATGATATTACTCAATATATATTTTCTATTTAATAAAAAAGTTATAAGTCTAATTAATAATATATACTCAATTTATATATTATTTTCTCAAGATATTCGTACTCATCTATAACGTTTTGTCCAAGATCCTATTGTATTAGGCGATATTACAACGACAACTCGATCCGTGGGGAAAAAGAGATGTAAACGTTCATATGACATAATATATAGTATTTTTATATTTTTATTAACATCCCGTGAAATTGCATACCTAGATGGGTAAATAGGTGTTATGGGTAATAATTATCAATTTTAAATATTACCAAATTATTAATCTGTCAGTTAGTTAAATTCAATTTCAATTCATTGTCAGCTAGCTAAAATATGCAAGGCAGTACAAAAAAAGTAAATAATACCATATTTTTTAGTCATGTTCGACCCATATCCCTGGTATGGTGCCCTACCAACTGGTAATAGAGAATATTATTAATCAGTGAAATAATCGATTACAAGATTACAATAATATTCCTCCATTTTCCCTTATAACTAATATTAACTTGTTGAAACCCCTATTTCTTAAATCCTTATTCTCTAAGTTTTATACTACCCTAGTACAGATTTCTCTAACTTATAGTTCCCGAACCATATTTCACAAGCTCATATATCCAGTTACGAATTGATTACAACACAATCACAAGTAAATAAAATAATACATCTCAAATTATAAGCTCTCTAACATATATATATATAGGCAAGTGATCAAATAGAAAATAACTTAGAATAGAAAATAGAAAATAAGATCTACACCACATATTCAATCTAATCTAATGGCAAGGGGGAACATCCACACAAAAATCAAATACACCCTCATACACCCAATCCCACATAATCCCTCCGTTTTTAATTTGATTTTTCCCGTTAATTAGTCAAGTTTTTTTCAAATCTAACTTCACCACATTTTTCTCCATCTCCCAACAATCAGTTTGCATACCATATGTGATATATTCCGGTGACTTTTATTTTTTCGGCGATTTCCATTATTTTTTGTGAACCCAGGATATATAATTTAGTGATTTCTGTAATACAAATTAGTGATTTCTATAATACAAATTAGTGGTTTCTATAATACAAATTAGTGGTTTCTGTAATATTATTTAGTGATTGAAGTTTGAATTGACGAATTTATTTTAATTATAAATTATATTTACCGAAATATAGCACATATGGTATGAAAACTGATCGTTGGGAGATGAAAAAAAATGTGATGAAGTTAGATTTGAAAAAAACTTTGCCAATTAACAGGAAAAATCAAATTAAAAACGGAGGAGAATAAATGAGATTGTGTGTGCAAGGGTGTATATAATTTGTGTGTGGGTGCGGCAGGTATAATGATAAGGTTTTCTATTTCTCATTTAAGCTATTTTCTATTTGAGTAAGACTATATATATATATATATATATATATATATATATATATATATATATATATATATATATATATATATATATATATATAATACTAGAACTCGAAAAGATGTTATGTAAGAAAATTTTGAGTAGAGAATGTGTGGATAGATTTCGCAAATTAGTATGTGTTCTTCGCTTGGTGAAGAAAAGGAAATACACATGTGTGTATGTGTGTGTGTGTGTGAGAGAGAGAGAGAGAGAGAACAAATAGTATTAGAATTAACTTAGTTTAGATAATTCAAATCTCAGTTTTTCAAAATTACGAATATTGAAGATAATATAAACGTTTGAAAACAGGCTCGATATAAGTTTAAATAATATAGATAAAAGTTTGTTAAAAGGATAAGAGATTAAATAAAATCTAACTCCTATAAGGAAAACTAGTTTGAATAGGAAAATAGATTTGGATAAAATATAATTTGAGTTCTAATATAATATATACATACATATATATACATACATACATATATATATATATAGGGTCCTACTCAAATAGAAAATAACTTAGAATAGAAAATAGAAAATAAGATCTACACCACATATTCAATCTAATCTAATGGCAAGGGGGAGCATCCACACACAAATCAAATACACCCTCATATACCCAATCCCACATAATCCCTCCGTTTTTAATTTGATTTTTCCCGTTAATTAGTGTACTTTTTTTCAAATCTAATTTCACCACATTTTTCTCCATCTCCCAACAATCAGTTTGCATACCATATGTGATATATTCCGGTGACTTTTATTTTTTCGACGATTTCCATTATTTTTTGTGAACCCAGGATATATATTTTAGTGATTTCTGTAATACAAATTAGTGATTTCTATAATACAAATTAGTGGTTTCTGTAATATAATTTAGTGATTGAAGTTTGAATCTGATAAGTGACGAATTTATTTTATTTATAAATTATATTTGCCGAAATATAGCACATATGGTATGAAAACTGATCGTTGGGAGATGAAAAAAAATGTGGTGAAGTTAGATTTGAAAAAAACTTTGTCAATTGACGGGAAAAATCAAATTAAAAACGAAGGAGAATAGATGGGATTGTGTGTGTGAGGGTGTATATAATTTGTGTGTGGGTGCGGCAGGTATAATGATAAGGTTTTTTATTTCTCATTTAAGTTATTTTCTATTTGAGCAGGACCCTATATATATATATATATATATATATATATATATATATATATTAGAGAAGCTCGTACAAAGAAGATTCTAATTAATCTCCATAAAATTCGGACTTACTTGTATATCCAAATAGTTTCTGCGTTGGAACGTTCTATATTTTCCTGTTGTTAGTTTGTTAAGATAGACTTAAACTTGTTATACTGATAATAGATATAAGTAAGCTAATTTTCTGCAACACAGGGTTAGTACAGATCATAACTATCTGCCTGGTTTCATCTCGTTGACAATTTATTTTGTAAAATTAATTATAAATAATATATTAATATTTAATTTTAACAATTTGTATTTATGTTATATATGATTATATATAAACTATTATATAATATTTTTAATTTTTACTTGTATGCAGTACAATCCATTCATGCATGTTATGACTGGGGAATTAAACATGTTTTATTATTTAAAAACAAGTGGTATTTACTTTGTAAGGTTTATCTCTGTCGTCTCAGATCCTAGGTTCGACTTTGGCTCAACTCAAAAATTTATTAGAATAGATACTCAATTTATAAAGTTATAAGTCTAATTAATAAAAAATATATTTCAAAAAACAAAAAAAAACAGCCCGCACCCTTATTAAGGCCGCTTTTGATATTAGTGTTGCATACGTTTACGGCAGCAGCTGAATATATATATTTATTTATTTACTGTCGCGCTGAATATGTTCAAGTCGCGCACTAGACTAGTAGCCCAGTAGCAGAGAATTGCCAAGTGAGGAGTCTCATAATTTAAACATGACTCAATCCTGTGTATCCACTACACCACTAGGTCTCAAGTCTACCACTAGACAAGGCTGCGAGAGATTATTAGGTTTGTTCCGTGTTTTATAAAAGAGCACTTTTTTAAAAATTGGATGAGACGGTATTAAAATCGATTCAATTAATAATCTTTTAAAAATATAAAATTTGAAAAAGTTCAAATATATGTACTTAAAATTTTTAATACTCTCCCAATTTTCATTTTATATTTTATTTCTAAATCAATTAATTTGAGAAAATTTACTGATATTTGAAGTTGTAAACTCTCATTTGAATTGTTAGAAATTCACTAAGTTCATGTTACTTAATTTACAATGTTTTTATAAAATATTTGACGTTGAAAATGATTTTGACAATGGTATATATTTATATTAACTAAATTGTTATGTTAATAAAATTTATTTTGTAAAATAAAGATTATATACAATAGTTAAAATTTTTATTTCTATTAATTAGTAAATAATGGTTATTGAAATTTTGTTATAGACTATTTAAATATTAAATATGGACTAATAACTAATAATTTTTTTATAAATTTTATGACCTGTGTATAAATATATTTATTTATTTATTATTATAAATAAAATATTTATATTAAAATTTTGACATTTTATATTAAATTTTAATAAGTTATTTAGATGTCATAAATATTAGTTCCTTAGTCATATAAACATTAATTTTAAAATTTATAATAAGAGTCTGTTTAAAAAAATATATTTAATTATTTTAATCAACCTAATATTTTCCCCCCCAAAAAAAATTATTGGTTGACTTGGCATTGGAATTTTGAGAAAAACATAGAAGCCCGCGGGCTAGCTCTTTGGGCATACGTACATACTTTTGAGCTTTTTAGGCTTAGGTTATATTTATGAGCTCATTGGGCTTTAACAGTACTAAAATTTACTCTGGCCCATGAAAACTTGTACTGCTAAACCTTCTTTTACTAATTAAAAATACAGGCTTGTCTAAGATAATATAAAAAATATCATTAAAATACATAAATTTAGTTATTAAAAAAATAATATTAAATTTTTGGCAAAATTCAGCTCAGATATGTATAAATTTATCTCTTTAAAATTATTATTACTGATCTTATATTTAGTCAATCTGAAATATACAGTATATGGTACCTAAAGCCACGTACCAATTGGTAATGTGCATTACAATCTCTAACTTCATAATTATAAAAATCTTCCTTTTTTTAAAAAAAACGAAGAATCTTTTTATTGATAAATAATAACGAATAATACATCAGAAAAATAATAAAAATTTACCATCTAATTGAAAAATATGTTTAACCAATTCATGGGTCGAACAACCCATAAGAAAGAGATTTCCCGGAAGTTTAGATAACAAAAACCTTTATATCCGACAAAACTGGTGTCGTAAAACCCCATAAGAGTAAAATCTTATGAAACCTCAAAAGGGGAGAAAAATGTTCCAAAACGATCATTAAAAATAATATACATAGTGGTTCCTAACATAAAAACCGGAATTTCTTGAAGTTTTTTTACCGCTCAAAACTTTAAAAAAATGCTACAGCAAATTGATCCAGTCATCCAGCGCATATCTTAGAAAAGATTTATAAGAAAATGATGTAATATATAATAAATACTCTCTTTAATTTTTTATAAACAAATTTACCAAACTTTAATTAAAAATACATGATTCGAATTAAAGTTAAATTATATATAATATTTAAAAATTATAATTTATTTGATCGTAAGAAATAAAAATATGAGTCGGAGTATTTTACAGAAACTAAAAAAAATGATAGTAGCGTGGCACTTGCGGCGGTTCGTACTTGGTACGTTGTTATTACCATACTCGCACACTTTTTTGCTTTGGAAACACTCTTCTTGTCTCCATATTTACTATATCTACACCTACATGTCCATATATATAAATCTATACACACACCAAAAGAAACGAAAGAGTGTTACAATGGGCAAAGAAAAATCGAACAAGAAAATAACATTAGTGGTGGTACTAGTAACGTTGATCGTTGTAGCGTTACCAGGGTTCGGATATTCATTAAATTTACACCAACCTGCGTCACTATTCTCCACTAGCACAAACGTAACGTCTCCTTTTTTGCACTTCCCGAGGCTTCAACGTGACCGTCACCTTGCGGATGCGCCACCCTCTTCGCCGGTATGATCACCCCCGCAGTTCTTGTATTTTTTTTAAGTGTTTGATGTATCGAATTTTATTAATTTGTGTGACGTTGTTATTATTCGCTGTGGTGCATCAACTAAATAATTACTGTGGATGTTTCTATAGTTATATATTGTTGTTTTGTATAGTTTGTTGTAGTCCAAGTAGTGTTTTAGGATTGAGGGCTGTGTGTGTACAATATGTGTATCATTTATTATGATAAAATTTTAAAGAATTAGCATGAATTAATGGGATGAAGTAGTTGATTCAAGATTTTTTGGTGCTCGAATGTTGTTTCTACTACATGTATATGCATTGTGGAGTGAATAGATTCTTGAGTGAACGAGTGCGATTTAGGATAATTTGGAATGATGACTTGATAATTTGATAGGTCGGAATGGAGGAACATAGGCTAAATATTATCGGGGTTTTGCAGAGATGGTGCATATATGTAATTATTATTTGGGAAATCTCTAAAGAACTAGCATCATATATTTTTTTTGGCATAAGAGTTTGAAGTATACAAGGAGCCGAGTGAGGTGACTAGGTGAGGATTCAAAGTTTCAGACTCATGCCCTTTTCGGCAACAGCTCTTTGTATTCACGGGGTGCGATTTAGGATATTAGGAATGATGTCTATCTCTTTGGAATGATTTGGATATCAGATTTTTAAGTACAAAGGGAGGGGAGTGAGGATTCAAACTCAATGACATTTTGGACAAAAGCTCTTGGTATCGACTGGGTGCTATTTAGAATATTTGGAATGATGACTTAATATTTGATAGGGAGGAATGAAGGAACATACATAGCTTGAATACTAATGGGGTTTTGCAGAAGGTCCACATATAGATTCTTATGTCAAAAAGTTTAAAGGGAAAAAATAAATTAATTGCGTGAGGAGTTTACATAACTTTTGTGTGCTAGAGTATAGTTTCAGTTACATGAAGTGTAGAGTGAATAAAACCTTTATAGGTGTCTAACAACTTTTTGATGCATAAGATATATTAGTACAAAGGGAGGGGAGTGAGGATTTAAACTCATCGTCTTTTTTAAAATATTTTTTTGTATCAACTAGGTGCCATATAGATTGATTGGAATGATGACTTAATGTTTGATAGGAAGGAAGGGAGGAACATAGCTTGAATACTAGTAACGTGTGGCAGAGAAGGAACAGAAACTTAAAGAAGATTGAAGCGCGGTTTGGGCAAGCTAGGGCTGCAATAAGAGAAGCTAAGAATCGAGATGATGAGCCAGACCCTGATTACGTGCCGCGTGGTCCGATGTATCGTAATTCAAAAGCCTTTCATAGGTAGATAGTGCAAGATGAGTCTCATTTTGAACTTTAAATTGAAGATATTAGTTGTTATTTTTGTAATTAACAAATAATCTTGTTTTGTGTGTAACAGAAGCTATCTGGAAATGGAAAAACAATTCAAAGTGTATATCTATGATGAAGGAGATCCTCCAATTTTTCACACTGCACCAAGTCATGGTGTTCTTGGATTGGAAGGGATTTTTATTAATGAAATGGAACAGAGCCAATTCCGTACCAGGGATCCTGACAAAGCTCAAGTTTATTTCCTACCATTTAGCATTATATCAATAGTTCACTTTGTTTATGTCGTTGATTCTCATGATTGGAGTCGTATGCAAAATACTGTGGCAGACTACATCAATGTTATTGCTCAGAAATACCCTTACTGGAACCGAAGCCTAGGAGCTGATCATTTCATGCTAGCTTGCCATGATTGGGTAAGTGAACCAATTTTTGCTAATGATACTGTAATTATAATTATCTTTAATAATTAAGAACTGCCATAAAGTATTGATAATGACACATTATGGCATATATTTTCCTGTTCATTGTCAATGTCAAATATTCAGTTTTGTTCAAAAGAGATCATAAGTAGCTCTACATTTCGTCTTTAGAGCTTGATACGATTTACACTTTACAGCAATGTTACTCATTATGTATTTTCTGAATCTAGCCTAAGGCTGAAGTATTAGAAAAAGAATTGCCTGAATTTGGTTAGATCACTTGGATAATTGTTGATCAAATGCATAAATGTGTGGTTTTAGGGGCCTGAAATCTCCTTTGCTGTTCCTAACCTGTACAACAGCTCAATTCGAGCTCTATGTAATGCAAATACATCCGAAAGATTCAACCCCTACAGAGATGTGTTGATTCCGGAAATAGATCTCCCACATGGCACGACTGATGGCTTGCTAGGAGGTCCATAACCATCACATCGTCCTATTTTTGTTTTCTTTGCTGGAGGAGTTCATGGCTACATTCGGACAGTGCTATTCGAGCATTGGGAAAACAAGGATAGTGAAGTGCAGATTCGCCGATACCTTCCAAAAGGCGTCTCTTACTATAAAATGTTGAGAAAGAGCAAGTACTGCATTTGTCCAAGTGGCTATGAAGTAGCAGATGCTAGAATATTTGAGGCACTTTACACTGGATGTGTTCCTGTTATCATTAAAGACCATTATGTGGCACCTTTTAGTGATGTTCTGAACTGGAAATCGTTCTCAGTTATTATTCCGGTAAAAGATATTCCAAACCTGAAGAAAATTGTGAAGAATATATCTCCGCGACGATACATAAAGATGCAAAGCAGGGGTCTTAAAGTAAGGAAGCATTTCGAGGTTAATTTTCCTCCTAAGCGGTATGATGTCTTTCACATGATTCTTCATTCTATCTGGCTAAGAAGGCTCAACCTTCAAATTCGAGACAATGAGGTATTGTAAACTTTTAGATTATAATAGCAGGAGCATTCACTTGTCAGATTAGTTGTTCTGTACAGGGAACAAACATCTTGAAAATTTAATCAAGTGATTTTAACTTCAATTTTTTAGTCCACTGTTTGGTTAGTTACTGTTGGAACTTGTAATGTTGGTGTTTTTGGGCATATTTAATTAAGGGTCTTGTAGACTTGTACACCGAGGCGGCAGGAGTTGAGTTTACATTGGCAAAATTGAAGTCAAATTCAACCAATTTTTTCTTCAAAGTAGTCCACTTTAGCAAAGGAAGGTTACATCTTGTCTAATCCTCCTCCTAATTCCCGCTAATGTTTTAAATTAATTTATTTGCACAAAATTAGTTTAATCAAAACTTTTTAAAAAAATCAATTTCTCATAACCAAAATATAATTTTCAAAAAATAATTTAGAACAGGTTAAATAGAGAATTAAAAAGACGAGCCAAAGATAAGGACTCTTTAAAAATTCTTGGAATAAATATTATACGTAAGATATAATGCAGAACATATATATTCTCCATTTAATATTCCATATAATTTTTGCCAATTATATAATTGACATTTTTTAAATTCCGTGAAAGAAATTAAATGACAATTATTTAAAAATTGAGAAATCAGGATTTAATGTTTTAGATCAGCTTTCTAGGATCTTCTTTCGAGCACACAGTGTCCGATTGTACTTGCCTGCGAGAGTACCAAATATTTCTGTCGAGATCTTAGTGAGAGGTTTGTCTTAACATGTCTTGTTTGTCCTACTTGATTAAAGATTTGAACTTGAGAAAAGGAAAAAAAGAATATTAATGAGGGTGTTTATTTTAACACGATACATTAACAATGTTATGATTCTTAACTAAATTGGACAAATATCCAAGTTTCAATTATTAATTTTGAAAAATGTAAACTTTAAGGTTCTGATCAACAAAAATATATGTCAAATTTTCATAATTATTATTTTTATTATAGGGAAATTTTGACAAAATAATATAATCTCAATTAAATGTTAGAAAACTATCTTATTAATGAATTAATTATGTAAGAGGTTTTGAATTTTTATCTAATATTTTATAGATTTATTTTTGTTATATATGAAAACTTTAACTTATCTAACAATTTAATTGACGATTAATTTTGAAAAATAGGACAAGGTTTCGAATATGTTTACCCCGTCATGCTGCTGAACTGATTGCAAAAACATGGTTGCTAAAAATTGGAAACACAAATCAATCCGCTACAAATGGCTTGCTTTCGGTCTTCAACGGGACCCAAATGTTTCCTTACAAGATCACAATTTATGAAAAGAGAAATATTTTTTAAAAAAATCTCAAATGTTAGTTTAATTGACAGTTTGTTTAGTTGGTGTATTAATTTCTCAAACCGAATAAAATGGACTCTATATATACATAAATATTATAAATATTTTTTTTTCATATATCATTCGGAAATACTTTAAAATCTATTTTATTCCCTCCAATATTTTTTTATAGCTATTTTTAGTATATATTTTATAAATAAAAGGTGATCAACAAGCCACCTACCTTCAAGAGTAGGGAACATAAGAGATTGTGGGACTAGCCCACACCATCAGCATAGAGCTGAGCAATTCACAGTTAACAATTAGGAAAACAAGGAAAGAAAGTATCATGACAGTACTCAAAATGAAGGAAATCATGTTAAGGGTGCATCAAAGATCAGGGACACCAGCTCTAGGAGCTCCACCACCATCATCATTCATGTTTGTATGGGCAGTATTTGAAGCCACATTAACAGCATCATCAGTGTCAACTTTATCTACGTCATTTTAGCAATACTTAAGAACCCATCACCTAGCAATCCATTCTCGTTCTTCCCATCCACTTTATGCCCGTCCACGATACACCTTTTACTAGAAGAGATGCCAACCTCATTCTCAACCTGCATAAAAGATTCATCAAAAGTCATAGCATGATTAGGAGAATCTCTTTCGGATTCACTGGAAGGTTCATCCCGATAAGCATTGAAAGCAGACTCTTCGGGGATAGGAACCTGAAAGATTGAGCTTTGGGGCATACAAGTTTCTTCATAAGGAAATAAGCTGAGTAATTAAGGGCGTGCATAGACTATATGCTTGGAAAAAAGATAGAACACACATTGAAGGAACGGCTGATAGAGGAAATGAATCAGGGCAATGTCACCAACAGAATGAGCATATAAGGCTAGCTTGAGAACACTAGGTCTGAAGTCCATTACGTGATTAGCATTTCAGCTTCAGGCAAAGGTTCACGCTTACATATAGCTTCAAAAGTTATAGGCGACATGGAAAGATGTTAACCAAGGGCTAGACTCGCAAGATACAAACCATTAACATTCCAATAAAGGAAGGGCACGTTAATAAGCTTGACCCAAATTGTTACTTGTTCAGACTTAACATTTGGAACAAACTCAAACCAACTTTGGAGGTGAAACAAATGACCATTAATCTATAATGGGCTGAATTTCAAGGCTCGATTAACACATTTAGAATCTTGAAAGCAAAAAATCAAATAACCACTATAATGTTTTATCACATTAGTTAACCCGACTGGACCATACAATTGCAAAGCAACATATTTAACAACATCAAATTCAAAGCTCATATCATTAGTTAGACCATAACAATAATTTTTCTAATTTAAGGAGGTAAAATGCCTCACCACCAGTTCTAAATAGAGTATTACTATTAACCTCTATTTCATGTGAACTAAAGAAGTGAGATGAATGGAGAACCTGGTTTTGATTAAATGATACTCCTTCATGGGAAGGTGGAAAATTTGATGAATCCAACGGGAAGCTGGTTGAATCAAAACCATCGAATACACGCCAAGGTTTTTCGCTAGATCCAGTCGTCGCTTGAAGTTTCAATGGAGAGGAAACATTATAGGTTTTGCTTCGTGACAAATAGGTTGACTGATGGGGAAACAAATGGGTCAGTGAAAGCGAGAACCGCGAGTAGAGCACTAGTGTGACGTTGTTGAGTGAAAAGTCGGAGAAAGCGTGGGAGATCTAGTTTAAATAGAAGAGCCATCAACTGATAAGGGGAAAAATCAAAGGAGCGAGGAATGCTAAGAGTCGAAGAAGATGAAGTGAGAAGATGAAGTGAGAAGAGGAAGTGAGAAGAGGAAAATCAGAGAGAGAATAGAGAAATTTTTGAAAGTCGACTCTCATTAATCAGGTTCACGTAACAATTTGTATGCTTCCCGACCCCTCCAATATTGTTATAATGAAAACATAACTATTTTGTAAAGCTTAGTTTGTTAATCAAATTTTTTTTGCTGGATTCATGTGATCATCTAAAGATAAGAGCCATTCTTTATACGGATTTTCAGTTTTAGAACCGGATCTAAAATAAACGGGTGATATACATTGGTACATTGGTACTCCTTTCCACCTTGTTTTTCTAATGTTCAAACTCGTTTTTATTTAATAAACAAACCGAAATATATTCACTCGAGTTCAAATTTTGCTCAAATTATATTCATTAGAGCTCTAATTTATAATTTATACTCACCCTATGTCCCTATACTTATTTGAATAATATGTATGTATAGCAAAAAAATAAGACGAATAATATGTACAGTACTGTATATACTAATGCTGAAATGCAGGTTTGAAACTGGGTTCCCGGCAAGATACAGTAATCAATAATCATGTCACCTCAAACTGACAAACACCAAGAAATTATATACTAGTACAACTTTTACAACTCTCTCTCTCTCTCTCTCTCTCTTGTCTATCTCTCCCCATATCTTTTTCACTGCAACTACATATCACGCTTATATATATGTAACCTTCCTTACAAACACCCTCCTGCCATTTTTCATACGATAGCCTACCTATCTACCTCATATTTGTTTTTTTTCCTGCTCTGTGTATTCAAAGTTTGAATTTTTTTCATCTGGGCATCTCTCAAACATGTCAAAAATGGAGTCTTTATCTTCACCCATGTCAGCCAATCTCCAAAATCCACTTCTTGAATCTTCTCCAAAACCCCAAAACTTCAAGAAAAGCCTTGTAGCTTCTTTCATGGAGGCAACTACACTAAGATCACCTTCTTTTAAAGAAGACACTTATTATCTCACTCACTTAAAATCCTCAGAAAGAAAGTCACTTCAAGAACTTAAACAAAAACTTCAAGAATCTCATGATCAAATATCAATGTGGGGCATTCAGCTTTTAAGTGGTGAAGAACAAGCTGATGTGATTCTGTTAAAGTTTTTGAGGGCTAGAGATTTTAGGGTTCAAGAATCTTTTCAAATGATGGTGAAATGTTTGGAATGGAGAAAAGATTTTGAAGCTGATAATGTTGTTGAAGAAGACTTAAACTTTGAAGAACTTGAAGGGATTGTGGCTTACATGAATGGTTATGATAGAGAAGGGCATCCTGTTTGTTATAATGCTTATGGTATATTTAGAGATAAAGAAATGTATGAGAGAACTTTTGGTGATGATGACAAGTTGCAAAAGTTCTTGAGGTGGAGGATTCAAGTTCTTGAAAGAGGGATTAAGTTGTTGCATTTTAAGCCTGGCGGTATAAACTCTATTATTCAAGTTACTGATCTTAAAGACATGCCTAAAAGAGAGTTAAGGGTGGCTTCTAATCACATTCTTTCTCTGTTTCAAGATAATTATCCAGAAATGGTTGCTTGCAAGGTAATCTCCCTCTCTCCCTCCCTCTCTCTCTCCCTCTCTCCCTCTCTCTCACACACACATGTATGCATGTTTATATTCTTGATCTGTGTTTATGACATAATTTTTGTTGAAATAATGCGTGTTTTGGTGTTGGAGTACAGATATTTATCAATGTGCCATGGTACTTCAGTGTGTTATATTCTGTGTTTAGTCCATTTTTAACTCAAAGAACCAAGAGCAAGTTTGTAATCTCTAAAGAAGGAAATGTTGCAGAGACCCTTTACAAGTAAGCCCTTTTGTTTCGTTATGTTTTGGTAACAATTATTTTACTCTGTCCATGTCCATCTTTAATGCACATGATGTTGCTTGTAATGATTCGAAAATTCTATGTTGTTGCTATTAATGATTCAAAAGATTGTTACTTTCTGAATTATCAATGAGCCTGGCTAATCTTATGCATCGATTTAATATGGGACAGGTACATTAGGCCAGAGAATGTACCAATTCAGTATGGAGGATTGAGTCGACCCAGTGATTTGGAGGATGGTCCTTCAAAACCAGCATCTGAGTTCACTGTCAAAGGAGGAGAGAAAGTGAACATTCAAATTGAGGGAATTGAGGTTACTTTATTTTAATTTACTAGCACTCACTTTCTTGCTTAAAGTTTACACCACCATTCATTTATTATGTAATCTAAAAGTTATCTATGTTCTCAGAGAATTTCTTGATCATGCTGCTATGCTTGAAGGGTTTGTTTTTTCAAATCTGTTAGTTAAAGCAACATTTCTTTTTTGACTAGTAATTTGTGAAAATGCTGTGATCTACTATAAAATTTACAATACAGTTTCAGAAGAACATGTAGACACAATCATTAAAAATGTACAAAAGTCATGCCATAAATATGTTGTAACTAATGGCTCTTATTGGCCATTGTAAATGGTTTCATTAGCAGTGGTATTGTAATTATTTGCCTAGTTATGAATCATCACATTGTAATCACTATGTTTTTGTGGTCTTTTGGTAAATGTACATCAGGCTGGTGCAACAATAACATGGGACATAGTGGTGGGAGGATGGGAACTAGAGTACTCTGCTGAGTTTGTGCCTAACACGAAAGAGAGTTACACCATTGCGGTTGAAAAGCCAAGGAAGATGGCTTCTACAGAGGAGGCTGTGCGCAACTCGTACACATCCAAAGAAGCTGGCAAAATAGTGTTATCAGTCGATAACACAGCCTCACGTAAACGAAAGGTTGCTGCTTATCGATACATTGTCCAAAAATCTAATGGATATTAATAGTAATGTAGGTTAATAGAGAGACTAGTTTGGGTCATATATGGTTCTATGTTTTAATCTCCTCTCCTAATTTTGAATAGTGTCAGACTATATGTATGTTGTGGTATTATATATCTAGTTCTACTACTCTTGCCTAAGTTGTGTGTGATATGTTTGATGTAATGAATAACTAAAAGTTTTACTAGTAATGTATAGAGTGAAAATTAAGTTTGTCACGTGTGAAAATCAAACAAAATGTTGAATTGCGTAGTCTATTATTAAAATAGACTAGAGGTTCTTTTTCGGGATATGGGAAAGAAAAAAGAGCAAAGCATCAGATTGAAAAATTGACTAGAGCCTGGCTTGGGGGCAGATGGGGTCTTGGAGGGTTATGGATCAATTTTCCTTGTAAATTGGGATTGTGTTGTCAAGAAAACTGTTGCATCTTTTGCTCAGACTATTGTGTGGGGACATCGGAAAATATGAAATTTGATCATTCGAACATGGTCATTCTCACCTTTGTTACCTTTAAATTTAAAGTATAAGCTTGGTGTGGGTTTGTATATAGTACAAAACATTAAATATGGGCCCAAATTCTCGAACATAAGTTGCAACAATCATTTGTCAGGAACTCTCGTATTCATTAAAAATTAGTTCTTCATTGCTAATTACAATTACTGTAAGATCAGTTGCTTCAAATCAAGGATATACAATTGTGGATGTGGAGGGTTTTAAAGACATGCAATTGGACCAAAATCCATATATAAAGAATGCAGATTTTTCGTATGGTGTTTTATTGGATGCATATGAAAAAACTACTGTTAATGAGGAATGATATGAACATGCATACTGAAGAAAAAAGTCAAGAATATAGATAGGCAAGAGTACTGATAACTCAAAGTGTGAAACAAGAATGGCAGATGCAGAGATGTACTAAGTAGTACTACTAGTTTGGAATCTTTGGTTTGAATGTATAGCAATTATTGAACCCTTTAATTATTGCTATTGCATTTAAGTTTGTGGGGTTCCCCTTCGCAATTGTACCATAATTCACTTCTACGTCTCATGTTTCTGCTGCATACAACTTTTATATCCCGATGACCATAATTATATGATTGAAAACAGTAGTAGAAGTTATGTGCAGAAGAGTAAATGGAAGAAATGTGCAGGATTAGTTGTACATTTGCACGTAGGTTTCAAAATATTCATTTTTCCTAAAATAAGCATCGCTTTGACTTATTGCGAGACAGAGGGAGTAGATTCTTTCTTAAGTGAACACACTCACCTGACATGAGAGTTGAGCCAGCAGAAAAGATAATGTCGAATTCTTTCGAGTTTTTAAGAAGTATTTAATTTTTGATTGAATTTGATTCACTTTGTTCTAAAATCTTTAACAACCGTTTTAACTGTGTCCAAATCATTATTGGTCTCTGTTATCTTTTTGTTCCTCAAAATTCAAGTATAGTCTGATTGTTGAAAATTATATAGAATATATCATATATACATAGACAACCTAAAACCAGGATTTTTATAGTACATATACACCGAAGATGTTTCTCAATACGGAAGGTTGACATACAGACTTATAATCTGACCATCATCAGGCCTGATCTACCTTGTTACGATTTCTACTTTTAGACACGCTCAATTGAACGGTTCTGTCAAATTGATTAAAAGTATCGCAAATGCACTTGCAGTTTTCGGTTCGATTTCTACTCGTTCCAAATCCAGGAAGTTGTAAAAATGTACCAGACAACAGCGTGCTAGTTTTTGAGCCACTACGGGACTTCTCCCATTTCTTGGAGATTCAAGAGGCAACTTACTTTCTTAAGATCATCTACAGAGGCAGGGCATAGATCAAAGTGGGCTGATACATTATACATTCCAAGAATTGATTAGGTAATACAAACACTACCAAGAGAATGCGCGCAGAATGCAAACACCTTCACTGCAAGCTGCAGGGTGTTACCTGATAGGCCGATATCTGTTTCTTGACGTTGCATGTAGAAAGTTTTAGCAGATAGATAGTACGGACTCTTTTTACAGTTGATTAAATGATCTGCCCTTGTTTATGTTTCTGTTATATCTGAATTTGCAACTTAAAGAACTGGATATGTTTGAGAAAGGACCTTAAAACGTTTAAGAGACAAAGAGTACTTGGTAGAACTTTATGAAGGGCTGAGATATCTGAGAAAACTTGCTGTAATATCACATACATTTGAAAATTCTTATGTGGATAGCCCGATTTAACTAACTTTCAAGATTCTTATGCAAGGTACTTAAATGTAAATGAAATACTGTGATTTGAAATAAAGTTTAGAAATTTTTCTGTTTTTTTTAATATATTGATTGCAGTGAAATTTTTCATAATTGGATTTCAAGTTGATAACTTCTATTATTTCTTCCTTTCTTCTTCATTTCGGATCGAAAATAGAAGAGTTGAGTAAATCAAAAAGGGTTAAATCTCAAAATAGTCACCGAAATGAAAGACATATATCAAATAGGTGACTCTGGTTATCGGGGACTCGTTTGTACCATTATAATGAAGAGTAATGACAACGCCGTTTACTTGACTTGTTGACTTGACAATAAATGTTAAAATCGTAACGGGAGAAACGACGATAAAGATGCGGTAACAGGTGGTAAACTACGTGTACTCTAATTAAACTCTTTCAATCTTTTCCTTTTAAGTTTATACTTTATTGTTTTTATTATTAAATAAAATTATAATAACAACTAATAAAGTTTAAAATAGATATAATTTAATAAATATTAAATTCATAATATATAACTATTAATAATACTTTTAAAATAATATTACTTTTATTTTTTTAAATAGTTGTGGGACTTTTGAAATAAAAAAGTTAAAAATGTATGGTTCTTTTATTATTTTTTTCGATTTAAGGGTCCGTAAGTTATAAAAAAAGATTTAAAAATTTGATTTTTTAAAAATATATTTATTTATTTTTTTGCTAATTGAAAAATCTTGATTCATACATAAACTTAAAAAGAAAAATTGAGATTTAAAATTTTTTTATTTTTATTTTTTAAAATATAATTTTTCATGTATAATTCAAAAACAAATATATTCGGATTTTAAAATGAAAAACTTAAATTTTAATTTTATAACAAAATTTGAATTTTTTCTATACATTAAAAAAGCAAGATTAAGATTTATAAACAAATATTATTTTTGATAAAATATGCGTTACAACATGTATATATATACCAATAACTATTGTCGTTATCTGTACGTTCAACAACATCATATCTATAGGTTGCAATTCACGACTTAGCCACCTGTACAAGTTGACATCCACCTTCATTTTCCGTTAAATCAATAAGTTGACTGATGTCGATGCCATTACTTTTCACTATAATGGTACAAACGAGTCCCCGATAACTAGAGTCACTTATTTGATATATGTCGTTCAGTTCAGTGACCACTTTGATATTTAATCCGAATCAAAAATCACAGGGGATTTCATGGCCAAAGGGAAAGATGTCCGAGCACAAATCATTATAGTACTGTACAAATTAACACCAATATAATGGCATAATCGACAAGAACCCTTGGATTTTATCAACACTGAATGCTTGTGATTAGTATTTTTTATAAATTGAGCACAAAGCCGAGATGTACATATCAGCATCCAACTATCCATTATATATCTATGCCTGTGTACTTATATATGCAAACGAAGGGCGACAAGAAACACTTGTTGAATCCTGAAAAAAGAAGATTTAATTCTCCTCTTCTGTTGATGTGTGTCAGGTGGGTTCCCCCTTTTGCTGTCATATTTTTGTGCAAGTGTATATCAAAACATTTTTTTAGCTTCATAGACAAGGATGTCACTACTATTTCACAAGACTCTAACAGATTATTAATTTGTATCCACATTGATTGTATATCAAGAGGCTAAATCAGTTGTTCACTGATACAATCCCTTGGTGATCTATGTAGGATGAGGCCATCTCGATGAGTGGTTGCAGATACATAATTCTGTGTACCGCATTTTTCTTCATGAATAGTTGCTAGATGACGTCTATTATTCGTCTCTTCTTGCTGGTATCTCACAATTTAATACAGTTTCAAGTCCATCCTCAGTAGCCAAGTCACCAGGTTCAGGGTTGGGACCAAGTTTTGAATTATTTAGACTAAGTTCAGTTTTCTCCGACATGGATTTGGTTAAATGAGGTACCTCACGTTTGAAAAATAAACACACAACAGCACAATCATCGATTCTGGAAGCTGGGAATTTGTATCTCCATGCTCGAACTGCGTGAGCAACTAATAATCTTGCTGCAATTGATCGCTTACTTGCTGAGGAAACAATACGAATTACATCCTCATTTGATAGTACATCCCATATCTGAGGCAAAAACACAGATTATTAGAATTCTTACTCAAATAATTGCAGTCTGAATGTTTTCTATTTATTACATTGTAAACTAACTACCTCGTATTCAAGGCTGCAAAACTAGAAACAGCCCAAACAACCTTAAAATTAGGTTCGTCGTCTCAATTATGAGACTGTTTTTAGTTATTTTTAATTATAAAAACTAACTATTTAGAGTGCTACGTATAATAGAACCAAAGGGAAATTTCGTTCGGAAGTATACGCCAATCAAGTACTCTATTAGCTTTAGCCTTTACGTTCTGCTGTGCTTACCCCGTCTGTTGCTAGGACCAAGAATTCATCCCTTGCTGTGAGCTTTCTGTAATAGATGTCAGGAACTGATATCAGCCCGTAATCTTTCAAACAAAAATCTCCAAAAGCCCTTGCCATGGCTAGCCCTGGAGCGTCTTGATCAGGCCTCCAGACTCTAAATACACTTGGTTGACCGTCCATTGGCAAAACTCTACCATTACACTTCCTAATTCTTTCAAATTCACCTGAACACAAAATACTTGACTCAATAATTTACATTGACATTTAGATTTTAGACATGAACATTTCTTTCCCTATCATGTTGAAAAAGTAAAGTTACTGAACCTACTTGGAAGATTTGGTTTCAAGTCCACGGTGAGTTGAACAGGACTGAGTTGATCTTTGTTGTCTCTTGTACAAAGAACTGCACGAGAATCCCCCAAGTTTGCAACCAATAAATGTTGACCCTGGAAATTGAAAAAACGGTAAAGTGAGAGTGAAAAAACGATACATACATTCTTGATCTCATTGCTAAGATGTTTCATGAACTAATCATACCTTTTTAAGCACCGTCACTGCTGTTGTGCCACTACAGAAGCTGTCAATCACATCGTCGACTTCAAGATCCTCATCCATACCTTTGAAAGCATGAAGTATGCTTTTCTTGACTGAATTATAGATATGGTCGTTGTGAGTATCTTGAACATGATCATCAAAGTTCCCGCTACTCTGATCAATTTGACTGACAGGTGTATGCTTCAATGTTGATGATAGCTTTGAGGGTAAATTGTTGCGCACATGTTGTGCCACCATGTGACCTAATGGACCGTGTCCATCAAATACAGCACAGAATATTGTATCTTTATGTCCATTAAAGTTCTGGGAAACCAAAAAGAATCAGCAACAATATGTAGAATGTGCCACAAATATCACATTCACATCAAGTAAAAACTTCATAATCTCCGAGAAAGATATTTACATTCTGAGAATGCTGGTCATAAATTAGCTAATAAAATGTTCAACAGATGACAAATGAATTTATGTAATATCACTAATCGGACATATATATCGAACTGAGAGCATAACTAGACATTGCCGGAATGCAAATTTTGCAGCAAAAATAGCGTATTTAATAAGTTTGAAGCAACTAAACAAAAAAACTGTAAACATCGAAACACACATGCTAATATGCTATGCCACTACAATTATAGAAAAGAGATAATTGCTTATTACCTCCCACACTGTCATAGCATCTTGATTAGTCCCTTTTTTACCTTGTTGAGAAAACATGGACACATATTTAGAGGACCCTTTAACCCTTACTTTTGCCCCATAATCTCCATAGGCTATATCACTGTCACCATTAATCTCTCTTTGTCCCAAATTGACACCAACTCGGAACCCATCAATTCTCTGAGTTCTAATTTGACATGAAAAACATGCACCCATATTTGCATCAAAAATGGTGAAACCCCAGATAAAGTTTCTAAGCAAAATCGAATCTTTTTCGGAGTAAGCAACTAATCTTAAAATTTCTTGGAGGTTTACAAAAAACAAAGATTAAATATAATCAAAAAATACAAAATTATAATCAGTCAATGTGTGTTTAAATTTTGTACCTATTTCTTTATGGATCATAGAACTCAAATCAAAATTGAAGGGTCAAAAGAGAGATGTTTTAGGTGACAGATAGGCCATTAACAACAAATTCATAGGTGAATCGGCTGTTCAAAATGGCCTATCTGCTATTATGATTTGCCTGTTTTTTCTCTTCTCTCTTTTACTTCCTCCCCTTTCTGAGGTAATTATAATTCTCTTCCTTCAGCCACTTGTGTCTTTGTCTATGCTCATTTCTATATTTAATGGTTTGGTTTGTCTACGCTCATTTCTATATTCATATGGTTGCTTATTTTGTGACCCAAACTAATCCCCGTAGACCTGCACAGGAGTTCCCCGACCTTGTAACCGGATATGAGTTTATTTAAAATTAATTCGTTAAAATTCAATTCTGATAAATATGGATATAAATTATTTATGATCCGATCTATTAAAAAAGTGATCACCAGATTCTCGATTACTTAATTACTTCACTCAAAATCCTTCTTAAAAAATTTATAAGCACCGCAACTATATTTCAATTAAATTTTCTAAAAGTAGGTTAGGATAAAAGTTATTATTATTTGAAGAAAAATATTCCCCCGTAATATACAAACAAATATTATATTATTGTATTATTAGCAAAAAGTATTAGTTTTGATACAATAATATGATTGTTAATACTGTAACAGTGTAACAATAGTTTTATTGGTTTTGACAATTTCAATATTATAATTTTACTCTTTAAGTTTTAATATCCACATTACTTTATTTATAAAAATAAAAATATCCACATTAGTTTAACATAGTATTACCAAAGTTTGAATATTCCAGAGGGAAAGAACCAATGCATATATGTTCTCTGAATTATATACTAAATCTCATCTAGCTAACAGATTATCACAAAAGCTTCATATATATGAGAACAATAAAATTATGTTTGATGTACACAATTTTTGAAAATATCAAGAATCCAGACGAGCATTAACAGAACTTCCTGTCACTTTTGCCTCGAATGTTGTGGTTCAATGACTTCAACTACATTTGCAATCCACACTCATGAACCTAGAAGATGCGAGCAATTTTGAACATCCAGTGGCAGTCAGAAGAGATATAGGGGGTGTCTGGGGAAACTTTTTTCCAGAATAAGTCAATTTATTTTAAGACAAAGTTAGAGATTCCTAACTTTTTTCTGAAAAAAGTTAAATTTTTTTTACAACTTATAGAATCTCAAATATACATTAAATACTTGTATAAAAAATATTTATCAAAATATGAAATTTTTACCCGAAAATAAGTCCAAAAGGACTTATTTTAAGGCAGGCCAAACAGGCCAATAGTTGTAAATGCCACTACTGTAGGAAGCACACATACATGATCATTATGTGTTCAAATAGAGGGAAACCAGGCACGGGCCAAGAGTAGCTTGAGAAAATTCTAAACAATCGATTGTTCAATTTCCCAAGAAAAAACTTATAAAGGAACTTGTTACAAATAGGAGGGGTAAAAATACACACACTTTCAGCTTTGAGGAAAAAAATAAAATAATTTGAAACAAAAGACTATAGATGTTACATATATAGAGCTGTGCAGGTATACCATTACCACCATTGATGAACAAGAACTCCACTTTTTCTCAGAGAGATAAAGAGGTCTAAGCATTGTCCGTAAGTTTTCTCATACTTGGGAGATCTCTCCCCAGGACAGCATCTCTGCCACCGATTGTAATGGCATTCGAGAAAGATTTCATCTATCAAACAAATGGCTCCAGTTTCAAACAACCTCGGAATCAAATCAAACTCAGTCCCTTCCACATCCATCTTCATCACGACAAAATCTTTCTCAGACACCGTACTCTTCAACCAATTAGCAAAGTCGAACCCCTGAATCTTATCAACCTCAGCAACAGAACTAGTAGCTGACTGAACTGGTTTAATCCGACCCATCCCTCTACCTTTCACCAAATTTTTGTGACCACCGGGATCCTGATTAATTTCAAAAAACAAACTCTCATTCCTAACCCATGCTGCATAAGGCAATAATGTAACCCCTTTTCTATCCCTGTAGTCTTCATAAAAAATCTTATCAGCCTCAATTGCATAAATTTCAAAAGTCTTATTCTGTTTCGGATACTGCTTCTTAAACCAACTAGAAATACTTGATCCATAACTCCTCGCCCCAACATCTACATAAACATACCTCCTTTTAAAATTAATATCAGCCACAACCGGAAGATACTTAACATTTTTAATATTCCTCTTCAATGTAATCCACGGTTTCAACGGTTCCTCCATAATCAAAGGCTCGGACTTCCTAACCGTCTCTTTCTTATACGCTGGAACAACACACACATTATCCTCCGAAACCCTCCCAACCGATTCCCTAATCAACTCTCTCCTCACAAAATCACTTTCCTTCTTCATAACAATTTCCCGAACATAACCTAAATCACCAAACCCCTTAACTTGTCGTGATCGCATAAATGTACAACAATCAAACAATTCAATAAACGAATTAAAACTATACGTATCAATCGAAAATGTATGCAAAACAAAATACCCTTGGGGCTTAAGTGTTCTACCAACTTCATTAGCAAACAATGACTGATTAATCGATAAATCAAGCGTATTAATACCCGCAAAAATAAAAGCAAAACTATCATCATTAAAAGGCTGTTTAACGCCCTGACCTGAAATCACCAAAGGTTTCGAAGATTTCTTGAAAACCCCAATAGAATTCCACACTCCAACCCTCTTCAATGCCAACACATCATCACCCCAAGGCGTATCGAGACACAAAGACTTTGAATTCCTCGAAAGATAGCCATCAGAAATGAGATCTTTGAAAAGGGTAGTGTAAAATTTGATGGCTTGATCGGAATGTTTAGGTTTGGAGGGAGATGAATGGACGGTGGAGATTGAAGAAGAAGAAGAAGAATCAACGGTGGAGATGAAACAAAAGTAAGCAAATCTTAAGGTGATGAAAATAAGACAGAACATGAAGATTCGAGTTAGTGTTGTTCGGACATAGTTGGGTTTTGTCCCCGTGGTGATTCCGGCATGACCCATTTAATATTTGTATGTATATGTGTTTATATGCGTGTGTGTTTTCTGTGTGTGTGTGTATGGATTAACGGGTGGAGAAGCGAGAGGAGGTGTGGTTACCGCCGGTAAAAAAAGTGGGGAGGAGATTAAGAGGGGGTAAAACTGGATAGACGCGATCGATTTTCATCGGCGGCGTAGGGCGGAGGGAGAGAGAGATTTGGGTTGGGGGGGGGGGGGGGGGGATTTAGGGTAGGAAAAAGGTCACGGAGGTTGAAATTTTTAACGTGCAGTTTGGTAGTGGACTAGTGTCCGTTGTTAGAGCAACTCCAATGGGGTTCCCTATTTTGAATCCCTAAAATAAAGTAAAATAATAGTTACTTAAAATATAGGTAATCAAAAAGTTAGTTTACTCCAATGGTATTCCCTATATTTTCAAAAGTACTATTTAATTGGTTTTTTGAATTTTGAATTTTGAAATGCCAACGGCTATATTTAAACGGTTATAATTTAACAGTTATATTCCAACGGCCATATTCCAACGGTCATATTCTAACGGCTATATTTTAGTACTTATATATAGATGATATTTAAGTTAAAAGTCCCAACATATCATCCCAACATACTTAAATTCATTCCACAATGTCAAACAATCTACAAATTATTCATGAGTTGATGAATGCAGAAGAAGAAGAAGCTGAAGCTATACTAGCAATGACTGATGCTGCTTATCAATATCATCAACACCGTAGAGCAAATATGGTATCACATCATGGCGGATCAATAATAAATCACCGCATGTTCAATCGGAATAGAGGAGAAGGTCATGCTAGACTTTATCATGATTATTTTTCTGATACTCCAACATACCCGGAGGAATCATTTCGTAGAAGATTTCGGATGCGCCGATCATTATTTTTACGAATTCAAGAAGCGATTACAATCCATGATAATTATTTTACTCAAAGAAATGATGCTGTGGGAGTTCGTGGATTATCTTCTTTGCAAAAGATGACAGCTGCACTAAGGATGCTTGCATATGGAACGCCCGCTGATGCTATTGATGATTATGTAAGAATTGGCGAAAGCACCGCAATTGAGAGTCTGAAAAAATTTGTTAAAGCAATTGTTGAAATATTTGGTGCAGAATATTTGAGACGACCAACGAATGAAGATGTGGCTAAATTGTTGGCGGAAAACAAACGTCGCGGTTTTCCTGGAATGTTAGGCAGTATTGATTGTATGCACTGGAAGTGGAAGAATTGTCCATCTGCATGGCAAGGTATGTTTACTGGTCATATTCGTGAACCCACTATTATCTTGGAAGCAATAGCTTCAAAAGACCTTTGGATTTGGCATGCCTTTTTTGGATTACCTGGATCGTTAAATGACATTAATGTGTTAGACCGATCCAATCTATTTCAAGAATTAGCAGAAGGTCGTGGACCAGAAGTGAGATACACTATCAACGGCCACGAATATAATATGGGATATTATCTTGCTGATGGTATATATCCTTCTTGGCCTACGTTTGTTAAAACTATTCCATCCCCCCAAGGAAACAAAAACAAGAATTTTGCAGCTGCACAAGAAGCTACTAGAAAAGATGTTGGGATGTCGACACAATGAAATATATTATGACGACTTGTATAATTTTGCACAATATGATTGTTGAGGATGAACGAGAATTGCATATTTCAAATGAAAACTATGATTTAGATGAATCTGTACCTCTTGCTTCTACTAGTGGTACTCGTAAGAGGGATTTCAAAGAATTTCTACAGGTGCATCAACAAATTCGGGACAAACAGACTCATATTCAGTTACAAAGTGATCTTGTGGAACATCTTTGGGAGATTCATGGCATGGAAATGGAGTAGCCAGATTTACTATTTGTTGTGATCTGTTTTATTTTAGTTTGTCTTTTTCTTTCATGTATTGTTGTACTATTTCCTGGATATTGTGGAACATCTTTTATCATGTATTTTCTGTGGTTGACAAATAATAAAAAGTTTGATTCAATACATAGTCAATCTTAAATCCAGAAATGAATCCAACAGATAATATTACAAAATAAGTAGTGTTCATAAATTTTTTAAAAGACTTAACATAACTAAATTCTCTTTTTTAAAATGTCAGCTTTAAGAGATTTGTAGTACTCCGCGAGTGGTGCCTCCATTGTACTAGTATCGATTCCCAAGACGGACATTTCGTATATCCGTTTGTCTCGTTCCTCCCTTGCTCTTTCTCGTTCCTCCCTTGCTCTCTCCCGTTCCTCCGCTGCCTTAAACCTTTCTTTCTCAAGTTCAATCATCTGCTGAATTTTTTCATGTCTTGCCTCAGACAACTTACTCATTGTATCTTTCACTTGAGTTAAAGCTGTAATGAATTCAACATCTTTTGCATCGTGTTCGGTTTTTTTTAAACGTTTTGCAGCTTTTTTACCCATTGGTCGTTCTATTTGTTCTTCAGTTTCTGGGACAGGAGTGCCAATAAACTGACTTTGAGCGCTTGCAGAAGATGCTGGGCTTTCAAGAGGAGATTTCCTGGTTTTTTTTTTCAAAGTTGAACTGAATTTTGGGCAGTTCCGCAATTCTGTCCAGCAGTGTATTAATTGGAAGGTCTTCTTTTGGAGGGTTGAATACATTGCCATTGCATCTCGTACCTATGAATGGTGTAGAACAAAGAAAAGAAGCTTAGCATTTACCCCAGATAATTCAGCTATATTATCCATTTCTGATGCACTACTGCTCAATGGAACTGACAACACTCATTTGCATTAGAAGCATAAACATTAGAACTGAACCTAAGTTCTAAGTAAAAATAAAAAACTTGCATATCCACGAGCATACAGGAATAATTTATAACTGCAGCAATACAACTAGGCAGTTTGAAATCACTGAAGTCAATGAGCAATAAAACATGAATGGATGATGAACAATAGGTAATTAACTATGTATCATGTATAGAACTATAAGGAAACTCCATAATTTGCTATGCCGAATATTAAAAGGGTTTCAAGTCTTTCTAGAATCATGGGGTCTGATAACACCACAAGGTTCAATAAGTCCATTCCATCAGTGCTCTGTTCTTCATGTTGACAGGTATAGTACAATGTTAATATAAGAGCATAGTAGTCATACACATGCAATCAAGAGTTATGTTACTAATTAAAAACATTATAGATACATGTAGTATCTGTTAATAATAAGTTATAACTTGTCCACATAATAAGATTGTGACAGTAGTGAATGGTAAAAACCAATATCTAAAACGACAAGTTGTCCTGACTGATCAGGAAATAGATTGATAATATATTTAGGACTAAATACAACTTTGTACTAGACAACGTGAGAATATCAGTACATAGACAGTACATTACTCAAGGGATAGATACCAGAATATCAAATATTTCTAGAATTGAGATGCCTTTGTACCTAGCATTACTCGGAAAACAAATCAACACCATAATTCCTGTCTGATCAATGGAAATTATGAAAATCAATATCTGTC
The DNA here is from genome assembly GCA_028671895.1 of Oenanthe sinensis. NCBI lineage: Eukaryota > Viridiplantae > Streptophyta > Magnoliopsida > Apiales > Apiaceae > Oenanthe > Oenanthe sinensis. The sequence goes on along the minus strand of CM053811.1, from coordinate 9,312,466 downwards.
TGATCAAGCAAAGTAAATAAAGTACTAAATTAAGGTTTTAAATGAATCAGAAATCACATGAACTTTGTCCTGCCACTTCCTTGTACATGAGTAACAAATTCTCCGACCAAATTCTAGGCAAGTCTAACACACATAAGAAACGCAAAATTCATAAATCCATCTCAAAACAAGCAAAAGGAATGTACATTGTCTTGTTCACTAAGTCCACTCTGATTTTTTTCTTGAACTTGATTGTAATACCCAACAAATTTGGACACCGAAGAATTTATAACGGACCATCGATGAGACAATGAATTAGCTGTCCGGTCACTTGAAAATGTTTTGTTCTCATCATAAAAGGCTGCAATTCTTTCCCAATAAGTTTGATGTGTTTGGTTACTTCCTTGTATTGGATCCATGCTTATATTTCGCCAAGCAGAAACAAGTAGCATATCCTCCTCGGTAGAAAAATTAGTAGCTCGACCTTTTTTTTGTTGAGTACATTCTTGTGTACTAAATGTAGGTATTTGGGAGGGGATTTGAGTTGAATCAATATCATCAACTTCGTAAATGTTTCCATTCAACAAAGATGTAAAATATGACATTATTCACCAACCTGTAAAACCAAAATAAATTCAGTTTGTGATTATAAAAATGGCAAGAACTCATGTGCACAAAATTGAGTTAAACATAGTTCTCCTCATTTGACCGGTTTCTGTATGTACTGCTATCAATCTAAACCAACCGCAACATATATCATCAATTAAAATGGAATGCTTAACTAGGATGTTAATAGTTTACTTTAAATAGTTATGATACAGTTAAATACTAGTCACTCCACAATGTCAAGTACACTGTGTGCACCTACACTCCATCTAGTATCGCTGCACCTGATCTTTAAAAGTTTTCATGAAAAACCAAGTGTAGATTATAGAGCATATGTGCGTGCTACTACAAACCACATACAAGTAAAGAACATAAGGTTAAATGGCGAGGGACTTCAACCCTATGAGATCAAGAATAGTGTAAATCCAATACCTTGGATGGTGTGATTGATATAAACTGAGTTCACCTTTCTTGAGTGAAGTTGAGAGGGGTAGGGGGAACTAAAAAAGAGAAAGTGAATGGCGAGATGAGACCACTTTATATTCTAGACTCACAGCAAAGAGAGATAAGATTAACTAGTAGTAGCTAACCATATAAATAGGCATCATTTTTGGTAATTGGTCAGGCATGACTGCATTCTGTTCAAGTCATAGTGTTTCTGCTGGAATTTTTTAACATATGCAATAAAAGCTCATGTGGATTATCTGTATAGACATGTTTTTGTAATGAAATTAATGTAATGCACCCTGACTCAGATAAGTTTCTAAAGACTCGAAAAATCCGGGAATCAGAACAGGCTGCTCGCAGATCAAGAATAACCAAGGTGTGATGATTAGACCATAGCTTTTCTGGATTTTTTTTTTACTTAAAGTTATGGATCAAAGTATTTCATCGAACCAGTGAATTTTAATGATGTACAGGAGTAACTAAATCATTTATGGTTCTGCAGGCTGTAATTCGGGTTCGATTTCCAGATAATAACACATTAGAAGCTACATTCCATCCATCAGAGACCATTCAGAGGTTATTCGATCTTCTGATGAAAGTGCTTGCTCGACCAGAACTTCCATATTATTTGAAACCTGAGATGCTTAAAAGTTAAAGAGAGCTGTATTTTATAGAAAGAAAGGGCACTCCGTACCTGCTATGTTTTAGTATTAACCCACTAAATTACTTCAACACACCAACCCAATTAGTACACACAAATGAAAATCAAATCTTTAACTAAGAAGACCAAGAATTTCACAAAAATTAACTAAACAGAGATAAAGATGTAAAAGGGGTTTATTTGCATACTTAATCAAGCTTAATTACTGTAAAATTCGAACACATTTATAGATACATACATGAATATCTATTTAAAAAGAAGATAAATAAGTTAGGGTTCATACCTTAAACAAACAGGTCTTGAATTGATGAAGAGAATTGATGAAGGAGAAGATTGTTGGGATAAGAGGCGGGAGAGGAACAGCGGGAGATGAGCTGGACAATATAGGGGTGTGAATTTTGGTTCCCAAAATAAGGGGATGGGTTTTCTCTCTCCTAAAACTTATCGGGGATGAGGAGCAGCGTTGGAGCTGTATTTTGTAGATACAACCCTCATATATGTCCACGTAACCTCAATATAGGTAAGGAAGGAGGAGCATTGGAGTTGCTCTTAGTTATGTATCAAACCATTTTCTTTTTCATTTAAATAAAAATAAGTTACAAAATATTAAATAAATCATTTATGGCATTCTTTTTTATATACACTTTAAAATTTGTGAAAATTTCAACATACAAGTAATTATGATTTAAGGAAGTATATATTTTTAAAATATGATTATCATAAGCTGAATGAAAAGAATTTTTATTCCACACTTGCTACTATTTTATATAAAATTATAGTAGTTTTTTTCTTATCACTATATGAGACGGTTGGTTTCTCACGTATATGTTCTATAATTAAATAAGTATGAATAATATAAATAAAGTGTGAGAAAATATAAAATACAAATTTATTGATTGTTTGAGTGAAATTATATTAATATATACACATATATAATGTTTTTAGTTTGGTCAAAATAATTTTTATTAATTCACCCTTTTTATTATGAGAAAAGGATAATAATTTTTGTAATATGAAAATGTTCAGTAATTATATACACATTCCCTGGGTTTCATAGAAAAATACTTTATATATTTTTAATTTATAAACTATTTATAAAAAACAAACGACACCATAATGATCGTATTATATATATACCCAGAAGGGCATTCGACCCCATTAAAACTGAACTACCCTAAGCTAATTAGCTAGCCAGCCAATGACATATTCAACTTTGTCATCAAGACACCGGATGTCATATTTTTATCGCCAAAACCAATGGAAATGTTTATAATATGTAAAACAATTCAGTCCAGATATCAATTACAATAATTTATATTTATAATTTGAATTACATCGACCAGCAGGCATCAGGTCTGTGATTGTTGTTAGAGTCCCCGTTTGGGTTGCTTAAAATTTAAGTTATTTATTTCATTTTTTTTTTTTACATGTTTTCATATATATTTTTTTTAAAAATATTTATTTTAGAATTTTAAAATCAAATATTATATTCAAAATAATTCAGAAGCCTACTTTTTTCCAAAAATAAATCAATAAAAACTTATTTCCGGAAAATAAGCTTGACCTCTCAGTGGCGTGTCTTTTATATTAATATTTTTTCTACTGACTGCACAACAATTTCTAATAATAACATCAAATGGAGCCTAAACCACTTAGTAGGGGTAACCAATAAAGTATTATATAGTTCTACAACATACTGTGTAATATACTATAGACAAAATATATTATAAAATATATAATATTTCAATTAGTACCCTATTTAATCTTTGCGTGTATATATTTTGTAAAAAAATATAGAAAAAAAGAATTAAAGGAATTGTATTAGGAAAAGTATTATATAAATATTACTTTCTTATAATATAAGAAAACATATAACTAACAAATATTTTATTTTATAAATATCTAGCAAAGAGGATGAGAAACATTGTTTTCTCATTATAAATATACTTTAACTTATTTTTAATACTATTTTATTGTAATCTAGCAAAGAGGATGAGAAACATTGTTTTGATTGGTATTTACGTTGGATTAATTAGTAATATCTTTTCCTCTTTATTTACAAAGGAATATTCTTTTGATTAAAAATATTTTTCTAAGCAAACACATAAATATTATCATTTTAAACACTTTAATTTACACAGTCCCAAATTATATACGAATTTATATTAAATAAAAAATTATTTATTATATGTACTTTTCAATTATTATCAAATGATTTTTCAAATAAATTTATATTCACCTAACTCTTTAACAAATTTTATAATAATTTAAGAGTTGATTTAAACTTTCTGTTAATTTTTAATCGGAAGTGATTAAGTTAATATCCAATTGAAAAATTATTACCGAGTCAAATTTGTGTTTGTTTTGTATGTGATATAGAAAACATCAATCTCATTAGAAAATGTAGGTAGAAGCCTGGTGTTATCAAATCATTTGAATCAATATTGTTCTTTTTCTTGAGAGTTTTCAACGCATAATAAAATAGTTTTTCAATCACAGCCGTTGTTCCCTCGTGATAGGTTTTTTTTGCTAAATGTTGTCTGGTGATAGTTGCTCGATTCTAGCTCGCTCATTGTTTGACAACAGTTTTTTGATTTATTTTGGCCCACATACATATTGACTATTGAGTATCTGCAGTCGCTATTAGGTGAATTATGATTAAGCCGTTAAAACAAAGTTTGATCAACTACGCAATTTACTAGGTCCTTGTAAACTGGTAACATCAACTAACAATCTAGCTAACTAACTGACCAAATATTCTCACACTATCAGAAACTTGCCAGAATATGCAAATAGTATACCTTTGTAACAAAATGATGTTATTGTATATACACCTAAATGTCCGCCGGCAGAAAAATAAGCCACTTTGAAATTTATTCAGAATATAAAAGAAAAATAACTCATTATACTCGTAAACTCGAACTTTGACTTCTATATATATGTGTTTAACGTGAACTAGCCCTAAAACTCTGCAAGGCATAGGCATATTCTAAATCCTGACACGTGTTTCTATTCGAGCATGTTGTAAATAATTTATAGTAGTTTATAGTAGAAGAAATATAATGTTATAATGCACTCTTAACAGTTTAGTAAAATGAGTATATTTTTGGTTAAAATATGTATGGAGTTTGAGTCTAGCATGTATATATTTAGTGTATAAAAATGAGAAACACATAGATTCATGCATGACCGTTAACAATAATATAGTATCCACCAGCAGATGCTTTCAGAAAGTACTAATGTAAATCCCTGATAATACCTACCAAAATTCCCTTGCTCATTGATACAACCATGGCTATAGCTGTGCCATGCTGTAATGCCGTCGTTACCATTTTGAATAAGCTGAAGGCAATCACCGAAGAGTCTATTGTTTAACTTTTTTTCTAAAACTGAAAATTAGCGGCTAATGCTTATGTAGGAAAGTTTGTTAAAAGGGATGAAAAACATTAACTCTGGAACCTGAAAGGAGGCAATGAGACTCTTGAAGACTCAAAGCTTCTTAGCCGTGATTGCATTACTGTTGGAGAAACAGGGATACAACATGAACAAGTTCCGACCAATGCTAACAATTCTGGTGGTTCCCGTACCCCTCCCAATTGATATGCTCATCTAATTCTACTTCGATAATCGATATTTATTACTTGTGTAAGTATCTATAATGATTTGTACTTTTATTTTTTTGAAAAAAAGTCAAACCAATCCTTCTTTGAACTTCATTCAAATTCGATAGGTATTTTGAAAGTAATTGACACCCAAGAAAAAATATTTATTCACCACGTCGAAAACTTTAGTTTACCCCTATACCTCGACAGGCTCGAGTCTCGACTCACAAAAATATATATAAAAAAATACCCCTAATCACAAACAATTTAATGGCTGATTTCATTAATTATTCACCCCAGTTGAAAATGGTAAATGGATGATATAGGGAAGAAAAGGAGGAGAATTATTTGATTCTTCTACAACTGTCAACTGTGGATTTTGAAATAAACTTATTTATATATATATCGTCATGCATAAAACCTTTGTTATTTGAGCAATGCAACGTACCCCTCCCAAATCTTTTTTTCCGTGACGTCAGTGATATCTCATATTATTATATTATTATAAGAAAGTTACTAGACAACTCAACATTTGTGACAATTTTTTGATACGTAATATTTTTCTGTTTATTTTGTTTATACAGAGTTTTACCTGATTAAATTACAATCACATATCTTTCGATAAAAATACTTTCATAATATTATTCTTACTAATAATATGGTAAGAATCTTGATAAAATATATATTAGGTGTAATATAATTGACTTTCTTTTCTAAATAAATAAATAATATATATTTATATATATTTATATTTATGGAATGAGTAATAAATATATATGAGTTAAAAATATTGTGTAAATAATATAATGAGAGTTACCATTAAATAATTATTAAATGGATACCATTAAGGTGCAGTTACCATATGGAAGGGGTGGAATAAATATTAGAAATGCCTATAAATAGAGAATATATTCTAATGGAAAAAACACACAAAAATATAAGAGCTTGTTCAGAATATTTCTAGAACCTCATCCTCTCCATCTATTTTCTTTAGTGGTAATAGTTTATACATTTACTTATATTTAGGGGGCGTTTGGATTATATTGAGGAAATGGAAAGAGGTTTAGAAATAGAATTAAAAAGAAAAGAAAAAATGGATTTGAATTGTTTTCCTTGTTTGGTTTTGATCTGGAAACGAAATAAATAATTATTTTTTAATAAATTATTTTGTGCATATTATTGTTTTTGGGATTTATATATATAGATGATGGAAGTGGGTGGGTGTATGAGAGAGAAAAAGAGATAAAAGAAAGGGAAAAAAATACCTTCGAAAAAGTGGAGAATGAGAGTGGAGGACCCAAAAGTTGGAAAGATCAAAGGAAATGATTGTTTTTATAAAACAAACAAGCGAATGAACATGATTGTTTTCTTTTCGCTTTCCTCATTACCCTCAACCAAACGGCCCCTAAGTGCTTTTTTTGTTACATACAAGGAGTAAATGAATATAGGAATTTCTACTTCTTTTCTGTTAAAAAAAATATGAATTACGGTCAACCAACAACACTGTATTCCTACATTAGGTAACCAAATAACTATATTATATTTTAATATCCAGGTATTTCAAATATATATGAATTACTGTCAACCAAACAACCCTGTATTCCTACATCAGGTAGTATAAATTCCTCGTTTCAAACTCTTTTGTTTGACTCTAGGTATTAATTGTTGGACAAGATGGCGCTAGTAATTTTGATAGATGGAAATTGTGATAGTGATTAGTGAAGTTTGAAGCAGTGTTCGGCAAAATTGCAATCACAAATCCACAGTAATATACGATATCTTTGTTGGAAAAGATTTATTATAGCACTTCATATTTCAAACAAGGTACAATATCATACAATTTCCTGGTTCTCCATTACATAAATAATGAACAAATAGCTTTGACTCCACCTAAGAGCTAAGATTTATGACTACACAAAATTATCAAAGATGCACAAAGTTGTAGAAGATTTTCGGGTTTAGTTGCTCTTGATTCTTGAGCAGTTATCAGGCTAAAAATGAGTCAAAAAACGAGTCAACATCGGGCTCGTCCTTGGCTGTGGAGAACTGTCCACTTGCCAGTTGATTTTGGTTGTTCGTGTAAGTATTAGCTGAGCTTCCGAACCCTGAGAACTCGTAGCTTCGTGGACGTTGCAGAATTTCCAGTGTAAATGGTGCTTGACCATTTGCGGGTTGGGCTCTTGTGTTCTGAAGAGGGTTTAGGTAATTTGTCGTTGGCCTTATAGCTGTGGGAGCACTGGTGGTGGTGTTATCAGCTGGTCTGTTTACTGCAGGGTAACTGCCACTACCTCGTGGTGCAGGAACGTCGTGGTTATGTTTTCCTTCATAAGTGGTGATTACTGCCCTCAAATCATGAGATGCTCTCTCCACGTGCTTTCTCACCGGACAGCCAACTTGTGTACATTTGTAGTAGCTCCTGCAGATGATTAAATGACTAGATTAGTAGCCGAATTTATGAGAGTATAAATTATCGCCTAGTTGATAACCCTCTTCTCTTGGTAACAAGAACCCGAGGGTTCAAGCACTGCTTGTCTTATAAAAAAAGGAAAATAAGGAGACAGATAGGAAGTATAGTTGGGAAAAACCAATTAGTAGTACAATAGACGAGGCCTTACCTAGGATTTGGATTGCCTTTAACAACCTTCTGTCCATACTTCCTCCACCTATAACCATCATCAAGAATATCTATATCACTAGTTGTTTGGACTACAATTCTTGGTTCACGGACAGTCCGACTCCCAAGAGATGACATTGTCTCATTATTCTCATACTCACCCTTCCTGAAAAAGAAACATAGTAACAAACATAATTAGGAACTATTCAATCCAAGTATGCACAATAAGTGGAATATAGTCCAAACATTAATACTAAGCATACCATCTTTTAGAATCAGGTTCATTTTCATCATCGTCTCCTGGTTTATTCATGGATCCTTGTTCAAAGAAGTCATCCTCGCCAAAAGAAAGCGAAGAATTTTCCGGGGTTGTCACTGGTTCTGAACGGCCATTTTCTAGCAGAGAAGAGTCTGGCATGTTGCCTAGGGAATTCTGGTAGGATTGTGAAGATGATCGTTTTGTCGATTGAGGCTTCGGATGGTTGTGATTGCCTTTGTACACAATTTCAGTTATGTGTCCATCAAAAGTTGTTTCCACCTTCTTCTTAGTAGGACAATTTAGATAAGTGCACTTATAATAACTTCTTGGATTCTCACTTCCTTTAACCTGCTTTTGTCCATATTTTCTCCAATTGTATCCATCGTCCAATTTACTTTGATCTTTATTAGTCTGTGATGATTGTGATGACTGCGCATAATTGATTGAATTGGACTGCAGAGCAGCAGCACTGCTCTGCATGTTTGCTTGGTTCATTGCCATTTCTGGTGAATATCTTTGAAATGTGCCTATATCTAGCTTAACACTTGCGTTGTCCACTCGAAAATCGTTCTTTTTAGCTTGCTCCTCAAAGTTCCATTCATCTTGTTTTCTTTTCAATGATTCCTCCTGTTAAAGTAAAATCATTATAAATTAATCATGAAAGTATATCAAGAAGCTCTTAAAATTCATATTTTGGTTCAATCAACTCATCGATAAACACAATCAGAATTCTAAAACAATAGAACATGATCATCATTAAATTTCTTCCAATTTAGGCTTTCGCATATTAAGAATTCAACTAATCTTGAAAAGCTTCGAAACTAAAACAAAGTCAAGGTTGCAAATGTTCAAGAATAGGCCAACTTGTTAAATAAAATACAAAACATAGCTAGAAAAAAGATCAATTTTATACCATTGAGTTTGTATTCGCAGAAATGAATGATGATGATGCTGATGAAGCAGGCCTTGTTTGAGTTGGGAAAGAAAAATCAGAGAAATTCTGATTCTCGTCCTTAAAACTCAGGGCATTCATAGTCCCATTACCTGAAGATGACCCAATCTACATAAAAATAATAATAATAATAAAAGTTAGCCCATGTAACAAAGTACTAGTAAAATTCAAGAAACATAAAAAAGTACACCGGTAAAAAACTTACATTATAGTTGTTGATTTGAATGGGAGAATCTAAAAATGAAAAATAAGATGATGGTGAAACAGGTGGAGGTGAAAAGGGTAGTGAAGAATTTGCAAAAGATTTAGTCTTTTGGTTTTCAAATCCCCAGTTACTTCCAAAATCATCATTGTTTGGTTGAGCAAGAAGGTCCCCTAGTGAAGAAGTCATCAAGTTTTAACAATGTGTCTATATATGTGTGCCTTCTTTGTGTTCTTTCTTGAGTGTGTGTGTGTGTGTTTCAAGAAAGATGGAGGAGAGATTTGAGGGTTGAGTTTAGTTTAGTTTGGTTTCAAAATGGGGCTCTTCAAGTGTATTTATGTATCAACTTTTTGATACTTTCTGAGAAGTAGTAGAGAGTTTTGACCATGGAAAATATTTCTTCAGTCAAAGCATGTGTGTTTGACTGACTCCTCTTTGGCGGCTGGGGTGTAAGATCAACGGTTCAGGATGATTAATCAAGAATCATCGTTAGTCATATGATTATGCTTCGTGTCAAGTGAGATGCATCTAATTTACTGCAAGTTGCAGTGATTATATAGCTAACTGTTTTGATTTGATTCCTAGTTTTAACGTTTGTTTTGGTGTTTGTTTTTTATTAATAAATAATTCCGAGTGGTTCCCATTTAATTTGTTACTAACAAGTAGCCAATAAGAGCAGAGTAGAGATATCTTGTCTCTAACATACTCCTCTAAACAATTATAGAATTGACTACAAAATTGTAATTGCAACATAATCGTGGTATATTTTTTCGGTTAAAAACACATAAAAATACATTTGAATTATGAATTTTCTGTCCAATTGATTCACGTTGTCGAACGTCGACGATCATTCACTAACACTCCCTTTTATGAATCTGAACCTACTGTAATAATCTCTGATCCAGCATTCCGACTGAGTTGAGTGATTACGATCAACACTTCTTTTTATTAGTTGGATACTTATTTTAAGTTAAATAATTTGTATTGTTTTCAAAATATTTTCGATTTCTATACTTGAATAATAATCTATGTTTGTTCAATATTTTTAGCCGGATTCAGGTGACAAAACTGTAACCCGCTATAGAAGGTGCAGTGGACTCAACTTGCCAATAATTCGGCATCCAACTATATATCAAGGCCAATTCGTTGCAAGTATTTTTCTTTTCGATAATCAAATAATAAATAATTAAAATCAAATTCTGACGAATACATATCCCTAATACGAAACTAAATATTTTTGTTTTTGATACAATTTTGTTCCACCTAAACTAATTGTATTAAGAGTATCCTTGGTACAAATTCAAATAATGTTTTTACTTTAGTTTGACTGAATAATTTTCAGCTTAATATCCAGTGCGACGACCTTAAGAGTATTGACTTGTTCTTCTGTACATGTCATGCAAATGAATCACAGGGCATTATTATAAGATTACTTGGTTGTTTCGTGGAGGAACTGAGCCCCCAAATTATAAGTAGGCGGTCCTTGTCGGGGTCACCTTCAATCTAGAAGAATTCGAGAGAACTTTTTCATGACCATCTGTTGGGACCATCATGTAGCAGCTGATTTATTCATTAACAAACAAATTATAATATCTATCAACAAACAAATGAACAATTATAGAGATTCTTGTCATCTTTTATGCAATGTGTTCTCATTACAAATTGGCAATACAATATCTATTAAGCCTAGTTCTCATACCTCAAAACAAAACATTTCTCCTAAATACCAAGCAGAAAAAAAATTATTCCGAAATTTAACAGGCTCGGCTACTCGAGCCCTGTCGAAGTTCTTTTTTTTTTTTTTCCTAAATTCAACTCGGGATAATCTATTCATCTACCTACAATTGTTTCCCTGCTGGGAGCATGCTTAGCAATTATAGCTCAGCAGCAGAAGACGCAAACTGGCGTGTTTATCGTTCAAGTGATTTTATGCGCAGCAAAATTAGAGCTTTATTGACCTTTTCAACCTCTATTCCATATTTTCCAGTCCCATCTTCCAACACTTTGGGTCCAGTTCAGCCTGCTAACCATATAAGAATATTTCAATGTCATTAATAATCCAAATAATTTGTCCCCACTGCACCATAAATATTATGGTTGCTGTTCGGTTATTCACAGAACAATGTCTCGTGTTCATTGCAAATAAACAGTTTTTTTTGAATCATTACATGTAGTTAACATCATAATGAAACATCAATCAATTCAAGCTTTCACCTAAAAAAAAAAAAGAAATGGGGGCCAGGATAAATGGAAGTCATGCTAGCGAAAGAAGCATATACCTGGAATTCTTTATCTCTCCACTGGAAAGAACATCCACGAACTTCAAGATATTGAATAAGAGGTTGTGGTAACAGTGTCTTAATGGATGCATGAAGCTTCACTTTAGTCAGCCCCCCGCATGCCAGGAGAGTAGCACCTAATCCACTTGGTGTCAAACCCTTCAAATGTAGTATAGTTAAGCTCTGTAGACAGCCGAAGCTGGCCAGTGTCAAGAGCCCAACATCAGTGACCGAGCTATATGACAAATTTATCTGCAAAGGTATAAGCAAAACAACCAGTATTAAATGGCATGTTCTTTTAGAGCAGATGCTGGCCAAATCGAAATGCAAATCATGTTTACCTGTCGAAGGTTTTGGGAGAAGTGAGCAAGTGGAACCATTCCCAAATCATCAATGAGGTAACACTTTTTTATATCTAGCTTAGTGAGTTGTTTGCATCCAACAGCTATAGCAGCTAGACCAAAAGACGTGATAAGAGGGCATCCTCGACTTTCAAAGGTGTGTATCTTCGAACACTTTGACAATGATATCAGGGAGATATCTGTAATATCCTTACAGTAGGCTATATTAATCATTTGAAGATCAGTACAGCCATCGGAAATTGCTAAGATACCCTTATCTGATATTCCAGCACACCTGAACGAACAACAGAGGCACATGTAACAAATCAGGTGAAGGCATAATGTTGCAAAAAAATGGATTTGAAGCAATTATATTGAATCATGTCATATCAGTAGCTGAGTTATGGTACGGTGTATCCTACAAATTTGGAGATCCATTTCTCTAAAATTATAATGGAGGCTTTATTGTTCTTTTTATTTGTGAAAACATGTTTCTCCATTTACAACTTTGCTTAGCTAAATCATGCATATTTTTCAGAAAAGAAGAAAATATCATTGAAAGGGTTTTAAGAAGATCAATTGCAGTGAAAATTTCAATGCCGATCCATTGACTTTTTTTATCAGTATTAAAGAATTCTTGTGATGGTTACTTGGAGTTCATATTGCACTAAACACTTATACACATATGATTAAGGTAATATTAACCTGTGAAAGTTATGACTGCAAGTGATAACCTGTATAAATCAAGTTCTGTAAGTTTTGAGCAGCTCATGCCAATATAACTAAGCCCCTCGTTGGTTATGTTGAGACAAATTCCTAGTTTTAAGCTGGATAGCTCTGAGCACCTTGAGATAGATCTCAATCCTGTTCAAGACATAAAAATGAGTACTCTGCCACATGCATTAATGCTTCATAAGCTGCAATCAAATAACAGACTAACCTTCATCATCAACTTCATTATCTGTAAGGTCAAGTTCCTCTAGAAATTGACAACGCTGTCCAATCAAAACATAAGATTCTCTTGGAACTAGGGTGCATGACTCCATCCTGAATGATGTCAGGGAGGAGCAAGAGTTTGTGATTTGGAAAATCGACTCATGAGTTATTTTGCGGCAACATGTAATATCTAGTTTCCTCAAGTCCTTGTGTTTTTTAACAAGAGACGAGAGACCTTCATCTGTCACTCCCATGCATTTACTTAAACTTACTTCCCTCAATGAAGCACACCAATTTCCTATGGCTTTCAGTCCAGAACAAGTAACCTGACAACCATCTAACTTGATTGACTGCAACAAGGAACATTTTTGCAAACTATTTGCAAGAGCAAGGGTCACCTGAACCATCAACAATAGGAATGTATAAGCTGAGAGCAAATCATTCATTGCTACAAGAAAGCATACGAGTTCACTTACAGGAGAGCCATATGCTAAGATAAGTTGTCTTAGAGGTTCAGCTTCATTTATAAGCGAAGACAAACCAGCATGATTTACATTCTCGCAACTTGAAATATTAAGGGTCTGTCAGAGAAAACAAATATCAGGCAAGAAATCAAACAGTTCACAGAAGCCAACAGTAATAAATAAACATACATCAGTAAAATGTGTATATATCGAAATACGTGTTCAAGAAACTAGTCGCTTGAGCTATCCCATTTGCCTGTTGTAACTTCCAATATTACTTTCTTGTTTAACTGGTTCATGTTGATTAAGCTACCTGTAAAGTTTTGAATCCATGTTTAAGGGCAGAAAGGCTGTCATCATCAATCGCAATGCATCCTTCTAGAACCAAATGCTCCAAATGTTCTAATTTCATAACTTGTGAAAGGCATTTCTCAGTGATCTGCTTAGGAAGAAAATAAAGGCAACAAAAATTGAGTACGAGATGATGAGATGGACAAAGCAATTGACTGACCTAAGGATGCAACTCATGCAACCATTTAAACACATGAAGATCACTATAAGACACGAAAATCAAACCAGATGAATGATTTATGTAATCATCTATTATCACAATAGATCGATTTATGACACATCTAACTTCCACTTCTCTTTCCTTAACTAACCAAAAAACACATGATACACTAAAAGGATTGCCAATTACTGCAATATCTCACTAAATTCGACACAATATCTAGATGTGACATAGGTTAAATATGACAATTGCATCTAATCTTACAGATCATAACCCCACAAACAGCCTAAAACAGTGTTTTTAACCAAAGCTAGAATCAAGGGTGAAACCACAACCAACTGCTATACAATCAGAAGATATTGAACTCATCTCACCCTCATGACCTTGTCATCGGTGGAATCCCCTCACTCCCCCTCCTCGCATCCTTAAAAATCTAATGCATTGAAAATTATGTAACATAGCAAACACACAATCACACACACACATACATGAACAAGAAAATTTATAAACAAAAGCATAATATTATTATCAGCTAAAGAACATAAACGAATAATTACCGGCAAGTAAGATAGATCCAAGCTCTGTATCTCCTTACACTTAACAGCAATCAAACCAACCCCTAAATCCCCAACACCCAAACACCATCTCAAACTAATAAACCTCAATTTCCTACACCCAACAGCAACACAACCAATCCCTATATCTGTAATCATCTTACACCTAGCCAAACACAACCTCTCTAAATTCTTAGCCTCAGCTAAAACAGCCAAACCTGAGTCCCTCAAATCCTCAGCATTAGACAAATCAATCTCAACCAACCCACCACAATTCTTGACCAAATTAGACAACCCCACATGACTAAAACACCTTGATCTTGAAAGATTAATACACCTCAACATTTTATTACATACACTAGCTATAAAAGTGAGAATCTCATCAGTTACCCGAGGACACAGAGACAAATCAAGACTATTAACATACTGATACCGGTTCAAAAGCTTAGGTAAATGCTTTGAATGAAGAGGCTTTATGGATTTTCTATGTAAAGATTCAAGCTTGTGAAAAGATTTGCATACAAGAGAGAATGATTTAGAGTCAAAAGGGGTGTCTTTAAAATGATCAAGAATCAAGAAAATGAGTTCTTCAGAAAGATGACCAAATAAGTTGATATTTGATCCTGGGGTTGTTTTTTGCTTCTTCATTGCCATAAAGTTTCAATCTTTATGGGTTTTGGGCAGCCCCAGATAATATATATGTATATATGTATATGAGAGCTGAGTGAAAATGGTGTTATCCGATAATACAAATATAGAGATTATAAAATATTTTATATGTGGGGAAATTTATAGAGGTGATATGCGTGCAATATATTACTGTATTATAGATACAGATATAGATACACATCATATATATCTAGCTTTGATATTAGGAGGAGATGTAAGGTGTTTTTGTCTGGGGAGGTAACGGTTAACAGAAACTATAGTACAAGCTTGATATTTGAGTGAGGAAGAAGAATAATATTTAAATTACAATTTTACCCTTTTTACTTTTCCAGAATGTTTGGTCAGATGATGAATGCATTGATGCCTCATTCTAGATGACACTGTTGCCCTCAATGTACAAAGCGTGGGTGTGGGGTTTGGGATATGAGACCAGAGGGGTAAAAAAAATTGAAATATTCAAAATATTTGTATGTGTATTCGAAATAAATCGGTTGTTATTTGTATCCGATTTTGACAACTTTAGATATATTCGTATTCGATAATATCCGAATCCGAATTTAAATATATAATATAAATATATATTTTTTATTAGATTTAATTTATAAATATATGTATTTATTTATTTATTTTTAAAATTACATATTTTTCAAAGATATATATAATTATTATACATATATATCACATTAATTTAGAATTTTAAAAATAAAATAATTATATTTAAAAATAAATATTTTTTAAAAAAAAATTAAAACAAGATTTGGATTTAGATATATTGTTTTCGAATATTTTTGAATTCGAATTCGGATATAGACATATCTGTGTATTCGAAATATCCGTTTGACAGCCCTATCCGGTAGGGTTGGTGTTAAATTCATGAAATTAATTTTGGATTAAATTAAAATTATTTAAAAAAATATAAATATATATTTTAATACTAAATCATTTTTAAATTAATCAAATTATTTTCAAAATTTATCTTAATAAATTGAGTTGCTACATATACATTATTAACTATATTTTTATATACATATTTCTCAATATTATTAAAGAAAATTGACAACCTTTCTTTTTGGTTATAAGTTTTACGCTACAATTTTCTTTTATCCGTACTCTTTTCTTCAATATTATGTTTGCTATATTTTTTACCCTAATTTACATGCCTTCAAATAAAATATATTGTTCATTCATACATTGAAATTCCTAATTTTAACATAAAAATTAACATGGAAAAACTAACGTTATATGAGTAATATAATTATAAAATAGGGGTAGACGTCAAAATAATTAGGGTGTCGTACCCACAAGTACAATCAAAGATAAAGTAAACAAGGAACATGCAGAGGGTAGAATTGGAAAAATAATATGTCACTTTCAGATGGAGGTGTCACAATTATTTTAATCTCATTTGGTGGAAACAATATGTGGGGAAGGACACATCTGAGGACATATTTGAGTTGCGGATTGTACGAAATATTCTTTTAAAAATATATATACTTGCTTTTATTTTATAATATATCATAATAAATTGTTCGAAAAATTATTCTATACTAGGAATTTAGGTAAGGATTGTAGATATTTTAGGTCAAGTAAAGGAGATTTGCGTGCAATAGGATTAAGTGTTATGTAATAAAGATGTGGCCGTTTGAGATTTTTTAAATTTAAAATAAGTTATTTATTTTATTTTTATTTTTTACATATTTTTTTAAAGATAAATATTTATTTTAGAATTAAATATTATTTTCAAAATAAAAAACAAGTTATTTATTTTCAAAAAAAGTACATACATACTTATTTTTTTCCGAAAATAAGGGTTTATTTCCGGAAGATAAGTGAAGCCAAACAGGTCAATATTATTAGTACAAGCAAAGAAAATAATAAAAAAAAAGAAAAATATTCCAAAGAAAATCATTCTACTACTAGTGGGTGAGGTAAGGCCGTACTTATGAATGGTCTTGATGAGTAGTACCTTACCCTGATAAGAACGGAATGAGTTGTATGCATTCACTTTATTCGTATTATTATATGTACATGCGCATATATTTTTGTTGTGTGTATAGGTAGGGAGAGAAAGTGAACAAGTTTTGTGCGGTGACAAGGTTGGGAGTCATTCAAGAAGGCCGTACCTTCAAAAGTAATGCAAATTGACTATTAATAGAATTATCTTGTTTGGGTGGAAAACATTGATTTTCTTCTTTAGTGGCCTTGTACAACTTCAACACTCCATTCTGATTACTAAAATCAACCCTTAAATGCTTTCTTAAGTGGCGTAGTGCTTAAGAATAATTAAATTTTAAAATTAATTATCATCACTAAATAAAATATATTTGTTATTATAAACCTTTAGTATATTTAGAGGTTGTTTGTTTGAATGATTAGTATTTAATTTAAATGGATTATTCATCTGAATTGAATGAATAATCCTTTTTTATAAGTATCATTTGTAAAATTTGAATCAATTTTAATGTAGTAAGATTATAATATATAAGATTTTTAAATAAGTCGCATGCGCAATCATTTCATATTTTATACTAGAATTAACTACATATTTTACTATCAATTTTTTAAAAAATATTATTTTTTCATATTATATCTCAAAACATGTCAAAATCAAAAATATTAATACGAAACATTTATCTATTTTTATGACAACATTTTTTCTACCGGTCTAATTTTAAAATTTATATTTTCTGAACAGCAATTCCAAAAAAAAAAAAAATTATTTCGGATATTCCAAAAAATACAGAAAAATGCAACTCTAAAACTTCATCAACAGGTAAAAAAAATAAAGCAAAAACATTTACCTAATCATTCGTTCCAATAAAAGAACAAATAGACACCAAATAAATTACCTACCAAACAGTCTCCAAATTTATTTTTTCTTCTTTCGTATAAGCTGTTTATTTCTGAAGTGCAAACAAAACCACATATATAAGCTTTCAACCAAGTACCTTAGCCAAAATAATAATGAGAAAAATGGGCCGGAAATGACCTAGGTAACTCCCATGAGGTTATAAACTCCTTCCATGCAAATTTAATGACATTTTTGTAAATATTAAAATTTTATTCTAAATTTACAAATCTCACCTTATAGGAAATTGTTATAACCTTAAGTAGTATCCTAAGTTCATCCTCACGTACATGATTCCCAATAATAATTTATGTAAACTTACAAGTTTTCTTTGGCTAGGCCTTGTATCTTTAAAGTTTGTTCAAATAGTTCGTAAATGCAGAACTAATGCATATACTCATCTTGGTGACTAGCAATTTATAGCGTCTGGCTATTGTGTGTCATGGTAAGGTAAATGAAAAGAAAGAAATAACCATTTACATGAATTTCAGGGACAACTTAAGAAAGAAAAAAAGAAATCCTATATATGGTATATCTCGACAAAACAATAAAATTTTGCTAAAGAAAAGTATAAATATCTTCACTGACACGGTTAACCTCAGTGATGGGATAAGCAATGACCTGCATATCGTTAAAAGAGTCGTGAGATCATATCTATAATATTAACCCACACTTTAGGAAAACAATTATGTACCCAGATAGCTATATACATACTGTATATACAAAGAGAAATCACAATGGATTTTTTTCATCTTCATTTCATAAATGTTAATCCGAATTTATCCTTATCCGAGGGTATTAACAATTGTATTTTTAAAATGTTAATCCCAATCTAAACTTATTCGAGGGTATTAACAAAATACTGAAGTCAAAAGACTTAGAAGAGCTGAGATTTTGCTGGTGGTAGCAAGAGCAAATTCAACCTTTGTGTTCTCTCTATAGTCTATACTAAGTTAAGATCTTAAGATGATATACTGGTGACTGGTGTTGTGTTGCATTAGATTGATATGAAATTCAAACTACATTTGTCGACATATATGCACGATACTCATTTCATTCTTCCATTCCATTGTACAAAATTAGACTACGAGTTTAAATCCAACCAATTTGCAGAGAAATGCTTATTAGTACCTCCTACTCGTGTTCTTCACAAATCTCGCCATAATAATTTTGCACCATTTTTTATTTTTTATTTCACTTTGATTTTCTTCACATTTTTTTGTTTCATATTATTATCTATAACATTGCATTCTATCCAACTTATCACAACCCCGGAGTCTAGAAGATATGTCAGAGGACCCCAGATTCTAGAAGAAAACTCAGAGGTGAATGCAAGCATACAAATTAATTATATATCCACCTAGCAGTGTAACAATGTCAGGAATTGTAAGTTCCTGAGTTGTGTTTTTCAATATTTTTTGTGATTTTCTATTTATTTGAGGGATAATAGTTGCAGAAATAGATGAGAAACATATTAGAACAGCAGATTAGAGATAGAAATTAGAGAGAATAGATCAGAAATAGACAGAGAAACAGCACAGAAAGTAGGGAGAGATAGAGAAGATTGCTTCTAGAGGAAGAAATCTAGAGAGAGAGAAGAGAGCAAGATTGGTGGAAACAAGTTCCATTTTCATATATTCATAATGTCTAATCTCAAATTACAACTAGTGCTGCTATTTATACTACTCCCATACTAAATAACTCTGAATTTATTTAACTACTCTTACTACTAAATGGAATACTACTACTAGTACTATACTACTGCTGCCTTCCTGACAAACATTGGGCTAGTTGTCAATTTATATTAATTCTATATCTGGAAGGACCAAAAACTTCTTAAAACTTTCAAGGTTTTCAAATTTAAGGTGAAATAAACCAGGTAGAAAGATGCCAATTGGAAGCAAGTTTTGTGAGTGAATACTACTAAATTCATGTACTGTTTTATTGGTATATTATAGGAAATATAAAAAATCTAATTAAATCGAAAATGTGTCAGCTTATCCCATGATGTTTGGAGGACATGACAAATGAGGTGTTCCCCTCTATCCTAATTATATTCTCACACAGACAAACATAAATGAAGATTTAAGCTTTCTCTGGAGGCAGTATAATACACCAGAGGGGAAAAAAGGAGGAGTGTATGTTGAGAAATAGGCCACAACCACAAACAATCTTCTTACAAGTGTTTTTCCAAAATCATTACCCATACTACTGCACTAAACTTAGTAAACTGTGTCCAATGAGGACTGGATGCTATCAACAATTTAATCAGTAATATTAAAAAAACATACCAAAGGTAAGTATATGAAAAATTATAATAAAGCAAAGAGCAACTGAATAAAATAAATACTCAACTTCAGTACACTTTGCTAATTGGTAACTTAACTTACCTCGGTAAAGAATTGAACAGCAAATTCTGTTCAATCGTTATTAAGAGCCATCTAACATATCATCTGAATCTGAATCACTTGCATTGTAACCTGAAAATTGCAGTCAAAGGTGGTTAAGTATTTAAAAACCTATTATCATATATAGGAGCATGCAATAATACAGAGGCAGATGTCGGGATTACCAGGTCGTTTATCACTAACTTTCCAAACTGAAGATCGAACTCTAGATGCTCTTGTCATCCATAATTTTGCCTGATCCCCAAAATATGAAAATATTATAAGAAACTAGCATCTTGAGGGCTAAAGAAAGTAGGTATTAAGGACATAAAAGAAAGTAAAACTAAATGCAGCAATCAGATATTAAAGTACAAAAAAACTTCATAGGTTTATGGTATTCAGATAGCTAAAGTGACCAAATTCAAAGTTCATGTATAAATAGAACGATTTCATTCTTTTATCATTCGGAGTATCTATGTTTGGAAACTTTGTGTTCACCTGCCATATTTAAATTTTTATTTAGAAAAAGAAAATTCGAAAAATAAATTACCGAACTATGTTTTTATGCGCGTTAAAATACGCGTAAAAAGTCAAAGGGACAACTAAAAGGGGACGGAGGGAGTATTAAGTTGTAGTTGCTATATTGTCAATAATAATAGAAACTCATTCAAAGGAAAACCTACACTATGGTTGCAGCTGGTTTTGGTCCCCCAAGCTATCCCAAAAACCCTCAAGACAAAATAGGCCATAAATTTTCACCCCCCTCAAGACCTTTAGTTGATCCGCCCACCACTCTATATGAAGCTAATGTAGGACTAGGACGTAGTCAGTTAAACTAGTGGACTAAAGGGCCAAATCAAGCTAAAACTAGCTAGTCTAGAAAACCCTTCTTAATATGCTCCATGGTCTTTAGGCCCCCTCAAGAGCTGTAGTTGCCCCCTCTTCCCTCCTCATAACTTGATCTAGCGGACTGCATCCACGACTTCATACAAAGTTGTAGGACTAGGATGTAGACTCTGAAACTAGAGGACTTGGGAACCAAACCTAGCTTAAACTAGTGGTATCCTTACTCTTTATATTCCACACTTCACTAGTCTGTTGCTTTACATATTTATTACTCAATATAATTACAACATAACCAAACTTTAAAATTTGATTAAGCAAATATATACCCTTTTTAATAAATAAGCAAATATCAATCTAATCAGTCCATATCATTTAGAGAGATATCATTCATTCGCTCCGTATGAATTAAGAAGGGCCACATTAGTTTCAACCCCTATATATCTGCAACCCTTTTGTCAAGTTGTTGCACATTTTTTCTTACATAGCAAAAATCAATAAAAAACACCTAATTTCTTTTCTTCATATCTCTACTATCTAAATTTTCCCTCTTCCTTAATCACACAATTTCACATAAAAATAACAAAAGGGCACACCCCTAATCACAAAACCAAACTAAATATGCAAAAAAGATTCAAATTTTAGTACTCAAATTCACATAACACAAACAAAAGGGCACACCACAAATTCCCAAAATCACAACCAAACAATAAACACAATACATACAAACAAATATATAAAAAAGATTGAATCTTGGAAATCGAGAAAGAAAGTTTAAACCTTTTGGGGATCAATAGGAACACCATAACCAGAATTATACATCTGGGAAACCAAGATTTGCATAGAAAGATCCCCTGATTTAGCTTCTTTTAATGTTTCTTGAAACCAACGTTTGACACAATCAGATACTACTTCAGACAAAGCCATGCTCTTTTTTTCACTGCTACTACTACTAGTTTCACCCATGTTCTTGTGTTTTTCTTAACCTGGGATGTTCAGCTTTAGTTTGGTCTTTGTTGTTTGTCCACTGATTTTTAAGAGGTTTGTTTCGAACACATTTTTTTTTAAATGTGGGCCACTGGCTTGTAGTGGTATTGTGGGCCAGAGTAACTTTTAAACGGTGTATGGCCATGTAGACACCACCTGTGATTGACTAGACTGGAGTTGGATATTGATGAGTTTAAAAATTAAGTCTAGGAGCTCGAAACAACAAGTCAAAAGTCAAGTATAGTTCAAGATATTTGTAGTTTGGGCCCAGGTAGAATTTAATACTGGGCCGAACTCATGTGAAATTTATGGACCAAACAAGCTATACTGTTTTTGGTTCATTATCAAAGTTCGGCATCTCATCAAATCTATATCAATTATACAAATGTATAACTCGTGTGATGTAAGAGATTTTTTAAATATTTTTTATAATTTTATTATATGTTATAATAATTATATATAATTTTAATAAAATTTAAGTGTAAATAATAAATTTTAATTTTTAATTAAAATAAAATTTATTAATACATCTTGTTTGCATCACGAAGACTAATAATATTAATATTTAATTTCATTATGTTGTTATCGAAATTTGAACCTTAAACTGTTGACAGTATTTTAAATATTAAAAAATAAAATATTCTTTAACATTAAATCTAATGATTCCTGCCTATTTATTTTAAAACATATATCGGTTATAACATAATTTAATATATAAATTAACAGTCAACCAAACATTTGCCGCTCGACTTTACTAATATAGTTTAGAAGAGCTCGAGCTGCAAGTTAAATAATTTATTTATTGAAGATGAGGTCGGCATCATCTTTTGGGAAAATAAAACTTTTTATTCAAATCAATAAATAAAATTGGGTAGTCGTCAATTTTTAGATTTTAAGAGACAACTTTAATAAATTAATATCCTAATAACCTACTTGTATGCGAGACTTTGTTTTTAATTGCATATCTGATAATAAAAAATTATTATATAATCAACTATCAAATACATATCTATTATATATATAATAGGAGAACAGCTCCTTCCATTCTGAGCAAATTAAATCAGTGTAAATACATTTTTTATCCTTACAGGCCTCACCCCATGCCTGCTTACAACCCTATCATTCTTTTTTACCCTTACAAGCCTCAGCTCATGCCTGCTTACAACCCTATCATTCAGTGTAAAGTGTAAATACATTTTTTACCCTTACAAGCTCCACCTCATGCCTGCTTACAACCATATCATTCTTTTTTATCCTTACAAGTCTCATCACATGTCTGCTTACAATCCTATCATTCACCGTAATAAGTTTGGCTTAAAATAAGAATGAGAAACATGAGAGAATTATTTCAACTAAATAATAAAGTCAAAAGTATGTACCAACTTATTTAGCTTGGTTTTGACATCTCCACGGAGGCTTGGCGGCATAGTGTACACGTAGAAACAAAAGTAAACTAATAGTAATGAGAGTACACATCAATTAATTAATTAATTAATTACATGAAGGCCGGTGTACGTGTATCAGGTCAGGTGTAGATAAGTTGAGATTTCAACGCATTGACTTGGTAAAAGAGTGGCCATATTATATTCTCTGTTAAATCTTTTCAAGTTAACCTCCGGAACTGATCAATTCGACATACAGTAATAAACACGGTTGTATTATACCCACCTATCTCAAAGTCGTTTATTCTTGCTTCTTCCGTTCTTCGTTCCACTTATTTTACACAAATAAAAATATTTATAACTAATTTTTAAACATTAAATTTTTATCGAAATCTAAGTTGCACCCAAACACAGTCGTGAGTTATACATTAGTGCAGGATACGAAAGTATGAAAGTAGGTAAAACTTTCATTAATTAATAATTGATAAATTAATATTTCATGATAAATTAATATTTTTAATATAAATTTTCGATTCCAACGTAATTGCAACCGGGCATCTTTTACTTTAATTAATAAATAATTTTAATTAATTCATAAAATTTTACGGTCCCGATATTATTAATTTATAAAGGGTTTTATGTAATTGATATTTAAACAAGATCAATTAGTATAAGTCGATCGCTAGGGATGACAACGGGTTCGGCTCGGGTTTTGTGAAATTTAAATTAAAATCCAAATTCAAATATTTTTGGATTTAAAAATTAATACAAATCTAAATTCAAAAATTCGAATTTGATAAATCCAAAATTTCGGATTTCAGATCTGATATCGGTCGAATCGGATTTTTTGACATCCCTATCCATCTCTGTATACTTAAAAATTCAACATTTGAAAAAAAATATCGAGCCGGAAAACAACAGACCCTGACAAATAAATGGAGCGTTTACGAAAAATTACATTACATGCATTGAATATAAAATATTTCATACACCCGTTAGTTGGAACAGTTGTACTCTGACTAGAATATTGTCAAATGATCAATGTGTATACGTAGGTACTCGTCTAACTTAAGTGTGGGAGAGATACTGCACAGCTCAACATAGATATTTTGATTGCTGAGCCATGTGAAGATCTGAGACTGTATCGTAGGTAGCGTTTGAATCCATGCATAATCCAGCAAAGCCTGCAAAATATTGTATAGATATGCCCCTCTTTTTTCAACAAACTCGGTAGAAAATATAGGGCTTCCAGTCTGTAACAGAAATAATAGAATCTAAAGGTTAAATAATAATCACTCTATTTGAAAATAATTCGTTTGATTTTTTGACACACATCTTTAGAAATTTTGATTACGTAATTAAAATTATTATTTTTAAAAAAAAATTGTGAATAAAAATATTAAACTAAAACTTTTATTTAAAAAAAGAAAATTTTAAAAATAATAATTTTTATTATATAGTCAAAACTCTTTAAGATGTATACCAAAAAATCAAACGTCAATTATTTCCAAATAGTGGGAGTTCTATACTATATACTATACACTTGTGAAAGAAGTTTGGAAAATCTACAAATTTTACGAAGATTTTGCAGATTTGGAGAATTAAGACGAATATTTGCTTCTTGATTTTGTAACACAGTTTTGACCTCATAGAAATGTTGTTTTTAAAAGTTTTTTTATTGTGACTTAATAATATTAAATAGATATTTTTATTCTCAAAAAAATTCATCAAATCATTTTAAAATGTGTCGAAAAGTGAATAGGTAGATATTCAACAACAGAGGGATATACGCTTAATTATTTATATGCAACGATAATAGGATGAGATTGAGGTTAGTTATCTATGAAATGGTAAATTGTTAAAAAGTTTAATTCTTAGATAGTATCTTATGTTTAAAAGTTTTTCTTTAAATTAATCAAAAACTTTTGCCTAAATCATTTATTCCCTTTTGTTTTATAAATCATTTCAATAGTAAATGTCTAAAATATAAGTACTCGTGAGTAGTGACCAGAAATTTGAAATAACTGCTGAAATATTTAATAACAAATTTTTTTATTGATTATTCAAAAATAAATGCCGTTGAAAATAAAATTTATACTGAATTTTAAAGATATAATATGGCTTGAAATAAATATTTTTTTAATTTTTACACCCATACATAAACGTATAATTTCTTCACAAAAAAAAATAGAATGGCATATTATAAAGGAATCTATTCGACAAAAACAAAAAAAATCATTGTAGTTTTCTACATTTATTTACAAAGAAGACGAATTATTAAAGGGAGAAGAATATACTAGAAAAAAGAATGAAACAAAGAAGAATGGTGGGTTTTAATAATTTTGGGGCCTCACCGGCCTATAGGGGGCAGGAAAGATACGAGTATTACTCCCTTCGAAAATAGCTAGACATTTTTTTGGCGAACGTCAATTATTTTCAAACTATTTGTTAACCCCACCAACTTCACTATATATAACTCGATCTGCACCCTCTTCTTATTATTATTAAGCACCCACCGTTCCCCCCTCCCCCTCTATCTATCTTACACACTTATATTAATTATATATATTGGTGATTAATTGGTCTGAACATGACTGCTCAGGTGGTGCCGGAGAAGAATCTCAAAGGAATTCATCACTTGGGAATGGATAGCTATTCCCAGATATCTCACAAGAGGTACGTATTATAACTTGCATATTCTTCGTGATTAAATATGTATCTCTACTTATATTTGTATATATATTTTATAACTTATACTAAGTAACAAGAATCACAACATCTTTGTTCGATTTCTCCACTTGTCCTTTTAAAATTATTCTTTATAACATTAAGTTATCGGTTCTCCTAAAATGTTAAGGTGTGGACGATATACTGTATTATATTCTATCAATAACTTGTAATTAAGACCAATCACGCATCACATGAAAAATGACAAAGCAATCATTTGATTACCATGCTATAAAGAAGACAGAATTCATTCATACTGCATGTCGTATCCTCATTGGATGTGTGGTCCGTTACGTACGTACATTGCTACAAATTATCTATAATTTTTCTGTATATTGGCAATTATATTGAGTTGTCCATATTGTAATGAATGTATAGGTTGGAGGGAAAGATAGCAATTGTGACAGGCGGGGCCAAAGGCATTGGAGAGGCAACAGTAAGACTCTTTGCCAAGCACGGTGCCAAAGTTATTATTGCAGATGTTGAGGATACACTTGGATATGCACTTGCCAACACCTTAATCCATTCTGCTACTTATGTACATTGTAATGTTAGCTCAGAAGAAGATATTCAAGCCTTGATTAATTCCGCAATTTCTCGTTATGGACGTCTAGATATTCTTTTTAACAATGCCGGGGTGCTTGGAAATCAATCCAAGCACAAAAGCATTGTCAATTTCAATGTCGACGAGTTCGATCGTGTTATGAATGTGAATGTTAGGGGTGTTGCTTTAGGAATGAAGCATGCGGCTCGTGTCATGATTCCTCGAGGCGATGGCTGCATTATTTCCACAGCTAGTGTTGCTGGAGTGATGGGAGGTCTTGGGCCACATGCCTATACAGCTTCCAAACATGCAATTGTTGGATTAACTAAGAACACTGCATGTGAATTAGGGAGGTATGGGATTAGAGTCAATTGCATTTCTCCATTCGGAGTCGCGACATCGATGCTTGTGAATGCATGGACAAGTCATGACGGCGGAGAGGATGAAGAAATGAACATGAATTTCGGGACGGGGCCTAATGAGAAACAAGTAGAGCAAATGGAGGAGTTTGTCAAGGGGTTGGCTAATTTGAAGGGTCAAGCTTTAAGGGCTAAAGATATAGCAGAGGCAGCTCTTTATCTTGCTAGTGATGAATCTAAGTATGTTAGTGGTCATAACCTTGTTGTGGATGGTGGAGTCACCTCCTCTAGAAATTGTGTTGGTTTGTAATAATACTAGAACTAGATCGATAAAATAATTAATCATTTGATTATGATGTTTTGCCTTACAATTGTACTTGAAGAATAAGTTATATAGAGAGAGAAAATTGAGCAAAAATTTGAACTCATAACTATATTATCCGGAAAAAAAAATTATTGCTAAATTATTTCTTTATCGACAACATTAGATATTTTTATATACGAATCGATAAAATTTTAATTTCTCATTTATCTTAATTATTGATTACTCTCTAAAAGAAAAAACTAATTTTTTATAAAAAAAAAGTTTGTAGAGAAAAAAAGGTGAATAGGTTTGGATAATGTGAAAAGAGGTGGGAACGCAGTTGGCATTTGGAGTTAGAAGGAGATGAATGACGGACTCCCTAGTTGTCAATAGATTAAAAAGTCAAAAAGGAGTTGGTAGTTATGTGGAGTACTACATGCACTTTATTTCGGACTACGGAGGACTTAGTTTTTAGATGTCGGTGAGGCTTTTTAGGATCTATCTTTGACCCTCCTTAAAAATGTGTGTGTGAGTTTTCGCCAAACTCGTTGACAAGTACGTTAATTCCACTTAAAATTACCGAAAACCAACTGTTTTTCTAGTGTGCGTACGTAAGCACAACTACTCGTATTACTTTTTTATGAATCGTTAAATTGTAAACATCATTATACGTAGAATTAAATTCGAGACAGGACATCGGAACATCAACGCTGGCAGATTTTGTATCAAGTACAGTTGTCTACTGGAAAGCAATGGTCGAACTTAAAAGCAGTCTCAACACCAAAAAAGGGGCGGTTTCACATCAGCATATATGGCTCATGATTTCGATAGCCTGCAGTTGTAACATACTCTATTATAAGATGCTAGTGTACTTATAAATTAAGTTTAATAAAATAAGTTATTCTTTTTTTGAAATTTTCTGATATTATATAGTTTGTTCTTTCCAAAGTGAATAAAACCAAAAGTGTTATGTACGATAGATGATGCACACATATAATCTGCTGCTCCTTGTGTGAGGCTATGAATCCACAACTAAATGACGAATAAAATCAACTAGTAAACAGTTAAAAGCATTCGAGATGCAATTATATACATTTTGTTGCTTCTGCGTCGCCATATATAAAGTGCTTAAAATATATGATGAATTGATGATGATGGTCATCATCTCCCAAAATCGCCCACAATTTTTTCCAACATCCTACTTTTTGTATATGTTATTAATTAATTTTCATATATATTATTTATTCCATCACTTTTTACATATTTTTTAAATAAAATTTGTCATATATATTATTTACTCCATTACTTAAGATATTGATCATTGAATGTGTTTTGAAAATATAAAATAATAAATAATAAAAAAAAACTAACACAATCTTAAAACGACTAATAATAAGTAACGCATGAAGTATACAGTAATATTGATGTTCTTGTCTGAGATAGAGACTGATTTATATGTAGTATATTTTCTATATATCGCTCGACTATGTGTTAAAGAAATTTCAGAAAACTCACACAAAAAACTCCAAAAAAGGGTCACTTCATATAGGCAATGCTGAAGAGTTTTAGTTGCGGAACACCAAGGCAGATGCCAAAGAATAAACCTGAATTATATATATATTCCCTCAGCCGTCTAAGTGTTGAGAAACAAGAATGATCGGTTAATAAGTTGATCAGTCACAGTTAAAATGTGAGATAACAAGCTTTATAGGCTTATGAATATGCCTAATTTAATTTGTAGAATTTACGATTCGAATCTGGATTTATCAAACAGTCCTAACTACTAAGCTTATCATAGTTATTTCTAATCGCTTATCATAGATAAATCTAAATTCGAATAGTAAATTTTCTGATAAAATAAGAAAGAAAAAATACTTGCATGAAATAGCCCTTGGCATTTTCGATCCACTTCAACTTAATTATGCCTAGGTATGTTTTTTTCCCAGTTATAAAGGTAAATTCAAGCTAGATACCTTTGCATTATTTAAAGATTAATTAAAAGTTCCCATTAAATATGTTTATAGTAATTACCTATAAATAGGGTCACAAAGTAGTACTAACATGCACAACTATATATATAAGTTAGCTAGTTTCAACTTGGCGGCCTCTGTAAATTCTCGAAGCCTTATATGGAGATGGATGCTATGTCGCCAGTATCCGATTTAGAGAGAGCAAATAAGGCGACCGTCGATGCACTTTACAAGGCATTGGCGAATGGTGACACCAAAAAAGTAACCCGAGTTGTGGGAAATGACCTAGAATGGTGGTTCCACGGGCCACAAAATTGTCATCACATGATGCGGGTTCTCACCGGAAAATCATCGTACAATGAGTTCAAATTCGAGCCCCGTAGTATAAGTGTCATTGATGATCGCGTTGTTGTGGAAGGTTGGGAAGGTGCCAAGGTGTATTGGGTGCATGTATGGACTATAAACAATGGAACGATTACGCAATTTAGGGAGTATTTTAACACTTGGCTCACCATCACCGAGTTGCGACCATTAAGTTGGCTTGCCCGGCACCATGCTTCAACATTGTGGCAAAGCCAGCCTAGGGATCTCTTCAAGCGATCCTTGCCAGCACTTATGCTTGCCATGTGAACTCTATTGTACTATATATCAATAATCTCAATATATTTACATATGTATAAAAGTTCTGCATGCAATTTCATATCCAATGAAATGCTCAAGTAATCAGTTGCCTTGTATTAGAAGAAGCAAACAAATTTACTTAACCAACTTCTTACATGTGTATTAATATTTTGCATGGGATTTCAATAAAAATTTGAGCTATAATTATTATTAAGATATTTAATTAATATAACTAATCATAATGCTCTAGGTGTGTACCTGCAATACTGAGTTGTATAATATAATATAATAAATTATGGTATGCCTTTGTTTAATTATTATGAAGTAAGTTGGTGCCATAAACTATAGACTAAATTAAAGAAGACGGTTACGATGTATCCCATAATATAGGAGAGCCTATAAAAAGAAAGCAACGGCTTTGAGTTAGTGTTGATGGTGATATCAAGGTTTTAATTTAGTTTTGATGGTGATATTAAGGAAATTGTTTTAACGACCGACTAAAGTTTAAAGATATTTTGTGTGTACACACATTATAATAAAAATAATAATTCCCTCCTCCCCCCTCCTAGTTGACCCTCATGAAAAAATACACATATTAAGAAATTATTTAATTATATGGGTTGTTTCTATATTTATCACTAATAAATGCCTTGAACAATGAAATAAATTTGAAAATTAGTTGTAGCGTCAAATATAGGAAATATGAGTAAAAGATAATCTTGAAAAAATATGTAAAAAAATATATTAAAATAAGATATTAACAATTGTTTAAGGACAATTTTGTTTTTCAAAAGGATCAAGTAATATGGAACGGAGGGAGTACTAAAATTTGAGTCTAAGAACTCATGTTCAAAGCATATTCATTTCTCATTGAATGCATGGAATGATAGCCTCTTAGGATAAAACATATTAC
The DNA here is from genome assembly GCA_028671895.1 of Oenanthe sinensis. NCBI lineage: Eukaryota > Viridiplantae > Streptophyta > Magnoliopsida > Apiales > Apiaceae > Oenanthe > Oenanthe sinensis. Next base: position 9,281,505 of record CM053811.1, on the reverse strand, counting down.
AATAATGTTTCGGATAACAACAAACCTAATTAACGAGTTAAGATTGAGTAAGAAAATTATAACATATAGAGAATTAATTAAAATATGTTAACTAATTAAGGACAATAATGTTTCGGATGAACAATACTCTTGGAGAGCTTGAATTGAGTAACAAAATTATCACCTATATAAGAATAATTAATTAAAATGTGTGTTAATTAACTAAGGCGGTTGTCAATTAATCAGTAATTGCATTGAATTAATTTATGTCAAATCAATTATGAATTAATTCTTAATTAAAATGAATTACTTTATGACAATTTATTGGAACCCAAACCAGTGAAAAATAATAATTTAACAAAACTAGTTGGTATATATTGAGCCCAAATGTTGCTCCATTCTAACGGAAAGCCAGACTTACGAAGCCTCGATTCAATTAATGCATAACTAAAACGAATTAATTTATCACAATGAAAATAACAATTTAGCAAAATTAGTCTTTCGAATGAAGCACGAAAACTTGCAAAGACTTGGATTTTCCCCACATGATCTCACAATTTGTGTACGTAGGTGATGGAGCAGTACCATACTAAAACTTTTAAATACTCCATGCGTGTTTTGCTATATAATGCCGTGAAAACTTCTTTTCTTTTTTTGATGTGGGACCTACTTTCTTATACCAAATTTTCTACTCTTGAAAGATCAATTTTGGATAATTATATCTCATCTATTCCTTGTTCGTTTTACGTTAGAATTTAATTTGAAAGCTCTCACGGGGAGAACATACTTCAAGCATAACTTGTTACGCACATACAACCTTGACCTACTCAAATTGAAGCTCAAAATGACTTGGACACATTTTTCCAACACTGGATCACTTATTCACTTCAACAGGTAACCTCAGCTATTTCATTTGGAAGCAAGGGGTCATATGCTGGAGGTGCACTAATGAGTCTTAAAGCAATGATTCTGCAGTGGAACAAACGCCTTTCATTCCTACATACAGATTATTTGAGGATCTAAATGTGCTGGGCAATGAAGATGGAAGGTATAAGACAAACAAAACATTCCCCAATTTATCAGGAACTACTCAAAGTATGGTTAGGAGAGAAGGTGATATGCTTATTTCTATGATATTCTCCCATTTCTTTGAGTGTAATCTTGTGCATTGGCAAAGCTATCATTGTCAATATGGTCTAATGTAACAAGTTGATAATCTTTATAATTACATTGTATTAACTTTTAGGCCAAAAGTTGCTAAATTTTGATGTAACTTGGTTTAGATGGTATTGGTCATTAATCACTCTGCTTCTGAATTTGGTATCACTTTGTTTGGCTTTCACAAACTCTTGTATTCCTCAAGTATCACTTTGTTTGGCTTTCACAAACTCTTGTATTCCTCAAGATTCAGGAGAAACTGCCAACTACACCAAGTCCAATAATTCTTCTAATTAAAACTTTCAAAGTTGATATAAAAACCGTCTAAGTATTTATAACAAACATTAAAAAAAAGTAAGAGACCTCCTTTCAAGGTTTTATAGAGATTGCGACTAATGCTATATCACAAACAAGTACATGTCTTCATATAATTTTGTATATTATATATTAAAATATTTGCTGACTTTATACAAATTGAACACTGGGTAGAAAAGAAAAGAAAGATTACACACAACAGAGAATTAACTTGAACATGAACAGAGAATATTTACACCCACATTCTAGATTATTAGTTGAAGCCTCCGCAATTAACTTCATCACCTTGTGAACCCTTTACACCGGAGGCTTAACAAAATTATGTAGAGTACAGATCCCAGCTTCTGACCCTTGCAACTTCACAACTGTGGCCCTAACTGGGAAAAGCAGAATGCCACCAACTATTTGTTCGATATAAATAATGCACTGCTGTCCAATGCTTTGTATATTATCTTTCAAGTCCCGCTATCATGCATCAACGGATTTACGTCCATATGGCAAGATCTCATCAGCATAGATTGAAACACAAGCATCTGTCTGCAGCACCTGCAGCAAGCAGTAACTGGTAAGGATGGAAGGTGAGACAGTTTACTGATCCTATCTTCTGCGCCATGAAGGTTGGGGAGTATCGAATTGTGCCCAGCTGTTCACCCTCCATGTTAAACACTTTAATGAGTTGTCTGGCTGATCCACTAGCAATTAAGGGTGCATGACGGTGGATAGCTAAAGATGTAAGTGAGCCCCTGTGAGCATCAATTGTTAAGTAGGTATCCTTGTGGCGTCTGACGTCAAGGAACTGAATATCACCAGCCTGAGATGCACTCACAATCTGAAAAATAACATGCATAATAAAATTATTACCCACTAATCTTGTTAAATTATTTCAAGGCAACTACATCATTTCCTTTTTCACTAATTTGTTTTGCAGCAAGGGTGAAGGTTAGTAGATAGAGATACAACAGTCCCAACTTCACCTTAGCTGGGTCAAGTCCAGGTTGAAAACCAATCTCCACAACTCTCTGGGTGTGTAATTGAGTCGCACAAACAACCCTGATATCATGGATGGATAAGTCAGTACATGCATAACGCATACATCCAAGTGTCTAGTCAAAAGTAACGAGAACAAGGATATGATTACTTTTGAGGTGTTCGAATGTCAAATATTCTGACAGAACCATCCACAAAACCAGCTGCAAATTGTCCGCAATGAATTTGAGAAGCACACTACAAGGGGAACAATAAGATACATCAGAATGTTAAAAAGTTACAATAGGGAAAGGCAGGGAGATAGAATAAACAGAAAAAACCATACACCTTCATGGTGATGGAATCATACATGTATGATCAACAATGAACAGCAATAGAAAATCTGTATTAAGTTTACTAAATGTAATATAGTAAAAACATAGGAAGCTTCAATAATTAATCTGCTCACAGGATCTCTCCTTGACTCAGGAAAAATATAACTAACAATACCATGGCATTAAATTAAAAACTGCCCTGCAGACAGCATACACAGTAAACTCCATCTTCAAGATACAGAATCTTAGTACAATATCATTAATACTTTTTGTTAAAAAGTAAATTGTTGTTTATTTTCACTTTCCCCCATCATAGTACTCAACTCCCCTGTGCTCTACATACATTCATGTATGCAGTACAAATGTCATTATAAATACCAAACCAATGTAAAAGCATATTTTAATTAACCAAGGAGAGATAAAATCGCAAGACTATTCTCTAGAATTCACTTTACAATAACAAGATTTTAAAATATATTATCAAGTGCATTTGTATCAGAACTCATACAAATGTCAAGATTATTAAAACAACTCAAAAATATCCCACTAGTCCTAGGATGACAACCCTTTGTCGACGATTTATTATATGTCGCCATGTTTTTCTTGAATCATTTCAACTTAATGTGTTGTGTCAATAAATATATATAATATAGGGAATGATTCTGGTTAGAACACAAAAAAGTAGGAGACCACTGAGAATAAAGATGAAAGGTCCAGATTCTTTTGTATCTACATTTTTAAATCAACACTATATGTAATTACCTTTACATTTTCTAATTTTTAAAAACGAATAACAGATATACTGTGTGGGAAGTTACACCCTCTTCTAAGTAAATGACACTTGCATTTTAGAATTCAGTTGTGGAAAAGTTCACATCAAATACACTCCATTTTTTTTTTGCTAACTGAAATTCACTCCATTTTAACTCCACTAGTATATTACAATTGCATTGTAGTACTATCTTGTACTAGTGTTGATAAAAAAGAACGCTGTTTTCATGTATTGTGTTTTATACTTTTATACACTATTCTTCTGCATAGAACCAATAACAACTGATTATTACATGATTTTTTTGGTTATGTTAACATGTTTTACTGCATACCCTTAACATAACCAAACTAATACTAAATTTGCTTAAAAAACGTGGAAAACTTTTGTTATTCAACATCTAACCAAGAAAATTCATTTATTGATTGCTTAAAACCACAGCCGAGTGCAAACATAACTAAAAATATTCTCAGACCATTGAGAATCACATTGTTCTGCACAAGTACCCTTTCAGTATGTAAGTGTAATATATATATATGTCACCAGAAAGCCATATTTATTTAGTTACTCATCATACCACCAATCTAAAACATCTCTTTACATATTTAAAGAAAACCAAGACGAGTATCTCTCAAAACCTATTTTTCACACAACCAAAGGATGACTATAAAAAAACATGTAAAAATCAATTATTCATACACAGAACAATGGTATAAAAATTGATCATTGATATGCAGAACAATTGTGTATAAAAACACGGAACATGAAAACAACATTCTTTTACCTGAGCATCCCAAAAGAAGAAAAAAAAACCTCTCATGTGAATGTTGTATATACACAATAGTCTTTATATCGTCAGTATCTAGGAATTTTAATATGGTTTTGCATTGGTAGCAACTGCTTTTAGGAGGATTAAATTTTGAAAAGGATAAGATGAGATTTTTAAAAAGACTGATCGCGTTGTGTTGGAATTTGGATTACAATTGAAAATACGTGCTCATCTGTTTTTTTTTCTCAAAAATAACATAGAATCTGAGCCCTTCATATTATTTCCATCGGCTTTTCTCAGGGTCTCTCTTATAACTTGTTCTCCACTAAACATGACCATATAAATATATAACATTTTTCCATGAAATTTTAATTTTACAAACAGTTCTGAATACTAGCCACTAGTTCAACTTGACCATGGAATTGTTTTCTTGTAATCTAATATATCAATTTACCAATTACTATTATATTGCATATACTTGCACACAGTTATTAACCATATAAATTCTTCCTTGCATTGTATGGAAAAAAAATAAACACTTCATAGGAAGAAGTGTAAACAACATTAAATGGAAAAGGAAGGAGGGAGGGGGGGCAGGTTCATTTAAAAAGCAAATGTGTGTGTGTTATTATCGAATGAGTTAAGAGTCAGGATATAGAACACACCATTGCTGAGACACTGCATTCTGCCTCCGTAGAGATAGTACTAACAAGCTGCTCCTTGTCCAGATCCCACACCATGGCGGAAGATACTTCACCAGAAGCATACTGAAACCATACAAAAAAGAATGAACTCATAGATGAGACATACAACACAATTTTAAATTTTAAATAAATTTTCCAATACTCCCATTTCTGTAACTATTTGCCAAGTAAAGGTCACTTCAATAAAGGTTGAGCAAACACCAAATTGCATAATAGTTAAATTTAAAACAGAAGTACCAGATATCCTGATTGTTGTTGCCAATCCACAACAGCATTCACACATCGGACACTAGGTTTATGACCTGGGATAGAAGAAAAAGCAGTAACAAGTTTCTGTCTGCTTCTTACAGAGTAATCTTTCCATACTCGGATGCATCCATCACCTGTATCATGCAAGTTAAAAATTCAAATCACATTGAAACAAAATTTTAGAAGTCTACACGAAATTTTAAAAAAAAACATTTAAAGACAAAAGTACGGAATTTACTTGAAGCAGCAAGAAGCAAGCTATTGTCAAGCTCGTTTAACAGGCAGAGCTTTGCGATGCCTTTGTCTGGAAACTCATGATTACTGAAAGAATTTAATAAAGTAGCATCTTCATAGTTCCATACCCTAAGACGATGCAGATACAAAGAAAACATAAGTTAAATACTTAATATAAAGTAATATACTTGTAAACCTGAGCTCTCCATCAATCATTCATATTTATCTTAGTTTTCAAGATATAAACTTACAAGCAAATAGTGTTAAAAAAAGACACATTAAAATACTGATTCCAAATATTGCTATCTAATTAAGACGTGTAAGTACAAGTAGATCTGGAAATCGTGTCATGTTTTCATGTGCCAAAAATCTAAACCCAAACCTGACACTAAATAAATTCGTGTCGTTTCGTATCTTGTCTTGTGTTATATGCATAATATAAAATTTCATATTTTAATATCATAATTTTACCAAAAATATCATTTTTATTAATAAAATATTGGTTTTATAAATTTTTAAACACTTATGCTATTCTAAAGTTTTAATATTTAAAATTTTAATATAATAAGATTTTCAATTTATAAAAATAAAAATATTAGTAATATATAATTTATAAAAAACCATTTATTTATTAATTCCGTGTACTTTATTGTCCTGTCGTGTACCTGAGATGAAAACCCCAACCCGACACTAAATCCTTCATCTATTTTCGTGTTCATATACCGAAAATTGAAACCCAAAAACAAAATTTTCGTGTTGTGTTCGTGTCCTGTACAAAATTGCTAAGTAAAAGCATCAAGTTATACGGAATGTCCAAATCAAACTTAAAATTTTAGCACACACTTGTAGTATCAGAATCTTTCATATGTTACATGTTATCCTCAACGTTCTCCGCAACTAAAATAGGGATTCAGGTTTAAAATGCAGAATTTAAAGAGACTAATGGATTTCAGCGGTGTTTTAAACTGAAAAGAAGAACAGCAAAGTTTAGCCTCTCTGAATTGTTTCATGCCTCTCTATGTAAACTGAATGAAATACTGTCTTACACATCTAAATAAACAAATTTACTAATATAACCTGTTTCCTTATTTATGCTACTTCCCAACATGGCAATCATCAAATATTCTACAAAAATCCCTACAAGTGTAGTCTAGTGGATACCCCTCTTCTCTTGGTAACAAGAGGTCGAGGGTTCAAGCCTAGGTGGAGGCGTGGCTGTCTGCATATGACCAATAACAATATAAACTACAATAATGTAATGACCACAAATTTTCTCTAATATTTTATGTCAACCTTACAAATTTTTGATATACAAACAAAAGATACTATGAATCACTATTAATAATGATAATGTCAATAATGATATGTTAATAAATAATCAGAATGTGAATAATCATACATATTTATATATAACATATAAGCAGTAACTAATTGCATAACTTCATATAATCATATAAATTATACAAATTATTTGTGGGATAATATTTTATATACATAGCACTGAATATACATGTAAGCAGTTAAGTATACATATGTAAGAAAATACAGTCACTGTTTAATACTTCTTATCGAAATATCTAACGAAAGAACTATAAGTCTAAGACGGCTACAAGAATTAAACTAGCATACATATTGGCACATCCTTGCCCTACCTATTTCTTGATTATTTTTTATTTTCATATATAAACATCATTTCTGAATGTTATTTAGATCTATCTGCCAGTGTGAATGTATTAACCACTGAAGTCTACTTCAAATGGGGTGCGAGAAAGAAGTATAAACAGCTTACCTGATTCGCTCACTATCATCTGCAGCAACAACAACTGGGGAAAACGGTTGCAGCAAAGCTGTTTTGATACCAGACTCGACTTTTGTATCCCATGTAGCAATAGGATTGTTTAGCTTGTTAACAGCTGCCAGGTAAATGGACCAAAAATTTGAAAATGTTAAGCGAAAAGTTAGTTTTGTAAATGTCTTAAACAAGAACAGGAAACAAGCAGTCATGTAGACGCACAAGTGTGCTGGCATTTAGATATATGGTCAAGGGCATGCTTTTCCCTCTCGTCTCTTTTAGCAATCAATTCTTCACTGTCCTCTGGCGCAGTAAGAAGTGGCTTTGAAAAGTGAACACAGCTCCAATTATAGATAGTAGATTGTGGGAGGAAGCTTCGATCAGAAGCACCAGGTACTCCACCAGAACCTAGAAGTGGATCAGCTAACCCCGAGTCTGGGGAAGACATTAGGTGTGGTCTGAATTCTAAAGAATAAACTCTTCGCATGCCTGACGTTAAGTAACTTGGCCTTGGAGGACTTACTGGAGGAGTACTAAAAGTAAGGGGTAAATGTCCTGCAAATGATAACAATACAGTACTATTATATTTATATTAAAGGACTTTGGGTTTTTGGAAGTCCACAAATTAATGGTACACTTTCATTTATATTTTTCATTTTTCTTGCATGTTATCTTATATATTGCACAGCATGTTTAATGTTTCCTACATCCATTTGACAGCATAAAGCTAACATACATACAGAGCTGTGCACACCACTACTTGCAGACAGCCTCAAATTCCTATACCCTCGTATTATAAACATTTTATTTTATGAGATTAATCATTTATGGAATTCACAGAATGATTAGCAGCATGAAATTGGGCGCTAAAAACATAAAACCAAGAATAAAATGACTTGTACCTGCATTCATATCAAACCAAGATGACGAACGAGCTAACCCGGCAAGACTATTGATTGGGGAAGTTATTGATTCACCTGGCCTTGTACTACCAGAAGTGGACTTTATGGATTTTGCCACAACTTGTTCTATACCAATAATTGATAGTACTCGCCTCCCAAGCCCTGCAATGCGTGGTGATGGATCCTTGGCAAGTGTACACATTGCAGACACACATTGTGAATACAAGGCATTATCCAAGTGCTTTGATCTTATATGGTTCCCGATGCCATTACAGTTATTCATTATCCCAGAATCTGAATGTAGAGAAGAATCATCAGAAACTGGGGATCCATGCATTATTCCAGAAGTAGTAAGGGGGCTACTGATAGAGGCCCTTCCATCACGACTCGCCGATTGGCTGTCACCACCAACTCTCATAACAGGGCCAATATGTGAATACTGATTAGGAGTAGTATGGCCACTAACTGTACCCTTGATAGCAAAAGATGGCAAGGAGTTCAACACAGAATTAGACTGAGGCTTCCACATTGCAGCAGCAACTGATTTCAAGTGCTTTTTGTGGCCGAATGCAAACCGTGCCAAAGCTGTGAAAATAATTGACAAAAAAAGAAAAGCAAAATATGAGGCTATTCTGATTACATATGAACTGAATCGCCATTCCACAATAAATAAAGATATAACAAACAATTTGCATATTTGTGGACATCAAGTAAACTTTACTACAGTGGAACATCTGGGAAAATCTGGGAAAAAATTCTTAGCACGTGATATACATCAGCTGTAAAAAGATGATGAGTTGCTACATACCTACAGCAATTTCTGTCCTGACTAGAGGACTTCCATCTGAAACAACATTCAAAAGGCTCTTTACAATGCTAATTTCAGCCTTTACCTTTTCATCATCATCGTCATCACACTCTTCATCTCTAGCCGAGTCAAATCCAACATTAAGCAACGTACCCAAAGCAAAAATAGACGAAGCTCTGACCTGAAATGTTAACCATCCTTACCAAGTAACTACGTATACATGTCCAGACTATCAAATTTGAGGAACCCAATATACAAAAAATTTATGATGAACCTCAGGTTGGGGCTCAGTAAGTAGACGTTCAAAGATAGATGGGGCAAATGCTTGCAATCCAATAACTTGTGCCTCAGTAAAATCTTCCCACAGCTTTCCCAGACAAATACACAACCACTGCAGAAATAGTGGCTCTGCTGGTGCATCATTTGAGGTGGGACCCTGAAGGTGATTTAAGCAGACATGTATCAGACCAGCTTCAGTGCAGGCTTCCTGGCCCCGTCTATGTCCATCAACAATAACTGCTAAAACAAATGCAGCCATTGCACGCTGTTCTGGAAAAGCTTCCACACTATCAAGAAACCTAATAAAATATATATGCCCGCCATCCTTAACCAAATCAACCTGACAAGACTATCAAGACAACAGATACATTCAGTAAGTATATATTCCAGTTTTGGGTGTCAGTAACAGCTAAGGAGCATTATAATTTGGGAAGCAACAAAAAAACCTTATCAAGTGCAAGGATCTTTGTCCAAATAAACACAAGAATTTGTCGAAGTTCTGGAGTAGTTGTTTGCAACAGCTTTAGAACATATGGAAATATCCCAACAGACAAGGCCTGCCAGAACATATATTTCTTCAGCATATAATAAGACAATCATCAAGACAAAAAAAAAAGAGGTGAAACATGAAAGGGGTACCAGATCTACTGCCCATGGCCCCATATCGAGAAATTTTCCTAAAAGCACCAGAGCATGGACACGATGGCCCTGACTAAGCAAAACCTAGAAATTGGCATGGCTATTAGTATTTTACAGCTAAAGAGAAGTTATATATATATTCCCCCAACACTACGAATAGAAAGCTATTAACATGAACATATATCAAGAATACCAGGACTATCAGAATGACCAAAAAAAAATGGTAAGAAATTAACGACACAATTATAAACCAAATGTGGCAAAATACATATATCCAAATATTCTAAAACCCTGACAAAATCAAGACAAAGAAATATGGCTCAGGTGTTTTCTTATTTCTATTCACATTTATGCAATTTTCTCAAGTGAGAGGCTTGATTAAACATGTGTAAGTGCTTTGTGTACGTGGGTATCTCCTGTTACTCCAAGTTACATAATTTGATAAACTCACCTGCAAAATATAGGCATGTATATCTTTTAAAAAATACGGGTGGGTAATATCCAGTTTGCAAGTTCAAAAGCAAAACAAAACAAAACAACATAATAGAATTGGTTACTTCTGCAACTTTCTACACACCTAAAATCTTTAAACAAGATAGAGAGGTAAAGGGATCCAACTTTTCAGAGTTACCAGGAAGGCAGAACAGGAGTTACTTTACAAGACTGGCAAAGTAGAAGCAACAAGCAAAAATACACGGAAACCGATTATAATATAATTAATTATGTAAAATTATTTCAAAAGCCTCATTTTAAAGGTTTAAACACATTAATCTCCTAATAGCACTTTCAGTGAACATAATACATACAAGAGGGATATACAACATATCAAGAAAAAATATGAAAGGGAAAGAGAATCCAGAAAGTTGACACTTGAAGATGCATGTTTGGTGAGGTGCACATTTTTTTGTTCCCCTCAGATCATTACTACTATATATCCAGAATTACCATTCCAAGAACAAACATTTTCCTATCAAAAATACTGTGGATGTCAAGCAAGAAAGAGTAAAACGAGGAAATGATTATTGATCCCGTACTACATGTCTTCTACCGTATAAATTTAAGATGTGTATCATTACAAGAAAGGTCCTAAAAGTTGGTGCCTAAGTGCCTATGCCAATTAATCGGCAATCTTACACATAAGAGAGAAGACGATTTTATCCCAGATCTGATTTATCCCTAACATATTTATAAAAGCTTCAGGAAAATAATTAATTATTTGAATTCAGCTTAAATCACTATTATTATACATAGTTCAAATTTGCATAGATCACTATCACTACACATAGTTAAAAATAACAAATTAACAAGTACAATACAATATAGTTTTTTTTAATATAAAAAATTCATCTATTGATATGTGTATAAAAATACTACAATATGTACTATAAATTGCTAGAAGGTGACTAGAACCACCCAGTGATTATTAGAACCTCAATTACAAGTGCATGGGTCCATACCGTGAAAGATGAAAGTTAATCTTGTGCTACTTCCAACATGTCTAACAAAAATAAATATTGACTGCATATGACTAAAATAATAAAATTTATCTACTGCTTGTTAAATATTTGTTGAATGGCAAAAAGGCCAAATATTATGTAGAGTACATCCCTATCATTAATATGACCTCAAAATGGTTATTATCCGCACAATTACAAAGCAAAAACACATAATGACCTAGTTCAGTGAAGTGAATAATGGACTTCAGAAAAAATAGCAATACCTGGAGAACAATAGGCAACTGTTCAGGTGGCTTCTTATGTTCGGATCCATGATCAAGCCACACCTCAAAAGCTGTCAATTGTTCCGTGAAAAAGGGACTCGGCTGGGCTCACAAAAAATCCACAAAAATCAGAAAACGACAAGCATCGAGTCCCACATAGTGAGTTGCATTCTACTTATGTGTGTGTTTTGTGCATGTGTGTATAAGATAAATTTTAACAATACATACCTGGAACTCAGCATTTGGATCCTCAACTAATCCTGGAAGCTGAGAAAGACAGATTTCTGCAGCCATATCCCAAGCATCCCTGCAATAACCTAAAGGTTCAAAAGATAGCAAATCAAAGATTAACACTCCTTTATAAATGGAAGTCCACCAACCACATATGATGTTGATGCGTAGCAGGCAACATCGGATGCGAAATTGGAGAGCAATTTGCAGAACGCATAATCCTCTCTGCAAGTAAGAAATTTCGAAACAGACTGGCAACCAACAGATCTTGTCGGAATAATCTCTGAAATAAATCTGCAGAATGAAAAACCAAGTGATTAAGACACTATCCTGGAAGAGATCTTGGCAAATAAACTCACGTCAAACAACATATTCCCTCATGTACCATGTGGTAGAACATTCCACGCAATTGTGTCTGTCACTGCTGTGAAGATCCAATTCAGCTCCCCAAGCAGTGTTTTTCTATCTGTTTGTCGACCTGGTATTCTATCAATCAGTGAATAGTCAAGAGACTCACGAAGCAGTGAGCGAGTGCAGAACCTGAATACCATTACGAGAATCAGAAATTTTGGGAGGTCAGCAAGTCACATATGCAAGTTAAAATAATCATCACATTTCATAACCAATTAAGGTTACAGATTCTTCCATTTTTGCGAAGTCAGAACTTTAAAAAGTTTTGAGAGTTGCGAGTTGCAATGTTGCTTTATATAGTCTCACGGATTTTCATATAGGATGGACCATAATGGTAAAATAACCCGATAGTAGCATAACATGACACTGAGTAAGTGTTACCATTTCAGTGCCATCTTGATCGGAGTGGTAAGGCATGACGTAAATATATCAGCGGGGAACTCAACACTTTGAGGAAGTGTCTCGTGGGCTTCACAAGCTGCCAATAAGATGCAATCCCTAGCAGGAGTTCCAGCAGAAGAGCTCGTAGGAGTCCAATCTTGGAGCTGTTCATAGTCACATATGAAAAATTGTGAGAGCTGTAAGCAAAATTTAATTTAACTCCACACCATTACGACCTCAAAAATACAACAAGTCAAACCAAGTTGTCTATACCTCTATGAAGGCATTTACAATCATTCCAGCAGCAGAGCAGTCAAAAACGTATATTGAAGGCGTTTTTAACCAGGAATCGAGTTCACTGATGGGTAATGGGATGTATTGGGTATAACTCTACACCATATGTTGAAATGATGTCAAGATCTAGTATGACGAAAAAAACAAATAGAAGGAATTAATTTACAGATCATCAGAAAAACCTTATTGAATAACCAAATTTCGCCATTGGCAGTTGGCTTTGGCACACCATGTCCATTGTAGTGAAACAATACCCTCTCTGACTTGGCATATTTACGACATGTATTGCAGAGTTTCTTTACTTCTTCAACAGTAGGATCTAACTGAATCTTGTATCTTGCCTGACATTAATTGTTTAGATAATGACAAGACCAATATGAAAAGGAGTTAGAACTGATAGAAAGAAACACTGTACAAACCTTTGCTTGCCACCTTTCATACTGATAACTCAAAGTTCTGCCGATTGTTTCAAGTGCCTTCGGAGGTGCCATAGAAAATGGATCTGCAAATGGATGGCATATAGTGCTTAAAAGAAATGACAAATTCACAAAGGAGCCTACTACAGTCATATAAAGGTCCAAGTCAAAGTGCTCCTCTTTAATTCATTATGTTGAGACCACGACAGCAGAAACAGGAGGGACTGTAAATTTGCCAGCAGCACATTTACTCATAAAATTAACTAAAAGTCACAGCACAGTGAAGCATAGAATATTAACAAGAATTACATCTTCATCAGCTGTCCAACAAAACAGAAAAAAACGAGGGAGGCCCCAAGAAAAACCTTTGGCAACAATCAGTTTAGCTTATCAAAAGAAGCTAGAGATATGCAGATACCAATGGATCTGATGCAAAACACCAAAATCAAAACTTCAAACCACAAAGACAAGCTGAGAGTAGGAAGAATGAGATAAATAGCCTTACTCACCTTTCAGATACATTTTCTTTATCATACTTAGGGATGGATGAGGGTGATTTATGAAAATGATAACACCACCTTTACGGCTCAAACTTGCATGCATGCATGATATAGGTGGTGTTATCATTTACTAAAATAACAACCACCTTAACACCACAACAATATGGAACTTCGGTAACAGCATCTAAGATATATATACAAAAAAACAATCCTATACGGTAGAGAACATGAGATAAATTAGGCCATAATAATATACCTATCCAACACTCCATCCTGGCACAAGGTGATATCTTAATTACATCAGGAGGATCAACGGTAATATTTAAACATAGAACAAGTGCAACACATCCGGTCTTCATCTGTAAGAGGAGTTCACAAAAATATGCAAGTTAAACTAAATTTGAAGAAAACTACTCCACAAAAACATGAAAAGTAAGTTAACAGAAAGAGAAAAACATATAGGAACATGATGAAGCATGAACTTTGTTGATATAATCCTTTCACTCCACTAAGAATGTCAAGCCCACCAAAATAATGGTGATCCAGTTTCTTTTGTTCATATTTTTAGCAAGTGCATTGTACACCACAAAGTTGTTTCACTATATTTTGCACATCTTCCTAGCATATACATCTGGTATATCCTTTTGATAGAGTGAAAAAGACATTAAACAACTTTTCAAGTGCAGCTAACCCAACGAAGCTACGTAATGAATGCAAAACCTATTTTCCATATTCTTTTGCTTCCAATTGTAAATTCACTGATGCACGTCATATAAATGAAGTCACAGCAATCCATAAACCATGAGGCCAACTATAGAATAAATGTAACAAATAAACAAGGGTGATCTAGACAACATCTTAACATTTTATAGTTACATAAAATGCCCACCTTTAACTATTTACTTTACTTTACAATCCTTTTTTCACATAGAATGTCTAAACATATATACTCATCACATCAAATATCAAAACTAATGAACTAACTTTAGCTACATATATTAGGCTATTCATTTTCAATGCACATCAATCAACTAAAAAATGCCAAGAATTCAAACAAAACTCAGCAACCAACTTACTCTATCCTTGGGCCTCCACTTCGACACCAATCCCGTATTTGACGGACCAGCAGGCACACTAACTTCAAACGCATCATATCTAATCTCACACAACACATTCGTTTGCGGCAAATAAGCCATACTAGTAACCTCAACCACACTCCTATCCCCAAAATCACTACTCACCGCATCCAAATCCCCTCCATTCCTCTCCTCCACCTCTTCCTCACGAACACTACACTGATCCAAATGATTCGACATCAAACTCATCGATTGCGAAAATCGAGAAGCCATCAAATCTCCTAGTGCCATTCAAACCAACTCCTTTTCACTCTTCGCTCCAAATCATTCACTCAAACCAACTTAATTCAACCTTTCCCTAATCGAACCTTCATCACAAAGATCGATACAATAGAAACATGAACCCTAGCTCTAGCAATCGGAAAAATCAAACCTTTTTTAGTCAATTGGAGTAAAGAAACAGAAGTTTATGCACAAATACAGCTCAATTGATGTATAAGTTGAAGTATATGTACGTATATATATAGTTGTATATATATATAGTTGATGTATGAGCTCTGAAAACCCTAAAACAAACCCTAGTGTGTGCGATGATGAAGAAGAGAGACTCAAATATGCAAGTATGTGTGTATATATTTGTTTCCTTTTTAACTTTATAGTTTTTATTTATATTTATATTTATATATTTCATGTTTTTATTATAAAATTTTAAAATTATATGACTAAATATTTTAATTTAAAAATTATATTTCGGTTAATTTTTATATATATTAAATAATGGTGAATAGTTTATTATTGGTTTTACAATATTTGTAAGTGATTGGTTTTTTTAGTTATTATTTATATTTTGTTTTTAATAATAATAATAATACAAACTAACTTTTAGAATTAACAAGTTGATAAAAGTGATGAGTTGTGTCATTGTTACGTGTCAAGTATGCTCGAATGTTACAAATATTTATCTGACAAAAAAAGTTAAATTAGAATAATACTCGTATATATATTATCTTCCTTTAAAGTATTATAAAGTATCTTTACATGTGTTTTCCTAACATGAAGTCATGTTTGTGTTGTTTTTCTTGTAAATTATGAGTTACAATAGTGTTATTCAAACAAAAATATATATTTTTTTAAATAAAATAGTACTCTTGAAGTATATATATTCAACGAAAAGTTTTAATATGTAGTATCATATTTCATGTTATCAAATATTAATTTATATTTTAATAAATTTGAAATTACACATATTTTGAGTATGTAATCATTTAAGTGGTGAAAATAAGCTCCTCCTAACCACTGTTGCAGAGACCAACAATAACACACATGTTAAATTCTCAGATTCAACTTCATGTATTATTCATTTTAGCTAAGCAAAAGCTCAAAGTTTTAAAGCATGCTCGCCATGTAAAAAGTCTACCACTTTATTCTCCATTCGTGATACAGAATATACACAAAAAAATTGTGGGTTACAATTATCAATTGTATTGTACAACTCATTTAGAGCGGTTTCGTCTATCTTATAAATAGCTTATAAGTGGATAGTTTGTAACAAATCATATTTCTCTCTATTCTCTCTAGAGCCGCCGCCCCTTCTTCTTTCTCAAATATAGTCGTCGGGGCTTCCACCGGTTTCCTCCGGTGGAAAGCCCCAATCTCTTAATTTTCTTTCATCATTCAATAAAACTTCTTAGATCAAAAACCATCGGAACATCCGGATTTTCTGTCTTCTCCGATCAAACGGGTGATTTTTCGGTTTCGAGGGGTCCGGTGTCTCTTGTTTTTGTGGTTTTGTTTTTTGGATCTAAAACTTGCTTTTATTTTATAATTTTAGTTTTAATTTGCAATTTCAATTTGGTTGTAGTCTCTCCTTGGTGAGAGTTTTGGTGTTTCTCTCCTTTGTTTGTGAGAGTATGGGTTTTGATTTAGTGATAAAAGTTTTTAGGGTATTGCAAATATGGTCGATAGCTCAAACTGGATTAGCTCCAACTGGATATGGTGAAGCGGGTACGTGTAAATATATCATCTTCAACAAATGGCGTGATTGTATCTCCAAAAAGAATGTATTAATCAGCCATTGTTTCCGATTTATGTTTGTTCGACGCGACTATTTTTGTAGATGCCGTATGGCTTTTTATTATTGAATTAATACTTACTCAAAAAAAAAAAAAGTAGCTTATAAGTGGAGATAAACGGGGGCTTAATTCATGGATATTCCTTTTTGTTCATTCTTGCAGTCCAATTAAGATTTCGTTTCGAGTGTTATTGTCAGTATTTTTTTTTATGAAAAATAGCTAAATAATAAAAATATTTTTAATTTAAAAGTTAATTTTAGAGAAAGAAAACTCTTAAAAAATTATAAAAAGTAGATAAAATTTTAAATGAAATTTGAAAGAAATAAATGAAATGTTAATATAATCTAGAATCAATTTGTTGCAAATTACAACTTACTTACTATTGTATTACAAATTTTATTTTAATATTTAAAGCACATCATGCCATATCAATGCAATAATTTTAATTATTTATCCTCCTTTTTTTTCTTTAACCGTTATCTTGCACTATAAATGGAACTATTATTTTGCAAAAACTTATTGCTCCAAATTGTATACAGATTGCAATGACATAAGTCACATAACAAAGATAAATGGGCAATATGTACTATTTATATAGTAAGTAATTTATAAATTAAATAATATAAATATATTTTTAAATTTATAAATACAAGTTCAAATTATATTTATAGTAGCTATAATGGGTTTTTTTTATTGAAAAATACGAAAATTTTAACCTTTTTTGTAAAAATAATTTTTTTTATTTATATTGTGGAAAAATATAACTTTTTTTTTTTGCAAAAATAAGCCTTCTTTTTTTTGGAAATCGAATGGATTCGGTTGATACAACTAAAATCAACATTAAATGCAATTATGAGGAACTTCAATTTTTTTTCAAAAAATATATGCATTCAATTGTTTTTGGTTACAAATCGTATATAAATATGCTCTTAATATGTTTGTTTTGAGTACGAGCAATCTTAAAAGTAGCACTCTTAAGGCTCGTTTGGTTCGGGACTTCTAGGTATAAGATATGAGTTTCGTCCATTCCAAATCCATACATGTTATTTGATTGAAATTTTTTAATTTTAAAACTCACACCTCAAACCCATAAGTTATGGGTTTCTGATACCTTAAAGGGATGTGAGTATGAGATGGAGATATGATGAATCTAATTAAAATTTTACTACTTTTATCTTTATTTATAAAATTAAATGATAATTTTTAAAATAAAATTTTTATAATGATGCTGTTTAATATTTAATAAATAATAGTGATTAATTTTTTATATTAATTGCACATATTTTTTTATTTATTGAAAAATATATTAAATTAATAAATTAATTTCATCATTCAACCAAACACGTGATATCAGAAATGATATTTTATTTTCATTCTGCCTTAACTTGATTCCTGATCCAAGGTCCTGACCCGTGGGAACCAAACCACCCTATTGGGCTCACGTTAAATCTATTGTAGGCCGAGATGTTTGAGTTGAAGAAACAAATGTGAGTCGAGAAAGATGGCCTTGGTTGGACTTAGATTGGGCTGTCTAGGTCTTGGTTTTGGACCTGATTAGCCGAGGATTTCGGTATTTAAAGGGGAATCTGTTCTAATAAATATTTGGATGGGACAGAATCAAATCCACATTTGAGCTATCGTGTTCCCCGTTAAACCTAAAATTGTCGAGACAATTTAATCATTTTTGAAAATTTTGACTTCTCATTTGTTGTGATATAACTTAATAAGGTAATCTAGTTTACTCGAAATTTGTATAAATATCCGTTTATGGTTTCTATATAAATAATACTCCCGTGAAGATTATAACAACTATAAATTTTTAAAATATTTCGTTTGAAATTACTCCATCTATTCCTATTTACATATCGATTTTGTTTTATATGCAGTCAAATTAATTTATTTTTTTATTGTATTTTAAAATAATATATAATTGAAAAAATAAAATTTTATACTGTTAAAATGATATATAATCTGTTTTAAAAATGTATATTTCAAAATTTTTTAAAATTATAAAAAATAATTTTTAATTTTCAATCGAGAATTAATCAATTTGACACCAAAAAATCAGTTTTAAATTCAAAATGATATTAAATAATCAGTTTTATCGAATGGTTTGCTAGAAAAAGGCCAATCTCCTGGAAAGAGAACCCATACGTGATTTCCATGGCAAATCATGAAAACCCTAATCTCTACGTAGGCGACATAGTCTCAAGGCTTCCTTTACACATCATACTCTTAGGGTGTGTTCCGTCGGAAGATAGGAATGAATTTTTGTGGGAATGGAATGACCATTCCGTCGGGAATGAAAAAAGAGTTGTTCGGTTGAGTATTTGAGAATGGAAACACCCATCCCCATGTCATTCCTATCATTCCTAATAAGTTAATTTTGTATTTCACCCTCTCACATGGGATAACCATTTTTATTCTTACTAACAATAATTTTTATCTTTATTTTTGCTCTTGAATATAATATGTTTGTAATTCAATATATTGAATGGGAAAAAAACTTGTTTAGCTATTTAAATTTTTAAAATGTTAATTTTTTTTATTTAAATTATAAATATAATCTTATTTCTCATGAAAATTAATTGTGCCTTATATTTTCTATATTATTTAGTAAATTTATTATTGAATAAACCTTTTTTTAGAATTCATTTTATCTATATATTAAATAAATTAATTAATAAAAATGATCATTTCATTCCCAATAAAATTAATATTACTAAACGAACACAAGAATAGAAAGAGTATTCTTATCCCACCTCATTCTCATCCCAACTCATTCCATTCCTTTCGCTCATTCTCATCCCAACCCATTCTTATCCTTCCAACCGAACATAGTGTCCGGTAAAGTCTCTTTTGCAGTTAAGGTCAGTTTGCAAGTCGTGGTTGTGTCTTATTTTAAGCACATGACCATGTGTGGGTGGAGCATGCTAATATACCATAGACGGAGTTCTCGCATTATTATGTATATTATTTGCTTAATGAGTCTGTTTCTCCGGAGGTTTCTGGGATTGACTATTTAGGTCAATATATTGATGCAGTGGAATATTGTAGTGGGTTAGTTTGTTTATGCCCATATTTTGCCTGAAGTTGGGCTTCGCCTAAAGTTGGGCTTCCTCCTAGTGTCGGGTTTCTCCTGGAATCGGCATCCTCCTAGTGTCGGGCTTCTCCTGGAATCGGCTTCCTCCTAGTGTCGGACTTCTCCTGGAATCGGCCTCCCTGGTATGAAGATGAAGAAGAGGGAGATGACGACTCTCCCTGAAGAAGGCTCTTCCTAGTTAGGAAGAGGGATATGGGGGCTCTCCCTGAAGAAGAGGGCGCGCCCTGGTATGAAGATGAGGAAGAGGGAGATGACGACGACGACTCTCCCTGAATAAGTTGGCTCACCTTGAGGAAGAGGGAGACGACGACTCTCCCTGAGGTTGGCTCGCCCTAGTGAAGAAGAAGAGGAGGAGGGCTCCCCCTGAAGAGGGCTTTCTCTGAGGAAGAGGGCGCGCCCTGATCTTGCACTGCAGACACTGTTTGGGTCATATCTCAAGTTCTAGAAGTCAGAATTGGACGATCTTACAGTCCACGTGAAGCTTATGGAATGCTCTTTAATTTAGAAGTGGTCCAATAAGGAGGCGCGCCTTGGTTCTTGATGGTATAGGGCGCGCCCTCCTTCGTCCGTTGCTGGGAAAGTCGGCATGTCTCCCTGCATTCACTTACTTGTAATAATAATCAAAGGACATAGCTCCACATTCCTCGGGTTGCCCTCGTAGGGGAGTTATGGAGGCATATTTGGCCTTATCTTGGAAGTTCCTTTCCCTGTACTCAGGCGGGTTGCCCTCGTCTGGGGGCTTAGGACGTGACCTACGATTTGTGGTGGATCTAGTGCTGGCCTCCAGTCAAGGTATCCTTGGAAATAGCTGTAGTGGACCGGTTAGAGCCCACGGTTTCCGGGTCAATGTCGGATCCATGAAGTCCTTGGACCTTATACTGGGCTTTGACCTATCCGAACAAGCCCGAATGTAGAGTCCTCTTCCAGGAAGGTTCCACTTGTCTTTTCTGCATTCGATTCGAAGAATGAAACTCAGGTTTCCTAACGGGCCTCTGCTTTGTCAAGAACTACGTGGGCTTGATCCTCTATTTTGCCTATAAATAGAGGTACGTAGGCACATTGTTGGGGGTCGGAATGATTAGAGCTCACAGCCGCCAGAGAACACAAAGCTCTAGTTATTCTAAAACCCAGCAATCTCAGCCCCAAATCTCATACAAACCACCACGTTCCGCCGCATCTCAGCCTCGTCAGATCTTTTTCCGGCAAAGAACATCGATCTTTGTTGATTACCAGATTTCTCCATCAACATATACCATAGATGGAGTTCTCGCATTATTATGTATATTATTTGCTTAATGAGTCTGTTTCTCCGGAGGTTTCTGGGATTGACTATTTAGGTCAATATATTGATGCAGTGGGATATTGTAGTGGGTTAGTTTGTTTAAAGAGTGATGATCATAAAATATTTTTGTGAAACTCATGCTGATTTTTGGGTAATGCGGTGTGCAAGAGTGTTGGACAAAATTGTTCACCTTTCTGTGTGCACTACCATTACGTCACTTAAATTTAAAACCACTCTGCATTTCTGTAAATGGTGATATTCTGTTGCTATCAGGGTTCACCATAGTACTATACAAACCCAAGGATAACACATTCAAGGAACTCTTAATCATCGGTTTTTGAAATTATAGAATCCAATATCATAAAAGAACATATTTTTCAAGTTCTTCATTGCTAACAACTGCACCTGGTTCCAAAGACTACACAAACACCGATGTATGTATATTGGAAAATTTGAGATATCTGATCGATTAGCTAATGTCAAATAGTGAAAGACATTATCAAATAATAAAAATTTGTAGGATGTTCATTTTACCTCAAGGAAAAAGCCGTCAAGGTGGAGAGTGCGGATTTTAGGCATTTTGTCAACTAGCTCATCTAAATTCATGATTTTCATTGCTTTTCAATTAACATGAGACACAGGTATTCAACTTTTTGGATGCCTTCAAACCATTGCAAGTCAACTTCTCCGCATTCCATAATAATTAACACCATAAGATTGTTATAATATTTAAATAGGCGTTCCAAATGTTCAGTCTCAATGCAATCTTTCAAATACAATTCACCAAGCTGAGCTTTAAATGACATGTCAATAGTAACTATGACATTCACAAGCCTAACACGAATCAGATTAGAAAAACCTTTAAATTTCTGGGGGGTTTGAGTATACATCCAGAAAGGCTTAAATGAGTCAACTCTTAACACGAAAACAGATAAGATGGCATTTTGTAGTCGCTGCAAAATTAAAAAGTTTCACTTTCCTAACTCCAAGGTTTGATATGTTTTTAATCCAAAAAATTGTATCTGGATAGCCATGAACAGGCAGATCATGAGGAAAGTGAATATAAAACTTTAAAATGGGGCCCCTGCGAGCTAACAATATACCACAGTGAAGGGAAGAATATTAACAAGAATTACAACTCTATCAGCTGTCCAACAAAGCAGAAAAGAAAACGAGGGAGGCCCCAGAAAAACCTTTGGCAACAATCAGTTTTGCTTCAAAAGAAGCTAGAGATATGCAGATGTCAATGGATCTGATACAAAACACCAGAATCAGAATTTCAAACTACAAAGTCAAGATGAGAGTAGAAGAAGGGGATAAATAGCATTACTCAACTTTCAGATACATTTTCTTTATCATACTTAGGGATGGATGAGGGTGATTTATGAAAATGATAACACCACCTTTATGGCTCAAACGTGCATGCATGCAACAGTAAGCATATATTAGATGCAATGAAAGATAGACGATAACTGGGACTACATTGCTGTAGATTAGGATTAACTTGCATATCTAATCGTTTTCTACACTACAAGTCAATTTATGTAGTAATTATAAGTAAATAAATGTTTAGCAGCGGCTTTAAAGGGCTTGCAAGTCAATTGGACACTTTAGAAAAGATTATATATGTACGGGTGTATGTGCATATGTGCCGACGTCCTTGATGTTTTTAGACTGTAATTTCATAAAAGAGTGAAAATGTACTGGCAGATCAATTATCAACTTCAATATAACTTGCAAGATACTAAGTCACACATATATGCATATAGTACAGAAAAAATTTGTTAGGAAAGAACCACAACACTATGGAACCTCAGTAACAGCATCTAAGATATATATACACAAAAACAATCCTATACGGTAGAGAACAAGAGATAAATTAGGCCATAATAATGTACCTATCCAACACTCCATTCTGGCACAAGGTGATATCTTAATTACATCAGGAGGATCAACGGTAATATTTAAACATAGAACAAGTGCAACACATCCTGTTTTCTTCTGTAAGAAGAGTTCACTAGAATATGCAAGCTGAAACTAATCTTGAAGAAAATTACTCCACAAAAGACATGAAAATAAGTTAACGGAAGGAGAAAAACATATAGGAACATGATATAATCTTTTCACCTAACTAAGAATGTCAAACCCACCAAAATAATAGTGATCCAGTTTCTTTTGATCCTTTTTACAGCAAGTGCATTGTACACCACAAAGTTGTTTCACTATATTTTGCAGATCTTCCTAGCATATACATCTAGGATATCCTTTTGATAGAGTGAATAGAACCTGAAGCAACTATTCAAGTGCAGCTAACCCAATGAAACGGCATAATGAATGCAAAACCTATTTTCCATATTCTTTTGCTTCCAATTGTAAATTCACTGATGCACATCATATAAACATAAAAATGAAGTCAAAGCAATCATAAGTCACGAGGCCAACAATAGAATAAACAAGGGTGATCTAGATATCATCTTAACATTTTATAATTACATAAAATGCCCATCTTTAACCATTTACTTACTTTCCGATCCTTCTTTTATCTTGTTTTATAGAATGTCTAAAATATATACATTATTCATTTAAACCCCCCCCCCCCCCCCCCCCCCCCCCCCCACACTCACACTCCAAAACATTCATATTCATGCTCATCACATCAAATATCGAAACTAATGTACTAAATTTAATTACACATATATTATCAAAACAAAGGTGATTCATTTTCAATGCACACTAACCAACTAAAAATTAGGTGATTCATTTTCAATGCACATTAACCAACTAAAAATTCAGCAAATTCAAACAAAACTCAGCAACCAACTTGCTCTATCCTTCAGCCTCCATTTCGACACCAATCCTGTATTCGATGGACGAGCAGGCACACTAACTTCAAAAGCCTCATGTCTAACCTCATACAAGACATTCGTCTGTGGCAAATACGCCATACTAGTAACCATAACCACACTCCTATCCCCAAAAGCACTACTCACCGCATCCAAATCCCCTCCATTCCTCTCCTCCACCTCTTCCTCAAGAACACTACACTGATAGTAATGAGTAGTGCTGGACGGGTTGTGTGCCATCGGTTGGAATATGGGAGTTCACACCACAGAAACAAGCAGCCCACTGACGTGGATATAATTATTTAAGGAATGAATCCAGCTTTGCACATATACACTTGATCTTGATGCATGAAAAATTTATTGTATAGTTGGCTCATCAAATAATTATTTTCAATTGAACTTTCGCAATTATCATGAAGTAGTAGTTCCGTCATGTGTAAATCATTTTCATCAAATCCTCCCAAATTTACCATTTCACTAATATATATACAACTATTTACAATTAACAAATATTTATTTATCTAAACAAAAAAAGTGTACTTGGAATTTAAAAAAAAAATCCATAAATTATACAGTAATAAATTCATTAATTGTTTCTTTATATATGTTTTCCTAATAAGAAGTCTTCATCAAATAATTATTTTCAATAGAACTTTCGCAATTATCATGAAGTAGTAGTTCCAGTCATGTGTAAATCATTTTCATCAAATCCTCCCAAATTTACCATTTCACTAATATATATACAACTATTTGCAATTAACAAATATTTATTTATCTAAACAAAAAAAGTGTACTTGGAATTAAAAAAAATTATTTCCATAAATTATACAGTAATAAATTCATTAATTGTTTCTTTATATATGTTTTCCTAATAAGAAGTCCCGTTTGTCTTGTTTTTTTAAAGTTATGAGTTTTATATATATATATATATATATATATATATATATATTATTCAACAAAAAATAATTTATTATGTAGTGCTATATTTCATGAATGATTTGAAATGACATATATCTTAAATATGTAATAACACACCTGTTAAATTCCCAGATTCAACCTTATGTCCTTGATGACCCGTTTTTGTTCTTTCCTGTCCCCTTAATTTATCTTCATCTTCGTCATTGACCTTGTCCTTGTTTGAGATTATTTTTTCCTATCTTACAAATTACTTATAAGATAAATCAAACGGGTTCATTATCTCTCATCCACAAGCCCCTTTATCATCATTGTAAGCACTTTGCCAGCTTAATAATGTACTGGAACCGGATATCGCTGTGCGAACATGAGTTGGACAACATAAAACTAAGAATTAGAAGTTCTTTTTTTTTGCCAATTGAATAAGAAGAATTTTACCTGCATTAATATTGAATCAAAGTAAGATGATTAAAGAGCTAATCCAACAAGAATATTGATAGGAGGAGTTATAAATTATACCTGCCTTTGTACTGCTGCCGCTGGACTTCATATTTTTTGCCACTGACTTGTTTAATACCAATAACTGATAGTACTTGCTTGCCAAGCCCTGCTATGTGTGGTGAAAGATCCTAGGCAACTGTACATATTGCAGACACACATTGTGAATACAAGGCATTGGCCGTGTTTTTTAATCTCGTATGGTTCCTAATGCCATTACAATTATTCTTTGCCTGATTTTCTGAATGTAGACAGGAATCGTCTAATACTGAGGATCCCGTGCTTTATTTCGAAAGCAGCAAGGGGTTACTCAGAAGGCCCTCCCATCACAAGGTGCTGATCGACTGTCACCACCAACTCCCATAACAGGGCCTATATGATATTACTAATTGGGAGTGATTTGGCCACCAACTCTACCCTTGACAGCAAATGATGGCAAGCACCTCAAACAGAATTAGACAGAGGTTTCCTGTCCTGCAGCAACTGATTTTAGGCGCTTTTTTGTGTCAAATGCAAATCGTGCAAAAGCTGTTGCATGAATATAAAAAAACCGAAAATTAAAATGCGAGGTGTTTCTGATTAGGTATCAAACTAATTCTAGAACCCCGCAACGTAGTAATAATAATAATAATAATGAAATCAATAAAAAATTTAGTGTTAATGGACATTACGGGAGTACAACGGAATATGCAAGTCAGCTTTACTTACGAAGCCAGGCCAGCTATGTTTATGAAGCCAGCTTTTTAAGTTTTCACATGACTACAGCAATTTCTGCCATTACCAATGGACTCTCGTCTGAAACAACATTCAAAAGATTTAGCAAAAAAAAAAAATCCAAAATGCTCTTTACACTGCTAATTCAGCATTTACTTTTTCATCATCAAATCGCACTCTTCATATCTAGACGAGTCAAATGAAACACTAAGCAACGTACCTAAAGCAAAAACAACTGAAGCTCCAACCCGAAATGTAAAATATCCTTAGCAAGTCATTATATACATATCAAAACAATCCATTTCAAGGAATCAATTTTTTTTTTTTTAAAAATAACAATAAAAATTTTAAGTGAAGCTTAGGTTAGGGCTCATAAAGTAGAAAGTAGGTGTGCATGGGCATCTGCTTGAAACATAATAACTTGTTCCTCTATAGAATCTTCCCACAGATTCACAGACAGACACAACAACTCAAGAAATAAAGGCTCTGCTATCAAGAATTCTCATAAAATATTTGTTCGCACCATTCTAGACCAAATCAGCCTGACAAGAGCCACAAGAATATCAGGACGAAAGAGTAATTCAAAAAGTACATATTCTATATTTTGTGAGCTGAGTAATGCTAGTGAGTGTGATGTGTGGGAGTGTGAGTGTGAGAGAGACGGAGGAACATTTCAAATTGGGAAGAAACTAATAAGTCCCTATCATGTGCATCGTGCATGGATCTTCGTCCAAATGAATACAAGAATTTGCTGAAGTTCTGGAGTAGTTTGCATAAATTTTTTAAAATATTGATACCCAAATAGACTCATGCCAGAACATTTTTTACACTCTACTATTAGAATGTGTCAAGAAATTAAAGAAGAGGTAAAACTTTAAAGGTACAAAGAACACCAGATCTTCGGTCTATGGCCCCATATTGAGAAATCTTCCTAACAGCACCAGAGCTTGGACACGATGGCACTGACTATGCAAAACCTAGCCTGACTATTAAAATTAACATCACGGGCAGTGAAAAGATGAGGAAATATATATATCGAAAAATATATAGAAATTGACAAGAACATAAATTAAGAATATCGGTACAATCAGAATGACAGAAAAAATATCAAATAAAGGTACACATTAAACTGGAATATTGCAAACTCAAATATAAGCCAAAAGACAAAAAACAGAATATTCTGAAACTCTGAAGTAAATCAAGATGAAGAAGGATGGCTCTAGTCTTTTCTGACCAGTTTTTCATTCCACGGAGATCACATAATAGGTGTTCCAAGGACATACACGTACGACATGCTCAATTTGCAGGTCCCTAAGTAAAGTACTTTCCAGATTGAAACTGGAAATCAGAATGCAATTAAACAAGGTCCATTAAGCGTATTATCATTAATTAAGTACATAAAACTATCAAGTTACCACATTTCAATTGTTAATTCATCCATATCACAACTGCGTGACTTTACATATAGATTCATTATCAAGTATCAGCATCAATAAATTGATAATATTAACAGGTCATGTCTCATAATGTGGTCAATAAGTTGAAAAAGCAACCCTAAGGGGTCTAGAATGACGTTTTAATATTTAGAGACAGGCAAAATGTTGAATGTCCCATAATCTGCGTTTGTGTGGCTTAATAAATTACAGATTGTTATCTTTTATGCAAATTTGTAATGACAGGCAATACTGAATTCTCCCAACAGAAGTACAGAACTTTAAGTGAACATAAACATACAAGAATAACATAATGAGGGGAAATTTAAAACATAACCAGCTTCTTGAAGGCTGAAGAAGGAATATACATGTACTGACAGTAAGTATACTATGGTCTATGGATGTTTGTAGATACACTGGAACTGTCATTCGAACTCAAGGAAGAATTAGGATAAGAAGTTACTAGTAAAAATGTAGGGGTATAAATGTGCGAATTAGGTACTCAACAACATAATTTTAAGGAAGTGTATCATTACAAGCACGTAGGGACCATTGACGATGACACTTTACAGTAATTTCAGCCAGAACGGATGGGAACTGCACATCAGTTATTACCTAGATTTATTAATTACTTTTTAAATATTTATTGATAGGAGAACAAGTTAATGGCAAATTACATGTCAAGTAGATTTGAATTGTTAACATACCTCACAATGCTTTCCATCAGGACAAGGTACAAAGCTAAAACAATTAATGACCAAGTCCAGCAATAAAACTGTCATGCGGCTTCGTATTTTCATATCCATGATCAAGACACACCTCGAAAGCCGTCGACTGCTCCGTAAAAAAGGAACTCAGCTGGACTTGCACAAATTCCATGAAGAGCAGCAAAAATGCAAAGTAATGCGTCCTTAAAGAAAATGTTATCAATTCATACCTGAAACTCTAGCATTTGGATCCTCAACCATCCTGAAAACTAACCAAGACATATGGTGTTGACTGGTAGGGGGCAGCACTAGATGAGAAAATCGGAGATCATTTTGTAGAGAGCATAAAAGTAATAAATTCCGATATAGACTGGCAACCAACAGATTTTGTCTGAATAACCTCCGAGACAAATCTTCAGAATGCGAACTTAACTGATTCAGATCTCTCCTAGCAGATGTGTGGACATATAAAAACACATCAAAACACACATTCCCACATTACAACATGGGAGAACATTCCATGAAATTTTGTCTGTTACCGTTGTATATATCCAATTCAGCTCCCCAGGCAAAGTTTTTTTTATCTGCTTGTTGACCAGGTATTCTATTTGTAACAGCCTGGATTTTCAAAACCCATAAAAAGAAATACTAACGAAAGAAATATGGCAGACCAATATAAAATCTCAAAGTTTACATCTCTTAATGAAAATCTTAACAGTAGAATCATATCAATATAGACCAAAGTTTCAAATAAGTGGAGACACAGCTCCAAAATTATCTAGGAAAGAAAGTAGCAACCATGTTACACCCAAAGAACAGCCTATGCCAATAAGAGCAACTCCTACGAATCTCAAGTACCTGAAAAATGAATAAAATGAGCTGTGAAGCCCAGCAAGATACTACCCTTACAAACTAGTAGGGACATGTACACTTGTAAAAAGAGGACCAGATATGTTTACAAATTTAACATAATATCATGAACCAGAGTTAGCAGAAGATTTCGAAGATTTCAATATCAACCCAAACAAAAGATCATATAAGAGACAGTAAATTAAAAATTTAAAAGCAATTAACTTTAAACCCACAGCTTAAACTAAGTTCACTATAAACTGGTGACACGGTCCAGAGTGTCAGAAATCACTATAAAATAGTGACGAGGTTCAGAGTTCAGAAGTTAATATAGCGCCCCTTACTAAGGTATGCGCCCTAGCAAGGTTTCAGATTCTAGTTCCGGAACTAAGCGCCAATACCAAAGGTTCAGGTCATAGACTCATAGACTAAACTGGGGTTTGAAAGTTCGTATTTTCTTACCAATTCATATTTATAAACCTTCAAAATATTTGCACATGACCCAAATTTATATTACTAAAATAGAGAGGAAGCAGGATAAAATATAAATTCAGAATTTTTTAAACTCAGAAATTATATAATATAAACTTGAAAATACTAGCAAGTTCGGATAGTAAACTTACCTTACTTCCGGGAACGATAATGTCACTACAATACCTAACATACAAAAATAACAAGCAAACAAAAGGCATGATCATAAACACGTCAGGATTTTCCTTACTCCATCAGGAAATTTGTCAAATTAACAAAGAGAATTACTAGCTTATGCAGTAAACTACAAACTGATCCCTCTCTTTTTCTTTAGCAGACCAGGCAATAGGATTCTAACTATCTCACTGGCACACATGTTACATATATGTCGAGTATAAAGTGTACAAAGTTAACACATTTACTCACTTAAAACCTAAATTATACCACATAAATGAAACCAACCAACCCCTTATTTAATCACAAAGTACATGAATTTTCAGTACCCAGTTTAAAGTAAATACACATATAGTAAGGAGACAATATAAAGGAAAAGCAGAACCTAAGCTATCGCATATAGGTATGCAACTTTACATAATATATTAACTAAAACAATTTAGAGTAATTGTTTCAACTAATTTAGTCCTTAGTAAAAAAACAGAGAGCTGCAAAATTAGCTCTGTTTGTACAAACACACATTAGTAATCTAGCACCATGATGCCAAATTAACTTGACCAGTTAAGGCAGAATATACGTATTAGCTATGATGATTTGCAAAAGGATGAAGAACGCAACCTACTATCTAAATGCTATGCTGCTATCTAGTAATACTTGTGGCAATTAGGCACAAGTAGAAGACAAGTTAAGTCCATTTTGCATGCTTTTCTTAGACAATGAATTACCTGGACAACACTAATAACTAACAAGAAAGAAAATAACCACATAATCAACAAGTAGGGAAAAGTAGTTGAAATTACCGGGTATGCCAAACCAAGTAAATCGACACAAACCACCTGGCAATTTACAAAATAACAGAAGCAAGTCCCACTCAATAACAGAAAATAAGAAACAAAACTATACGGCAGCTTTTATATACAAATGCCAGTACCTGTAGAATCTAAATAGTTGATTGTAGTGTTAAGTTACAGCCCATCCACAATCATATATAAAGAGTTGGACAAAATAAACTGATGCAGCCTTTAATCATAATAATTATCATGACTTTAATACAATTAACTCAGGCACTTTCAGTTTTCATTCTATTCGTTTTAAAAATATACACACATATATATCTATATTAAACAAACATAATGCTAGAAATAAAACATGAAATTAAAGAAAGATTAATCAATAAAAAAAAATACAGGGGGTTACACTAACACCTATTAATGAGTGAATAGTCAAGATACTCACCATGCAGATCATGACCACAATAATTAAGTTTTGGAAAGGGGAATCACATATATATATATGTAAGTTTAAATAATCATAAAACATATGTCAGAACCAATCAAGCTTCGATAGTAATACAACTGATAGTTTGCTAAAAACTGAAGAGAAATTGTATAAAGTGATAAATGTTCATTACAGAGAAGTCACTTGCTGAGCAAGCTTAACAACGAAGATCCCTCCAAATAGAATAGACTAACAAACTATTTATCTAGAATCTTCATCTATACACACATACTAGTACAGCTGTTGTATCTCTCATCTAACAGATTTTCCCGCCCATATGCTCACTGTTGAGACATGTATTATTGGGCTGGACTGCTGAATGAGTACTTTGGGCCTGAGAAGATTCTGCATCTATATTAACATCCCCCCTCAAGAGTGAGGGTTGAAAGAGATTGAAAACCCCAATCTTGGACAATAGAAACTGAAGTGAAGCAGAAGATAAGGCTTTAATGAATATGTCAGCTGGCTGAAAAGCAGTACCAAGATGAGCAGTCCTGATAATGCCTTGTTGAAGCTTAGCCCTCACAATGTGACAGTCAATGTCTATGTGTTTAGTTCTCTCATGAAAAACAGGATTGGAGGCTATATACAAGGCAGATTTATTATCACAGTAGAGGGTGACAGGTGTGAGAGAGTTGCAGCCTAGTTCTTTAAACAAATTGAGTAACCACTGCACTTCACAACAAACATCTGCCATTGCTCGATATTCTGCCTCAGCAGAAGATCTAGACACAGTAGGTTGCTTTTTAGCTTTCCAGGAAATAAGAGAATGCCCAAGTGTGACACAATATCCTGTAAGAGATTGTCTGGTTTGAGGACAAGCTGCCCAGTCAGAATCTGAATATGCTGTAAGAGTAAGAGGACTGGTAGAGGAAAGTAAAATGCCTTGCCCAATGGTCCCTTTCAAATATCTGATAACCTTGTATGCAGCATTTAAATGACAGATCCTAGGAGATGCTAGAAACTGGGAGAGAATATGTACTGGATAGGCAATATCTGGCCTAGTGATAGTAAGGTAAATAAGTCGACCTACCAATTGCCTATAGGTGGTGATATTATCCAAGAAAGGTGAAGTCTTGTCTGAGAGCAGACTGTGATGTTGCTCCATGGGAATTAAAGCAGGCTTGGCATCTGCAAATCCAATAGTATTGATGATATCTAAGGTATATTTTCTTTGATTCAGGTAAATACCTTTTTCTGATCTGGCAGCCTCTATACCAAGGAAATACTTGAGAGGGCCTAAGTCTTTAATGACAAAATGTAAACTGAGATGTTTCTTCACAGCCTGGATTAAGGTAACATCATTACCTGTAACAAGAATATCATCCACATATACTAGAATAGCCACCATAGAGTTGTTGTTGTGAAAAATGAACAAACTATGGTCAGAATGAGTCTGATGAAATCCATAAGTAATAAGCACATAGCAAAACTTGAGAAACCATTCTCTGGGGGCTTGTTTTAAACCATAAAGAGTCTTGAGCAATTTGCACACAAGCCTAGCTGAGGGGGTGATATGAGAAGGGAGTACATATCCTGGAGGAATGGCCATGTATACCTCTTCATTAAGTTCTCCATGAAGAAAGGCATTAGTTACATCCATTTGTGTAACAGGCCAATTATAAACAGCAGCCAAAGAGAGCAAGGTTCTGACTGTAGTCATTTTTGCCACAGGGGCAAAAGTTTCAAAATAGTCCAGGCCTTCAGTCTGAGTAAAACCCTTAGCAACCAACCTTGCTTTATATCTGTCAACAGTGCCATCAGGCTTGTACTTAACCTTGTACAACCATTTGCATCCCACAACTTTCTTATCAGGAGGTAAAGAAACAATAGCCCATGTTTTGTTGGCCTCAAGAGCAGCTAACTCAACTGCCATGGCCTCACACCATTCTTTAACATGACAGGCTTTGTTGTAAGTTTGAGGTTCAGATATATGGTCAACATTGGCAAGGAAGTGATGATAAGAGGGAGTGACATGTGCATAAGAAATCAGATTGCACAAGTGTGTAGGAAGACCTGTGTAGTCATTGAGTTTTGCTGGTAAATGTTTTGATCTAGTTGGTCTAGTAGAGATAGGAACAAGAACAGTTGGTTCTGAAACAGTGTGGGGTTGAGATTGAAGTTCAGGTTCAGATGGAGTATTAAGCAGAGAAACCTCTGTAGATGATGACATAGGTTGAACAACCTCAGGAGGAGTAGGAGCTGGTGTAGGAGTGACAAGTGGTTCAGAGAAAAAATCCATAAGAGGTTCTTGATCAGGAAATAAGGTAGTAGGGAGAGTGACAGGAGTGGTAGCAAAAGGAAAAACATTCTCCACAAAGTGAACATCCCTAGAAGAAAACACTTTCTTGGTTTCTAAATTCATGACCCTATATGCTTTTTTACCAAAAGGATATCCAAGAAAAAGACATTTGTAAGATCTATTACTGAATTTGTCTTTAGAGGGAGACAGATCGGAAGCATAACACAAAGTGCCAAAGATTCTTAACTGAGAGTAATCAGGTTTACAGTTGAAAAGAATCTCAAAAGGAGTAAGTCCATTGAGAAATTGAGTAGGAGTCCTATTGAACAAATAGGTGGCAGTTAGCAGGCAATCTCCCCAAAAACTGAGAGGAAGATTAGCCTGAAGTCGCAGAGCTCTAGCTGTATTGAGAAGAGTTCTATGTTTCCTTTCCACAACACCATTTTGTTGTGGAGTGTGAGCACAAGAAGACTGATGTGTGATGCCTAGTTTATCAAACTCACAAGCTAAAAAATTATTCATAAATTCTGTACCATTGTCTGATCTCACAACTTGAACAGAAGTGTGGAATTGATTATTCACATATGCAAGGTAAGACAGTATTAAATGAGGAACCTGAGTTTTATAAGAGAATAAGAATGTCCATGTGGCTCTAGACTTGGCTTCAACAACAGTAAGAAAATAAGCACAATTTCCATGTGTTTTAAACTTGTAAAGACCCCAAACATCCATATGAATCAATTCAAACAAAACAGTACTTCTAGTTTGACTAGTAGGAAAGGGTAATCTAGTTTTGTTAGGTCCAAATGTGTTGTAGAGGGGGGGTGAATACAACTTTTCAAATTTAAGAAGCAATAAATGCAATGTAATAAATGAACACACTGATTCAAGGAATATATGTTTTATATATAACTTGAAAAGGTTGCTACAACATTCATTACAAAGTACACCAGAAGTAAAGAGGGTAGTAAATGATACTAAGCTCTGTGAATATACTCTCTCTCTTTTACAAGTGTTTATCTCGAAAATATTGCTCTCACCTTATATAAAACACAAGTACTTCTATTTATACTACTTGTAATCTATGTCCTGTAGTCTTCAAAGACTAAGATGTACGTGGCCCAATGATGTCCACATAAATCTTATCTTATCTTGAAAGCTTGGAAATCTGCCAATTAGATGATGCCATGTGTCATGTTGAAACTGCCCTCCACTTGAGAATTTCTACTTGGCCATCTCGAACATCTAACTCGAATTTCTACATAGGAATGTTCTACTTGGCTATCTCGAATATCTAAGTAGAATTTCTACATAGGAATGTTCTACTTGGCTATCTCGAACATCTAAGTAGAATTTCTACATAGAAATGTTCTACTTGGCTATCTCGAACATCTAAGTAGAATTTCTACATAGAAATGTTCTACTTGGCTATCTAGAACATTTTGTACTTAGAAAAATTCTGGGCTTCAACTTGAAACTTCAATGCAACATCTTGAACTTGTGATTTCTTTATGTCTTCCATATTCTTCAACAAGCTCTTGAACCTGGATCTCTATAATTGACATAAACTTGCTATCAATGTCCTGACACTTGATGCAATGGTCTGATTCATAAGTGACTAGTCTTGATAGTGTTTCTGCTTCTTGAATAGATTACCATATTCAATTAGTAATGTGGCTTTCCAAATATTGCTTTCCTTCTTGTTCACTTGAAATCAATTTGTCTTATTGATACTGATAGATATGATCTTGAATCTTTAAGTTACAAATCACTGAGGCATGAACAACTCTGTCTTGAACTTCTTTCAATGATTTCTTCTTTATTTGATCATAGTTAAACATGTTGAATTGTATCAATTACACTGTCTTCATTTAGCATTGATTTCTTTGTGGCTTCAAGTTCTTGATTGTCTTCTGGTTAAGTATCTTTTCTTTTAGTTGAGTTACTTAAGTTATAGTGTTACAAGTTTGGACACTCTGCCTTTCAATCTCCCCCTATTTGATAGTCTAACAATGACATTCAAATTAACAAGGGATAACTCAACTAAACAGTGAGACGAGAAAAAGATAAATAACATTACTGTCTTGTTTAAATTACAACTGAAATAAACTTGGAAAACAATTCAAAGAACTAGAATAAATAAACTTAAGCTAGACAAAGAATTCGAACTTCGAATTAAAGACCATTTGAGTGATTCCTATCACCTGGATTATTTCATACCTTTCAGTCAAACTTGTATCACCTTATTGGATCCACTCTGATTCACGGTTACAGTATGGTAAGTTAGCCTATCTGCATACCGTGATCAGGTGAATTTTCCTCAAGTGAGTTAAAGCAACCAACAGATATGAAGTTTTTCCAACTTCAAGTTCACACCACTCTGACCTTTAGTTCTAATTCCGTCTCCTTTTCCTAGCTTCTTCAGCTTGGCGCTTCTCTTCTTTCTGCTTTTTGCGCCTTTGCTTCTGCTGTTGATCTCTCTTGTAGACTGGATCATGAAGCTGCTTCCACCTTGCATTCAATAGACTTACTGCTTCCATTTCTAGAGGATTCTTGGGCTCTGGATAAGGATGCCTGAAAAGCCTTCTAAGTTTGTCAACCTCCTGAGTAGTTCTGATCTTTGGAATATCCTCAAAATTCTTCATTATGAGCTGTGATTTCCAATGCGATTTATCAGCCTTGAACTGACAATAGATCATTTTGGGGTAGCCCTTGACACGGTTAGTATTGTGGACACTAGCCGCATCTCTCTCCATTCGCTTCTTTTCCCCCACTACTTCAGCCAAGTACTTCAGAAGTCTCTGCTTCTCATCCACATTCTCATTCTCCACTTCGCCCCATTTGAATATTTCTAAAACTTTCTCCAAAAATGCAGCATCTTGAGTCTGCAGCAGCCATTTTCTACTCATATGCAATAAAGTTTGATTCTGGTCTGCATCTATGAATGCTAAAGCATCAGCTGTGTCATCGTTAAATGAGTGTATCCAGTATACAGTATCTCTCCCTGGAACACCAATTGCCTCCCTTATTTCTCCTTGTTCCAGTGATCCAGAAGGAAGAATCAGAGCTTCATCTACATTTTTAACAGCTTGTAGAATATTCCATCTTCTTTCAATAAGCTCTGGTTCAACCTTAACGTTGTCTAGAGGGTTTGGAGCAATAATGTCACACTTCCAAATTTCATTGCTCATTTTGAATATGATCCTCTCAATAAACTCTACTGACTTCTCCTTAATGTCAGAGGTGAATCCCTTACTCATCATTTGCCTACAGACAGCTTTTAGGGATTCTACCGGTAGAGCCATTAGATCATTTTCTTCTAAACTAACCCTCTTCATCTTTCCATCAACTACCATCCGGACAACATCAGGATTTGCTGAGAATTCTGGTCCCTTGTCCTCTGCTAGCTGCATTAACTGATCTCTATACAGAATGCTAAGCTCCTCAGCTTGAGAATATTGAATTTTTGTTGCTAGCAAGAACAACTCTGACGCAGATCTTCTCGAGATGAATTGATCATCCACATACAAGAAAGATGTCGGGACTCCTTCGACTAAAGACAAGATGACCTGCCACTCCTTAACCATCGCATTGTATCCAACTCTGACTTTAGAGATCAACCTTTTCAGAGCATTTATATAGTCAACAATCAGTGGATTTTGCAAGTTCAAGTTGTAGAATAAGTCTTCTGCCTCTTTGTTATGAGTTCCTTTCGTACAAACTCCCAATAGAATCTTCCTTGCGTCATCCCATTTCTGTCCGATCCTTCTCTTGTCCAGATCAACTTGAGGATCAGCTAACCTTGCAAGCTCATGATCATACTGTTTCTCCTTGAGCTCCGCTTGCTTTTCAAGGAAAACAGCCTCATCTTGCATCATCTTCATTTTATGGAATTGAGCTTGTTCCCAGGCCAACTGTTGAGCTTCCAGGGTCTCTTTATCAACAGGTATCTCCTCAGTCTCTCCAGTAGACATCCCAGCACCTCCACCTTGTTCCTTCAAAGATCTTTTAATAGCATGTGCCAGGGGTACGTCTTCCATATCAGAGTCTGAATCAATAACATGTACTCCTTCCTGTCGACTACCAAGGTCAGCGAATGGTTCTTTTTCTTCAACCATCACCGCCTTACCCTTTCGCTTCCTCTGAGCCTCCTCATCAATTACTGGCTCATTTTCTTTGACAAGATCAGTCTGTTCTTCAATTTCTTCAATAATTAGTGACTGCTGTCTCGTCTCTTTTCCACTCTCCCCCTTAGGTGAGTTATCCTGACCATCACCCTTCTCTCCAGATCCACCAGTAGCATAGGAACCACCAAAACCAGAACCCGAGGGTCTAGCTCCACCAGCACCTCCAGCACCACCAGTACCATCAGTATCAGGGGGAGGCTGATTATATTGATCGTCAAAGCACTCTGGGGGAACAAAGCTCCTAACTGCATACATCATTCTGCTTATCTCCGTTGCCATTGTATGCATTATGCTCTCCACTGCCCCCATTCTTTCATAAAGAGTGCTGCCCAAGACACCACCAGCATGGCCCAAGTCATTGACCTTGTGTGTCAATTCATCGAATGCTGTTGCTTGACTTGCCATTCGTGCTGCGTAGTCATCAAGAGCTCGCTTGTTGTCACCAACATTGATCCCGAACTGCCCCATCGACTGCCCGAACTGCTTTATTTCATTTTCCATTGTTGTCATACGAGTGTGAAGATTTTCAAGATTAAGGGACGGTGTTTGGCTTGGGTGTCCTTGCTCTAAAAATCGTTCTGTTACTGTTTGTCGCTCGGTTTCGGGCCTTGAAAATGAAGGTCCCTCACTCCCTAATCGCTCACACACACTCCCTGTCTCACGCTCGTGTATGTCTTCAATAATATTCCTGAAAGTGAAAGCAGTACCTGCAGAAACTTGATAAGTAAAGTGAGTAGCAGTTATGGGATCTATTCCTGTCATATCCTGAGGTGGAATCTCAGGTGGAGAGGCTGCAGAGTGTTCTAGTACAACATCAGAACCGATCCTCTCTGCAGCATCAGTATGTACCGGTGAAGGTACTTCTGAAGCAATGAAAGCTTCTGGCCTTTCTGAAGCAACAGGCTCTTCAGAAGGCTCCAGATCCTCACCAAGATTCTTAGGTGTAGAATGTGCAAAGGTAGAACCACTCTCGTGAGGTGGAGTGGGTGTGATTGACATTCTAGGTTTGGACTGGGCTGAAGAAGTAGCAGCATGCAAAAATTTGGCTTTCTTCCGTAAAATTGGCTGCTCTTCTGGGTCACTCTCAGAGCCCTCACCTAAATCTACAGATGCCAGCCTTTTAACTCCCGTGAGCAAGGGTGAAATAGAAGAAGCAAGAGTTTCAGACTCAGAATCAGAAATATAGCTCTCACCCTGGGATAGATCCTGCGGGCTAGCAGAATCTTGGGCCACGGAATCAGATTTAGTTGAAGAAGTATCAGTAGTGTGAACAGAGAATTGCTCTTGTTCATAGAAGTTACCTCCTTCATTACCTTGTCCAGTGAAGGGATCAGGATCAGCATGGGGAGTAGGTTGTCTTTCCCTTTGACCGGCAGAGGTTTGACCGTGAGAGTGGCCATCATCATCCTCATCACTTTGAGGCTCTTCAGGAATCCCTTGAAATGCGTCAGCATGTGCAGATGGATTCTGAGCATGTGATGATACGTGCGAGGTTCCCGCCATAGTAGTAATACCTGCATCATACTGAAGCCACACTTGAATATTAGCAGGAATAATCAGCGCTTTAGCGTGATGTTTATCCTGGTTAGCAATTGTTGTTAGTGACTTGGTGCCCATGCCAAGTGATGCAGATGTTTTACTCGTTGCAAATGCCTGTCTTACAGCTAAAGCATTAGTCGGTACTAAATGATTAATAAGCATTTGTAAGAAACGAGGATACCAGCATACAACGTTAGTAGTTGCAAGGTCTCTGTTTGCAGTTGATCCCATTGTAGCCACTATTTCGGAAAGAACTATTCTTCCATAATTAATGTCCAGTTCACGGGCTAGGGAAACGGCAAAGATCTGTATTGGAATTGGAATTTGATGATAATCTTTTTCGCGCGGCCGAAAACATCTCGTGATGGCCTCGAAAAAGTAATTCCATTCCACCTGGAAGTATTGTTTCTGGATGGCACCAGCTAATATCCGGCCAGAAGGAGGATAGCATCCAATCTCCTCAAAGAATTTGAGACGATCTGCCGTTGAAGGTTCAGGGTCATAAACATCTTTAACTGGAAATCCCAGAACCCTGTTGAACACTTCCTCCGTTACTTCATATTCCTGACCCGCCAAGGTAAACCTGAAACCATAGGGGGTATTTTTGCTCCCAAAAGTAACCGCACTAGTCCATAATTGCTGTAAAGCATCATGGACTAATGTTGGTTTAGCAGTAAAAGCAACACTAGCCTTGGAGTACAAATTAAGAAATCGTATCCAAAACTTGAAGCGCGGGAGATGATCACCAATTTCTGTACTAATGTTATAAAAATTATTTTTCGCAAGAATAAATTGGTGAGCCATTTGTAAAATAATTTTCCTGGTGTTAATGTGATATTTTGAAAAGAAACAATTAACGTAAACACTTAAGGAAAAAAAATGATCTAATTAATTCCTTTTAGAGAATCGAGAAGATGAACAGCCGATTTGAACTAAACTACGGAATTAATTATGATCAAACTCAAAACAACCAAAATCCAGTCCAGTAAAACTGCAACCCCAAATCAGTAATATAAAAAAACTAAACTAAGTTTGTGAATAACCGTGATAGTTGTGTGTATACGTGTGTGTATATGACAAACTGATCAGATGAACAGACGGGTCCAAATACACAAAAAAAACAGGGCAAACAGAGAATAGTAAATATAAAACGGGCAGTAGTTCGAGATATGTAAGAGATTTAACACAACTCGAATGAACAGGGAATGATTGTTTGAAATCGCAGGGAGGGAGGGTGGGGGCTGTAAAAACTTAGGGTTAAAACAATTAGGTAAAAGTGAAAATTTAGGCGTGTTAGAGATGTATATATATAGGCATATATGAGCAAAGACAATAATACCCCTGTAAAAACAAAAAAAATGTTAAGTACGTACTGGGGAACCCAAGTCGAACACTATCTCGAACATGTAAGTCGAAATTCGAGATGAGTTTCGAGATAGAAACTATCTCGAACATCAAGTCGAATATTCGAGATAAAGTTCGAGATTACACTAACTCGAACAAATAATCACTTAATCAATTAATACAGCTTAATTAACCCACCAGGGAATCCCATGTCGAAAAACAAGACAAAATTCCAAAAGAAATGAGTAAAAATTTCAAGTACAAACCTGGGAACACTATCTCGAACCTGAAGTCGAATATTCGAGATAATGTTCGAGATGGGACTCAAGTCGAACATCAAGTCGAATATTCGAGATAATGTTCGAGATGGGACTCAAGTCGAACATCAAGTCGAATATTCGAGATAATGTTCGAGATGGGACTCAAGTCGAACATTAAGTCGAATATTCGAGATAATGTTCGAGATGGGACTCAAGTCGAACATCAAGTCGAATATTCGAGATAATGTTCGAGATGGGACTCAAGTCGAACATCAAGTCGAATATTCGAGATAATGTTCGAGATGGGACTCAAGTCGAACATCAAGTCGAATATTCGAGATAATGTTCGAGATAGAGATTAACTCGAACAATTTCCCAGACTTGGAATTTTTCTCAAATATTCTTCCCAGACTTAGAATTTTCAAAATTTTAATTTTGAAGATAGTCATAATAATTTGGCAATTTTTGCAATAACAACAACAATTAAGATTTTGCCAAATTGTTATAAATATCAATTCAAGGAATTTTAATAAAGCAAACAATTAAAAACATTCCTGGATAATTCTAAGGCCTCTAAATTAATAATAATTACATGAAAAACACAGGTAAATTCATCGAAAAATCATGAAAAATTGAAAGTAATATGAATTTAACTCCCCCTATGTTCATGCAATCTAACCAGCATAAATTCAAAGATTACCCAATAATTACACATAAAGCACAATGAATTTATGTAAAATAACACCATATGCATCCTATTATACTCATTAATTAAACATTTTAA
This sequence comes from Oenanthe sinensis, assembly GCA_028671895.1. Taxonomy (NCBI): domain Eukaryota; kingdom Viridiplantae; phylum Streptophyta; class Magnoliopsida; order Apiales; family Apiaceae; genus Oenanthe; species Oenanthe sinensis. The sequence goes on along the minus strand of CM053811.1, from coordinate 9,239,883 downwards.
AGTCTAAATCCATAATGATTAATAAGCATGCAGAAGTGATATTTTGAGCAATTGTAGAGATTATTTACATATGTTTCCAACTATGCACAAATAAAATGAGAAATTGACAAGACTAAAAACATATGTATATGTTCAAAACTGGAATTTTACAGATAGGAGAAATCACTAACTTGTGTTAAGCATCCCCAATTCACCAACCAACCTTGTGAATGTTACTTCATCAAGAGGTTTAGTGAATATATCTGCAATTTGTTGCATTGTGGGTACAAAATGTAACTCCACAGTCCCCTCCTCGACATGTTCTCTAATGAAGTGATACCTGATGTCTATATGCTTGGTTCTTGAGTGGTCTACAGGATTGTTGGTCATGGCAATGGCACTAGTGTTGTCACACATGATTGGAATCTTTTTGTGCTCCATGCCATAATCTTTCAATTGGTTCCTCATCCACAGTATTTGAGCTACACAGCTTCCAGCAGCAATGTACTCAGCTTCAGCAGTAGAAGTAGATACTGTGTGTTGCTTTTTGCTTTGCCAGGACACCAATCTTCTGCCAAGAAATTGACATGCACCAGATGTGCTTTTTCTATCAATCCTGCAACCTGCATAGTCTGAATCCGAATAGCCAATTAGATTAAAACCTGTATCTCTTGGGTACCAAATCCCTAGATTTGATGTTCCCTTGAGATACCTAAAGATTCCTTTGACGGCTATGAGATGTGATTCTCTAGGATCCACTTGGAACCTTGCACACAAACAAGTTGCGAACATAATATCAGGTCTACTTGCAGTTAAATAGAGGAGTGAGCCAATCATACCTCGATAGCTTGTGATGTCAACTGGTTTACCTGATTTGTCTTCATCAAGCTTCGTGGCTGTTGCCATGGGAGTCTTAGCTGTTGATGCATCTTCTAGATTATACTTCTTGAGTAAATCTTTGATGTACTTGGACTGACAGATAAGGATTCCATCTTTTCTTTGACTGATCTGTAATCCAAGGAAGAAGGACAGCTCTCCCATCATGCTCATCTCATACTTATCCTGCATTAACTTGGCAAATTTCTCGCACAAGCGCTCATTAGATGACCCAAAAATAATATCGTCTACATAGACTTGAACAAGTATTAAATCACTTTTTACATTTTTATAGAACAATGTTTTATCAATTACTCCCCTAGTAAAACCACTTGCAATTAAGAACAAGGATAGGGTTTCATACCATCGTCTTGGGGATTGTTTGAGGCCATAGACAGCTTTGAAGAGAAGGTACACAAAGTCTACAAGTTCAGGATCAATAAAGCCAGGTGGCTGTTCCAGATATACTTCTTCTTCTAGCTCTCCATTCAGGAAGGCACTTTTCACATCCATCTGAAAAACCTTGAAGTTCTTGTGTGCTGCAAAGGCCAAGAACATCCTGACTGCCTCAAGTCTTGCAACTGGAGCGTAGGTCTCATCATAATCAATACCTTCTTTCTGAGAATAACCCTTCAGTACCAGACGAGCCTTGTTTCGTGTTACAAGTCCGTCTTCATCCAGTTTATTTCTGAATACCCACTTAGTTCCTATTACTGATCTGTTCTTCGGTCGGGGTACCAGCTTCCAAACTTTCTGCCTTTCAAACTGAATGAGTTCCTCTTGCATTGCAATCACCCAATCAGTATCAACAAGAGCTTCTTCTATTTCTTTAGGTTCAAGCTTGGATAAGAACCCAGAATATAAGCAAATATTAGCCATGTCAGCTCTTGCAGTTCTTCTAGTAGTCACACCGGCATCTGGATCACCAATTATTAATTCAAACGGATGGTCTCTACTCCATACTCGTTCTCTTGGAAATTGTCTTGATGATTCAGTTTGACTTTCTGAGTTGTTATGTTGACTACTTGTGGTATTTCCACTAACTCCCCCTGAGATAGTGCCAGCTCCTACAGAACTAGTGTCATCTCGTCTTGAGCCTTGAACACTTGTCCTTGAGCTGCTGTTTACTCCCCCTGAGTTGTTGCCGGATCGTGCGGAAGAAGCTTCTTCTGATCTTGTAGGATTCGATTGTTTATTAAGCTCAGGTGTTTCTTCACGAACACTTGGAACATTTGAAATGACAACCAACTCAGGTTCATCTTCAAGTTCATCTAAGTCCAGATTCTGAAATTTAAGGGACTCAGGTTCACTAGAATCTTTAGATTTTGATGGGAGTTTGGTATCGTCGAATCTGACGTTGTAGCTCTCAGTCACTTTTCTATCATTCACTAAGAATACCCGATAAGCTGCCACCACATCTGTAGAATAACCAACAAAGATTCCTTCACGAGCTTTTGCTGCAAATTTGCCTAGATTTTCATCATCTATAAGCACATAGCATTTAGCTCCAAAGACATGAAAGTATTTGATTGTAGGTCTTCTGTTATTCATTAGTTCACATGGTGTCTTTTCTTTATCTTTTATGATCAGGGTTCTATTCTGAGTGTAACACACTGTACTCACTGCTTCGGCCCAAAAGTAAAGAGGAAGTTTTGAATCATACAACAATGTTCTTGCTGCTTCAACCAAAGTTCTGTTCTTCCTTTCAACTACTCCATTTTGCTGTGGAGTTCTCGGGGCTGAGTACTGACGACGTATTCCCTTAGATACACAGAAGTCATTCAGCACTGCATTCTTAAATTCAGTACCGTTGTCTGTTCTAATCGTCTTTACAGTAAGTGTTGAAACATTCTCAATTTGAGTGATGTGATCAATGATTAGGAAAGGTACTTCGTCTTTCGTCATTGCAAACAATACCCATGTATACTTGGAGAAGTCATCCACGATTACCAAAGCATATCTTTTCCTAGATAAGGATAGGACATTCACTGGGCCAAACAAATCCATATGAAGAAGTTGTAGAGGCTCAGTGATACTAGAAATTTCTTTACTTTTATGCGATGCTCGCTTTGACTTTCCCATTTCACAAGCTTCACAGAGTCCTTTAGGAGCAAACTCCATCTGTGGTAGATCTCTCACTAATTCTCGCCTCGCGAGAGCATTCATCGTTTTGAAGTTTAAGTGAGATAGCTTCTTGTGCCATAACCAGCTTTCATCATCTGAAGCTTTGCTGTAGAAACAGGTGACTTCATTCTGATTTGCTGAATCCATATCTGCAACAAAAAGATCTGCCTTACGAACTCCTCTTAAAGCCAATGAACCTTCCTTAATGTGAGTGATTGACACGCCTTTCTTATTGAAGACAATTTCGTATCCTTTGTCACAGAACTGACTGATACTCAATAGATTGTGCTTCAATCCCTCAACATAAGAAATATCTTCAATGATGACATTGCCGGTCTTCAGTTTGCCATATCCCTTCGTTACACCTTTGCTGTCATCTCCAAAAGTAACATAAGGGCCAGCTTTCATAACCAACTCTGTAAGCAGGGACTTATTTCCTGTCATATGCCTTGATGCTCCACTATCTAGCACCCATAAGACTTTATTTCTTTTCTGCTTAATGCCCTGCAATGACAGATTGGTTAGGCGTTCTTCGGAACCCAACTTTGATTGGGCCCGGCTTTTCTATAAGATCGATAGTTATCAGATATAACAACAGGAGATGCACTCTTTTTAACATTACTAGAGCTTTCGACTTTGTCTTTCCCTTTTTCAGACTTGACAAATTTGTCAGTCTTAGGAGAAGGCTTGTCACTCCTATCTTTAGGAGGACTGGCAGTCTTAGCTCTCACATGCTTCTTCTTGATATTAGAACTAGTAGCAGTATTTAAACATGTTTGACTAGTTGCATTCATCAAATTTACAAAAGTTTGCATGACGTTAAAAGTGCATGGCATACAATTAGGTTGACCACATTGTGCATGATTCTGATGCATGTTGTTCATTGTATGTGGTACAGGCATGGCATGTGCAACAGGAATATTCATGTTAGATTTACATGCATAAGAAAGATGTTCAGTAGATTTACAGTGATAACATGCTTTCTTTAGTCGTTCTGCCTTTACCTCCTTTATGCCCTTTTCCTTCTTACCCTGATTTTTAACAGCCTTAGCTCCTAATCCTGGTCTAGATTCTTCTCTAGGGGATTTGATTTTAACTTGCTTAATAGGAGTTACCGGTTGTTCTCTCTGGCGATCTTCCATCTCTATCTCATATCTAACTAATAATTCAGTCTCTTCTTCTTCTTGAGGAACGAAGTGTTTAAAAATTGGTTTGACAGTAGATTTAAGAATGCTAGGTATTTCATTTTTAATCTTACTGGAACTAGTATCTATAGGTCTTTTTCCATCCTTCTTTGATAAGTTAGAATAGTCAAGTCCTACACCTACTCCAGTTATCTTCTTAAATGTTCCACTATCAACATTCACTTTACTAGCTGCTAGTTTAAAAGCTTCGCATTTAGTTTCTAACTCAGCTAGTTTGTTCCTTAGACATGCTTCTATTTCTTCCTTAAGGTTGAGCTTGTGTTCCAAAGTTTTAATCGAGTCTCTTAGGGAAGTATCTATGGTGCAAGCAGCCTCTAATTCTTCCACTTTTGCCTCGAGCATTCTGCATTTGGCAACGAGTGTTTTTTGTTCTTTTTGTGAAGTGTTTAGGCTTTTGCACAACATATAGATCTCTTCGCTAAGAGCCCCGTTCTGCACCTTATAATCATTAATAGACATTTCTTCTCTAAGGGTTAGAACTGGTACCTCTGGTTCATCTGATGTCTCAGCCATGAGGGCAAAGTTTGCTACATGAGTAACTTCTTCCTCGTCTGAATCATCCCAAGCTCTTCCTTCTGTCACAACTAAAGCTCTTTTGCCATGTCTCTCCTTCACCAGTGATTCATACTTGCTTTTGAGGGCTTCATATGTTTCTTTGGGATAAGTCTGTTTTGGCTTCTTGCAGTCGGTAGCAAAATGTCCAGCTTCACCACAGTTATAGCATTTGAACTTCATTTTGAAATCCAAAGGAGATTTGTAGCTGGTACTTTTGCCTTTTCCTCTGTAACCTTGAGACCTACCACCACCCCTAGTAACCCGATAGTAAGATGAAGATTTACTCTGCGGTCGGTTACTCTTTCTGAATCTTATATTGCTGAACTTCCTTGCCATGTATGCCACGACACTATCGTCCATGTTGTCCAGCTCCTCTTGGGTGAAGTAATCATCATCACTATTTGACGCACAATCATCATCATTTTCAACTTGATGTGATGTAGGTGATGATCCAGGTTTTTCTGCAACCATTGCCTTCTTAGACTCTTCCTCATCAGCAACTAATCCTGATGCAACTTCTTTTCCTCTTGAATCATTGTCCCATGCTTGATCTTGAAGGGTTTCCAGCTCATAGGTCTTCAGAATTCCATAATATTCTTCCAGAGAAGTTGTGTGCAAATCTCTGGTTTCTCTAACAGCGTAGACTCTATGTTCAATGCTTTTTGGCTGGTTCCTTAGATATCTCGTATTGACTTCAACCATGGGGAGAGTTACACCTCTCAGATTCAAATCCAAAACCAACTGACTGAATCTTAGGTAGACATCAGTTATACTTTCTCCTTTTCTTATTCTAAAGGTATCATACTCCATCTTGAGTATTAGTGTCTTGTTGCTTCTGACCTCTGCAGTTCCTTCCATGACGACCTCAAGCTTATCCCAAATCTTCTTCGCTGTAGTTAATCCTTTAACTATATTAAACATCTCATGATTTAGGGATTCCATCAGTGTTTGTCGAACGGATGTATCGAAAGATATCTGCTCCTTATCAGCATCTGAAAAGTCTACTGCCTTCTTAGGCTCAGACCGTTGTGGTACTACCACATCTCCTTCCATGTGCTCAGGAACAACAACCATTGGTACAAATTTACCTTTGTCAAGGACTTCCAGATATTCAGGATTGACAGACTCAAGGTAAAGTTTCATTCTCAACACCCACTCTTCATAATGATCTCGGTCGAACATTGGAATCTTGAAATTGTTTTTAGGTGCCATCTAAATGTGGATTTAAAGTAAAGATAATAAACTTTTCTTATTACTTGAGTAGTAATTAAAAGAAAATTAAATTATCTCAAAATAAATCAAACTTCAAATTTTGATCACCAAAAAAAATTCTAAGTACCAGGACAAGGCTAAGTAGAATATCTATGTAGAACTTCTGCCTAAGTCGAAATTCTCCAAGTCGAACTTTTCTAAGTCGAACTTTTCTAAGTCGAACTTTTCTAAGTCGAACTTTTCTAAGTCGAACTTTTGTCCAAGTAGAATTTTTTTTCAAGTCGAATTTTCAAGTAGAATATTCAAGTAGAATATTCAAGTAGAATATTCTATGTAGAACTTTTGCCTTAGATAAAATTTTGCTGCAGGTCACTTTTCACACTTTTTGACTTTTGTGGCTTTTCTCACCTAACTCACCTAACACACGTGCAAGGTACTGAATATCTTCTGTAATACTTTTTGCTGTGAGATATATGTCAAATCAAAAGCCAATAACACCTTTTTGTCTTTTTGAAAAGGAAATCAAAAAGTTGCTGGGTTTGTCTTCTTTAACAAGAACAATGATGAACACTCAAGAACACCAAATATCAAAGTACCCAGATTAATTCACAAAAATTATCTAAAATCCATCCAAGCTAATTAATCACACCTGGAGTATTTAAATAATTTTTCGGATGAGTTTTCACTAGAAACAAATTAAGGCCCACTTTTCGAGACAAATTGAAAAGTAGTTCTGGAGGATGAAAACTCACAAATCTTCTACCAAACACAAGGATCTATGTTATGTATATTAAACATGTAGCTCTGATACCAATTGTTAGGTCCAAATGTGTTGTAGAGGGGGGGTGAATACAACTTTTCAAATTTAAGAAGCAATAAATGCAATGTAATAAATGAACACACTGATTCAAGGAATATATGTTTTATATATAACTTGAAAAGGTTGCTACAACATTCATTACAAAGTACACCAGAAGTAAAGAGGGTAGTAAATGATACTAAGCTCTGTGAATATACTCTCTCTCTTTTACAAGTGTTTATCTCGAAAATATTGCTCTCACCTTATATAAAACACAAGTACTTCTATTTATACTACTTGTAATCTATGTCCTGTAGTCTTCAAAGACTAAGATGTACGTGGCCCAATGATGTCCACATAAATCTTATCTTATCTTGAAAGCTTGGAAATCTGCCAATTAGATGATGCCATGTGTCATGTTGAAACTGCCCTCCACTTGAGAATTTCTACTTGGCCATCTCGAACATCTAACTCGAATTTCTACATAGGAATGTTCTACTTGGCTATCTCGAATATCTAAGTAGAATTTCTACATAGGAATGTTCTACTTGGCTATCTCGAACATCTAAGTAGAATTTCTACATAGAAATGTTCTACTTGGCTATCTCGAACATCTAAGTAGAATTTCTACATAGAAATGTTCTACTTGGCTATCTAGAACATTTTGTACTTAGAAAAATTCTGGGCTTCAACTTGAAACTTCAATGCAACATCTTGAACTTGTGATTTCTTTATGTCTTCCATATTCTTCAACAAGCTCTTGAACCTGGATCTCTATAATTGACATAAACTTGCTATCAATGTCCTGACACTTGATGCAATGGTCTGATTCATAAGTGACTAGTCTTGATAGTGTTTCTGCTTCTTGAATAGATTACCATATTCAATTAGTAATGTGGCTTTCCAAATATTGCTTTCCTTCTTGTTCACTTGAAATCAATTTGTCTTATTGATACTGATAGATATGATCTTGAATCTTTAAGTTACAAATCACTGAGGCATGAACAACTCTGTCTTGAACTTCTTTCAATGATTTCTTCTTTATTTGATCATAGTTAAACATGTTGAATTGTATCAATTACACTGTCTTCATTTAGCATTGATTTCTTTGTGGCTTCAAGTTCTTGATTGTCTTCTGGTTAAGTATCTTTTCTTTTAGTTGAGTTACTTAAGTTATAGTGTTACAAGTTTGGACACTCTGCCTTTCAAGTTTGTTTAGCTAGATGACAAGTTTCACAATTATGCAATTCATCAACTGAGTTATACAGACCAGTAGACAACAAAAACTTCATAGTAGATACAGAAGGATGACCTAATCTGGCATGCCAGAGTTCAAATGAAGAGAGTTTAGCAGCAGAATTACATAAAATAGAAGGTACATTATGAATTTTGTCTTGATGAAGAAGATACAAACCCCCTTGTTCAAAACCAATCTCTGTAGTCTTCTTCAGTACAGGGTCCTGAAGAAAGCAAGATTTGTTATTAAATGAAACAAGACAATGTGTGTCCTGTGTTAGTTTGGGAATGGACAAAAGATTATAACTGAAAGAGGGAACACAAAGAACATGATCAAGAGTAATATCATGATGGAGTCTTAGTTTGCCACTATGTGTAACAGGAACAGTGTGACCATTGGGAAGGTGTAAACTAGAGTGAAGTGGTATAACATCAGTGAGAACAGTTAGATCTGGTGTAATATGATCTGTGGCACCAGAATCCAAGATCCAAACCTTGGAATCTGGTGTAAGTAATTGAGCATGATTACAAGCAATGTGAGTGAAAATACCTGCAGCATGAACAGTATTAACCATATTCCACTGAGAAGAAGATCCACCACTAACACCTGTATTTAACTCCTTGAAGCCAGCTTGAATAAGATGCATTATTTGCTTGCATTGAGCATCAGAAAATTCAGGAGAAATAGGAGACATGTCCTTAGACTGTATGCCTGAATTTGGTAGAGTACCATCTGCAACATAGTTAGCCTGAGAAGATCCTTTAGATTGCATAGCTCTAGGCTTAGGCTTAGGTTTGCCATACATTTTGTGCCATTCAGGATATCCATGAACACAAAAACAAGTATCCCTGGTGTGACCAGAAAGATGACAGAAATCACAGAGAAGACCAGATTTATCAGAGGCAGGCTTCTTGAAAGGCTTTGTATGCCTATTACCATATTCATTGTACTGTTTAACAGCCATTGCAGAGCTTTCAGAGAGAATACTTGTAGCAGGAGATTTTTCTCTTTGGTGTTCCTCTTGGAGAAGAATACCAAATGCTTCACTTAGAGTGGGAGGTGGAGACATCATCAAGATGTGGCCTCGAATAACAGTAAATTGATCACTAAGGCCCATGAGAAATTGAGACAACATTGTAGTTTTCATAAACTTCTGAAGCTTTGTGTTGATGTCACAAGTGCACTTACTGGAAGTACATTTAGGCATATCGGATATAGCCTCAAGTTCATCATTAAGAGACCGAAACTTAGTAAAATAAGCTGAGATCGATAAATTGCCCCGACTCAGATAGGCCAAATCTTTCTTAAGGTTGAACAATTTAGGAATATTAGTATGAGCAAAACGAGTAGCAAGATCTGTCCAGATAGCCTGAGCAGAGTCAATATACATAATACTCTGTTGAATTTCAGGAGAAACCGTGTTTAATATCCAAGAGGTAATGATATCATTGCATCTAGACCAGTACATGAACAATGGAGAAGAACTGGCAGGTTTCACAAAAGAACCATCAATAAACCCTAATTTGAGTTTAGACGACAACGCAATACGCATAGAACGACTCCATTGGCTGTAATTATGCTCCGAAAGAGTAACAGTAACCAGAATCATACCTGGATGATCAGAAGCAGAGAGATAATAAGGATGATTACAATCTATTATCGATCCAATTGAAGTTGAACCAGATCCGATTGATGTGGAACCAGTAGCAACTGTTGAGTACGACAACGCCATTGATGCTCTGAAAAACACAGATGAGAAGACGAAGACGATGACAGAGAGGAGCGAAAAACAATTAGATCGAAGTGTGTGGCTCTGATACCATGATAGTTTGCTAAAAACTGAAGAGAAATTGTATAAAGTGATAAATGTTCATTACAGAGAAGTCACTTGCTGAGCAAGCTTAACAACGAAGATCCCTCCAAATAGAATAGACTAACAAACTATTTATCTAGAATCTTCATCTATACACACATACTAGTACAGCTGTTGTATCTCTCATCTAACAGATTTTCCCGCCCATATGCTCACTGTTGAGACATGTATTATTGGGCTGGACTGCTGAATGAGTACTTTGGGCCTGAGAAGATTCTGCATCTATATTAACAACAACAGATATTAGACATTAGATCAACGACTATATATGAGCACAAAATCCCTTTAGTAATTCCTAAACCCCAATCCAATATATCAAATTTAAAAAACTAGAACAAATTGTGATGTTAGTTAAAAGATAAGAAAAGCAGATAAGCATGCTATCATTAACTAAAAGATAGAATTTAACCGTACCAACTTCAACTCCACCACACTATTGATTTTTATTCATTTTTTGCCAAGCTAGAACTTTGAGTTCTACTAGCAATGTTGCTTTACATAGCACATCCATTGTTGACTTCTCTTTAGACATCGAGTCATAAATTTCACACATAAAGGACCACAATGGTAATAACACGATAGCATGCAATCATGCTTGTTTAGTAGTTACAAGATTTAATCAGATATATAAGAAAACGGAAGAACTGTTAAGTTACCTTGTTATTGTAGAGTAACGAGGCTGTTCGCGTAGAGATCACCATATCTTCACCTGAACAAATGTTATGGAAGTTTTCAATCAAAGTTGTAGCAATGATGCATTAGTACAAGCTGTGTTTAAACCCAAGCTTTTAAGTTTTAAGTTTCACAACTTTGACATAGTCATTCATTTAAGTGGTTCAAAACTGATTCGCTCTATATAGGACCTGTTTTTAGACTCCAGATATTTATTTTAATCAATTCAATAATATTATTAGAAAGTGTAGATTTGGAATCTAAAAACATTCCTACAAAAAGTAAAGTTTTGAACCTAAGGAGTGCACTCACATAGACGGATATGTCAAAGTTGTGAAACTTAGAATTCAACTTAAAAATTGAACTTCCCCAGATTACCAAAATATTGATAATGATTTGTAGAAAAACCGTCACAACAATGGATAACAAAGAGAGACATGTGGATGAAATTATTTTTCGAATTTGTAAAGTTTAATATTTTCAGGAATTGGTGCAAAAAACAACTCATGTTTAGAGTATTTGATGATTAAGATCATATGTAAAAATATGCATAAAAACATGATCCTCACAATTCCTATTGTTATTCAATCGTAGTAGACTTGTCTTGTTACTTTCATACATCCAACAACCACATTTCCGTATCTACGTGATCCCATAAAATGAGAAGTACGAAGCACTAAATTTAAAATTTTCATCTTCTGAAAACGAAGCATAGTCACAGAACCGATACTGAAATTTAGAAGGCAACATGCAGCATGTTGTTGACTTGTTGAGCATGCAAGTGACCATGCACACTGATTCATAGAATCATAGTTATACGTATATATGAATGGTGATTATTATATATACTAGCTTATAATCCGGCATGTTATTAATAAATTATATATTAATTATTTTATATAATTTAATTTAATATGATAATTTATTTTATTATTAATTTCTTTCTATATTTTTCTATACAATGTTGTTTATATATTAATATTCATAAAATTTAATTATAAGTCATAAATTTAAATAAATAAAAGAGTTTGAATAGTGATAGAATTGAATTGAATATGAGTACAACTATATTAAATAAAAATTATAGGGTAAGTAGGATTATTAAAATTGAAAATATAAAATATAATTTAGATATAATATAATATTATCCGTTAGTAGTTGTATAAAAGGAGAACTATGAGTGATAGAATTGTATGTATGATATATCTTTTCTAAAATTAGATTTTATTAAAATTGAATGATTATGATCTTTTTTATAATTTACCTAAAATTGGACGGTTATGATCTTTTCTATGGTTCACCTGTTTAAGATAAAAAAAATGGTTCTTTTGTTTGGTTATAGTAATATAGTATAGATTATAATTTTTTTTAAACATATATATTATAAATTTTAATATTTTTTTAACGCATATTACAAAATATATTATTTTTCCGCATTACGATTTGCAAAATGGTACCACAATATAATTAATATTTCATAATTTTTTTACATAAAAAAACATGCAACTCGCTGTGCAAGCAGAAGCTTCCCTCCTATGCAATTGGAAAAAAAAATAATGAGTATTGCCAAGAGAAAGATCAGAATCTTAGAAAATTACACATCGATTTAGACAAGATGGAAGCTGTAATCATCTTTCCTTATTGCAAGTATTAAATTATTAATTAACAAACGAGACATGTGGATGACATGAAGAGGTACATCATCTAATTAGTCTTATCAATACACATATAATTAATATAAGCAGAATGACAATTTATCACACGACACGAAAACGATACTAAAATTTAGTATTTATGTTTATATTTTGAGTTTACGACAAAGTATACGAACACAAATATACATGATCGAGATTTAGTATTGATTTTGTGTTTACCCTTAGAATACACGACATGACACGAAGTACATGACATAAATAAATTTATAATTAAATTTTAATATTTTATAATGATATATGTATATTTATAATAAATATATGTATATTTATTGTTAAAATAATACATGATTTTATAATATTGTATGTAAATATGATTTAAATATATATTTAATATATTTTATAAAAAATTTACCTTAAAATCTTTTATTTTTGTTTACTTTTATTTATATTCAATTTTACATGAAATACGACACGAGAACAACACGACATGAAACAATACGAAGGTACGCGAACACGAAAGTAGACGAATTCTAAGTGGTTCGATTTTTTGTTTGATTGTTAAGTACATGACACGAACAAATTGACATGTCTAAATATAAATACATCATATGACTTAATTATATATTCCCTTCGTTTTTTTATAAATGGTTTTGATTTTTGACACATATATTTAAATATTTTGATCATATAATAAAATTAATTATTTTTTTAAAATTAAAATATTTTAATTTAAAAAAAAATAAAAAAAATTAATTTTACTGTCAAAGTATTTAAATATGTGCTACTTATTAAAAAAACGTAAATGGAACTATGTACATGATTGGCATAAAGGCCACCAGTAACCGGTCCCTAGCTTCTTTCACATCTGCGGACAACTTTTTTATTAAGAAAAGATTTTCCCATTTCATAATCGATGTACCTTACATATGTATCAATGTATGTATGCATACAAACAAGACGTTTATATCTCGTAATAAATTTTAATTTCTGTTTGAGATGTATGTAGGGTAGTGCAATATTTGAGTTATTCATGCCTTTCATTTTATATACAGGGGCATATGATATACGGAGTATTTCTAAAAGTTGTTACAGTATGTGTGTGAAATATAAGTTGAATACACAATTATAAATAATTATCTAGCAGACTGATCCAGTGATTTGATGCAAATTAACTCATAATCAACCTTGCATAAAGCAAATGTTTTTAATTAACTCATAAATCAACCTTGCATAAAGCAAATACTGTAAAGTTACATTATCAGATTAGTTATAAACAAATATAGCATAATACAAATTAAGATGCATGAGATAAACTTAATTATGAAACAAGTTTGACAGTGCAGACTCTGAATAAGATAACTTACAATTCACTCAGAGATTAAAAGAGTGATTAAGTACCTAAATTTCTTGGAATAAACAACAACACGTACGATAGACTTTTAATACTGCAGTTGAGATGCCAGTTTTGATACGTAGTTGACTTTAACAATCTGCAGGCTGCAGTACACTAAAGTTGAAAAGCTACCATAATACTTCTGTACTAACTAACTCAATAAATCTAGAGAAATACTAGTAATTATCTATCTCCAACACAAAATTAACAAGACTTTAATTTTAAGTGCACAATTTTTATGGAGATGATCAATTACATTGCCTTGCGCTTTCATGATCTGAAACACAAGATTGATTTGGAAAAAGACCTTGGCATTGAAACTTGGAAATCTTCATCATCAAACACTGATCCCATGCTGAGTAGACGCCTCCTTCCACGACCAATATTCTTCGATGAACTACCGGATCTTGAGGATGAATACGACGACAATGAAGACGTCGAGGAAGGGGATGGAGAGAACGAGAAAGGAGAAGAAGGTGACATTGTGAGTTGAGTACCTCTCTTGAAATGAATTATCCTGAGTAACAAAAAGTTGAGGAGTTTGGATTTGGAGTGTTTTTTAGTAGTGTGTTCATGATTTGGAGTAGGTGTGTAGTAGTAAGAAGGAGGGGGAGTGAGAGTAGGAGGATGAGAATCAGGGTCAGGAAAGAGTTTGTGTCTAGGAGTTCCAGGTTGAGTTTCCCACACAAAAGGGACAGCTACAGAAACACCTGATCTAAAAGAAGGGTTGGCAATGGAGGTTTCCTTAGAGACAAGTTTGGTGAACAACTTGTCATCTTGTTTGATTTGATAAAGGTGGTTTTGATGGGAGAAATCTGGCTTGCTTGACATTAACATCTTTAATCAGTTGGTTCCTGAACAAAGTAGCAAGTAGAAGTAATGTGGAATTTTGTGGGAGAGCTCAGCAATATATTGGCAGGCTAGCTATTAAATTAGTTAGGTAGCTTTGATTTAGGGGTGTACTTGTTTGATATTTATTCATGCATTCATTAATATAATACCCCGGCCCATAATAAAATATAATACCCCGGCCCATGATAAAATATGACACAGGTGACATTAATTTAACATGAACTTTGAACTCAAAGGTGGTATCCCACACCACTACACCAGGAGCATTGAAGACAAAAATTAATTTGAATTATACAGGTGTATTATTTAAAATTGGATCCACTTTCGCTGCTTATTTACCGGGAGGTTTGAAGATGTTAAACTGTCAATGTCCTGTTTGAAACGTTTCATGATAATAAAATAATAATGCAAACTTCCTTGCGACAGTTTTTTAGTTGAAGATGTAGTACACGGCATTATGCACCCTGTTTTCCCTCGTATTCAGGAAATATATATACTTTTTTTACTAATATTCTTGATCCCCAGTTTTGTTCACACACACCGTGGAGTGTCTGACGGACGGGTTAAGATACCAATTTTCCTAAAATTTCTAAGTTATTAAGATACCGACTGTTACTTTGATTGCCCTGAAAAAAACTGTTACAATGATTCAAAAATTATATATCCTTAACTAATTATAGCTGCACTACTCTACTGCATTTGTGGCTTGCGAGATTGTCACTGGCACAGAACTTTCGAAGACCCGAATTTTACAAGATAAATCAAAGCGAAATAAAAGCTCTCACTAAACGTGAAAAGATTCAGAGTAAATTAGTTCCTCTCTGCTTTCACCACACTAATGAACTGTTGCTTTCTAGTTCATACCGGCTGCCCTTTAGGCAAGGTAAGCAGAACCAATGCAGTACAATTGAGTCCGAGTTGAACAAAAAAATTCGAACTCAAACTCGATCTCAAGTTGAAAACTATAAATTCTAAACCGAACTACAGTTTGACATATTGCTCCTTGATTCTGTGCATTCGTTTTTACGTCCCCCTAGCTACAGTAGATGCAAAAGTGTAAATAACTTCCTCATACGATATAAACAAAAAAACATGCAGAATTAAATACCTCCATGTTGGCTCCACATGGGTGGTTGCATAGTTGGTTACGAACATTTAAACTAGTGACATATTTGTATGGTGTACATACTGTGTAGTACCACTGCTTTGGTTATCAGTACCATTCTCTAATGGCCCCCCGTAATAAAGTTCTTGAAATAAGGATGTGCATATTATACATCACTGTGTGTCTACATTTAGGACAAGTCGGGGGTTTCGATCACTTCATTCGTTGTGTGTGCATTGGTGGGACGCGTATGTTATATTTCTTCTCGTAGAAAACATATTCAAAGACATTTTGATAGACTAAGGATTAAGAATATATACACTACTATGTCATTTGTACTTGTATATATATCATAATTTTTTTTCAATATGTTAGCATAGTATTGCAGCAAGCGATCTCTTTTGGACCGAGCCGCACTGATTTATATTTGGACATATTCCAAAGAGTCTCACACTTTCTAAATATATTGTATACATGCAATATATGTATATATGTATCAATATATACGAGAAAAAAATTCATTTATTTGTCTAATAAAAATATTTCTTTGTGTTTCTCATTAATTTATTACTTTGTTTATTATTTATGTCGAAACTTATAATTTGTGGTAGTGTTTAGGATTATAATTTGTTATATATACAGAAAGTCAATAAAGTCAACTATCTAGAAGTTAGTTAGTTGCACATTCACGTGCTTAGCTAGTCTATATATATATATATAGTGCTCTGCACATTGTAACATAACATTTTTTTCTCTCATTATCAATATACGCAGTTCTCTTACTCTTTGCTTAATGTAGTTAGGGTTACTATTTTGACATTATTCGAATCGCGTGGAGTCATATAGCTGATAAATTAGTTTGAGTTTATATATTTTTAAATAAATTGAACCGCTAATTTAAGCTAAACGAGTTTAAATATCTAATTGAACTCGAATCATATAATAAACGAATCAAGTCGAATTTACTCACGAGTTAATCGAGTTGAGGTATATCCACGAACTCAACAATTATAAAATTAAAATATAAAAATTAATTTACAATTTATAACTAATAAATATAAAACTTTGTAATAATTTATTAATAATATTAAATAAGCTCAAGTCGAGTCAATTTTCGAATTTGAATCGAATTTTAGTTGAGTTTAACATATACTCAACTCGACTCGTTTAATTAAACAAATTCAAAAATACAAGTTTGAGTTATTAAACGAGTTTGACTCGAATTGCAGCTCGACAAAGATGTAAATAAATATGGGCAAGGGGATGGTATTTTTACAGGTTAAGTGAAATGTTCTTTATGCATGACTCGAGAGATATTTTCTTTTTTGAAAACATTTTCGGGGTTAAATTATTGTTGTCATATAAGCTCGAACTTTGTTGCAAATAAAATTCATTTTTTCGGGAATAAAGTTGCAAGACAGCAAGAATATAATACTAGTAGGGTAATACAGATCACGTGATGTGATGGCTCTGGAAAATATTACACTTCAAACGAATGAACCAAAATCACAACCATACGATTCAATTCAATTAATTTTTATCCAAAAATATAAAAATTAATAAAATAAACTCGGAAAATAATACCACAACCGTTCCCTCAATAATTTAGTGCTGAAAAAAAACAGAATTGTAATTACCATTCTTGCAACCAGAGGAGGTCTTTATTGAAGCTAAACATAACATTGGTCATTTTCACACAACTCTGGCTGCAGAAAAAACAAATCAACCAATAGTTGATCCAGATAATTAAGTCAATAGTTGTTACTATTCTTTAGCTAATATTTTATTGTACAAGATTATGTATTAGCAGAAATTGTAAAGCATGATATTAAATCCCGATAATTATATTATATTTTAACAAAAATATTAACTGATAATCAATCATATATTTAGGGGTGTATTCAATCCGGATTCTGCAATATTTTTTTATATTTTAAAATTTTGAGAATATTCAATTAAGATTTTAAATAATACTTTAAAATTTGGGGTATTTAATCAGGATTTTAAACCGTATTTTAAAATCTGGGGATATTCAATCAAGATTTTAGTTAATGATTTAAAATCCAAGGGTATTCAATATGGATTATTATTAATCAATTAAAATCTAGAGGTATTCAAAAATTTATTAACACTGACGGTTCTAAAAATTCATTAATTATGCTGGATTATACTATATTTTTTTGATGTTTTAAAATCTTATCTCAATATGAGAGATTGGATTCATGATCAATTTCACCCG
This sequence comes from Oenanthe sinensis, assembly GCA_028671895.1. Taxonomy (NCBI): domain Eukaryota; kingdom Viridiplantae; phylum Streptophyta; class Magnoliopsida; order Apiales; family Apiaceae; genus Oenanthe; species Oenanthe sinensis. The sequence continues at coordinate 9,222,107 of CM053811.1, read as the reverse complement.
GACTTTATGAATTATGTATATATTCTACATAATTTTAAATCAAATATAATTGATAAAAATCAATAAATTATTAATAATACTTTTTAAATCTGAATTGAATATATCCTCGTAAATAATGTACATATTTGCATTCTTAACTTTAACTTCGTGAACCTGTGCTTAATCTTAAGTAAATATATAAATTTGTATTTAGAGTTTCATGTTTGTATAACTTTATGAATGCACAAGTATTCACATTTTTTATAATTAGTTTGTCTCAAATAAAAGAAAAAATGAATCTATTTTTTGGTATGTAAAATGGGTCCAACTACCGGTGAGAGTATTTTGAGTTTGCAAATAATGGACAGAACAAAATACACTTTGTTAACCAATTTGAACCATGATGTCCTTGGACAATTTTTTGTAATAGGGTTGTGCTCAGGTAAGGCCCAACTAGATGTCCAAATGGATAAGCCTAACTATAAAAAGCTATGCTTTGAGCATGGCTGGGTAAAAAACGGAACCGAATCGATATCGGTAAAAATCGATAACAACTGATCTGTATAAAATTAAGATTGAAATCGAAAAATTAATAACTGAACCATTTAATCGGTTCTTGTTGCTGTTCTCGCCGGTTTTTTAATTAAATAAATGGATTTCTTTAATTTTTTTATTGGGTTTATAATGGTTTTATTTTGTCAAAAGAAAAATCTATATTATTTAAATTGTAATTTACTTTTGTCTCATTTTTATTTTATTTCATTTTATATTTAAAACCAAAACCAAAATTCACGATTCAGTTATAATTACGGTTGCGATTTTCAATTTTTAAAACCGAATACATGTAGTGGTTACAGTTACGGTTTTATCCAAAAATCGTACCGAACCGATACGTGCTCTACCCTCGAGTCCTGACTAGTAGGCCATGATGACCTGTCCTGACTAGTTATTAATTTATAAATTTAAATTATGATGTTAAAGTGTTTTTATTTATATTACTTTTTTCCCCATCAAATCGGATTCACATTTTATATTTGAGTTTCTTTTTATATTAACTTAAATATATTATATTTTTAAATTACATATAATAATGATTAACAAACCGTGCTGCAAGATTTCGTAAAACTATATTGCTTTGTTTCAGTGTTATAAAAAGTAGGAATCGAAGTTAGTCGATGAAGATACCAAACATGAATAATTGGAATGATTAATAGGTGTTAATTTACTAATTTTTTTCTTATATATAATTAATTTTATACATAATATAGATTTAAGTAATTATTTAATAAAATTTATAAAATTTTAAAATAAGTGAGGACAAACTTGAAAGTTAAACAATTGAATTTATTATAATATAATTTATATATATACTTTTTAAAAAAATTGATCGATTAATTATAATTTTTGATCAATTTATTTAATTTTTAACTAATTTTTATAAAAATAAATTTTAACCCAATTAATATAATATCAATTCAAAAAGTCATCAGTCCCCTCACAATTCACAAATGAGTATCATATATAAAATGAGACACCCAATTTTCAAATGCGTTATAAATTATCCATAATTTTCAAAATGAGTATTTTTGGAATGGAGTTTTAAGAAGTGGGTATTTTTAACCATTTTCCTCATATCTTCAACAAGGTAGTAGTAGTCTATGCGATTATATAGTATTTCTGTTAAAAAACAAAAATCATGTGGGATTATTTGGTCATTATATTCGAAAAGAAATATTATTGTGAATGTATCAGTATCACTATCCATGTTGTTCTTCTTCCTTGATAATGTAAATCTCAATTGGTAAAGCACAAGTCAGATGGACCTAAGAACTCGAATTAAAGGTGGAGATTGTAATATATAATGTTAGTAAGATAATCAACAACACTTCTGTCACTAACACATTACCAATACTGTGCGTTCGTTGTAATATCTCACGATTTCCTTTTGCAAAAAATTCAGGAACATCGCGCATTCTTTGTGATTACTTATAAGTTATAACTATAGAGGCAAAATCTGAAAATTCTGTCAAACAAACTGAAAAGGTTATTCATTACAAAAACAACCAAATACTCTGGTTACGTATTTCTTGCATTCTGCAGTCATCCTGAGAAGCAATATTCCTTTCTTCCTCCCAGTTCTTTTGGAATGTCATTTTCTTTCTAAAAAATCAGCCTTCGATATAGCAATATCTTGAAAATAAAAAACGAAGAAGATAGGAAAAACAATACGGGCTCAACTGTAAAAAAAATAATGAAATAAAAATATCCAGAAGGAAATATGTAAACAAAAGTAGAATCCTTATGAAACAGAGAGAGAACGTGGAGGGCATGAATTATAGCAAAAGAAACATAGAATGAAATGAAGAAATAATAAACCAAAATTAATATGAATTAAAAATGATTTTTATTCTTCAGATCAGAATTTGTGAATGCAAATGAAAAAGAAGTATATAAAATACATATTATTGTTCAATTTCTTTTTGACGAATGCTGATTTTCATTTTTTAAATATTATGAGGAACTTTCACCCTCGGGTAAGGTAAAATACACTAAAATCCTAATCTATCGCGGTAAAGATAACCGAGTCTCTTGTATTCATAAAGAAACACCTTACCACGCCTAATTTCAGCTATAAGCAGATCATACTCAATAAATAAAGGGCCCTGTTAAAAATGATAATTGGGCCCTTGTTGGTAAAAAAAATATTCAAGCATTTTCTTGTACCAAAAATTTATATATGAATATTGGACCCTTATATGTAATATATATATATTTAGGCCAATTATAATTATATAATATATATTATAATGGACCTAAATAAAATAATATATATTATAATGGACTTAAATAGTCGGGGACCTGAAAATTTTGGGTGTGCAGTTGAGTTGATTGCATAGAGTAATCACCAGGAGCGGTAAGGTATTGATGTTGCATACACTTGTCATGGACCAACACCGATCCCATAAATAAAATACTCAATATATTATGGACCCCATATGCTAAATTTGATTTGGGGTATATCAATAACAAAAGTTAGTGATAGGAAATCTGCAATAAGTATAACAATATTTAGATTTTGGTTTTTTTTTTTGACGAACAAATAGAAATTTTCTTTAAATTGAATAAAAACAATTAGCTGATTTGTTTCCTGATCGTTTAACACATAGAATTTAAAAATTCTTGAAACTAAGAATAAAATCGAAGATATCTCAAACGATCCAAATTGCACCAACATCCTTGAAAGCAGCAACATCACAATTGACCTTATCACATAAAAACTATTGTTAGACCAGTGTTCAGAAACCCCAATTGCATAAACTGGGGTGGGAGGAGCGGCACCCCAGCTATCTACATGCCGGATACCAGCTATAGATATGCCGAAAGTGGAAACCCTCAAAAGATGAACCATCTTTGGTTGTGAAAGGTGAGCTCTTGCAATAATCACCACCGCCTCGGCTTCGATGCGGGCTTTCCAGATCCTCAAAAACATCAACAAAATCATTCTCAACATATCCACCATCGAATAAACACAAACACAACTAAACAAAAACATAACAGAACACCCCAAAAGTAGAGACAAACAAACACTCCAAAAGGAGAGACACACAAACACCCAAAAAATTGGGTTTTATTTAAGGAAAATCAATGAAGGGGAAATTGTAGGAGAATGAAAGAGGCGGCTAGAACCCTAGATCTGAAAACGGGGGTCGACTCTCATAGATCCCGTGCCTTGCGGTTGGTTATTTGATAACTAATATACATATAAAAGTTGGATTTATTATCAAAGATAATCAAATCTAAATCTAATCACCTTTTTGGATAGAAATTAATAAAATTCTTAATATACCCGATATTTTGTTTAATCATCATATATAATTAATAAATTATATAATAATTTTGTTGGACTATATTCACAATATTATTATCAATATTGTATTATGTTAAAAATGCTAATGAGTTCCATCGAGTATCTCTATCATCTTGAATTGATTATATAAAATTAAAAAATCGGAGTCGACATTTGATTTAAAATACATTTAAAACTAAAACGATGAGGGTTTATATATGTATTTATAAAACGGATATGAGACATGTATCATATTTTCGAGCCGAATATAAATCAAGATACCGGATAGTCCGGATCAATTTACAACCCTAAATGTGATTCTCACTCCTGTGACTAACCAGCAAATGATTGCTAGTGGTGGTTCAGCTGCGGTTAATGCTATGGAACAGCCACCAGCGAGTTTGGTGCGAACTCCTCCTGTAATTAGCGAACACAGAGCTGGTAAGTGTCCTGTGAATACTGACACTGATTGTATTCTGGGGAAATCGTCAGCACAAGCAATTGGAAAGGGGATTCATGGATTTCCTCCTGTTAAGTTGCTTCCCACAGTCGCAGGTATTTTTTTTTAATGTGAGTGTATTTTCTGTTAATATAGGGAGTGAAAGGTGTCCAGTCCCAAGTAATTTTATTAAAATGTGACTGTATTTTCTGTTTACATAGCGAAACGATAGTGTTCTTATCACATGTAAATCATTTTATATTGCAACTACTCAGCTGTATCAATGGTAACACACGATACTGACAGTTCTAGTAACTTGTTTAGTATGATTATATTGTGTTTTTATTTTAAGGTTCAGTTACGGATCTGATAGTATGGCTTTTATTATTCGTAGAAATGAAATTGCAACTCTACATTTATATTTTTGACCAGTGATATCATTAATTGGCATGAAGATATCATTTGATAGAAGAATCTGGAAAATGCATCATTTGTACATGGAATTATCTCTTCTTTATTCCCTTGATACTTGTGGATAATGATTTCTTATCTTTTTGTGTGTTACAGCAACCTACATCTGCCAGTTGCTATGCAGTCCCCTGTTCAAGTTATTGGGGTATGATTACATTAAAACAATTAATCCTTTTGAGCAGCATTATTTGTGGAAACAGAATGGAGACTGTGACATTTACTTCTTTTGCAGCATTATAGAAATGATGTTGCGGAAAGGTCTGATCAAATGGAGTCAAATCGTCTTGGACAAAATTCAACATATCCATTATCCACCACCAGGACTTCATGTGGTTTGTCTGAATTATTGAAAAAATAGTTTATAGGTATATCTGTTGCCGCAATCTTGTTTTATCAACTATATAGTATTGTGAGTTACATTTGGGATAACCCCCAAGGGGCCAGACAAATTTCAGCAAATTATTAAGGAGCTTTGGTTAGGGGTTATAATTACCCAAGAGCCAAATTCAACTTGTCATAATTTGGTATTCTCCTTGTGGTTTCTGCGCTATGATAAATCACAAAATATTTGGTGGTTGCATAAGCAGGAAAATTTCTATTTGATTACTATTCATTTATGCATATGAATTCTGTTCCTACTTGCACATTTTTATCTGCAATCATTATATACACACTGACATTGGAGTAACAAAAATCCTTCTAATATAAATAATAAATATTATCTTTTAAAGCTGGTTTACACTATGCTTTTCATAGCGTAAGTGATTACAAGAAAAGAAATGCTAGTATTTTGTAGGCTTTGTGGTTTTGCCGAGGACGGGAAAACTGGTCTCACTTAGATCAGCAGGCCCTGCTTTCACCTTCACAATATTATCCTTGTCTGGTAATGCATGTTCTTGGTTATTGGAGTATTCATGACCACCTTGTTCTTCTCTTCCTGTTGGCAGCTTCAAAAATTCCACAACGTTCATCCTCTTATGAACCCTCCTTTCCTTTTTAATATTTCTATCCTTCTTGACAGTTTCATCCTGAGATTTCCCATCGTCATCAATATTGCTATCCTTTTTAACACCAAAAGTCGCCTTCTCGGCCTTCTGCTCCTCGTATTCTTTTAAAGTCTTCATCGCCATCTCTTTCTTTCTCTTCTCTTCCCATTGTTCTTTACGCTCTGCTTCTTTAGCAAGCCATCGTTCTTCACGTTCTGCTTCACGAGCGAGCCTTTGGTTTTCACGTTCTTGACGTTGTGCTTCCTCTTTCTTTCTCTCATTTTCTCTAGCAATCAATCGTTCTTCACGTTCTGCTTCCTCTTTCTTTCTCTCCCTTTCTCTAGCAAGAAATCGTTCTTCACGTTCTTGACGTTGTGCTTCCTGTTTCTTTCTCTCAGTTTCTCTAGCAATGCATCGTTCTTCACGTTCTGCTGCCTCTTTCTTTCTCTCCCTTTCTCTAGCAAGCCATCGTTCTTTACGTTCTGCTGCCTCTTTCTTTATCTCCTTCTCTCTAACAAGCAGTCGTTCTTTACGTTCTGCTGCCTCTTTCTTTATCTCCTTTTCTCTAGCAAGCCATCGTTCACACAACTCTTTTCCTTGATGGTTAACTGCCTTGTGCTCTTGATTAGCCTGCCCATCCACGGTGCACTTGACAGTGTGGCCATAAGGATTGCCACTGCCATCAGAGTGTCTGTTGCACTGTTGATCCACAGCATTACTATCCAAACTCTTTTGGTCCTCTCTCCCACTTCCTCCTCCATCTCTCACAGAACTTGTCTTGTTCTTCTTCTTCTTCTTGGCCTCCGCTTTCTTCTTTTCCTCCACAATCTTCTTCTTTTTCTCCGCAATCCTCTGTAGCTCTGCAGTCTTCAGTGCTACAATGGTGGAAGCCTCTCTGCCTTGCTGATCAGTCAAGAGAGCAAAAGCATTAACCAAAGTACCCATGATGAATACTTTATGTTTGTGAACAACGTACTGGGGACAATGATATGATAATATATATATATATATAGGTGTGTTTTCTACCCCTACCTGGAAACGGAACACTCTGGTACTTATTCGACACTGTTTAGGAAAAAGAGTTCTTTTCTAAGTTGGCAACGTAAAATTCTGCTCATTCCGAAAGTCGAATACATTTGATTTTTTGCACCTATTTATTTTAAGATGTAAAAACAATTTACTTGATTTATTTTTAAATTTGTTAATATAAATATGTTACTTAAATTTTTATTCAAAAGATAAATTGAAAAATATGAAAATATTTTTTTATATCTTTAACATACTTTTAAAATAATCAAAACAGTATTTTGTTTTAAAACGGAAGTAGTTGAACTTTACATCAAACTCAATTTCATCACGATATGTTTATTAATTTAACAATATCTTATTTTTATATATCAAAATAGATAGCTCATAATTTGAATGTGACAAAATATGATAACAGTTACTATTTTGAAACAAAATTAATTTAAAAATATGAATTAGGATTAAGTATTTTATTTAATTTTGAATTGTTTCAAAATTAACTCAAAAATATTAATTCATATTTATGTTCAGCCATCCAAAATTAACTTGGTATATATCCCTGTACTATATTATTTATTAAAAATGAGATGAAAAAAATTAATTGGAATTATTAGAACTTTTAAAACAAATAGATAAGAATACGTTCGATGTAATATTAAAAAAATTTAAAATTTTAATATCTAAAATTTTATAAAAAGTTTAAGATTCGATCAATAACGTATTAAAATTATTAGTTCTTAACATACAAATAAAACATATTATTATATTCAATTTTATTTTAATTAAAAAATATAATTTATTATTTACATTAATAAAATATAAGTTCATGGAATAACAATTTTCCCATGATGTTAAGACAAAGTTGTACTAGCAACATTGATGAGCTTCGTACCGGTCTATGGTATATGTCTTACTAAATGCTTAATTTTTATTGTTTGGTATCAATATACTTTTACAGGACTATTTCATCTTAAACCAGGGTATATGATTATTTAATTAGAATTTGTATAATATGTCTCAAATTAAAGGGGCATTTTATTAATATGTCCCTTTTTATTCCATAATTATAAATATGTCCATGGTTAAATTTTAACTCGTGTTTAACTTATATAAATATAACTAAATTATAAATACTACTAAATCAGTTCCACCCAATTATTAACGTTTCGGAGAGAGGGTCCGGCACACATTTTAAGGTGCATATAAAGTATAATTTCATAACTTATTTTTAATTTTAATCATAGTAGGGGATTTATTTTTAAAATGCATGCCGAACTCTCTCTCCGAAACGGATGAGAATGAAGGAGTAATATTTATCTGTTAGGTTTTAATTAGGTTTTAAGAAATCAACAATACTGAAAGAACTGGGACCTATATATCCCCTACTAGTAAGACCAACTAACATCCAGACCACAGGACTTGGAGCCGGCTGTGCTGCTGGATTAGCTGTTGGAGTTTGGATAGAAAACGATGTCTTCTCGAGCAGTGAATGGATAAAAATAGCAACCACTTTCCGACCAAGATTACCTGATGAACAGAGGAAGAAGAGAGTGGAGTCATGGATCAAAGCTGTTTCGACGACTTTTGGCTTGGCTGATTTAGCTTTATAATCGACTTTAGCACTTTCTAGTTTCTACCATGGTCTGTTTAGTTATTATTGTAGCTCATACTGATCAGTTTGAAGGTTTGTTATTACTGCACTCATAAAATTCAAAACTAATCTAGGCTTTCATTCATATTATTTAGTTAAATATTCATGTTACATTATTCATTTGTTGGGTAGAAATGTTATATATGTCATTTACAATTAATAAACTAATGAAGTTATCCATGATTATTTTAAAATTGGTAACATTTTAAATTTAGGATATTGATAAAATATATTAGATTTTATTCTTATATTTCTAGTATTTTGTACATAATTACACATTTATTAATTAGAGTTTTATGTTTTATTGCAGAAAATAAAAAAATCCTAAAATTAGAAAAATTGGAGAATAAAGACTCTAATTTGAACAGCAATTAACCGCGGCTTTTTATAAAAGAGCTTTATCTACACGTTTGTGCTGCTGCCAACTCAATAAACGAAATTAATACTTGAGTTTTTTTAGATGAAAAAAACAATAACATTTAAAAAAATCGAAAATAAAAAATATAGTTAATAGTGGACAATTGACAATGAGGTTGCAAATTTTACAAATAAATGTTTGAGGTTGCAAATTTATTATTTACAAATAAATGTTTGAGGTTGCAAATTTATTTTCAATTTTTTTAAACAATGAGTTCTCCATTCACAAATACTATAAATCTCTCGTGCTGTCGTGCATTAATACGCATCGTATCAATAAAAGTAAAATAGTTTTCAAATTTAATTAAATATATATTATCGAAACCAGCTAGTGAATAACTTATGAATCCAATTTTAATAATTTGTATTCCCATAATTTATTTACAAGCTGAGCACGATTGGATAACACAAGTGACATAATGTTTATCCTCTGTTGTCCCTTGTCAAATGATACTCATTTGTATGGTTATATGTCAAATTAATTTAAAAAAAGTTATTCACGAGCCGGTTTCAATAATATATATTTAATTGAATTTATTAAAATTTTCAATTCAATCAAAAATTATATTTAAATATAATATTTCTTGAACATGATTGTTTTGGAGTTCCAGTCACATTTTATAACCCTACCTCATGTGATTCCTTGTGTCTTTGCAAATGACGTCTTAAATACTACAAATGTAATTTACAAAATACTGGGAGATGATAACATTACATCATAATATTTCATGGGTAAACCGTATACGAGAAAAGATTCGGATTCGGCAAATTCTTTTGTCATTTGCAGATCGCGAATCTTATGTTCAATGTAAGAAGGCAACTTCATCAAATTGATTCATTTCGATGTTGAACAAATTAAACATAAATTTATTAAAAAAAAATATAGAACGGAATCAATTCAATAATAAGAAGACATACGGCATCTACAAATACAATCGAAATTAAACAAAAACTTAAACTAATATATGTAATTGCTGTCATTTAACTGTTTTGAGCAATCGACCGTAAATACGATCTTATAAAAACCTTTATCACAGAGCGATCGACTGTAAATGCGATCCCATAAAAATCTTTATCACGGAGCAATCGACCATAGATGCGATCTCATAAAAACATTTATTATAGAATCAAACTCATGAAAATCTTGCAGATCTATAATCACGAACATGAAGAACACCAAAACAAAATCAAAAACTCTCATAAAGAGGAGAGAATAAACAAAACTAAAAAACAATTGAGAACCCATTGAAAGAAAACAAAAGGTTATTCATAAAAGTCGAAAAAATTAAAAAAGACCGGGCTTCCCACTGATGAAAATCGATGGAAAGTAGGGTTTGGTAAGAGATTTTTTAATGCTTTTTTGACAGGTCAAATTATAGTCGGTAAATTTATAAAATTTTAGTAATAGAATTTTAGGTATATCCTCAAAAATAAACATGGGCCCAAACTTATTTAAACAACTAGTATAGTTGTCGTCCAAATGCACGGTTGTTAAGAAATAATATTATATAATATTTTTAAAAATATTATTTTACTTAATTATAAATTATTTTGAAATTATTTTATATATTCAAAATATTCAATTGAATGAGTTAGGTTTTATAGTTAAAATATGCCTTAAATAAAATAAGATAAAAATAGGTCGATATTATTAAATATATTATTATTGTATCCAATCAATTTTTTAGCTAATCATTTACCTAATTTTTTTGGAAATACTTTTACTTATATTATATGATATAGTGTAAACTAACACAGATAAAATTTTAATTATTTTATGACAACTTGATTTTTTTTAATACATTACTTACACTAAAACTAAAAAAATGATTCAAACAAAAGTAGGACAATTTTAAAATTATATGCTGTGATTTTTATTTTGACACATTATTTACACTGTATTATATAACATATATTTTTAGTAAAAGAAAAGTAACAACTTTAAAACTATTTGCAGTATTATTATCATGAGAAAAAAAATCCTATTCCATAAAATTATCATTTGTAATTTATAATTTTATTATTTTATAATGTTAGAGCGATTATATAAGATATTTTTTAATTATATTATTTTATAATTTATTGAAATTAACAAAATTTTATATTAAATCAAGTTGGGTTCTTAGAAAGTTATTATTTAAAAATGTTATTAACTGATTGAATATTAATTAATAGAATTTATAGTGTAATTTAGTTGATGTAACAAATAAATAATTATTTTGAAAAAAGGGAACTATGTATTTAAATTGAAATAAAAACATGACGTGTTCGTTGTGTTCAAATTGTGTTATATTTTTTAATGTATTCAAATTATATTATATTTTAGTTATAAGTATAGAATTTATTCATATAATAATTTATTTAAGAATTTTCAATACTATATAATTTTAATATGTAAAATAAAACAATTATTTAGAAATTTTATTGAATACGTTATTTGATTATAAAAATATTAAATAAATTTATAATTATTTTTATAAATATAATAATAAGAAGAAATTTATAAATAAAATAATAAGAAAAAATATAAGAAAATTAGTAAGGTGTAAGAGAGAGAATTAGAAGAAGATGGGTAGGGTCGAAAATCTTGAAATAATTGTACTACCATGCAACCAAAAGACACTGTTACCACCGTGTTGCGAAAGAATACAAATCTGAAACTTAAGGTTCAGGACCTCAGGTACATTTAAAAAAGTTAAAAGTTAATTTATTTATACAATATATATATATATATGTAAAAATATTTGTAAATAATTTATAAATTAAAAAATACGAGTCCAAAATTTATTATACATATATTTTACATGAAACACATTTACTTACTGAAAATAAAAATATTAATTAATTTATTTATTTTTATTTGAAACATAAATAAAATCGTTCAAGACCCCATTATCCAAATTTCCAAAATTTTTGAATCACACGAGAAATTATCGAGAAAGTTGAACGTTACACATATTTCCATAAACAGATACACAGCACAAGTACATAAACACATGTACATACGATAATGTCATTTATATACATATATTTTTCTTACAACACTATCAGTGTTGTCCATACAATAGCTTAAGCTCTACTGGGCTTCTTTTACTTTGTTCAAATCAATGACAAAACAACAAGTTGATGATAAGAAGTGGGGTGACATTCTTGATTCGGGTTCGGGTCGGGTTACGAGTTCGGAGCTTAATGGGAGAGCCCAGATTGATACTTCTGCCCCATTTGAGTCAGTGAAGGAAGCTGTGAGTCGATTTGGTGGAGTTGGTTATTGGAAACCTCATTCTCATATCAACAGCTTTGCACCCCCCTTTAAGGTCCTGCATTTTTGTGTGTGTTTATTTTGTATCTATATTTTTGTGTTTTTTTATAATTATGTGTCAGTGAAATTAAAAAAATGAAAACTTTATTAAAGAAAAACAAACATTCTTTACTTTTCTTGATTCTTTCTTTGCTAAATGTTGCATCTTGTCTTACTTTTTTAGTTTCATATGTGTGTGTGTTTGTGTGTGTGACCCATTAATTTTCTATGAATTTTATTGCTTACAAGTTGCAATGGTGGTTTTATGTATGAGATTTCTGATAAATGACCTTGATGAGCAATTAGAGACTTTTTGACCCACATTAGGGTTTCGAGAAAGACCATGATTTACTCAGTAATTATGCAACTGAAAGCCTTTCAAAATTGACATGTTCTTTTGTTTGGTACACAATGTAGTGTACTCTACTTGAGCATTACATAAAGGTGGCTAAAGTGTGTAAATCATTGGATGTCTCTTCTCATACTTAGATGTTTATTCAATGATGGCTATGCCAAGCATTGTTCGGCTTTCTTTGAAAATAATTCAGCTTTATGAGAAATGGTTTAAATTGAAAATATTGCTAAAAAAACTGATTCATCTTTATGAGAAACGTATGATGTTCCCGAAAGATGATTCAACTTTATAAGAAATGTATGATATTCCTAAAAAATGATACAAGTCTATGACCCCATGTAAGGGATTCGAAATGTACCACTACTTTCAATTTGGGCATGCTCTTCTGTTTGTTTGAACAATGTAATGTTTCACAGTTTACATGCAGATGTCTGGAGTATGTAAAGCTTTGGATGTCTCTTCTCATACTGTCGTAAAAATATGTCAGCGTGTTGTTGTAATGAGAGGGCCAAGGCATTGTTTGCTTTGTGTAACAGCTTTAGACGTTGGTTGAGTTCTGGTGGTTGACTTTATATGTCATTACTATATGCTATCTGCCTTCTTGCTCCTTTCAAGCTCTCGTTTCCATATGCTTGGTTGAAATCATAACTGAATTTCTAAAAATCAAATTCGTCTAAAATTGTTTGCATATCAGTTCTACATATAGACTATGAAGTTTCAGTTTTTTGGATTATTATATGCATAACCATGGTATCCTTTACTGGCTCTTTTACTTTATATTATAGTTACAAGATTATATTTGACTATCTGATATTGCTAAAATGCGGTTTATATAAATTGAAGTATCACCTCATGTGTGAGTCACTATCGGCAAGGTTGTATGAAGGATTTTTTTGTTGTGTTACTCCTCCTATATTTATGTGCTCACAACCCTGCGAGTGGATATTGTGAATTTTGCACACAAGTATTTGGACCATCTGAATTTCAGTTTAAGCGAGTCTGCCTGATTGTAGCTCTGTTAGCTAGTCAGTGTCTTAGTACCAACTTTACTCATTGTCATGGTCAGACGTGTTAGTTCTTGTTGTGTTGCATCTTCATTCACATATAATGGTTTATTGAAATGTATCTGATTTTTTAATGGTTGTCTGTCAATAGCCACATGATAGAGGCACAATTGATATTACAAAAGTGGAGGAGGAAGCTGTGCAGTTGGAGAAAGATCTGGTAATCAAAGAAAAGGAAACATTCAATATCTTGAAAGAACTTGAAAACACTAAATTGATTGTGGAGAAATTAAGACTGAAGATTCAGAATGAAACCTCTAAAGCTAATGCAGCAGACGATTCCAATGAAGATATTAAGAAAGTGTGTGATGTCGTCGTAAACAGTGAAGAGAAGGAAAGCCAAGAAAACATTTCAAGTGACAATCAACATATCGCGGGAGGTTTGGAGCTCTGTCTCTCCTCGTCACCTGGTTCAATTTTAATGGAGTTGAAACAGGCCAAGCTAAACCTAACCAGGACCACAAGTGATCTTATTGGCATCCAATCTACAGTTGAATCTTACAGCAAGAAGATAGAGAAGGAACGGAACTCACTTGACAAGACTTGTCAAAGGTTATGTTCAAATTCCTCCAAAATTTCATCGCTTGAGGAAGAGCTGAACCAAACAAAACAAAAATTACACCTGGTTAAGATTGCTGAAATCAAAGGCAGTTCTGATAATATGTTTGATATTTCGAGGGAGGTTCATCGCTTGAATTCTGAAACAGAGCATTATAAGCAAATTGGCGAAGCAGCAAGATCAGAAGTTTCAAGAGCAATATCTGAGATTGGACAGACAAAGGACAGAATAAAAACTGCCGAGATCAGGTTAATTGCAGCCACAAAAATTAAGGAAGCAGCTAGGGCTAGCGAGGCTGTTGCTGTTGCAGAGATGAAGGCCTTATCAAAAAGTGAAGAACTGGCTGGATTTGACGAGCACAATCCTGAGAATGTAATTTTATCGTATGAGGAATATTCTTCTCTTATCTCCAAAGCTCAGGAGGCGGAGGATATATGTAAGAAGAAAGAGATAGATGCTTTGTTTCTAGTCGATCAAGCTAATGAATCAGAGAGTGTCATTATGAAGAGGGTAGAGGAGGCTACAAAAGAAGCAAAAACCAGTAAGAAGGTCTTGGAAGAAGCTCTAAACAGGGTAGAGGCCGCAAATAGAGGAAAATTGGCTGTTGAAGAAGCTCTTAGGAAGTGGAGATCTGATCATGGTCACAAAAGACGATCTTCACAGAATTCCACCAAATTCAAGAATTATTCACATCGAAGAGATTCTTGTTTGCTTGATGTGAATGGACAGAATATGCAGAATGATGACTTAAAGCCGGTGCTGAGACAAACTCTGTCAATAGGGCAAATACTGAGCAGAAAGCTGCTTCTCACCGAAGAGTTTGAAGATTGCGTGCAGGCAGAATATAATATGGGGACACAAAAGACTTCATTGGGTCAAATGATCAATAAAACTATTGAGGATGATAAAAAACTAGCTCCAAAGAGTGAGGGAGGTGGCATCAAGCAAGTAGCCGCAAAGAAAAAGAAGTTTGGGTTTGCTCGGATTTCACTCTTGATGGCCAAGCAAAGCAAGAAGAGCAAGAAACAAACTTCAAGTGCAAGGGTAATGTGCAGATGAGTTGACATAGATCAATAAGCTACTAATTTCTCTTTAGTCCTAGCAATATTTTGCTAGGTTTATGGCGCTATGCTTTGACAGTTTGGAAGAATTATCGCAAAGATATCAATATGACTGGTTTTAATGGTTTTAGTGTCTTTAGTTTTGCTGAAGGGGAACATTGCAGAGAAACCTAATATCAAATTGCAAAAAATTATTTGTTGAATTTATTGTTACGCTATTATGTGATTCAGATTTGATAATTCCTGAATCATAATTTTGATATAAGTTTGGTGAAAGACATCATGGGTAAGTTTTTAGAAAACGGACTTGCTGGCCATCTTAACTAGAGATGCAGTATTGACAACTGAATACAGTTGATATACTTGTTGCTTGTAAATACACTTAAGATGTGCTGACGAAGATAGTTCATGTTAACACTTCACAGTTGTCCAAATTTTAAAATTCTAATAGCAAAAAACGTAAACAACTTATAAGGGTGCTTCTTGATAAAAACAATAAAAATATACAAATTGTCTCTTACACCCCTTGTGCTACGACTAATAATATGAAAATTGAAGATTTTGTGGATTGGTATTTATGATGATTGACTGTTACATGAACCTATAATATGACTAAAATATACCACCAACTACCATTCAAATGGAAGCAAACATCAATGTCAACGTCCCTTTTTTTAAAGTTTACATCTTTTACATTATCTATTTAGTAATGATCTATTTAGTAATGGTAATGGGAGATTCTTTATTTCTCCAATCTCTCTAAAAATTTCAAGTAACTTTAAACTCTCCTCGTCCACAGAAAAAGGTGTGATCTTTTTGTTTTAGTTAGAACTTATCTTTCATGGTTAGTGATTCCTTAATCATATTGAGAATCAGTTGAACTGTTGAAGCTTTTTCGTATTGAGAGTTAGTTGAAGCTTTTGCACACCCCTTTATGTTGTAGTCACAACTAGTGTGTCCCTTCTGTGATTCATTCCTATATGCTACTGCTTTATTACAATTCCTACATTGATTCTGTACTGTAGTCGTGTTGAGATCTGCAGAGTTCTCTGAAGTATAATGTTTCCAAATACTTGTAGGTCTACAGTTGACTTCTTATCAGTGAATAATGAATGATCTGTAAATTTCGAAGTTCCTTATTGAAGGGGTTTGGCCTTTTTATGTTAAATCTGCAAAATTAACATACAGTAACCAAGTAATATATTACCTTGTTATTAATGATTCATTCAATCACTCCCATCTATAAAACTCATAAGAATTGAAGATTTAGTGCCACCTGTTAAAGATATTTGTTTAGTTTTAAGTACTGGCAGTCTGGCACTACTGATTGATTATTCTCTGTTTCAATCTCGAAGTTTCTTAATCATTTAATGTTTAGTTTTCAATATTTTTGATTGACATACAAGTTTTCAGCATTCGCAACATGGGCACGAAAATTTGTCTAGTAATTCTCTTCATATTGGGAGCTAGCTGGGTCAGTGATTCTAGAGAATTGGAGAGCAGTAGTATGTTTATTGGTGCAACTGCTCAGAAATCTGTTGATCCAGGTAGTTTCAGTTTCAGCCTAAATTCAGATAGTGATTCCGCCAGTTTTTAAAATTGATCAGTGTTCCAAAGTTGAATTCATTTATTAGTGATACCAACCCAACTCATCATTCATAGAAACACCAAGTCACCAATATTCACATCTGTTGCTTTGCAATTCCTTTGCATGTGTTTTCTTTCCTGTATATGTAACTAGTTGGACAATTGAAATAGGGGCAATTCATCTACCTTGTTAATAAGGTCATTCATCCTGTATATGTCATTTACTTTGTTTAATAATGAGTACTCACAGATTCACAATGATATCCTGTGAAGTAGACGCTTTTAACTGTTGATGTAACCCTGCCTATGTCGTGTTATGTACTGACCGGCTTTTGTATAAAGATTGTAATATTATGATGTTTCTTGATCTTAATGGAAGTTTAAAGTCAAAGAAACTGAAGGGGCAGGCTCTGTTGCTACAGTTTTGCAGGTTATCCAAGACTCAGAAAAGGACACTCTCGAAGCAGGCAAGAAAGAGAATTTTTGCACATTGTGTGAAGAATATACTGCCGAGGCGCTGACTTACCTGGATGCAAATAAAACACAAAAGGAGATCATACACATTCTCCACGGCTCCTGCTCCAAGTTGCTCTCGCTTAAGGAAGAGGTATTCTTTGATATATGCAAAAAAGAAAAGATCAACATGTTGGATTGTTAGAACCACCAAAATTTGTGAACTTTTTACATCGAACCACTTATGCTTGATAGCAGCTAGCCATTCTATAACTTATATATTTGATCCTTGACTTAGTTTAGTTTTATCATAAATTAACGTAGTAGCGATATGTGAATTCCATAACCAGTGAAAGATATGCCTTTATATGAATGCTAGAGTTTCCCTCATGGCAGCTTGTCCCTGACAAGTGATTGTCAGCAACCATCTATCCGCTATAACAAACCGCAGATAGGATAAAAACCCTAGAAAGCTCCCTAAAAGCGCGGATAGAGTGACGTAGCCCCCTGGATTCATATAAAAAATCTAGTTTTAATCATCTCCGCTATAAAAAAAACCCACAGATAGATGGATGCATCAATCGATTGTCAGGGACCTGGACTCTTCCCTCATTTGTGGTCTGTATATGAGAATCAACTGATAGTTTTAAAGTTACTACAAAAGTGTTGGTGTTATAATAATATTTGATTAAGAATCACAGAAGTGGTACCTAGCCACTTCCATAAGAACATAAAAGGCGGGGTGATGCAGTAGTTAGTGCATATCTTTGAGCATAAGTGGCAAATTCTACAATAACTTGGTACTGTTGCAAGAGAGAGCAATGTCTAGTCATTTTCTTGCAGCTTAATCATACTCCATGTGCTGTTTTGTTCTGGCAGTGTCTCATAATGGTGGATTACTATGCTCCTCTTTTCTTTCTGGAAATATCCTCCATACAACCCACAGATTTCTGTCAAAAGATCAATCTCTGCGAACAAGTGGCGGTCAATTCTCAGCATACGAGTAAAAATAGTTGCGATTTATGTCACTATGCAATTGCAGAAGCTTTGATGAAACTGAAAGATCCTGACACAGAGGTATGTTCTTGCAATCAGTAACTGCATTTCAATATAGCTGCTGACAATTCCTCTGGTTTAAGTTTGTTCATCGGGATAGCATTTTTAGTTGCTAATATTTAAATCATGCGACTCTGGATTATAATTAAATAGCTATTATTCGTGCAACTTTTAGCTTATTGGTATCTCTACAAGTTGCACAGATAATTCAGTAGACTCCATTACCACAACATCTTATGTTTAGAATTTCTTCTTGCAGTTGGATATAATTGAAGTGCTCTTGAAGGCATGTCAAGCTGTGAAGGGCTATGAGACCAAGGTTGAAATTTATCTAAAATTTAGTGTTTTTGTTGGTAAAATATGTCCTCTATATCCTTATTACCTTCATTTGAAGTGCTCAAGCTTTGCAGAATACCTGAAATCCGAGATTTTTCTGCCTTATATAAAGCTTAAATCTTTACTATTCAGACATTCATATTAGAAGTCATCTGATTATCGGTTTATTAATTTTGGCAGTGTAAGCGGATGGTATTCGCATATGGGCCTCTAATACTTATAAACGCAGAAAAGTGGCTGGAATCAAATGACATATGCACCACCCTCCATGCCTGTGATACATCTAAATCAGATACGCAGCAAGCACCTGCAGTGGGAAGATTTGAGCTCGCTTCATCTTAAAAGTGGCATTAGATGATACTATATATTTCTAATTTGTTCTGCATGTGAATCATCACAACAAAATTTCAATGTGCAATTTGTAAATTATGTTTAGATAGCAAGTTCATGTTAATATTTATTGACCATAGAATCAACTAGCCGTTAACAGAAATAATACAGTACTTGCATACTACGGAATAATATTTCTCTACATGTTTGAGCAAAGCAACAGCACTACACACACATTCTGAACTTGCCAACCCTGTTGGAGTTCCTTATTTTCAACTTATAAGTTACTTAACGAACGATTAACTTCAATTCTAGATTTGGATAAGAATTTTTACTTTTTTCTTAAACAACATAAATTTATTTAAATATATACTATACATTTTCGTATCTTCACTAAAACTCGAACTCCTAAAATACTCACAATTCTTGAAGGTCGAAAGAGATAAGTACATGACACATGCAAAAGATGTACGAAGCTACCGGCGAACAAATTTGAATTTTCTTGATGATAGTTTATTCCAAGAAACTTCTCTAATTTTTCTACAACTGGTGATCAATTGATTAGAAAAATAAGTAAAATATAGGATAAACCAAATAATAAACGTGCATGAATGTACTGCCACCAATCTTAAACCCACCATTCTAGTTTTATATAGCCGAATGCCTGGAAAGAGGAAGTAATCAATTTTAATTTGTGTGACTACTCTTCTGTAACAACCAACTACTGCACCTTCATTAGTGGTTGCAAAAGCTTGTTTGACTATGAGATCATTTGGATTACGAGTTGTTAATGAAATTGAGATGAGAATGAATATATTTATTTTTAGAGTAATGTTAATTATCTAAAAGTTATCCCAGTTTTTTTTACAAATAATGTGGCATGATGTTTTAATTTCGTGTGCCTGTGTACACGGGTCTTAGGAAAGTTATTACACACATGATAACTCGACATTTAGACAATTTTTGGAGTGCTTAACATTTTTCTTATTTTTATTCTTATTAATCAAATTCAAATTTCATAGTACAAACGACATTTATATTATTATATATTAATCGTATTCTTAAATTAATTGAGTTAAATTGATAGCAAAAATTGTATTTTAATTAAACTACCATCGAGGTAAAGGAATTGGTAGCTTACTCTACCAGTCTACCCTAATATCAACAGGAATTGAAAAGCTAGTGAATTTGTTTTTATATTTTCCTGTAAAAAATTCAATAATTTTTTAGCATTAGGCCCATTTAAATAATTTTTCTTTTTCTAATTCCCATTTAAATAATTTTTCTCACAGCGTTGTAATTTTTATAATTTTGAATATTAACTTCAAATAAAGCCTTAATTATACTCAAGTGCTGTAATTGTATTCAACCCGGGCTATCATGGTTTAGATAAAAAGCATCATCATTTCCTTTTTAATTGTTAATCACAGTTACGTGATTCGTGAACGACTAAACCAATTAAGAAATTCAAAATATACTTACCCTTAGCCTTATTAACCAATTCAAAATTCGAATGATATGAAATTTGAAGTTACTATCGGTGCGAGGTACGGAGCTTTTCGTATAATTGTAAAATTAAATTTATTTTTAGTTATATTATTTATTTTAATTAATTTATTATTAAAATTTTAGTTTTAAACTCATCTATATATTGTTATTAAAATATTTATTGATCGATATAAATTTCATACCAAGTTTATAAATATTAAATTAATATTTAAAATATAATTAATAAGTCACATATATTATGCAACTATATCTATGCGTTATTATATATTTTAATTTTGATTTTATGACTAAATTAATTTTTTAACAATTTAATGTTTATATTGTAAAAAGTTATGTTTTACTAATTTTCTAATTTTTTACCCAAATTTACTAAATTTTTGTATAGACAATCTAATATTCTATTCCTAAATATAATTTTCTAAACTCATTTATTTAATTGTACATATCATAATTGATTGTTTATTATATTTTGTCTAGTTACATATTACGACCCTCGATGAATATTATTTTTGCTTGTACCCACAAACTCTTGTATCGAAAATATTATTTTTTTCTCGCATGCGCAACCTATGACTATGATTATATATCAAGAAAGTAGTCGTTCAATATCCAATAATAATATAAATTCTTTCTTTTTTAACCAAAATTTTAAAATAATGGTACATATATAATTATACAAAATACAAGGGTCTGGGTGGGACGTGAGATGGATGAATGATGAATTCAAACATTTATTATAAATCCATTTTTAATATAAAAATAAATATTTAATACAATTATCATGTAAAATTCAAATATATATTTTTTATAAACATAATCACATTCAAGTAAATTCATATTTTTTAATTATTAATTTAATCAATATATATGTACACCGTAATAGTTTATTTTCAACATGTATCATGTAATTCAAATAATTTTATTACTTACAATTTGACTAATAAATTTTAATATTTTGTATTTTACATAACATTTATTCTTTTATTTTATTTTTTATCTATTTCTAAAATAAATATACATTGAAATCATATCATTTTATATAGTATTATTATTTTAGTGTTAATATCGCAACTATGACTCAATTCCATATTTTATTCAAATATTTAACATATCGAGTTTCATTGCCTATACTTTTTTTAGAGTGATTGAAAATATACTCTCCCGATTTATATGGATTAGTTGTTTTTGCACAAATTTTAAGAAAAAACAGTTCATTGCACGTGAAAATTACATTACAAATGTATAATATGTACTGTATCCATTTTGTCAGATGTAAAAAAGGGCAGAGCATATATAAATTATTATTATTATTATTATTAAATAACTATGAACCAACTAACGAGTATATAACATTACACGTGAAAGTTACTTTATTGTAATTAAATTGAGTTATTTTAAATATAAATTATTTTTAAAGTATGGTTATAAATATATGGTTCATTAATTTTCGAGTCATTTTAAATTTCGGGTTCGTGTCTGATTGTACCTGCTTGTTTCGGATTGAATATTTACTAACCATAATTCATATTTTTTCGGGTTGAGTTCGTGTCGGTTCTAGGCAGGGGAAATTGCGACCACAGACACGTCTACAACTCATGTGTTTGAGTTGTATGATAGCCACAAATGTTTTACCATGGTCTCCGATGTGCAATTTTTAACGAGACTAGATTATATAATAATAATAATAATAATAATAATAATAATAATATTTTCTGTAAAAAAAAAGAATATATAATATTTTTAAGGACTTGATTTCACGATGCTCGTAATATTATTATTGCGGGCATAACAAAATAAACTGTCAAATTTATTCGTTTTAAACTTTTGAGATACATAGTATTATTCATTCTCAAATACTACGATATCTAATTTGTTTTATAAAATTCAATTTTTTTCTAAAAATTATTCGAAGTTAAAAATAATTACTCCAGCTTCCCTAACACCCTAACCCTTATCCTAATCCGCTTATTAATGGAAAACATACGCTGGCCCTTTGTTAGTGGGAACATACATTTGTTAAAGAAAGCAGATTGGCTCCGTTATTTTGTTTTTTAAATTTTTATACGTATTTTAATGTATATAAAAAATATAATTCAATAAATTATTTTTAAATAAAAACTTAAATATCAAATTATTATTTTAAAATTTACAAAAAATAATTTATTTAATTATATTTTATATATGTGTTAAAATGGGTAAAAATAATTAAAAAATGATTAATTATAAAAAGACAGAGGACAACTTAAAATTAGAGACTTGGGAGCGTGTTTCGAATAGTTTTAAACATTTTTTAACGTTAATTCCAAATGGAACCAACTACAATCTTAAATCATGAGAATTTATTATTACTAAATTAATGTTTATAGGATATTAGGATGTTTGTTGGAAAGCAGTTGACGCCTGTCTCAGGTTGTGATAAAGGCAGCGGAATTGTGGAAACTGCGGTGGGGTCCGTTAATTTCTTATTTTATTATTTATTACTAAGGAATGTAATTTATATTTTTCATGATGGTTGACTCACCGCCTTTCATATTATTAAATAACTAGTATAGTTGCACGTTAGTCCGTGCGGAGTAATATTCTATATTTAAATAATGCATAAAAAAACTAACACAAATAAAAATTTAATTATTTTAACACGGTTCGATTTTTTTTTAATACATTACTTACACTATGTAATATAGCGCAAGTAATGAAATTAAAAAAATGATTCAAATAAAAGTAGACAATTTTAAAACTACATGCTGTGATTTTTATTTTGATACCTTACTTACACTATATCATATAACATATATTTTTTAGTAAAAGAAAAGTAGCAACTTTAAAATTATATGCTATATTATTATCAGTAGAAAACAAATCCTATTTCATAAAATTATCATTTATAATTTAAAATTTTATTATTTTATAGTGTTAGAGCGATTATATATTTATATAAGATATTTTTTAATTATATTATTTTATAATTTATTGAAATTAACACATTTTTATATTAAATCAAGTTGGGATCTTAGAAAGATATTATTTAAAAATGTTATTAATTTATCGAATATTAATTAATTGAATTTATAGTGTAATTTAGTTGATATAACAAATAAATGATTATTTTGAAAAAAAGAGAACTATGTATTTAAATTGAAATAAAAACATGACTTGTGTTCGTTGTTTTCAAATTATATTATATTTTTTAATGTATTCAAATTGTATTATATTTCAGTTATAAGTATAGAATTTATTCATATAATAATTTATTTAAGAATTTTCAATACCATATAATTTTAATATGTAAAATAAAAAACGATTTAGAAATTTTATTGAATTATTTGATTATAAAAATAGTAAATAAATTTATAATTATTTTTATAAATACAATAATAAGAAGAAATTTGTAAATTATACTTTAGTTATGATTATATAATTTATTCATATAATAATTTATTTAAGATTTTTCAATATCATATAATTATAATATTTAAAATTAAACAACATTGTAGAAATTTTACTAAATATATTAATTGATTATAAAAATAATGCATTAAATAATTTTATAATTATTTTTATAAATATAATAATATAAAGAAATATTAGAAAGTGTGTGATGAGTAAGAGAGAGAATTAGTTGTGAGATAAATAAAAAATAATAAATGATGAAAAAGTTGTAGTGAAATGAGAGAGAATGAAAGAAAAAATATATATAATTAATTAGAGGGTGATACGTGAGCACCAACTTAAACGGAAAGATTGACATGTGTCAAATTTAATGAGAGTGTGAGTTTGTATCCTGTTTTAATATAGAAAAAGATAATTACGGGATACATAAAAAAATTGTCCTTTGTTTATTTAATTTATTAAATCTAATTTCAATACAATCATGTATATTTTCTATTTTTTCTTTATCATTTTTTATTAATAATAATTCATATTTATTGAATTTGATTCATAAAAATCTAAAATATTTAAAATAGATAAAAATAAATTATTTCATCTACTAATTTGGTTTTGTTCTAAAATCATGAGACAAATATTAGAATACTTAAATTTTCTCCACTAAATTATACTCATATATTTATTTTAAATATAAAATTTTATATAACCAAATACTCATAAATTGAAAAATATTTAAAAACATCCAAATTCCAGGAAATTTTAGTGACAGCAACTAAAAATACAAGGCAATTAATTTTAAGCTCTCTGAATTATTAGTCATTTTTTATTTAAGTCCCTGAATTAAAAATGTATATTGATAGGTAATTAAACTTTTAAAGTTTTCTAGTTATTTCGTCAAATTTCATTAAACGTCTATTAACTTTTGCTGATGTGATATTTTAAACTATTAATCATTTTTTATGTAAGTTCCTAAACTATTAGAAATTTTACATAAAAAATGCCTGATAGTTTAAAGACTTACATAAAAAATGTCTAATAGTTTAGGATGCCAATGACTAATAGTGGTTAGAATTTGTAGCCGTTTGTGGTTCTTTAAACTTAAAATAAGTTATTTATTTCATATTTTTTTACATTTTTTTATATTTTTTTAAAGATAAATATTTATTTTAGAATTTTAAAATCAAATATTATTTTCAAAATAAAAAATAAGTTACTTATTTTCAGGAAAAGTACATACATACTTTTTTTTTTTTTTGAAATAAGGGTTTATTTCCAGAAAAAATGGGAAGCCAAACACCCTCTTTATTTGCCCAAAAATATATCATGGCAGCTGAAATATGGAAAACAATTAGGCATTTTTATATATTTCTTAAAACGTCAAATCTAAAAAAGCTAGAAAATAAAATATATTACCAAAAAAATGAGATATTTTTAATATGTATTGAAAATGAAAACTTGCATGAGCTGTAGAATTATAGAGTACAGCCCGACATCATAACTACACATCACATAATTTAATCACCCTCTATTAAAATATTCATATTCAAATTAACCTTAAAATACATACACATATATTTACATTTTGTGAGTATTTCACTTCCTCCTCCATATATTCATACATACATATATATATATATATATTCACACACACATATTCAAAAGGATCCGGATTCGAGTTATAACAAATTTGAGGTATGAATCTCTATACCCTTTTGCTGTTTGATAATAATTTGTGTGTTTCTTGAATTTTATTTGCTTAAAGTTGTCAACTTTATTTCAAGAATGTGTAAAGATTTGATTTTTAAGGTTGGTGTTGGGCTTTTTTGATTGTTTTTTGTTTTGTTCTTGAGGAATTAATTCATTGATTTATGTGATTCGATCTTTTTGTTTCTGTAACTCTTGATTTCAGTGATTTGATTCTTAATCTGGGGTTTTTTGGGAGTTTTTGGAGCTTTATTTCATCAATTGTTTATAGCTATTGGTTATACCTCTATTAATCTCTGTGTATCTGTATGTATATGTGTAGGTTACAGGCTTTGGTATATGTTTGTGTTTATGTATGTGTGTTTGTATGTCTATATATCTTCAATTTCAGCTTCTTCTTTTTCCTGTTGTGTGTGTGTGTGTAGTTTGTCAATTTGTTGATTGTGCTCCTGATTTTATTCACGTAACTGATCTGTTGCTTTCTGTAATTTTTCTTGCCCATTTTGTTCTAATTTTTTGACATTAAATTATTTGGTTTGTGTATTTGTCTATTGGAGTCTTCATTCCTCATGAATCATAGTTTTTCTATACATTGGAGTTGGATATATTCTATAAATTCTATCTTTTTCGGATGCATAGAATGTTGTGTTTTAGTTGCATGATAAAATTCATGCCAAATTGTTTGATCTAAGAATATTTGAGACTGCCTAACACTCGCGGACTCCTGTGTGCTGCATAAATTCCATGGTTCTTCTGCTACATATTTTTGGTTGTATGGTCTCTGTGTCGGTCGACAAAGTTCTTTTTGGTTCACTTGTGATTTATCTGTCAATGATGATTATTAAACTTACTGGCTTGTATAATTTTGTTTCAGGTGATTATCAAACTTGATTGCTTGAAGTTCTAGACTTTTTGCTCTACCATATATCTGTGTTAAGAAGGGTGAAACAGAATACACTTCCTTCTTTGGCATTCTCTAGTTCCTCTAACAACCAGGGAATGCTGAGAGATGTGCGTCGGAGTGGAGAGGTCTTTCTCTGAGGTCAATGGAGTTGAAACTCCATTTGTGTTGTCCTCCTTCATCCTTGATGAGATTGGACATCTAAGCTACAACAGATTCCACTTTTGTGGTCTAATACCCGTGGTGGGCACGTATTTGAGTCAATATATAACATTTCAAGACCTTTGTGAAGACAGTTGAGTTTTCAGTGTGTTGAAGTAGTTGCGTATATAGGTAGTCATATAGATAAATTGGATTAGCCTGGAAAATATTGTAAATTTGTGGTTGAAGTTTAAAAATTTGTAATGGAAAATAAAGGTGTTCTGATGCAAAAGTATGAGCTGGGGAAGTTTTTAGGTCAAGGAACGTTTGCCAAAGTCTATCATGCAAGGAACCTTGTAACTGGCACGAGTGTGGCCATCAAGATGATTGACAAGGAAAAGGTTTTGAAGGTCGGGATGATTGAACAAATCAAGCGAGAGATTTCTGTCATGAGGCTGGTTAAGCACCCTCATATAGTCCAGCTTTATGAGGTTATGGCCACCAAAACTAAGATATATTTTGTAATTGAATATGTGAAAGGTGGTGAGCTCTTTAATAAGGTGGCCAAAGGGAGGCTTAAGGAGGATGTTGCAAGGAAATATTTTCAGCAGCTGATTAGTGCAATTGACTTTTGCCATAGCAGAGGTGTTTATCACAGGGACTTGAAACCAGAGAACATATTGCTAGATGAGAATGGGAATCTTAAGGTATCAGACTTTGGGTTGAGCGCTCTTGCTGAATCAAAGCGTCAAGATGGATTGCTTCACACAACATGTGGGACACCTGCATATGTTGCTCCGGAGGTAATTGGTAGAAAAGGTTATGATGGAGGTAAAGGTGACATCTGGTCATGTGGGGTGATTTTGTATGTTCTTTTGGCTGGATATCTTCCGTTCCATGATTCAAATCTGATGGAAATGTATAGGAAGATTAGTAAGGCAGAGTTTAAGTATCCTAACTGGTTCCCAACTGAAGTACGTAGGTTGATATCGAAAATGCTGGACCCAAACCCAAGTACCAGGATAACTATTGCTAAAATTATGGAGAACTCATGGTTCCATAGAGGGTATGATTCCAAGGCCAGAAGAGGGGAAACGGAAAGGGAAGAACAAGCAGTTAATGACGTTGATGTTTTCGACTCTTCTCATAATAGCAACAATGTGGTCGAAACAAAGAAAGAAGTAGAGAAACTTGGTAACTTAAATGCTTTTGATATCATATCACTTTCACCTGGCTTTGACTTGTCTGGTCTTTTCGAAGAAAAAGAGCAAAAGAAAGAAGTAAGGTTCACATCTGCACAGCCAGCCAAGACTATCATCTCTAAGCTGGAGGACGTGGCTAAAAGGTTGAAGTTAAAAGTAATCAAGAAAGATGGAGGATTATTAAAGATGGAAGGTTCAAGGGAAGGCCGGAAAGGTGTCTTGGCCATTGATGCAGAGATATTTGAGATTACTTCTACTTTTCATTTAATCGAGTTGAAAAAAACTGGGGGAGACTCCTTGGAATATCAAAAGACAATGAAGCAGCACATAAAGCCTGCGCTGAAAGACATTGTGTGGAGTTGGCAGGGTGATCTAGCAGAACCCCAGCAACCACCACCTGATCTACCGCTTTCTTAATGTAGATTTGCAGGTTGGTTCACCTGATAATATATTAAACAATGGAGGTCTATTAATTTGCAGTGTTTTGATTGTTTGTGTTAACTACTTTAAATTGATTTTCCTTTAAATCACCAGTAATACTGTTTTAATGATTGTTCCTGTAGTTTTATTGTTTCGGCATCTATTGGATATATATTATTGTTGCAAAATCATACAATTGTTTATTTCATGTTAGTTTTTCATCTGCTTCTGGTGTGGTTTCTTTTGCGACCATTTCAACTTTCATATTCTATACATCAATGTGTGATTGTGTGCTACTGATTTTTAAAGGAAGAATTTGGATCTTTTTAGCCGATTAATTTGATCATATTGCCGAGATGTTGAAATGATGTTGAATAAGGTCAACTTATTAGGATAAACAGTGAAATCTTCAAATAGCAGTCTGTCGTAATTTCTTTAAACTTATTTGTCTTGCAGCTGTGCAGATGCAACTTGTTAAGAATCAAGAGTGTCTGGGCAGTGGCAACAGTGCTACTAGCGGTAGTAGAAGAGGTCCTAGTCTCCCAGAGCTTGATTCTTACATCCTCTCCTTCAGACAAAACTAAATGCAATTGGAAATGTATGCAACTACAAAAAACAAAGCACTTCAAAACCTTGTGTTATTTATACTCAGGTTTCTTCACAAAATACATAAAATTTGACAGTTTAAAGCACCTAACCAATTATCAAAATATATGGGGTCTGATTATGCATATGATATTGTGTATTTTTAAACCACACATGTCTTCGTCTGTTCTTTTTTTTTTTTGTGTGTGTGGGGGGGGGGGGGAATCTGTTCTTTTTTAGGTGCTAGAAAACCCCAACTCCTGCTGAGTTGTCTCAGACTCGAAGACAATGAACTATATATGATATTGAGAATTGAGATGATACATAAATGATCCATCAGCAACCTACAGTGTTATGACTTACCAATTTAAATATTCAAATACTGAAAAATCTGAATTTTTTAAATCCAAAAAAATACTGAAAGTTCCAAATTAAATACCCTTGATCAATCTTTTAATCATCTTTAATACGTAGTGTGTTAGAATCCTTTAAGTAACACATATGATCAATAAAGGACACTAATGCGTAATAATTCTGTCAAATTGAGCACAAAGCAATCACCAATTTAGTCAACGAGCTGGTTTAACAGTGTTGTTATTACTCCCTCTGTCCTACGCATTTGTTTATATTTGGGTTGGGCACGTAGATTAAGAAAATTGTATAAAATAATATGAAAGAGAAAGAAAAGTGGATGAAAGAGAAGAAAAAGTGAGTAAAGTGGTGGGGTAAATTGATATTTAATTGATAGATTTGAAAAAGTAGAGAAAAGTAGTGGGTGAGAGTAAATTTTATAATATAAAAACTTACTATTTTTAGAAAGTTTTGAAATGTAAAAAATTGGGTGAGACATCTAAAAAAAAGCGTAAAGAATTGGATGAGACAGAGTGAGTACTTGTTAGTACAAATGAGTTTCCAAATTCCAATAATTTGAGCCAGTTTTTGATACGGGCAATGCTAGATAACCAAACAAAGTTTTCAAAATATTTTTCCAAAATAAAAAGTTTTAATTCGTGTATTAATGTGAATGCATGAGGGCTCCATCTCATGTAGACTCGGCAATTTTTGACACGACACGATTTATACGACATGAAACGACACGAAAATTTAGTGTTTGTGTTTGCGTTTGCATTTTTAGTACACGACACAAAAGTACACGAATACGAAAGTACACGAGCAATATTTAGTGTCGGTTTTGTATTTACCCTTCGAGTACACGACACGACACGAAATATACGACATAGATAAATATATAAATATTTTTTAAAAACAAATAATATTATAATATAACTTAATAAATTTATAAAAATATTTTTATAAGATATTTCAAAATTTTAACAATTTCGTGTAACAGTTCGTTTCAATTCGTTTCGTGTACACAAATGGTACACGAAAAAATTCGTGTACTTCAGGTCGTGTCGTGTATGATCGTGTACAAGTCGTGTCGTATTCGTTTCACAGTTCAAAGTACACGGTTTGTAATCGTGTCGTTTTCGTGTATACCCAAAAGTACACGAAACACGACATTACACGACACGAAACGACACGGTTTGACAGGTAATCACATGTATTGTTTTGACGACCGATTAAAATTAGACAAATATATTTTGGGAAATAATTTTGGAACTCTATCATTTCTCTTTTGATACATAACGTTTAATTTATTTTTCACAAAGCTGCTTGTGTTATTTTTTATATATTATACCCGCAACATACCAATTTTAAATAACAATCCAAACTGAACCAAGTTACCTAGTTTTTGTTATTAATAAGAATCCTTATCGGACCAGGCGTGGTGCAACCGACGACCACCTTGTTTTATTTACTACGAGGATATTAATTTGACAATGGTACAATGACTTTTTGTTATATATACCAGCTTGCTATATAAGAGGCACACCAAAATGTTTGGTTTAGATTATGGTAAAAAGAAGATGTTTGGTTTGTTCATCCTCTCAATTCCTTTATTTATCGCAAGATTACAGGGATCACAGGATACTTATTATTACTCATTACCTGAACCAAAAGATAACCTGGAGAACAAGATCAAGGAGCATGAAGACGAAGAAGAACAAGTTGATATCAACTTATGATCCGAACTTGATGTCAGTCTATTAGGTGAAATTTTAAGCAGATCACTCTGTCTCACTGACCGGGCTCGTTTTCGTATTGTTAGATTATATACATATACATATACACACACACATATACATATACAAACAATCAATTTTTTAAGAACACGCTTTTTTTATATACATATAAGGGAGCAAACAAATATTTTAAAAATATTTAAGCACAAAAAATATTTTAGAGCCATATATTGATTTTAAAAGAGTATCAAAATAAATAATTTAAGAAACAAATAATACAAAAATTAAAAACAATTAGGAGCATATTCTTTTTTTATATTATAAAAGAAGCATATAAATATAAATAAAGATAAATAGGTAAATATTAAAATTTAATCAAAAAACCCTAAAAAAGTATAATATGAATATTTGTGTGTAATTTGGTAAACTATTATACGTGTCTCTGTGTCGTAATTTAAGTGATGAGAGAATTTTATCCTAATGCTACAATTACTTATAAAATTATGTTTAAAGAAATAATGTTAAAAATAACGATTATTTAATCTAACAAAATGAAATTATCATTTCTCAGTGACACCGGTAAATTTTAATGTTTCAATTACCCTTGCCCATATGCGTAACCTAATCTTTAATAACAAATATACATTGGTGCTATCCTTTTGACCCAGTTTATATAATATGTTTATATCTATCTACTCGGTTCTAATTTTTTTTATACCCACACTCCATTGTTCTAATTTCTTTATGCCCACACTCCATTTCAATTCATTACTCTTTTTGTTACTATCACTGTCTTTGTACCTCACATATACACCTATACACACACCCTTATTATTGAAATAAAAAAACTATGAAATTTAAATGTTACACATTTTAGTATTGCGTATCTAACTTTAAACTTTAAAGAATACTCCAACCATATATGCGTATTATATTATTTAATTATGTATTACCCAATCTCTAAATGCGTATTAGATGTTACCCGTCAACAAATGTGTATTAGTTAGTACCCTACTTCTGAATGCGTATCTAATCCGTCATTTTTAACCTCCTCTATCGGAAATTGTTATTTTTATATTAAAAATTATTATTTCTCACCTTCACCCTAGCTTCTGCGGAAATAAGATTTTTGAAATTAAAATTGATCAGGTCTTATCTACGTTCAAGTATATCACATGATAGATTGAAGAGATTATCCATGATACTCATTGAGAAGTATATACTTCCAAATTTTGATTATGAGAGGTTTATGAATAATTTTTTTGCTAACAAAACGGTTCTAGAAGAATAATTTTTTAAAAGTAATAAATATTTGATGGTAATTTTGTGTTTCTCTATTTCTTTTATTTTTTCTTATATTGTTATTTGGCACAAAAAAAATTCCGCTTGGAGCTCCAAATATCTCAGGGCCGGCCATGACGATGGTATCTAAGTTTTGATCGTTCACTTCCTTTGTGACCAGCCAGTTTGAGTTGCAACTCTATGACCCATCATCCCCGAACCCAGCTTCAGTGCATAATATAGCATTGACTAAATTTGGTATTCCTTCTTTCTCTATGAAAATTATCAAGCACAATTGGTTACTTATCTGCACCTGCACACCAAGATTGCATTTTTGGACTCGCAGATACCTCTTATTATTCTCGCCTTTCAGTAGAAAAATAATCACCCTCCCTAAATTTGACTATCCACGTCGATTTGAGTTCATAGTAACATTTTCCACCCAACAGGATTCACCAGATTGTGTCTTCTTTCTTTTAGACACTCGCCATGCTGACAAGATTGCTCTTTTAACATATCGCAATGGTGATACAGAATGGACAGCTAAACAAATCGATAGAGTTACTAATTTTGCGCCTTGGTCTTGCAATCTTGTCTACCTTGGTGGAATGCTGTACATTGTCTCGCCTTATGGACAACTAGCTTCCTATAATATTGTTGACGGGGATTTAGCAAAAAAAAAAAATTGTTGACGGGAAGCCGGTTTCCAAGCAATCGTTCAAACTTGAATTTGAACGGAGACTGAGGTCGTTTGAGTTGAACGGAGAGCTGATGATCCTATATTTGAACTCGCATGCACAAGAGAATGTCACTTTACCCGGCAAACAGTGTATAAAAAAATATAATTTGTCCAACAAGGCTTGGATTCCTGTAAGCACACTGGGCGATAAAGCATTGTTCGTTAATGACGATGACTTTGAGATTGCAACTATTGATAAAATGGATATGGGAGAACATGGAATATTGCCAAACAAGATATACCATTTATTTGATGGTGAATTAGTTAAATTCCAGTCTAGGTATTATGTTACTACATTATCTACAATAAAGTCGATTTATTGGTTAAAACCTCCATGTGTTCGTGTTTGCTCCTCTTGAAACAGTTAAGGTAGACTACTGATCGAGTATTCTTGTGTATTAGTTACTATAATTATGTTTCATTATCTAAAGTTAATTGGATTTATATTCTTGTGTATTAGCTATAAGAATTCAAGTGTTCAAGTTTAGGTATTGGAATCGCTTTTTTATGGGCGTAGCCACCTACTGTTTGTTTCAGAACTTGGAAATATTACATCTTATCGTTCATGTTTTATAGAATGTGCAGATTCCGAACTATATTAATGGAAAAGGTGGATGTATTACATTAATTTGTGTTGCAATAATATTACATTTCAAGGCATCTGTCGATCAAATCTTTTGTGGAAGACTTAATTTCTCTAGTTGTAGCTGGGTTGTGTTCTGCAGCTACTTACACCATACATTTCAAGTCATTTTGCTCTGATTCAAAAGAGCTTAGTTAATTAGGGATGATTTTGTATAAAATATCAGTTGAAACCAATGTATTGTAGCTGGATTGTGTGATGCAGCTACTTACTTCTGAGCTCTCTAGTTGCTAGATTTATCCCATTATCAGTCCCACACATTCGGCATTCATGCATAAAAGCACTCCTAAACAGCAAATAATCATCTTGTAAAGCTACATTTTAAGTGGTTCACGTGACAGAACATCAGTTAGAACTTCGACACTGTGCGACCGATGCTCAAAATTGTGTCCAACAATTGGCAAATATAAAAAAAAAGGATATACAAATCACAAATACATATATGATTGGAACCTTCCATGTAATGGTTACTGCTACCCTCTATACAAACAAATGTTCTGTTGTATTGCCTAATTGGTCCCGGCTTATTTGTGGGAAATTAAAATAGACCAGACACCATATGTTCTGAGGATTGATTAAATGTTAGACCTCGCTAGCTAGCTAGCCAGGGGACCTATATTCCATGTTGATCACCAGGACTACGAGTACTATATAGATTTAATAATCACAAACATATTGATATTTGAACCTTATTGATCACGAACCGTCCAAAATAGCCATTCTATGGTTAATATGTTTACATAACACTTGAGAAGACGAGTTGAAACATTCATATACAAAAGAGTAGACAACGACAAGCCCCTGTTAATTAATTTTTTTATGAATTCTTCTGACAGAAATCATCACAATTTTATAATCTTCTTGTCAATGTGGTTGAGTACAGGCCAATATGTCCATCCCATCCAAACAGAATATAGATACAGGATTTAAAGTGAACATTATTAAACAGGATTAAAGCAAGTCAATCAACTATATTTGTAAATTTCGTGCACATTTCATATAAGTGAAAATTATAAACACTCTCGTAAGAACAAAACTGATATTCGAATATATTACGGAAGATATTACAAATTATGGAAATTATATAAATTTTATCAAATATATGTGGGGGAAAAAGAAAGAGAAATGCTAAATATCTCAAAAATTATCCCAAAAATCGAGTTGTTACGTGGATAAATGATCCACGTACAATCAAAACAAATCATATATTATATCACGTCATTTGAGAAAAAATGTGGAATTATTTTTGGGCACGAAGCATTGTTGGAAAAAGAAAAGGTACTGAATTTGCATATCAAGAGCTTGGATCTTATTTGGGTCGGGAAACAAGACAGATTCGAAAGAAGTTAAATAAATGTGATATAAAGTAGTTCATCGATCGGCTTCATAATAAATTGTGACAGACGTGCAAGTTTTTTTTTTTTTTTTTTGTTTGGACATGTTATAGACAATAATATGCAGTAACATCATATCTTTTCAAGAGGTAGAAAGTCGAGTAGTCGACGTGGTCATTGCATAACGTCAAGAGTTTGCAAAGTAATTTTGATTTTATTCGACACTATTTTATTCTTTTCTAGTAACCTTTCGTGAAGATGATAAAAAAAACAACATTCCATTAGGGTCAAGTCATGCCACTCCAAATCCATGATATTACTATGATAATATATTTATAATACAATCATACTTGCAAAAAACTGACATGTTTTGGGGATTTTTTTCTGTAGCCTTGCAAAAGAATTCTGGGTAGAAAAAAATGTATATAGATGTTGTCAAGAAGATGGGAAGGCATTATTACATGAGAAAAAGAAGAAGATGGGAAGGCACATTGAGGATATTGTAGACTTGAGTAGAAATTGACTTAATTATATGTCTCATAATTTTATAAGCAGCATATATGCACAATATATAGGGTGTGCAATTAATATTTTTCATATAATTTTTGTATATATATGATACAACATCAGCTTACACCGTATGAGCGATACACAGAGTTGTTTTCAGTTGGCAAATACTCCGTCTGTTTCATAATATTTGACATTTGATTTTTTGGTACATATTTTAAGAGTTTTGACTACGTAGTTAAAATTATTATTTTTTAAAATTTATTTTTTATGAATAAAAGTTTTAATTTAATATTTTTATTCAAAAAAAGAAAATTTTATTAATAATCAAAACTCCTAAAAATGTGTGTCAAAAAGTCAAACATCAAATAAAATCAAACAGAGGGAGTACAAAACAAGATACGATTTATGTGTGTATAGTTCGTGTATATATTTATGATTAGAAGTTAGAACCTTGTATTTTATTTGCATATATCTCATTCTGTTCAAGGCAACTAAAGATTATGATCCTAAATATATGCATGCATGTGACATATATTTGTATTGTTTGATCCCCGTTGGTGGAAATAGACCATACTGATACGATCTGAGCTAGGTTTAAATGTTCGATCGACTTTGCTAGCTAGGGGACCAATTGGACAACCATGATGTATCGCTATAGCCTTGATAATTACATATTGTGCATGTTTTAAAAGCATATATTTTCCATTTTAATACCGCTTCATCAGGTAAAATATATATATATATATATAAAGACTACTAGGCTAGCTAGGGCTAAGCTAGTTCCTTCAAATTAAGAAAGCTTAATCAAACTTAGTTTAAGAATTTAGATTTTTAAAAACCCTACATTTATGTGTGCGCGCTATAGTAATGTGTTTCACATTTGTTTGCACCGGGGGGTCATGAAAAAGAAAAGGTGGATTTGCATATCAAAACTTGGATCTTTCCAGAGGACAAAGTAGACGACAAAATTCACAAAACGTCAAATATTTGAATTATAAATGAAGAATATATCACGTTTATATTAATTGTACAAGTCTCGTAGCTTATTTGTTTGCCCATTTGAGCAAGGCTAATGCATCATCATCATGTTTTAAGTTAAAATATAAGTAATATGATCAAAAATAGTGCTCCACAGCTCCTTAATGCTTCCTTAAAAAAATAAAATATCAATTTCATTCCTTATTTTTAAAGATATTCTAGTCATTCCTAAATTAACTTTTAATAATAAAATATTATTTTCCCTACATTTTTTCATTTTTTCCGTCTTTTAATATGATTACAATTTAAATATATTATTATTTTAATAATAGGAAAATAGGATAAAAAATATTGTTGAAATCCATGTAAAAAAGAATCATCTCCTAAATTATTAAGATATAATATTTTATAATATTTATAAGTAACCTACTACGTAGTGTGCTGGTTGTTATATAGATAGATTATAATATGCAGTAACATCATATCTTTTTTAGATACGGTAGAAAGTCGAATTGGTCATTGCATAACGTTAAGACTTGAAAAAGTAATTTTAAATTTAGTCGACCCTATGCATCTACTTGTAGTAAACGTTTGTGGAAAAAATAATAAAGCAACATTCTATTGGTTTCAAATCACACACTAATTTGTGTTCAGGCCTTGTAAATTACCTTCTCCTTTCTAATTGTCGCCTAAATTAATTGTGGTTATCATCAAATACCGTAAAAAATAAAAGAAATTTAAAATTAATAGTCAAATCAAATACATATGACGACAGAGAAAAAAACCTCATGACGTATCAGGTTTTCAATTTTTTGATTACTGATCTTGTGTTTAGTTCAATCGGTTAAATTATTTCATTTTCGACGATCGCATGCAATTGTTAAACAATTTGTCGCTGCCTTTCTTTCAACGTATGCTCGTGTATTTTTAATTTAAATTTTTATTTAATCTTTACACTATATACATTTTATTATTAGAATAATGACCAACAATTTAGGAATGAATAGCATGATCACTATTTTCCGCTTATTCCATTCAACCCCGTCCACCACTATATTTATTATTTAAACATTTCTCTACCATTTACTCAAGCACTCCACTCCAACATAACATTAAAATATTTCATTAGTAGCACCTTCACGTAATTATATTCGTTCCTGGATGGGCTGCATACGCGACAAGTTTATTAATTAAGAGAAAAAAGTTTACAAGGACGTGCTTAGGAAATTATTTCAGGTTAAAATATTTTTAAAATATATATATTCTTGCCTGCACGATTTATCATTATATCTCTTGAGTTACATTCGCTCAAGTGTCATATATATATATATATATAGGAAATTGGTCCTCATCCGTTATAGTTAACAATCATTTATTCGTATTTTTTTATAACGAATATAAAAAAAATTAAAAACTATACGCTACAAAAAACCGTGTACAGATGATTTTAGAAGAGGGATAGGGACCCATACATACATACATATATATACATACATACATATATATATATATATATATATATATATATATATATATATATATATACACTATAGGAAGGAAAGAGTACTCATCAGAATTTACCAAAAAAAATAAGAAGAAGAGTACTTATCAGTTATCAGTGACCTGGTGCTGCTACTTTTTGTTTCCAATATAATCCAGGTTATACAGTTTTATTTCCAGAAGGAACCATAAGTTTCTTGGCGGCCCCCGAGTTTACTAATTTTTAGTCAAAAACTCAAAATTAATTTCCGAGGCCTTAGCATACAAATACACTATTACGCCTCGAGTCTTCTTTACTCTTTCTAGTCCCAACATGTTTAAAATTGAACGAGAACATAGTCCCCAAATTAAGATCATCTATGTTATTGATAGGTGGGATGAGGTGATATGTATAAACTAATTAATGTATAAACTAATTAATGAAAGCTGATCTCTGATAAATTATTGTTACTAATTATTTATTTGTTAAAAATTTTTGTTGATGGATAAAAATCTCAAAATTATTGCGTGAAGCACGGATAGATGATGTGATCTCTGTATTCACAAAAGTTTTAAGTGTTAAATCTATATGAAAAGAATTATAACGAATTGATAATTATATGAATGGGTTATTAGGATCCGGAGCATAACTAATACTTGTAGGTTTTGTTAGGAATGGGCCGGTAGGTGATCTTCAATCACTAAATTAACAATGAAGTTATTCTGTATCACTAGAGACAAAGCTAGTCATATCCAGAGTTAAATGCATACCAATCAGCTAAATTAGAGGAAAGGGCAGGACTGGCAGATTCGGAGTCAACCAGGGTTTCAAGTTGCGAGTTCCAAGGGAACGAATGAATTAAATTATTCGAGGAAGTTCGAGTTTGCAAGAGTAATTGAACTGTTACTCCGTATATTTTTTAATTTTAATATATATTATTAACATTTCTTTTACACAGTTAATGGATTCCTTAAGTCATATTTTGTTAAAATTTAATGAAGCCTCTAAAATAATTCAAATTACAAATTTAAATTTTTGATTCGGTGGAGTTCAAGATCTAATTTTTGATTCGGTGAACTTAAATTCGACTTATCCTTGACGTATTGAAAATAGCAAAAATGAGGTAAAACTTCAAATTTTTTAAATATATTTTTAAATTCAAGATATCTCTCGTATTTTTCTGAAACTGTAATCATCTACTTTTGTCTATATCTCCCCAACACCTCCATTTTCAACTCAACTTTTTATTTTGTCTCGTTCTATTTCTCTAAAGTCCAAATCGAGTACAATCATAGTATTTGCTCTTATTAGGATTGCTTTCACTTGCAGTTTTTTAATTGACGTACATTCACAGTCTCACAGAGTCTTGTTTGCTTGAAAAAACAGCTCATACTTTAACAATAAGTATTTATTGGACAGTAACCACAATCTGAGGAACCTGAAAGGGGGCCAGAAGTGAGTTAACTATAAAAACGAGAGAACAAAACCAGTTAGGACATTCCAAATGAGTTAGAAACAAAGTTGTGCTTCACGGAGACCTTTCTTTGACATCTTAATGTTTAATTTCGATACAAGAAATATTATATATAATTTCAAGAACAATACAATTATATTCAAATCATGTTCGTGTTATAGAGTTTGTACATGTAAAAATTGTGCATGGATAGTTATAGACATTAGGGGACCTAGCCAAAACCATAGTTACTTTTGTAGATAATAAGCATCCAAATGTTAGTGCAGGTTTGATTTTACAATTACCTCAACAACAGTAATCACCATTCACCACAACACAAGAATCCAAATACATTTGGTTATTAAAGTTAAAGCAAGCCCATTAAGCATCGTAGATCCACCATCCCCTTTTGCTTCATTGTCAAACTTTTCCTCCTGCATGGACCCTACCCCTACCCCATAAAACTCCATTCAATTCCCCCTCCATCCTCTAAAAATACTCATAGCCATTAAAGCAAATCACTCAAAAGAGAAAGGGGGGAAAATATATATATCTACTCAAGAGAAAGGGGGGAACATTTTGATGGGTAATTACAAGTTTAAGTTCTCAGATATGATGCCAAATGCCTGGTTTTACAAGCTCAAACACATGAGTAGTGGAACCAAGAATGATAACACCATGCAAAAAACCAAGAAAAAGAGTCATACCAAAGCCAAATCTCCTACATTCTCCTCATCAATATCATCACCTTCTGGCGGGGTTGCGGCAGCTCTGTCGCCACAACCTCACCATCAAAGAAAATCTTATCATTTCACTAGAGACCTTCCACCAACTCCTGATAACAATTCAGCTTCTCAACTTTTAAACCAACCAAGAAAATCATCAAAAAAGAGAAGAAGCGTCAAGAAAAACAGGCCATCCATTAGATCAACTTCATCGCCGAGGCTCCTTTTCAACACTTCTGTTTCTACTGATTGTAGCTGCAGAGCTAGCCTGGATGAGCACCAGAACAATAATCCTACTGATAGCTGCTCTTCTGAAGAAACTGATCATTCTGTTTTTCCTTCAGAAAATGGGGACAAACCATTTGATATTATGGTTTCTTCTTGTCACTGCAGGGTCAAAAGTGACATCCCCATTGGCATGACTATGATTAAAGATTCTAAACTTGAAACATTTGATTCAGTGTCACAGTTTGAGCTCAGGCCCATTATCACCAAGACCAATAAGATTGATAAAAATGATGAAGAAGTGTCCAAGATCAGGATTTCACACTCTGCTTTTAAAGAAAAGAGTAGTGTAAATTCTGTCAAAAGGTTGAATAATGCTTCACCAGGTGTGAAGCTGAGGACTAATTCTCCGAGAATCGCAAGCAAGAGATTTCTTCAAGTCCAACGCCGGAAAAGTGTGTCATCGGGTGGCGTAGCACGGAGGAGCTTGGCAGAGAGTTTTGCAGTTGTGAAGACCTCACAAGACCCTCATAGAGATTTTAAGGATTCAATGGTGGAGATGATCATGGAATACAATATCAGAACATCAAAAGACTTGGAAGATCTCCTTGCATGTTATCTTTCACTCAATTCTGATAAATATCATGAACTTATTATCAAGGTGTTCAAGCAAATCTGGTTTGAGATTACTGATATTAGGTATAAGTAATTTTATATTAATATTTTACTTGAGATCCTCAATTATATCATCTAGTGCTAAACATAGCACTAGCTAGCTAGAGAAGTCTTTGCTACAGACTTCTGCATTTTCATTTAAAATTCAGTAGCTGAGGCATCAGCTTGAAAATTGTAAATAAAATCATTAATCATAATTATTTATTAATCAAACTATGCATTTTCAATATTGTTGTGAGAACATAATTAACTGTTGTGCTTAATTGATTAGGGAAATTAATGTGAATTCAGGTTCCTATATGTGAATAATGTTGTGTTTTTGTTCTTTAATGTTGACCAACTTTATACCACTTTTAAGCCGACACTAACGTAGAAGATTGCACTGTTACTTCAGAAATCCACAAGGCAAAGATTTTGTAACATTTGTATATTAATCAGAGTTGATGTGAATATTTCAGAATAGTCTAAAACTATAATTTAGCACTTTTTAAATGTCATTTTGCTAAATATATCAAAACCTTACGATTGTAGGGGATTCTCAGAATTCGAACCTAAGAGTACGAACGATGATCATAAAATTGTAGTACTATGTTAAGTTACATATTTACATCTAATAGTAGAGTGAGGAGACATAATTTCGTTATAGTAAAATTCGAATGAGATATAAAGAAAAATCTCGAATGATGATAAAAAATTTAACCCAATAGTGGCACGAGTACTAGATTCCTCTCTGAATTCTGCTAGGCACAGTATAGTATCAAAATCAGGGGGTCACCCATGGTTCAGCTACTATGTATATTTTTCATGTTTTATTGGTACTCACTGTGCTGCAATGGGGCTACCTTCCTGTTCATACACAATCTAATATTGACTTCCCCGTACTTATATAGTTATATCCCCGGACTTGGTCATAATCTGGCCAGGCTAATTTATACGTTAGGATTATTGATTTCTTTTTCCCTGTAATCCTAATGACAATGATGTGATCAGCACACAATGATTAGTTGATTACATATAAGTTAATCTAATCTATGTGTTGAGATTCTCTAATATCTACGTGATCGCGACATGACAATGATAGGTTATAGTAAATTAATTTCTTATGTCTAAATAATTAAGCTAACCTGCAGCATTCTTTGAGAGATTAACATGGCACGAAACTCTGCAGTTAATTTGAGGAATTGATTAATCTGAGATTTGTGAAGTTGAATAATTGAATAATTTAGAGGACATATATAACAGAAAATTGGTAGAACATACAAAATCAAAATGGACCAGATTGCTTCACACGTGCATTGAGGACTGACCATATTTCTTCCTAAAAAAGGATACCCTACTCTTTTAAGGACAAGCTTCAGGTTTTAACCTTTAACTTCCATTTTTTCTAGTGTTTTCTCCAGGTACTATCCTCAGCTTTTTACTACACTTGATATAAAAAAGCTGTACCAACTACGCTTAAAATTTGAAAATTTAGTGGAACAAAATCTTTGAGAATTTATGCAAATTATACAATTACTTGGAAGAGGGGTAAAAATTTCACATTTCATCATTAATATGCTACAGGCAACCAAAAGTGAGTAACATTAATTGTGGTACTAATTGGTTTTTTATTGCATAGAATTTCAAGTATTAATAGTGTTATAGGCGTATCGTGTATGTTATTATTTTTTTTCTTTTTGAATAAGTTGGTTTATAGTCTTAGAATGTGTATTTGTTTTTCTAAGAAATCTCAGATGGAATAAATTGGTTTATAGTTTTAGAATGAGTATTTATTTTTCTATGAAATCTCGGGTGAATTAGAGTGGACATAAATTAGTATCGTGTATGTTATTTTGAATATTTGATACAGTATATATTTTTAGTTACGTAGCCAAATAGACACGACAATAATCATCACAAGTTACGAAAGGAAAACATTATCAAAGGGTAATGTTGCACCCAGAGAACACAAGCTTTTGAACTCTACAATAATTTGCATGTAATGGGGGTGTTTGGGGGAACTTTTTTCCAGAATAAGTCAACTTATTTTAAGACAAAATTAGAGATTCCTAACTTTTTTCTAAAAAAAGTTAACTTTTTTTTGCAACTTATAGAATCTCAAATATACATTAAATACTTGTATAAAAAACATTTATCAAAATATGAAATTTTTACCCGAAAATAAGTCCAAAAGAACTTATTTTAAGGCAGGCCAAACAGGCCAAATATCTTATTTTCATTTTACAGAATATGTCTTCTTATATGTTTGGCCTTTCTTGACCATGCATAGTCGTGTGAATATAAATATAATGTTGTTATAAGAATATTCCGGCGACAAACAAATTGCGTGGATTCCGGGGTTGTTTTCACTTTACGAGAACCAAATAAAACAGTAAAATGTGTAACAAAACATGGTAGTTGAATCCGCCACGCCAATCCATGCACACAAACAAGAATTACTGTATATATTATCGTCGAGCCCCGTTTGATTTATCTGATAAGTAACTACTTATAACTAACGAAAAATAAACGAGTCAGATATATTTATTTACATATGTATTATATTATATGGGGTTGTTACTCGTCATCTCCATGCCTTCAATTATTGTTAAAGCTTGGAGCTTGCTTTGGCTATAATCAAGCTATTCCATGCCTGTATGCTTTAT
Source organism: Oenanthe sinensis (assembly GCA_028671895.1). Taxonomy (NCBI): domain Eukaryota; kingdom Viridiplantae; phylum Streptophyta; class Magnoliopsida; order Apiales; family Apiaceae; genus Oenanthe; species Oenanthe sinensis. The sequence goes on along the minus strand of CM053811.1, from coordinate 9,178,568 downwards.
TTCATGGAATAAATATTTTGTGTCAATTGGCACCTTTGATTCATGTAAAATAATGTATGTCAGTTTCTAGATGTTTAAAAATTTCCTTTTTCGGCAATGCACCCTTGTCTTGTTGCTTAACAATATGAATATATAATTGTGATTGATGATGATTCACCAAATTACTTTGAAGTTTTAATTACCAACCAAAAGACTTGACACAATCAAGTAAGTATTTTATATGCGTTGTGTTATTATATATTTTATTTGAATGATTGAGAAAGAAATAAAAATAAATACAATAAGTTAAAGCAGCTGTGTTTGTTTCTAAAAGTTGCATAATTTTTTAATAAGAATCTGCAACAAGTCATTTTTAGACTAAAGAGCATGTTAATTATCATTTCAAGATATAAAAACCTACAGTGATAAAAGTCAATTAATAAACAAATAATTAGATTGAAATTACCATTATCTATAATTTCAATTTTCAAGTGATGAAAGTTGAGTATCGTACATAACCATAATTTTGCAAGTACCTCAAGTCAGAAGATGATAGAAAAGGCCTTATTGTCAATTTCGAAATAAAAGTATGTTCTCCTTAGGGTAAGAAATGTATAGAAGGCTAAAAAAAAGATACTATAAATTTAGGTGTACAATCCTTTCTTATTATTATTATCCTGTACAACTGTACATTGAAAATTGGATAGGTACTATTTACTAATCGGAGGACAGCAAATGCCCCACGGCCTACAACACCGGTACATGTATCTTTGACCAATGCAAATGACACAAAAAGTCAACTAGAACGAGTTGCTCAAAATTGTATTGTCTGTTCTTAAATAAATATGTGCACCGGAAAGGTTCAAAAAGACAAATAAAATCTTAACAAAATCCTCCCTATCCGACTATTTGGAAAACATGTTTCGTCTTGAATTTAATTCATGTAGCATTTACTTCCTTCATTTTTAAATAATTTTCATTTTATTTTTAAATATAAATATAAATATATATATATATATATATAAAAGTTAATAATCGGTGCTTCGCAGATGATGAAAGATTAATGTTTAGATATACCAATTAAACTACAATCCTAAATTAAAACAAAATAGTATTGCAAGTTATTTTAAAATTCATTGGCCTTATCCCCATACGTTATTAGCATGATATATTGACCTTAAATTTCCACTGTTACAATAACTCCCTCCCTCTGTCAATATTAATTTTGTCCCCTAATAAAAATACGTTTTTAATACTTTTATTATAAATATAGTTTAAGTTCTATATTTAAGTTCCATGACTAGAAAATATGAACAAATATTTTGATATATAAGAAGACTCTTTACACCCATTTATACGTGCTTTGACTTCATAATAAAAATTATTATTTTTAAAATTTTATTTTTTTATATTTAATATAGATTACATATTTTAATTCATTAAAAAAATTATAATTTTTATTATATGATCAGAATACTTAAAAGTGTGTGTTAATAGTCAAAGTGATTTATTAAAAAAAATAGAGGAAGTATATTTATACCCAATTCGGTCCATAATTTCTAGAAATCAGACCTTATGCTCTACATTGATAACATTATGGTGGTCTGTGGGATATATTAAAAGGAGCTTGTAAGCTCTAAAATGTATACACCAAACAGACCCTATATCTGTTCCATGCGAGTATTAGTGGTTTTTAATTTTCTATTAACAGAAAAAAATCTATTTTTTGTCCCCAATGCCTTAATTCAATTCTCCCCTGTATCCAGTGCCGTACGTGTGCGAGTTTTTCAACCGCACATTGTCCTCAAATATGTTGAAGCACAGTTTTTTTTATGTGTATACATACATATATATATATATTGAAATGAAAAAAAGGTTAGAAAAAAACCTATAATTTTTTTTGAATTTTAAAAATTACAAACAAAGAAAAGATTAAAAAATATTACATATTTAAACAATTTTTATTTTTTTATCTTAAATAAGTTACATAAATTCTTGAAATAGTAATATAGAAAATTTGTTATTAGAAATAAATATTTACATTGAAAAACTATCTTTTAACTAGTAGTTTTAATGATTTAATTAAAATTAATTAATTTAAATGTGTAGACCAATTTTTTTTGGGGTGACAATATATACAATATTAAATCATCCAAGTAATGATTCAATCTTAAGGTAATTAATTTATTTTAAATTATATCCATTTTAATGTATATATATTGTATGAAACAGAACAATTTAAATATAAAATAATTGAATAATGAGTTTATACAATAATACAAATTTTAAAAAGTTTACATATAATTAATTTTTATGTCATTATTTTTCGATCAATGTTATATCATATTTTTTTATTATAACATAATATATTAAAATTTACATGTATAACTTATTTCTTTTAGATAAATTTTAACTTAACGTTCAAATATGTATTAGTTAGTTTCCTTCAAAAATGCTAGAAGATCAATTTTCAGATAATTTATGTAATCTATGTACCTATTTTATTTCTTTACAATTTTCAGCTAATTTTCATTATGTAATAAAATTATTTTATGCATTTTAATTGTTATATTTTCTTTTTCTAATTGTAAGTTAAATTTTATTATTTCATGTATTTTTATTCTTTTTAGTTATTAGGGCACTTTTTTCAATTTTGTACAGGGCACTCCGAATGTCAGGCACGGTTCTGCCTATATTGAAATTTATTGAACTGATAATAAAAAAGTATCCTAAGGAATGAATAAAGAAAAAGAACAACAGCACTAGTGTTATAGCAAAAAAACAATAAATAATATATGATGGCTCACTTTTGGATTTTCTGATTAGTCTTTAAAAATTAGTAGCGTTTTATTTTAATGTGTAATTTTAAAAAATTTACTTTTTTGTTTCAAATATCTATACACCCTAGCTTTGGAACTTGTACCAGGAAAAAGAATACTAGTGAAATTGGGAAGTTATTAGTTAATTAACTAGAGACCAATAGGTGTAGCCGTGTAGGCAAGCATATAGAACGTACAGGTGTTGTTGGTCATTTTTATTATAAAAGTTTGATTAGTTGCCTAGCAGGGGAGAACTGCTTTACCATAAGCACGAGGCCGACAACCAAATAAATAAATATACAATACTAATTTATATATTTAACTATTTGCATATTTAGAGAAGTCGACATATGTAAAAATATATACAATTTTAAGCATGGTTAATATAATAATAATAGTTTGAAATTTGTTAATAATCAGATTGGTCAGGTAATTAAGTAATTAGACAATAGATTCGCTCGACATAGCAATCGATAAGCTACAGATTTTCTTTCTTGTTTTCTCCAATAATTTAAGCATAGAGATTTTATTATATATATTATGGTACGAAAATAAAAAGAGACAAATAGGAAATGACGCACAGCAGACAATGAAACCACAATATATCTTATAGGTGGCGGTCATAAATTTGTGAAAGCTGAAAATAAATTTGTGTGGTTAAAATTACGAGCGATTGAATCCTATGCGTTATATCAATAGATTTTTGTGGGGTTGCGATGAGACAACTCAACTTAATTTATACATGCATCCCTTTCCTTCTATTTTAACAATAAAATATATGTATATATGCAGAAAAAGTTATACATATGAAATATTAATTTTGTTAAAAAAATTAAACTAGTGCTAAATATTTGAATTGGTTTTAGAATTTATTATTAAATAACGGGACACAATTATATGACATCCACCTTAATATTTATTTACTATAGTATTAATTAATAATAAAAATTGAAATTAATGCAATGCGATGGATGTCATATCATTTTATAACATTTCTTTTATTATATTGATATGGTACAATCATTAGTCTGAAGAAAATTTGGTAAGCTTCCTTCGCCACTCACCATTATTTTTATCACATCCTTCAATTATTAGAGCAGTTTTAACCGTGCGCATTTTGTTTACTTCGACAAACAAGTGAGCAGTGTCTTTAATTTATAAATTAAAAAATATAAGTTATGAGTACTTCATACTTGTAAGTTGTAATGCATCCTAAACATGTCCTCCTTCCCTTCTCAAATACTAGGCATTTTTAGAGATTTTTTTTATTTTATAATAATTTTTTATATGTAATTTTTAAATTTATCATTTTTAATATAAAACTTACTTTATTTACATATACAATTATTATAATATTATTAAATATTTACTTATCGTTTATTTTATTTTATTTGTAAATTAAAAACCTAAATAATTAATATAATATACTAAATCAATCACTAATTCACTAGGTGAGGAAACTTTCCTCAAATTTACCTCACATCCTTATATTCTATTAAAAATAATAAAATTAAATATTTAAAAATTTTAAGAACGGGGGAGTAATATTAATGAAGTCTTCCTTACATCCATTAATCCACCATTAATCCAGTGAGTTAGTTAAATACGGCTACGGGAAGCGCGGTTCGGTTTTTGGCTAAAATCGAAATCGGAACCGCATATTTTCGATTTTAAAAATTAAAAACCGCAACCGAATAATCGGTTTCGGTTTTAAAAAGATCGGTTCGATTTTTACCGGTTTGGTTTCGGTTAAAAATCGGATAAAAAATGAAAAAGTATATAATTTAAATTATTAAATATTTACATTCAAATATTTGAATCACATTCCGCATAATAACACTACGAAAAAAAGACAAGAAACTGTAACAAGTTAAACTTACTGTAACATGTAAGAAACTTTAATGAATTTATATAAATTTTATATTATCAGAATCACGTCTTCTCATACAAATATTTAAATATGCAATTCTATTAAACTATCGCATTTTTAATTGTGAAGTCAATCGGCATTGTATATACTAATCAGAGGATTTTTAACAGAATAGTTTACTTTAAACAATGAATCATGAATATGTATTGTGATTTATATTGCTTTATTTATAAGATAGACAACTTTTGTATACAACTATAACTCAAAATTAATTTTAGATTTTTCTGATAGAGTCTAAATGATGTAGTTTTATATAATTAATTTTAAGAAATTTTCTAAAGATAACGGTAAATACCTTTTACTATATATATATATATATTTATTTTAATTATCGGTTTGGTTCGGTTTTTTCCGGTTCGGTTTTAACCGGAACCGGAACCGATCAATCGGTTTGGTTTTTTATTTTTTGATTTTAGTTCGGGTTTTTTCGGTTTCGGTCTTTATCGATTTCGATTCGGTTTCGGTTCTTATTCGATTTTTTGCTCAAACCCTAAATACCGCTATCATTGACATGGGTGGATATTTAAACACTTGCACCGAGTTGCCTGTTTAATTGATTTTATAAACAGATACTACTTGTTACTTGTTAGTCTGTAGTTTGTAGTTACACATACATCGATTAAATGCATCATTAAGCATTTAAGCTCGCTAATTATTATGTTTACAAAGTTTTTTTTCTGAAATTTTCTCTCATACATTTATTAATATTAAAATATTTCTCATTTTACCTTTTTACACGTTTATTAAGGAGAATAGGAAAAATAATTGCACAAGTCATTTTAATTCTTTTTTTCTATATAAAATTTATTTTTTTAAGAAAAAATTAAAAATAATATTTGAGATTATTTTTTATATACTTGGAAAAAATAAAAGTGATGTGTAGGAAGTAATTTTTTTAAGAATTATCCTCTTTTTTTTATTTTTAATGTTAACTTCTTTCATATACATATTGAATTAATTTATTAATGAGTAGAAACTAAGTAGCTCAAATACTCAATAATGTTATTTCTTGTAAACAATTTTCTAATGTCAACATCATTACATTTTTCTACATTTGGTTTGCTTCAAAATTTTCTCAACAGCTCCATTCGTATAATATATAGTTATATATACCAATATGGCAAGCACTAAGGTAGTTGCAACAACTTTAGCCAAATTATTGGCAAAATTTAGGTGTACATTGGAGCTTTTAAAAAGGTTCTTGTTATAATAGGAACACAAATATGATTGTCAAATATTCAATAATTTTAAGTATTAAGTAGTAAATATGGTCTATGAAATTACAGTTTAGAGAACTTGTCCCAATATACAGCTATGTTAACATTCAATTAGTATTCATACTCACGCGGGATTCATGAATTTGGCTATAAATAGATTATACTACTTACATTTGTAAAACACACCAAAGTAATACAACTTGATTGTTAGTTTTAATTATCTTTTATACGGTCTCCTTCCTCTCGTTATAATATTAAATAGTACTAGTTATATTTATTTTACAACAGTTCCTAAATTAAAAGATCAATGCAACAATGCATGCATGAAATTCAAGAAGTATTGAGCATGGATGCTCATGTGGGTTCTATTAGTGGACTTGTAAATTGTAATGCATATGATGAGCCCACAAATGATATAAATTTGATGCCCTCGAACTAATATAACATTGTGTATGTTATAGTTTTGTTTTCCCTCTCAACGAGCCCACAAAAGTATTCAGCATGGATGCTCATATGGGTTCTATTAGTGGACTTGTAAATTGTAATGCATATGACGAGCCCACAAATGATATAAATTTGATGCCCTTGAACTAATATAACATTGTGTATGTTATAGTTTTGTTTTCCCTCTCTACGAGCCCACAAAATGATATAAATTTGATGCCCACAAAATGATATAAATTTGATTCCCTTGAAGTGAATACAAGTTTTTATTGTGTAGTTTGTGCGGGATTATTCTCTAATCAGTGTATGAAAGTCATTTGGTTCGGAACTTCCAAGTATAATGGATTTTGTTCATTTCAAACTCAAACTCATACCTGATGTTTAATTGAATTTTTTTAATTTTTAAACTCATACCTCAAACCCATAAGGTATGGGTTTCTGATATTTTAGGAAGATGAGTATGAGATGGAGGTATGCGTAATAAAATCAAAACTTTAAAACTTTTATCTTTATTTATAAAATTACTTGTTAATTTTTAAAATAAAATTTTAGAATGATGTTGTTTAATATTTAATGAATAATAGTGATTAATTTTTCGTATTAACTGCACATATTTTTTTTATTTATTAAAAAATATATGAAATTAATAAATTCACTTCACCATTCAACCAAACACGTAAAATGAAGAATGATACTTCATCCACATACCACCTTAACCCGATTCCTAATTCCAACCTCATATCACTTTGTGAACCAAACAACTTTACTTTGAGAATTATAAGCTATAAGGTATTTTTTACGAATATGATGTTTATTTATTTTTACCGCACTTAAAATTAAGTTTTAATGTATTTTATTTTACCACATGCACACTTGCCATGGACCATTTGTCTTTGTACATGTTATGAACCCCGGCGGGCTAGTGAGATCTAGAACTCCCATTAAATTCAATAAAAAAATTGTAGTCCCGCCAAAATAAAACTATTAGCTCATAACTAATCGTTCTTTGTTAGCTTTCGGTCTATCATTTTCCGGCTCCACCCACGATTATGAATGCTTCTTTTTTCTTTAGTTGTACAGATCAAGTGAAATGTACTATCGCACATTTTTATATACACTCACAAACAGTTTTATTCTTATTTCCATGCAAGATAGCCCGAAAACCATACAATAGTAGGAGGACACTAGGACTTCATATTCTCAGTTTCTTACACAATGCACACCAGGAAGGCAAACCTATATACATTTAGTACATTTCAAAACAACATTCAAATTTTATCATTTCTAGCCTATCTCCTAGAAAATTCTTTAGGTTCATGGTAACCAATGTCCTCAACTGCACCTACAGTGTTAAATAAACGTCGCTTGTTTATCTCCTCCACTAGAGTCCGGTGCAGCAATTGGCTACGTACATCCACAAATGACCCTACCCGCGACATTCTCTTTTCATTCCTGCTGCTATTAGAACCATATGAAGAATGACATTGCTTTTCACGAGACTGTTGTGAAATTCTTGTACTACATTTCTGATGTTTTGCATTGAAATCCTGCTCTCCTCTTTTGAAGCTTAATGAATCAAAATCTTTTTCGATATAATTCACATTGGAGTACTTGAAGGAGGCTAATGAGCTTTGTGAACTTGCATCATCATTCAAGAGTAAATCACCTGCACCAATTCAATAATTAATCAACCATATAAAATCTTCCCAATAATCTTGTACTGTGTAAAAGTATATGCACATTGGAACTTTTTGTTTAGCCAACATACACATTTGACTCCTATGTTCTGTACCTGTGGAAATCAAAGACCTATCATATGATGTTTAATGTATACCATTTTTATAATTGAGGTTTTGAAGAAACATCCAAGTCTATCAATTTAATGAAACAACCGATGGAACTTGTAAGTTGTACCTAGTACCTAGTAATATATGGATAGATTGCAGTTACCTTGAGGCCAATCGTGATTGGAGGTGAAAAGGCCTGGAAGGGAAGCATGAGAGGAATTTTGGGAGGAAGGGGAATAAAAAGGGTGGTGGATTATACCATCTTCGTCATCATTGTCATTGTAATTGAAGCTTTGTTGTTGATGAAGAAGGTTTTGAACTATGTTGGATTCTTTCCAGTTTGGAAGCAGGGCAGATATTTCTTTATCAATCATCTCAGCAATTTCAGTTGAATCCCAATCAGTAATCTCTAATTCCTTCACCATTTCGGAGGCAACATCCAGTGCAGTATCACTTGCAATATCATACGGAAAATATATGTTCCTAGCTTGACCTATATCATAATAGTCCTCATTAGATTGTTCATTGGTAAGTAATTGTAAGCTACTCTACTAATCATTACTAAGCACACAATATCATAAGGACCCGCAAGTAATTCGACAACATTGTACTTGTGATATCTGTAGGGCCGCAGAGGATAACAAAAGTTTAGTTAAGTACCATTCTTGTCAGAGATCTGTACTTTGAGAAAGATGGTATCATCTTCGGAATTCATAGTTCCAGTGATCATCATCTTTGTATTTTTTGTTGGAGCTTTTCTCAAAGGCTGAGAAATTGACTTGTGACCATTATCAGATGGAATAGGTATTCTCAGTATGGCTGAGGCCAGTAGCCTGTCTTCATGATGAGGGCTTACAGGTTCTTTATCTTCATCAGGAGCAAGAAATGGATCCATCAACAGTTCAGTAGCAGACGGCCTGTTGGAAGCCATAGCCAAGCATTTTCCAACAAACTCTTGAGCTTTAACATCCTTAATCTTGTAGAATGCTTTTGGAAGATTTCCCTATATTAATATATTATAGGTAAGTACACAGTTCATACTTATCTTTATAGTTTAGGTATACGTTTATATGAACCATAACATTTTTTTATGGAAATTAAATTTAAGATTCATACTTACTGAAGTCACTTTCTTGTAAATTTGTGCTGGATTGGAGCACTCACTATACGGAAACTCTGAAGTAAGCATCTCCAGCATGCACATACCAAATGAGTATATGTCTACAAGCTCATTGTATTCTTCTTCGTAGAGTTCTGGTGCCATAAATTCTGGTGTGCCTGTTGGTTGACATGCATACATTTAGCAGTTAATTAGCAAGTTACTAGCAGCACTAAAATACATATTATACTAGGTAACTTTTTGACATGTCACTAAACTCTAAAAACCAATTTGGTATATTCTGAATCTCAACAATTCAACATCTATATGTATTCTAAAAAATCAGAAGTAACTGCAGGAAAATGACATTTTGAGTTGCAATTTCTTGTTGTTTAGGTGTATGTCTTTAATAGGCTTTATGTCACGTCTTCTCGTGTGATATGAGTTTGGATCATGAAATTTTAATCTGTTGTTGAAAAATCTTACAATAGACTTGCCGTGATTTTAAATAGCACCATCAAACTGTGACTTCAGTAATCAGCATGGGTTCTGTTTCATAAATCTACGACATCCAAGTTTAGTGTATGCAAAAGCATATACTTGCACAAACACATTACTAATTAGGATTTAATGTGTCCAGATCAAGGTTTATATGGTTTAAAATGAATTTTAGTTCAATAACAATTACAACTAATATTTGGGGGAGGTAGAGAGAACTACCTATAACACTGTGAGCTTGTTTGGACCTGCAAAGGGTGGCGGCTAAACCAAGATCGCCAATCTTGACTTGTCCGAGATTCCCATTGACAAAGATGTTGTCACACTTTAGGTCTCGATGGATCACTGGTGGATCATGGCCATGAAGATAAATAAGACCTTCAAGTATTTGGCGTGCCCATTTTTTGATAGCTTGAATGCTCACTCTCCTGTACTTCTGCCTGTACCTATGTATACATTAACATGATCACCAACGGTACCATATATAAAATATCATTCATACGTAATTGCGTGTCCCATGGGGTACTAAAAGTTGCAATTATCTCATTGTTTGTATATGATGATTATTATATCTATCAAGAAAAAAAAGAGAAATGAATAAAGCTTAAAAAGCCATTCTGAATCATATGACATCTTACTCAAACTTCCAACACCAAATTTGCACGAAGAAGAAGATTAAAATACGTAGTCTGGTCTGTACTTGGGATTATTTGTAATTTAAGGATGTGAATAATTGATTATCAGCCATAGAAGCTCCATGGATTACAGAGAAACAGGAACACACATGTCCAACAAAAATTTAATCCAATTAACTAAATCAGAGTCTTCCAATCATTTATACTTTGCAGTTCATCCAGTTGTAAATGAACTCAGGCTGAAAATAATTATCATTCATATAGACAAAAGTGACGCATGCATGCTTACTCTCGGAGAGTGCCTGAGGTAAACATTTCAGTGATGAAATTGAAGGTTCTTCGATTGACATCAATCCAAGAACTATAGAATTGCATGATGGAATCATGATCTAAAGTCTTGAGGAGGTGGACTTCAGAATAGAGGCGGTGGAGTTCATCTGGACACCGAAACACATCGTTCAGTTTCACCTGATTCCATGCTACCTCCATTCCAAGTTCCTCATCATATGCCCTATACACTGTCTTCATTGCCCCTTTACCAAGAACATCCCTTAACTGCTCACATTTGATACATAATAGGATTAAAACATACGTTATTAGCTCATCATCCAGACTTAACAACCAATCTTGAATTAAAACCAATATCATATATAATAGATGTTAAAACCATTTTTTCGTATAAACAAGAAGAGATCGAGGAGAGAGGTACAAGCCTATAATCTATACTCTTTGGTAAAGGTCCTTAATTTCTAGATAAAATTAAAATACACTAAAACAATCTAGTAATCCAAAATGTATTACTAGATTAAGTAAATTAATATGCTACCAAAGGCCATTATAGCTTAAGCAATCCTTATAAAGTCAACTTGGAAGTAGAGTTTAGTATAGATCAATATGAACAATTCTACAATATAATCTATATTTTGAATAAACTATTCATATCAACTAAATGATTAGAGATTCAGCAACTTGAAGGATTAATTGTGTGTGAATAATAGCCGTCCAGTTCTTAGAACAACGACCATGAATAAGCGTATAGAGTAAGATGAACTTAATTTCTAGACTTATAAAGAGATTTGCATAAAGTAGAAACATACACGTCCATATCGACCAGATGGATCCATTTCAGCATAATCTCCTGCGTCCATTCTGTACATGGCCGGATCAGCAATGATTTATATAGGAACACTATTAACTAATTATCGATTGCTAACGAGAAACTATCCAACTATTATTATGTATATATATTAAAACGAGAGGTACTAAAATTATCTACTAATATCTTAAAGGTTATGAAAGAGGAGGGGGGGATTGGATGTTAGAAAATCCGAGGTTTCCCTTCGTGATTTTCATAAGAGAAGAGACCAAATAAAAGCCAGAAGAGTCTTGAGTAATCAATCCTTAGCATAATCCATGCCATTCGAACAACCTCACGTGAGAACTCGTATTCTTGAGTATTCATTTATCTTTTCAACAAGACAAGTCAATATATATGTAACTGAAATATACGTAGTGAAGATGAGAAAGTAGATATGAGATTGATTTGAGAGGTGAAAATCAATGGTCTTGATAGAAAGTTAGTGCGAAAGAGAAAGACACTCTTTTTTGTTAACTACAGCTTAACAAAGTGGACATAATATGATTAACGAACGTAGAGATATTGATCAAAACAAACTAATTATGGCTGGACTCCGGAACTTGAAAAATCGATGACCACGTTTTGGTAATGCCATGTCTGCGAAAATTGATGTACAAGGTGAATTTCGTATCAGTAATTTATATGGATGAAAGGTAAGAAATAGAGACAAAACAGGGAAGATTTGAAGATCAGGAACAAAAGGTAAGATACAAAAAGGTGGTATTGGTAAAGCTTATATAAACTAAAACAGATTGTCTTACGGAACTTCTGAGAGGTCCCGGATGGCCTCCAATATTTAACTACTATAACCCAAATATTTAAATTAGCTTGATTGTGAAACTTTGATGACACTCGTCTAAATTTACCATTGAATGTTTGAGAAGGTGTATTCCACAGTAGCAGCTAACTTCTAAATTGTAAGCCTTAAATTGACTTCTATAATCTGGATACACCTATATATATAAAAGGCGGATCTCTGACATAAAACTGCTGATACATGATTATAACTATTGCTTGTCACCGACCCGAACCCATATATAAACTCGAATATTTTTATAGAAACCATACAACAGATTGACTTTCATGTCGAGAATGGGCTAAAATTATCAAGCTCAAGGTTAAAACTCAGAATTCGATGGTTTTTTAAGTAACTTGAACGTGGCCGCAACTAAAAAATGTATTCATTTTTAGTTAGCTTGACCGAAGCAAAATTTACGTGTCACTTATAGATTTGTTTGTAAAGAAGATAATTCAACTCTTCTACATTGTTATATATATATATAAAAGTCTATGTAAATATATGTAAGTCCCCTTGTCATCATTAGAGATGGTTGGTATGAGTTTAAAGAGAGATGAAACATTCAAAAAACAAAATGAGTTTGTTATTAGAAATATCAAATAATGTGCATAGGGATTATTAATCAGCTGCTTATATATATATATAGTAGTAATAGACAAGATGTATGGTAAGTAGAGCTGTCAAAAAAATCCGAATAATCTGATATCCGTCCGGAATATTTGTATTCGTATTCGAGATAAAGCAGATATTATTCGTATCCGAGACAAACCAGATATTATCCGTATCTGAATCCGACAATTTCGGATACGAATATGGATATAGGCATATTCGTGTCTGAAAAAATCCGAATCCGAAATTAAATATATATGATATTTAAATAATATATATATATATATATATATAATTTAAAATTTATTCTATTAATTTTGTAGTGTGTGTGTATATATTCATTAAATAATATATTTATACAAATTTTATATAATTGTAAAAATATCATTTGAGTTTAATATTATAAAGATAACAAAATTAGATTGAAAAGATAAATAAAAATTAATTTTTTTAAAAATAAAATAGGCTTAAATCCTTTTAACTCATAACTCAATTTTAAAAAATTAAATTAAAATTTTAATATATTTTTGCAATTTTTTTTTTGAATTTTTAATATAAATTAAAAAAACTTATAAAAAATCGGATTCGGATCCGGATATTATCTGCATTCGAATAATATTCGTCGGATCCGGATTCGAATATTAACCTTTAAAATATTTCGGATTCGGATACAGATTCGGATACGTATTTTCGAATTCGAATACAGACAAATCCGTATCCGAATTATCCGTTTAACAACAATGAGGTCCACTAGCTAGACGCCATGCACACAACAAATTATAACATCGATCAATACATTATATATTTGATCTGTTGAGGCATCATCACTTGGTTGACAAAAACAAACAGATACAACCTTCTTCATCTTCTCTATCATCTCACTTTCTACTTCTTCAATCCCCCCACCCCACCACTTTCTTTAATACTTATCCTTTATATATCTTATATCATCATTTTGTATTTTTCACACACACGGAGATATTTAATATCATCATGTTGTATCTGTATTCTTCACACGCATGAAGATACATTATATCTCATAATTATAATTTTCTACATGACACTAAAATATAATTTTTGGATTTAGACGGTATAGTAGACCCAAAAAAAAAAGGCACACAAACAAATATAAAATATATTCCCGTCCCAATTTACGGGTCTTATTTGATTTTTTCAGTCAAATTAACCAAGACTGAAAATTATATTTATTATATAATTATAAAAATTATATCATTAGAAAGTATATATAATTTTTTTTAAATGTAATTTTTAGTTTTTCTAAAAAATTATAAAAAAATAATTTATAAATCGTAGTCAAAATTTGGTTAATTTGACCATTAAAAATCAAACAAGATAGTTGATTCGAGACCGAGGGAGTTTTTAGTTTTTACTATACGAAAATATACAAAATAGATATATTTATTATTATATGAAATATATTCTTTTCCTCATAATTGTTTGTTACTTTAATATATATATATATATATATATATATATATATATATATATATATATATATATATATATATATTAAAGTGCGTAAAATTGATAACTCCACAAATTTATTTTTTAATAAAAATTTAATATTTGAATATTTATTTGAAAAAAAATAAAATAAATTAATGAAGTCATCTTTCTAATGCACTTAAAATACGTATGTACAAAAAATGAAGGTGACAATTACTATAAAACGGACGGGAGAAGTATATAAACAGTGACCAAGAAACCTCATATTCTGTTTTAAAAATATTTAAATATAATACATAATTTTGGTATGTCGGTATCCTAAATTTTAAGAAAATCGGTAACTTAATAAAAACTCATATTTATCTTAGATTCATTTTCATAAGAAGACAACACTTTTTTGTAGCAGAACACACTTCGTTTTGTAATAGAATGCACTTTAGTCTGCAATCGAATTGAGTACTTTTGCAAAATATTGTGTTCTGCAGCAAGGGTTTTGCAATGTGCACGAATATATATGATATGTGAGAACATATTTATACATAAATACAATACTTTGTTCTTTGTTGTAATATAATATATTTTACTGCAAAGAATGTAAATATTATATTAGTGATGCTCCACGGATATATATAATACGAAAATACACAAATTTATTTTGTGTTATTTATGAGTGTGATATTTAGATACACAAAATTTGAACGTAAACTACAGGAGACTAGAAGACACGGCATGATTGTCATATTTAATATACACACATATACTAGTTGTTTAATCTCTCTGATTTGTCCAGGACACCGAGTAATACAACTCGGATTCGACTCGTTAAAAACGAATATAATTCATATTCGTATAAAAAATAAGTGAATTCGAATCTTATATTATAATTTGAACGAATACCGAGTCGGATATTATCAATATGATATTCGATCATATTTATTTTGAGATTTGAATTCGTAAGTTATATATATTATTATATATAATATATAATATTTATATTAAAATAATACTCTACAAAATGATCACATTTTAATTTTTAATGAACAATTATTCCGGTATTCTTAATTCTATAAAATTATTACATATGAATTCGAATTCGAATATGCTAAAATGAGTAGCGGTATTAATTCGAGTCGAACCGAATCAAATACGAATTTCGATATTCGAACTCAAGTCAAATCTAAGCAAAATGTTAAAATTTTAATTCAAATTCGGACCAAATTTGAACAAGTAATTATAAATTCAATTCAAATCGAATCTAATCATACTGTTATTTACACTTATTCAACTCGATTTCACCTATCATAATTTGAGGAATAAAAAACACTATTTGAATATATAACTTTTTCAATTTTTTTTGAATAAAAATATAATACTTCAATTATTATTAAGAAAAAGAAAATCGTAAAAATAATACATCTAAGTAGTTTTTTTTATGTCATAAATCACGTGTAAAAAGTCCAAACGGTTATTATTTTGGAAGAGAGGGAGGATATACATAAACGGCTGTTAGAAAATATATATTTATACGTGTTGTGAAATTGTAAGGTTGTAGTTAGGCGTACAATTTAGTAAATTTATATTAGTGATGTACAAAAAATTTATCGGATCGGATCGATTCTAGGTATAATTTTTTTCGCTATCTTTTTTAGAGGACTGTCTAAAATTCCAATTAAAAAGTAAAGTTCCAACTAAAAATATGAAATGATTTTTTATTATCTCAATTGAAGTAATGAGTCCCCCAAATATTTGGGGACTCATTACTTCAACTAGTCTCCATGTTCCTCGAACGGATATCTTAATTATTGAGAAGGTTGCCTAAAAACGGTATATAAGGCGTACATTGAACTTGGTAAAATGAAATGGTTGAATAATTGAAAAATGAGATTATTCCTGATTTCACTTAAAATATAAGATTTTTGATAAACCCGATTCGGACTAGATTAGTCCTTTTCGAGTTAAGTTTTTCCAGATTATTTATAAATTGTATCGGGCTAAATTTTTGGATCCGAAATTTTTGTACATTTCTAATGCGCATTATTTTAAATTGTCAACTGTTTTTCAATATGTAAATTTGTTTGATCACTCTTACGCCGCAGAAGAATTTTGGTAGTGTATACGTGGCAAATGCATTGAACTTTTATTTGGTGTAGTTTATATTACCGCTGGTCATATTTATAAATCGTTTGATTTTTTGCACCTAAAATTTTAGGTGTTTTGACCAAATAGTTAGAATCAATATTTTTTTTAAAAAATTTATGAATTAAAATTTAAATATTATATTTTTATTTTAAAAAAAAATTAAAAAAATATCAATTTTAACTATATGATCAAAACACTTAAAATTGCGTGCAAAAAGTTCAATGACGTATGTGAAGGAGGGAGTACTACTATGTGATGTAAGCTAATATTGATTGATACTGTATAATACATATCATATCTCGCAACTTGTGTTATTAACAAAACATGTAGTTCAAGAAAATACAAAACTGAATTTTCCCTGACAGATAACTAACACCTCGCGCCTGTGGTTATATAAAATCTAGAGCTCTTTTCTTAGTTATTGTCGAGTTAGAATATAATATAATATCATATTAAATCATCCTCCCCTCTCCTAATTAAAATCTCAAGGTGTTAGGGCTTAGGAAGAGGTCTTGTCACAATCATATATTATATTCCAACACGTCGTCGGTATAGAATAATACACATGTTGAACTTTTATAGCTTTTAAGCATTTAGCAAAAACTGAAAGATAGGCTGATATATTCTAATTCCCAGGATAGAGGACTTGTTTAATATAATTACGTCCCCAGCTCATCGACTTCCATCTAGAAACCGATTATTTACTAGGTGAAAATGCCACCAGGAATACTAGTTCAGATTAAAAGATGTTCCTCGTCGTAGGCGCATCTCCAGGCTACAATAACCACAATGGTGCTATCAATCTAGTAGCAGCAAAAAAAGTTTCATATGATAACATATTACCATCACATATATAATTAAACTAGTCTTCTGATTATAAGTTTATAATGTACATAAGGGGGGGTCACCAAACAAGAGCCATGCCAAAAAATAGAGAGGAAATTACTGAATGTTGGCTATACTTTACACCGATTTTTAAAACAGTGGCCAAATTTTTGGATTCTCAAAATAATAGCTAACTTTTCTTTTCACATTTAAAAAAATTGGCTCTTGTCAACTCCCGTTAAATTTTCGCCGTTAATTAATACATGTAAAGAGTAAAATACAAATGATGACCATAATTTACACCGATTTTCAAAATAGTTGTCAAACTTTCAAATCCTCAAAATAGTGACTAACGTTTCGGTAAACAAATAGATGCAAGCACAATTTAAATAATCCATTTTTTCCTTTCCTTTTTTTCACTTCTTGCAATTCAATCAATTAAGTGCTCAACTTTCATTTTTTTCAACTTTCTCACAAGACCAAGAATCAAAATTTTAACTCAATTATAGAGAGGAGTATCCATCCATCGAAAAACCCACAACTAACCTGATGATCAGAGCAATTTATGAATCGACGCTTAGTATTAGCATCTGTACATGCAACTCTCTCGACTACAACTCTCTTACAATGACAATATGTAATTGTTATTGTTATTATATGGTTTTTTAAGTTAAAAATCTAGGTTAATAGTTGTAGATTTGATAATACACATGGTGTATATTAAATATACATACAATATGATTGTTTGTACTTTATAAAAAACATATTTTACCCTTGTGCGAGGTAGTTGACGGGAGTCATTCTTTTAAAAGACGAAAATAAAGATTGGTCACTCTTTTGAAAATCTGAAAGTTTGGCCACTATTTTGAAATTCGGTGTAAACTACGAACATCATTCTGTAATTTACTCTTTAAATATATTAGTTAGCGACGAAAACTTAACGGAAATTGACGGGAGCCATTCTTTTAAAAGGCGGAAAGAAAGATTAGCCACTATTTTGAGATTCTCAAAGGTTGACCACTATTTTAAAAATTGGTGTAAAATACAGCCACCATCCTATAATTTACTCAAAAATAAACATAAGAACCCCCTGAAAAAGTTAAATGGGGAAAAAGATGCAGACAAATTAGCAGAATCTACAACATGACTTTCAAACCATACAAAAAGACAAAAAAAACATTTCATGTATCATGCATGTGAGAGTTGTTAAGTTTGCCATGTGAGAGTTGTTAAGTTACCAAGTTACGAAGGTGTTAGGAGGAGGATTTATGCGACGGCCGGTTCTGATACCATGTCAAGTTATCGGTTTTCTTAAAACTCAAAAGTGTTAGGAGTAGGACTTGCTAGAATCTTATATTATATTCTAACAAGAGTCTCATGCACATTTTGGTATAGTACAAACTGTGCCGCTTAGATTTGAAGTTTCGGACATGACACAGATCCAGAGTCAGACTTGTTAATTTTAAGAATTGTGACAGGGATCCTCTGTTTTTATTTTGCAATGGGTCGGAGACAAGTGCTAATTCTTTGAATGCCATTAAAAGACGAGATAATTCATTGTGCGATTTTGGGGTGATCACAGATTACATAAACACACTAATGTTGTCATTCAATTATATCGGGTTTTCTCATGTCAAAAGGGATGACAATATTCGAACTCATGATTTAGCTAAGTTGGCTTTGAGTTTAAAAGCCTCTAAGGTGCGGATACAGGATTTTCCTCTCTGTATAAGCCCAACCATGATCTACCTCATCCAAATAGTTGGTGTTTTGGCTAGTGTTTCTCCATTAGAAAAAAACCTATTTGCTTTGTTCTAAACACCCAATACATAAACTCCAATAAAATGAAGAATGTAATATCATTAATGAAGACATAATCTTCTTCTACACTCTGAAACAGCCTCAAATTTAATTTGATGCAAGGTTTTAACTTCCTACAATATATCGAAGTGCCTAGATTGAACATGTATGATGAGGTATCAATGTTTTCATACATGTGTGGTGGAGCACTAAATTCTTAAACCTGTGTAACAACTACATTAACAGTACTAGATTGCTGCTGTCTGGAACTGCCACTTTCTGGTTGCTGTGTGACACAACTTTCATCAGCAACTCGTGAAGTCGAATGTTCAAGCAATGAACGACGACAAATTGGGCACGAAGAATGTGACTGCAGCCATGTGTCTATGCACTTGACATGAAAACCGTGACTACACTTTGGCAGAACTCGAACTTTTTCTCCTTCGACAAATTCCCCTAGACAAATAGGGCATTCACTGGTTGAAAACTTCACTTCTGATCCATAAATTGCAATTGGAATCTTACGGAGAGTATGCTTTTTCACTCCGGTGGTAGCTAATCGAGCTGCAGCTTGTTGTGGTGTCTCTGTACCAAACCTATGAGTACAGCGTAGTAGGCAACGAATAATTGAGTTGAGTCCTAGTGCACATAATAGTGCACATAGTAAAGCTGCCAATATAATCACCATATTTGTGTCGAATTTTGTCTCGTTGATGTAATGTTTTGGCCGAATACTGACACTGGCTGGTGGCATGCTTGGCCCAGCATGAACAAGCAGGTGGCGCAAATGAACCATTTTTGGATAGTTCAGAAATATTTTGCAAGGAAAAGAAAGAAAATGTTTGATATTTTTCGCTTCCTTCTTTTTTGAGGATAAGCTAATATTGTGTGTGAAGATTCCAACTAGAAAATGACAGTGAAGAGCATCTTTTTTTCTTTTTGGTTTGGGATAAGAAGGGATGGTAAGTTGTTCAAAGGATCAGTTTGGTGCTTGTATGAATTGGGATCTTTTGGGGGCTGCAAGATTCGAGCTTTGTAGTACGGGAATGGTCCTCTTTGTGAGAGTACGGAAATGGTCCTCTTTGTTATCGATCCAAAAGCCCAAGTATAATTATAAAGAGAAGAAACTAATGAGATTCGTATTTGAAAATTTGAATTTTGTTCTAATTTGTTAGAAGCGAGTTGAGTTGAATTGTGGTTCTAAAACTGTGCCACTTCTGTGGCCTATATATATGGAAGAGGCCTTCAAGCCAGCAGATTCATTAAAATCAATAAAAGGTTAAAGTAAAGATTCATACCTATCTAAAGTCTAAACCAACCATTTTGAGATCCTTGATTACTATTAATTAAATTTAAAATCCTAGTACCAAATCCAAAATCAATTCTTTTTCATCATACACTTATCAAAAGTTATCTCCAGCTGTACATGGGTTAAAAGCAAGTACTAGATCATGTACTTACATATATCTAATGATTTGTTTGAGTGATGGTGGTCTTTGTAGTTGCAATTATTCTAATTGTAGAGGATTACTTTTTGATATGAAATGAAGTGAATGAGCAATGTAAACAAGAACAAAATATCAAGTTGATGGGTTCTTGTGCACAAAAATCTTTGGAATCAATCACTTTAGGGGCCAAGTGGCAAATACCAAACTTCTTTTATACCTTTTTTTTGAGTAAAATCTTCTTTTGTACCTAAAAAGCTAAATGCGGTCAACCTTTCTGCTGGCGCTTTTCGAGCTTCTAAATTTGGTACCGACAAAATATGAGGTCCATCACCGTAATCAAGATCTAGGGTTGTGTTTTTTACCTAAAAAGTCACCGGAGTATGGTGGTTGTTGAATATTGGGGGCTAAGATTGTTAGAGTTTTTTAGTTGGTGGGGGCTCTCAACGTCTAACCCTTAACAATGTGCCTACGTACCCCTATTTATAACAAGAGATTAAGCTCACGTAATTCTTGCTGAATCAGAGGTCCGATAAGAAAAGACAAGAGAAACCTACTTGTAAGAGGACTCTACATTCGGGTTTGTTTGGATAGGACAAAACTCAGTATAAGGTTCAAGGACTTTATGGATCCGACATTGACCCGGAAACCGTGGGCTCTAGCCGATCCACTACAGCTATTTCATTGGATACCTTGATTGGAGGCAAACACTAAATCCATCACAAATGTAGGACACATCTTAAACCCCTAGACGAGGACAACCCGCTATTCAGAGAAATAATAAATTTGGATTTTACTGATATGGTGTTAGCAATTTTTTTCAATTATGTAATACGGAAAAACTCACTTCTGAGGAATCTGAAATTAATTTTATTCAAGAAATATTAAAGAGATAAAGTTGAAAGAGTGGAAAAAAGAAATTTTAGTTGGTAACATGAGCCTTCATTCTAACAGGCTAGATAGAGCATAAGAGGTAAACATTATTTAGGCCTATTCTTCAACAATCGATACATTGTTTACCGCCTTAAATATTTGTAGATCAATCTAAATCAATATTTTGCTTAACAAATTAGTGTATGGGACTTGCAAAGATAGTCTGAATCAATTTAGGCTACAATGTAGCATGTCAATAGTATTAGTAAATAGTGCTGAATCGCCTGTTCGCCTGACCCGTCACGCCCTAGGAAAAAGAACGAGCAAGAAAAGAATCCATGTATAATGCTAGTTACTTCCGCAATAACTATGTCTGGTGTGAGTTGATTTCTTGTTCATATGACCTTTTCGTCTATCCGGGTGTGGGATGGTCGTTTAACCTCTGTATTCATCTCGTCCCTTATTAATTTCTTTCACTGTATTAGTTCCAAAATTGAGTCTCTATCATTTTCTAGCTCTTTGGGAAGAGTTGAACAGTACAGTAAAGAGAACATTAATGATCTCATGCACGAAAATGAATATTGGAAAAGCAAATGTTGCCGAGTTCAAAATTATGTGAGAAAGGAATTGGAGGACTAACGAGTAACGAAGAAAGAATCTACCTACTTTCTGCTTCAATTAGTTAATAATGCAAATAAAACATGATCAAAAGTTCAAAACCACAGGAAAGGAAGAACTCTGCCATATATATCTATGCTTAAAAATATTACAAACTTAAACTGCTATAAAATATATGGTTTTGTATGTTTCTTATGATACTTATCCTAGTTGTCAATATCATATATGTCTATGTAGTGGTTATCTGCTCAATGTGTGGCAGTGACAAATGGAGATACCGATGTCATAGAGATTACAGACAGGATATCTTGCTCCCCTGTACGAGGTTTTCATAAGGAGTGGGAATTGGAGGGGAAGGCTATAAGCAGTCTCTGAGGTTCTTACTATGTGGATATGATCCAGTTCTACTCATTGTATACAAATATATTGATTCTCTGTTTGATGTTTAACCAAGTCTAGCTGACTTCCATTATGTTGTGTTCCTCGGAAGATTAGATAGATGCTAAGCCTGTCAATCCTGTAAAGCACTGTAAGAGAGACTACCACTCTACCAGATATCGGAACGATGGGAAACCTTAATGGGCAACAACTTAAGAATGACTACCTCTCTACCAGATATCGAAAAAATAGGAGACAATAATTTCTGATAGACAGTATTGGATAACAGAGCAAACTTATCTGTATCAAAGTCCCAGAACGAAACACCAACAGAGGTTTACGACCTTAACCACAAGACAAGAATAATCTAGCCAGGTTTATAAATCCGACCTGGATCAAATAAAATAAATACTTCTGCATCAGTGGGTTTAAAAGTAGAAGGGTTGAAACTCCTTGCATGTTTACTACGGGTGCCTTGCAGTTTTCTGGGGACATTACTTTTGCTAAAGGAATAAAACTATCTAGTAGCAGCAGCTAAAATATTTCCATTAGAGGCAACCACAGAGTAAGCAGAAGGAAACGGCAGAAAATTACCCAATCTGGTCCAAGAAAACCTGTATTTTTTTTCTGTTAATGTTTAAAGCAGCAGTGCTTTTCTCCTCTTTTGTTTAAACATAAGAAGCACTTCCATTTAGTGGATACATGTGGTGTTTGTTGGATTTGAAACTAACTACTGCATAATATAACAACACAAACTAATAGTTTTCACTTTCATAAAACATGATAATACAATACTAAAACATAACCTACTAAACATAACCTATCTTAAATAGTGGAAGTTATAACTAGGGGTGTGCATTCGGTTAACCGAAACCGAAACCGAATTTTTTTTCGGTTAACTGAAACCGAAATATTCAAAAAATGACTACCGAAAACCGAACCGAAATTAATTCGGTTTTAAACCGAACCGAAATTATTATTTCGGTTATTTACCGAAAACCGAAATATAAAACCGAAATTTAATAAAAATTATAAATTACACATCAATTAAATTTAATATTTAAATTTATATTAAAAACAAAAAACAAAAAACAACTTAATATATTAAAATTGCGATGTTCGAGTAACTCTACAAACTACTGCTGTACTAGACTAGTAAGTTCCTGTAGCTATATGCAGAAATGAACCTTAGAAGATATATTTGATAGGAAATAATATAATTAAATATAATTATTAAAATTAATAAGCATATAAAAAGTGGGTAATTATTGAAGTAAAAAAAGAATATAATTAATTATATGTGGGTGACAAGAGGCCATAAGTATAAGAACGAGAAGGTAATTAATACAATTATTAATTAATATTTATGATATTATATATATTCGGTTATTTATTTCGGTTATTCGGTTAACCGCGGTTAAAAACCGAATTACCGAATAACCGAATTTTTGAAAAATCCTTACCGAAAACCGAACCGAAATTCAAAATATGGTTAACCGAACCGAAAATATTTCGGTTATTCGGTTCGGTTTTCGGTTAACCGAACCGAATGCACACCCCTAGTTATAACCACTACAATAACTACTAATTCAAATCATACTAATCCTAAATATCAGTTTTCCGGTTGATGCAACTGCCTGAATAACTACCATATATTCTATTTTATTTAAAAACACTTAACTTCTAACAACAAGTCACATGACACTTAAACTAAATAAACACACTTCACACATAATTTGTTGCAGCAGCTAAGGCATATGTTAACAATGTTATTTGTGTTAAATACTCCTATACTATTTGTTTTGTGAGTTTCTCAAGGGGGATAGTTACAGACTTACAGCAGATTAATTAGAAAGATCCAAGTTATAATATGGTATCTGTTGAGTTACTGATTATTG
This sequence comes from Oenanthe sinensis, assembly GCA_028671895.1. Classification (NCBI taxonomy): domain Eukaryota; kingdom Viridiplantae; phylum Streptophyta; class Magnoliopsida; order Apiales; family Apiaceae; genus Oenanthe; species Oenanthe sinensis. The sequence goes on along the minus strand of CM053811.1, from coordinate 9,154,171 downwards.
GGCTGGGTTCGGAAGTTTTTAGTTAATTTATTGCATTTGTTGAACATTTATCCTTCTAGTTTCACTTCCATGCATAGGTAGTTTTCAGTTTATCTCGTACAGATTCTGTTAACTTGCTAACCAGTGATCATATACTTGGATTGTAGTGTTTGTTGTGTTTTTAAAGAAATCCAAGTATAAGCACTATAGATCATAATTCAATACTACTGGTCAATAAAGTTGATTGTACATGGCTGTGAGATGTCGATCGACCCTCACAACTTTATTTAATAAATATATCAAGCTTCTCCTGATCCCAGTTCATATACATTGTAATCAAACACAACTATGTAGAAGATATAGATATAAAGGAATATGCAGATCTTCTTGGCACATATAGCAGCTTGTACCATAAAATCCACACATACCCTTCCCATCCTATAAAGCATGAATATTTTTAGCAGCTCTAGCTCACTGAACCCTGCAAAACATATATTACTGAGCTGCACAGCTGCATGGTTTTTCTCTATATCTGTGTAGTGCCTAGATTTCACCACTTTGTAGTCGGAACTTGAACTTTCCTGAGCTTTGTTACAACTCATAATTTCGGAAAAGATAAAGTTTTTTTGTTTGATTCACCACTATGTAACTAGAATCTACATGATTAATTCTGATAAATTAGATCATTTAACAGTTAAATGACTATGTAACTTGTGGTGACCTTGGGATCTAGGTAACTAAGTTCCCATGTTTTGGTGAAAGTATAAAAACTTGAGAGTTGAAGTTCCTCTGTCCAACATGAGATTTAGTGAACTGGACAAAGTAATCCACTTAGGTTCCAGATATCTTATGTCGAGAAAAAAATGATTTAGCCTTGAATAGTACATAGTATAACAAAGAAGTTTGTGTGTGTGTGAGGGGGAGGGGGGGGGGGGGGTAGGAATTAGTTAAAGGTAGGAATTAGGAATTACCGTGCACAGTCGGTGCTGGGGCTGATCTTATAAGGAATGTTGACACCGCACTTTCCAGGGAGCCCAGCTGCCAAACCATAGTTGATGCCCTTGAAGCTTCCAGCAACTGACTTGAGGCAATTGCATGCTTGTTTCCTGTCTACCGGAGTCTTAGCCACACCGTTCAAACTTCTCACCCTGCTGCAACAACCCGGTGGCACAACACCTCCCTTCTTCAGGTAGCCCATGCACTGACCTAGTGAGCTTGTCACTTGTCCACAAGTCAGTCCCTCTACAGCATGGGGTGCCCATAAGCTCAGTACTTGTCCTCTTGATTTTACACGTACCTAAAATAAACAGAGTACAATATGTGGCATTTCGCGTAGTGACATTCCACCGGCTAGCTAGAAATTAAGACAGTGTCCAAAATCAGATAATGAACAGACATTTATCTACTAAATTGATAACGAGCATTGCTCTGGCCCAATAATCGATTAACAGGCAATAGTGGAGTTTAATTCCTCTCTTTTTAATTTTGTTTTCTTACAGTGTGGATATGATCTGGCTTTATACTTTTTTTTAACAATCCATGAAATGCTATCCTGTACGAGGCTCTCAGATGAAATCGATGTTATATATGTTAGTTTCAGAACTAAACACTAACCAACAATTACGACCATAACCACATTTTAGAAGTAGAAGAGTTGAATTAAACTCCTTTGCATGTTTGCAACAAGTGCCCTCAAGTTGCTATTTGCTAAAGGCATTAAACCACGTCATAGTAGCTAGAATCCTTGAATTAGAGACAACTACAAGGTATATAGAACCAGTAAGCAAACATCACCATAGAGGAACTTCTTCTGAAGTACTCTTTTAATAGAGAGTAAATTAGAACCAGCCAATAAATTTACAAAATTACTTGTTCAGGCCCTTCAATGCCTGTATTGTTTACAAGAGATCACCTTGACCTGCGCATGCAACTCAATCACAGAAAAGATACTGCCCTTTTAGATAAATATACCCAATATCAGGTTTATTTCGATGTAATCTCTTCGTATCCTCAATTATAAGTATTCTTATTCCAAAGCCAACATAACTCCTCCAATATTTCTGAATGAAAACTCCTAAATGTTAAAATTAGTTGTTCTTCTCTCTTTAGTTTAAGCATTAAGAGCAATTTGTGTGATGGATTCTGTTGTTGGGCAAGTGATGCATCACGATCTTTATAATACAAAGCAAGATGAAAACTCAACCCAACCCAACCACTCAACTGACAATTAAATTTGCAATCGCAAAGGGTATACTTCTATGCACTATACATCTGTTCGATGTTTTATGTTAACACGTTCTTGCAGCCTTTAACACTAAATTTAATCTTTCGAGGACCTAATGTCTCCAGACCTGATTTGGAGTGCAGAGGGTAGGCGCATACAAAGGTCAATTTGAGCTACAACAGTCTACTAGCCAGTAACATGTGGCATTTAGAGTACTATCGATTTCATGAGTTTTTCAGGTGGTATGTTTACTGAATTACAACAGATTAATAAGAAAAATCTGATTGATGATTTACCTTTCTTGTAACCTTGTTTCACTTCCAGGTATTGGTAGTTTAAAGCATGGTATGCAATCTGTAAGGAGACTGTCGTTTTCTTCTATAACTTATTTTATACTGATCAAAATTTTTCTACATGGATCAAATATTATATTTATTTAAATATATAGATTAAAATATATATTTTTTTAAATTATAACACACATGTACCAATATTACGCCTGGGCCAGAGCTAGCCTAGCTAGCCACAGGGCTAGGCTAGCTCTGGCCCCTATCAAGACTTGTCCCTGGTTTCCATGATTTGTAATACAAAATAATATTAAGCTGATTTGCTGAACAAATGAGTAGACTAGTTGGTTTGTGAACTGATAAGCGTGTAGATTAGGCTTTTTATAGCAAAATTTTGTTAGTGGGACTCAAACTGATTAATAATGTACTAGTTGATTAGTTGGTGGTTACATTAATGAATTGTGTATAGTCATTTTTTGATGTTTCGGTGTATGAATTGAAAAATTTTAACTGAAATTTTTAACTCATTTGTAAGACTAAGTTAAATTAGTCCCAAAAAAATAACTCTTAACAAAAATGACTTTTTAAATAGTTAAAATACCTAAATATTGACCCGATAACCAAACAAATACTTCTTTTGTCTCAAATTACTTGTCAATTTTGACTTTCATGCGTAATTTAAGGTGCATTGACTGTATAGTTAAATAAATTATTTTAAAATTTATCTTTTTGTGAATAAAAGTTTAATATTTGAACTTTTATTCACAAAAATATTTTTTTTAAAATTATATTATATAATTACGCTGTCAATGCAACTTAAACTACGCGTAAAAATCAAAGTGAACAAGTAATTTGAGATGGTGGAAGTACTAAACCATTCATCCGCGTTTTTTTCCAAACACGGGTAAATTGTTGTGAACAATTATTTGTTCCGATCAGCTGCTTTATTTAAAAACTTTCTAAATGCCTAAATTAAATATATTTTGTACATTTGTACCAGATGTTAACAAGATTTTCGGTACAGAAACAGATTCTTAAAACGGGCAGTGCAACTCATCATAAAATACAAACAGAACACAGACCAAAATTACAAAAGCCAGACATTACTAACTAGATCGAGCTAGACCATAACATATATTATAGATCAAACATATTAGGCTATAGATCCCATGCATCTTTATTTGAATTAAGCAGCCTTAATTAATATTACAATAGTAGCTATCTAATAGATCAATGAGCTTGCACTTGAAAACCCTCTTGCATCATGACACATTTACACAACCCTGCAACATCACATCCACACACAAAAAAGAGTTATTAATTAATATTAATTTTCGAGTTTAACTTAATATCCCAAATTTATATTAAAATTAGAAAGGAGGAGGTATAGAGATGTGGTATAGCACCTGTTGCAGTCAGTGGAGGGGCTGATTTTGTAAGGAATGTTGACACCACATTTAGCAGGAAGGCCAGCAGCAGCATTCAAGTTAAGACCAGCGATGGCATTAGCAGTCTGTTTCAGGCAGCCGCAAGCGGTGCGCCTGTCAATAGTGGTCCGTGCTGCCCCATTGAGTCCCCTCACACCATTGCAACACCCTACAGGAACTGGAACCGTGGCCTGGGTTCTCAGATACGCCAGGCACGGGGCCAAGGCTCCAGTCACCTGGCCGCATGTCAGTGCTTCAGCTAGCTTCACATTTGGTGTGGTTGCTACCACCATGTACATCATCACCATCACAATAAAACAAGCCCTTGAAACTGCCATTCTCAACTCTCGCTAGTCTCTATATGTATGTATATGTTTTACAAGTGTTTTAAAAGTAGAGAAGTTTTACACTTTGGGTTGAGTGGAGTTGTATGAGTTGTTGCCTATAGAGGCTGGGTTTATATAGGGAAAATTTGCATGCAAGATTGCAACTATTCGAGGGAAATTAAATTGGGTCCTAGTTCATAACTATTTTTTTGTTATAATTTTTCGCGGATAAATATAAAAAAAATTTGTGAATTCACAAACCTAACGCAATGGTAGTTAGAATTTTTTATTATCCGAAAAAAAACCCTCGCATGAATGGTTGGTCAAATATCGGACTTGTTTTGGACTAAAATCCAATTAAATTAAAGGAGTGGTTTAGTTTAGTTTTTGAAACTGAGTCGTAACTAGTTTGTTGGTTGTTGTGTGAAATAAATTCACTGATTCCCTACCCATTATTCACAGTGTAGGAGTAGTACCGCACGTCACAGATTCAAATTGACACTGGATTAAGTTTTGAGAGAGAATTTGAACTTACCATTACCATACCTATTTTATTGTTTTTTTTAAAAAACATTCAGGCATATTGAGAAATATTTAGTTATAGAGTAATTAGTTTTCATATTTTGTCCCTATTTATTATATTAATTGAGAAATTTATTTTAAAGTCAAACATTATGAGAAAGTTTGCATTTATAATTTTTAAAAAATTATACATATTAAGAAAAGTTAATTGAATAATTTTTTTCATGAATATTTTAAATTATTATCTTAAAAAATGAGAATTCAATTAAATTTTAAATTAATCAAAATTTATAAATAATAAATATAGAGATAGTTTGAAAAATTACCTTTAGATTTATTTTAAAAATAAAAATGAATATATATTTAAGAATAAAATTTATATAAAAAATAAATATATAAAAAGGGACGGAAATAGTAAGTGACTACTCTATTTTCCTTTTACGTAATTAGGAATTTGGACCAGCTAAGTATTTTCTAAATAAATACCTATATTTTCTGGACATAAATATTTGTCTTATTTAGACACATGGAGTTCCGTTTGCAGTTTATCATTAAATTATTGAGAAATTTAAAATAAAAAGTGGGTTAAAATATCTTAAAAATAAAAAACAAATAAATCTTTTATTTTTTTTAAAAAGTTACTTATTGAAAGGCTATTGGAGAAATTTTTTATACTAAATCATTTATATTTTAATTTAAAAAATTATATAAGTTATAATATAACCTGTGGAGGCTAGCTTTGTGAGATTAACATTTATTTTGTCCAACAAAATGCACAGAGTGCAAGTACTACTTCTAAACGTTCTATAATTACAATTTTGTCAAATAAAATGTGCAGAGTGCAAGTACTAGTTCCAAGAAAGACCATAAATTTTTTTCTTATAGTCATCTTTCAAATTTTTACAGGGTAGTAGATAAAATTTCATTATAATTTTTTTAAAAAAATGTCATAATCAAAAGAGAAACTCTTATATTTTTTTTTCATATAATTCTTTTTATATTCTATTTTAATAATTTCTCTACTCTTTTATAAAAAAAAAACCAAAAGCACATAAAATAAATACGGAGTATTTATTTGTAAAAAGTAAGACATGTTAAACGGGTCTGTCATATGTACATTATTGATGAGTGAATGACAGGAGTCCGGACACGCGTCACGAGACAAATGACTACTCCTACTACAGTAAATCTCTAAATGTCCTTTATCTTTGTCAGATATATATACGATTGAAAATGATGTGAAATCAGTATTAATGATATTTATTTGTTAGTACATCCGATTTTAGTTCGGAAAAAATAGTTCAATATTTCATCATCTATTTTATTAAAAAAATGAAATCGATCAGATATTGGTTAATAAAAAAATAATAACAATAATAATCCAAATCCGATTACTAAGCAGGGATTTCGGCAGTACTCTTCCCGTCTCAAAAAGATTGAGACATTTTTTCCCTAAACATTTTAATACGATGGATAAAGATATTTCCGGATAATATTTTTCATTTTATACAAAATTAAAAAATTTACATATGTAATGAAAAAGCTAAAAATAAAATATTATTTATATACACACGTAACAAATATACTAAAATGAGTGCACATTCAATCTAGATTTATAGGTATTGATAATAATCCATTGATTTTTATTGATTATGTTTGATTTAAGATTACATAGATTATATACATAGTTCATTAAGTTCGTGCAGAGTCAATCATAAATACAACAGAATCCTTTGTATTAAGGTGAGTTTTTAAAATATCAAATATATATATAAGAAAATCCAACATGATCTATGGGTTTTTAAAATTCATCAGTGTTAAATTTTTTTGAATATCCCTAGCTTTTAATTGATTAATAATAATCCATATTGAATACTCATGAATTTTAAATCATTAATTAAAATCTTAATTGAATATCCATATATTTTAAAATATGTTTAAAATCCCAACTAAATACCTCCAAATTTTAAAATATTATTTAAAATTCTGATTAAATATTCTCAAAATTTTAAAATATAAAAAAATATTCCACAATTTCAATTAAATACACCCCCTAGATTACGCACAAAAAAATGGGGTTGAGATAAAAAAAAAAAATGAGAGCGTGGAGTATTTGGTAGGAACATACATGTGGTTGAAAATGAGACAGGGCATGTATGTGAACTTGTGAAGTCCCAACTCCCAGCTCGTTTCAGAGGCCGTCTAGTACAGATTGCCCATTTATGTCAATTTTACTCGACTGGTCATGTTCAAAATTTGCAAGCTCTGCTTTGTCAGAAATGAAGAAAAAAATCAACATCGTCATAATGGGGAAGCTAAAGTTTATCAGAAATAGAGATAAAAGTTAAAGGATTTTGATTCCCAATAATGTGACCGATGTTCTTTAAACTTAAAATAAGTAATTTATTTAATTTTTATTTTTTTTAAAAAAAATATATTTATTTTAAAATTTTAAAATCAAATATTATTTTCAAAATAAAAAATAAGTTATTTATTTTCAGAAAATGTATATACATTCCTATTTTTTTTCCAAAAATAAGGGCTTATTTCCGGAAAAAAACTGTTGCCAAACAGCCCAATATACTGCTTATAACCGATAGTAGGCGCTTTTTTACGCATATATAAAAAAAATCTAATTATCGCTCTAGAAGTGTGGATAGGAAAATATAGCTCCCTTATTCACACCAAAAATCTATGATTAATTCTATTCGTAGAAAAAAAATGCGAATTGATCTTTGTCAGGGATCATGACCCAAACTTAAATTACATATAGACAAGAAACTGTTATTTCCTTTTTCAATTTATGTCATTAGTGATTTTAATAATTCAGAAGATTATTGATTAAATTTGTAATGTTATATTCTTGAGTTTAGAACAAAAATCGTTTTTTTGTTTAAATTTTATTAAAAATGAAGGGATTTTTTTTGAGAATTCAAATAAAATTTAAATTCAAAATTTTATAGTAATTTAAATATATCATTTAATTAAATCTAAAATTTCAAATAAAATTGAAATAATTAAACAGGAAAAAAATAAAATTTTCTCTATTTGATCTTTTCTTTCAAAGAACACGACCTGAAAAAACAAAAAGCATTGTTTCCTCGTGCCCCCCGCAACGATTGCCAAGGACAAATGGGCTGGGCTTAAAAGAAGTTGGTTCTAAACTGGGCTATAATATGATATACTGGGTTGGGTTGAAATAAATAAAACAAAGGTGTGGATGTTTCCGACAGAGACAACATCTCCGACGAGACCAGTGGCCAGTTCAGGTGCGTTTAGGATTCAAATTTGTAGCGGTTACGGGTCGGGTCGGGTCAGTCAGTAGTATAAGTGGGTTTGTTTTAGCAGTTTGGTGGATCTAGATTTTGTATATTGATATTGAAGTTAATAAATGAACTACTCAATACTCGTGAATTGTAGTTAAAATTTCAAGGCTCTCGTTCTTGAAATTTAAATTTTATGGTTGACGTGTTCTCTAGCAAATAATAATAATAATAATAATAATTAAATTTTATATAATTAGTTTGAAAGTTAAATGTTTAGGAGTGTTTGGTTCATAATTAATGAGTCTGAATAATATGAATCAATATGTTATTATTTGAATTAGTTATTTGATTATGAAACTGATTTTTATCCGGTGTATATTTAGATTTAACGTGAAAATTAAGCCCGATAAAATCACAACCTTATCGTCACTTAAAATTTCATATCATTCTCATAATCTCATTCCTGTATCATTTATTTCATTTTCGATTCCCATTCTCAACAACCATCCTAACATGCCCTTAGTACCCTTAGTACAGTATCACAGATGAACCCGTGAAACTTAATTATGCCTTGTTTTGTATCATGATCACTAACCCAAGCTTGATGTGTAGACTGAATTATACTAACTTGTTGCAACCTACTGTAAGTGGTAATGAAGCGTGGATGGGGTCAGCATAGGATTTTTTATGTGAATACAGGGAGCTGTGAACCCAATCGTGCTTAAACCAAACATTTTAGGATTTTCACCTATCGTTGTAAATAAGCGCGGATAGAATGTTGCCAACAATGCAGTGCTGCAGCAAGATTACTTCTTATTTCACTACATATATTGGTATCAGATAATCTAAGCACTGGGAAAATTAGAGTACTTTCAGTTGTTGCATCAACGTAAGCTCGACTCCATATTTCAAAATTTTAAATTCAAGTGTAAAGGAACTTTTTTATCAAAATACGGTGCAGTCTTTTGCAAGCCAAATACAAAGAGTAATGAACAAGTTTTTCATTACATCACCTTGATCAGATAGATAATACACTCACAATCTTCAGTTCTTCACTTTCTTAGTACTTACATTGAGCCTTTGTTGCACAAAATTAAACAAGATCAATGAACTTGAGACAATCACCATATTTCTATTTAACTGTGCTTAGAAATTCGTTCACTTTCCATTTTTAAACTGAAAACTCTTTTTTCTAAAAAGTTATTTTTAAATTTTACTAAATAATTTTTTGCCTCCGTTCCAGGAAAAAGTGATGCTACAATACTTACATTGAATTTTGTATTAACAACTTAATTATAAAGTTATTATTTTTGTAATTATTACTAAAAAAATAAAAAACAAGGTTTGATTTCTAATAAATACAAAAATAAGTTAGTATTAACTACAAAAATAAGTTAGTATTAATATATGATCGAAAACAATAAATCAAACAGTAATATTACAATTTTATTGAAATATTTAAAATATACAATTCCGGGGATGACAAAATAATCCGATCCGATGGATACAGATCCATTCCGACCCGATTAGATTTTAACGAACCCGAAATTTTGTATTTAGATTTGGGTTTGGATTTCAGGTGTACCGAACCGATAACCGATCCGAAATCCGATAAAACCCCGATATTTATATATATAATATTATAAATATAATTTATTATAATATATATATATATATATAAATTTAAGATAAATAATTTGTATATGTTTATTTTATTATTTCATTTTTAATCGTTAATCAATACTTATTTAGTGAAGTAGTTCTCCATTTTATCAACATATAATAAATTTACTAATATTATGTTATACAAACTTTTTTATTTTTATTAATATCGAACTATTAACTAGTTGTTAACTATATATTAATAATAAATTAATATCACAATTCACATAATATATTATATTTAATTATTTTTTAAAATTTAATAAATTTATAATTATGATTATTGTTATCCCCACTTATGTCAATTATATTGAATTTAATTACATTCTTTTATAAAATTTTGAATACCCAAAATAAATCCGATCCGATCTCCCCTTAATTTGAATAATCCGAAAATATTTGAATTTTGAATTTGGATCTTGAGACGTACCCGTTGCGAGATTCCTGCCTACAAATATATACGGTGTATTGGACGAGTTAAAAATTAATTTTAATAAAAAAATTTATAAACCTCAACAAAATTCGCAAATACACCTTGGAGAATTGAGGGTCAAGAGCAGCAGCAGCTAAATCGAAAAATTTTACGTAGTACCCTTTTCACCTCAACAATTGTGTATCTATAATCTGTTGAAAAATGACTAGTATGGGTTCTCTATTGGAGCCTTTTACTATCACAAACCCTAACCCTAGCACCAACACCACCACTAGATTATTGTGTGTGCAGCCAGTGTGTTTGCACCTAAAATGCTTACAAACTCCTTATAAGCTCTCTTTTTGCAGACCCATTTCTTCAATTCGCTTCATTTCTCCACTTTTAGCTGCTTCTCATCAAGAATCGGTGAGCCCATTTCTTGATTTTTAATATTTTATATGTATTTGTATGTATATGCCTGGTTCTTGATTTAAATTACTATTTTTGCATATGTGTGTGTGTGCGCAATTATGTTTTTGTGTTGATTTGGGTGCTGAAATGATTCATTTTACTGCTTTGATTGCTATGGTTTTAGGGTGCTTCACTAAAACAAGTAAAAATGTGTTCTTTTTTTATAAAAAAAAATTGGCGTTGGTCAGTTGTATATAATTTTGATATGAAAAACACCCATGTCTCGGGTGAGGCTCGAGGTTTTGACCTTGTTGTGAAGAAAAGAGGCGAAGATACTAAAAAATGTTAATGCAAAGTATATGTTGCAGCGTGTCGTTGTCTTTGAGTTGTGGTGCAGTAGGAAGATGGTGATAACAATGTTTTCAAGGTTACTTCTACTTATTTTTTAAATAATTAGGCTTATAAACAGAGGATATGCCCTTACCACTCAGGCTAACCAATTGCGCTCTTACTTTTACTTATTAATGATTAGTTGTAGTAAAATGTTAATGTTTGATTCCCTGCTGTGTGTGTATCAATAATGAATGTGACTCTTCCAGCCTGTTGCGGTTGTAGGAAGAGTGAGCCACTGTAACACCACACTGCCGATATATAAATAGATTATTAAGACAAAATATATACATAAGGTCAACATTTGATTGTTTGACTAGGATTTTCATTTTGGATGTTGGTTTCTATTTTAGTAATTTTGTTTAGTTTGATTAAACATATCTACTGCAACAGAATCCTGCAGAAGTTGAAGAGCCCAAGGAGAAAAATGATATCAATGGAGAGGCTAATGAATTGGAAGAAGCCTGGAAACAGACATTATCTTTGTTCAAGGAGAAAGCATTAGTGTTGCAGAGTGTTTCACAAGAAGCATATGAACAGTATTCTAAGAAAGCAGCAGTTGTATTCAAAGAGGCTTCTGAGCAGTTAAAGATTCAAGCAGAAAAGGCAAGGCAAGATTTGAGTGTGATCGCTAAGGAAGTAAGTGAAGAGGGTAAAGAATATTTGTCCAAAGCTGCAGAGAATCCATCAGTAAAAGATGTTGTGGAAACATTTGCTTCGTCAACAGAGGATCTGGATGAAATTTCTGAAGTACGTGACTTTTATCTTGGGATACCATATGGTACGTTCAAGACTTTATTTATATTGCAATGCTTAGACCCATTTTTTTCCCCATCCTCTTTGGTTTGTGATACGTTCTTGCTGTAATATTCATATTATAGTTTTCTATTTTCTGCTGATATATCTTTTCCAAGTTCTAATTATCTGTCGCAACTTCATTTGTATTTCAATTGATGATGAAGTAGTATGTTTTACCCTTGACCTTTATCTTTCTTTTGCTTATTTCTTATATTTTGCAGGATTGCTACTTTCTTTTGGTGGTTTTCTTTCATTCATGATTACTGGTAGCATTCCTGCCATCAGGTTCGGGATTATCCTTGGAGGTGCTCTTTTGGCATTAAGTATCTCAAGTTTCCAATCCTGGAAAAGAGGAGAATCATCATCTACAGCCTTGAAAGGACAAGCAGGTCAGTGTTGGGCTGTTGATGAGCAAACTAACTCATCTTGTCCCATCTCTTTTAGTTTAGTTTATAGCAGTGCATGACCTCTTCCATTTATAATACTCCTTGTACTCTAATTCTAGGTGATATTTCTCCCCTTTCGCCTACAAATTCAATACTTGACATCCCATCGACTAGTATAAACTGAATTGTAAACTTGGAGTTAGATATTATGTGAAGATCTATAAGATTTATAAACATCCATTATAGTATCATTACATAATTGTAACATAATGCATATATAATGTATAAATAAACTAATATGTTCATACTAAAATGATATGAGTAATCTATATAAATTTTTTAGAGTTACGAACTAATTAAATTCAATTATGTCTTTATGTTACCCATATTCTGAAACAAGTTTCCAAGACACTGGTGCATATCCAAGTGTCAGACTTTTACTTTAGTTTAGGATTCTTGGAATATGGACCCGTAATTGGACACGGGTGCGGGGACTAGGCATGTAAATTGAACAGAAGTAAACTATTATATAACCATATTCCTTTTACATTTTTTAAGATAGAGTTTACTACCAATAAATTGTACATTTAGTTATATATGTCAAATTCTTAGCATGAAGTTGGAAGGATAATATAAAAACAAGTCTTTTTGGGACCATGCTCAGTGTGAGCAAGATGTGGCGCTGTCTTATATTTCATTTGGAACTAGATTGGTGTTGGGTGAAGTGTTCGGTTTCAATATGTGCAAGTTTCCTAATGTACGTGCATTATGTTCATAGGACTTCCAAGTGGTATAGAGGTAATAATAATGGTTGTTAATGATTAAGAACTCTTTTAGATTGATATATGATTAATTGATATAGTTTTCTGATGTTCAGACATTAATTTCAGCAAAAGCATGGATGTTTCTATATTCTTTGTATTGGTGTTGTACCATCTATTTTATTAGTGATGTTGCTGGTATGTTTGTGGTGTTTGCAGCAATTGCAACTATATTATTTCTTAGGGACATACGCATTGTATTCGTGGTAAGATACTTATTATGGTCCTTGTCCTGGGAATATGTTCTTTTTAGTATAATATTCTTCTGAATCACATTTTCTGATACCACTTCCTTGCAGAGATCATCACTTGCCAATTACTTGACTGCCTTCATTAGGTAAATTTACATTTTCCATGTAATATATTAGGTTACTGATACTGTTAAAAGGACATTGGAGTTTTATATATTTTTAGTAGATTAATTTAATTAACTTGTCACTCCTGTCGGAAATACTGCTGTCAATGCAGGCCATCTTGGATTATCACCAAAGTAAGATTATTAAATACTATAATTTAGGATTACTGGTAGTAATTAAAAGTAATATTGTGTCAGTTATGCTGGGAGGGTTAATTACCATGTACTACATGTTTGTTTTTGTTTTTTATTTATTTATGCTAGAGGGAGGGTGATCTTGAAGAGGAGATGCCGCAAGGATTGCTATGGATCAAACACTGTAAACCATTCTGCATAGGAAAGAAGGCTTTGCCACTTGGATACCCATGACCAAAATTACTTAATTAACATACCTGGCCCAAATTTACACCAAATGAAGATGGATGCCCTTTTCTCCTTTCAGATGCTCTTTAGAATGTGTAGCATAAAAATGTAGTCAAACCTATTATGTGCAAGATATATGGATGAACATAGAGAAAATTTACAGAGTTATGGCGGCCAGCCAGCCACCATTCTGCACCCTGCAGAAAACTGTTGTTTAGGTGAACTAGAAGCAATATTTCTACAAAATAAATAATAAAATTGGAATTTGTCCCCAAACTGTATATCATTCATCTTTTATTAATTGGAGGTCGCCTCCAATGGATTAGTAAACGTTGTACAATTTCCGTAGGGAGTAGATAATTTTTCATGTGACAAGCATACTGAACAAGCCGTATTATCTTATACGGATACATCAAAAGTTTATCTTTTAACACGTATTTCAAAATAGTGCATCTACTGATTTCTTGATAAGCAACGCATTTACAGCATGCGGGTCTAGTGAGTCATAAGGGATTACGGGGAACACTTCTGGACTCTGATGTTTTGTACAATTTGTTGTGAAGATGAGGGAGAAAGGGCCAATCCCCGATTACCCCCCCCCCCCCCCCCCCCCCCCAAAAAAAAAAAAAAAAAAAAAAACCAAGAAAGAACAAATCCCACTCAAATTTGATTTTTCCTAGTGCATGAATTTATTCTGAGTACTGCACTTTTAAATTGCAAGTGAAGTAGTGAACCAGTGAATGTTCTACTAAAATTTTGCATTATAATGTTTCTATCTTTTTGCCTGTCTAATTTTGGCTTTGTTACTATGTGCAGTGGTGCTATGGTAGCATTCTATATTTACAGGATCATATTGGATGGCAAGCAGACAGGAGGATCAGATTTGAAACCTGAAAAACAAAATTAATACTTCGTAAGTTATCTAGTCTAACACATTAGCTAATCTTATACTCCAAGTCCAAGCACTAGTACTTTGAAATTAATGTCATCAGTGATGGTTTTTAATCAGGTTCATGAATGACATATTGACATTGGAAAAGAAATAAGTAGTTTGGCAGAAATGTCGCAATGAAAGTTGGTTGATGTTTTGTTGAAAAACAATTGTTGGTTTTCACTGCTAGTTGTTTGGACCATGTTACTGTTATTTCTCTTATAGTAAAAACAAATGAAGTTGATAACTGTAACATATTTCTCTCATTTGTGGTTCAGGTGACTGGTTTATTTGGCAGGATTACAGCTGTGGGAGAATTCAAATTCGAATCTATGATTCGTCTTTTATACTCTTCACTACTGAAGACTGAAGACCAAATTTAATAGTAGAACTTCAGAAGTATCTTTACTCCATGGAATAGGATAGGATGTTCACTGGCTGCATTGCATTTTTTTGTTTTTTAGTGCTTGTACAATCTTTGTTGTAACCATGATTGTCCCTTCAATTAATGGCACTACTAGAGGGTGTTGGACAGCTTGTTAATTTATATTACATGGTAAATTGAAGCAGCTGTATCTCTTTCCGCAATATTTGAAGTATGGGCAGTTCCATTCGAATGAGTAGTTTTTTTTTTTACTCTATTTTGGTTCTAACCCGTAAACATTGGTTAACCTGGAGTAATAGGGGCAAAGTTTATATGCGAATCAACCATATAATGACCATATTGAAGCAGAAACCTTCAAAATTATTAGTAATCAATTACATATAAGATACTATCTCAATTCTAGACCCAATTCTGGGCTGCCTGCACCTACACGTTCACTGCTTTCAAATTATTATAAGATTTGATGAGAAACAGCAGTAACACAAGAATAAACACAATAGGTTTGGTATGGATTACACATGTAAATGAAGCATAACTTCTTTACTTTATGTGATTTCTTGGTCTTGTAAGCTGTAAATATACACAACTGAATTCTGCACACCCTTGAAATAATCAATTAATATTCGGGTAAGATAGATAAGCAAGACGAAATGCTGTTGTACAAATGTCTATCAGAATATAAGAATGACAAGTAAGACAGCATTATACAATCTATAGGTATACCAAATTATGTAGTAGTATATGAAAAGCATTTTGAAATTTGTACGAGAGGATAAAAGCCATTCATTCTATTTTAAGAAAAATTTCTCCTCTAGTAGGGAGTTTATGTGCATAATACCTTTAGTATATACGTAGTTAAGTTCAGATTCTCCTTCGAGATAAACATAGCATTATGCAGTGATACAAGACAACTGGTAGTTCGTAGATAATTTATAACACCGCCAGCCAACAGAAGCAGGGGTGACATACTCTTACGAAAATTTCCATGATAAACAATCACTTGAAGATATTGCACTTAAACCTCCCCATGCGAGACATGGCTGGGAACTTCTGGCTGATCATCCAAAGGCATGTACTGTGCCATAATTGCTCTAATCTCGGAAGCCATGTACCTCTGCACAAGAGTTCACAATTACAGCGTGAGTAGTTATACGTGCTACAAGGCCAAGAACATTGATTGACACGTTAGTGTTGAAAACTGATACCCCGTTAACAACACACTTAGACCAAAGTGAATAGACTTTAACACAGCTAGGATTTGATATGTTTATGGGTCCTATCCTCAGGTACATTGTGAAAGGAAAAAAATGTAACATTACTAAATGCAATTTGTCGTTCCTTCTCTGCACTCTCTCTCTAATATGCAGTTTCATCGAGCATATCTATTCGGAACTAATTTCAATCATAGAGATCTACATACATGTATGTAATGGGGCAAGGGTCAAAGCGACAAATTTAGAACAAGTAAAACAAAGGCATACCCGTATCCTGTACTGGTACAGTGCATATCCAGCAGCAGCCAAAGCAATTATAATAATCGAAACAAAACCCCAGTTGATGTCTGTACCAAAATTTTTACCTGTATTTACCACATTAATATATTTTAGCAGTAAGCAACCGTATATAGATGCCACAAGACAAGGTACAATATAGCAGTAAAAAGAAATCGCAGAGCCCTATATAATACTCCCCCGTAGAGCCCTATATAATACTCCCCTGTCCCATTTATATTGTCCGTAAATAAAAATCCATCTTTCATTCAATCACATTAAAAATTAATAACTACTAAAAATGTATATTACTATTCAAATAAATTAACAAACTTACCATAATTTACCATGTCAACGGAATGTGGACAATACTCTTGGGACAAACAAATTTGGAGATTAGGCCATTATAAACGGGACGAAGGGATTAGTCAACCAAAAAATATAAAAACCATTATCTTGTATTATTCAACATGAGCAATGAGACACACACAAGATTTACTTGATGGTAGTACCAAATGCTGTTGCCCAAAATCTTATTTTAGGTACTGTAAAGAAACAATTCACTTAAGGCTTTGTTGGATGAGTCTAAAAGCTTCCATGATCACTCAACTCCCTACCAAGCCACTAGAGGTTTGACAGAAAAGGTGCAAATGTATCCATAAAAGACTTGAACTAAATGCATAAGATATTCTAATCTGAAACATTGATTAGGCTATACCCAGAAAGCCAGATTAATTACCAAACTAATTGTGCTAAACTAGGATGTTAGATATGGTTGCTCTCCACTTTCTCTTGGTTGAAAACGATCCATCAACAAATGGCTTACAGTCGACTGGCTGGTCATCCAACAAAATTTTTGTATTGTACTTTTTCTTATTTGTTTAAAAAGAGTCAAGATCTTTAAAGCTTTTTCTGTGCACGAAGTTTCCTTTTGGAAATAATTATCATAATTTGTAGGCATAAAAATCAAGCAAAGACTTTGTTAGTTTAACACTCCCTTTTCCTTGCTAAATATATATCGCTCATAACTACACAATGAATCAACCAAAATTGTGAAAGTTGCTCAATAAAAGCAAAATTCATAAGAACTGTTTAACATCTAACTTAGTTTTGCAACAATTACTTCTCAAAATCTGTTAATCATGCATGCGATATACTCAAAAAATAGACTACTTGGTCATGAAGAGAATGAAAAATATGGGAAAGTCAGAAAGCAGACATCTAGGCTTTCAGACATTAATTAAACGAGCAAGTTTCCCCGGTAAAAGAACAAAAAGACAGTACTAGTGACTACAAGATTTCATCGAACAATCACGAAATTTATATATTCGAATACTTACTGATACACGTGTCATGCTCTCGCATATACAACAGATTTCCATTGCAGCTGCAGTCATAACTACCCCAGGTATTTTTGCATTTGCACGCTGGGCATTGACAAGCTAATTTTTCTTTGCATTCATCAATATCTGGAAGAAACAACAAACAACAAAATTTATACAACTGAAGACCTTCGTTGCAGGCGCCTCCAACCCACACCATGGTTGCTCAGAGAATGATAAAGAACTGTCAAGCATTTAATGTGCTGACAAACTGTTTGCACAAGAATGATCAAGAAAAAAAATAGATCTAGGAGAGTACAGAAAATTGTGAAGAGGATTATAGCATGGTCCAGTCAATTTGCAAAAGACAAAAATACGGTATATCAGGGATGTCTAATATTCAAATTCCACAGGCTTAAAACAAATTTTGGTTACATAAGCATTATAAAACTAGTGCGGAAGTATTAAATAACTACTTCGTAGGCTTAAAGTCTTAAACTATTAATTTTTTTACCATTTGTAGGTGACAATGCAAGTGATTGGCCTTAAGATAATAAAACTTGAGGATATTCCCAAAGGAACAAGAAATTCAAAAAGAAAAAACTTGAATTCTAGAATAGTGAACAAAGACCCAAAGAACATACCTTCGCAGTGACTGACTCCATCGCCTTTAAATCCTGGTGGGCACACACAACCTTTTGTATGATCATCCTGAAAAAATTATGGAAGTGTGGTAAGCACAAAAAAAACTATTATAATGAGACCAATAAATTTCATTGTAGTATTCATGTGTTCGTTATGGTCATGTTACATGTTACTCTTGACACAGTGACCTGTAAATTGTTCTTCGAAAAACTTATATGATATGGAGTGGAGCATGCATATTTGTCCCAACACTTAAAAAAATTGCTTAATCCAGAACTTTAGAATACGCATAGGCTAGATGGAGTGGAAGTATATGTTCACCAAGAGAAACTTACAACACAGGCAGAATATGCCCTTCCATCTTGGGTTTTTCTCCAACAGCCTCCATTATTAATTCCACAACGTAATGCTCCAGAAGCTGTCACAGGAAAATGATAACATACTGTTTGAGATACCTTTCATGTTTGTACTCAAGTCATGTTCTATTGCCTCATGTATGCATTATAATGCATTTACAGTTTTGAATGCATATAAAAGATAATATAATCTTAGTGGAACACCAACCTTCACAATGAGTATACCCATCACCAGAAAGCTTTACTCCTCGCACAATAGGACATTCACACACTCTCCCACGGAATGTATCCTATATCAATACCTTATTTACATCAGACAATAAAGGCAAAAAAATAATCAAATCGAACTTGCCAAAACATATATAGATATGAGTCCCTCAGGAACCAGTTCAGGCGAATAACCTTGCATGCAGTAAGATTTGCAGCTTTATCCTGCCAGCATCCACCATTATTTTCTAAACACTCGTTTGTTTCTATATCTGAGAGAATCAAACCATAATAGAACAAGTTAATACAATAGGTGCACAAATTGACCACAGTTGCAAACTAGATGTTTGTGGGATTCAATATGCTGTTGCTTCCATCAAGAGTTGGGCCCTTTTTGCAGAAAAGTCATGGCAAATAATTAAAAAAATTGCCTCATAACTACATAGAGATAACAAGTATTAGAGTGTTTGATTTGAAGTAAAAAATGAATCGCCGTTTAAATTCGTAAATAGAGAACAATCAAATGTTAATAAATAATCTATCTACTGAACTGGGGACAGTGGAGTTTTAAGCCTGCCATCAAAGGTCTACACTCTTCTTTTCATCAGTGTCCACCAAAAGACATCGATAACAAATTTTGGGGGATCAAGCAATATATTAATACAGAAACTATGAATGGCAGTTGCTGAGACTTAAGTGGTCCTGTTTCCCTTGGCCGTCACAATGCTAAATATAATGTAGACAGCCAAGGAGACGGACTAACTACAGAATAAAGTTGGAAACTCACGCCACTTGATGTTGATGTTTAGACTATGAAAATATATGGACAATATACTGTTTTCAAGTAAAAACTACATATATATGTTGCACAGGAGGGGAAATGGCCTGGATCATATTTCTGCCTGTAAATTCTAGATTGGTTATTGAAGCCAGAGTTGGGAAGAAAATTTTTACCAAAATAAAGGCCATCAATCAAAAAAGGTTCTGGCAACAAAAGAAACAACATCTGCCTGGTAAAATATGTTTACCCAACAGCACAGCTAACACAAAATATCTACATGTTTATAATATTGATTGAAAAATATAATGACATTTACCAACAGTGGTAAAATTTATACTGGTTTCCTTAGTTTCAAAGGGTTAAAATAATAAGAAGTTGAACACTAAATCACCTTTGGTAAGACAAATGGCTGGCTCAGTCGTCTCCTCGAAACCAGAGCAGATGGCCTTCAGAACTGCTCCTTTGTCCAGCTTACCTGAACAAGAGATGAGCGGGGTTTAAAATCAATTTATGTATTCATATGAAGCTCTTCATCTAACTTCATACCTCTATACTGTCTGTTGTTTATGAGAAGAGTTGGCAGGATAGTCACATCACCACGAGAACCTTTGCCAACCTGGATTCAGAATTGTCAAATCACAAGTTTATGTGCAAGATACATTTCTGAGAGCAGTAATTAAGAAAAGTAGAACATAGTACTATTAACGCATAGAAAGTTGAACCTGCGCTTCCTGTTCAATAGTGAGAACAGGGTTTTCTGCATCAACATTAGGATCCCCTATACAATTATCTACCTGATTGAGATCAACACCTAGAAAGTATATCAAAACAGACAAGAAATTCATTCAATATACATTCATAACACTACTATTCTCAAGACCATGAATATACAATTCAATAAAGTGGCCAGGGTTCAAAGGTCTTTTGGTCTGGCGGTATGTACCTTGCTCAATTTACAGGAGGTCAAAGGTTTAAACCAAGTTGGATATGTGAGTGTGTTCAACTTCCAAACATTAAAAAAAATAAAAAAGTTGACAAGAATCATCTTTAGCAAGATTAAAGATTCTCCAGGTGCCTGTGTGCCGACTGCTAACTTATAAACGTTAAAAGATCTGACTATAATGTCAGATACTTTCCTTCCGGTAAATCCAATATTACAGAAACATACAACTAGTGAAGCCATTTTGCAAAAGAAACAGAAAAATATCATAAAGAATCAAAATGAATGTTCTGTTCTGAAAAGTCATAGGGCAGAAAACAGTACTAAAAGTGTGAGGATCTGACCAGAAACTTGAAAGATATGCAAGTGATGCTTTTTAGCATATTATCCATAATATAATATGAAATATGTTGCTCACTATCCGTGCAGAGTATACTACTATATGAAGTTCCAGACCTAAAATCCGCTAGTTTAATTCTTTTGGATTTCTTTTTCCCGAGCAAAGAGAAAGGGATGAGCAAGATCATAGGAAAGTATTCACAATTACAAAAAGGTTAGTAGAATGAGTGCCAGAAACTGAAGTTAGCAAAACAGACATCAACATGTAGTATGTTACATAATATATTTGAGATGCAGGGAAGAAATAAATTCTTTCAGGAGTATATACTTCATTACCTTAAATGTACCTAATTATGTAGAAACAAAATCTATTGAACAAATTAGAAGAGACATACTTTAAATTTAAAATGCAACTTACCAAGTGATTTAATAACAGTATTTGCACACTCTTTGTTATACTTATTTTCCTTCATTGGGCATCTGATTGAAAAGTCCGTGACATAGTCCCACCAAAGCCATGGTTTCCCGCTTTCATTCGCCACTTTAAAGACACAAGCCTGACGTAAATTTTGTACCACTACATCCTTCCCATCGTATCCTTTATTGAAGTCCCCATCTGGATCTGGAGCACAATATCTGCCATTGTTGATGCACTGGGACTGGCATTGTTTGCTCAAAATAAAAGCCCGTGGGCAATACCAAGTGATGTAGTGTGGCGTGAACCTGGTGTAACCTTTCTGTTCAAGTATCTGGGCTACTCCCTTAAAACTCTTGACAAACTCTATCTGGCTGTCACACTTTGGCCCACACTCATCATTACTATTTGTCCAGAACTCATACTCAACACGATCATCAGGATGCGGAAGAGATTCCCTCCAATCAAGATTTATGGTAACCATTTCCCCATCAGATAGAGCTCTCTTGATATTATCCCCTAGCGATTTGCTAATAAGGGCAGAAGGAACTGTAATGTTCTGCAGATAATCTGCTTGAGCATTCTGTGCTTCTGGTGTGTCCATAGTTATCAAAGGTTCAATCCTGTCATCAGAAACGAGAAGAGCTGCTGCTCCAGCCATCTGTGCGTTCCAAGCTTTCAAGGTGAAGTAACAATCTACCAGATGAACAGCTTATTATAAGAAGGGTTTCTTGGGGGTATGCACAATCAGTTAAAACACGAATTATACTAGTTGTAGTACTTAAATCACAAAATTCAGATTAGCATTATCACCTAAATTTAGTCTTCATCAGCATTTACCTATGTTATCTATGTGTCATGTTCTGGCACAAACAATTTAACCAACAAAATCAACAAACCTTCCTGATTCACTATATAGATAAACAAAATTCACCAAGTATAGACAGATATTTATCATATAGTCCCATGATGAAATATAGTTTTTAATTCACTAATTAAAGATTCACTAAAATACAAATAAAATTTCCTAAAAAAACATGTACAAAATACTAATACATATGCAACTTACAGTTTATATAGTTTGTAGGCTAAAATAATTATATAACAATGTCACCAACAGCATAATATATACCTCCCCGATCAGCAAGAAGAAAAACGGGTCTCCCTCCAGCCTTAGATTCGAAAGATATATCCTGATCACTAAATTTGTTGCAAGATTTGTGATTAGATTTGGGGTACATAACAACACCAGTCATTGCCCCTCCATACTGAGGAACTCCAAAATTTCCTATTGCACATTCATATGTATCTCTCAATTCGGGTGGCGAAGTGACCCTAAGGCTGTTCTTCTCCACCACAAATCTACCTAAACAACAACCCACATTCATAACAAACCAAACACATATAAAAAATCCATGCATCACCCTCATTTTTCAACAAAGAAACCGGATCACAGACAGATATCAAATTCAAATCCTTAATTTTGTTAACGTGAAAAACGATAATTATCAACTATGAACAACATAAACAAGACCCCTACATGCATTCACATGAATTCATTATGATGGCACCCCAGATCACAAAATATAATAACTAAATACACAGAGTTGTTGAAAGGGAAATGTGCCTGCAATTATGGACAATAGTGAACAAGGTAAGAAGTTTGATCCTTAAGAAATAAAACCGGAAAGACTTGGAACAGGTGTGGCAGTTATTACGTGTCACATGGACAAGTTATGAGTTCTTTGCATGTACATCACACACACAGACAGTATAAATACAAATACAAATAGATGGGGATTGTGATCATCACCTGAAAGTCACATTTGAAATACTTCAACAAAATAAGTGACATCTGATACACAAAATTAATTTCATTTTTGTTGTGTTACATAGATTTCAGATTATTAGACTTTAAAGACATGTTTATTCTCACTAGACTATCAACAAGTTCTCAATTTTTTTTCTAAATTTTATATATTCACACTTAATTATTTAAATGTTGGTTATTAGCTTAAGTTTCATTATATGTTTTTATATGGATTAGTCAATGTAATGAGAGATTACGAAACCTTAATATTCAAGTATTAGAATTTTCCTTCAATCAAGTTTCAATCAACCTACTACATAAATTGAAATAAAAGGAAAGTGATCATATACCCAATGTGTATAATAAGCTTTCAAAAATGTTGAAACCAGGCGAGTGAATGAGAAAAAGAACAAAAACAATATCAGAGCCAGGTTTCGATCCTGGGACCTGTGGGTTATGGGCCCACCACGCTTCCGCTGCGCCACTCTGATTTTCCGTAATAAATTGTCAATATGTCAAAAACATATTTTTAATCACTCAAATAATTGTTTTTAAAAATTAAATAAGTTCACATAACATTATTTTGTAATCACAATAATTGAAATTTTACTTTTTTTATTGCCTCAAGTGAACCTTCACCTTGTACTAAAAATAATTACGATTTTTTCTTTTTTGAATTGTCAAAATAAAACATAAATTTTTTATAGTATTTTAAAATGTAAGACATAATATTTTGCGTTATAAAGAGTAAGACCGTTTATCAAACCACTAAAAAATAAGACATAATATGGCATACAGTTTACAAATTACAAGACAGAATTAAAATTTTTAATTTTTTTTATCAATTGCACGATGTATTATTTAATTAAAATTTTACAACGTTTTGAAACCGCACAATAATTCTTAATTTCTTATTGCCACTTTTAGAGTTTTAGTTGCTTGTAAAAACACCAAGTCATAAAGAATATAAAGCTAAGTTGAACTGCATGCTATAATACAAAGTGGTACTGCAAATTTGTTTAAGCTCAGTAACCATTCCATTAAAGAATAACACCACGCAAGTACAGACCAATGCTTACTCTATGCAAAATGTTCATTGAATGAACCTTGTACGAATGGGTTAAATGGCTAAAACGTAATTGAAGTTAGGCTGAACTTGCAACTGGGTCATTAAACTCAAAAGGCTTGCAACTATATTACTATACTAATAAAAACTTGCTTTTATATTATTAAACCAGGTAAAAACTTGCATGACCGTTAAATCCTGTTGACTTCAAACGGAAAATGTCAAATCAGCTAAACATAAAATGCTATGTAGGATGCAGATAACACAACTCTATATACACATAATAGATTATATACATGAATTGTGAAACATACTTAATGAGATAACTATTGTTGATGAGCTTCAAGTGTTGCTGAGTTTCAAGTTCTACATAATTATTCAACAATTATCAAATTAATAACTCTAATACATGTTATTTACACTGAAAACATCAATTGGAATCAAACAAAAGCATCAACGTTCAATATAAAAAATCTGCAGTTTCATATAAAAAATCGCATCGCACAACCCCCATCGTAAACATCCTAAAAAAGCAACACAAATAAAAATCACAAACCGTTCTCACCGCAAACAACCCTAACGGAAAGCAACACAAATATATGCACATATACAAATACAGCTCTCAACCAAATTTAAAATATAGGATAAAGAGTGAATAGTCAATCATATAAACAGAACAAGCCAGAAGTAATAAACAGTAGCAGCATCTGAAACATGGCATCCGAAATGAACTAGCAGTCTAGTTATCTCATAGAACACAAAATCACTTGCCAACACTATATTTAACTAAACAAAAGGACAAGAACATCGAAATATTTATTGCTGCCGTTAACTCCCTTACGTTCCCGAAGACCTAGATCTCTACTTGTCTATCATCTTTGGTGCATTCCTGCAACACAATGTTATAGGAAAACAATCTTGTCAGGTAACAAAGTTTAATGTTATGATACAAATCATTTCTAATTCATTAAAATGTTTAAAACTCAAACAAGTAGGAAACACAAAAACATGATTGCTATAAAACTTGCTGGAAACAACTTTAGATTACAAAAAACTAGGGTTGTAAATGAACAGAGCTGTTCGTGAACAAAACTCGAGCTCGGCTCGTTTAAGTGAGCTCGACTCTGTTCGTTTATTAAAAGAACCTGATCTTGAACATAAAAATCCGCTCGGTTAGTAAACGAACCCGAGCCGAGTTTTATGCCTGTTCGGCTCGAGCTCGGCTCGTTTAGCTCGGGATCGGCTCGAGTTCGGCTCGAGCTCGTCTAGCTCGGCTCGGATAAAATTTATATATATTATAAATAAAAAAAATATTATGAATAATTTAAATATTTATATCATATTTAATATATTAATGTTTATATGAAATTATTCATATTATATATATATATTGTTAATGTTTATTCATATTTAATATATTAATGTTTATATATACCGCCTAAAATATTTATAGTTTGATTATGTATTTGTGTAAATTGTGAATCTGTGATGTACTGATGTGTCTTAATTCTTGAATATTTTATTTTTAAAATCTCTAAATATAATAATTAACACAAATTCAAATTTTATATTAAGTTTTTATTATGATATGTATAAATATATACACACACGCATATATTATAATGTATTTACATTTGATTATTTGAATCATATTTAATATATTAATTTTTATGTGACTATATATATATATATATAACATACATAATTTTATAATCTTTTAATTTTCTTAAATTGATTACAATCTCATTTTAGAAAATGAATATCAATTTTATTTAATTTGTCAAAATTAAAAAATTGATTAAACCATGCCATTTTTCTCACAAGTCACAACACAAATATGAAATTTGGAATTCAACATCAAGAATTAAAAAAAACAACTTATGACCACTTCGATCACATAGAGAAATTGACCATAATTAAATATGTTACATTTGTATTATTATACATAATATATATATATATATATATTAATAAATATAATACATTAAATTTGGGGATATCATTAAATTAAATATATCTTGACATCTGTACGGTTGGATCGTCGAGAAATATTTTTAAAAAAATGGAAAGAACAATTCGTGACAAAACACTAGTTACGAATTCTAGTCAATATAGTAGTGATATACTAAGATCTCCAACCAAATTAATTTTATATTTTTTAAAAATTTGAAAATATCATTATATTAGATATATCTTGACATCCGTACGGTTGTATTGTCGAGAAATATTTTAAAAGAATAGAAACAACAATTCGTGACAATGCACTAGTTACGAGTACTAGTCAATATAGTAGTGATATACTAAGATCTCCAACAAAATTAATTTATTTTTTTTAAAAATTTGGGGATATCATTATATTATATATATCTTGACATTCATATGGTTGGATTGTCGAGAAATATTTTTAGAAAAATAGAAACAACAATTCGTGACAAAACACTAGTTACGAGTACTAGTCAAGTAGTCAATATAATAATGATATACTAGAATCTTCAACCAAATTAATTTTTTATTCTTTTAAAATTTGGGAATATCATTATATGAAGTATATCTTGACATCCGTACGGTTGGATCGTCGAGAAATATTTCTTAAAAAATAGAAACAACAATCCGTAAAAGTTATTTTTATTAATTGGACTTAATTGAGTAAAAAATATTTGTTTTGTTAGCGAACAACTCGATTCGGCTCGGACTCGGTTCGAATTGGACTCGACTCGGACCCGACTCGATTTGTTCGCGAAAAACTCGTGTTCGGCTCGTTTATTAGGAAACTCGGCTCGACTCGGTTCGTTTTAAAAAAAGTCAAACTCGGCTCGGTTCGGTTCGTTTTAAAAAAAAAGTCAAACTCGGCTCGGCTCGGGCAAAACTCGGCTCGACTCTGTTCGTTTACAGCCCTACAAAAAACTCTACCTTGTCGTCCTACACATACATCTTCCCGTAACAAGATTTATAGCAAGGTAGAGTTCTACCTTGTCGTCCTACACATGATTGCTTCAGTTTGAATCCTTTACAAAGAAAATTCTCCCTACAAGAGATATGATCACAATTAGTAAAAAAATCAGTGAAGAACATTAGCCCAAGAATAAATTATCCCTTAACCTCAATCAAGCAAAAGGCATCTCGTCTCAGTAAGCAATTGAATATAAATAAACCTATGTTACTTGGACTCTTCCTTTTACCTTCGAGTACCCGTGTCGGACACTCGACACTCGGACATGGACACTTGGACGCGGACACTTATTTTAGGCCAAAAACATGTATATTTTTTAAAATGTTGCCGAGTCCGATACTTGGACACATATCCAAGTTGGACACTTCTAGGTGAGTCCGAGTAACATAGAAATAAACAGTGTCTGCCATGTGGTTAGTAAGTTCTAGACATTGATTGCTCTCTTTATAACAATAGACATGCAACAATATATTTTGATACTAGTCCAACGAGACAAAAATGATACTGATCAATAGCCAATATACTAGTTCATACTTCATATGTCCCTCCATATTTACCCATTTCCTTTTCTGCTACAGTCGGCATAAATTAAATCTCAGAGAAAGTGAACATTAACAAACAAGACATCCATGAGAAATTATTCTTGCTTGAGGGACAGAATAACTAAGCTATTGCATCTACAAATATGGGTGTAGGGGAAAGTTTAACTAAGATTAGAGCTCCTTCAAGTACCCACAACATTGTTATCTGACTATCTGACTAGTAAGATACAGAAGGCAACACTTACTGACTACAAAGTAATTCTAATAAAGGAGAGCAGCACCAAAACTTCTCAATTTTAGGTAAATTACTGAGAAGCTTGACCAAATTGAATGTTTTTGTGTGCGCTGTTGGGTCTCTTGATAACCAGAAAAAAAACTCTGTAAGTTTTTCTAACCCAACTAAAGGATATTCTAAAGCCATATGCCTATACAATTGATGCTAGCATTTGAGATTAGGAGCATGGATGTGTGTATGGAAGAAGCCTTCGCAATTTACCAAGGTCAACTTCTCAAGCACAGGGCAATTAAAGACGAGTTGTTCAGAAACTTCTCAAGCCATGTTGCAGAGTTTAGGTTCCCACTCCAGCAAAGAAGATACACAGTATAAATATCATCAAATGTTATATATTTGTTAGGGTAGGTTTAATTGGGGATCGGTTGATCACAAATTGCATCTTTTATCCTGTATTATTCTACTATTTTTATAAAAGGTGTTAATATTTTTAGACCAAATTTCAGTTGAAGATAATAATTACATAGGGCTAAAAGGATACAAAAGCATACGTAAAGTTATAATTTTATTTCAGGTCCCTCTTAAAAGCATACGTAATAATTGCAATGGATTACAAAACATGAATAGGTA
Organism: Oenanthe sinensis; assembly: GCA_028671895.1. NCBI lineage: Eukaryota > Viridiplantae > Streptophyta > Magnoliopsida > Apiales > Apiaceae > Oenanthe > Oenanthe sinensis. The sequence goes on along the minus strand of CM053811.1, from coordinate 9,125,501 downwards.
AGCAAGAAATGGCACATATCCAAAGTTAGAAGCAATGAAACCCAAGAAGAGAAAGAATAAGAAGTTTTAACCACAGTAGGGAGCCGCCAGACCCAATTGAACACTCAGAAAGTTATTTCTCAACAAAAATAATTAACTTTTTAAAAGATAAGATCAATTCAGAAGCACTTTATAATAAAATTATAAAAAACAATATATAGGAGACAGAATGCCATCGTCTAATTGGGGATCTCGAGATAGATTTGGAAGTTTCTTAATTAAAAGAAAATTGGTTCCGCTTCGTCTGAGATTTGATTAAAAAAAACTTTTTCAATGTAAAATCGTCATTTATTTATGTGCTGCAATTATAATAAAGTGATTATTAAATGTCAGAGGAACACACAACTATGACCACACAAATGGGTGAACATTTTTTTACCATTTCTTTCGCTGTTTCTTCTCTTTCTTGTCGGGTGATGGCTTCTGCAGCTGCCTACCCTCAGAGAGTAGCAAGAGACTCTCAGTGTATATATACGAAACAAACTTATTCGGAATACCACGAATACTAACATTTTTGGCTGCCTGCTTTTCAAGGTCACACCATATAAGTTCTGCGCGGTCCACTTCTAAAAGTACATCCTGACCACTCCCTGAAAAAGTAATAGGTTTAACAGACCTAAAACTTCCAAATGCTTTGTACCAAGTAATTTCCACACCTCGACTATTCATCAGCCACACATCCATACGAGAATCATCGCGGTCATGAAGAATGCAAAGGGATTCTCCAAGAGACACCAAATAGAAAAATTTCCCCTGGGCAATAGGACACGGGATCTCCATAAACTGTCCAAGCCCGAGATCAAAACCAACAATGCAACTAAAATAATCACCATCTTCATACTTAATTGCCAACCAATACAAAACTCCACTCGCAAGCCTCCCCCGATCAGGTGTAATACAAATATTACTCGGAACATCCTCAACCCGCGTCCACGAATTCATTTTCATGCTATACACTATAACCACTATATAAAAGTACTGATCTCGCTCCACAGACATAGCCATCCTAACAACCTTATAATCATCATTCACGTGATCATAACCAAACCCACATAAAACAACCTCACTCAAACCATCCGTACGCACAAACTCACAAGGAACACTCGGGACCTTCCTAAACTTCCTAACCGACGGATTAAACAACACAAACTCATTCTTACTATCCTCACAAAAGCACACCAACCCATTAGCAGCACCCAAATACTCAGCATTCTTAACAACACTCTTAACGAGATCATTTATATCGACAACATCAACATTCCTATCACACAATGAGTCATTATCAGTCAAATAAAAATTCCCATCACACTCAAAAACAACACCATTAGTATTACACTCAACACATCTCTTAAGATGTTTCTTAACAAACAGATCACTATCAATAATCGATAACCATTCTTTCGTACACATCGACAACGAACAAGGTCCTTAACGGGGACCCAACAGAGTATTTGATCGATCAATTCACTAGGAAAGTACATTATAATGAGAATCAACTAGGGTTTATCAAATGAGAGGAGCTACACAAATAAACACACAAAGGCAATTAAATTGATGATCAATATATATATGAAATGAGTAGTATACTGTGAATCATCAATTTATGTATGTATATATGTGTACTACCAAGGAGAAATTCGAGGCTCCATTTTAATTGCCGCCGTAATTTTTCTTCACGACATATACGATAGTCGCTGTACAAGCGAAAATAACGGGGCGGTGTTACCGTTGGGTCGTTTTCGTATCGTATTTTCGTGTTTGTTATATTTGGATGTATTTATTTTCTAGTATATTTATTGAAAGTTTATATTTGAATATAATATCAGATAATTTATGTTGGTTATGTATTTTGTTATAAAAATATATATTATTGTATTGTAAATTATTAGAAAGGTTTACTTAATGATAATTTTTTTGTAGGTTTCAAAATATTTTAAATATTTTATAAAATTTTAATACTATTACATTTTTATTTGTTATTATCAATTTTGACATATATTGAATCTAATTATACATATTCTAGATGAAAATCGATTATAAGATTTAGATTTAGATTTAGATTTTTTAATATGTAATATCTGAAAAGGAATCCAAATTTTTAGAATGTTTGGAAATTTTGGCGGGAAAGAGTTCAAACTCGTATAAATTGTTGTATTTTAAACTCGTATAATATTAAAATAATATTTAATCTTGAATGATATAATTGTCTTCGATCATCCGAAATATCGATGCTCGAGTTTTATTTGTAAAGTTTCTATTTCTTAATAATTTAGATAATTATTAGTTGACTTAAATATAAGTCAAGTTATCATTTATCGTTAAAAGTCAAATTTATACCTTTTTAATTATATTATATCATAAATAATTAGAATTTAATATAATATAAATTACAATTTAGACTTTATTATACAAATACAATTGATACGTAAAATTGTGTGAAAAATATATTAACATGATTAAAACAATATCAAAATATTGTAATATAAAAAGCGTAAAAAAATACATGATAATTTGAAGAATATTGTATATAGATAAATTATGTTGGTTATTCAAAAATAGTTAGTCATTACATTTTCACATCAAATTGATTTATATTGTACTCCAGATATTTATGGTGAAGAAAAGAAGAGAAGGAAAGAGAAACTTGATATAAAAAGAAAATTTCCTTTCTTTTCTCTTCCATCGGTCTTTGAACTTGGGATGACAATGTTACTGTATTTTTCTTATGAATCGCGGAACTCGTCTTAATCGACGTTATTCCAAATGATTTCATAATCAAGATATTAGTTCTAACGAAAACAATTTTTTTCATGAGCACGCATCGACAACGCAGTATTTCATCAATTAATCCACTGGGAAATGACCTTTCAAGAAATCTAATTAGGGTTTTGTAAATCAAGAACCAAGACAAATATTGTGGTCGTTTGGGGTTCCTTAAATTTAAAATAAATAACTTATTTTTTTTTATTTTTTACATATTTTCATATTTTTTTTAAAGATAAATATTTATTTTAGAATTTTAAAACCAAATATTATCTTCAAAATAAAAAATAAGTTATTTATTTTCAGAAAAAGTACATGCATACCTACTTTTTTCGAAAATAAAGACTTATTTTCGAAAAAAATGGGTTGTCAAACAGCGCCGTTATATTATATGTATGTATATAAAGAGAGGCATGCAATGATGATATCTTCCCCCATTTCAATCGATTGGGTGCCCTATTTTCTGTTCATCACACTTAGTGGGTTACAGAAATGTGGTACCATAACCAATGGTTAAAACTTAAAATTGTTAAAAGGGTATATTAAATTCGATTTTTTGTGAATATTAAAAATAAGTTTGTATTTAATTTATTATTAAAAATGATAAATTAAATACCATTAAGTTATTACACACATAATTAGAATAAATTTTAAGAAAATGTATGTAAAATATGATTTGAATCAAATAAGATATGAGGTGTATTCAATATAGATTATTGTAGTATTTTTTGAATTTTACAAATTTGGTGTGTTCAATGAAGATTTTAAAATTTGATGATATTCAATTAATAAAAAAATTGAGGGTATTTAATTTAGATTTTATATAATTTCTAAAATTTAAAAATATGAAATATGGATTAAAATCAATCTTTTAAGATTTAATGGTATTCAAAAATTTATTAAATTTGTAAAATTTTATAAATAAATAGTTTTTATTAAATTTTATAATATTTTTTTATATTTTTAAAATTTGAAATAAATTAAAGAAATTTAATTACATTTGGACTTAATTATGTATATACTCTACCACTCATTTATACACTCTGTCAATTCTATAATGGCCTGATTTGGATTTTAAATTTCAATTGAAATTCAGGATTTAATCAAATAATATATATAAATAATTATAAAAATTTAAATTTTATTTGAATTCCAAGTATAAATTTAATAATTTGAATTGGGGTGTCATTTTTCGTAACGGGAATTAGTGCACCGCAAGATAAGTTTAACACAAGTGGCTCCTTTGCAACTTCTCAGAGTGCACACACATTGACACAACATATGACATTGCCAAATTTTGGGCTAAAGGTACTTAAAGTTTGATCTTGAAATCAATTTATAAAGAAATTGCACAACATATTTACACCACCCCGCCATCAATGTATTACACTGAAATGAGTATTACACTGAAATGAGTACATACCAGCGAGTAGAGTAGAGGTAGCCAAACGAGCGGACCGGACGAGCCGTGCCGGCGAGCCGGTTCGGCCACCTGGCGACTCAGGCACGGCACACGGCTGTAGGCGAGCCGTGCCGAATCGGTCCACCGTGCCGAATCGGTCCACCTTAAGGTCGGAAAAAACATAGCTCGTGTACACCTTGGCGGTATTTTTTTTAATTTTTATATTCCATTTGTTGCGGCGGGTCGGTGCCAAGCTTGCGGTTCATACGGGTTGGAGGGTTGCAGGCCCAACTTGACTAAAGCAGTAAGTATGATTAAGTGTGATTTGAAAACTTGATAGATAGAATACAAAATGATTGGACGGTTTTATTTTATTTTTAATAAAAAAGTATAATAAAGATAAAACAATCAACATAAGCTAAAGAACTTGAAAGTCATTTGTGTACACAAAAATTCAATTTTGTTAATTAATTTCCGTTATTTGAAAACTCTTTTAAATAAATAATACATATATTAAATGTAAAATACCTACTTAGGAACGATGGCTAATTCAACTAAAAAATAAGACTAGAAGATTGATGCTGGATCAAATATATATACATAATAAAATTGGTACCCACAGTTTGGCAAATTAAATTGTAATTTTATTTTGACAAATTAAATTATAAAGTTAACCATATATAAATGATAAAATTTAAAAGAGTCTAACATTTTGCTTAACATGCTTGACATATATATTGATAATATAGCATGATATTTTCAAATGCAAATCATTTATATAACTTAAACCAGTGGCAGGTGTGCAGGTGTAAGGGACAGACGGGTGTGCCGGTTCAAGCGAGCCGAGGCAATTCACACAGGCCGTGACGATTCACCGAGCCGATACGAGCTAGGCGAGTTGTAGCGGTTAAAGTGGGTTGTAGCGAGTCAAGCGAGCATCGGTCCGTGCCGGGCCGTGTCAGTTCAAGCTCATCGCATTTCACGAGGGTTTGACGTGTCGGTCCGTGCTGGTTCCGGTTCACTCCTATCAGACTCGTGCACGGCTCATTTTCTACGCGGTTTGTGCCGGTTTTTGACTCGGCCCGGTTTTCAGGCGGTTTTAACGAGTTGAAGGGCGAACCGGGACGAGCCAACCCGCCCATTTGGCCAGCTCCACCAGTAAGTGGAAACTAAACATAATTTTCATGCACATCTTCCCTTTGATCTTCCCTCCCTCGTGTAAACCCTGATTTTAATGATAACATAATAACAACAAGCTGCTATGATATTGTAACTTAACATGTTTTATTTGCTTTATAATAGCCTGTCATATTACGTGTGCTAACAATGTTTTATAGAATTAGCATAACAACAAGCTGTTATGACAAAACAGTCTGTCACTACAGAGTCCAGTAGAAGCACACCAACTGTCCAGTATTTCATGAATAGATTTATACTTTGATTAGGACTTTTATTATGTGAGTATATATCTATATAATACGTTTTTAATATATATAAAACTCGGAATTTATTTTATAAACGTATTCCTATATTTTAGGAGAAGAGGTTGCATCCATTTTTATTTTTATCTTTTAACAACTTCTTATCTTTATCGTGCCTTTTTATAGGAGCTGTTTTAAATATTTTCTATTATCTTTATCTCATATAATTATGTATTAGTTTGAATTAATATTATCTTCAGCGTATATCTTATCTATTAATTCAAACTTGTCGTTGATATATCTCGTATATATCATTAGCTTAGCTTTTCATACGATCTACCAACAACTATACAACTCACTCTATGTTCTTGAAAAGCTTCAACGCATTTTCTCTATTATCTGAGGTTTCTATATATTGTATATGTACTGTATAGAGATTATACATTTGAGTTGTAATCAATTCTCATACTTTGTTTTGTTCGATTTGTATTGAAAATCGCTAAAGTGGTAATGGGTTCTAAGAGTTAAAATAAGGGAGCTACTTCGTTTAGTTGTGTTATTTCTACAAGGAAAAGGGTTCAAGAAGCAAAGAATTTAAGAGTGAGACTTGAGTAATTTAGGTGATCAAGAATGGACTACAAAGAAGAAGATGACATAAAGCTGCAACCATTCTGCTCAGGATTGCTACGGATAATAGCAAACCACTTTCAGTGATTGGGTTAAAGGGAGATATATTATTATCTTGTAACCAGTTTATATTTAATTAATAATATATTCTTTTACCAAGTTGGTAAGGGACCAGAATGTAGACAATTAGAACTAGGGGTCGAACCTGACTAAACGTCTTGTGCCAACTTTACATAATGTTATTTACTATTTTATTGCATTGCATACATAATAACTTGATATTACACTCTAACATGTTTAAAACAGTAAGCCATTAGCAAGGCACGACAGACTTCTTTCAATAACAGTCAGTTATTATAGTTGGTAAAATTAAAATTAGACCTAGTCAGCCCTATAACACCTATTCACCCCACCCCATCTAGGTGCATTTACATTTTGTTGATGTCATGTTGGATGTTAAGCTTACTTATGCAGAGATGAAGACTAGCTTAACAGAGGTTAAGATAGAGCTTAAGGTGTTGCAGAATGATATGCAAGTCCTCAAGTCTGACAATGCAGAGCTTAGGAGGTTGCTTAGTGAGTTCATATTTAAAGATGTTGTCAAGGATGTTGATGCACTACTTGCAAATGATGGTACTCCAGCTGCTAAGGATGCTCCTGCAGAGAAGATGGACAAATGCATGGACTCCCATTTTAAGTGATTAAGGGGGATAAGTGTTTTCAGGAGTATTAGACCTGGGTTGGGGTTAATTTTATGAACAATTATTTGTTTCTGTTTAAGTATTTCTGGATATTTGCTTTTTTCTGGTATTTTACTTAGGGTTGGTAACCTAAGTGAATTTGGTTTTATCTGGATATTTGTTTAAATGCTTTTGGATGATGTTAACTTAGTTTATCTAAGTTAATTTGGATATTTCATGAATGGCTGTCAAGTATGACATTTTATGTATTATCTGATATTTTTGCTTAGTGTGCTAAATTGTTTGCCTTATCTGTTATTATTACTAATGTTTTATACTGAGGAGATAACAGATTAAGGGGGAATTTTGACTCTTGAAAAACATGTGTGTAATCATCAAAAAGGGGGAGATTATAAACCCTGATTTTGATGATAACACAATAACAATAAGCTGCTATGATATTGTAGCTTAACATGTTTTATTTGCTTTATAATAGCCTGTCATATTACTTGTGCTAACAATATTTTACAAAATTAGCATAACAACAAACTGTTATGATAACAGTAAACTGTTATGACAAAACATCATGCCGCTATAGAGTCCAGCAGAATCACACCAACTGTCCAATATTTTAGGAATAGATTTATACTTCGATTAGGACTTTTATTATATGAGTATATATCTATATAATACGTTTTTAATATATATTAAGCTCATAATTTATTTTATAAACGTATTCCTATATTTTATGAGAAGAAGTTGCATCCGTTTTTATCTTTATCTTTTAACAACTTCTTATCCTTATCGTGCATTTTTATAAGAGTTGTTTTAAACGTTTTGTATTATCTTTATCTCCTACAATTATGTATTAGTTTGAATTAATATTATCTTCAACGTATATCTTATCTATGAATTCAAACTAGCCGTTGGATATATCTCGTATATATCCTAAGCTTAGATTTACCAACAACTATACAACTCACTCTACGTTCTTGTAAAACTTCAACATATTTTCTCTATTATCTGAGGTTTTTATATATTATATACGTGCTATATAGAGATTATATATTTGAGTAGTAATCAATTCTCATACTTTGTTTTGTTCGATTTGTATCGAGAATCGCTAAAGTGACAAGGTGTTCTAGGAGTTAGAAAAAGGAGCTACTTGTTTAGTTTCTAAAATGGCAAGGGGTTCAAGGAGTTAAAACAAAAGGAGCTACTTGTTTAGTTGCGTTATTTCTACAAACCAAAGGGCTCAAGAAGCAAGGAATTCAAGAGTAAGACTTGAGGAATTTAAGTGACCGCAAGGGAGAAGATAACAACAAGCTGCAACCATTCAACTCATTTGCTAGAGATAACAGTAAGCCACTTTCAGTGATTGTGTTAAATGGAAATATATTATTATCTTGTAATCGGTTTATACTTGATTAATAATATATTCTCTTACCAATTTAGTAAGGAACTTGTACGTAGACCATTAGAATTACGGGTTGAACTAACTAAACGTCTTGTGCCTCCTTTAACTTCTATTTATTGTTTTATTGCATTGCATACATAATAACTTGATATTACACTCTGACATGTTTAAAACAGTAAGCCATTAGCAAGGCAAGGCAGAGCAGACTGATTTCAATAAAAGTCAACTATTATAATTGATAAAATTAAAATTGGACCTAGTCAACCCTATAACACCTATTCACCCCCCACCTCCTCTAGGTGCACTTACACCTCGAGACACCCAACATCCCTACCCCTCCCCCAATGTACACATGCCTGTCAAGTTGAAGTCCTTCAAAGTGAACCGAGACGAGGTCTTTCAAGTCCAGCAAGAGCTCTGGAAATTTAACACTCGTGCTAAGTTGAAGATCTTCAAGTGTTGCCCGTGATGATAGCTCTAAAACACTTGGATCTCACGCACCTCTAAGCATATAGATGCTTTAACCACTTCTTCATTTCTCTGTGAAAAAACATAACTTTACATGCAAGCATTATGTACTTCTCTGATTTCCCGACACCCTCCTACTATTACAAGGAGTCTTGAACAGCTCACCCTCATTTGCATTAGAACTAATGCATCTCATCATGGTGCCTGCAGCTCATGTACAATTTATGCAGGCTTCATACCGTTTCTATCCTTCTTTGAGATAATCGTACATCATTGAACTGTATTGTGATTAATCACCTCTTGCCAAATTTATCCAGTCAGACTGGCTTCACGCATAACCAGATACTCTGAAGAACCCATCTGGAAAAACAACAAAGCCACCCACACTATTCAAATTATATTAATTGTAAACTTTGTCAGTGATCTGATCTAGTCATGAACTTTTAAAATATTTAAACTCAATAAAAACAGTAAACTTAGTTAAACAAATTACACTGATTCGTACTACTTATGGGTTACCATTGTAGCAAATAGTTTGATCAAAGTTGGAAACAAAGCCAATGCTCAACACTGAGTGGCTTATTTGTAGCGAAAAATAGATTGATTTTGCAAGAAAAAGTCCACAGACGGAAGATGCTGATATACCATGAGTGGCCTTTGATGTTACAACATATAGTGCAACTTCTAGTAATAAGTTAACTAGATGTACGGCCAATAGTACAATCCAATATGCATGTGAATCAAACCCACATCCACACACACAAAACGGGTTCTTGTGACCTCTGTGATCTGTCTGATTTCGTTTCGGAAAATCACTGTAAACTAGATAATTAAAGCAAAAAAAGAAACTCGAGGGTCCTACTATTCTACAAAGTTCAAGGACTACTGTGTGAAATCTGCAGCCTTGGATAGTAGTTATTAGAACGATTTTCTTCCACACTTATTTTCTATCAGCATGATATTAAGATTATTCTATCTTTCACTCTTACTGTAAATTATTAAGATGGGATATACTTATTACCAAAAATTCTTTGATGACAATTTCCTAGTAGGTAGCTTTCTGAGAAAATCATTCATCTTTTTAACCAACTTTTCGTGTATATAATTTTTTTCATACTGCTTTGTGAGTGTAATTGAGTTTTTAAGTGTCGGTGTGTGCGTGTTGTGTGGAAATTTTACTTACTGTTCATAATTATAAGCCACGAGAAGGTGGGCAATTTGTATGATCATTTCCGCGCAACGCTATGGGTCAGCAGGTAACACTAGTTACGTACGCGTACCGAACCCAGAGAAGTCTTAGACCAAACATCACCCCGCCGTTTTCTAAGTACCTCAGCTTCTCTAGCTATTTGAATATCAGAAGGCCAAAAAGTTTGACTTAGAGCTTTGAAAATTAGGCGAGGGAGCAAAGCTAACACTATAATAAGTAGAATACAGAGCCAATAAGCAGGCCAGGTTGCCAAATGGTAGATCGTGCTGCCAAACAATAAGAACTATATTAGCTCATCTAAACCAGCAAGCTCTATTTATAAATATTGGAACATTAAACTGTAAGTACATACTAACCCAAAATTCGGAAAATCAGGTATAGAATCCAGTATCACCAAACAGATATATGTAACCAAAATTGATCCCCATATTGAACCATGTGTCAGTAAAACCCATCTTTTAATATCCATTGCAAGATGAAGATTCACTAAAATAACAACCGCAATAGTCCACAGACTACCGACACTATATATGTCAATTGTGCTCACTTTGAAAGTGAAAAAGGGTACAAAAAACAGGACAAGGCTCTGCCATAGTGTATCAATCATTGTGATCCAGAAGAGCTGCACATTATAACTCTCATTTCTATGGCCTGCAGCGTAAAGCTTCGGAACCTGGAATAATGTCTTGTGGCTCAAGTCCTTATCCAATATTCCAACAATAATAGTAGGTACGGAAGTATATATGAGAGAATAAAAGACACTACTCCAATCAGTTATTGCGTTAGTTGTGGAAAAGGCAGTGAACAGCATATACCTGTAGAGAAAAACAAAGATCAGACATAAAATACAAGTTTTACATTAAATAATAGAATAATTTCTCAGCTTAAGCAAAGAGTATGTTCACAAATTCTTTCGTGTCACCAATAGGATTATTGTATGTCCCAAAACAAAAAGTTTATCAAATAAGAGAAGCAAAAAAATTATTACACCTCCAGAAACTAATGTGGTTGAGCAAGTCTAGCCCGTTACAACACACACACACACACACACCCCTACTGAAACCTTACTACACATGTTCTATGCATCTCTGCTTCTTTTGTTTACTTGGAATTAGAAATATGCATCTATCTCCGACTGAATACAATCCCTACATATTTAATGTACTTCTCCATATGCTGGCCTTCTAAATATCACCAGCTCTGGTCCTATCTCTTAACACCAATTGAACTCATGATATCATCATCACATTACACATATTATCTATATCTCTTACAGATATCCCACTTCAAACATATGTTAACCTCATGATTAAAAACACGCTTTGTTTGTTAGTTAGTGACCAATGGGTCAAAAACTGATTGTTTGTGCCACATGACCTTTCTGTAGCTTTTAGGGACATGCCTTCAAGTTAAATTGAAGTACACTACATCTCATATATTACATTTTACTATGAAAAAATACATGGTATGGCCTGCAACAAGTCATTGAAAGCAAGACTATCTGTACTGAATTTATTTATTATACAGACCTACAATAAATTTTTCAAGAACCTATATTTATATTATCATCTCATTACATTCGATAATGTTACTAATTTTTCTTAAACAGTGTTCAAAAAGTATAATGCATATGTGCGTTGACTTTTATTGTTAATTCCTTATACTTTTTTGCTGTAAAAGGACTCATAGAGCATGGTTGTCACGGCGCTCGACTAGTCGCGACTAGTCGAGCAAATCGAGCTAGGATAGTCGACTGAAACCACCGACTTGAAAAAATTGATATTTCGGCCAACTAGTCGACTGACTGGTCGACTAGTCGAGCCGACTAGTCATATGGGCTGTCGACTGGTTCAAAAAACCCGGTCAAACCCGGTCAAACCCAGTCATATAAATAAGATTTTAACCTAAAAACAACAAATTATAACCTAATTTAGCAGCTACAAAGCCAAAAAAAGTGGAGAGAGCGGGGATAACAGCAGCAACGACCCAGACCAAGTAACCTAGTTCTTCCTTCACAAGTAAGTTTCTTCTCTCTTCTTTTATATGTATGTATACATATATATAAGTGTTCAAAACTATATATAGTCATATAGATATATAACTATATATATATAATATGTATGTATATGTATGTATATGTATGTATATTATCAATTAAGAATTTAAGATTGTTTCCTTACAAGTATTTTCCTTACATGTAGTTATGTAATCTATTACTTATTATCCTATTTCAGTGTTTTCTTAGTTTGTTACATGTTACATGTAGTCGTGACTAATATTAACCTATTTTGGTGATTGCTCTCTGCTCTGTGCCTCTTTTCTTTTTGACAGCTTACAACATGACAGATTCAACCGCAGAAACTTATGATCCATCCAAGGATCCTACTCGGAAGGCTAAATCCAGTGACCCGGCATGGAAATATGGATTTTGGCCTGATTTAAACAACAAAGATGTGGTTCAGTGCATTCTTTGTGGCAAAAAAATGCAATCAGGGTTTAGGAGGTTGAAACAACATCTTGCCGGTGGTTTTGCAGATATAGCAGTGTGTTCAAAAACAACACCATCAATAATAAAAGAGATGAAAGATTATATGCAAAAGTATATTGAGAAGACTACTGCAAAGAAGCAATATCTGCAGCTATTTGATGAAGATAATTATGATGAAGACAATGAAATTCAGCCTACTGGACCAACTGAAAATACATCAACGGCAGCTTCTAACAATTTGACAACTTCGGAAGCTTCATCAGAAAGGAAGACAGCTTTTCAGTCTGTTGTACCACCAACAAAATCATCAAAAATGATTGCTTCCATGATCCGAAAGACTCCCGAAGAAGTGATTGAGGAAAGGCATAGTAAAGATCCAACTCAAACTAGCCTTCAAAATTGCACAAAGTCTGCAGAAGAAAAAGAAAGGGTGAAAATGCATATTGCCAACTTCTTTTATGAAAATGGTATACCATTTAATGCTGCACACTCCAGAAGCTATGAAATAATGGTTGAATCTATTGGACAATTTGGACCGGGTTTGAAACCACCAAGTTATCATGAGTTAAGAGTGCCATTACTCGAGAAAGCGAAAAAAGAGACGGATAAATTAAAAGAGAGGCAAGAGAAAGCTTGGAAACAGTATGGCTGTTCACTTATGTCTGATGGATGGACTGATAAAAGGGGCAGACACTTGATCAATTTTCTTGTTAACAGTCCAGAGGGGACTTTCTTCTTGAGTTCGGTTGATGTTTCAAGTAAGGTTCAAGATGCGAGAATGTTAGCGGATCTATTTGAGGAGCAAATTAATTTAATTGGGAGAGAGCATGTTATTCAGGTAGCCTACTTGTCTCGTCGAATTCCTACACTTTACTGGACTCCTTGTGCTGCACATTGCTGGGACTTGATGTTGGAGGATATCTGCAAATTAAAGGAATTTGAGGCTACTATTACACATGGTAGAGGAATAACAACATTTGTGTATAGGCATGGTCGACTTCTAGCTGCCATGAGAGAGAAGACACAAGGGAAAGATATTGTGAGACCAGGAGCTACGAGATTTGCTACGGCATTTCTTACATTACAAAGCTTAAACAAGAATAAAGACGCGTTGAGAAAATTGTTTGGTATATAACATATATAGTTTAACAAATATAACATATATAGTTTATTAATTAAATTATATATATATATATATATATATAATTTGTCGACTAGTCGACGACTAGTCAGACTAGTCGCCGTGACAACCATGTCATAGAGTATATGGTAGAGTTATTACATAGATTACGAGAATAGGTGGTTGAGTTAATGCATAAAAATACAAATGACCTTAAGGCCTGACTATTTTATGTGTATCGCGAAGTATTTTGTATAACTTTTAGTTGTATTTGATGTGTAATGTAAAGTGTTTTGTATAAATTTTACTTGTAAATGTTTGCTTGCGTAGAGTGAATTCCTCTAAGAATTCTTTAGAGTCTTATATTACTCAGCTCCCATGTTTCAGTAACTATAATTCTTTGTGAAATTGGTTATCATAGTCTGCATGATTCTTTGTACCAAGTCTTTGACTCAGCAATCCCATCCCAGTCAAAGATCCTCGCTAATTGATCGCAACAAAGATAGGAGACTTCCTCTCCTAGATCACTTACAAGTCTGGAACCCAGGAAACAAAAAAAAAGAATCACCTTAATTACCTAAAGTCTAAACAGCAGACTAGCATTCATAGGTAAGCAGGCAAATATATAAAGATGGGAAAGGGGAAGGCAAAGAGGATACCATTCAACAATTTTATTAAACTGATTATATTTCACTAACTAATAATACCACCACTCAAGGGATAACAGAAGTATATTCAATTATATATTCCACAATTTTTTCCCTCACACACGTGTGGCAACTTGGTGGTAGAGAAGGGGTAACAAAACCCGTCAGATACCATGAAATTATAGAGACCGCACAATAGGGGAACCTAAGGTTTTGAGAGATTTCATGGAGAAAAAATGTAAGTGCATGTCTACTAGATATAAATTGTCATCTTGGAAAAAAAAATCACCTACTCTGTGAAAGTAATCTTACCAAAAAAGCATCAATACAAACACTGCATTTCGATAGAAGTTGTAAAGAACAAGATAAGCCAAGCGCTGATAATTCCAGTGTCCATGTACCAAAAGCAATCTTTTCAAAAATCGAAACTGTCCCATTGCAAAGTCTGATGCCATTACAGCCTGACGCCCCTCCTGGCCACATATGCCAACACCAACATCCGCCATTTGTATCATTGAAACATCGTTTGCCCCTACAAAGGTGTTTTCAAAGAACAAGTAAGAATAACTGCTTTCAACCTAATCAATTCGTGCGATAACAGTCTTTCATCGCATAAGCCCTTGCATACAAGTGGGTGTTGCCAGGATTTTAACTTTTGTTTCTCAAAAAGCATAAGCAGATCTCAGTCCATATATATAAGAACCTAAAAGAAACATGCAGTGTAGGATTCCTTTGCTTGCAAATACAGTGTCACAATCATCAACTTACCATCTCCGATAGCTAGTGTCATATCTTCGGTACGGCACTTTATCAAGTCAACAATGCCAGCTTTCTGCAATGGAGCAACACGGCAGCAGAGTACAACCCGGCATGCGGTTGCAAGATCAAACAACTATTCAGAAAATTCAAATTGCCAAGTTAGACACGCTTCTGGATGATTGGAAAGAACAAATATATTTAAACGGTTGTTTCAGCAAAATTAAATCAAGCCCAGGCAATAGGATAGACAACTCATTGCAGAAGAACCCCTGATATGAACAACACATCCGTCTAGTTCTTTAGTTAAATAAGAAAAGGATAAAAGAACTCATACCTCAGATTCCAGATCTTTCTCTAAGATGTAAACTAAACTATTCCCATCAATTATCAGGGCTAGTGGTGCCTTTGTAGTACTTTGACTACCTTCATCCCTTCTGACTTGTGAATGTGGGAACTCATTAAGATTTGTGCCATCGGGAATGACATGATGATCAGTTTCAGTGTTCTCCTTCGATTTTGAATTTCCAGTTCTGTCATTTGTCGATTTTACACCATATTTGACCATAGCATCAGATAGAAGTTTTCTGCAATCATTCTCTGAATTTCCATTCACAACTATCCGTTGCATATTTAAAGTCAACAACTTGCAAGATAGACCAATTGAAATTGCCGTATCTTGCTTGTCACCGGTCAGAACCCAGACCTTAATTCCAGCTTCTCGGAGAGACTCGATGGTTTCTGATACACCTTCTTGAAGTTTATCCTCGATTCCAGTAGCTCCAAGTAGATTTAAACTACATTCGAGAAAAGATGCTGTTTGATGTAACTTTGAAGATCTGTCAGTCAACGAAGAGCTTGCATTTTCATACATGCGTTGCCACTCATCAAGTTCGCCACCAGTAAGATCCTTGGCAGCAACTACTAGTGTACGAAGACCTTCAGCTGAATATGCGTTCAAATGGCTTTCAGTTGTTTGCTTTAAATAATCATCCTTTTCTGGGTCTTCATTTAGAATATTAAACACTGATGTATCAGCGCCTTTCACCAGTACCTTTACCTCACCGGTGGGGAATCTGATAACAAGAGACATCCTTCTCCGTACACTATCAAACTCGTGCATACCCAAAACATCCAACCTACATTGCATATGAATTATTATAAATTAGCTTGGGATGTACATTAAGAAGAAGAAATATTAATGATTAAAATATTCAACTTTAAAAAGAAAGAACAACAATTAAAATAATCAACTCTAAAAAGAAAGAAAAAGAAATCGTGGAATTAAACTGGTAATGGTGTTCTACCTTAATTTCTCACCATTAACATCAATAACAATATGCCCAGAGGTTCTCTCTAAAAGAGTATATCCATAAGCTGAGGCAGCAGTAACCAATGCTATTTCATCGGGAGATTCACCTTGATAATCAATAGCAATGACAGCGTCATCTATGCTCTCAATGCAACTTGAATTTTCATGGATAGGAATCACAGTGTTACATGCAGCCAATACAAGAAAAAACTCATGTGCTGCAATCCTATTATGTTCCGTCATGTCCTTGTGCAGCATGTCCATGAGTTTGGAATCAACAGTAATGTCTGATTTAAGCTTCCATCTTTTTTTACCCGAGGAAGAGGCTGTTGATGGTCCTGTAAAAATTCATAAAACGTTACTCGCGGTTAGATACATGAATCTCTTCTCATCTGTGATAAGCACACCCAAGCAACTTAACATTAGAGCGCATAATGCACAGTTGCATACACACTACTATTTGATTGCACTAGCATATTAGTGTTTTTGCATCAGGGAACAACTGACATCTAATAGGTATCTCAAGGGCACTTTGATTTGATGTTGGAAAAATACAGTTATAGAAAGAAACTACTGGCATCATTAGGAAGTCAAGACCTTTATAAAAATGAACATAAAGTACGAAATCCAGTTTCTATCAAATAACATTTGGTATTGTCATCATACATGGTTATAACATACTGTACTAAAATTAATGCAAGATATTATGCACTCATACCTGCAACGTCTCTATCTTGTGAAATGCTTGATGAAGCCAGGGATGTTCCATAATTCTCCCCATACACACTAGCTCTTTTGAATTCCATTTTGTTTTCAGTTAGTGTTCCTGTCTTGTCAGAAAATACATAACGTATTTGGCCTAAATCTTCATTTATATTCAGGGATCTGCACTGAAACCATGTATCAGTAGACTTATGATACATATGCTTGTCTTTGACCATGAAAAATGACTGCCCTAACCGAACCAACTCCATGGTAATGTACAGAGATATTGGTATCATTATCTGAAACACTATTACACAACTCAGGAAGGAGAAAAGGGTCTCCATAGGAATCCCATAATATTTGTATAATTTGGCGGGTCTAATTCCTGTTACTGAATAAGATTTCTTATAGTAAGGCAATCTATCAAGCTGGCTCTCGTGACGCTTTAGCCATAAAGCCATCCCAAGAGACACTACTCCACACATGACAATAAGAAAAATAGACAACCAAATGGTTTCCCTATTCATGTAAGTCTCCAGTCTGCTCCTTTTGGATGGGGATGCTGCACTATTCATCATTGCTTTTGTCTCCTGCCCAGCATATACGACTACACCAATAGCATACTCTGTATTCTTCAGCTGGCAACCTCGTAAGATTATATTTGATTGGCTTAGCGAACATCTCTGTCCATCCAACTCCATGTTGGCCATAAACTCGTATATGTTCCTATTTGGCTGTTCACATCTTATAACACCTGATATTTCCCCCCTTCCAAAATCCATTAAAGTTGTCTCATTCCTGGCGTACCTTGTTTTCAAGTTCGACTCACCATCCAAGTTCATCGTTTGTATATAAGCAATGCCACTAGGATCGCTAGTCTGCAAAAGTACCATGTCACACGGAATTGACTCGTCAACACAGACCTTCACTACTTCACCGGCTCTTATATCCTTCCATTTCTTATTCTGAAATTTGCCAGATTGAAGCACCAGAGCTTTCCTATTATTCTCATACAGATCTGATCTGTGTCTTCGCCAATCTTCATAGCCATCTTTAATAGCTGTAACTAAAAGCACAAAAAGAAGGGGAAATAGAGATGCAGTTCTCCCAAATACTGCAAGAGGCGGAAGCTGATTTAGTGCAGCTATGCCTAAGAAGTATAGATAAGCAACCCGGTGGAACTGAATAAAGAGATTCTTAGGCAAGAAATTAATGAGAGTGTACCTGCTGGTTCGAATCTCATTTCTCCTGAACTGATACTTATCATTAGTCTTAGCAGGGTCATTTATATGTATTGACCTGTAATTAGGTTTACAAGATGGACCATCATCAAACTGCATGCTCTTGTGATAAACCGTTGGGATCTCAACCTGGTTAACAACCGAATCCGTCCGAGGGGAACCCCGTGGAGGTGAAGACGTAGACATAGGAATGTATTCACAACTGTGTTGCATATTAGAATCACTTCCCCACGACACCAGGCATTTCTTCCTCTCTGGTGGGGGGAGTTCCGAAGGAAACTCCCAATTATGGAGATAAGTGGAATGCACGTCTTGTGATTTAGCGGCTGAATCAGAATGTTCACCAGAAAGGTCTAGGTGAGTATCACCACTCAATTCCTTGGCCTTAAACAGAAAGTTGGCTTGCGGGTTGTCCTCCAAAGCAACAGCTGAATATTCTAATGAGCTAGTTGGGTGACTTGGGTCACCATAATCTGTATGAGGAGAACGGGGAGGCGGAGAGGCGGATGACAGTGGAAGCAAATGTTCCCCAGAACTCATAAATCAATACTCAAATGTATTGAAATCAAATAGTGGCATTGTCATAATAAGCAAATCCCAAAACAAATTATCATGAAGGGTCAGTCATAGTCTATACATATGTTCCAAGAATCTGCATCACCCCAATGCCAAGAAAACCTTATATTCCACTCAAGAAAAGCAAGTCTCAACTAATTCAACTAGGTAAAATCAATATATTAGGAAAAAGAACAAAACTTTATCATTCATAATCAAGATCATAAACAAGATTTACAGTACAAAGCATGCAAAATGTGAAGGAACAAACTTTAACAAGGGAAAAGAACACACCTTTAAGCAAAGAGGTGACAAGTGAATATGTATCAGCTGCTTTTGCTGCAACTACTTACAAATATAGACAAGGGAAACGCCAAAAACTGAAAATTAATAGCAATAACATAAACATGAGAACAGACTACACAAACACACAAAATCACACACACATATACATAAGACAAATGCAGAAGCATCATCTAGTGAATCAAACAATAAATGGTACAGGGAATCACAAGAAAATCAGATGGGGTCACATTAAATGGTAAAAAAAATAACCCCTTCGATATAAATATGTATGTATATATTTATAACCTGAGTAGGTGAAGGTGGTGTAAATGATAGTATTACCAGGCTGGGGAAGGTGGTAAAAAAGGACAGGTTGAATCAGAAATATATTGAATGCACTGGATTAGAAATGATGATGACTAGTTACCTATGTATAAATACATATATGTGTATGTGTGTAAAATATTAATGGTTTGTCAGGCAAAAAGTTCACATATGATGTGATCTGAAACAATTTACAGGCAGTTTTACTCAATATTTAATAATGTGGTTCAAGAAATCAATGAAAGCTGAAACCCCCAGTTCTTGTTTTTTTTCTTTGCAGGTTGGTTAATTATAGACTTTATAGTGTGTAATGTAAAAAAATATATTTAAAGAAAATGTTAATCATGTTTATAATTTGATTAATGTAAAAATTAGAGAAAGAGAGAGTGGAGAGAAACATGGGGGTGTGTCATGTAGAGTAGGGGGAGGACAGGGAAAGTGAGAAGTTGTACTTGTATCTATCACAATTTCATAGTTTTCTAGACTAGTGTACTGTTGCAATAATACAAAAAGAATTGTTACTGTACATGTTGTGTGTGTGACTGTGTGTTTTAGCATGGAGAAAAAGAAAATGAGAGGAAAATGGGAGGAAGGACGAGAAAGTAGCCTATTTTTCCTGACTTTCCTCGCAGCTCTAACCCAATTTGATATTTGATAGGGTGAATTTTTTTTTAGATCTCTTTATTTTTGTTTTTTGTTCATATCGTCGGATCAAATTTTAAATCGTTTTTTGAAATTTAATAAAATCCTAAATCTGTATCATAAATAAATAATTTAAAATTTACTGACTTAAATACAACCGCTTGAATAATGCACAAACTCATTATAATTTTTAAAAAAACATGATTTGTTGGTACGTTAAATTACAATATTCTATCTTAAATTCTTATCAACAATCAAATTTTCGAAAATCAGTTTCAAAACATATGTATAATATGTTTTGTAATAGATTCGGGTAAATTCATATCATATTCGATGGAGATAAAAAGAACCTTTTTTAAAACCTATTGGATATCTAATAAAATTGAGACTTTGTAAAACTGTTGGGCCTAGAAATAGTGGAACCCATTAAACATGCAAGAGGTATATAGCCCGTGAGGCTTAAAAAGACCCGTAAAATAAGTTTAGTATATTAAAAGGATCCATAAGGGCCAGAACCGGAAACCTCTCCCCATTTGGGAAGAGGTTGACAAATTTAGTAAAAAAAATGATAACCTCCTTTTTATTCATTTATTATTAATAAAATAACTTCTTGATATACTTATCTTCTACTTTTTAAAATGAACATAATTTAATAAAGGACTTGATGTACCTGTATCACACTGAGGTTAAGACATTTTATAATACAAATACAATAGTATTTATGTAAATGTACAGTAAAGAACTTAATATTTACAAAAATATCACTCAAAATTTATATTAAAAACTGATATAATCTCATGTAGCACCTAAGGTCATTCTCATGCCCAGTTTTCTCTTTAATAAATTTATGACATGTACTTTTTTTCCAGAATGTATAATCTATTATGTTACATAGACTCACCAAACATGATCTATTAATTTATGTCACATAAAAATAATTTATTAAAATATAAAGCAAATTCAATTCTAACTAAAACCAAACAAATTGCGATTGAACTATACTTGTAAGAAAATAAACTTGAATTTTTTTTTTAAAATCTAGCTCAAATATTTATTCAAGCAAATCGAATGGAAGCGGTTTTATCGTATATATTCGGATCCGAACAAAAGCATATACCTACCTCGTATAAAAACCGAACATAAATGGAAGTGGCGAGCCGTGTTGAAAGCGAAGTCCCCCTTCCTTTCGGTTTCACAATTTTCATATTATAATAATAAAAAATTATAATTATAGTACATAGTACATACATACATTGTATACACACCCACATATATAGATCAGATTGTTAGATTAAACACGTCTCCAAAAAGTTTCTCATCTTCCTTTCTGCAACGCCACTCTCTCCTCCATCTCCGAGTAATCTCCTCCTCTATATATACATATAATATTGTGTATGTATTTATATCTTTTTTATTTATATTAATTTGTTGTTTTCTTTGTTCACATTGAAATTTGAAATCTTGATGATATGTGTTTTGTGGCTGTGCCATTACTATTAGATCTGAGATCCTAAACCCATGTTTATATGTGTATGTATGTGATATAGATTGTTGGGTCTTTTTTTTTCTTGCCTAATAGGCTAGAATTTTAATGGGTTTTTTGTTTTTCCTTGAATAGCTGTTAAAGATTGAATCTTTTTTAGTTTTTTGTGGCACCCATTTGTTGTTTTTTGAAAATTCCATGGAAGAACATGAGATGATTCTGTTTTTGTTATATACTTTACACATGGCTATATTTGATTCTGACCCATTATAACTTCTTTTTTTGGATTTATGCTTGTTTATGCATTTTATATTTATTCCTTAGACTGTGGTCAATTGGTTTAGGGGTGTTTGGATAAGTTTTTTTCTTGTGGGATTTCGATAGTAGAAGTACCTTTAGGTTGCTTGTGAATCAGAAAAAAGCTTAGCGTAAGGGGCTCTAATAGTGTTGAGATTCTATTTGTTAAAGTTGGAAACTTTTCCTACTAGAATGAATTGTGCAGGCTTAAAGTAGTTTGATATGGAGATTTACTATAAGAAATTAGAATATTTTATTGTGTTTTCGGCTTTCCAATAGTTTTTTTGTTCTCCATACTCTACTCTTATTGTTTATTTGTGTCAAAATGTCAGTTAGTGGTAGACTAAATACGTGATTTTGGTACTGCTTGATCTAGAGTGGGTTTTCATCTTTTGTTCTTCCCCTTATACATATACATTTGTATGTCATTGCCTTTAGCTGTTTATAATATTTTGGTAACGTTTTAGAAGAACGTGGTGTACATTTTTACCCTTTATATATTGTATTGTTTTCTCTTCAGCGTGGATCTGCAGTTAAAAAAAACTAATCGTGGAAACCAAATTGTATAAAAATACACTAGAGTTTTGCAAAAGGTGACTGGGTGCACCAACAACTTTTGCATTATTAATTGTTTGCATTATATATACAGAGTTGACAACCGGATCTTCATGAATTCAAGAACCATTACTGGATCTATCGTTTCCTGTCAGTCGGGAAACAAGAACTTCTTCTTCTGCAGGATTTTGGTTTGCCTACTTACAAAGTTTTTCAAAACTCCAACCGCAAACTTGGATTTCCATTTGATTAAGGGAGTTGATAGGAGTTTCCCAGCAATTTGCAGCTTAACATAATTTTGAAAAGTCCATCTGCAACACTATTTGATTGATCATCTGTGTTCTTTAACTGAAACTGATAGCATGGTTTCTTCTTACTTTACTGCTTTGAAAAATACTCAAACACGCAACTCCAGGCCGTTACTTTTCCCTGTGACCCATCCTGAGGCACTCCCTGTTGATAATGTCGAGCTGGAATTCTATGATATATTTGGTCCTCTACCTGGTCAGGCCTTAAATGATGTTACCAATGGGATTTCAGGAAGTTCGTTGCCTGCAAGAGATGACAGTGAACTTACTTGCGATGATCTAGTAGTCATTCACAGCCGATCACATTCTTTGGTTGGTCCTTCTGCATGTGTTAGCCAGTCACTGAAAAAGAGCAACCTAACAATTCATGAAATTGAGGATTCGATCGAATTTCTAGAGTGCTTGAGTGATGAAGAAGCTGTAAAAGCTCAGGAGCTTGTCCAAAATAAATCTGCAGAAGAGGAATCCCTGGTTCTAAACCAAGACGATTCAGTGAAGATCCGGAGTGTAGGCCTCGAAGATTTTGAGGTCTTGAAGGTTGTAGGGCAGGGTGCATTTGCAAAAGTGTTTCAGGTTAGAAAGAAGGGGACTTCAGAAGTGTATGCAATGAAGGTCATGCGGAAAGATAGAATTATGGAGAAGAATCATGCTGAATACATGAAAGCAGAGAGGGATATCTTGACAAAGATCGATCATCCCTTTATTGTTCAGCTCAGATACTCATTTCAAGTAATTTTCGTGCATCCTAAATGAATTATAGACTTCTGCTAATTTATGCATTAGTCTTTCATGCGCAAAAATTGAATTATTAACATTGTTTGTCTATCTATTTGTATATAACATATATTTACCTGGCTTTGTTTTTTTCCTGTTATTTGTTCTAGAGTTAAATAGATTTGCCTCTTCCGGAACTTGAAACTAAAACCTCTTTCAATAGGCGATTGTGATAGCCCCAAAATTTAAAACCCGGTCATGTCTTTTTTTTTAGAGTAATTTGATTTTTTCTCTAAAACTAATAGTGATATCTTCTGATCTGCAGACCAAATACAGACTTTATCTTGTGCTGGATTTTGTGAATGGCGGGCACCTTTTCTTTCAGCTCTACCACCAGGGTCTTTTCAGGTATCTTTTGTCTTTCCATTTTTCTGTGAAGTGTGAACTGTAATATGTTTTGATGCACAAGGTTTATTTCCATATTTTATGTTTTAGGGAGGATCTGGCTCGCATATATGCAGCAGAGATTGTATCTGCTGTCTCTCACCTGCACAAAAATGGGATTATGCATAGGGATCTAAAACCAGAGAATGTTCTACTAGATGCAGATGGCCATGTACTCCTCCCTCTCCCTCCCTCTCTCTCTCACACACGCGCGCGCGCGCACACACACTTTTTGTACACAGGTAGCTACACACAAGCATGAACACTAATACTGATCATTATTCTGTATATCACAAATAGGCTTTGTTGACTGATTTCGGCCTGGCAAAGCAATACGAAGAAAATACAAGATCAAATTCACTGTGTGGAACAATGGAGTACATGTCACCTGAAATCATTCTTGGGAAGGGCCATGATAAAGCTGCAGACTGGTGGAGTGTTGGTATATTACTGTTTGAGATGCTCACCGGGAAGGTAAGATACTATAAAGTTGTTTATATAAATCTAACCCTTTTTTCGGTGTTTTTTATGTTCTCCTGTAAAATTGACATTTTTTTGGTTAATTACATTACTAAAGTTAAAGTCTCAAATACATGTATAAGGTCCTGGTTGATTTTGTAATTATGTGGATTCATCATGATCTCGAACTCTCTTAATAGTCACAACACATTTTTAGACACAGAATTGGGAGTTTGAATAGACACTCATCATTTATCATTAGTGTACAGATATGAAAGTAGGAACAGTAAGTCTTTGATGAAGGAAACAAATTCTGCTTCTTACATCTGTGATATAAACCCTTTATTTGATGCAATTTATGCCTATGGGTGTCTAAGTTAATTGATTCTATTCTATCTATTGTTGCAACTTTTTTGTACAACTACAAGTAAGATTGGTTAAATTCTCAAATCAAATTATTAAAATATATAGCTAATGTTTGAGTATATACAACATCATAGCAAATTTGAGCTTAGAGAATTATGTTTTAGTCATTTGTGAGATTATTTACTCTGAACTGTGAGTCACACTGAGGTCATGTTTTATGTTTAGATCTAAAGGTATATAGTATTGTATGTGTGAGACTGCATAAACTGGGTAAAGTGGGTACTTGGAATAGTGTATTTAGGCTAAGCCTTGACGTCTTCTTCTTTTTCTTATTGTTAAATTTTAATGATAGGAATGAATCTACTCTGAACATATGTTGACATACTGTAATTTTTCTATTTATGGTCAAAAAGTACTTAATTTCTGTGTGGAAACAGATTGTCTTGTGTTGGAAGTACTAAGTTCTTGGTTATCTGCTTGTTTAGCCTCCTTTTACAGGCGGAAACAGAGAGAAAGTTCAGCAAAAGATAATCAAGGATAAAATTAAATTACCAGCATTTTTGTCAAGTGAAGCACATTCTTTGCTGAAAGCGGTAATATTTACATTCTTTACCAACCTATTCTGTTATTCTGTATTCACATTAATTTTGTACTCTTTCTTATCAATTGAATGCTAGTGAATGAACATACCTCTAAAGACTGAACATAGGATGTTATATTTCCTACATTGTTATTTCTCAGAAATTTTGAAAATGTAACTTGAAGACTTAAGTAGTGCCTTCTGCTGTTTTAGCTCCTACAAAAGGATCCAAAAAAGCGCTTGGGTAGCGGGCCTACTGGGAGTGATGAAGTGAAGTGCCATAAGTGGTTCAAGCCAGTTAACTGGAAGAAATTGGAAGCGAGAGAGATTAAGCCGAGTTTTTGTCCTGAAGTTGCTGGAAAACACTGCATTGCCAACTTTGACAAGCGCTGGACAGACATGTCATTGTTGGATTCTCCAGCTTCTAGCCCAACAGCTGCTGGAAATCCCTTCCAAGGTTTTAGTTATGTGAGACCTCAAGATTCATTTCTTCGCGGTGACAGTTCCTTGTGCTAATAAGCGATTTGTATGAAGATTCTGGATGTCATTAACTTGTTGAACAATTCTATTAAAATAGCCATTGTAGCGTACTGTTGCTAATAGGCAATTTTGTTTCTGTTAAAAATTGTATTTGGTAGTGAAAAATCTGGGCTGCGTTTCAGCACATCTATCTAAAGAGACCTGGCAATATAACTTTTCTGAATCTCATGAATTGCTGCCAATTTCCTTTCACCAGCATAATCTTTTAATGATTTAGTTGAAGCAGCGTGGTTTGAATATTTGATTCATTAAACGTCTACACGAGTGGTGAGCCTCAGATTAATGTAACTTATTGGTATAATTAAAGCTTGTTTGAATGCTTGATAATTGCAGTAATTGATACTGTAGTAATTAATAATTAAACTCGTTTTTTTTTTTATAAGTAACTTATATGTTGAAAAATGTATGTAATTTTCAACTTATAAGTAGTTTATAAGATTTCCCAAACATTTTTCAATATTGATAATGATGGTATTGTGAATTTGTGATCGTTAATTGCAATCTGATATCAACACAGTGAATAACTGGAGCAAGATGTAACTTAAAAGGTACTTGTTGCCAATCATAGAAATTAACTATACCAAAATATTATAACAAGAAGTACATTTTTACAAAAACATTATAGTAAGGAAGATGATAAGATGACAATAGATTATCCAAGTCTGGCAGAGAGGTGAAGGTTGAGACATATTCCGCAGCAGTAATTTTTCTTACATTTATTAGAGTTTGTACAGATAATTCGTGAACTGTACTGTGCCTTAGTCCTTCTTTGCCATTACTTTTCTTCGGAAGAGAGTTACTAGCTGTCATACGTACGACTCAGAGCTCATCGTGATAGAGTTCCTCCAACTTATGCTTCTTCTTGCAACCCCAGCGGCATTTCCAAGAACATAAAGAGTTGAAGATCGCAAGCCTTTTCGAGTGGAGGGACACAATGTTTGATATGGATGGAGTTTTTGAAAAGACTATTGCATACCCATCATCCATGTAGTCTGTCCCTTCAGGAAACACCTGCCATAAAAGACTCCCAGCCCCACTTCCTCCTTTCTTGGTTGAATTCAGCAAAGTGTTATACACTGTACTTATAACCTTGTCGCGATATGTTGAATTGTAACCAGGGTCTTTTGTAGATATACCATACTCCCCAAAGATAACTGGCATTCCAAGCACCTTCTCGGCATCTTCAATGTGAGCTTCCATCCATGACTTGACGAATTTGAGATGTGAATCATCGATTGATTGAGAAATCCTATAATAATAGAACAATAGACACAATGATCAGAGTCCATCTCCATGTAAAGGACAAGAGACATAGGGAAGTAAAATGTGTATCTTTCTGTATAACCTTTTACTTACCAAGAGTCTGCATACATGTGAACAGATGCAAAATCGACACCAAGTATGTTATGGTTTCTAATAAAATCAGTTCCAACTTGTTGAGCGTAAGTGTTTGGATTGAACTGAACTCTGTTTGGTGTTGAGGGGCCATAGAATCCTTCTAACCCAATCTCCACCAAGTGATTTGGATCAATGCTCTTCACGTAGACTGCCATTTCTTCTATCCATTCCTGTGTCGTAGTTTATATCAACACAAGGACTTATTTAATACCAAGTTAACAGTGATATACCTATATGGTTATTCAGGAACTCAAACCTGAAGTCTATCCCCAGAAGAATCTGAGGGACACTGAGGCTCATTCATCAGCTCCCATGCAAATATGGTAGGATCATCTTTGTAAGTTATGTTATTAAATGTATTTACTCTATTAAGCACCGTCTGCATATTACGAGTACTAAGAGTTTTAGCATAAAAACAAGAAGGGATTAATAAGAGCTAAATGATGACAAGCCAGATATACGAGAGGATACATGCCTTAACATGTGCCTTGTAGTAGCTCCTCAAGGTTGGGTGAGAGAAGAAGTCATCCTCCGATGTCAAGTTAAGGCCAGCATCTTTACCCCATTTCACATATTGTGGTTTTCCGCCAAATGAATCCCAGTTGTTAATTAATGACAATATAAGTCTGATTTTGTACTTCCTTGCTTCACTTATAACAAAATCTAAGCCCTGTAACTCAGAGGAAAGAATAAAAGAATATAGTTACACAATACTTTTCTTGGAAAAATTTATGCTAATAGTAAAGCAATTGTCGAAAACCATGGAACACTGCAGCTATTAGGATTATCTATTTTTAGATTATTGATAAAAAGAACACTGAATAGCAGTGTCTTTCATGCATAATCTGACAGTTGGTAGGAAAAAAATTCACCTTGAAAACATCTTCATCGTAAACTGATGGCATTTTCTGCAGAGCACGCCACTGGCCATCATTAAAAGCCCATGTTCGACACACTGTTAGGCCGACAGAAGATGCCTGCTGAAACACCTCGCTGACCTTTGCTCGGGTAGACTGATCCACACCAAACACCATTAACCAGTAAGTGTTGAATCCATTCACATAAAAAGGGTGGTTATTCACCACAAATTGGTTTCCTTGTTTTTGCACCATTGCCCATGCATTGTCTTCCATATCATCCATTTCATAAACCCTGCACACAGAACAAGAAAACTGTGCAGTTGATTAAATTGTGGAAAATGACGAAAAATGATACAAAAACTCTAATAGGATACCCATAATCTGTGCTAGAAATCTCATCTTCATCGACTTCAAATACCGATGAATCAGCATTACTGATCAGATATGAAAGCACTAGCACCAAAAAAATAGTTTTGAATTTGAATATATGCGCCAAATTGTCCATGTTTTAGATGTCAATCAGCCACCTTGATAAATGTACTCCCGGAACATGTATATATAGAAGTATATAATTAACTACAAGAATGTTGAGTGATGTAATAAAATGTGTAATATGCTAAAGAAGTGCTTTATAAGAAATGATATTTCTATCTTCAAAGCAAAGATGTTATAATGTCACATCTTTGTTGGTGTGCTACTGTGCTTTAATTCATTGATAGTTCTATTAATTTCTCATTCCGCTATGATTATTAAGGTAGATTAAAGTTACTATAATCCTAAAAATCTCTGTACTAGAGGATCTGTTTAGAATAAACTTGGTTGCTCGAAGCCTGGAAGCCTGTAATTGCAGCAGAATCTACCTGATTACGCTGAACTATATATTAATAATCATTTCTTTATCGAAACATTACATCTACATATAAATATAGGATTTCTGATAATTGTTATTTCAAGTAAGATCAGGCATGTTCAGAAGTTTAAGTCACTCTATAATGTATACTTGAAAGCATAATGCGAGGCAGAATCTGCAAAAACAGCTAGTTGACAATGATATCGATGAATTCGGATTTACTAGACAAAATACTTAATTATCCAGCCAGTATCGATCATATGAATTAAGATTGTTACTATATGTGATAAATTAAGAGTAAATAACACATCAATATTAGCTACTCATCTATAAACATAGGCACTGATGCACCTATGTAGTTGCTTAAAAACTTGATCTATTTGCACTCACCAGAAAGAATGAGATTGATGAAATGTAGCAAAGGAGTGTAGATCAACAGAAAGATGAATCTTACTCAAACCAAACCTCAAAAACTATATCGAGTTGGCCTGGTGTGTGTAAAATAAAGAGACTGTTGCAAAGTACAAGTAACATGTACATGCAGGGTGCATCCCATTGTATTCATATATATATATATATATATATATATATACATATATATTAATATATATATATATATATATATGAATACAGTTTTATCTCACCAGCCGCAAAATTTGTTGAACTTGCTTCCAAAATGGTTGCATCGTCTATAATCTGTTCTTTTCTGCATGGATCAAATATTACATAAATATATATATTCTAACTAGGTCTTTGAATTTTATCAATTTTTTTTTGAAAAAAACAAGGGGTCTATAACACCAAACTTCCATAATTTAGGTCCTATTTAACTTAAATGGGTTTAATTATTATTTTTTTGAAACATAAATGGTTTTAATATTTGTAAGATATGTTTAAAGTTTTTGTGGGTATTGTTCACAATGAAAGTCAGGTATTTTATGGTCAATGACAGCACAAGCACAGCTCTAAATGGGACCAAGTCATGAACTTAAGATCTTCCATTGGGCCTACCAATTTACACCTGGATTAGATCGTAGAAAAGAAGCCCAACCGCGTTCTTTATCGTATATGTAGGATATAGACAGATTATTATAATGTACTATTAAATTTCATTTTCATTTTTAAATTTTACAAAGTTTTATAATTTCATTTAACAACTAAAATATGCTTATACAGTTTCAAGACTATCTTAATCAATTTTTTCAAAAAAAGAAGAAGATTATCGTAATCAACGACTAAGTAATTTAACGCGTTTAATAGAGGGATGATTTGTGTAGTAATATTGTAATCATAATTTATGTTAATCTCATGACTGTTAATTAAATAAGTGGTTTAATTTAGTGAAAATCAATGTCCTAATAGTAGTTGTAATATTGTAAATTGTAATAAGACTAATGATCACAACAGACAACTGTAAGTATGTTCCAAGTAGACCAAGTAAGGAAATCTATACACACTGACATACATATATAAAACTGGTAATGTCTTCTCCTTTCTCTCTCTTAACAGTTTCAAACCCTCATCTCTCTTGCTCCATTTTCTTGATCACCAGTTGGTTTAAACTAGAGAACTCTCTTTTATTCAAGTGGGGTTGAGTCAAAAGTAGGCATTTTGATTTTCTATTACTTGGGTTTGTAATATATGACTTCAATTTGTTGGACCTGCTATTGATTTGATCACTTCTTTCCTCTTTTTTAAGGTAAGTTTATGTAAGTTTTCAACTTTATGAATTGGTTTTATGTGAATTATATGAATTTTTCATTTTCTTGGTGATTTATGATGCTTAATTAAGTTATTTATGTATATAATAACTGGTTTCAGCTGATATATTTTTAACTACTCCCTTGTGTTGACTCTGCCCAATCTTTTGTACTTTATTAATTCTGATCATACTATTGTTGTATCTTTGATTGAGACTTTGATATGTTTTCCTTTTCTGTTCCTTGATTGAATTTTCAAGATTTTGATATTGATGTTGTTCTTGCTTGATTTTGCAGACCCTTTATTTGTTTTGTGTGTGCAAGTTATCTCCTCTATACTTGGATCATTTCTATGAGGAATTACGGTCAGCTTTGTTATCGAAAACTGATTATTGATTTCCTATTGCTGGCCTTTGTGGTTGATGAAATTTTAGCTGACAATTATCTTCCTGCGGATAATAACCTTGTGAACTGTGGGGGTCCTGATGATAAAGTCGATGGGCGCCAATGGACATCAGATAAAGGGTCAAAGTTTCTTTTGGCAGGTGCCAAATCTTCCACATTCGAAGCGGACAATCAGAAATCTTCAGTTCCTACAACCCCTTACATGACTGCTCGCGTCTTCCAATCTGAGTTCACCTACAGCATTCCAGTTGCTGCTGGTCGCAAATTTGTTCGCCTTCACTTTTATCCTGCATCCTATGGAGGTCTGAATGCCACTAAGGCTATCTTCTCGGTGTCTTGTGGTCCGTATACCCTTCTCAAAAACTTTAGTGCAGCACAAACTGCTGAAGCTCTTAACTATGATTTTATCATTAAAGAGTATTCTATTAATGTTCCATCCACAATGTTGAACATTACCTTCACACCGGCTTCGAATGTTCCTAATTCATATGCATTTGTGAACGGTATTGAGGCTGTGTCACATCCGAACATCTATGCAACTAATGCTGAACTCGTTGGCCTAAGTAATCAGTTTAATGTTGATAATTCTACTGCTCTTGAGAATGTTTATCGGCTAAATGTAGGTGGAAATGCCATTCCCCCCTCAAGTGATACTGGTCTCTATAGGTCGTGGTATGATGACATGCTTTACATATTTGGGGCAGCATCTGGTGTTTCACAGATTGCTGACTCAAAAATGACAATTGCCTATCCTTCAGACATTCCTTCTTATGTGGCACCAGTTGATATCTATAAAACTGCTAGAACGATGGGTCCGGACCCTGACGTTAACGCCAAATACAATTTGACTTGGGTCTTCTCTGTTGATTCAGGATTCTCGTACTTGGTCAGGCTCCATTTCTGCGAGGTTTCTGATAATATAACCAAGATCAACCAGAGGGTCTTTGAAATCTTCCTTAACAATAAAACTGCAGACTCTATTGCAGATGTGTTTGGTTGGACTAAAAGAAACGGAGTTCCGATTTTTAAGGATTATGTGGTGATTGTTCCAGCTGGGCCTCCACAGCAGGATCTTTGGTTAGCGTTGCATCCGAATCTTAAAGTGGGATCCAATTACAATGATGCCATTCTTAATGGGGTGGAGATATTCAAAATAAATATTACAGATGGAATTCTTGCAGGTCCCAATCCTATCCCAGCGCCAAAACAAGACAGAATTGATCCATCTCCTAAGCGATCTTCATCTGGGTCAGGTGACTCAAATAATAAGAGTGGTGTGATTGGTGGCAGCATTGGGGGTAGCATTGCTGCGGTACTTCTTGTTGGGTTACTTGTTTGTTTTCTTGCTCGACGTAGGCAGAGGAAGGATCCGAGTGCAAGTGATGGACCATCTGGGTGGCTTCCTCTTTCTCTTTATGGAAATTCACATACCTCAGGTTCTGCAAAGACCACTACCACTGGAAGCTATGCCTCCTCCCTCCCATCAAATCTTTGTCGACACTTCTCTTTTGCTGAGATTAAGGCTGCAACCAAAAATTTTGATGATGCATTGATCCTTGGTGTGGGAGGTTTTGGCAAAGTGTACAAGGGTGAGATTGATGGTGGTACAACTATGGTTGCAATCAAGCGTGGGAATCCACTATCTGAACAAGGTGTGCACGAATTTCAAACTGAGATTGAAATGCTCTCAAAACTACGACACCGTCACCTTGTTTCATTGATAGGTTATTGTGAAGAAAACTGTGAAATGATACTTGTATATGATTACATGGCTTATGGAACCCTCCGTGAGCACCTCTACAAGACCCAAAAGCCACCGTTGCCATGGAAGCAGAGGCTTGAAATCTGCATTGGGGCTGCCCGTGGTTTGCATTATCTTCATACAGGTGCCAAGCATACTATTATTCACCGTGATGTTAAGACAACCAACATTCTCTTGGATGATAAGTGGGTGGCGAAGGTATCTGATTTCGGATTGTCTAAAACAGGTCCTACATTGGATCACACTCATGTCAGTACTGTAGTAAAAGGTAGTTTTGGGTATCTCGATCCGGAGTACTTTAGGCGGCAGCAATTAACAGAAAAATCAGATGTATACTCATTCGGAGTTGTGCTATTTGAGATTCTGTGTGCTCGTCCTGCTTTGAACCCAACACTTCCGAAGGAGCAAGTGAGTTTGGCAGAGTGGGCTTTCCATTGTTATCAAAAAGGCAATCTTGATCAGATTATTGATCCGTATCTCAAGGGAAAGATTGCTCCCGAGTGCCTCAAAAAAGTAACCGAAACAGCAGTCAAATGTGTGGGTGATCAGGGAATTGACAGGCCATCAATGGGGGATGTCCTATGGAACCTGGAGTTTGCTCTGCAGCTCCAAGAGAGTGCGGAAGAGAGTGGTAAAGGTTTTGTTGGAATGGACTTGGAAGAGGGAACATTTGATAAAGGAAAGAAGGATCCTGATTCATCCACAGGCTATGACGGGAATGTAACAGATTCAAGAAGCTCCGGTATGTCAATGAGCATTGGTGGCCGGAGCCTAGCAAGTGAAGACTCGGATGGCTTGACTCCTAGTGCTGTTTTCTCTCAAATCATGAATCCGAAAGGTCGTTGAGCTACAATTCCTGTTTACACTTTGCTATGTGAAGACACCCGGCAAGGCAATGCGATTAACACTGTCTGTTAACCATGAAAATTACTCTTTAATTTGTCTTATTCTTTTTTGCCCAACTATTCACCTTCATATGGCTTTCCATCAAATATGTACTATAATTTGTATCTACAATACTGTATGTTATGTATATTTTATATGGCGATTTTGTAAAGTGACATGTTACGATGTTCATGCTTATATTTCATTATGGTTAGTTTGAAGTTTACAGTAGTGCATGCAATTCTGTGCTTACATTCCATTGCAACTAGATTAAATTATACATGTGCAAGAAGAGTTGGTATGTTACAGGAGCGAAAGTATTAGCGGATATTTCATTAAAAAAAAGGGACTTCATTGAATATTGATATATGGACAAAAGTTATACGAAAACCGTGTCTACATAAAAAAATATTTTACAGAACAATATATTTTATAATATTATATTTGATGATCTCCAAAATTTCCGGTAAAAAACGGTCTCCGTATAACCCAATTCGTGATATATATTTGTTGTATAATCCCATTTTCATCCATCAATCAATTTTGAATCTTATAATTCGAAAGAAACGAGCTCTTTTAAGTTACAATTACCTTTTGACATTTGGTGCAATATGAGTTGTGGCATGAGTCAAAAGATTTGGTAGACACCAGCTGGCTTTGTTTCGTAATCGGAATGAATATTATTTTAATATATAAAATATAATTATTGTATATCTGGCGTTGCCGCGGACAGCGCACCTGAAAGAAAAATGAAGAGGTTATCACATGGATTTGTGCCGGCGTTCAAAAATGCAATACGGAGTCAAATTAGTTTGTGTTCAGAACTTGCTGGTGATTATGATTTGAGCTTGGCGTTCACGAGGGTGATCTCGGGAGATTATCTAAGATTAAAATGAAATAGAACAATAATAATATTTATAAAATTATCATTTTATTTTTTACTAGAATTGAACCTAGCAACTAGCTGAGGTCATCGTTATGATTTTGGTTACTATTTTTAAAAATGTTAGTGATTATGAATTAATACACAAGTAAAAGTGACTAAATTATAAAATTAATTTGATAATAATTATAATAAATTTCTATTTTAATTAAATTTTAAAATGAATCCAACAATTACATACTAATATTATATATGTTAGGTCTCTATTTAATTAATAAATAAAATAAAATAAATATATATGTATATAATTTAAACCCACAATCCAAATATCGATCAAAATTTTTAATATTTTAATTTTAATAATATGATACAAATATGACCAATTATTAAGGGAGTGCACGGTTCGGTTTTTGGATAAAACTGCAACCGAAACCATATATATTCGGTTTTAAAAATTGAAAACTGCAATCGAACCGTCGGTTCGGTTTCGATTTGAAAAACCTCAGTTCGGTTTTTATTAGATCAAAACGGTTTCGGTTATAAAACCTGAAATAAAAATTTATTTAAATTCCTATTATTTTAATCATATATGCAGATAGAGCAAAGTAAATCCTAAAAATTATTAGAACTCAAATAAAAATATAATTAAAGATGGACATAGTCTCCTATTAGGTGGCTTGTATCAACAAGAAAATAAAAGAATATACACCTAAAACATACAAAACTGAAAGAATACACACAAACACATATAATCATATGTAATTAATAAAATGGATATAGCACATAAGAAAAGCGGTGCACATTTAATCCTTTATATTATATATATAATAGGAGGATAAGGGGATGAGTTGAGTCATTTTATTCTTCAAATAAATCATGAGTCATTTTATTCAAGTAAAATGATTATTATATCCCTCAATTATATAAATATAAAAGAAGATTTTATTATAATTATTCTAGGAATTGAACACAGGACCTCTTTAACTTAAGTGAATTTAATCATTGAACTACAAGTACTTTATAATTTTATTTTATAATCCATTACTAACATGTAATGTTAATTTTTATAATATATATTTTAAATCTTTACTTCAACTCATTTATAATAAAATAATTATTCTATTCATGTCTCACATATTATATATAATGGATATCATTATATTTTCTTTTCACCTAATAAGTTTTTATTTATGTATCAATTTAATTATTAAATGTTATAATGTTATATTATAAAAAAATTATAATTTATTATTTAATCTCTAATATGCGATATCATTTGAACTTGTATTTTGAAATAAATTGTAGAATATTTTAGTTATAATGTATTTTTAATCTTATATTTACGAGTAAAGTTTATTTATGAATTGTTTGTATTGTATCATTGATTTTAACTAACATATTTATAACTAAAAAATGGGATATTTGATCGATATGGTGTTATAAGATATATGATCGATTAATTGACACTTGAACCATTTAAAATAGTTGAATTTCAGTGGCAAAAAAAAAAGTTGAATTTCCAAAACTTGATTTTAGAAATAAATATTGTATTATATATATAAATTTTTTAAATTTACATTAAAAATGAAAATTTTAAAGTGTATATATTAATTTATTAAGTTGAAAAATAGGGACCAAGTTGATTTAGAAAAGGATCCGTTTTTTATAGACCATTTGAAAAGTATACAATTAAATTTTAAATTTGGAATCATGTGCAGTATATAATTACGTTATATATGTATTATAATATGTGTGTGTATATATATATATATATATTAAGTATTATGTATTAAAAAACTATTTATATACAAAATTGAGTAATTTTATGAATATGAAGGTTGAATTTGTATTTGAAAATCTGTATATATCCTTATATGTTTGTATAATAATTTTTTTTAATTTTGAAAAAATATCAACTTTTTAATATATAATAAATACAACATATTTATGATATATTAAAAATTAAAAATTTTAATCGCACGATCAATAATATGAATAAAATTAAATAAAAATAATATTTAATTTATTTATTAATGCACTTAAACTAGACCCGTGCCTCGCACGGGTTTCATGTTAGTTAGTAATATATAATTCTACACAAAGATGTATCAAGTGACAAGTATTAACCGGGAAAATTTATAAATATAGTACTCTCTGCTTGTGCCAGGGAATTAGAAATCAGTCCACTGAGATTAAAATGAGCCCAACTATTCAACTAGAGCACCCAAAATAAGGAAAATATTGATTGACCCAAATATATATATATATATATATATATATATATATATATATATATTTATTTATTAAATTTTTTTTTATATAATACATTTATAATTATATATTTTAATAATCAATTCGGTTCGCGTTATAGGTCCAGAACCGAACAAACAGTTCAATTTTTAATTTTTCAGTTTTACTCGAATCGATTTTTTATCGCCGTTTTATTTCAATTTTTTGCTCATTCTTACAAATTATGTATCAAAAGAAAAAAAATCTACTTCCATGCAATTTTAACAATTAATATAGAAGCATATAACTACTTGAAATATGGTTTCAAAAAAAATACTTGAAATATAATTTGTTTTTCACATTTACATTCAATTAATAACATATTTATAAGATTTCAAAAAAAAAAAAATAACATATTTATAAGAATTTAAATCTTTTGTATCTACGCACTACTAAAGAATTTATGAATTATGTCTAGCTCAAATAATAAAGATTCTTGAAAATGGGAAGAACAGCAAATAGTAATTATTTATAGTGGTAGTTATTAAACTACCACTGAACACAACCACCAAAGCCTGTAGGAGAGAGGACAATTAACAAACCAACTTTACTAGGAACATATCAGTACCATTATATTAATCTTTTACAGAACAAAAATGACAAACTTAATCAACTTATAACAACACTTTACAATCCAAAGGGAGGATACAAAGAGACTCACATATGTTCCCCTGTCGATATCAGAAACTATATCCACCGTAACTGCTGTTTCTACCACCGTGCCACCGTGCAGCTCATGAATCCAGAATAGTAGCCATCTTCTTCTGCAGCTCTGGCTTGTTGGCTCCAACAAGTTTGTCAAATTGCTGTCCATTTCTAAGGAAGAAGAAGGTCGGAGTAGCTTTGATATCCCATTGTGTACTGAATTCCTGCACCACCAAAGCTATCATTGTCAATAAATCTTGCTAAACCTAAGATGTAACACAATCATATGCCTCTTTCACCAGGCATACAACTTTTGCATTAATTTGATTGTTAAGTTCTTTATTGAATTATTGGGCAGCACCACCAACTGCGATGGTTTCC
Source organism: Oenanthe sinensis (assembly GCA_028671895.1). Lineage (NCBI taxonomy): Eukaryota > Viridiplantae > Streptophyta > Magnoliopsida > Apiales > Apiaceae > Oenanthe > Oenanthe sinensis. The sequence goes on along the minus strand of CM053811.1, from coordinate 9,087,595 downwards.
TAGGGAGGAGACATAGTCACAATTAAGACCAGGAAGATAATTAGAGGTGCAACCATTTCAAGTTGGCTAGCTGTGAGGGACAAATTTATTTTCACTTATAATACAGTATCATTGCATTACTTACAGTAAGTTCATCAACATCAATGCTTAAGAACATAATAGAAGGGTGAGTCTCTGATAGCTCCCGGTAATATGGCGCAATCATTCTACAAGGACCACACCATGATGCACTAAAGTTTGCAATGACCTGTTAAACAAGAACCACCAATAGTTGAGTATTATAACTTGTGTAATAATTGACAGGAGTAAACCATTAATTACATAACTTTTTTACGTTCCTCTTGTACCATCTAGAAACATAGTTTTCTGAAATTACACGAGGCCTATTTTTTTCAAGATTTGACAGCTTAACCCCGTAACTTCTTAATTTTAATTCTTACCCCTAAATAAAACCGTGTGTACCAAAAGGTTGTCATAACAGAAGAAAGTAAAGTTGTGGTGGAGTGTTGTTCAAGTCGATACTGAGCTGCTTCAATCGTATGTTCTTGCGTTGGATAATCAATACATTGATGATGATACAAGTAATAAAGTGGAAAGCATTGCAATTGAATATTGTCAAGAGGTAAAGGAGGTGTCTCAAATTAAAGTAGTTGTAAACAAGGAAACATAATAAGCATAGAGGAAAATATATGACAAATTGACTTTCTTGTACAAGACATCATGATAGATTGATAGGTACTGATATCTTGTCGTTTATTCCAAATATACTACTCAATGGACACTTCATGTCTTTCTGTTCCGCAAGAAATCAACTCCTCCGCCAGTCAATTCTTAAATTTTATAAACCTTGAAGACGCGTTTTTTCCGAAGTAGGGAAAAAGTGATGAGGATTAAGTAGTATATATGTATCCATTGTTTACATTATACTGTTATCAATATAAGATTATTTTTAATTACTTACTGATTATTTGTATAATTGTATTAGTTAAATCATATTCTCACCACAAGTATTCTAGAGTTCTGATAAATTGATAATTATGTTAATAGTTATTTTTCACTTGGAATAGGGAATAAACTTCAAAAATTATGGTATTAAGCTAATTATGAATAGTCTGGACTCTATAAGTATAGTTTTAATCATTCTTTAAAGTCATTCCAGATTATTTGAATTGTTGAATTAACTTAACTGTCAAGCTGAAGGCTTTTACCATATTCATATCTTTTTGAATCTACAAACCCCATATATTTCTGTTTATTCTTTGATCCATCTTTAATTTTCTACAATAACCTTGTGTGCATGAAATACTTCACTAGTTATATTATGTGTTTCTCTTTTAACCACTTAGCTTTAGTTTTGCGTACTTGGAAATTTACATACCTATATTCACATGAACACGGTATTTTGAAATGACTGCATATTACATGGCCCATAAATGTTCATGACTTGAAGAATTTAATATAATTTTTTTTAATGATGTCTAAACTGTGTTCAATGCAGAATTAAACACTGCTGAAAAGGAGAAGATAGCTAACACTTTTGGCCTAGGGCAATAAACAAACATCTCATAATACTTCGAATAATTTAATAATGCTGGCGTCAGAGCACTTATTCAACTTACAATTTTGTCATCTCTCTTTGCTTCGGCTATCTTCTGGTCCCACATATCTTTGCCAGTGATAAGTTGAATATTTCCACCAGCAAAATCAACATGATGATCAGAATCATCTCCATCATTTTTATCCTACAAGAAACAAGTATGCTTTAACTGATTCGCTTCTGTACAAAAGTGTAAAACAAGATTGGAATCACAATAGAATCAAAATACCAAGGTACTTTTAGTAACCACGTATACATGGGTAACATGTCATTTCCATCGATTCAACAGAATTATTGTCAATTTATTCAAAGCCTTCAAGAAAAAACTAATACATTAAACATTAATACCATAACAATTTACCTATACTTTGCCAGAATCCATAAGCTTTTGTACAACCAACATTTACCTTTGAGAACCACCAAATGAAGGCACAACAAGTTGTGATCTTGGTTTGGTTTGGTATGGTTCGGTTTCACAACTTGTTGTCTGGTTCGGTTCGGTTCGGTTCGGTTTCGGACTAAAACCGAAACCTTAACCATATAAGCTCGGTTTTTAAAACTTTATAACAGCACCCGGAACCAAATTAATGGTTTGGTTTCAGTTTCAAAACCCTCGGTTCGACTTTGGTTATATAACCGATTGATATAAGTATAAATTGTAAAATTAATTTAGTAAATAGCTACAAATCTGGTGCACACAAATTTAACAAAACATAATATAAGAACATAAACAATACTCTCATTCTCAATTTAGTGGTAGAAATAACTTTGCTAGACTAGGATAACAAATAAAATTAAATTATGCAGGAAAAAAAACCTTCTCAAGCAGAAGTTAGTTTTAAACAACACACTACTTGGGCTTAAAATTTTCATTCCACAAATAACATCCCTGAGCACTAAAGATGATTTAAGGTATTCATGTCAACTTGGGTGGTTCCTGGACAAATGAACCACGTCAGGTTGCAATCATACTTTGCAAGTGCTCTTATATTAAAACACTTGGATTATACACATCTAGTTCACTGGTTCACAATAGCATGCTAGCATGCCGTTTCAATTTATTTATTTATTTTTGCCACACTAGTTAACTTTTAAATCCTAAAAGTTTGTAAGAACATATAATATAAACCAGTTTGACCACCTAAGTTGGACTACTCTAGTACTATGTATGGACTTAAAAGAACCGATAAGAATCAACTGCCGAGAACCAAACTTTTAGATATTGCAAGTTTATATTTCATTAGCTTATATGTTAATGATTTATATATATAATGAATACATAATAACAAATGATTTGGTTCAATTACTTATGGTTCGGTGGAGATATAAAACCGGAACCGAACCAAAAAGATGGTTCGGTTTTTCATTTTACTTTTGGTTCAGTTTTTCACAGTGTTTACCGGTTTCGATTTTTTTTGCTCAGCCCTAGGTACAAAGGCAGATAAATAATGATTGTCTGTGTGGAATGAACTGTTTGATACATTACCAAATACATGGTGCGAACTTTATACCATTCACTACTTAGTGGAAGTTAAGAGTGACAACTAGCTTTGAGGAAGATATGTGTGCATGCGCATCTCATGCTGCAGCGATGGATTTTCACCACAAGGGTTCTCTTCAAGACTACAGCCTACCCTCCTCAATTTGTGAACAAGAAACTCACTCTAAACATGCTCTTTCAATACAACTTTTTGTTGGATTCATTGCCAGACTTTCATAACAGAAATTAAATTTTCTTAGTAGGACAGGACATTTGGTGAAAGTCTGAACCAAGTATAAGGGCTCTAAACTGAAAATGTCATATAGTCAACGTCATAAATAAATATAGGTGGAAACCTTAACAGTAGGTAAACATATAAAAAGGGCTTACGAAGTAATGGCAACCAACTACAGCTAGATATTTTTATCTATAAACTGCAAGACTGAATATGAAAGTATAACATTCTACATTTTTTTGTGTAATTTAGTACTACTGATGTTGTCTTCCGCTATTTTTACCTTGGAGAAACAAGAGAAGAATCCCATCGTTTAACAAATGCGGCGAATTTCACAAGCTGTACCTTGAAATCAAACTAAAATTGAAATAATGAGTCAAGATAAAAAGCTTGTGATGATTTCAAATATACAATCAAGTTAATACAATGAGAAAGGCAGTATTATTACAGAAAGAAACATGAATCTGAAAAATAGGCAACAAAAGACAGAGAACAAAATAGTTGCAACAGACTTGAATAATTGAGATTCAAGAATCATAGGAGAAAAAAGTAGTTAAAAGCATGACAAATTTCATAAAAGAAACAAGAAAAGATCTGATAAAAACAAGCACGGCTATAGAATCAGAAAAAATAGTGAATACCCATTATTCTTCACCTAAAAAATAAGGTAAAGTTACCATTTTTAAGCAAAAATACATTGCTTTAAACTGTAAAGACTGTGAATATTCATGGTAATCAATAAAGTTACAAGCACCAAACCCTAAATTGGCATCAATTACAGCAAATATATAAAAGGGCAAGTAAAAAACATTGAAATCAAGAAAGTTCAAACCTTGTAGAGAAGGAGATGGTGAGATTTTTTTTTTGGATGGTTGGAGTAGCTTTGCTGTACTTTTAAGGCCTAGAAATGACTGTTTCTTCTTCCTTTTTTCTGTAGTATGTACGTATAGATAGATAGATACAAAGATAATAAAGTCAACTAATTTTTACTACGGAGTAACTTTTACTCCCACTTTCCCATTTTATTTGTTTTCTATTTTAATATGTCCCAAATTATAACTCTATTAATTATGCATTGATAATATATTAAAAATTCTTTATATATAGTTAATTAATACAATTGTAAAGATATTAGATTTAAAGTAGAGATTAAAAAAAAAAATTTAATATATATTTAAAAGTCATATAAGTCGATTAAAATAGGACGGAACAGTAATTTTCTTTCTACTAGTCATGATTAATGGGGTAAAGTTTAGGGGGAAAGGAATTATATTAAATTAATGAATAAAAAATTAGCTACTAGACTCTTGGTTAGCTGAAGCCTGAAGGCAGAAGAAAGAACATTCTCGTGAATTTATAAAGATTCTTGTTTATATTTTTAGCTTTCACTTTTCCTTTTCTCAACTTTACATTACACGTGAATATTGGGGATGTTTCGGGTTCTTTAAATTTAAAATAAGTTACTTATTTTATATTTTTTTACATATTTTTATATATTTTTTAAAAATAAATATTTATTTTAGAATTTTAAAACCAAATATTATCTTCAAAATAAAAAATAAGTTACTTATTTTTAGAAAAAGTACATATATACATATATTTTTTTTCAAACACCCCCATTATGTATTTACAAACTAAAGTTACTTTTTTTTTCTTTTGGTTTTTCGAAAGGAGACACGTGTATTAAGTAAAAAATCTATTAAATACAATATTTAAAATATATAAACATTTCTTTAGTATTTTCAAAATAATTTAAAAAGTAATGTAGATTGCATGCAAAAATTAAAAAATTGTTTTGAAATGATATGGTGTTGAATACTGACATCATAAAATTAACTAGATTATTTGTGTGCTCGCAAGTGATTAGTACTTCCATATTTCTTACATTTTATATAAAATAGTAATGTAAGTGTTTTTTTAATTTTCTATTAACATTTATTTACTATTGTCATAAATTTTCATCCCCTCTATATTTTCAATAATGATAAAATAATGTTTGGAAATAATTAATGTACAACTCAATGATATCAGGACTAACAATGAGAAACTCTATCGTAACAAATTGATATTGACATGCGGAGTAGATATATAGGATACACATTTAGACATTTAACACATGTTAAACACTCGAGTGCAGGATCATCTTTGTACGTACTGTGCATGCTTAAATGTTCCCCGTGAATAACATGCTACATTTTTTCTCCAAGCTACTGCTGAGGTAGGTTAATTACTTCCAAAGTTCCAATCTTTTATGCAACTAACCGGAAGCTAAACACCGGGCAGACCCTTTTCTCGCACAAACTGATGAAAGGCTTGTACATAACTCAAATATTTTATAAACACACAATCAAGATGTAACAGGACACCCCTTGTAGTATAAGAGAATGCAAATTTGTAATCCTCTATATACGAGCCAAGTCGCTTGTGAAGAATTTTAAAGAAACAACAAAGAAAATAACATGCACTTACAGTGAGGTTACAAGGGGCCAAAAGGTTCTGGCAAATGTTCAACCCCGTTGTCAAATATGGGTCCTTGATCAAATTTGTCATCAGCATTGTGCAGCCAATTTGTGTCTTTGGGATCCTCTTTAAGCAAAATTGCATCATATCGGGAACTTTCGTATATATCCACGTCACTCACTCTTGAAGAAACTGGATATTTGTTTTCTAAATTCACATTTTCAGGATACCTGTTTAGATAATTTCCATTTTCTGAGAAGATGCTGTTATTATTAACAGGCATATTTCGATCTACTGATGCTGGAACACTTGTAGACCGACCAGGCTGGCTTCTGGCCGCAGACCGTATACTTTGTGGGAAGAGGGAAGAGCCCATAACTGGACGCGACCCATTGGTCCCATTCCTGATATCCTACAAAGAAAAGAAAAAAGAGATATAATTTAATTGAAGATACTGACAGGTACAGAATACAGATCTTCTTAAACATCTATTACCGCTCTCTTCTAAAACAAAAGAGTCTCACTCGATTCTAACTTCTGTTACACAGAGAGACATATAGTCGGTATCAGTGGTAGAAAATGACATAATATCCACAATTTTGACATCACAATTTCAGTGTCATGCCACGATTTCATGGTCAATATTCCTCATCTAAGGGGTAAACATGTACCAGAAAAAATCATTTTCATTGGGCATAAATGACATGTCAATTACTTTCAGAAACTTGAATGTTCTTCTCTTTTAAATAACTACCTATGCCAAAACAACTCTTTAAAATACAAGCCCTTGTTCCATGATAACTGGTGACATAATTTAACAGCATGACAAAAAGAATTCATACATAATGTGATTATGATAACATGGCTCATCCGCTCATATGAAATTAAAATTTTGGATCTAGGAAGAGGTTTGCCAAAACATCTATGACTATGACAGTAATATTTATTATTAAAGAGAAACTGCAGAGTAAGAAAGATAATTATCATGGACACTGTTGACTGTTGAGCTTGTAATCTTCTATATAGACAAAGACGAAGATTTATGCACTTGACCTATTCACGTTGAATCTATTTAAGGTTCATAAATAAAATAACACATTCTCGTTTTTTATGAAAAATAGCATTTCAATACTAAAAAATAGAAACATCCCAAGTGACATAGTATCCAGACCTAGTTTCCCAACCTGCATAACTAGAAAGGAAGATAGAATTAAATTTGTACACATACCATATGTCTAATAGCCATATCCAACGATTTTTTTGAGATTGTCCTCCCAAAACCTGTGTTGTCTGGAGATGCCTTAACAAGCTTCCTTGTCGATGCTTCTAGGACTTGTGAAGGTCTATGAGACTCCACTGTATCAACCTGACCATTGGCATGGATGCGACCTCTTCCATTAGGCTCCGAGAGCCTTCCCCTAGTGACACTTGGTGATGATTGCCTGGTGACACTTGGTGATGATTGTCTGGTGACACTTGGTGATGATTGCCTTCTGAGAGTAGCAGGGCTTTGAGTCTCGGCATTTACCTTCACAGTGAGGGTGGATCCTGGCCTAGATCTACCTGCAGAAAGTGGCCTGTCCGGCAGAGTTGTTCGTAGATTAGGTGGGGTATCAAGTGGAAAATCATGCAAAACAAGTGGCTGCGGTGGGGGCCGAACTCGGGGACTAGGACTGCTTGGTCGAGATACTGGTGCTGCCCGGCTCCCATTAGACAGAGTGCGAATTGGAGTTGAAGGTCCAGTAGATTGAGACAAAGATGGTGCCGAATTCCGACGCGTAGGAGTAGATGGCCTAGAAGCTGTTCGAGTGATTGGGGAATTCAAGTTTGGCGGAATTTGAGGCCTAGATGTAGGAGTTGAAGGTCTAGAATTCGTGGATGGTCTTGATTTGTCAGCAGATGAGCTTGGTGGGGATGGACGCACTCTTGAAGGAGTTGAGGACCGCGATGGAGTTGATCGGCTTGTTGGTGTGGAAGGTCTTGAATTCGATGAAGATCGAGCAGTGGGGGTGGAAGGTCTAATATAAGATGAAACTGAAGCAGAGCTTGTGTTAAGAATAGAGGTAGACTTATTTGAAAAGGTGCTATACTGGTTACTAGAGACAGCTGGGCGTGTCACGGAACTGCTTCGGGCTGGTCTTGAAGGATGGATGTTCTCGGATTCAGAGACGGAAAGCTGGATATGACAAGCATAAATATTGAGTAAAAATATGCTACTGACAAGAAAGATATATTCTGCAAGAAATAATTAGATAAAGGGAAACATATAGTAGAGGCAATATAAATTAGACTCATATATGCTTTTCATTTTCATTTGCACAGTCAATTAATTGTTTCTTACTAAGATTGAAAGGCTACTATTATACATAAGACAGTGAAATGGAAAAGATTTTAATCTCGCTCTAAAAAGTGAAAGAGTACAAGTCAGTCAAACATCCAACAAAAAATGAGATCTCTAAACAAAATTAGAGTTGTAATATAAAAATGTCGTCAAATCTCAAATTAAGCATATTTGTTTTTTAACCAAATGCATTAATACCGTCATTGGCATTTCAAATCAATTTTCTCATAGTACCCCAATTGAACATATTGTAGGTCTTTTTTGCTTATTCCATTCATCCACTAGAACGCTATATTAAAGTTACCAGTTGTATCAGAGATTTTTTTTTTAATTATACATGACATATGATATGATTTCTAATATATACTTCAACTCTGATATATTTTGTGAAAGAGATGCTTTTTATAATAAGCAAGTTTCAGCCTCTAATAGGCAATGTTTTTCATTATCACGCTTTAAAAGATTTACAGAGCCGTTACCTTAACCGCGAGGAGGGGTATTATATACCTGAATATTATGAATCGCCATAAAAGACAACATTTTTTATTTTGTTGTGTATGCGTATATCTAGTAGTACTAGCATGCGTTAAAAACTGAAACATACATCGTGTACTACATCCATATGCCACTATTAGTGACAGATGTCCGCTGCTAACGGGTTGAGTTTATTAAACATTTTGGTCTCATTTGTCCATATCCAGAGGGATGAACAAGGGGATTGTCCCAATAATGTTCCCCCACAGTTCAAATATAAAACAACCCAGAGTCAAACTAAATGAGGTAAATTAATACACACCCTTGAAGCCTTAGTTGTTGAGACAGATCTGGTACTTTTTCTTGGAGCAAATGATGCAGGTTGAGATTCGCTTCCATCTGATGAGGGAAATAGAGGAGTTCCAGGAGGAGTGAGAAGCCTGTTAACAAGAGATGAAATGTCAATCAACTAATTAAGTAATCCTTGTTATTAAAGGACCTGAATTACTAAAACTTGTCACTAGAACAATATAACTACCTAAGTGCCACAAACTTGCCACATCAATATTAATAAGAAAAGAAACATATTTGCTCCAAAAACAGAAAAAGAAAGAGACGGTAAACTACAACAGTTATACCTGAAGTCTGAAGATGCTCACAAGTTAAACAAGTCGGAATGTATAACTAACACAACAAAATCATTCCCGTCATAAGCTAAATCGGAATGAATATTTAACACAGCACAATCATTTACATCATAAGCTAAATCGGAATGTATAACTAAAACACAAAATTAGTACAAGTTTATACAAGTGGAAAGTGATCTCCAAGAAAGAGAAACATTGTAAGAGTTATTTCTCGTACTTCCTTTCTAGTAATAAATTTGAAAGGCGAGCAAAGGCTCGCATCTAAGCATACTTCATTCATTCCAGAAGAGTTCATATCATTAATTTTTCTAATTGTCGACTCGTCATTATTGCTAATCTGCCAATAATCTTAAAGCTTTTCATTTTATATATTATGTTTTGATATAATAAAATTGCATATAATGCACTACATCAGTTCAATTAAAATACATTAATCCGCAAACATAGGGGCAAGACAAAGAAACAAAAGCACAGGGAAAACAAACTTAGAATCGTTTCAGATAGCATTTAGTCATCTTAATTTTAAAAGGCCAAGGGAACACTTCTCACCAACTATCTAACTTACAACTTTAAAAGTCTACATAAATGCACGTAGTAGGTAATCTAGCTACCTTCCAATAAAGAGTTGTCGGCTGTTTTTATATTAATTAACATACAAGTTTCCAAATATAACTCAGATTTAGAATGAAGAATTCCCAAATTTGGATGTATCTATATAAATATGCCTTTTGAGGAGTCAAAACAATGCTCATATCCAGAGTAATAACTAAACAAAATCTAATATTTTTATGCAAGATGCGAAACTAATTAAGCTAATTCTGCTTAATGAGTAAACATAGGTGCAACCTCATTGATTAACAAAAACATAAACAAAGTGAAATAAACTAAAAGACGGTGGTGCAGATCCATTAGGTCATCATTACAATACCTTTCGACGAAACAGAGTTCAATATCGTAAGTGAAGTCCATGTACACAGAGTTTCTCCACAATCAACGGAACAAGCATAATTAAAGCATTGTTGCAACATCATCGAATCACAAAAACATAAACGAAAATAAATACACTAAAAGGCAGTATCATTACAATACCTTTAGATGCAACACAGTTTAATATCTTAAGTGAAGACAATGAACAGAGAGTCTCTTGACAAGCAAAAGAAACAAGCATGATCACATAAAATCAACAGATTAAGAGCAAACAAGTAAACCGACTAGACGGACACACACATTAGATAAGACACAATGTAATGACAATAGATCTGATGTCATAGATGACAAATAAACGAAAAGATTAGAATAAGTACCAATCGTAATCGTTCTTTCCTCCGGTATCAACAGAGGACATAAGATCATCAAATCCAGGTTTCGAAGTCTGTTTAATCGATGATCCAAGCGATAATCTCCCTAATTTCACTAAAATCAAGCAAACAAAACTACTTACTAAAATAAGCAACAATATCAACAACAACAACACGTATAACACGTACATAATCATCATATCACTGTAAACTACTTACACAATCAAATATACATATATGTAATGCGTATGTATAGAAATGAAATGTCGAGGTACCGTCAGAAGAGGCATCAGTGCGGCGATTACGAGAGAAGAGATCGAGCATAGCTAAATGATCATCGGCGACAGTTGAATTCGAAAGTGAATGACGCCGTAGATGAGCACCGCCGTTTGATCTAACGCCACCGTTAACGGAGGAGGAAGATGTACGGCTCATAGTTATAAATAAATAAACTGTACTGTGTGTGTGTGTGTGTATAGGTTAGTGTAACTAACAGATTCACAAATCCCAATGCATCTCGAGGAAAAGAGAAAGGGAACGCGAATGTGGGAGCATGTGGAGAGACTGAGAGAGAGAGAGAGAGAGAGAGGGAAGGAGGGAGAGAGAGTAGTTGTGAAGCGAGACACGGAACGTGCCACTTTTTTTGGTCTAGTCTTTACGTAATTTGTATGATTGTAATTTGTATGTATGAAAAGGAGACTAGGATTGTGTATTGCTTTTGTTATTATTTTAGGGTGTGATGTTAGTTGTAATAGTGTAAATATTGGTATATAAAATTAGATCTAGTGAACAAGCTTGGTGGGGGTTTGTTTTTTTTTTTTTTTGACAAGACTTGGTGGGGTTATTTTAGTTTTATTCTTTTACTTTTATAAAAAGTTGTTACTATTTTTTCTATAAGTTAAATAATTCATTAATTAAAAATACTATCATCAAGCTATTCATGCATTTGTGAAATATTTCTTATTCGTATCATCGAAATACACAGCCTTAAATCTAATAATTTGTTATAACCGTAAAAAATGTGTATAAAATAATTTATCCAAACATATTTAAAAATTTGACCATAATTGTGATTCTATATAAACTGAAGTACTTTTATAAAATTTATCCAGATATATGATCTCAAATATTTAAATACATTAAAATAATAAAATCCAAAATTGGGTAGAAAAACATACACAAAACTCCAAACAAATAATTATTTAAATATATAGATATAAATTGAAAAAAAATTAAAACGAGAAAGACTTATTATGGATTGAGAAACTGATGATAACCCCGAATTAATATAAAAGATTTAGAGTTTTTTTTGGAGAAGAGGATCTAAAGGCTAAAGGTTAAAGTTGTTAGACTAAGAGTTGGTTTCCCATAAACATTATAAAATAATGACTTTTAGTAATTTAGATAATTTATTTGGTATTCTAACTGCTCTTGAAAGGTAGGAAGAGAAAAAATGAAATAGAAAAGATGGGGGGAAAAGAAGAAAAATTAATTTTTTATTTATAAAAATAAAATAGGGGATGGTTAGAAGATGCTTAAAAATAGGGCATGTCTAGTAAATTGAATGATGTTTTAGTGATTTAGAAAATTACTAAAATAGTTGAAGTGCCATTTTAGGACACATTACCTATTTGAATTTACGAAAGTTGTTAGACTTTGGTCTTAGTTATTATTATTTAACATTGTAATAAATTTGTAAATACTTGACATGTCTTTTTATAGTATTCATTCATTAAAATGTATTTTTTGTTAAATTAAAACATGACTTTAAATTAAAATAAATTTATATATTTATAAATATTTATATTTAAAAAAATACTACTCCCTCCGTCCCTATTTACATATCTATTTTGAATATTTTGGAGTCAAATTGACTAATATTTGACTGAAAATTAAAAATTATTTTTTTATAATTTTCAAAAAACTAAAATATACATTTTAAAGTAGATTATATATACATTCCAACAATATAAAATATTAATTTTTTTCAATTATATATTTTTTTTAAATTATAGTTAAAGATGAGTCAATTTGACTGCACTAAAAACAAAGTGAACATTTAAATAGAGACGCTGGGAGTATAAAATATAAGATTTATTTATAAAATAAAATTTTTGACTTTTCGTAAAAGATGTATGTCAGAGCATTTCCAATAGTCTCTCTAAACAATTTCTTAAATCAAAATATAAATAATATAACAAAAAAATAGAATTTCAAGTGGCTCTTAGGGTTTTTTAGAGACTCCTGGCGCCTCTTAGGGTCATTTGGTTCGTGAATTCTAGATATTAAGTATGAGTTTTGTTCATTTCAAACTCATACTTCGTGTTTGGTTGAAATTTTTTAATCTTAAAATCCATATCTCAAACCCATAAGTAAAGGTTTATGATATCTTAGGGGGAGGTGGGTATGAGCTGTAGGCATAAGAAATTAAATCAAAAAAATATTATATTTATCTTTATTTATAAAATTACATGTTAATTTTTAAAATAAAAAATTTATAATAATATTGTTTAATATTTAATAAATAATGATGATTTATTTTTTATATTAACTACATATAGGCTTCTCAATGGGGTAGAGTAAATGGGTAATCCGCTCTGAATGGGTCAACCCCGCCCCGATTATATCGGGAATGGGGTAGTGACGAGGATTAATTATTTACCCCGTTAATATACGGGGCATGTGTGGTATTTATCAAATTCTCGTGGGGATTCTCCGCCCCACCCCAAATAATATATATATATATATATATATATATATATATATATGAAAAGTTTTGAGTGTTTAAAATTTAAAAGTATTATGAAATTTAAATGTAATACATTTATGTTTAATTAATGCGATTTACGGAAAAAAATTTAATAAATAATAATGATTAAATAAGAGCATATTTTGCATGATACTTGTCACTTATTGAATTTACATGTTTCTAAACATATATTATAAAATGGGGCGGGATGAAACTGGTCAGAAAAATAAAATATTCTTGTGGGACGGATATGGGGACTAAAATAATTTCTCGCGGGGACCTCAACGGGGATGGGTTACTCGTGGGGCGGAGATGGGGACTAAAATAATTCCTCACGGAGAACTCCGACGGATATGGGAAATAAAATCATTGATCCGAACCCGCCCCATTGAAAAGCTTAGCCACATATAATTTTTTATTTATTAAAAAATATATTAAATTAATAAATTTATTACACCATTCAACCAAACACGTGATATGATACTTCATCTCATGTCATCTTAATCCTATGTCATCTTAACTTCATTCATGATTTCAACCCTATAGTACTCCATCAACCATACGATCCCTTAAAAATCTCAGGAGTCTCTTCTCTCATCTCTAATTTATGAGCCATTACATGACCCTTAATTTTTATATCAATAAAATATTCATTCTCACTCATTTTTTAATATGTTCCCATTACATGACATATATTTCAATTGAAAATATGAATAAAATATAAATAAGGAGTAAAAATAAAGAGTATTGTTAGAATTAACAATCTTAAAATGTATTAACTTATTAAGAGTCTCATCCCAAGAATTTCTTAAAATATATACTTATTTATAACGCTATAAGCTAAATTATTGAAGGAAAAAATACTACTAACTTACTAAGAGTATAATATCTTTCTCTATACTAAAATATGATACAAACTTACACATGTCAATCTCTCGTTAAATTTAACACATGTCAATCTTTCATTTTAAGTCGGTGTTCACGTGTCACTCTCTAATTAATTCTTTTCCCCCCTTACATTTTCTCTCATTCCACTACAACTCTTTCATCATATATTATTTTTTATTTATCTCCCCACTAATTCTCTCTTATACTCATTATAAACTTTCTTATATTTCTTCATATTATTTTATTTATAAAAATAATTATAAATTTATTTAATATTTTTATAATCAATTAATATATTTAATAAAATTTCAAAATATTCTAAATCATAATTATATATTATATATAAATTATTAATATATATTAAAAGTTAATTTTTTTAATAAAATAAATATAATATAATAAGTCTTAAATTTTTTATTTTGAAAATTATTTTTCAAAATTATGTAAAAAATGTGTTGCTACTTTTCTTTTACTAAATTTTATTTGTCTTAGTTGTTTTTGATGCATTGTTTACACTGTATTATATAGTGTAAGTAAAAGTATCTTCAAAAGAATTAGGTAAAATGATTAGCTAAAATAATGATTAGGTAAAATAATAATATATTTAATAATCCCAACATATTTTTATCTTATTTTATTGAATTAATTAAAATTTTATTTGAATCACATCGTAACTATAGAAGTTAACTCATTCAATTGAATATTTTGAATATGTTAAATATTTTTTAAAAATAATCTATAATTAAATCAAATAATATTTTTGAAAATATTATATAATATTATTTCTCAACCACCCAGGCATGTACTGTATTAATTTTATATTATATTTAAGAGTCGAAGGAAACTCTCCGATATGCTCACATCAATTAATTTGGAACGGAATGTAAGAGTCAAATAATTTTTGATGAGATCGATTTGATCATTTTGAATAAAGTAGGGAGATAACAGTTCTCATCCTCAAAATATCTATATATTCATTGTTAAATTACATATTTTCTCAAAATTTGATAGTGTTATGAGAAAATTTTAATATGATACTGGTATTATATTAATACTCTTTCTCATCCAAAATTCAAGTTGAATCACTAACATTTTATGTTTGTGACAATAATCAAATTCAATGTTTAAATTAAATTATGAAAAATATGTTGCGTAAGAGAAGATAGAATTTGAAATATCTCCAAAATCAGGTGAAATTATTAGTTTTTTTAACGCTCAAATATTTTAAAAAATGATAAGTTTAGCTGGGCTACCCCAATATTTTTAAATATTTAATATCAACAATAATATAAATGGGCATCTTAAGATGAATGTCAGATAATATTTTTCCAACTTAAAAATAAATTTTTAAATAAAAAGGATCTTAAAATATTGGATAAAATATCATTAAATCTGCCGATTGACACCGAAATTTTTAAACGTGTGGATAAAAATCCGGACCGGTTATATTCAATTTTGGACACCGGAATGGACCAGACATGACCAATATGGATCGGTTAATTAATATTCATAACTTTTTTAGATTTATTGCATTTTTATTTGAATATTAAATATGAAAAATAAAAATTATGTTGTAATTTAATACAAATTTAAGAATAAGTATATCTCTTCCTTTTTTTATATGATAAAAATAATTTGTAAATATATAACTTTCATTTTTTAATATACAGACTACTTAAATTTATCATGTAATTTATTATATTGATCACTGTTATTCTAATAATTGGTTATATATTATTTTGGATAGTTAAATTACGATAAATATTAATATTTTATTTTTAAATTAAATAATTTAAAGAGTAAAATAATACAAATATATCAATGTATATAAAATTCGGTTCTGTTCGATTTATTTAAAAAAATTTGGATCAAATCTAATTGAAAACCGAATTTTTAAAATTTTATGAACCGAATACCGAATTGAATATATTCAATCCTATCTAATCTAGAGGTCCAAAAGTTGTGCAACCAATACTTTGAATTTTATGTTATATTTGATTGGGAAGAAATGAACGGAATGGAATGAAATAAGTGAAATTCAAAGAAAAAAATTGAGATTTAAGAAAATATTTGAAAAAATGAAATACTGCAAATTTGTTATGATAAAGAATGTGAAGAAAATATTTAGGAAAAATAATGGAACATTACTTCTCAAATTGGGAGTTTGAGTTGTAATTTATATTATTAGGAATATGAATGAAATGAATGTATTAATGAAATTATAAACATTTACTTATTATAGTTTAAATTTCATATTATTTTTTCCGATTTCATTCCTGCCAACCCAAACACAACATTAGTGGAAGTGCATCCCACAACCACGAGGTTGGTTATGATTCGCACATTTTTTGCAAAATTGTTAAGAGAGTACCATCCGAATTGCAAATCTGAAGCACAATTATTATGACAATGGAACTGGAACATGGAGTTCACATGTACAAGTCACCATGTGTAAACTAACCATGTGCATAAACAGGGAACTCAATAGCCTCCGGTAGTTAGCTATCTTTTTAAGCAAGCTTATAGAGTATTAATCGTTTTTCAGTAACTTTTGGGCTAAATGAGAGTCCAACACAAGAGAGAAGTTATTCTATTTAGTTCAATTTTTTGTGATTCCAATTTTTTTTTACTGTTTCATAGAGGCACCACAGGGTTTGTTAATGCATATTAGTAACATATAATATAAGATTCAATTGAGACTTCCCTAAACTCTTAACGTTTTAGATGTGAGCTGAACATGATATCAAAACCAGGTTCGCATGGATCTCAAAGTTAAACACTAAAGCAAAATTATGTACTCAACAAAACATATGTTGGTACACTATCTTTTTTCAATTATGTGAAATAAGACATGGTTGCTCACTTGCTCCCAAGTCGAAAGCTTTAATTAGCTGTATATATCTTAAAGAAACCTTTCACATGTATATTCGGAATCTGAACTTTGTGTTGATCCAAATGGAATTATTAATATCTAGATATTGTATCATTTTTTAATAAGATTAGTACTAGTACTATTTTATCACCTTCCCGGTCAGTACACCTGGTAAATCCAATGTATGAATAATCAACTGCCGAACCACAAAATTAAATACGGTCAAGTCATGCATGCACCAATCTCAAATCTCAGACTATGAAAGCATGCTAACCCCAAGAGTCAAGATCAGGAGGTATTGAATATACGAATATCCGGCGAATACTTTATATCGCTCCCCTCTGTCCTTAATTATTTGTTTATTTTTAATTTTAAACATGTATTTTAAAATATATTGATGGAATAGTTACATAACTTATTTATCAAATTATATGATCATTACATTTTAAAATACACATTCAAAATCAAAAATAGATAAATAATTGATTGAGGACGGAGAGAATATAAACTAATTCGTAATGTCATAAATAGATAAGACTATTGAATATAATTTTTTTAAGAAAAATTTAAAATTGGATTGAAATTTGAAGGATTTGGGTTGAAATTCAGAGGATAATACTCTCCACCCCTGAAGCAAACCAATGAGCATCTATACCCATGATGATTTATGTAATAAATTGATAATATTTTTAATTCTATATTACAAAATATTCTAATATCATATAACTAAAAAAGATAACTTTTTTAAAAGTAATAAAGTTAAAGAAAATTATATATATATATACATATATAATTTATTCTATGTAAGAAAGATATTTTTTATTTCAACAACCCAAAATTTATACAATTTTTTATATATATGTGGAACCGAAAATAATAAATTACAAAAAAAAGAAGAAGATATAATTGGCAATTTGGCACCCAAGAAAAGGATGTTTGGGTCCGTTTGGATAATAGAGAAAAATGGGCCAGCATTGAAACAAGATATAACACCATACTTTATAAATTTGGAATGCACTTGCTATGGGATCAGACAGACTCGTGGAAAGAAACACAATTCACGGGGAGTAAGAACATGGGGGCATTCTCAACCACATCTATATGTATATGTAGATAGGGATGTCTCACGAGCATGGTCTGCTCTTATTCTTGACTTTGATATTTCATTCTTCAGATGTTGTTTCTTTTCCCCTTCACTCTCATCTTATTTACTACTCTATTATGTAGCTTTCGTTGTTTCGTTGCATATGCACATCAAACATCTAGCAAATCATTTTTGAAATTCTGGGTTTTTATTCAAACTCTCTTTGTGGAATCCAGAATTGTGGTATTCGTAGCACGCAGGAATGAGCATGGGGCGGTTTGAACGTAACGTATAATTATATCGACGAAATAAATTATGTGAAACTAAAATTCAAACAAAAATATTTAATTTTACGACTACTGTCGGTTCCTTAACAAGACAATTTCGAATTTAGAACTAGAACATCATATATGGTCTTCTTTAATTTTCTTCACTATCAGTTTTTAATTTTTCTAATTGCAATAAGAGTTCAATCATAGTCCAAAGTACAGAGGGTATATGTTTGTAGTTGGATCATCCTGTGCTATGAATATACATAAAGTTGTAATAGATCATTGGGCCCCCAGGCCCATCTATCTATTATATTATATATATAATGCTGCAACAGTGATCCATTTTAATCATTAATATACTAATTAATATCGACATAATATTTATTTCACTTATTACTCCTAATTATTACATCACTAATACATTTATTACAAAATATTTATTTCACTTATCTTTATTTATTATTGCATGTATTAACAATTACATAATTAACATTTATAATTATATCTAGCATTTTAATTTATTATTACTTGACAAAATTCTAATTAATATTAATAAAATATTAATTTTACCCCTCTTTTATCCATTAATGATTACATAATATTTTATAATTATATTGAACTCATTATTATTATTTAATAATAATTTTTAAATTCCCTTCAAGAAAATCTAATAATATAATTTCAGACTAATATGGTAATATCTACTTTCTGAGCAATTTAAATATAAGTTATTTTTTCACAAAAAAAATAATATATATATGTTATTCATAAATTATATATGCATATTTGCTACAAAATATATTATCTGATTTTAAATTCTTGACCAACTTTTATACTAACAGTGGTTCATCGAGCCATTTTATCTGAGATATCTTTAATATAATTACTAGCATTATATAATTTAAAATTTTGAATTAGCCTAGATTACCTCTACTCTAAGGGACATGAGTGTGAACCTAATATATTATATAAATATTAATAATGTTGTGCTGATGTTGGACATTGCATTATTGATAAATAGTAAGATTAGTTCTAAAAAAGGAGGAGAGTCTAATTCAAAGTATGTAGTATTTCAACATTCCACATTAACAAAAACATAGAATAATATGGACAATATATCCTTACTTTATTAGTGAATACAACCGAAATATGTAATTGTTAAAAAATACGAATATAGTATAGCAGTATCTTTGAGAACAACTGTAGAACTCTATTATGAGATTAATTATAATAATTTTTTAGGCATATTTCATCAAGCAATTTGTTGGTATATAAAATATAAAAATAAAATGATTACAAAACTTTGTTATACTCATGTTACGGTCAATTATATTTGTTCTATCTCGAAATCTACAATACTATTGAAAAATGATATCAATTCAATCATAATTTACTTTATAATGATACAGAACTCGTGCAACAAAATTACGCCAATTATAATGGGTATTAGTGAATAATTATAAATTTACAAATCATAGAAAAGAATTTTACTAACTTATCAAAAATATTAGCGCTTATTTATTAAAATCACATCATATATCTCTAAAGTATGCCCGTGCTTCGCACGGGGTTTAAAGCTAGTTATATTTTAAGCTAAGAACATTACTTTATATCATTATATTCTTTATTTATTTAAAGGGTTCGGGTTTATTCCAACATGAGAAATTTTTATAAATTAATGGGCACGTCATTTATCAGTATTTATTGCCCCACTTTTAGGGTTTTACTACCCATGAAAAAAAAAGCGGATAAACAATTGATTATTCTGAACCAACCACTTAATTTAAATATTCATTTTTTGTTTTTGTTTCGCCGCCGATTAAAATAGTAAAATTATGTATAGAAAATATACACTCCTATTAACTAGTGGAAGGAGTGGAAACAAGCTCTTCTAAACAGCATCCATTCATTATATTCATATACATAGTGCCTACAGATACACATAGAGACACAGTAATGGAGTGAGGTAGGTTATAAGTTGGGTGGACTATGAGTTCATGGCGGAAGTGATGGAGGAATCTTAGAATACACAATATTTAACATACTACTGGTTCGAACAACTTGATTAATAAAACAATGCGCCCCACTTTTTACGTTTATTCGTCTTTTTTGACACAATTTAAAAATCAAATATACTCCTCCGTTTCAAATTATATGTTTGATTTTTTAGGATCAAATTTAAAAAATACAAATTTAATTTACATTTTTTTAATTAAATGGTCTTTTTTCGAATAGTGATACTTTGGATATTTTAACTCAGAAATCCTACTATAAGATGCATTTCTCCACTTTTATCTTTTGTCCACAATTATGGATAAGCTAGGAGGTCTTTAATCCCTATTGGATATAAGAGTTTGACATTCGTTTATCAACCTCAAACTCATAACAACATTGGTGGATGATTTATATTATTCAACTAGGTTTGAAATTCGATCAAAGTTTTTTTTGTTCTCTCTGCAATAATAATTGTCCCTACCACTAAGTAATAGGTCAGCCAGCCCTCTCATATGATAATGATGAGCTTGCATAGCCTAATGTTATATAGTAGTACTCCATTTGTGAGCATTGCCTAATTGTATATATTTCTGATAATCCATTAGCAAGTTTATTAATCATGTATATACATGTTTATGCATGTATATATTTCAAGGTGGTGGGAGGCAGGCAGGGGGCTGCATGCATTATCCATACATGCAAGTATGTATCCATGTGGGACTGTGGGAGAGAGGTCGATCATCATTAACTAACAATGTTTCTGAGGAAGGAAAACAATCAATTGGCAGAATACACATACAAACACACACTATATATAAGATGTTAAAGAGTTTAAATAAGGATATCAGTCCCTATTACTAATTTTTAAAAATTTAATAGTTAGATGTCTCTGTAGTCTCTGTTGAAAGCAAATAAATTAAGACCACCTGATCATGCTGAACTAGTTGCATGGATTAGTTCACTGGTCATTCAAAAACATATTGATTATGATAAAAACCAGAAGACCACCTGATCATGCTGATCATGATATACTTACTATGATGCTCTGAACTTGTGTTTATATTAGATGCAATGAATATATATACTACTGTATACAAACATTTATATTGCTCCACTTATGTTTAAGTAGTCTATGACCTCTAAATTCTTCCTCATTTGAAATATATTGATCTTCAGCCTGGATTGTGCCATACTTTGGTGGTGGGTGACTCTGAATTCTCTACACCGACCATGCTATATTCCATAAATATAGGCATATAGCACATGATGATCCGCATACACAATACATATGCTTTCTGTTCCACTATTGACAGTGTCTATTTTCTGTTTTTCTGCTTCAAAATGTCGGTTTTATTCCCTAAAATATTATTCCAACTGAACAAGTGGGGAGAGAGGGAGGTGAACCATGTTTATATAAAGGAATCTTTACTACCTAAATTTTCCTCAGCTATTGTCACCTTCTCTCCCTCTGCTCTATCTGTTTACGAAACTCTTACTATGATTAAGTTGCAGACATTCTTATAATTTTTTCGTTGTTGATCGAGGTTAAAGTTAATTCGTGAATCTTATGTGCATTCCAAAGTTGGATATATAATAGGGCCATAGTAGAAAAACACTTTTTATAGCGCGCTTTAGGTTGATTGCAGCGAGTGATGAAGGGAATTAGAGGAGTTGTAGTGATATTTATAGTAGCTGTGTTGGCTGAAGTAGGAGAAACTGCAAGGCCTTTGATATCCAACTGGAAGCCTAAAATAGAGGGGAGTAATTACGATTACAGTTACAGCTACTGTTTGAGCTGGAGGCTTGCTGCAGAGACTAATGACATACGGGGATGGCGAACTGTTCCTTCTGAGTGCCTACGCCATGTTCAGTCATACATGCTCAACGGACAGTATAACCTCGACCTAAACTTGATCATCTTTGAACACATTTTTCCATACATCAACTCCATTCCTCTGTCTAATGATGGATACGACGCTTGGATCCTGGATGTGGATGATACTTGTCTTTCCAATATTCTTTACTACAAACTAAGGGAATTCGGGTATGTTCTAACGTCTATGATAATCATGGCATCGTTTTATAGTCATGTAAAAATACTATTTTTTTTATAATTTTGTTCATATATGCATAGGTGTGAGCCATATGATCCACAAGGTTTTAAGATGTGGGTATCTAGAGGAAGTTGCTCAGCAATCCCAGCCACTCTAAGATTGTTCAACAAGTTTGTTGAGACTGGATTCAAGGTCATTATTATATCAGGTAGAGATGAAGAAACACTTTATCAGGCCACAGATAATAATTTGCATACTCAGGGATTCATTGGCTACGAACGTTTGATTTTAAGGTAACATATATAAAATATGCATGTCTGTGTATTTATGATGTTAATTTGTGCAGAGACAAATTTTAATGCATGTGCAAGAGCGTATGCAGGAGTGAGATGAATAGGGGACAAGGAGCAATGGTGTTTAAATCTGAGAAGAGAAAGCAACTAGTGGAGGAAGGCTACAGAATTTGGGGAAATGTGGGAGACCAGTGGAGTGATCTTCAGGGGGACTTCATTGGCAACCGCACTTTCAAGCTTCCTAATCCTATGTACTTTGTGCCTTAATTCAATTATAAGTCTGTACATTACCATTTCCTTCTTCTAGAACTCTGTTGACACACAAGGTTAAAGACTAGTCTCAACGAGAGCAAGCTTATTATACAACTCACCGTTACATTTTCTTAATACAGTACATCCATTCTGAAACTCGTCGTAAACAAATAGTCTGATTTACAGTTTTGTTGGTATTGGTAGATGGATGGCCTGATACATAATAGACCTGCTCGGCCAAGTTAAGCTACTGGATAGATTATGAAAAGAGTAATGCATGGTTCATTTGTGGCAATGTAATTTAGTCCACTTTCCACTCCGTGCCTCCTTAAGAAGGCCTGGACATTTACCATCTTTATTTTCTAGCTTAGGCTTTTTTAATATATACTACTATAAAAGAGATTCCCTACATAATATAGGGAAGATAATAACAAAAATAATAATGACCAATAGGCATAACTAAGCATAGATCATTAGACCAAAAAAATTCAAACAAAAAAAGCATGACATGGTCATGCACCTGAGGCAAGTCCCCACAGACACTGAAATTGACACCTATTAGTTAACAATGCCTGATCATACTTCCACTAAGGGTAGATGGATTAGCTAAAGTGTTTATTACTCTGGTATTATTATCTAGATTTCCAGCTACTAACATTATTTTCTTTTAACATGATTAGTGTTATCAGAACCACTCGACTAGATATTCCCCAAGATAGAAAATCTTCCCAAACATAACATTGAATAACCAATAAGCATGTTCACCAACCATGAATGGATCGAATAATTTATACGGACTAGGTTTTTCCTCATAAGATGAACATCATATTTTGAATAGCAGACTAAGAAAGAGAATACCTCTTACTTCTCCGTGTTTTTCCTTCTGGTACTTTGGACTTCCTTCCAGACTTCTGTAGTTTTCCTCCTGGAGGGCCACTAAACATAGCAATCCTCCCAATCCCTTTGGACAGTGATGTAAAGAAAGTTCTTCCATTACCAGACTTATCCAACATCCCTTGCTTCATGCAGACCTGCTCCTTTTCCAGATCACTCAGCCTTACTCGCATTCTGGAAATTTCCTGTTTTAGTTCTCGGTTCTCCCTCCTCAAAGAAGAATAAGTATCACGAGGAGACATGGCTGCGCTAGGCACTCCACTGCTGATCTTTTGTGACATAAATATATCACCAGAACTATCGGAAAGAGAGTTTTTCAGGCGAAGTTGCTCAAAATAGAGAACTCTAACAGCCATCTGGACTGGAAGCCTATCATTCTGTGCAGCATGATTGGAGGCTTCCTGAGAGAGCTTTTCACAGTCAATTAACTTGCAGAGCTTCTTACGCTCCTGCTCACTTAGCATTGGATGGGCCTGAAAGGAAAAAATACCAAAGGTATATCAAGTAAAGACCATACTTATGACTGGTTAAAATTTCACTAGGACTCGGGTAAGCAGATTTTTTGAACTTTTTAACAGGTTTAGGCTCAATATCTATGGAATTAAATATTTACCTTTATATATATATCGATAGCTCTGTAAATCCCATCATCAATGACATGAGAATAATCAGGCAGTACTTCAATGATATTAATGAATTTTGATAGACAAAGATAAGGGTCAGGGGCAATTTCTGCCAGATATGCATCAATGAGTCGTCCAACCTTCAGGAGGGAGCCATGACCTAGTGAACCAATCCCTTCTGATTCATACCCACAATCATCATTCTCCTCCTCATCAACACATTGCAGGAAATGTACCAGTATTCGATGGACAGTTTCAACATCAAATAAGGAATTACCAGTTTGTGCACTTGGTATAAGAAGATCATCAAGTGAAACCATATCCATACGTGATGCAATCCTTCTTTCAAGTTCAAGCCTGCAGGCAAGGTCTGCATCCACCATTATCGCCATTCTTAACATCCCAAATAGAAAATTTAACGGAATAAGAGAGCTCTTCTCTGTTGGTAGTAAATTGACAAGAGTTTCCACAATAACTCTCTGACAGACAACCACAGAGCCATTATCTGGTCTTGCTGGATTCCAAATCTGCTGTTTCCCAATGCCCTTTAAAGTTGATTGTGCATAGTGCATCAGGGATGCAGTGATGCTATCCACACGGACACCACAGTTTCCCATGGCAGAGATCACTCGCCGATAAAAGTTAATACTCAGTATTGATAGATCTTCAGTCCACCACTCAAGGCATCTATCCTTTAGTTCTGCAGAATCACCGTCAAAATCTAAACGTGATAGGCCTGATGCTAATTGCTCCTTACAAGCATTTCGAGAAATAGCATCTACACATATTTTGGTGATTCCCACCTCCTCTGCTGTAGGAAGTAGCATCTCACAAGCTGAGAGCACTTCCAACGATTTTTCTAGACTCTGACACACTACCTCATTCAGATAGATTTCAGTGCGTGCAATAAGGTTTTCTTCGTAAGCTTCACTCATTTCCAGGTATTCTGAAGCACATCGTAGCGGGGCTACATTTGCAGTGGTGATCTCAAAGTTCATGCCATAACAGTATTTAATAATAAGTTCAAATGTCTCTGAACCACCTGGGAAGTTCATAAGCTCCAACTTAGAGAGACCATGATCCTTGCAATTTGCAGCCATCTTTCTTATTTTACCACTCCGAGATACCAGGGGAAACTTTTGAAATGTAGAAATGAAAAACAACATCATCATCAGATCCGCGAATATCAGTATTCACCGACATATATATTTTTAAAACCATAGAAAACCAACATGTTAAAAAATGTTTAATTTTTAAATTTTTCGGGGTTAAATTTCAATTGAATAAATTCAAGTACCTCGTTCTCTCGTGACCAAGACAATAGGAGTTTTTTTATCCTCTAGACTACAATGCTAGGGAGAAAGGCATTCAAATTAAGAGATGTTCATTTCATTGTAGCAGAAAAAGTCACAGTTCAAAACAATCTTTTATCGATTTACCTTGTGCAGCAGATAGGACTCTCCATCAACAACTACTGTAATGTCCTCGGCAACATCTGAAAATATACTGTGTGCAGGTAAACAAATCAATAAATATGACACTTTCTTGACTTATAGGTAACATAATTTTTGCGAAGTAAAAGAAATTAGTGATCTTTACAAATTTGAAATGATATATAACGTTCACTTGAGCTAGACTGTCCCGTACAAGATCTGTAGAGAAAAATACCCTAACAGACATGGAATGAACATTGTACACATACAAGAACTAACATAAGTACGCATAATAAAATACCGGTTAGCAAACGAATTGCAGAATCTAGGAGAATGAAGAGGAGAGAGTGAGCTGCTATCAGAGGAGACCATTTGATTTGCAAACTAATATTCTTCTCTTTCACGGCATCTGAAAATAAAGGAACATGTATAAAATAGGTATAACTCAATACACACTTGCATAAATATTTATGTGCGATGTATTAAAAAAAATGTCGTACTCAGTGTACAAAACTCACGCATCAGCATGACGAATATTCGCGGCCTTACCTTTAACTAAAGCATGTGATAAGAATCAGAATGCTCTAAACTCCTAGTGATTACAGCTGTCCACAAGACTTTTGTTGGTCATTACCTAATTGTTTCTGCTTTTTTCATCGTCTTCTTCTTGTTGTACTCTATCCCATGCTAATGTTCATGTCCAACTCTACTGTATTTACTTTTCAAACTAATTCAAATAATCATGCCATTAATTTCATTTTATGACTCTACTTGTCAAAACATAATTCTTTCGTTTAATTTGCACCTAGATTAAGTATGACATTAAGTTTCAGTTTCAAATCCATGTACATGCATATAAAATTCGAAACCAAAATTCACATTATTGTCTACATAAGCGTTACATGTAGTTAAATTATTGTAATTAATAGTATGCTATAATGATAATTAATCATTATAATAATCAAAAGCTTAAACGATCTTAAAAATTTTAATAAAATAGTAGTGTAGTGTAGTAGGGAGGATAAAAAGGAAAGCTGCATGGAGTGTCGGGGGCAGGAGCTGAGACAGATAAAGCAGGCCAAGAATAAAGAATAAAGGAAGCATCTTGTAGTATTTTCTTTTTTTTATCAGATATCTGTTGTTGTATATTGGTTGAATTCCGTGCATAAAAATTTGTAAATAATAATTCATTTCAAGTTCTGTTGACCGTTGATATGAATGCTATATTATTATTAGTGGATTAATTATTTGATCATTTGGTTATAAAATATTCAACTTTATTATCGATGCACCCTTCTTTTTATACACTTATTCATCTCTAATATGTACTATATTATAATAATCAAACAAGATAATTTTTTTTTGAAATATTGAGGTGAACCATAAAAATGATATTAACCGTTCAATTTTAGATAAACCATAAAAACGATCATACCAATTCAATTTTAATAAAATTTAATTTTAGAAATGATATATATCATACATACAACTAGACCTGACAAAATGGAAAATGGGTCTGGATCTGGAGAACTGAAACAAAATTCATGGAACCGAATCCGATTTTATATCTGAAATTACATAATCCGATAAATATCCGAAAACCGATTTGATCCGAACTGAAAATTACCCGAATCGAAAATTTAATCGAAAATAATCCGAAATACTATACTCAATAATGACTTGGAACCGATTAGAACCGAATACACAATCATCTAAACTGAATATGACCCGAAGTATGAGATTTGATTCAATACATATACGAATTACATCGAATTAGAAAAGAGATAAATTGAATTTTAATCTAAATTTTTAGTTATATTTTAATGATTCATAGTCTACAATATTAATTCATTTTTTATTCACTAAATTAATCTATTCTTAAGTAAAATTCATATCTAAAATATTTTTATATTAAAAAATTAAAGTGGTTATACAATCAAAATTTTAAAAACTTATAATATTTTATATTATAACTAATATATTTAATAATAATATAATTTTTTAAAGTTTCACAAATTAAAAAACACAAAGAGAAAAATAATGAATAAGTTATTATTTTAACAAACGTATTTAACGATTTTTATTTTAATTTAACTATAATTCAAAAGTAATTCAGGCTGTTATTTTTCGATCTGAAATGATATGAACCGAATTTAATCTGAACCAAACTTAATCTGATCTTGATCCGAAATTTAACAGATTTTAATCCAAACTATATCTGATCCGAATTAGATCCGATCCCATCTGAATGAATCCGATCTGGTTATCTGAATTGACAAGTCTACATACAACTCTATCCCCGATAATCCTCCTTTTATACAACTCCTCACGGATAATATTATATTATATTTAAATTATATTCTATATATTATATTTTAAAAATCCTACTTATCCTATAATTTTTATTTAATATATCATTAAATTTTATGAATATTAATATATCTGTATTATATTGTTATAGTCAAATAATAGAACTTTTTTTGTTTTATCTAAATGAACTATAAAAAAAAATTATAACCGTCCAATTTTAAGTGAATCATATAAACAATCATAACCATCCAATTTTTAATAAAATCTAATTTTAGAAAATAAATATCAATATATCATACATACAACTCTATCATATATTATATTTAAATTATATTCTATATTTTCTAATTTATGAATCCTACTTATCCTATAATTTTTTTAATATAGTTTAATCACATTCAACTCAATTTTATCATCATTCAAACTCTTTTATTTATTTAAAATTATGAATTATCATTAAATTTTATGAATATTAATATATAAACATCATTGTATAGAAAAATGTAAAAAGAAATTAATACTAAAACAAATTATCATATTAAATGAAATATTTAAATTATATAAAATAATTAATATATAATTTATTAATAACATCCATACTTTGCACTGATTCTAAGCTAGTATTATATAATATCTAAATTGTAGTCTAAATTTTCTATTTCAATAATTTTATTTGAAATATAATTTTTATATAATATATTTATGCTCACAATCTAACAACATATCTCAATTTTATTTGTAGTAAAATTCTTTATTTTATTTAAAATTACCACTTATTGATTAAATTTTATTATTATACTATATTATTATAACCAAAACATTAAATATTTGACAATTAGTTGATCGGTATTCGGATCAAATTATTTATATTAATATTAAATTAATAAATATTTTAAAATTCAAACTGAGTACTAACAAATTTTAATAGATTTTTTAAATTCTAACTAAATATACCAAAATTTTAAACTGTTTTTAAAATTAAAACAGTATATTTTAACAAAATTTTTAAAATTAAAATTTAATACCCTCAAAATTCTAGAATCCGAAAAAAATCTTTCGGAATCCCATTCCCCACATTATTTTATTTACAAACGATTTTTTAGTACGTACTCCAGAGTATACAATAAAAAATGAGTTATCAAATTTTAATTCATAAACGATTTTTTTTAAACGGTTTTTAAATTGGATTTAGTACTTCAAAATCTAGCATTACTATTGCTAGTAGTCTAGTACTAGAACTGCATTTTAAAATTCATCCTCTTCGTTATACTCCGATCTGGGTGTTGAGTGAAACAGGGCATGCGTAGCAAAAGTACAGGTTAAAAACGAAACAAATGGTTGCCTCAGCTTGTTTGACGACGACTAACAAGAGCTTTGACTAACAGTAACGTGGGGTGTTAACTAATTAATTATTCTTACTTCAAGATTTTTTTTATATTTTAATTTTATAACCTTATTATATTTATATTTTAATTATACTATATAAATTTATAATTTGTATGATGCACCAATTAATTAATATATAAATAAATATATTTTTGTTGATACTCTCTCTGTTTAATACTTTTTGTCTAATTTTGACTTTCAAAATTAAATTAATCAATTTTGACCAAAAAATTAAACATATTATATAATAATATATATATTTTTAAAAAATATTATGATAAAATTTAACTCTTCTATTTTATGAATCAATTTGTAAAAGCGTAAAATTATAAATAAATATTTTTAAATTGTTAATCAAAGTTAAATGAATTTGACTTTGAAAATTCAATATAAGACAAAAATTATGGCACGGAGGGAACATTAAATATCAAATTTATATGAAATTGATAATTTATATTAGTATCAATAATAAAATTTAAAATATTAATATAAAATAAAAAGTTTCAAAAAAATGCGCGGCTCAAAAGGCTTAAAATAAACATTATTTTTTCGAAAAGCCCAACATCGAGAAAACATGTTCAGGTCCGATATTCAACTTTTTTGAATTTCTTTTTTTTAAAGAAAAATGTTTTTCAATAATTCACAATATCAAACAAAATGGTCTCCAACAAGTGATTTGGAGGAGACGTAAACACATTTAGACAATTACTTACACAAGGAATTTTAGCTAAATCATGAGTTACCTGTTAGGTTGTCTTCGAATATGGGTAAATCTGAACTCCGGCCATGGACTTCAACATACTTCTGCAATGCTCAATAACGTGACCTACTTCCAGCATATTAACAATTTTTTTGAATTTCTAAAAATTCGACTTATCAAACTTTTTTTGCTTCTCTAATTTGAATACTTAATTTTTATTATTGCAATATTAATTTTTTTATTAATCAAATATTTTGATATAATAACGTTATATTCTTTTTGGCTCATAGTTTTTATTTTATTTTATTTTATATATTTGAAATCTGAATTAAGTAATTTTAATTTCAAAATACATATTAATTTTTTATAAATTTTAAAATCTAAAATTTATATTTAATTAAGTTAAATTAAATTTCAAAATACCTGACACTCTAATATGTCAGTACTAACAGTCAATGTTAAGAGACAATACTTGTACAACATACCTCTAGTATAATATGCGACTTTGACATAATTATGCGCAACGTGGGATTCAAACCCGTGATCCGCTCTAATACCAATTATTAGGATTTAAACGCTTATCACTACGTCAAAAGCAGCTATTTGTAAAGAAAACGCAACTTATAATCTTTATATTGTAGCCGTCAGCGTCTCGTTTCGATTTAGAAAAATGTTGGCACTCCAACATATTTTAATAAAATTATTAATATATATTAGCATTTAATTAAATTTTTTTAACATTAATTTCCCGAATTTTCAATTAATAATATTCGAACTTCAAACTTTAATTAATTTAAACTCAAAAACTACACAGGAGCATTTATAATATACTAATTTTTTTTGCCCGCTACGATGGGCATTAAATTATTTATTTATTATATTATACGTATTTTTATTATTTAATATCAAAAATTTTAATTTTAATTATATTAATATGTTATATTTATAAAAAAGTAAATGTTTATTAAAAATTACTATTACTATTATTGTTTAAAATAAGTTAATTTTTTTATTATGGACGGCATCACATGTTTCGATAATATAAAAATGTCAATCTCCAAATTTATACCCGGCTTACAAATATTTTGTCGTTTATAAAGTTAATATTTAATAACATACACCTTACCCACTCTAAAGAAAAATCCTAATTTGGAGTTGTTATCATCCATTTCAACCCCTTCTTTTAACTTTATTTTTAGATTTTTCTCATTATTGAGAGTTTTTTCTCTTTTATTGAATAGTTTTTTTGATTTTATTCTCTCCCGTGAGAGTTTTGAGTGTGTTTTTAGATTCGAAATCATAAATTTGCGAATTTCTTACAATAATATTTCATTATTAAAGAATTATATAGAATCATAATTATGATTAATTTCTCGTCAAAAATCAAATATACATAACATATATTAGTGTTATGAGAACCTCTTTCCCACTGAGTAAATTATACCCTCCATCCTATCGTATCGCATGGTAACTATATCATTCGCATTCTCGTTCCCAACATCCATCTAAACACGCTCAAAATGTATGATTGGATATACGAAAAAAGTAATTTAAAAGACGATTTTAAGGTGTTTGCATTGTTTCACTTTATTCATATATACTTATTATTATTTTATTTTTTTCAATTTTTATATATGTATCTTTTATCAGTTAAAATATAAAATTTATTTTTTTATATGTTATCTCATGTTATATATATTTTTTTGTCTGACGTATACATAAAACTCCCGCATATATTTAAAAAATTGTAAGCGAAGCGTTAACACTTTTAAATATCTTTTAATCTTTTTTAAAGTTTTATATATTTATTACTTTTATATATATATTTATTGAAATTGTGAACTATAATATTAAAAAAAATTAAGAAATATTTATTTTTAATTTAATTATAAATATATTTAACATAAAAGTTACATTTTTTAAAAATCAAAATGATAAAGATTTATTAATTTCGAGTTATGAATTATAAAATAACACATATAAATATTTACTATCTTAGTATTCTTAATTTGAAAATATATATTTTATTTATATTGATAAAAGAATATCAAAATTGTTGAAGAGATTTAAAAGAAAATGTAAGCAAAATAATTATATATACATGTGTGTATTATATTTTAAGTTATATATTAGTATTTTTATATAATTTGACACTAAAATTTATTTATAATTTAATACTCCGTATATATTTTGAATATTTTGTTTGTTAAGCATTAACTATTTAAATGTATCTTCTTCCTTATAGTAAAATGTATATATTTATTTTTTTTATATGTCAACTCATGTTATATAAGTTTTTGTCCCGTATATGTGTAAGATTCTCGTATATATTTAATTTTTTTTATAAATGGAGTGCTCACACTTTTTAATATATCTTTTTATTTTTAAAAAATTTATGTAATTATTTACTTTCGATATATTTATTAGCCTTTACATATTTATATGTCTAAATATTTTTTTAACCAATTTTAATAGATGTATTTTTGTCATTTTAATTTTTTTAAAATATAAATTATATGCGAATGAATTTTATTAAAATTATGGTGAGATCAAGAATAACATTTAAAAAAAATTATGATAAGAATTATTATATATATATATGCTAATTTATAAAATTATTTAGAAAACATTATCATTTTTTTCTAACTAATGTTAACACTTTTACTCATGTTATATTTAGATTTTTATCTCATGTTATATAGATTTTTTCCATCTAAAGTTAACACTTTTACTCCTGTGTATACTCTTTGAGATATCTTAATTAGTTTTTAATTTTTGATACATATATTTGTATCATTTTAGTTACAAAAGAAATGTGAAATATATTGAAATGATAATTACTTTTGATTTTTTAATGAGATTAAGAAGAAAAATTTTTAAAAAAATAAATTTGATATGAATATTATATTATACATATGAAATATTTTTAAGAATCAATTTTGAAATGAGATTACACAATGGAGTAAACCATATAATTAGTTAATGTAGTTGGGTAAAAAATTAATTAAATGACCTTAACAATGAATGAGTTATTTAATTAAGGTATGATCGGAAAAGTTAAAAATTAAGATTAGTGCATTAATAATATATATATATATATATTGATTGATGAATAATTCATAAAGATCATCACTTGTTTTTATGGCGGCCAATAGTGACAGTGACGGTGACCGTGACCGTGATCGTGGTATTGGCAGTGGATAGTCGCCGGAGCCGGCGATGCAGGCCCTACAGGTCTTCGGAGTGGACCCAGTTGTCATAATTCATAAAGAGCAGCACGGGTGTTGTTATTTTGGTGAGTCAAGATTTCTAATATCAATCTTTTTTTCATTTATACATATAATAACTAGTTCTACTTGTATTAATAACATCTCTTGTATTATTCTAATAACCCCATTTTCAGTGTGCTTAATATTAATTCTAATAAGTGAGGGGATTATAATTCATTTAGGTCCGTTATTTCATTCTCGATAATTAATTTATATAAGTTGAAAATGATTTATGAATTTATTATTTTACCAAGTTGAATTCTGAAAAGTAAAAATTATTAATTTATTTCAATTAAAGTATTTTGAAGTGATAGTTGTTTTTTTAGCTTATGTTGACTGCCTTGTCAAGTTATTAGTTATCCTAAAACCTCGTGTTCTGAAAAGAACTTAATTCAATCATATTATCAACATCCCTTGCTTGATAGCCTCTTATGAGTCAAAGAGTGGATCACAAGTGATTAATCATTTTTTGGGCCCATTATAGTACAATATTAATGTTTTAATAATGAGAATATTAGGGGTATGAGGGACTCGAGACCTTCTAAGGGAAATGTTTAATTGGAAAATATTATTCAACATTCCCTCACTTGAAAACGAAGAGTGGATCATAAGGTGATTCATCCATTTTTAGGTCCACCATAGTACAATATCAATATTTCAATAAATGAGAATATTGGGGTACGAGAGACTCTCCTGCAACTAGTACTCAACATCTTAGAGCAAGTCCAACATTGTCTTAGTTAATTCCCTATAAATATTATAAAATAACGTGTGTTAGTGATTTAGGTAATCTATTTTGCATGCCAACTCCAACAATATTCCCTATATTCATTCCATATTATTATAATAATAATAAATTTGAATCTAGTTAGTCTTAAAATAGAGGAAAAAGAAAAAAAGAAAGAGAAAGATGTGAGAAAAGAGAGGGAAATGACTTTTTTATTCACTAGGATATCCTAGAGGACCCCTATTAATAGGACATGGCTATTAAAATTTAGAATATCTTAGTGATTTAGGGAATCAGTAGGATAGTGTTGGAGTTGTATTTTATGTCATATTCCCTATTTTTGAGCTTAAGAACTCATCCAGGGATGTTGTTGGACTTGCTCTTAGAGCTCTAATACCATGTTGAGTTATTAGTTCTTCTAAAACCGTTAGAGAAATGACTTAATTGAATTATATTATTCAGCATCCCTAAAGAAGAGTGGTCACTATGCTACAAGACTATGATATTACATCATTTTATTTTTCTTCTTCTTCAATTTTGAAATCATTCATGGCAAGAAAAGAGAAGGGAGGAAATCAAGATTATCCGTTAGCTTTTTATTTTAGTTGGTGCTTCTGCATGATTTTATATGTATATATAAATTTTATCACTACATGAACTCATGAAGGATGATAAATTTGATCTCTTATTTAGTACAATATATTATTTGTACTAGAATATACTTTAAATTATTTGCGGATTTGCCAAACTATATAAACATAGTCCAATAGGCAACCAATAAGAGTTTTGCACAAGATTACTGACTTTGAGTTTCAAAATAAGACGTTCTCATGTGTAAATTTTACCTAGAGGAGGAATAACTGTTGTGTAATTAAGGGTTATGGGATTGGCATTTGTTGTTATTAAGGTTTCTGGCATTAGCAATAATGTTATAAGAGTTGATGTTCTACTCATTTGGTTCCTAAATTAAGTTGTGGTCTGTCTCTTTTTTCTTGAATAACCATGGTGCATTAAAAAAATCTTTTAATGGTTGTATTTTGTTCCATCCTTAAAGTGTGTTTTCACAAGCATAACATATACTTTTGTAATCTGAAATTTCACTAATGGTGTTCTGTATTATGTTCGAACTATGATTTGAATGGTGTATTAAGTATTCGAACATTGGATGGTGTAATATGTGTCTGCACTTCTTACCAGACGTGTATTTAGCGTATAGCAACACCAGAGATCATAAAGAAAACATAAAAAAAACAATAATTTATTAAAGAGATCTGGGAGCATATTGGGATTTTAAAAGAATGGAGGTGGGGAGACCAAATTAAAAAAATAAAATAGCTAATAATGATTTATTAAAGCAACAATTCAAGTTACTAAAATTTCATATAAATAAAAAAATTATTTTAGGATAAAAAAGTATGAGTATTTGAGATGCAACGTGATTGAAGGTCCACTATAAATTTGAGCTGTTATATAGAGAAGAATTAGAAGATTGAAAACTATTTTTTGCATTTTTCGGGATTGGAGATTCTGCAGATAGATTCAAATGTATTTTATATTTAGGAAAATTAAATTGAGACAATTCTAATTTTTTAATTAAATTGGACAGAAAAATTGGGGGCCCCAAGCGAGTTCACCTCCTGCACGTGCCATTAGCTGGGCTTGGGCCTGGTGGCATGCTATGCTGCAGTAACTTCCCCGGTAAGCTGAAGTTGGCATTTTACTGTTTTCGGCATTGCACTTTTCTTTTTTTCCTCTCCGGGGCTTCGGAATTTAGCAGTCAAATGGTATACGAATAAACCGATTGCCAGATCCCCTGTTTTATGAATAAGGGAGTTTCTCATTTGACAGGTGGCATTGTTATATTGGACAATTTGCGTGTCATTGGAATACGTGTCTTCATATGAGTTCTCGCGAGAAGCCTTTTTGTGTATAAAACCAATCTTGCAAATTGGGAAAGTACCGGGGAGTTCATCGAGCCGGTTGATTGAAATTTCACTTGGGAAGGAAGAGAGAATAAGCTTGTGAGCAAGTGACAAGGATTTATCATAACAAATCAAGTAAGTGTTGTGATTTTGTTCCTTACTTAGAAGTGAGGTTTTCTTGATGAAAGTGTGCTGTTAAATTCGATTGGATTACTTATCTGTTTGTTGTTGAAATTATAGATCCTGAATAAATCTTTAATGCCTCATTATTTACTCTTTCCAATTATCTGAATGAGTTATATTAGAATGAATCGGAAGACACTCAAGATTATCCTTTCAAAGAAGGGTCCATCCTCTGAATGTGTACGGGAGAAAATGCCCGGGACTGGGGAAATTGTTACAGCAGCATGTCCCGACCACCTCATCATATCCGATCTGTCGGTGGCGAGAGGCATTGGATGCGTGCCTGCTGCTGCACGTGTAAAGAAAGTTGGATTCACCATTCGTAGTAGTAAAACTCTAGACAAAGTTCATATTTGTTTTAAATGTAATGTGCCAATTGCAATTTATGGCCGGCTGGTATGATTCCTTCCAAGACTCCTCGACTCCTTTTATTTGTTGCAAGCTCAGAACTGCTGAATTTTTTGGAGTATTATCTCTAGTAAAAGTGTAACTGTATTATATTATCCAACCAGGATTACACTTGGTCTGTTTTTGTATCTAATGACAATTTTTTTGTGGTAATACAATTAGTTTACATTTTCCCAAAGGCTCCAAATTTGAGTTCACTTCTCTACTTTTATCTTCCCCTAAATTTTTGTGTGCCTTTTTTGCATTCTGGAGTTTTCTTCAACCAAGACAGATGATGGGTTTTAATCTAGTTTCAGTCTATGTACACCTGCTAGATCTTTTGTTTCTTGATATTGTTTAGTCTGAACAGATACCCAACTACAATCCATTTTATTTTTATTCACTTTATATTGTTGCAGAGCCCCTGTGAACATGCTTTTTGTCGGGACTGTGCCTTGGAGTGCCGAAGCAATTGCAAATGCTACATGTAAGTTCAAATCAGTGCATCTCGTACTGTGTTTTATTATGAATGTTTCTGAGTAGCTCAATACATCCTATTAACAATGGAGATGTAATAGTTTTATAGTCAGCTTGTTACTTCAATATCAAAATACATGTTTATCTGTTGTTACCATGACGAAATCATAAAATTAAGCTATTTCTTGTATTTCTTTTGTTTTCTTAGCTGTGAAGTGCAGATCAATATGGGGAAAGGACGGATCAATACAGAAGATACAGACGATCAATATGGGGAAAGGACGGATCTTCATATGTGGAAAGCTTAGCTGCCTCAAGTCATTTTGCGAGGAAAATGCATTTAGGAGTCATATTCTAGAGGTCCATGGTGGAGCTAGTGCAACCTCTGTCAATAATGGTGATGATGGAGATCTGCATCTGCAACCAATATATGGACCACTCTCCGGGCCAACTGCACAACCAAATTCTTGAATCAAAGCCATTAGTGCTCTTTCAAATTATCCTCTTTTAATTTCTTGGTTGGATTGAGTTTAATTTCCTTTTGTTGCGTTTGAGCAAAGACTGTTGATATTTCTTTTATTATCTTTCAAGAAGACTGTTGGATTTTCTTTTAAGTTATATAGGTTCTCGCAGCATGATAACCAGACAATTTATTGCCTTTCAATTGAGATTTTAGTTTTGTTCTAATGTAGTACCAAATAATTGAGATTTTTTTTAATTTTATCCAAACTATATATATGTGGAACTGCACAAAAACAACTATATGTTTAGCATCCAACATTATATTTCAGCATTTTTCTTGTTTTATAGTTCCACTGTGAAGCAATTATAGATTGCAGACTATACAGTATCAAAGCTGATTGCAGACTAATACTCGGTCGATGATTAAAAGGATAGTAGTAGAATGTAGAAAAATCAGGCAAGACACATGAATCATGTAGTTCTTTTCCTTGGCCTTAATTCACTTCTGGTTGCTAGAGATGCATCTAGATTTACTTTGGAAATTATGTAGGATTGTTACAATATTTCTGTGCTGGGAAGATTACAGTCGAATTAACCGACTTATTTAAGTAGAACACAGAGCAAAACTATACACAAGAACTTACTTATCCTCCCATGCACCTACTTAATTACATCTGTAATCTACACTGTAATATTATTATTAGACAGATTTCCACAAGGAAAGAGCATAAATAACTCGTCCGTTCCATCCCTGCAACATCCATTCGTTGTCTTCGTGCACGAGAAACTTTTTGTTGTATTGCAGTCTCACCTTTCCTTTTACTTCTGCCAGGATCTCCTTTGGCAAAGGTGTCTGCATAAAACCAGCCTTTATGATCCGGGATGTCCACCGGTTGTACTTCTCTGGCCTTTCAACCCTTGCTGTTCCTTCACACGCTATGACATTTACTGCATCTTTTGCAAGCATTGTTTGCTCTAGTACCAGCCTGCTTTTCTCGTCATGGGCTAAAGTAGACTCAAACATATCAGAGAGGTTAGAAAAATGAGCCAAAGCTTCGCGGAACCGTGTGTTAAAGAAGGCAGAACTATAGTTGCCATTAAGTACTCCAAGGACCAACAATTCAGGATTAATTCTCTTAATTAATTTCAAAACCATGTCTCTTGGACCACTTTCCAATACTGTCTCATCAGGTACTTGCCTTAACTTGTACAAACAATTCACAACAAGCCTTTCACCTTCTTTAATCTTTAAATCTTCTACCTGAATAGAATCCCATTTTTTCGCTATGCAATTGTACTCAAATGGGATATTAAATCTCTTGCAATTGCTACTCAAACAAGACCCTGTCTTTTCCACCCTCTTTGATGGCAGGAAACCAGGTTCAGGAAAATCAATTCCTGTAATGCGAAGATATGGTGACCCACCAGGTCTTGAGGAAAAGGCCTGGATGATACATGGCCACTGGAAACCATATGAAATGCCGAAATCAATGATATGAAGCTTTGTTGCTCCCATGGTCTGTCTATATATTGCCTTGTTCGCAAATATATTTGACATTCTCTGGAATGGGACTGCAGTAAAATATGACTGATAAGCTTTTAACATATCAGCAAATGATATTTCCATCGCACAACAATCTGCATATAGTGTTGTCCCGGTACCATGTATCCGTGCCTCGATAGCATTTGCAATGTAGTGGGCCAATCGCTGCGTACCATCTCCATGCGTTGAAGATTGCTTGCGAATCGCGCCAAGAGTTTGTTTAGCAGCCAAATTATCGCCAATTGATACTGACGATGCACACTGGTTTAGGAGCCTTTTTAAGTCAACCACTTGCCTTCTCTTGTCTTGAGGTTTCCTGTTCCTTGATACTTGCATCACGGCCTCCTCAGTTTGCCAAGTAGTATTGTAATCAGGGCAAAGTGAGATCTTGTCTAACATGTTTGATAGGTTCGTAGTTTCTTCAGAGTATCTTGCCAATTGCTTGTTACTCTGTGTTTCTTGAAGGCAGTCATCAGTATTAGTAGATTCTTCAAAATAATGCTTCTTTCCATTTGAACCATTCAAAGAATGGTTAACTGATTCAACAAAAGGATTGACATTGTTGCTTGATGAGGCTGAACTAGGTGGAACAAAATCATCTAAATGAAATGACTTCGTGAGAGAGGATTGCAGTTCATTAGGATTGTGTATTTGATTGGATTCCACCCCATTTTCCAGTGCAACAGTAGAAGTACTGTTAATGCACTGATTGTGGTTAGGACCAAAAATATTATCATGTGGACAATCATGGGTACTGACCTTTTGATCCAGGGCTTCATACAAGGACTTCTCAGTAGCCTGGATAGCATACTCATGGAATATGGGCATATCATGATCATCTTCCATTAGCATTTGGACAAGAGGATTGACATTGTTGCTTGATGAGGCTGATGAGTGTGGACTAGGTGGAACAGAATCAATTAAATGAAATGACTTCTCGAGAGAAGTTTGTGGTTCATCTCGATTGTGTATCGGATTGGATTTCACCACATCTTCCAATGCAACAGTAGAAGTACCGTTAATGCACTGATTATGGCAAGTACCAATATTATTATCATGTGGACAATCATAAGAAGGGACCTTCTGATCTAGGACTTCATAGAAGGACTTCTCAGTAGCCTGGATAGCAGACTCATGGAACATAGGCGCATCCTGATCATCTTCCATGAGCATTTGGTATATGTACCGGTGAACACTCTGAAAGTAGTCACCTTCCAGCGACATTTCCCTCGATCTCTTCGAGCCTAAATACTTTGCAGTCTTTTTAATCTCAAAGCTGTAATTTTGATTGTAGGGGTTTTAATATTTTTGTATTGTGTACTAGTTTAAGTTTGAAGAAGTGAGTCCATGGTAGACACTTTATATAAGCAATGAATGTATAGCACGAGATATCAGCTGACATAAACTAGATTCTCTGTTCAAGATGATTTTGTCATTCTGTCAAATGCATGTATGGGGGAAGTAGCGTATCATGTTGACCACAATGGTGACCGCAAGGATCCTGGATAATGGGAATTTTTTACTGTGTATTTAGAGCAAGTACATGAACCTTATTACAGACAGCAGAAGAAATTTTGGGAGGATATGAATATTATATAATTGACAAAAAAAAATCTTCTCTGATAGTGATCACAAGGATATGCAAGTAGAGCTGTATATGTGGTGGATTTGTGTCATACGGAGTATTAGCGTTGAAGAAATTACAATAGAAACATTGTAGCTAGTGAATAGGTTCATATTGTTTCAATTTGAAATCACAGCAAAAAAATTTGGGAGATATGTTTACCACTAATTATGTACTTAGTTTTAGGGGGTGTATTCAATCCTGATTCTACAGTATTTTTTTGGATTTTAAAAATATGGGTATTCAATCAGGATTTTAAATAATACTTTAAAATCTGGGGTTATTCAATCAGGATTTTAAACTTTAAAATCCAGGGTATTCAATCAGGATTTTAAACAATACTTTAAAATATGGGGTATTCAATCTGATTTATTATTAATCTATTAAAATCTAGGGGTATTCAAAAACATTCTAACACTGATGGATTTTAAAGATTCATGGATTCTATTGGATTTTCCTATGTATTTTTTATCTTTCAAAATCTCAGCTAAATATAAGAGATTGTACTGGATTGAGCATCAACTCTGCGTGGACTATATGAACTAGTTATAGAATCTACCGACTTTACGTGAAATCTTAAATAAATACAATCAATAAAAATCTGTGAATTATTAATAATACTTTTAAATTTGAATTGAATACACCCCCTTAGCCTTTGAATCAAATGAAGAAACACTGTTTACTTATCCTGATGAATGATATACTTGAGAATAATTTTACAACAGATGGGAGGTTATTTATGTACTTAATGGGTCATTTTGAGTGAATGCAATGGATATATATAAATCTATGTACATAAAATAGTGCAAATTATTATTTCTATCTACATTGGTTTTTTCCTCCATGGATTCTGCATTTTAGTAGCCTTGAAATATACAGTGTTTTACATCAATTCTTTGTCTGCCACGAAATTTACTCGAGGACACCACAAAGTAGTGTTGTCTCTACATCAATTTCCTAGATATCTTTGAGCTCATATACATTGCAATTTCTTTGATCTTGATGCAGCAACTTCGTTGTGCAGGGTTTGATGAAATCTTTTGATAACTTGTATTAGGTTAAGCATAAAAGAAGTGAAATCAGTGTAGTCAAATAGCACATGGTATCAGGTGGAATAGATATTTGCACTTTGTATGTTACTCTCAGTTACAAGTAACAAGGCCAGGCACAGATTCCAGTAACTGTAGTTAAACAGGATAAATATGTGCAAAAAGGAGTAGAAAATACTTTGAATGTAAAAAATGTATATATATATCTGGATCGAGTTTGAGGATGGAGAGGGGCAGAAGATATTTCCACAAGTTGGCCATACCATGGAATCAAATTCAGCATAGCTCTGATCATCTAGCCATTAAAGTGTTCCCCTGACAATAAATCGATTTATTTATTTAGTTTCAATATTGCATCTGGTACTCTTTTGCTCGGGATTATACCAGACTAAAATGTGGGTAAAAACCTCAAATTGTCAAGTCATTTTGAGTCTAAGTTTCCGTACTTCTTAGGTGCGTGTGCGTAACAAGTTATGGTTGGAGTACGTACTGTGAGAATTTTTCAATACATATTTAAGTATCCAAAATAATTAAGAGATATATTAAATATGATGATCCAAAGTTGGTTCCTTGAAAGTTAAAAATTAAGAATGTAAACTTGAATCAATATTAAATTAGAAAAGTGGCTTACATGACTTTATATAGTAAAATACTTATGTAGTGTTTAGTTGTGTTAGTATGGTATTACTCCACCCACTGGCTTCGCAAGTCTTTGGGCCTAAGCTCAAATAAATAATTTGTTATTTTGTTTTAATTATGAATTATTATTAATTCATTTTTGATTATGAATTGATTTGACAACCGCCTTTCTTAATTAATTAACCGTCTTCCTTAATTAGGCAATTGTGTAACGTACAAGTATCATCAAGTTTATCTATATATCTTATATAGGTCTTAGGGTTTCATCTCATTTCACACATAAACACAGTTGCCTCAAACACAAACCCTCTCTTCACTGTTCTAGCTCGCTCGCCGAGGGTGGTGTTCTTCGTAAAATTGCCATGTTCTCATTTTATCCTAGGAAGCTTTCGATTCGCGATACAGTGAGAAACGAAATAGCTTTAAGGAGTCAGTTTTGTACTAAAATCGAGACATCTTCCGTTATCTTTCATCTTATGTTTTATTATTAAAAACACTTTTCATCATTAAAGATGTACTATATAATAGAGAGAGAGAAAAATGATATTTATAATATTTTATTATAAAATATAAGTTAGGACATACTTAGGAAGAAGGGGTGATTACATATTTATAACTGAATCCTAGTGAATCTCAGTGATATAAGTAATCACTAGAACACGCTGTTGGAGATGTTCTTAGTCTCTCAGCTACAAGTAACGAGGTCAGGCGCGCAGAGTCATCTAAGAGACGAAATTTTTTGTTATCTTCTGAGTGCCGGAGAAAGACCTCGTGTAGTGCAGAATCACCATGAATAAATGATTTTATATAAATGTATGGTTGCTTATGCATGCATGTGACCCTTCCAATATTTACCGCCACAGAACATGAGATTTAGAATTTTGGATTAGCAAAAATTATAAAACGAATTCATAAATTTGAGAAGATGACCAACTTATGGTTAAGCAAGCCTCATAAAACGATGTTTAATAACCAATGTCATCTCGAATAATATAAGAATAACAATAATAATAATAATAATATTATTATTAATTATAAAGAAGATTTGAATCTACAATCTATAATTAGAGGTGTTTCCGGGGATGTTGATAGCCTCAGCCTGATAGGGTTTTTGTCCAAAACCGCAAATATATAATATTAATAATTATATAAATATAAATAATAAATTATATAACATAAAAATATTATGATGGATTAACTTTAGCTACAATTATTTAATTATTGAAAACACATTACATACCAACATAAAAATTTCTCTCGTCTCCCGTTCTGCGTCTACCTTTAGGGCCAGAAAGGGAGGTGCTGACGATTAAGGTATTCTCATCTCCCTCTCCGTTGTTCATCTTTGGCAACGTAAATTTTTGTACATTACGATATATGTTTCTTCTTGCTATATAAACACGTTCGATGTTTCTCATTCAATGCAATATTTACCTGCACGGCTCGAAAATAATTTTTGCATTTTGATCAATATATTTGATGAAAAAAAAATACAAGCATATTTTCGGATGATACAATAGTACAATACAATGTTTTAGGCCATGTAGGGGCTATTTATTTTGTAACAATGAGATAATATGCTGCCAAATAAATGTATCTATCATTCTGAATTAACATTTTTTTTAAAAAAATTGATAAACATTTTTTCGGATGAAAAATTTGAATTTCTGACCCAAGAAATAGGAATATGCACTTAGACTATGATGTTAGAATTGACCCCGAGAATAAACATGTTAGCTCGAATTTGGAAATAATGATGGAATATGCGTTTGGTAATAATGAGGGAATATGTGGTTCTTCTGTATGATTTTGTTTCCATTGAATAATTTGATACCTGCTGACTAGTTGATGTTACAAACATGAATGCTTGCAGATTTTGAAGAAGAAGATGACACAATATTGTGCGTGTCTTATTGCGTAAAAACAGTTGATATATGTAACATGCAGCTTCCTTTCTCTAACAATGCTCAATCACACCTATTCATTCAACTAGATTTATGTCTTGTTGTAATTAACTAATCCACCATTGCTCATTGACAATTCTAATGAGCTGGAATCTGCTGCGGTGGAACAGTTTGTTGCTCTCTTTATTAAGCTAGACTGACTTGTATATAACTAAAAGTTTTAGGAGTTTAGCCTTTGTATGAGAAT
Organism: Oenanthe sinensis; assembly: GCA_028671895.1. NCBI lineage: Eukaryota > Viridiplantae > Streptophyta > Magnoliopsida > Apiales > Apiaceae > Oenanthe > Oenanthe sinensis. The sequence continues at coordinate 9,042,825 of CM053811.1, read as the reverse complement.
GGAAGCCTCTGGTCATAGTTCAGACTCCCCTGCTTCTGCCTTTTCTTCTTCTGCAACTTACACTAGTAATTCTAGCCCGGGAACTGCCTTTCGTTTTACTGCTTCCGATTTTTTTCATGCCCCTATGTCCTCATTTTTAGAATATTCTGGTGTGCTGCACAATTACCCACATTATAGTTCTTCTAATGCACCCTCTCCCCGCCTAGATGATTCCATTTCGGGGGGGTCTCCACCCCAAAGCAATGCAAGCAACAGCAGCAATGGGGAAGTTTCTATTAGGATTATTAGTGCAGGTGAGCAAGAGGAGAACCACACGCTTCAAAGTGCCTTGCCTTCTCCAATCATTCACCATGTTGCATCTACAACAGCAGCCACCGCCATTGATCGAGAACTAGAGCATTCAATTTCGAGAACAGCTTCTGTTGTGTCTTTGCCATCAGCAGCTTTAAATGTTCCTACAAATTCCACGACGGATCTCTCATCCACAGAGCGTGATCCTTTGAATGCAAGTCCTCATGCACAACCCACGGAAGCTGCTGCCTATAATCATAACACCGACTCTTCTTACCCGAGATATGATATACATCAAGCTGCCAGGTGGATTGAGCATGTCCTTCCATTTTCTTTGCTTTTGTTACTCGTTTTCATTCGCCAGCATTTGGAAGGTATTATTTTTTAAAGGATATATTGTTCTTCATTTCCCAGCATTTCCTTGTACTTTCTAATTTTTCTCTCGGCTGTCCTTTTTAAATTTTCTCTATGTTGGAGATGCTCCATTTATCCCCTCCATAGTTAAAGATACATGTTCAGAGAGACAAATTTTAAGGATAACTTACATTTTGCAAATGAATGCCTACCATTAGTTAAAATATAGTGTTGGTGCCGATAACAACACTCAGTTTACTTAGATACTTAATGACTTCTTAGAAATCAAATGCATTCTTATAGTCTTAGATACTTAGATATGTATTTTTAAGTTAAACAGAATCAAATAAAAGCCAAGTGTGATAATAGTTGTGATATAAACATAAAAGATTAGATTTACAATTTAAAATTGGAACACAATATCTAAATATTCACAATATGGATCGACTATTGATCTGTATTTGTGTCGAATCATAAATTATAATTTTAGAGTAGTTATTAAGTGATTAACTCCATGCATGATGGATTATTTCTTTCTTCAAGATGGTGGTTCTTGACCTACTACAGCTGTGCTAATTGACCAAGTCTTGGGATTTAGCTTCATAGTTCTCATATCAACTGATTATTATGTCAGTTGGATGCTTGGTCTCATATGCCATTTTGTTTCCATGCATATTCTTGGAATTATGCCATTGAATTTCACTTTTCCTACGCAAACCAGTGTGTTCAATAAAATTTTATCTGTTTGAATATTTACATAATTGTTTTTAATAATCTATTGGTTCTGACTTCTGAGTCTTCTGACATTATTAAAATGGCTTGCAGGCTTCCTTCTTACAATCTGGGTTGCTGCCTTTATGTTCAAGTCGAATGATATTCTACGAAAGCAAACAGCTTTAAAGGTGTAATAGTTTCTGTATTCCTTAACATCTAGAGCAAGTTTGTTTAGATAAACTTCCAATGCGTCTACAAACTGAAAACAGTAAACTTAGATGTAACTGTTGTCTGCAGGGAGAGAGGAGACATTCAACTTTACTTGGTATCTCTTTTGTGTTCGCTCTACATGTGATGATCGTGTATTGGTGGTATTGGACTGACCTTTGGTATTCGTTAGTCATGATTCCCCCAAAAGCTACACCACCCTTTTGGCATGCTATTTTTATCATCACGGTGAATGGTGAGTTCTCGTTATTATATATAACAATCAGGAACTTTGAATTTGCGATCATTTTGTAGTGAAGGAGTAAAGGATCTCATATATAAGTAGGTTTTAAGCACTAGAAATAACAATGTTAATTATTTAAGAGCTGATAGTAGCCCCAATTTCCGGAGTCCAAAGCACCAGTATTCAAAGATTGCATATTGGACAACAGCCGAAAGCAACATAGAAAGGACAAAAAGGTGACAGTTGACAGAAGCATGGCCTCAAAATACCAAGGACAAAAGGTGGACATAACGGTTTTATGCATTAACCAACCAAGGACAACCTAAGAGATGTGAAAGTAAAGGACAAAGGACTACACTGTGGCCGCTAAAAGGACAACAGTAAGGAAGGAAAAACAATGAAAAGGGATATGCGGCGCCCGACCGGGTAACTCTTATATCTGATAGGCAAAGGCTGCATCATCTTTTCACAATACTGTTATAAAGAATGAAGGTATGATATTCAATACACCCACACGCTCAGACACTCACTGATATACTATGAAATCTCAGACATTAAGCACTCACATTAAACCAAGTCACCAGATCTTTAAACACTGATACATGCTTCGGCTATTTCCTCCCAATAAACCGTACTGATTCTCACACCGGAGGTGCTTGATGGTCCCACACCCCCGTGCGGACATTATTTTACAGGACCTGAACCCACAACAAACCACCTTTCACCTGTCAAGTCACCATGCCGAGGGACGACAACCGGATGAGCGAAGGCATTATCATTTGACGCTAGAAGGAGGGGCTTTAGCGAAAGACCCTTCCCAGAAGATTACCAACAAAAGTATAGGCGTGTGAGCTCTACTCGTTGTTTTGGTTGTGGTTATCCTTTCACAAGAGAGGGACAACCCGCGCCCATACAGATCGAGGGACCTTACCTGCTAACATCAACAAAAAACATTGCATGACACCATCGTACGCAACAAGACAAAGAACGAGAAATATGTAAGGAGGAGAAGAACCCAACAACAACATGGGCCAGCTATGGGAAAACCCTCCGGGAACTTTGACAAGTCCCGGCTAGGACACCAACAGAAAGCCCAGAAAAGACTAGAGTTCGAATGGACGGTATTCAGCATGCCCCGCACCAACATACTAAAAGAGATCAAAATCAAGCCATTTTATCAATCCCCGCCACCCATGTAGACTCTGCCCGCAGACAGGGACAACTCAAAACACTGTGAGTATCACGAAACTCATGGGCATACGACAGATAGTTGCATATCCCTTAAACACTTCTTGGAGAGGCTCACCCGACAAGGACTTCTTAACCAATACCTGCCAAGACAAGTAGTGGAGAGCCAACATGCACATGGAAATGGGCAAAACATGGATCTAACCCCAGAAATAAAGGGAAGAATGTAGTCAATGTAGTCATAGGCGGTACCCGATCACCACCCAGGATCCCTACGGGAAAAGAAATCATGACCTTCGATCAGGTCCCGGAAGGTAAAAATCATGTCATCACATTCATTAACGCTGATCTTGAAGGAGTAGACCCCAATCACACGGAAGTTTTAGTGGTTAGTGTTGAAATGGGGGAAAATGTCATAAAGAATGTGGTAATTGATAACGGCTCATCTGTGGACATCTTATTCATGCATTGTTGGAAATGCCTAAAATTACAAGACGTCAAGCTGGAGGAATGCCTAGAAGAAGCATCATTATACGGATTTGGACACAACGCAGTGCCAATAGCGGGAATCGTTAGATTGCCCGTCATCTTCAGATTAAATCCACTCCAGGTAACCCATTCCATCAAACTCTATGTAATCAATACTGCATCGTCATATAATATGATTCTGGGATTCCCCACCTTGACATGTTTAAGAGCAATCACCTTTACCACACACCTGAAAATGAAATTCCCAACAGAAGTGGGAATAAGAGAAATTAAAGGAGATTCTGAAGCCTCTCGTTTTTGTTACGGATCAGCATTGACATTAGCCCAATCTGATCTTAGCAACTTAAGACAAGCCAAGACAGCCCACAGAAGGAAAGAAAAGAAAAAGAGACACCTAGAACACCAACAAAGTCAACGTAAGAGGACCCGAGAAGTCCAAGTTGTTGAACGGTCCACAGAATAAATGGAGAAGGACGAGGATGTCAGGATGGATAATGCATTGAAACAATGTTTACAAAAGGAGAAAAACCCTTTAGTCACCCCCGCTGTAGCTACAGAAAAAATTAAACTTATCCCAGGAAACGGGAAGAAGACAATTAGCATCGGGGCCAGTTTAGATTTTGTTTTCAAAGAGGGTCTCACAAAGTTATTGAGAGACTATTCAAATGTGTTTGCATGGAGCCTAAGTGAAATGCCCGGGCTAGATGAGTCGGTGGCAATGCACAAACCGGGCGTGTACCCGAATGCAACGTCGAAAATATAGAAGAGAATAAATTTTTGCCCCGAAAAGACAAAAAGCCATCGATAAGGAAATTGACAAGATGTTAGACACTGACCTGATTTGTGAAGTCACCTACCTGAAATGGGTCACAAATGTAGTATTGGTTAAGAAAAATAATGGCAAATGGTGGGTATGCGTGGACTACACATACCTCAATGCGGCCTGTCCAAAGGACCCATACCCACTCCCCAATATCGATCAGTTGATTGATGCCACTACAGGACACCTAATGTTGAGCTTCATGGACGCCTTTTCCGAATAAAATCAAATTAAATTGGTGTCCGATGACCGGAAAAAGACATCTTTTATCACTCATAGAGGAGTTTACTACTACAAAGTGATGCCTTTTGGTTTAATCAATATCGAGAAAACTTATCAATGAATGAGGAATAAATTGTTTGCTGAATAACTGGGGAGGAAGATGGAGGTTTATGTGGAAGATATGATCGTTAAATCAAAACTCCTCAACACTCACCTGTCAGACCTGAAAGAGTGCTTTAATCGACTCTAGACACACAACATGAAATTAAACCCGGATAAATTTACATTCGGAGTAGAAGCGGGCAAATTTCTAGGATTTCTGGTCAGTCAAAGGGGAATTGAAGCAAATCCAGAAAAAATATGAGTCATCTTAGATATGAGACCACCACAAATCATAAAAGAAGTGCAAAAACTCACAGGACATTTGGCAGCACTAAGAAGGTTCATCTCGAAGTTGGCAGAAAAATGCTTACCCTTCTTTGACACTTTGAGAGGGGCGCGACAAAAGCTAAAACAATCATGTGGACACCTGAGTGTCAGAAGGATTTCGAAGAACTTAAAACATACATCTCCTCACCACCGCTGTTGGTCACTGCAGAACCAACACAACCTTTATCTTTATATCTCTTTGCAACTGATACGACAATTGGAGCAGTATTGGTCAAGGAGATGAGAACGAACAACAACCAGTCTACTACGTGAGCCAAGTGCTTAAGGACGCGGAAACCAGATACCCTCTCACGGAGAAGTTTGCATTGGCTTTGGTGGTGGCCAGCTGTAAATTAAGGCATTACTTTCAAGGAAGGGACATCAAAGTAATCACCAATCAGCCTTTGAAAAGAATTCTACACAAGCCCGACATGTCGGAGAGATTGATCAAATGGGCTATTGAGCTGAGCTAATTTTCTCTGATATATGAACCCCGAAAAGTGATAAAAGCGCTCAAGCCCTATCAGATTTTATAGTAGAATATTCGTTTGGCGATCCCACAGTGAAGGACGACCATGATATAAGCAAGCCAATTGAAGCGGAAAAACCCGAACAGGTATGAAAATTATTCATGGACGGGTCATCCACATCGAGTAGAAGCGGGGTCGGGCTTATACTGATTAGCCCTGAAGGGTTCAAGATAATGCATGCGATTAAGTTTACTTTCAAAGCAACTATTAACCGAGCGGAATATGAAGCCCTCATAGCAGGCTTAAATTTGGCAAGAAGTTTGCGGGTGTAAAATATTGCAATATATAGCGACTCGGAGATTGTGGTCAGGCAAACGACATGAGATTACGCATCCAAAGAAACCACTTTGGTGAGGTACCAGGCCCTAGTCAAATCCATGTTGGATAACTTCCAAGGGCACATGTTAACACAAATAGATAGAGAAGACAATTCAGTGGTGGACGACTTGTCCAAACTCATTGAAGGGGACCGTGAAAGCCTTGATGCTTCGATATATTTTGAAGAGCTGAAATTGTCCGCCATAGAGGGGCACCAAATCATGGAGATTGATGCTTTGGGATTCACTTGGATGACCCAATAATTGAGGGAGGTGCATGAAGGAATATGCGGGGACCATATAGGAGGAAAAGCACTGGCACACAAAATACTAAGACAAGGATATTTCGGGCATACATCAGCGCAAGATTGTAAAGAATTTGCTAAGAAGTGTACACAGTGTTAGTTATTTAGGAACGTTCCCCGGAAAGCACTTGCTCTGCCCGCCTCAATTTTGTCCCCGATACCATTCACAACATGGGGGCACTGACATAATGAGACCTTTTCCAAAAGCCAAAAATGAGTTGCAGTATATCATGGTAGCTATTGGTTACATGACAAAGTGGGCGGAAGCCAAAGCACTTAAGAACATCACCCATGAGGACGCAATCAAATTTATGGATGAGCATATTGTTACCCATTTTGGAATACCCCGGGTAATGATATATGTTAATGGTACCCAGTTTGTGGGGTCAAAGTTCACCAAGTACTTGTCTGATAGAGGCATCAAGCATAAGAAATCTTCGATATGACATCCATAAAGCAATGGCCAAGTAGAAGTTACCAACAAAATCATAGTGCGGGGCCTTGAGAAACGACTACAAACCTTCAAAAAGAAGTGACCAGAAGAATTGCCCAGCGTATTATGGGCATATCACACCACCTCAAAAGTAGGGACTAAGGAAACTCCCTTTAAATTGACATTTGGCACAGAGGCTTTGTTACTAGTAGAAGTGGGGTCACCTTCATTCTGAGTCCTCAATTTTGAAGAAGAGGCTAACTCTCAAGGCCTCCATACCAATTTAGACTTGATAAATGAGACTCGTGATAATGCTGTGTTAGTCATGGACAAGTACAAAGAGCGAACACGAGACTACTTTGCCCGGAAAACCAGCGTACGGGATTTTGAAGAATGAGATTATGTCTTAAGGGCAACAGAAGCTTTACACCCATGACATACGGGGAAGCTTATGCCCAAATGAGAAGGCCCGTACAGGGTCAAACATGCATATGCCTAGGTTCGTATAATTTGGAACGCTTAAATGAGGCCGAGGTTAACAACACATGGCATGCTGATAAACTCAAGAAATATGTACCTTGCGAGAAAATAACCTTTTGTATGAAGAAAAGGGTAAAGGCAGAATTCAACCTGTAGTATTTTGAGAAGATCCAATCAATGAAAAATTTGAAATATCTCTCCATAATTCTCTTCTATCCACGAATTCAACATGAAACGGGAACAGTCATTTTGTTCACCCGTCTATCATACCTCAGACACCAAGTTGTAACAAATTTTCATATGAAACATCTCAGAAACAATGGTAATACCTCAGACACCAAGTTGTAACAAAGTTTCATATGAAACATCTCTGAAACTATGACAATATCTTAGACACCAAGTTATAACAAAGTTTCATATGAAACATCTTAGAAACAATGGCAACATCTCAGACACCAAAGTACTAAAGTTTCATGTGAAACATCTCAGAAACAATCAAAATGTATCAGTCAAAATTATGACATCAAATAAACAATTTAGTCATAAAAACACAACTTTCAAAGTCATAAAAGGCCTACAGGTAACATAACAGTCAAACATTATTAAAACAGTTATGATATTTCCACCAGCACAAGGCGGATCATACAACACAAACAGAAACAGAAGCAAATATTCATCAAGTTACACCACAAAAGTCAGGTAATAAATCTCTGAAACATAGTTAAATATTGGCCACATATGGCGATAAAAAGCTCACACAGGAGCAGGTTTAGAAGAACTGCTTGCACCCGCCTTGGCAGCCCTTTCCCGGGCCTGCTCAGCTTTCATCTTGATTTGTCAGTCCTTGAAGAAAACACCAAAGTCATTCCGGGAACGTTGAGGGTCATTCTTAATGAATTCCTGGCAACATTCAACTACTAGCAGAATCATGTGTGATATTTTTTCATCAACAGCCTTCTTCAAATCGGTTGGCGGACCAGACACCCTGACAGCTCCCTCAAAAGCCAGCGCATACTCTTTACTTGCATTGCTTCAACAGCTGAAGCTCATACAATGCTAAGGGCTGGACCATTTTTATATTTTTTCACAGCAGCATCTTTTAACACCTGCATCTCGGGGATCACCTTGAATCGAGCAATAACATCCTCCTCCTTGGGCACAACATCCATTTTCATTTGCAGAGCAGATAAATGCTTCTCTTTTTGCTTAAGGCATGCTTCCAAAGATTGTGAAGCCTTCTCGGAGACCGATAGGCGAAATATCATGTCATCTAATTTATTCTTTGCATTTCTCAACTCCAAACTCACCCGGCCATAAGAAGTTCTCATATCACCCACTTCTTTGGTTAAGTCTTAACTTTCTACTCTGCCGATTCACATTTCTGCAATAAACGATGATTCTCTTCAAAAGCCTCTTTTGTCAACTTATCCAACTGAGCTTTGGCTCCATCAAAAGAGTTACCTGCTTCCTCTAAAGTTGATATCTTCTCATTCAGACTCTTGTTTTTTGCTTCTAGTGAATGTAGCCTCGCCAACAACTTGTGCCTTTGCGCCTTACCTATCAAGGAAGCTTCTGCCAAACTCAGGCCATAGCTCAGAAACTGCAGACAGACAGAGACGACAGAAGAAAACAAACATCAAAGTACGTACGCAAGACATAAGATACATTGTCCAATACACAAGAAAATATGAGAAGAGAAATTAGAAATCATACTCGAGCACCATGCTTCTTAAACATATCCATCTTCTGCTCCACACTGCGTAGTTTGAGCTTTTCACGACCGTCTCCCGTAAGAAAATGTTGGACCAAGCTCTCAGGAGCTTGAGAAAATAAGTAACCAACCCCGGCCTCCGGGTTCACCTTGCCCAACATCATCATCGCCAGAAGAGGCATCATAGGTAATGCCTCTAGTCAACAAACCAGGAGGATTTTTTCTACCTCAGCGACCAACATGAGCCCGGTGCATAAGATGTTTGATACGGGCCTTAGTCAAAACATGTGAGGTTCCTCCACTAGACCCCGCTATGCCTTTTCCTTGCGAGTTCTCTTAGCAACATCCTCATCTAGTACATCACCAGCCCTCTTAGCATCAACAACGGGCTCATTTATCACAACGGAGATCTCCTCAGTGACTCTCTCTTCGACCTATTTCTCAACATCACCATCCAAATGAGAGTTTTCTCTTGCCTCTAGTTCCTTGACCAAGGAGTCCACATCCACAGTTAGATCCACATCAATAAACATTGGGGTAAAAAGGGGTCTGTACGGGTCTTCACCACCCAATGATAATTCCTCCACCAAATGGTCTTGCTCGAATATGGCAAAATCAGGATTGAAGGCATCACTAGCTTTTTCCCCGACTATAGAACTTTCCCTTAATTTTTCATCCATCACAATATCCTGATGATCAGTAACAGTATTTCCCCCACTTGTCTTCCCGGGACTAGCAAGCACTGGGGCACAACCCCGCCCACACTTGAAGAACTCAACATTTTTCCTTTATTTTTCTCCAGCGCCCTTTTAACAGAATCTTGTCACTGTCAACTTCATCATCAGCTGCACCACCCGCATCAGGAAATGTTCCTATTTCTAGACTAAGGCTATCACCCTCCATCAACTCTGAATCACTGAGATCACATTCCAACACGCTCTCATCCTCCTCCTCACAGCACCATTCTATTCACCAATAGAAGCTTCATCCTCGTGATCCGTATCAGGAATAACTTTTCGGGCTCTAGATCGTCTGCGGTCCGAAGGGGCTGGCGGATAGGACTTCATAAACTTCTCAATTATAACCTTCTTATTTTCATCCCTATAATCAAACTCGGGATGTTTGTAAGAAGGAGGAAACACTGCACCAGTAAACAACAGAATCAATAATGTTACAACTACACGAAACGCAAGAAAATAACGACAATAGACCACTTATAGCCATACTGGACCAGGCCCCCAGCTTTGTAATAATTATCACGAGTCCAGGGGTAGTAAAAGTCTTAAAGAAGTCTTTTAGAAGTTCAATGACTTGGATAGTCAGGTCCCTCCTCAGAGAAGGACTTACTTGCACATTAGCTGCAAAGTTTGGCATGAATGCCCAATCACCGCCTTTTAGCATGATGAATTCTTTATACCAGTCTTTCATACTTTGAGGCAGTGTAACCAGCTTGAACTCACCTAGGGCTTGTCCCAATGAGGTATCATTACGACAAAAAACCAACTCGTAACACGGCTTCACACGAGAGCTCTTCAAGGTGAAAATGGCGAAGAAGGCCCCAAAAGTTGGCTCGGCCTTATGAACATGGCACGTGGCGATGAACCACAAGATCAGCCTAATGGCATTGGGAGCAAATTGAGCAATGAGACACTTGAATACCTATTTGAACAGGGCAATCAAGAAACGATGGGGCTTAGGCCTAAAACCGGCCTTAAAGGTCTCTACGGGCACAACAAAGTACCCGGATGCATCTCTCGAATATAATCTCTCGCCAGGATAAGGGGCTCTCCATTCAAATGGCTCTCCTATTTGAAAGGCTCTGGATATGATATTTTGACGCCTTAACCGTTGAAAAGTGCTAATATTTTGAAGTGCGGAATACTTGTTGAATGTGGCTTGCATTTGTGCCTCGTTATAAGGAACGAGCATGATATTCTTCTCAGCATACTATATTTCATAGCTCACAAAATAATCTTCCAGCCGACGGCTAACAGGAATGGGAGGAAGAAGAATAAGACAGTTGTCCCAAGTGCCATCAGCCTTCAACAATTTTTTTCGGACATGGGCACGACTAGAATTGGCCATAATGATACTTGCATGATGCAACAATAAGGAATACTCAACAACCAGGGATGAAACTTACCTCCGGGCAAAAATCACGGCTAATAGACTCATCTACATACTCAACGGGTACCAATATTATCTATTACACGTATAGACAAACACCTTATATGCACGTGACACCCGTCTATAACTGTCACACATACGTCATCAATTCTGAAGTCACTTCACACTTTTTTCCTCCCATGAAAACTTCAAACCTTGTACCTAAAATGCTCGAAAATTCAATCAAGATCAACAAAAATATAATATACACAAACATCCTTATGATTAAAATCGCATCTCAGAAATTAGGGTTTCATTCCTAAACACATACCAGTAACGGAAACAAAAAGCGATACACAAACCCATTACCCTCATTCATAAAAAGAAAATATATGATACATACACAATACACACAGAAATCATATCCCAACAACAAACATTCACCAAGCACAACTCAAACAAACACTCATACACATGATACATTATGAAGCACAATACACGAAGAAGTTCGAAACACTTACTCGTAAAGAAAAAGATTTACAGTCGTTAATTGGGGTTTTGTTGTATGTATTGTTCTCGTCGAATACTTTGAAGTTTCAAAAACAATTCCCTTTTTAGAGACAGCTATGTTCGTGACAAAGAATGAAGTGGGTTTTTATATTGAGAAAACACCAGTTACATGAACAGTTTTTGGTAAGAGTTTAGAAACCTTTTGATTAAGGTGCAACTTTTTGAAATGTTGAAAACTTGTATTCCTATTGTTTGCCTACTCTACTGAATTTAAACATCTAAGATATGTTAACAAAATCATGGAAATTTCTTAGTACCTCTTGCAAATTTTATAGAACTATATTATGCTTATTTTACATTCTTTTTAATTTCCTATGTCTTCTCCAACTGATAGGAGAAAGAAAAGAGAACGCGTTGTGTATGTTGATATGGGTAACTCCATTATTTGTCACTTGATATATAATCATAAAGCTTGTTTTGTTTCAGATACGTTGGTTCGTCAGGCAGCAATGGTTATTAAGTGTACTATATTGATGTTCTATAAAAATAGCAGGGGTAGAAACTACCGGAAGCAGGTGAGGCAATCTACACTAAAATTAAAGGAGCACATGATAGTTATGTTAATATCACCGCATAATGAATATAAGATTTCATAAAAGATGGTCATGCTAGAAATTACGTCTTTGGGGATCTTATTCCTTTTCTAACTGTAAAATGTTTTTCAAGGGGCAAATGCTAACTCTAGTCGAGTATTTTGTACTGCTATACCGTGCTTTGCTTCCAGCTCCAGTTTGGTATCGTTTCTTTTCGAACAACGAATATGGAAGCCTCTTTTCATCTCTACTTGCTGGGCTGTATTTGACTTTTAAGCTCGCATCTATTGTTGAGAAGGTATGATTCTCTATGTGTTCGATATACTGAGTGATCCTTTGTTTTATATTTTATGACTCTTGGTTTGATTATAGTTAGTCTGTAAATGTAACAGTTTGTGCAATGAACGATAAGTTATTTTCTATGCCATTCTTCTTTGGGTTTTCCCCAGGTTCAGTATCTCTTTGCTTCTTTGAAAGCTTTGTTTCGCACAGAGATTCAGTATGGAACTTATGCTACGTCGGAGCAGGTGCGCTCCTGTCTTTTTTTGCAATGGACCACTTATGTCCTATTTCATTATCTCATTTAATATGACTCTGAAATCCTCTATATAGTATCAATCTGCTGGTGGTAGATAATAGGAGCCAGGAACACCAAACAAAGCAGTGTTTCATAACAATTCTATTAGATTAGTGCAGATGATTCGGGACCAAGTTTAGATCTCTATTACATTACTTTGTTTGGCCTAAATTTTCCCTATTTCTAGCAAGTATTCACAATTTGTGAATCACGAAACGAATGGGTCACGGGCTCGGTCTTTAATCACGGCTATTGTATTAATCTCATTTTCCCCATTTATGTTTTGCTCCTATGGATGTTTTTCCTCCAAACAGGTTAATTAAGTTTTATTTAAAGTTTCTATATAAACATAAGTTTTTTTAATTTAGATCGAGCCACAGTAATTTTTCATTTAATAGGTAGAAGTTTTTTTCTTACAAGTTGTGAACTATTAGGCCTTGGAAGATCTAATATGGTAGATTGCTGGAGAAAAATTAATTATTTGGTTTTTGATGACAATGGCTATTGATCTCTACTTGTGTACATTGTTTCAGCACCTTTAAAGGGATAATTATGACTTACTAATGCTCTTATGCCATCACTAAACACAGGTCAGTGCGGCTGGAGATTTGTGCGCTATTTGCCAGGAAAAGATGAATTCCCCAATCTTATTACGTTGTAACCACATATTTTGCGAAGACTGTGTGTCCGAGTGGTTAGTTTCAAAGCTTTTTACCTGTATTTAGATCTCTATTATGTGTGTTTTTATTAGTTTACATGTTTGGAAGACCTAATGCTTGGTTCTTTGGAATGTCTGGAAATTGGAAGACTTGAATTTTTTTAATTATCAGGCTTATGTAACGCAGTATACTGGAGTGTGTCTGTATCTTTATCTGTTTGAATGTAACATTCTATCACGAACAAATCCACTAGATAAGCAAGAACAAAAGAAATGTCTTACTTTATGAATGGACCATTATCATATCGTGCTGTCAAGCTCAAGAAGGTTGGCTGCAGTTTAAATCTAGATAGTTAAGTGCTTGTATGGATCCCATTTCGCTATTGAGGATTTGATGCAGCATTGAACTAGTTTTAGCTCATTACGGATTATATGTAGCATTATTCATGTATTCTTAGATAAAAAATTAACTAGATGTAGTGACGGATTGTTTTTAATTACAGGTTTGAGGGAGAAAGAACATGCCCCCTATGCAGGGCTTTAGTAAAATCTGCAGAACTTAGATCGTTTGCAGATGGATCCACGAGTCTATTCTTTCAACTGTCCTGAAATTGCTTCTTTCCAAAACTGAGAAACATTTGCATGTGAGGGCTTTCTTTGAAGCACACTTCTCTTGAACATCTCATCATGTAGTAGCCTGGAGTGATGTACAGATTTTGTTAGTTTGAAAAATAGTCATATGTAGTTTGCTTCATATATTGCACTATAGATGAGCTATACTTAAATGTTTGTCCTTGTATCTATAATGATGAAAAGGTTTAGAAAGTGTGTGTGTATAACTCTTTGTATATGGTCTTAAAATTTATATTTACTTTGACTCTACTACTGTCTACTGGTGTTTGAGCCTGCGATTTACTTCGTTATCTCCTGATTGTCGACACTGCAACGTTTACCTAGTGTATGTAACATTGTTTGGTCATCGGTGGATTCTCTAAATTGCTACATACTCTAAAGAAACCGGAGGTGTATTCAGTATCTGTGAACAGCACACCATCGACTTTATTGGATAGAAAGCTTGAATGAAAAGAATGCCCGTAAACCTTTTTTTTTTTTGAATTTCATCAACAATAATCATATTTGGTTGAGTTAAAAGTGATTGTGTATGCACGGTAAGTAGGGCTGGTAAATTCACCTAAAAGAAAAAACAATGCACATTTGAGTTGAACTAGGCAGTGATGGTGACAAGGCTGTTTAGTGAGTTGCTCAACTCATTCACCACTCATGATCCTTGAGCTCATTGTAAATTTACAATTCAACAATAGACGGGGTTACACAAGCCGAGTTTGTAGGCATGCCATAGCGATATGTATATACTGATAATATTATTTGCCTCAATGTTCTCGAACAACTTGATACTGAGTCGTATTTCAATGAACAGAGTTCAATAAAAGTAAATGTTTGGTAAAATAACTGAAGATCCGTTCAATTTGTCAAAGGAAAAAAATATATAAGACACTGCTCATTCACGGCCCTGATGGTGAGTATGTTTTGAACCAGATGTTTTTAGTCAATGTATTACTGTGGGTTGATGTAAAGTGTTTGAATAATGTAAACCAGGTGGCCTAGAACTCTTCCAGGACTTAAATTATTAGCTTGCAAAAATTGAGGGTCAAAAATAAAACTCCATAAGATGGGAAAGCAGCTCTTCTTTTACTTCCATAAGTGACATAGAAAGGTTTACAAAAACAATCAAATGCACACAATTTGCTAAAAAGGCAGCTAAATATAAGTGTCGAGCACACTCTCCATTCCAAGAAGGAAAACTAAACTAAACTAAACTTAGAATGCTACAAATAAAAGGAAAAATGAAAGATGTCTAAAATTAGGCTGACTAAGAATTTGGTTTTTCTTTTGCAGTTTCTGGGGAGGAAACTGGACTAGTGGAATCTGGTGGGGCTTCATTCTCTAGAACATCTGCTACTGCTTGCAACTTAAAAGGACCGTGAGAGCTTTTATTGGAAACTGCAGGGCTTCTAGATGGTGATTTCTCAGGCGTTGGGGATCGAAGAGGCGGTGGGGAAACAGAAAGCCTCCTGGAGACGGCAGGTACAGGGTAAACCTCTGTAACTTCTTCAATTCCTTCATCCAGATACACGAGATCCTGCATTGTGAGTTGGTGATATTCAACAATTTCCTTCAAGAAGCGATTCTCACGAGCAAAAACCGAATTCTCATGGGCCAAACGAGCCTTCTCTGCTAGAAGTGTCTCAA
The DNA here is from genome assembly GCA_028671895.1 of Oenanthe sinensis. Taxonomy (NCBI): domain Eukaryota; kingdom Viridiplantae; phylum Streptophyta; class Magnoliopsida; order Apiales; family Apiaceae; genus Oenanthe; species Oenanthe sinensis. Next base: position 9,027,376 of record CM053811.1, on the reverse strand, counting down.
GTTGAAGACGAATCTGAGATTCACAACAGATGACATATTCAGTATTATTTGTAAGCCTATGAAATATCATCAAAAAGCTCATCTGACAAGCAAATTAAATCATGCAAGAATCGTGTTTATCATATATGATAAACAACGAATTGTAAAGCATGTATGTATGTACCAGGTCATCATCTGCAGGGTGATCACCCTTGTCATAAGACTCTCTCAGCATTTTATTTTCTTCTTCCAGTTGAGCACACCGTTGCTTAGAAAAAGCTAGATCTGCTTTGACAGTTTTCAGCTCCCGAAGTAGTAGTTTTGCCTTTGTAGCTGTTGCCATGGCCACCTATAAACCAATATAAATTCTATTATTGCATTTTCCTAGGAGGGAGAACTATGCAGGTGGTGCTCAAGATGATTTAATACATGGCTATGTTCCTATAAGCCCACCAATAGACTTGACATAAGGACCTGATCTATCCTAAAGTAGAGACTCTAATTAGGCTCTCAATTCTTGTCGAAGAAAAAATGACAACGCATGCAATAGCTTCAGCATTTAAGCACTAGAATTACATAAATTTAGCCATTACATTTAGGTGCAAATTCTACTGCGGAATGTTACATACATTCCTGATGTGTTCGGTGTGCATAATTTTACATTGGAAAATCTTACGTCGCGAGATGCCTTGAGTTGAGTTTGTTGGTTTGACTGCTTCCGTGGTTGTACAGAGTTCACCAGTGGTTCCTCCCCTGGATTACTACATATGCCAGCCGCCTGAATATGTTCCTCTTGATTTGTTCCTTTTCTCCTACTTTGCATATTCCGTGATTCTTGATTAATATCTGAAATCTTGTTTTCCACCGAACTTCTACCTTCCTGAGAAGAAAGACATATGTGCAAATTTGTTTATGTTTCTTGACTTAAGAAACTATTTGTAGTTGGCTCTGCACAAATATGACAGACAATAATAACTAACAGCTAAAGAAAATTGCTTATATAATTAGTCTATTTTCGGAGTTTCCAGTGTTCACCTCCAGGGCATTTCCAGTGGTGCCACTAATCTGATTAAAAGATGATGTGAGTGCATCTATGCCTTTCCGAAGAGCAGGATTTTCAATTGGTCTCGACCTCTCATTTGATTGACGTGAGTGATAAAACTGATATTCAGAAACAAAAGAAGGGGAAGGGACATTTCAAACAGAGAGAATTGGTAATAGAAACTATACGCAAAGATGAATGAACTTGTGGACATGGCCACTACATACAAATTGCATGGACATACAATACAATACTTCAGAATACACAAAAGCCATTTTTTCAGAAACATACATTGCTGCTTATATGTTAGAAGCACTGAACATAAGTATTCACCTGGTCATTTGTAGAGTAAGTAGAGTTGTGTGCCATGTGACTGGGCCTCCCATGTTGTCTAGGACTGCTGTCTTCATCAAGAACTGATTTAGCTGTTCTTGCTAGAACATTCCAGAACCCTCCTGCTTGATCATTTGTAGTTTTTAATGATCTATAATCATATGTAGGCCCCTATCATATACATATCAGAAGATTAAGGAATGATTAATTAAAACAGCTTCCAAACTAACATGTAGAAGAAAACTGGCCAGAATTTCATTTGCTTAGTAATTACTTAAGTTAATAATCATAATTATCATTGGTTTGCTTAATCTTTTCCATGCAAATTTAACCTAAAACTCGATCCCATAAAATTGATCAGGATAAATGCAATATGCATTTATTCTAAAACCTTTATGTTTTCGTTGTTCTTTTAATCGTATAGGTCAATTACAGAAATTTAAATACTCTCACACAGATACTCTCTTGTATTCTTTCTTTCACTTCTCACAATTCTTCATTTATTTCTTTCAACATTCCATTCATTCTAACCAAATGCATCATGAGATTCAATTCAAAGTGTTTAATTTTCGAATATTAGTGTACTTTCTATTTAAATTAAAATATAAAAAAAGTACACCGAGAAATGCATGCACATTCAGAGTAAATTATACAAGACAGCTAGCAGAATAGCACCTGAGGCGATCGAGGAGAAAAAGAGTCACAACGAGCAGTTCTAAAGGCCTGAGCAGCGAGAGACGAAGAGGAAGAAGAAGCCGAGGTGGGATCATCATCATCATCATCATCCTTATATGCAGATGTCCTGGTGATTATTTGCCTCCTCCTACACGCCATAAAAATTTTCTCTGTATTTTATAAAAAAAATATAGGTATTATATTACGTTTACGACCACCACCACCATCAAGAACAGCAGCAGCAGTTCGCCGCTAAGTAACTCCACCGGAATGTAGCAAATTAACACCGGTAATTAAATAAATAATAATTATTAAGAAGGGAAGAACATAGATGGAGATTGAGATTGATGATTGTGAATGAATAGATAGATTAATTAATTTCCTATAATACTTGCATTTTTTATGTTCGATGGATGGAGAAACATAACATAACATGCACACACGTACAATGTCATATCATGATATAAATAACTGTCCCTTCCTCTCTTCCCGCTTTCATCGCTAGTATTATTTGATTTATTTCCCTTCATTGTATGTTTCTTTGCTAACACAACTTCCATAGAGGGTTGTTGTATAAATGAATATTCTCGATAAATGAATAAATTTCTTCGGTCTCAATTTACAAATGAGTTTAATGAATAATCTCGTTAAATGCATAAATAAATAAATAAAAATTTAGTCAATGGTCTATGTAAATTATAAATGAATAATCACTATATTTCAATAATATATTTTTATTTATATAATATATGAATACATTTAATCCAATAATAATTTTCAAAACATTAATAAATCATATTTTTTCGAAAAATGCCTCTAAAGTTGATTGTTTTTTACCTTCAACAAAATGCATCTTATCCTTAATTTTGTGTAATGCATAAACCACTTCTGGATTATTTTTTTTACAAAAGTAACTTTCTCATAAATGAATAGTATTGAAATACAATATCCGAAGTTAAAATATAAATTTAGGAGAAATGAGTTTCTTTCATTCAAAAAATTTATCATCTAACCGAAGGTCATGTAAAGATGTCACATGAAAGTTTAGACAATAAAATCTTAATGTCCGAAAAGAAAACACCCAAAAAAATAAAATACATATTAAAATTTGAAATTTGAGTTAATTCAACAGATGACGAGTAAACCATGATCACTCATCTACCTACCATCATACTTCAATCACCGATATATTCTGGTCAGCAAATACCTCTGCTATCTAATCTAGAAAAAGCACCCCTGGAATTATAAAATGAATAAAATAATAGGTCTAAAAAAGATTTAAAACATAAAACCATAATAATAATATTACATTTAATCAAAAGAATCTTTGCTTAAACATAAAACTCTCAATTTATAAAGAAAAATCATCAAATATGACACAAAATCGTCAAGACATATAATAACCATCATATATGGTCAAAACGCCATCAACAATGACACTGCCACATATATGTACAGAAAAGAAAAACATAGCATATGATAATAAAATTATTTGAAAAACGTCAAATTTGAAAACAGATATAAAGGATATGAAAAAGATCTCTAGAGATTTAAATGGCTAAAATTTTCAAAATAATATAATATAAATAAGAACGGTTTTTGGCATTAAGATTTAGTATATATGGAAGAGAAAATGAAGAAGATACAGAGTCGGGCAAGAAGGGAGTGATGAAGAAAATGGAGAGGGGGTGTGAAGAAGATGTATGTATAATTGTATATATGTAAATGTGTAATTTTGATCATGTTGCAGCAAGTAATTTTGTATGATAACAACCGCTTAAAAGGCTTTTTTAAAAAATACATGTGGTATAACGATAAATAAATAATATATATAATAATATAATTAAGAAAAAAGTCTAAAATTATTATTTAAATGAATTAATATTCATTTATTGATATGTGTGTATTTTATAATTATAATTTTTTTATATAACTTATCCAGATAATGTATTATATTACTAAAAGTGTTAAGTAACATTTACCAATTTGAATACAGGAAAATGAAAAATAGTGTTTCTATTAATAAATTTTAAATTTATTCATATATAAACTTGTATTTTTCATTGATACTAACATTTGTATTATAAAAATTATATTATTATTATTTGAATTTTGATGGAGTTTACCATTATTTGATCCATCTTAAAGTAGTGTTGATAATTTTGAAGGTAATTAAGACTTGAAAGACGGTATTATTCGGTTTTTAAAAAATTCAAAAAAATTCGCGTTAAGGGAAAATTTAAATTATTAATTAAATAATTTTAAATTCGAACTTGTCAAAACTTGATTGAAATTTTTTTAATTTATTTAATTAATAATGTATAAATTTTAATTAAAATTTTATATTATTACTTATAATAGAACACTACTAAAGTTACACTATATTATTTATATTAAAATATAAATAAGCAATAAAGATAATAATATTTCATCCATAATATGCACTCCGTATTAAATAACTGTTAAATCTTTAAACGATATATAATTTCGGTAACAATAATTTATTCAATTGCAATTTTAAGTTTTTATCAAGTAAAATAACACTAAATTTTAATCATTAATTTCGTGCTTAAACACTTGTAAATTCCATTTTTTATTTGTAATGTAACAAGAAATTCAGCAGCAATGCAGACTTGACTGAACTGCCTTTTTTGAGACTTTGAGGCCTGACCTGCAAGTCTGTATGTATCTGTGTATGTATATAAATTTGGTTAATGGGGAAGATTTTTCTAAAGATCTGGTGGGAGATTTATATATCTTTGCTACCCAACATTTCAAAAGGGCAAACACTAGACTAGCCTAGCATCATTCTCTGCTGACCCATTTCAACCCTAGTTCTTTATCATCATCTTCTTATAAAGATTGTATCTGATTAATATCTTCATCTCTCAGGTAATTTTACAAAAAATTTCTTGATTTTTTCTGCTATTGTACTGTCTTTTCTCAGTTTCTTGTTTTGTTTCATTTAGTGTGAATATTGTGTACTTGATGATGAACCCACCACTGAAAGATTGTTGCCCTCTTATGTTTAGTGCTCAATATGTATGTGTATGTAATTCTTTTTGTATTTTTCTTATGGGTATGCTTCAAGTTTTGATCTTTGGATGTGATATTATGCACTTGTTAGCTTTAGATGACTTTTGTGAGTTGTAAAAATGGTGTTTTGCTGCCTTGTGTTTGTTTTGTTTATACTGTTAAATTGTATGAAATTGCTGTTGCGTACTTGATGTAGAATTAGAAGTTATTGAGATGACTATTCTTAATTCAAATAACTCAAACGAAAAGATTATATTTAATTACCTAGGTATTGGAGACCCTGTAATTTCCTATCACTGGTCGATATTCTGAAACTAGCAGTATCATTTATTTAAAATAATTTAGTTGTGATGATGATGAACCATGAATGTAGGGAGGTCATTTGGTCGAATTTGAATGTCTGGTGTTGCATCTACAAGGACACAATCTTTGGCTTTATATTACAATTTGTAAAGCATCGTAGAAGCTAAAGATTGAATATTAGAAGCTTCAACCTTTGCCATTGTATCAAATTTCTTGACAACGCCCACTTAAGATTCCTAGTACATAATATCTAATTCGATACAAATGGATCATTTATCCACTTCACAGTTTGTCTCCACAAAAGCTTTGGAGACTTTAACATGCAGGATATTATTAAGACTTTTTGAAACCTCTGAAGCCATCCAGTAAAGCAGCACATGGATCTGTTTTTTTTAAACAAGAATGCAGTGAAAATAATAAGATTACAGATCAAGTGTAGTGTACTAATTATATGTTGGACTTATAGAGCAACAAAAGGTAAAATAGTTCTTAGCCACTTACTTTTTTGGTACGAGTACACTTATTGAATTTTAGGTTACTTACACCTTGTCCTCAGCCTTGTCCTATACTGTATCAGCTGATCACTAGTTGTTCTTTCTTGTCTTTTTCTATAGGAAACAAAATAGATGTACAGTATCTGTCCTCTATTGAAATTTGCAGGTAACTGATTTAGCATTTATTTATGTTTTGTTTTACAACCCAAATCATCGGTATGTTTTGCATATTAAGCCCAGAGCTGAGTGGCTAAGCTGAAAGTGTCTACAAGTGCATCTAATGGCATCTGAGGTACATGAGCAGCACCCTGCAACACATTGTAACTTGGTCACTTGTAGCAAAATGCTCATCCAACACCACCTATTAGAAAAATCCAGCATACTCCTTATAAGTAGTAGGGTCCTGGTAAAAAATTTTGGACAATAAACAATTTTCACTTTAGACAATTATATGTATGTTTCCTGCTTATATATATCTATTTAGAATTGTAAAGTTTAATGGAATTGAATGAAGAACCCTAATCCTACACCCAAATCAAGTAAAGATTCCCTAATCCTAATCGATTTCACGTACCAAACCCTAACCCCCAAATCATGTGAATTGAATAACCCTAATCCCAAATCAAGCAATTACATGATGTGTTTAACTCGCTCTCAGTCGTAATTGTTGAAATTCGCTCTCTATCGCCTTTGTTTCTGCTGAAAATCGCCTCCACTGATTGTTTGGGGGAAGAACATGTCTAGGAAGAAGAAAGAAAAGGTTGGGTTTTTTAATTTTCAGGAGCTCCGCATTTAGTTTTAGTTGAGTGACTAATGGCATTTTTGTGAATATTAGTCTATCCGTGGAAAATATTTTTTTTTTTACATTCTGCGTGGTTGGCTAGTCCATCCAACGGTTGAAAAGTCGAATGTTGTTTAACCAGTCATTGTCAGGGACCCGGACCCTAACTAGTATGTCATAGCAGTTAAAACCTCAAAAACTCAGTCTACTACTAGGTTAAATTGTTATATATTTTTAACTTGTGGAAGATATGCAAAAGAGAAGAGAACAACTAGATAGTTATGGGGAGAAAATAGAGAGAGTTTAAGACTTTAAGAGCATCTCCAAAAGTTTCCTAGTAAACTCTTAAATATAATATAAAATATTAGTCTCCTAGTAAGTTATCACATTTTTAAGAGTGTCAACTCCAACATTACTCGTTATATTCACTCTCTATTTATATTTTATTCATATTTAAACTTCAAAAAAGGAAAAAGTGGAAATGAATATTTTATTAATATATATAAATTAAGAGCCATATACAAGTTCTTAAGTTTGAGGCTCCTAACTTTTTAAAGAACCTCTTGGAGCTCTAATTTATGAATGGCTCTTTATTTTTGAAGTTAAGAGCCTATGTAAAGAGCCTCTTGGAGATGCTCTTAAGCAAGGATGACCTGCATATAAAATGTAGGAAGAGGAAGAACGGTTATAAAAAAATTCTAGAATCTGGATTGGATCCAACAAGCCTGGATTTATATAGTAAAAAACATTTTGGGCCTATTTCGGCCGAGTGGTGCTAAAATGATTCTCTCTTAGTGCACTTGCATCTCAAAACATGACCTCAGATTCCTTATGAGCGGTTTTTTAGGTGGTAGTTTAATGCAAACATGTAGTTCATCTAAATTCTAGTTTACGAAGGTTTGATAGGTTCATGTGGTTTTTTCCCACACCAGTTGCCTTCTTTACCTGCCTCTTCTACTCCAATTCTGCGAATGTTATTTGCCCAAAATTTAAGAAATCTATTGATCTCCGAGTTATGGAACAAACACATTGTTAAGCATATTCACTTGTTTCACTTTTCTTTCCTAATGTAGGAGCTCTCATGTACGACTCTAAATATATTTACCGTGAGTTGAGGATCAAGCGATGCCTATATTATGCTTGGGGTTCCATGGTTGTCACATCAGAAAGTCGAGTTGATAGAGGTGCAGGGATAAATTAATAATAATAAATTATATTATATTTATCTTATATATGTGGTTTCTCATGACAAAAGTCCAACATTCCCATATGTATAGTAATTACAAAATAGATATGTCAGATATAAACATATCCTTTTTTCCATTCCATATATGTACAAGTATATATGCTGATTATACATATATATCAGTTTTAATCAATTCACAGATACATAAACACACACGTGCACACATATCAGTTTTAATTTAACAGAGAGGATATAAGTAAAATTTGAAGTTAGCATGTGTTCCTGCTTTGATTAGGATTTAGAAAATATGTTCTTTGTTTCATTTTATTCAATTAATTTGAATCTGGTTTTGACCATATTTTGCACCAGTCCTCAACAAGTCACCTGGTGCGCAAGTCCACAATTCACAAGTCGAACCACTGAAACCAACTAGTCGTGACTAGTCGAGCACCGTGACAACAATGTGGGGTTCCTATATGTAGGATTAGGGTTTATATCATATTGCTCTTCACCTTGACCGATTACCTATATGTAGGATTAGGGTTTATATCATATTGCTCTTCACCTTGACCGATTATTGAGTAGTCTGCACTCCTTCTATAATCAGTTGTGTTATGTTCTCCTTTTTTAGCAATCAGTTGTATTTTCAATATGTGCTATTTTGTTCTGCAGCAGAGTGTATCATTTTAATTTTGTTAGTTCTATTTTTTTCATTGTAGTTATAGATGGAAGAAGATTTGAACAGTGTTCATCAAGAATCGCCTCAATCCACTCACATCGAACCAACTGATGGAACCTTCATACTAGATGCATGTGCATGGTGCCAAAGGGTTGTTTCTTTTAATAATGCAGCAGGTGATTTTGAAGATATAAATGTATGTAGTGATTGTAAGGTTTTGTTGCTAGAGGAGCTTGGAACACCCATACGAGATAGTCTTCGGAGGCGGACAGCCAGAGTTAGAAGGGCAAGGTACAACAGTTCGGAGTCTATAGAGAATCTGTTCTCACAACAATTCACAAGTATGATTAATTTGTCAAGGCAAAGACAGCAGACTCATGAGCATGACATTCAGTCGGTTGATACTGCTGGAGAGAGATCGATGCAGCGTGCAAGTTCTCGTACTACTCCAATTGGATCTGGGAGAGGGAGGAGGGTACTTTCTGATACAGAAAGTGATGGTGTTGATTCTCTATATGGGGAGAGTGAATCAAATGTCAGCTTTAGTGGGTTTATTTCAGTTAGTGGTTATGGAGAAGAATCTGACGCTTCTGTGGATGGTCACAGTTTTATAGACAGTGACTTTTTTACCCATCCTGGTGCCGGAAGTTATCTCGACATTGATACCGATATTGACCCTATGCATGCTGGGGTTGACCGATGGAACTCAGATGACCAGGATGAAGAAGGTGAAGATAATAATGACAATGAATGGGAAGAAGGCAATCCTGGGGGAGATACAGCACACTCTCTAGGAGTAAGACTTCACCTACCTTTACCAACACGCTGGCACAGATCATTTCGTTCTCCTGAATCTGATTTGCAAATCAGAGAGAGAAGACGAACAGACATAGCTGGCACATTTCCAAATTTGGAGGAATCAGAGTTGCAATATTATGCTGGGAATCCTAGCAACTTTCTTGATGCAAGGGGCTTTGAGGAACTGATTGAGAATCTTGCTGACACTGATGGTTCAAGAAGAGGAGCACCTCCGGCTGCTGTCTCTTTTGTGAAAAGTCTCCCAAGTCTGGTCATTAGCGAAGACCAAGAGAAGCAGGATGGTTTGCTCTGTGCGATCTGCAAGGATTCTCTAACTGCTGGCACTGTTGTGAACCAGCTTCCTTGTTCTCACCTTTATCATAACTACTGTATTTTACCTTGGTTAAGTGCTCGAAGCACATGCCCACTTTGTCGATTTGAACTTCCAACCGATGACAAAGATTGTGCTCAGAGCACCATCAGGGGTTTGGTGATCCAGGAAATTTCACAGAACAGCATAAATGACGATGGTTCCTCGGACGTAACTGATATTAGTAGTGAAACAGATGAAGATTCTGAAGTTCCTCATCATACAGCGGAGCAGAGGGTTCTGGTGACTAGAGCTCATGACTTGGAGTGTTCTAGTGGGCAAAATTTGAGAAGAAGGTGGTTTTTTGCTGCTGCTGCTCCTATCATAAGTCTTGTGGGTGTAGTCCTGGTAATGTGGTTAGGCAGCCCTATTACAGAGGGAAGGGAACCAATACATTGCGATAACCATGTAGAACGACTAAATCACGACCAGCTATCTGGCCCTCACAGCCAAAGAGGGAGCCGGAGATGGTGGCTCTTTTAATACTTTATTGAACCATAAATTGTTTGTGGAATTGGTGGGTGATATGTAGCTCGGGCCTCTTATGGTATGTCACAGCTGACCTAGACTTTCATGCATGAATACAGGTTTCTTCGTAAACATGCCCATAGTTGCAGCGTTTATTAGTGAAATTAGATTTACATTGTTCTGGGTTTCATTTGATTGCTTTTATGGTATTTAGAATCGGAATGTATCCTGCATATCTAGTGGTCAGCAGCATTGGTTTTGAAATTTTGTTCTAAACTTTTTGAACTGTACGAGACACCGAGTTCAAAATGTTGAATATTTGTACAATTAGGGTGGTTCGACACAGACTTGCAAGTCCAAGTAGCTTAATTGATTTGTTTGCCATGCTTGGTTTTTATATTTATTTGAAGCTTTCCATACTTCTGTTTGAAAATATAAATCCTTGTAGACGGGAAAGGTCATACATGACTTGGCATATTATTTTTTGATCAGTTGTGAGAGGCTGAGAGCATGTCCAATACTAGTGTAAAAATAAATATAGTTATTGCTAGAGTATGAACTTATAAAGTATTTTTTGAGGTTAAAATAGACTTGTAGCGTAATGCATAATTTTGAAATTACACCAAGTAAATGAAAATTGAATTTACTTTTAAGTCACTTTATTTTATTTTTTAAAATGTACAATTACATTTTCCTATATAGTTTTGATTATTTGTTTTAATCTATTTTTTATTTGCATGTCTACGTAATAATTATAAAAATATTTATTGTTGAATCTATCAAGTATAGCATTTTCCTTATCTAGAACAAAGTACAACATCGCATAGCATGGTCTGATACAAAGTGGGAAGATTTGAGGGCCAAAAAATCTAGGCTCGGAAAGGCCCAGGGAAAAAACAAACTTTTAAGCGAATTGGAAAATAAAGGGAAAGCCTATAAGTGATGGGGTAGAAAAGAAAAGGTGAAAAGCAGAAGGGTGACAAAACAAATGTCATTATAAATTGAAAAATGTATGTATCTTATAAGAAACTTATAAGAGATTCCAAACAGCGTCAAATATACAAATTAAAAGGAAAGAAGGGTGCAAAGTAAGACATGAGGGTTGAGTATCGTTCGGTTTTTAATTATTAAACTGGACCAAATTATATATATCGGTTTTATTAAATATTAAATTGGATTAGATTATTTGGATATTGTGATCAAATCGAATTAGATCATAATTAAATGATTTAATTTGATCGATTATAAATAGAGTTTTTACACATTTTCGTTAATTCATGAACATGATCTATACTTTTCGATCAGAAAAGAATAAATATAACAAGAAAGAATCGAAATTGATCGATATATTTTTCGAAACAAATGAAAAGAAAACAAAAGATGAAATAGAAATCATGGATCAACTGAGCCCAACATGATGAAATAAGATTTGGTCAGAGGGCCCTTGATCTTATCAATATATGTTGCTGTTTTAAATTTAATTAAACAATTAAATATTTAATACATATTATTTAGTGCCTAAATTTATACAAATTAAAAATGATAAAGTAAACTAAATAAACTTTCAAAAAAGAAAGAAAGAGTAAACTAAATAAAATATAGATATATGTAAGATAAATTTTATTATAAATTATATATTAATATATATTGCAATTATTATATTAATGATATAATTTTTAATAAATATAATGGGTGTTAGATTTTATTAAAAATTAGATAGTTAAAATATTTTCTATGGTTCACCTGGGGTAATTAAGATAATTAAAATTTTATTTTATTTGGTTATAATAATATAGTATAGATAATTCTATATACTCTTATTTTTAAATTAAAAATAATTTATGACTTCAAAATATATAAACTAAATTACTAATTATATCCTATATATAAGAAGACTAAGAAGGATTTTATCCAAATACTACTAATGGTCAAAATATCGATTCTTAATAACTATATAATATTATATACTAATTATTTATAAATTATAATTATTATTAAAATTTCTAACAATTATAATTTTTCTTACCACTACATATTATAACTCAAACAACGTTAGATGTCTTAGTAATATATAAATTTGAACTTAAAAAACTACTTTATGGTTAAATTAAAAAGAAAATTTATAATTATTTTGTTACTTACACGACACACATTGTTTGGGTCGTATTTTGTGTTTCAGAAGTAACCATTTTACAGCCTACGCGAAACTCACAACATTATCTTTAATTCTGAGGTGATCCAACATCCAAAATTCAAACTGGAACAGCTCGTAATTAAACAGAAAAGGCCTTTGCGAATTTTTATCGAATAATTCTATTCTTTATAGAAAACCTTTTTATAATTGGTTTAAAATATTAAAATACTTTTTTATTAGATTTAAAATAATATTATCCGATTAATACATTTTTTGTGTCTTCATCGACTAAGTTCGATTTCCGCTTTTTACAACACTGATATAAATTATTTATTAAATCACGTAATACTTATCGATATTGACGAATTTTAAATATTTATAAATTCTATTGGATTTCATTATAAATTTTTAATTTTTTAAAATTTCAACTAAATATAAAAAAATTATTAGATTTAGGATCAATTTTTTTGTGAATGGTAAAATCTATCAACTGTGCATAGACTTTTTGTAAAATTTTAAATCAAATAAAATTAATGAATTATTAATAATTTCTTCAAATATAGATTAGAATATATCCCGACATCTATCATATACTACTATTATATTATAATATAATGTAAATATTATTTATTAAAATAAATAAATATTAAATATTATTGATAGAATTATTATGTATTATTAAAGTAGAGATAAGATAATTATTATGTATTATTTATTAGATTATATTAGAGATATTTTGAGGATTTTACCTATAGAGGTATGGAGAGAGGCCATGAATTTTCGGGAAAGATTAAAGTTTTTCTTATCCAAATATTTTCTATAAAAAATATTTAATATGTAAGAAAAATTACTATACTGGGAACTCAAAATCATTATTAATTCATTGATTTGGATCAAACTGAAGAAATTACGTTTTTAAAAAATAATTATTTGAATTCTCCGACTAAGAGTCCAACATTAGCCTAAGATATTGAATACACATTATATTTTGTTATTATATTATATATAATACTATATCAAAAACATGTTATCACATATTTTGAATTATTCTATTAGATTAATATAATAAATCAAATTAAAATTAAAATAATATTAATTAATACATTTTTTAAATTTAAATAATTTATATATGATAAAATTATATTAAATTAATTTTTAATGACTAAGGATTATTGTTAACTATTTTTATAATTAAAAATCATTTATATTTCTAAAAGAATGTTATTACACAGGTTAAATTGACATAACACACACTAAATATTAATATGGAGTAATATGTTTGGTTTAATAAAAAATCTGTCATATATTAATATAAAAAAATGGGATATAAAAATTATTATGACAGTAATAGTTATGTATCGTTTGATTTTTTAATATTAATTTAAATTTTAAATCTTTTTAGCAATATAGTAACATATATTATTTATTGATACAAGGTTTAAATTACATATATTATATAATTATTTATAAATTGAAATTAATATTATATTACTGAAAATTTAATAACATAAAAAAATGTTCAAATGAATAATTATATTATCATATTATTAACAGATACATATATATTATATATCATATACCATAATATATATTAAATTTTATATAAAGTAAATATAATAGAGGTTTTATCAAAAATATATTTAATTCTAATATGTATAATCTTAAATATGTTAAACATATGTTTGATATATTAAAAAATCACGTTCATAATATTTTGAATTGCAAATTTTTACATTTTACATTTTACATATTTATATATTAATAATATAAATTTATATTTTGTGCGATGTGCATATTTTTTAATATTTTATAAATTTTTTATTTATATTTAATTTGGTTGATGTAAAAATATATAATTTAAATAAGTTTAAAAACTAATATATTATAATATATTAAAACTTTTTAAAATTATAAAAATATTAGTAATTTTAAAATAAATAATTCATTTAATAAAAAAAATATTCATGCATCGCACCTGTTAAAATCTAATTTAAAATAGAAAGAGTAGATAATTTTAAAATATAAATTCCATTAGCCCAATACACTTTGACATATATAAAACGCTCTGAAAATGTGGCATGGCAGGCAGCGTGCCAGACACAGCGGGTTAGAAAAGAGAAAGGTAGTGCACGGAATTGGAATATTTGAGGTGAAGGCGGTGGTGATGTAAACACGAGAATGGCAGACTTGTAGCCTTACCCCCGGTTAACCAAACCGCGTCTTACTACTATCTTATTATTATTTTAAGTTAAATAAAGTAGAAACTTGCATGTGTGTGCAGACGGTAGGGACACTCAAAAGTAACAGTTTTAACAGACTGATAAAGATAGATTATTTTTTATTTAGTAGCAGTATTTTATTACTTTATCTGTAATAAAATACTGCTACTGCTGCAGCCAATAGTAATAAAGTACTAGTCTGTTGCTGCAGCTCAAAATTACTACGAGTGGTAGCACACTACGCTGCTGCACACAACAGGAAGATTGTGTGTATAATAATAAGTATCATATATACACACACACACAGAGTGAGAGTATTATTGTTGATTACTAGTAAGAAGCTGCACTGAGCATTTTAAACTATATATATAATTATAATAATTATATATATATATATATTTGTTACTAATCTAGTGGAAGATCTGTCAATTCATCCTAGCAATGGGGAATTGTGGTACTAGAGAGGAGTCTCCTGTGATTCCTAATGCTCATCATCCAGGTCAATCTTCTAGATCTAGGGTTTCATTTATGTATGTATATGTTTTTATGTTTGTATGTATAGATTGTGTTACTTTTAGTTTATGATTTGTGATGATATTATGGTTACTGATGCAGCATATTCTGTTATGTATGTGTTTGTGTGTTTGTTTGTTTTGATTTCTGATTTGTTATGATTATTACTTGAGCAACATTTGTGATATTTAGTTATGTTGATTTGTGTGTGTGTGTGTGTTTGTTGACTTTAGTTTTTTGATATGTTAATTTAGCAGTAGCTGTGGCTGCGTCGGAGAAGAAGCACAGCCGTTCGATTTCAGATCTAAGTGATCCTTCTTCGACTCCGAGGAAAATCTTCATTGAGGATTCTAGGAAGAATGCTTTGTTGTATACTCATGTCATTCCATTTACTCTTTTTGAGCTGGAGACTATAACCAAGAGTTTTCGGTCGGATTATATTCTTGGACAGGGCGGTTTTGGTACTGTTTACAAGGGGTATATTGATGAGAATCTTAGAGTTGGTTTGAAATCTCTTCCGGTTGCGGTTAAGGTTCTTAATAAGGAAGGGCTTCAGGGTCATCGTGAGTGGCTTGTAAGTCTCGAGATTACTATTTATTAGGTTGTTTTTTTATGTACTGCTATGTAATTGACTTTTTGCTTGTTTTATAGACAGAAGTCAATTTTCTAGGTGAGCTCAGGCATCCGAATCTTGTCAAGTTGATTGGATATTGCTGCGAGGATGATCATCGGTTACTAGTTTATGAGTTTATGTTCCGCGGAAGTCTTGAGAATCACCTTTTCCGAAGTATGCACCTTTCTCAATCTCTTGCCATTCTTCCTAAATGCTAGTGCACTTGTATGTTAGTAACAGCTAGCTAGCTGTTCCTTTTTTAAACAATTCAGTCACTTCTAAATATAATAATTTCTTTATTGCTATGTCATAATTTTATCATCATATGTTTTGTGTCCACAATTTTACTTAACTAGCCATTTGTCAAATATTTGGATTAGTTACAAAGACTAAAGGAGACTGAATCGAGTTATGCACAAATGTTTCAGATGTGGAGAGATTATATAGAAATCAGTATAAAAAATAATAAATAAATGGTCGAATAAATTGCGCCAGTTACTCATTCTTAGTCCTGTATAGCACAAATAAAATGTGTATGTATCCTATGTCACTCCGTTTTTTGAAACTCGATGTACATAATTTGAGCTTAGACTAGCATAAATTTCTTCAAGTGCTAGTAATTTTTAAGTACATTAGGAATCATGCATAGCAAGTTAGCAACAATATTATAGAATTATCTTTGAAAACTATCATTTCACAATGTAGACCTGTATTAATTTAGATGATAGCATCTGTACTTCTTAAATTTAATAGTAACACTCATATGGATGCAAATAAGAACAGAGAGAGATAATGTTGTAATCTATAAAGTTAGTTCATATTTCCGGAACACGTACTATAAAAAGGACCATCTTTATGGTCAATGGTCCATGTGATTAATATCTTTCACTTTTTGGAGGTATCTTCATGATTAAATGTATTTTACTGATAGTACCTGCCATTTGTGAAAAAACCTCAACTGCTATATATTTCAAACAATTTATGAGGGTAGTTGGAAACAATCTGTAAGTTTCCTTTTTCTATCAGCTTAATGGCCTGTTTAGGATGCCTACTTAGAAGCCCAGAAATTAAATTCTTTGATCTGCTTGTGATTGTAATAAGAACTTATTACTTCAAATGACTTGTAAGTTGAACTTCAGGATTGAGGTACTTATTTTATTTTACTTGTTATAAAGTTCATTTTTTGGCTTAATTAAAATTAATACTACAATTACTATCATCACGTGTATCTTCTATCATGCTTTCGTACCTTATAATTAATGTATTGTTAGTACTTAAAAAATCCAAACATATAACATATACTACAAATAAAGAATCAATTTTACGTATAATTCCTTAAATAACTCTATTAGGGTTTGTTTGGCTTACCTTAAGATAAGTTAGTTTTGTAAAGACATTTGTCGTTATCTGAAGAATTATAATAGGTATATAATTTGGATAATTTATTCCCGTAACATATATCTCAATCATTCTAAATTACTAATCTAATTGCTACAATGAATGTCAAGTCTCAACATTCTATGTTTGAGTGACTGCTTTATATGGGTATCGTTGTTTAGACAACAAAATGCTGGTAGTTTTCAATTAATGGTCATCACCTTTGTTGCCAAATCTTATCTTTATAAATGGGAAAAGGAATGATCAAATGTTCAATGTACCCCTGTAGGGGTAACGTAAAGTATAAATAAAAAACAATTCACACTAGTTGCTTAAGATCATCCAGGTTTAAGAAATAATCTTTCATTCAGTTGTTCCAAAACATAAAGGTTTATTGCGACTAGTATAACATTTTTTCTTTACTGCTTCTCTATTATCAGAAATATTTTACTGCCGTCCTATATTGAAAGGTGTATTGTACTTCTTCCCAAATGCTTAATGTTTATTGCTGTACAAAATTTCTGATCTGCGAAACTTATTTTGCATTCAAGAAAGTATGGTTCAGGCAATATGCATAACTCAGAAGATAATTTTATTTTTACTTCTCGAAGATTGATTTACCAATTTTTAAATTAACTTTTTTTAGCAAGTCCTTTAAACTATAATATCAACTTGCTAGAGTGTGCGACTGTTTTGTTACGAGGGTGACCAGTATTCTGCTTTTTTGGCTGGGAACATAATAATGTTTTAAAATAGCCAGCGTGTAATTATGTTAATTTAATGTGAACTTTCTTGAGGTATTCAGAGGCCACTGTTTCACTGTCTTGGTCAACGAGGATGACCATTGCTCTTGGAGCAGCGAAGGGGCTTGCTTTTCTTCACAATGCTGAGAGACCAGTTATTTACCGTGATTTCAAAACTTCAAATATTTTGTTGGATTCTGTAAGTGCTGCTCTTGACTTGTTTTATAAACAATAGGCTTGTTATTTTCTTCAAATGAACTCCCTCACTATCACTGATTTCTATTTTAGAAAACAAAATCAAAGACCTAGCCTGTTTTTCTATGCAGGATTATACAGCTAAGCTCTCTGATTTTGGGCTTGCAAAAGCTGGACCACAAGGTGATGAGACCCATGTATCAACTCGAGTGATGGGTACCTATGGTTATGCTGCCCCTGAGTATGTGATGACTGGTAAGGCTTCTAACATCACAGGAGGATTATTGTATCGGCTGCTGCTGGAAAGGCCTTGTTGCTTGCAAATTGCTTGATAGATCATAAATATAACAACGCATATTTTCCATATGCATCAGATATGCCTAAAATCTAATGCTTAGCTAATAACGGGAAATTTTGGGAAGGAAAGCCATTTGATGGAACATGAAACATTGAAACCTCTAGACATTATGGAATCTTTCCTTGAGATCTCAAGGGTTTTTTTTCTAGTTGCTCTTCTTTAGCTTTTAATCTTAGTTACTAATTCTGACTGCAACATTAATTAGTGGTCAACTGGTCATAATACTCGTGTGTGCACGCATTGTACTATAGGCTTACACTAAACCAGAGAGCACTGACATAAATGTATGATAATCCTTTGTCCTCAAATATATACCGAACGTTATCTGTCATGATAGCTTCACCTAAGACAAAAGTTCACATCACAATATTATGAGGAACCCTGATCTTTACAAACTTTTTAGAGCTGTTACTGTTCGCGTTCAAGAACACTTTTTTATAGTGGTAAATTATACTTGTGTCTGATCAAGCTTAATGTAGTTAGGCTGAAAATTAACAAACTTAGTTATTCATGTCTTAAGTTAACACAAGGTTTTCTCCCAAGTTCACAAGACAAACACTTTGCTTTAGAGATTATAGGATATTGTTGGAAACTGTGTGCCAGAGAAATAGAGAAAAATAGTTCAGGTATGCATGGTAGAGCATAGATGATACTTTGTGGTAAAGATCGAGTAACGATTGTGTTGTGTTACAAACCAAAAAGAACAAATGTTTTGTTTGTATGTTCATTTTGTGCACTCTTGGCTTGACTTAAAATACTAGAGAGAAATTATCATATGATTGAAAACTGTCTCTTCTATGGCTCCACACTTACTGAAAGAAGCTCCACATGATTTGAGCAGGACATCTAACTGCCAGGAGTGATGTCTACAGCTTTGGAGTTGTTCTATTGGAATTGTTAACGGGAAGGAGGTCTGTGGACAAAACGCGACCAAGCAAGGAGCAGAGCTTAGTCGATTGGGCCCGACCAAAGCTAAATGACAAGAAAAAGTTGCTGCAGATCTTAGACCCTAGATTAGAAAATCAGTATTCAGCCAAGGCAGTGCAAAAAGCTTGTAGCCTTGCTTACTATTGCTTAAGCCAAAACCCAAAAGCAAGACCTCTAATGAGCGATGTGGTTGAGACGTTAGAACCTCTCCAAAGCAGTAATGTGAAAGAAATTTCACCATCAGTCCCGCCTCTGATGGGATCTGGCGGTTCTTTTGCCTTGAGTGGGTTTTCTGACTACAGAATGCATCATAGATTTGCTGGCACAGTAGGTGCACCTGCTGGTTTTCGGTCTCCAAACCCAAATTGTTCTCCAGGTGGCCCTGCAGCATGTAGGGTTAGATGAGAGATTATGTCAATACTTGTGTACTATATCAGTGTTTTATTTTGTTGTTTTGTTTTTCACCCTTGAGAATGAGTAGTTTGCTGGCTGCTTCATGCTTGATGTACATGGTAACTGTGTTTCAAGCCTGTACCAATTGTTGTTTTACGAAAATGCTTATCAGCATCTTGATGTTGCTCTGATGATGAATTATGTACTAAATGCATTTTAGGTGCATGTCACATAGTTGATTCTCTCTGTTCAAATGCTTAGTGTTGTTTGCTTTTATACTCACTATCCAGTGCACTTCACTATAATTCTTATCACTATTGTAGATGGAGAAGCAGATGAAACAGCTTTGATATCCAGACTGCTAATCAACTATGTCCATTTGTATGGTTGATTGCACAAATATAGTATGTCCTTAATTTCATAATCGTCACTCTAAACCCTATTCAAAATTAAATATTTTTTTTCTGGCAACTGCCAAGGGCGTTAATTTACTTTTGCAATATATAAAGTAACTTGAGCAGTCATGTGTATGAATCGTTTCCACTTGAAAATTTATAGTTCCTATGGGATTTCATTTATAAAGGGGAGCTTTGTAGCTGTAATCTAATGTTTCCGTCCTCCAACTCCTATCTATCTCTTGGATGTTGACATGTTAAATTGTTTCATGCCTCGCAAGATTTTCCGTCATCCATCAACTCCTATCTGTCTCTTTGATGTTGCCATGTTATATTGTTTCATGAACTTCTAAATTTCATAACAGTACATTTTTACCAAGGGTGCAAATTTAAAGTTTTTCCCTCGTATCAAACTCTGCGTAAACATTTATTCTTAAACAAGATTTAAAGGAAACAATTAAAAACACCAGAGCTCTCTTTTTCCCAGCAATGACATGTTTCTTAAACATCACAAGGAATGTGTTATAACAAGTTTAACTATTCTTCACGGTTAGTGCATACCTCCATTGATTTACATGCATAAGCTTTAAAACAAAAATACTGAACATATAATTGATTGCATCCCAATCATGAAGGCCAAGTCGTGTGGAGTGAACATTACAAGTAGACACTGATCCATCTGTCTAGTACACAATAACACAAGTCTGTTGATATTTTTCTCAATCATAAAGTGAAACATAACATTTAATCCTAGTTGTCAAACCTATTGGTAGGCATAATATAATGTAGTGCTATCTGCTAAACAAGTCAATGTTGTAGCCCTATATAATAAACTCTAAATAATCAACTTGCAATATTTCTCAGACCCCATCTCAAAAGGGATCTATTAAAACAAAAAAACAATATTTGAAGCAGATTATCACCATGCAAGTTGAGCTCTCTACTGTATCTTGAACAACTAATCCGAGTATGGCCGCATCAAATCTTCTCAAGATAACTCAATCACCTGACACATAGCTTTTATCCTCATAATACCTTCTTTCACTTTCAGCCTTCCTTTCATTGCGTTTCTGAGAAATGAACGAACAAATATCAATTAAGCATCATATATTGTAGCACAAGTATTATCCAACTAATGTAATTATTATAATTATATATACTGAGTAATCCATACTTAAACATGTTTAGAACTTATGCTAATACAAGACAACTGTCATTGGAATTAATACTCCTGTAAAAGACTCACATGCACCAAGCTTTTGTACCACACAAAAAATACCTCCAGTTTACTGCAATACACAACGATACTAAATGCTGAGCTTTGACATCATAGTTTCATGGCTCATGCACAATAGATGCTTAATATGCACAAATTTAGCTTAGTGCACTCCTTTTGTGGAAAAGATTGGTTAAAATGTATCATCTTACTATTAGTGGTCGATTCATTCTTCACAAATTATAAAGTAAAAATTGACATAAAAAAGAGTTCAACAAAGGCTTCATCTTTAACAAACTAAAAAAGGAAAAGAAAATAGACTCAGAGAAAAAAAAACATAGATGATATAATGAAAGCTGAGGAACCTGATAAGCTTCATGATTTGACACAATCCTTTTAATAATTGTGCTAGTGGTAATATCCAGAGGACTATCCAACAGCTTCACAATTCCCATACTAACTGGAACATCATACGGAATGCGGTCCTCCTGTATGAAGAATATGACAGTGATAATACACATTTCGAAGAAGTTACTACAACGAACCAACAAAAATCTTAATATACCTTCTGATAATCATCATCTTCTGCCACTGTTCCGTGAACAACTATAGATATATTGAAGGTAGTTATCTGCATGTTATGATAGGAACATAATTCAGCTAGAGAAAGTCATTCTCCAAAAGGAAAATTTTAGCAAACATTCGACATAGAAAATTCCAAAAATGATTTGATATAATTAATTAATTACTGTAACACGATAACTTCCACAATACAATGAAAAAAAACCCTCAGATTATAGTAGCTGATGTAAGAAAAAATAAAAACAGTAGGGTAAAGGATATAAAACCTATCTCCGCTAAGAAATGGTAGAAACTAGAAACACAATCTATCCTCAGATTTATTATAACATAATCATCAAATCATTTATTCAAATCTGATTAATAATGAAGATTAAAAAGATCTTCATTATATATATATATATATATATAGAGAGAGAGAGAGAGAGAGAGAGAGAGAGAGAGATTAACAGAACAGCACTATGTTAATTATCAAGGATGTTAATACAAAATGAAAAGCCACTATGAAACTTGAAGGAAATATTCAAGCATAAATGCATAATATATAACCATTACCCAATTCTCCCCTTGCTTGTATATTCTTTGTTATCAAAGTGTTACTTTAGACATTTAAATAAACAAGATTATGCTGAGCATGTGAGGCACTCAAACTTCCTTAATCACCCATATACTTGAGCACTCAAGCCCATTAAGTGGTATGGCGGATCAAAAAAATCCTGAGGCCTATTTAGCTAGAGGACATTTAGAAAGTAACAATATCCTTTCCCGTCTTTAAAGATTCAATATATTCTGTGTTTTCATATCAACAGCATTGCCTACAGTTGAGACAATGACAATGAACAAGAACGGTAGAATCCTCACCAAGAAATCAAATATAATTAAAGGCCAATATCCCCTTGAGATGTCACAGCACTGCTCAATTATGACAAATAGAAATTTAAGACAAAATTACCATATCTTTTGACACCTCCCAAGGAGCACCAATTATCACTTCATCAAC
This sequence comes from Oenanthe sinensis, assembly GCA_028671895.1. Classification (NCBI taxonomy): domain Eukaryota; kingdom Viridiplantae; phylum Streptophyta; class Magnoliopsida; order Apiales; family Apiaceae; genus Oenanthe; species Oenanthe sinensis. The sequence continues at coordinate 9,004,570 of CM053811.1, read as the reverse complement.
ATAACGGCAGGCCAAAACACTTAGGCTCCTTTCATGTAGGTTCATGATTGGTCGATGAGCTCCTCTGTTAGCACTGCAAGAATCATAAAGCAATAATAAAAATTAAGGTTACTAATGTGGGCCAATATTTACATTGCACAGCTGACAAGGAAACATGAAAACTTCTTCTAAATTTTTCTTCTTGACTTTCCATATTTTTAGGTTCAGTTTCCTTGGGGAGTTAAAGAGCATATAAGAATCAGCACAAAGCACCCAATATCCAACAATGTCACATAGCCTCAAATATAATGTCACATAAATACTGTATATAAGAATGATGTACATTCAATGATAGCAAGTGAAACATTTTTTTACAGCCTCCCCAGTACCAGACAGACTAAGAATCAAAACAGCAACACCAACAATATTAATAATAAGAACAAAGAAGTTGACGTGTGATAATCCCACCAAAACTGCTTGAAACCTAATGTCTTACCTAACAGTTTGATCAGTGTGAATTCCAACCAGTAAAAAATCTCCCAGGCCCCGAGCAAGCCTCAATATCTGTCAAAAAACGGATGTTTGCATGTTACTTTTTCCGGCTCAACACATATTACTTCGTTAAGTGAGTCTCTAAACTGTGTACAATCCCCCTACGATTGTTACACAAAGTTCTGTATGACACTCAACTCAAGCTACAATGATGTTGACTTGCTAAAAAAATAAATTATCCACTCCTAATGACACAAGCAGAACAGTGTCAGCAATTACACTCTTTTTTCATATATTTTCTCATCCGTATTTTGCATCAAAAACAATGTTGAACATAATAATACAAATTTAATTCATCCAAGCAAAACATATGTTTATTACAACTGGCCTTACTCAATAATAGAAGTATATTATCCACATACCTCCACATGCCCAGCATGGAAAAGATCAAAAGCACCATCTATATAAACTATGTGAGCATCAGGTCCAGGTCCCTATCACCAAGAAAAAAATATCATCAGGGATAAAAAAATATGTGAATCTCTTTATAGAAACTTTGGATGTGCAAAAATGCACTTATTAAAGTGCTTCTTAAAAAGGTTATACCAGTGTTTGACAAACTTATTAAAGTGTTTTCAGTGAAAACCATACATATAAATATAGAGAGTTATGATAGATATGTAAATAGATTCTGGCATTCTGCTTTTTAGTTCAAAGAAAGTGTTTCATAGACATATTAACATCTAAAGTGACTTTGAGAGTCGCCAGAAAATAACAACAAATATATCAAATATAGGAGCTCTAATATATAACTAGTTATAGAAAGATAAGCAACATAGAGATTGCCATGGCATAGTGACTTTAATTTTTTTTTCTAGGAAATAGATCAGATAACAAAAAATAAATTAACAACAATCATTTATTAATCATGCCAGGAAATCAGTTTATACTTTATATTACAATAATTAAGCTTAATTTAAAAATAGTTACTTGTACCTAAACTTATTTTATGACCTAGTAGTTGAAGTAATATTTCTACTTAATATCTGTGTTTGGATAGTTTATTGGGTAAATGAGCTGATTCATCATTGTACTATACCCCAACTATCACTTTGGTCATCAGGTCAAAAAATCTTACAGTCAAACGATTTAAGTATTAAAAACTTTCAAATGCATACGAAACGTTAACTCCGTTAAATATTTTAACGGAAAGTGATGACGTGGCAAGTTCAAGTACAGTGTAGTAGCTAATTTATCACTCAACTTTACAATAATTTTCTATCAGGTCATCGGTTAATTTTAATTTTAAATTAATTAGACCAATTAAATTTGAAATTTAATGCACCCATTTAATTCATATGATTATAAAATATATTATATTTTTTAATTTAATTTTTTGATATCAGGGAATCGTACCAAATATTAGAGTTTTTTAATGTTTAGTTTAATTTTCTAATGATTACGCTTAACTAAATTTGAAATTGTACATGCCAATTTAATCTATATACCTATAAATTTATACAAGCGAATGAATGCTTAAAGAAATCATTAATTTTTTTTATAATGATAACTCGTACGATTTTTTTTTAAAGATATCAATATTTTGTACAAAAATTGTAATTTTTTGATAGAAGTGAATGAATATTAAAATTAAATTTTATCAAAAATTAGGCTAACGGTATAAATTATTATTATAAAATTATAGTTTTTATAGATACTTTGTACCATTAACCTAATTTTTTGAATATTTTTATCATTTGAATGGTTAAAATCAAATTAAACAAAACTAATAATATTTTTATAAAAATACCAAAACTCTATCTTAAATTGATAAAAGTGAATGAATATTTAAAAATACAATATTTTTTAATTCATTTTTTTATAATGATAATTTGTACAAGAGTGTATTTTTTTGAATATTTATAGTAATTGAATAATCAATTAAATTAAATTTAAAATTAATTAAATCATTTTAATTTGTATCAAAACAATTACAAAATTAATTTTTTCTATAAATTTAATTTTAAATTTCGCTCAGTGACCCAACTGAAAGTTGATAAATAGTTTAGTGTTGTATACGCCAACATGAAGCTAATGTTACGGTTGACGTGGCAAAGTTAACGGCGCTCCGTTAAAGTCAACTCAGATTTAACGGTTGTGCAAGTTTATAAAAGTCTAATGTTGCCATTGATAGAAAATATATGTTTAATGATGTGTTTGTAAGCTTTTTTGACCTAATGACCAAAGTGAGAGTTGGGGTATAGTACAGTGATGAATCCGCTCATTTATCCATAGTTTATTTAACAATGTAAGATTAAAAAAATGAAAAAAGATATTAAAAGCAACCTGGGGTGATGGTAAATATTAAGTATTGACAAGTCAAATTACAAACTTAAAATAAGTCAGCAGAAAAAGTGTGTTTGGGTCAACATGAAAGTAACATTATTCCTAGCCTAATACTTTGGTTTCGTTAGAAACCTTTTCTAGGTGTAGCTATACTAAAGTAGTCAACCCGGAGACCGAAAAAAAAGAGGAAAGAAAAAGGCAAAAAAATAAGGAAAGAAAACACAAGCCATTAGCAGAAGATTCCTCAAGAGTAAGAGTTTGAGATTACGGCTATGGTTGTTTAAGTTCTCGAGTTTCATATCTGCTTATGGGTGTCAGAAAACGGGAAAGACATAACTTGGAAATTAAGCGAAAGCAAAATCTGAGCTTTGGAGGGAGCCCGTCTCTCCTTCACCTCGTCCTCAATGAAATGTGCCATCTCTTGTACTAACTTATTTGTTCCTATTCACATTTCTAATTTTGCTTTAGGAAATTCGGTGACAAATTTCTAAAATGGTGAACCCCGTCAAGAGAATTACTTGTGCTAATTAGCCCTATTTGTAGTGATTCCTAAACTGCTATACAAAACACTAAAGGAATGAAGCATGACGAGATAGAATAAGTAAATAGAACCAGCCATCGATGCCATCGATTTGTTGAAAGGTTGGTTTTCTTCAATTTTGAGCGCCGAATTTGTCAAAATTTACAATGATAGTGCAATCACAAGTGAACAAAATAATAAAACTCTCATCGTACATTTCCAAGATAAAGAAGAAGATGGTGAACTAAATCAGATTGTTCAACCCTGCAACTGGTCAGCTTGTGGTTGATTCCAATTTCCCTTACTATGAAGGTGAGTTTCTGTCAGAAATTCAAGGTCCTGAGAGTGTGTTTTTGTATATTTTTGGTGTTTTTCTGTATTTATAAGATAAGTAATGCAACAGTGGATAAAACAGGGAGATACGGCAGAGAGAGAGATTGAGAGAGAATTCAGAGAGAACATAGATCAGATAGAGAGAGAGAGAGAGAGAGAGAGAGAGATTGAGAGAGAATTCAGAAAGAGAACATAGATCAGATAGAGATAGAATCTCTGTTACCCCGATTCTTAATTTTGCCTCGAGTACCCGTGTCGGACACTCAACACTCGGACACTTATTTTAGGCCAAAAACATGTAAAATTTTCAAAATATTGCCGAGTCCGACCCTTGGACACGTATCCAAGTTGGACACTTCACAAAGGATAGATTTGAGAGAAATTAGGGCAGAAATCTAGAGAAAGAACAAATAGATTGCAGAACAAGATAGAGTTTTAGAGAGAGTGGTGGAACAAAGTTCCATTTTCATATATTCCAATCATAATAGAAATGTAAACAAACGGGACTATTTATACTAATCTGGACACATAACTAACTCAGAAAAGACAAAAGTACCCTTACTACTACAACTGATAGTACTTATACAGGCTAATCCTGATAGTTTCCCTCTCACCCTATATTTATTACTGTAGGCTCTCATTGTGCCTCAGTTTGTGTTGTCAGTTTGTGTTGTGTCCGTTTGTCCCGAAGTTTGTAGGTTCTCATTGTGGCTTACATTTTCCTCATTTATTTTTATATAATCTTTTAGCTTCAAATTGTTACAAACTTGTGAACACTATCGTACAGATGCAGAAGAAGTAAAGGTCCAAAGAGTAAAGCTATTAGGGAACCACGTCATTGCAGAAGAAGTAATCCTGTGAAAAAATCGGTTCCTAAAAAAATACAGGACTAACTACATATACAAGTACCTTTCCATTGGAGAACTGCACAATTCTGCGGGATGTGGGTAGAAAATGGGAGATGCGTGTTCCAGTACCAGATGCACCAACATCAGACTTTTGGCTATGACCATGGCTGAACTGTCTTTGTAAGGAAGAATGATTGTTGCTGTCACTGGAAGATCTCTCTCTCATACAAAGAAGCATTCGACCTGCACAGAAGTATTGCCAAACAATTGATGCTTCCCACATTTATCTTGATTGTTTAACACCCAGCTCTCTATGCTCAACAATTGAACATGATATATGTGTGTGTGAGTGTGTGTGTGTGTGTACATATAAATTCTGACCAGCATAGGATACATACCAACAATGTCAGTGCTGGACACCCCTTCTGTGCGTTTAATCTGCTTATAGCGACCAGCCTTCTTAGCAAGAGCATAAGCATCAGTTCCATCAGGAAGAATACATGGGTCATCCCCGTGAATGATATAATCAATACTATACTCATCAAACAACTTCTTCATAAAATCTTCAGTTATAGCATAAGGTGCATCAGGTATAACCTCATCTACCCACTTCACAGCACTAACCATAATCATCCTATGACAAAATAATTCTATCATTACTACAAAAACCTTACCATAATATATATTTGAATCCAAATTTGAAAACTAGTACACAATAACACACATATAGATATATAATGATTAGGTAAATGGAAATGTACTCCGTAAACATATCTATATGTGTGTATACGCAAATATGAAAACTGGGCCACTCAACAACATATTTATACTTAGAAGTCTGTTCAGATATAAAACCAATCAAAATAAGAACCGCAGGAACCACAAAGGTTCAACACGATACATGTTAACCTTAATTGTTTATGAGTTAAATGGTATGCATTCTACACCTACATTCCGGAACCGTTGCCACTAACATTAAATAAATCTTATATGTTTTATATATAGGTATGTCAAACTTTGGTATCACATACGTATATGATAAGAACTGTGAGTACGAAAGGTCATACAGAACAAAAAAAATTGTAGAACCACCGCATAAGAAAGGTCATAACCTATGATTCAAGGGATCTCCACTAAATCCTACTCTCTCTATATGTTGTTAAAATAGGAATGCACTTGCAAACATATTCCTGGGTCACTCAATAATAACATATTCATAGTTTCGTACACACACATATGTGTAATCGGAAATGAAATGAACACTATGAGGAATGTGACTCTCTCTCTCCCCCTCTCCCTCTCCATCTAAGAACACTACCCACAAAGATAGAAATACAAATCTGAAAACTGGGTCCCTCAAAACACATCCATAAAAACACACACATACATACATAAAAAAATCAAGAAAATTACAAGGGCAATCAAGAAACGAAAAAAAGGCAAGACCTTTCATCAAGAGGAGTAACAGGGGGGCCTTTATTAGCAGTAATTTCATCATCACTAACAACCCCAACAACCAATTGATCACCAAGAGCTCGTGCTTGACGCAAAGCATTACAATGACCATAGTGCATCATATCAAAACATCCATCCATGTAAACTCTTATAGGTCCCTTCTTTTTCCTTCTAAAAAAGCCTAGTTCTTGGGGATACAATACATACAAACCTATAGCAGCTACACCCACCACACCACCCATGACCCATCTTGCTAAAATCTTGGAATTTGAATCAGATTCACCATTCGCCATTACCCCTTTTCGTTTCTTGCCTGATTTATATTTTTGCTGGTTTTTTACGCTTTGATCGCCTTACTTTTTGCATTTATACGGCAAACTAGAAAATTATGTACATGATGCGTGTGTGTGTTTTGGAAAATGCGATTTGATTTAATTTGTGTAACCATAATTTGAAATTGTGTATTTTATATTATTTTATAAATTGTAGAATCGCTAGGGGTTTTTTATAAGGAAAAACATAACAAATATAATATACATCATTTATTATAATAATGCAGTCTACAATGATATGCAGTTAACCAATCATGACCTGCGAGTATTTTCAGACAATCAAATTCAATCTTTTACATTCCATTTTTAGATTTTTTAATTGAGATGATTAATTATAATATAAACAATTAACCATCAGTTTAATTAAAAAATGATAATATTTAAATGTCTTTTACATTTTAATATTTATTTCTTTTTAAAACGCATAGAGTATTAATTGTTTTTAAAATATCAATGTTTAATTGACATTTTAATTTTAAATTTTTTCTCATTAAACTATTACTTACATTTTATAATTATAATGTAATAATAATGATAATAAAAATAAAATAACTTTTAGATACTACTAAGTTTACTTTTTTATGTTTAGTTAACATTTTTATAAAAAATAATTTATAGTGTATTTAATAAATAACTTAAAAAATGGTAAACATAATTAACTTTTATTATACCATCATTAAATAAAATAAACACTAAAAAAATAATAATCAATTTGTATTAAACCGAGACATATTGAAAATAAATATAGTAATAAAAATATTTAATCAAGATATAAGTTTGAATTCAAAAAAATATAAATAAACTAATTTTATCTACCGCATCGTTTATTCTTAAAAGTAAATTTAATATTAATATTTTAATGATAACAAAACTTACATATGTATTAAATAATTTATAATTTTAAATACAGATGTTGCAAAGTGTGGGTGTAAATAAATAAAAATAATATAATACATGATGATCCATGATTTATTTAAATTATAGATTTTTTGAGAGTTTGCAACTATGAGATAGATACAGTATGATTTAGTATTTAAAATTCGAGTATATTTAAATTTTAAAAAATTTCAAACAACTGTTACAAACTAAGTAAATAAGTAAATGGTCATAATTTTTTCAAAAAAATTTTGTGGTCATAATTGATTTTAATTGATAATATGAATGCATTATTTTTTTTTAAGATTTGTTTTGTTTAATATAAATTTTCATTTACTTATTTATGAAGATATATACAAAATGAATTGGTATTTAAAAATCAGGTATATTCAATTTTCAAATTTAATAATATTATACTAGTCATAGCCATAATTGATTTTGAATGAAATTATGCATAATCACTACTATATTTTTTTTATAATCAGAGTATTAATGACTTTGTGATATTTATATATGGTTCGGTATATATGTATTTTTCAGTCTTATACACCTATCTCTATAAAATTCATACGGTGAGACATTTTTTATATACATACTACATAATGCAGGGCGTTCGATTTAATCGTATCAATATTTTGACAAAAGACAAGATAAATTGGAAAGTACGCTTGACCTGAATGTGTCGTCAATGACAACATAGGAGAATTCAAAAGCCTGAATATGATGTTCTTCGACGATGATATAAGTAATATACACACATATACATATTCATTTTTAATATTATATTTATACGAGTTAAAATGTGGAGGAGGTAATAAAAATATCGTTGCATTCTATGGTAAGTATTATAATTCATGTTAATTGTATCAATGTTGAGTTTTTTTTATTTTGTCTTATAGGTGAAAAATATGTGTTTTGTGAAAATAATAAAAACTTATGATTCTATGAAATGGTGGTACTTTGGTTGTGATTCGTGCTTTACTGAATTGGTGATAGTCGATGAATTTTATGCATGCGACCAATGCAATCAGATTGTCCCACGTAATGTCCTGATAAAAGTATCAAAAGGTATCATTTTGAGATTATCTCTAAATAATATATATAGCCATTAATATAACAACCCAAGCCCATAACTGAATGCATATCAGGCCCAACAACCCACCACAGGTCAGCCCATAAAAAGCTAGCAATTTTAGGTATACACTAGTTATTGACTTGTCCTTATAAAGGGCCCAAATACACTTTATATATTCGATGTGGGATGTTACAAACACCCCACCTTAATGGGTCGACGTCCTCGTCGAGCCCATGGACAAACTTACGGAACCCGCGCAGTGTCTTAGCACTTCTGGCCGGGCAAGGCTCTGATACCATTTATAACAACTCAATCCCATAACTGAATGCATACCAGGCCCACCAACCCACCACAGGTCAGCCCATAAAAAGCTAGCAATTTTAGGTATACACTAGTTATTGACTTGTCCTTATAAAGGGCCCAAATACACTTTATCTATTCGATGTGGGATGTTACAAACTGTGGTGGGCTTGTGAATTACCCAAGTTGTTGCATTTGGGCCAGTTTACTTTGGCTTATTTTCAAATTCGAAAGTCGGGACTTGACCCGATTTTCGAAAAAGACTCGGGATTTGACCCGGGTTGTCACATATGGTATCAGAGCCAACTCTCGAAAGCTTGATTCGTCAAGTTGCCGGAGGTGGGGACACGAAGGCTGGTGGTATTATCCCACAATGGACAGAGGTCCGAAGGTGGGGACACGAAGCCAGCCGGTATTATCCCACAATGGCTAGAGAGGTACGATTTGGGTCTATGGGCTATCTGTTCGGCCTGACGAGGACGTCAAATAAACAATTGAACAAAATAAAGATGACAACATACGACCATTACTTGCATATACATATGTATCAAAATCTGGCCAACTATAATAAGTTTTATTTACAGATTCAATTTTGAATGCAGCTTTTATAACTTAATATATATACACGCGACTTTGTAAAACACTACAAATTAGCACATGCATATAACCTATACAAGTAAAGGACACTAGTAAATTTGAATAACATACAAATTTATAAGCCCATAACTGAATGCATACCAGGCCCAACAACCCATCACAGGTCAGCCCATAAAAAGTTAACAATTTTAGGTATATACTAGTTATTCACTTGTCCTTATAAAGGGCCCAAATACACTTTATCTATTCGATATGGGATGTTACAATTAATGTATTATTTTCTGATATGTAGTATATGTACATGTGAATAGGTTTAAGGTAATGAGATATGTTAGTGATTCCATTAAGACTGTGCGGGTAATATTTATGGATTATGTGATACAGAGATTAATATCAAATGATGTCAACTACATATTAGAAGTCACGTTTAAGCTAAATATAAAAGAATGTAATATTAATGACAATTTTTTTCAGAAGTCTAAGGTAAACAACATTGATGTATTTTATTTGATTAAATAAAATGTCATAGATAAATTTCTAATGTCGTATAAATTTATTTAGTAGGTTTTTTGCTCAATATCATTGGACCGAGCAATTTAAAGTCGTTAGTTACTAAAGTTTATTAAAAAATCTATTATATTTTGAGTCATTTGTAATAATTTATGATACTTTTGTGATGAGAAAAAAAATATTATAATTATTTCGTTTACTATATTTAAGTATTATACATTTTTTCAATTATTTGTCTTTACACACACTATAATTTTAAAATAAGAAAAAAGTGATAAAAAAAATTAACTCGGTGCGAAACACGGGTAAAATGCCAGTCAAAATAAAAAGAAATGAGTTTCGTTGGAAAATTTGATATATATAAAAATATAATAATAAGTATATTATTACAGAATAATTAACTTTGTATTTGACTACTAATGTACACCTCTTTATAATTGATTTTATAATTTGATGGGATCAGATTAAAGAAAAAAATTAATATTTCAGTTTTATTACTATAATATAAATTTATCAATGTTATATGTATAATTTTTTTAAAATATGTAAGCGGGTAGCCTTATAAAGTTATAATTTTACAAATGTATATATATTATAATAAATTTTGGAATAAATAATAGTCCTCTAAAACATAAATGATAAAATAATTTTTTTATTATTTAAACTATACAATTGCGTTTTCATATATATAACTTTGATCTAACAATCATATGTTCATTAAACAAAATTAACATTCATGATAATTGTCAAAAAGTCTAAACCCCACGATCACGTATAATTCTTCCTAAAATTTATATTATACAAATCATGGATTAGAGTAAAATTTCGATTAATTAATAACTCAAAATAAATTAATATTTTTAATACAAATTTTTGATCCAACAAAATAGCAATAGTACATCTTTTATTTCGGCTAATTAATAATCTTGATAAATTAAAACATCATAACCTCTTGCCTTTTACTCTCTCTCCTAAACCCTAGCCCTCATTAAAAAAATTTGTGGGAGTTTACATCAGTTTTCACCGGTGAAAAATTTCAATCTCTTTATTTTTTGTTTTCTTGTTTAAAATCTTGTTTTTCTTCAATAAGTTCCCAATTTATTTGGGGTATGTTAGTTTCTCTTGTGAGAGTTTAGTTTTTGTTTTGGTGTTCTCCATGACCGAGGTTATAAATTTTCATGATTTGCATAGGTTTGATTCACAGATTAAGGTTAATATGGGATCACATCTATGGTTAATATGTGATCACATAACAGAAAAGTAGGGTGAAAACAAGTACATATATTCACAGTTGGGCAGTTGGGTGAAAACAAGTATATACATTCAAATTATCTTCAAATCATTTGGTTGCCTCTGCAGGTGCAGGAAAGAAGGATCTCAACAACGATATCCTTAAGCGTTTGTCTAATTTCGATTATATTTGTAGATGCCGTAAAAGTTTTGATTAATGAATTGAATCCTTTTTTTCAAAAATAAATAATCTTAGATAAATTAATAAAATTTACTGGTTCCGACATTATTAATTTATAGAAATTTTAGTGTATTTGGATAAATTGATTGTGAGGAACTGTTCACTCCATAATAATTATTAGACTTTATCACATTATAAACTCTTTCAAAAACTATTCTCAACAATTTTAAAATATATTTCTAGGCTTATTGTTTTACGTTTATAATAATAAAAGAGTGGTATACTGATACGTAATAGGAATAAAATCAAAATAGTATCTGATCATATTAAAGTGTGTAGTGCGGGAAAAAAATGATCTATGTTTATATATATTTTTAATTTTACTTTAACTATTAAGCTTGAGATCAATCTCCGAACTCCAAACTAATAACTAATCATTTACCCTGTACGACCAACCAATGGAACTATTTGCTGGCCCAAAAAAGACTATTTTGTTGGCCGAACAAAAAATGAGGATTCCAACACCATTTTTTCCTAAAATAATTTTTATTTATAATACATTTTTTAATAAATCATAATATAAACTATTGCTTTAAGTTAATGAAACATTTTAAACATCAATCAAAATTATCATTTATCTATCATAATTTTTTTTTAAAGTTAATTAAATTATATTGTAATACGAAAATCTAAATTAATGAAATGAACTGAAAACATAAAATTAAAGATTTTAATTATCGTATTAATTTTAGTATTGGAGAATGAGGCCATGAGGGCCGCACTTTTCTGTTTGAGGAGACCAATCCCAAAAATTTTATAAAAATTTTCCCATTTTCCAGCTGGTACCCAGAAAATCCTTCGCTCCATCCCCGAGATTTTTATAAAAATTTTCCCATTTTCCGGGTGTACCAAAAAAATCCTACACTTCAAAATTAATGGGATTCCGGATCGGGCGGAGGATGTCATCCCTACTACTAGGCCGCTGGATTCACATAATCCTAATCTACACTTGTACAGTGACAGCATATGATGATGAAAATACAGGGTAGCCAGCCAGCCAGCCAGCCTAACAAAAATTATTGGCAGGACAAAAAGTAAATTGGCAATCACAAATGAAACAACAAATGAATGCTTAAATGTATAATCCATGATATCAGAATCAGTGTAATTACAAATGGAATTTTAAGGTAGCTGGTCAGAAACTGCAAGAATTTGCTACGTAACAGACTAGTACATATTTCAAATTTGCCACAGGATTTAGAGAAAAGACACCCCGACAGAAACAAATAACTTAGCTCATCACTGGACGATCATTTACACCAAGAATGGCCTCTTGTGCATACAAACTAATGGATGCACTTTCTCCTGATGCCAGAGGATTTATAACAAGTTCCTCAATGATCTCCCTCGTATAACAGTTGAAAGCACATCAACCAAAAAAAATGTCTGCCAGATTGCTGGACATGGCCAATCATCCTGCCTTGATAGATAGTAGTCATATTCTGTTCATCTTATTCATCTAAAAAACTAGACCAACAGGCTATAAATACACAATGGCTACCACTAGCAATTTCTTAACCTTCACAAATTCTTCCCAGGCTCAAAACTTTTTGCATCCTGAAGTGAATGGATGCGTATGCTGGGATACTACATTTCGATGTCAGCAAATAAGAAGTATTATGATCATTACGGGTTCACATTGCAGTCACTCAAGAAACGATGTTCTCGATTCAAATATTTCCTCCAGAAGGCTTTGTATTTTGGAATTCCAAGCTCAAGCCAGGGCTTCCTGTTCCCATTAAAGTGCAACACTGCTGCATCTTTAACAGTTTCCAGATCCAGACTATATTTATGACCCAGTCCTGATAAGACCCAGGTATCATCTAGAGCATGAACCAGCCCTTGAAAGGTAAGCAAGCTTGAAAAGACTGTAGCAGTTTTCGGACGTCCTCCATCCCTGTCAAGCTGCTGTCCAAAAATGCGAAAAGGAGGGTAAATAGCAGAACAAGTCTATACAAGCAATTGATTATATACTGGGTCACCCACTGACATTAAACCTAGTCCTTAATTAATATGTTCAAGATAATTTTTAGCCGCTTCAGTAATTAAAGGACTAAATAAAGTCTGGAAGTCCCGACACGGATAATTCAAGATAATATCAAACAAACAGGAAATCCTTGAAGGTATATATATACAAGGAAAATTTAAGGTAAGCAGATCCATCTGTTACAGGGGCCCACAGCTTGATATTTTGATTTCAAGAACATTACACAGATAAGAATCTATCAGAAACATAAGGATAATAATAAGGAAAGGCTCTCTTATATGGCAATGATGTTTCTATTTTATAACAATCTGAGTGGGTTCGCATGCATGAGTGTGTATCTTCGATGAGCTCCAACAAAGTATCATTTAGATGTCAGCCACTTAAGAAGTCACTGTTAATACCTTTTTAACTTGGAAGGTTTTGATTCAGCAAAAGAAAGATAAAACAAAAGAACAGCTGCATAGCAGCTTTACGGATATACAGTTTGTGATTGATATAAGCATACAAGGTACCCCCAGTTGCAGCCTAAATTACAGATTTCTTTTTTTTTTTTGGTTGCTAGGTTAAATTACAGATTCTCCTAGAACAAGTTCTATAAATGAATCAAAGTGAGAAGGGTCTTAAACAAGCTACCACTCACCTCTTGCACCACCCGCTGATAGGCTTCAGTAACAGCTTGATCTCTCCACCTGACTAGATCAATAACATTGAATCCAGACAACCACGCACAAGCATTTTGGTCAAATTTCTTTCCGAAATTTATCTGACCCAGCCTCAAACTGCAGAACTGAACCGCACCATTAACTTTTCCATCCATGTCAAGGCTCCAGAGGGCAGATAAGTCACGTTGAACAACAAGATCATCATCCAAAACAACAACTTTTTTTAAAGTGTGAAATATCTTAGGAATCAGATAGTGGGAATAAGAAAAAAAAGTCATGTAGTCTGTAACAATTTGGCTCATGGATGGTGTACTGACATCATGGACAGATATACGAAATTCTTCAGGTAATGACAACTGCAAAAGGGATCCATTCTCTTGGGTGTTTATTTCAATATCGTCAATATTAAGAACCTGTACTGTAGCATCCCGGAAAGTATTACTAAAGAACCAAACTTTCATGGCAAAATAATTTTGTTTATCAGTCAGCACATGAAAAACTTGATTCCCGCTGTCCTGGAATTTAAGCAAAACCCGTAAGCGCAATCAACAGTAAATTATCAAATGCACACAAGTGTTAATGAAATGTACCTTTGAGTGCATTACAGTTGAGTTAACCACAACCGAAGATGCAAGTATGTTATTGGAGAATATGACATAGTGCTGTAGTTCTGGGTTCATATACTTTTCTGAGAGTGACTGCTCCATAAAAAGTGAAGGAGATTTAAAATACTCCACAGTTAATCGCATTGACAGACAGTGGAGGCTCTTTGGCATCGTCAGGACAGCAAGTTGGTAGAGGAAGGCACTCTGTTTTGCATGAAAGTTGGCTTCATCCTCAGTAAGATCAACTAGTTGCCTGAACTTTTTGTCCACGTTAATGCAATCCACAGGGTATGATTTTGCTCTAGCTATTACATCATCCATCTTTTGAAGTTTCTTTCTCATACTAAAAGATAAGAAACAAAGTTTAGGTCAAAAGCTTTTTAACGAGTACAAGCAATCACTTTAGAACAAGTAATATCTAACTGCATCCATGCAAGGTGTGTACACAAAATGGTACCCTCTAAAAAACTATCAATTTCGATAATATAATAAGATACATTCTTTTAAATAATTCATCACAATCACAAATATTTTTAGGACAACTCAGTGAAATTTATTTTTCAAAAATTAGATCTTGTTAGAACTCATCACCAAGTCCTCCTACAGCATCCAAAACTCCAGTGTTGAGTTCTCGAAATGCATCAAAAATATAATGAAGAGTTTTAGATGCGAAAAGTGCTTCCAAAGATACTGCAACAACTAACTTTATCAACAAAAATATTTTCAAGGATAATATATTCAACTTTTTCTGAACTCCGAAAATGCAACATTTTCATGTGGATAATCCAATTGGCCCCAATTTCATAAATGTCTTCTAAATTTTTTTTGAATCGTCTAAACTCAATGAAACTTTATCCCCTTGATGAATTTTGTTGTGTTGACATTGATTTGATATAGTCTATTACGAAGCATTTATAAATTAAGTCGAGGCCAAAAAATTCTCTCTTCAAATTAATAAATATAAATATTACTTCATCGATTATTTAATAAATCTATAAATTAAAAAAATCTTTTGGTCCCAACAATATTAATTTATAAAGTTTTAACATACCGCTCAAGATTATCACAAACCATTACCCGAGCTATAACTGAATGCATCAAGGCTCTTCTTGTTTGTTTGCAGAGAATACTTTCCACCTTTATATGTTTTGGTATGATTGAAGGAATCCAGAAGAACTTTTCCATAAATTAGTGAAAAGGGGGAAATGGGAGAGAGGGGGGGGGGGGGGGATGCTAAAAGACTTTAGTAATGTTCACATATTTGCTAACTATGCAAGTAAACTTAGACTGAAACTTTTATGAAATGTTGAGGACCTTTACCCAAGTATATTATATCATATATGTCACTGTGGCAGTTTGGGCAAAGGGCTATTTTTTAGTTTATACAGTTCTTTTTGTATTTCAGGCAATAACATATAGAGAATATTGCTTAAACTTACTGAGATGGAAGATCAATGTCTGTAGATGTCTCACTCAAAACACGCTCGTATTCTTGAATATTTTGCCTCATTTCAAGAGAGAGCTTATCAAGAGCTGGAAGCTTTGCAATACTTGGATAATAAGCTCTAGCCACATATAGCTGGTCCTTCATTCTCTTCACAACAAAATCTTTTACTTTTTCTTTGTGTTCTATACGCCATAAACAGTAACTACCGTATTTCATTGCACATAATTGTTCACTCTCAGTAATTCTTTCCAAATCTTTTCTAGCTTCACTTTTACCATTTTGTCTTGAAATCTGTAACAAATTTAGGGTTAAAAAAAGTGAATTTTGAGCGGAAATTATTAGAGAAAGCTAAAAAGCAAAGTTGGGCAATCACTCTAAAATATACATACATTTGTTTTCGGACGTGAGTAGGATACATTAGTCAGCACTTGGGAACCTGCATAATATGAGCAAAAAAGACGATGCCAAAAAAATATATATATAAAATATGGAAAGAACTAAAAGAATGGTAATGAGGGAGATATGTGTGAGAAATGGTACAAAGATCTAGATTGCGATGTTAAGAAACCTACTGTTGGTTGTGTTATCAGCTTCCTTTTCAGAGTCGCTTTTGAAATCCTGCCAGACATGTAATACAATGAGAAAAGCGAAGACAGGTCAAATGCACTTTTCAGATACTAGCAAGACTACAATTAACCAACAGCACAGAGCTTATTCTCCATTACTGACTAGATATACCATCTAAAATTATCAGGTTCACTATCCAAGCTACAAAAGGTCAAAAGTTCGGATAAAAAACACAAACAATGAGTAGAAAATCTCACTACCACCAGGAATTATGATTCATTAAAAACAAGTAAACATAAAGATACAATGATCAACTAATCTCTATTACAAGTATGCAAGCAAATGCTATATATTCAAAGATTTTCATGTGTTCCGCTACTAGATCCTGAAAATGTCAATACAAAGAAACACATAAACAAATTTTTGAAAAAATTGTCTGCAGTAAGAAAGACAAGTGGCTGCAACACATAATCATCAATCACCCAAGAAGAAGTCCCATTTAACAGGGTAGTATAACAATATCATCAACAAACTAGCAGGCTACAGTGAGGATATACATGTCTCTGTATAATAAAACAAGAACTTGTAGTGTGATTCACGATAACTCAAAATCACCCCATTGGAGATGACATTCTGCATACAAATCAAAACTCACATTTATAAGCATACTAAAATACAAATCAAGACCTCCATCAAACAGAAAGGAGAACAACTAATAATCTTGTTAGCTTCATCCGTTGAATATTATAACATGTTTAGCATGATTTGTATTATAATCTCAGAACTATATCTCAAAATGAAGTTGCAAACTTGAACATATAAAACATCAATATAACAATACCCAAAATATTCAGATAATTTTATCAGACACCTTTTAATAATTATTTCCAAGTCATAGACTGGTTATCCGGTCACTGGGGACAGACTAACCAAGGGCTCAACTGGGTTTATGATCACTAGTATCTAAGGTCTTTTTATGATCACTAGCTATGATTTGGATACATGCTTAGCTAGTATCCCTAGTCTTGCATTTATTAATAGTAAACGTACATAATTATGTGCGAGAAAGAACGAGTACAGATTGAAGCGAATGGAAATTATTATATTTTAAAACAGAAATAATACTTATATATTCTGGGATTAAGGGCCCATCGAGCTGGTGCAAAGAATTGCCGTAAATAGGTATTATAAAGCAAAACGATTGCGACCATTTTCATCATATAGATATAAGTATATACATAACCCTAGACCTATCTCTTCAGTCTTCCCCTATCATTTTAGTACAATTAGCGTTGTAAGGTTAAGGTAAATTCATAATTTCATATATACAATAACTTGATTGGAAGATTCATTTTCAAAATTTCCAACATATTATTAGGTACATTTAGGAATTATAATTAAAAGGCATTACACAGTGCTCTAAAATCTCAGATAGCTAACAGCACAAGAAGACGAGTCTTAACCATCTAAGCAGTATGCAATGAACCTTTGGATGTGTTGGCACCGTTTCTGTTACTGGCTGATCTACATATTTTGTTTCCGCCTGCTACATAAAGCAAAACTAAATAAATGATGTATATATGACATCATACCACTATACAATTAATGAACTAACGAATGAAATGTGCGAAAAAAGAATAATAATAATTATTATTATAATTACCTGAGAGTAATTCTTAGCATTAACTTCCACATGCTGATCATAAACTCTAAGACGCTTCTAATTAACACGAGAAAAACAAATGAATACAATACAAAAGTAATAAATAAATATCATAAAGTAAACGAGTAAATACTTACTGAATCTAAAGGCCGTGACTCAGAATCAAATACTGAACAAACAGAAATGAATCAAAATTAGTAACTTAATCAATTAATTAGTATCTCGAGTGAAAATACAACATAAATTATTAACTGATCTGATAACTGAAAGAGTTTGCACGGCTGAATTTAACATACATTGTTGTTAACGGATAACAGGAAATGTCGAAATGGATGTAAATAAATAGATCTAATAGCGTGCGGAGTTGGATTGAAAAGTACCTGAAGAATGGAATGATTTAAAGAGACCGAGCATGAAAACTAAAGGAACGAGCATAGAGAGGAACACAAGAGCCAGCACCGCAATGACAAGTCCTCTCCATCGCCGAGGAAGCGTGTACGATGACGCTCCGCCACCGCCTCCCTTCATCACACACACACACAATCAAAATCTCTCTCAATCTCTCCCTCTCTCTCTCAATCTCTCCCGCTCTCTCTCTCAAATCTCGACAATTGGAAAAAGAACACAGAGACACGCAGACTTTGTATTGATACACACACGGACTACGAATGAGATATGTTGGTCTCCCCTGAATGTATAGATACAAGAGAGTGTGTGTATCGACAGATCCGAGTTTTGCCACTGGAAGGAATAAAGTGTAATTTTTTTTCTTTACCCAACCGACTCCTTTTTTATAAATATAATATAAATATAAATTACGTACAAACCTGGAAGGGAAGGTTAATTAGGGGCTCTAAACTTGGCCGTTAGCACGTAATTCCTCGTGCCTTTGTGCCAATAATAACAAAAATATGTTAAACTAGTTTTAACTTTTAACTAATTTAAGTGCGAGCATTTTCTGTCCAAAAAAATGCCAGCATTTTTATTCATCAAATTTCATTAATTTATTAAATAATGTAATAAAATTAATTATAATATAAATTTTTTATTTATTTTAATAATTTTTATATAATGATTACAAATTAAAATAACTTATCAATTTAATAAATAATATTTAGGGTTCTAACCGACATTTCCTCCACTTCATCCGTTTCACCGTTAAGCCTCCTTCGATGTCTCATCCTCTCTTCTATTTACCAATTTCTTCAATAAAATTGAGATCTAATCTTTTTTGGATGAGATCTTATTGTGTACCTTGTTATCAAGATTGTTAATCGTGCTCATTTCTTTGGAATGTTAGTTTGTTATGTTTTGATGTTTTTGTGTATTTTGTTACAGATTTCGGTAGTTTTTTTTAAAATGATTTATATGATATTTTGAAAGATTTATAACACTCGCATCGAATATGGAACGGTGGTGGGTATCTTAAGAGCTCATCTTTCATAAAAAAAAATTGTTCATATTCTGGGGTATTTGTTACTTCAATATCCATTGATGTAACTGATAATTCTGAATATTGGGTTACAGATGACACTTATGTGAAGATCAATTATAATGCGAGTAGTTTCACAACTAGGGTATGTTGGATTACTCGAGATGTCATTGTAATATTTTTTAAATTAAAGAATTTGAATATTTTATGTGTTAAGCGATCTGAAAACAAAACAGCTATTTGTTTAGCTTGCTTTTTGTTTCACAATTAGGTTGTAATTGACAGTTCGGGAGTTTGTCACGAGGGTTCCAATATTTTAATGAATTTTTAGTTTTACGTCAAAAAAAATACATTAATAGACTTTTATCAATACAATAATAATTTATTATTTAAATTAATAATCAATAACTCCATTATTTTTTGATAGAATAATTAATATATTGATAAACTCTTTTTGAGAGGCAAGACCGAGAAATAATCAATAAAGAACTATTCAATTATTGAATTTCATGACTATGTTTAAATAAAAATATTAATTTAACATATAATTTATAAATTGATTTATTTTCATTCATGAAATAAATAAAACTAATTTATAAGTAATTTACATGTTAAATTTTGAAAAATATAAAACATGTACTTATTTTAATTTTTGCAATATAACTCCATAAAAATATACACAACCCCTTAAAAAGGCATATTTTTAATATATTTTGTTATATTATTAATTTATATATATATAATATAAAATACTAATAATTTATTCAAATTAATAATAATTTATAAAAAAATTATTTCACAAGTAATAAAATATTTATAAGTAAAAAGTAACTTTTTTCAATACTATAACTTAAGTGGAGTCTAATTTTTCTTTAATAATAGCTTAAAAATTGAATATCAAAATTCATACAAATATACAAATAAAATTTTAAATAATGGAAAATTGATTTTTTTTCTTAAAATATAAAAAATGTTACTTTTTTTCACGAACATTAGCGAAAGCTTTTCTCTTCACTTGTTCGTCCAAATGTTACTGAGCAATTTATCTATTTTTTTATTAAAAAATCTAATTTTCTAATTTTCTGTATTCGAGAACTTGGATTCTAATTTCAAATGATACATTTAAAATGACATAATTTGAGTTATCATTTCAAATTTTCATATTTGTACTGACATTTGAATGTCTTAGAATCAAATAAAATTCAAATTCTCATGATATTAATTAAATCAATAAGCTTGTTATGATTGAAAATCAAATTTTATATATTTATTTGGTTATAGTTATTATTATAATTGAAAATCAATTTTTTTGATGTTAAAATGAAATATATATTAATAATAATTAAAAATTAAAGCTAATTATTATTATATTTAATTAAAAAAATTTACTTTTATTTAAAATTAAAAAGTTGAATTATAATTATACAATTAAATATTAGCGTGCCTTGAATTTGGTCCGACAAATGTGAAGTTGGTTGGATTGAAGATAAGAAAGAAGGGAAGGGGGCGAGGCCAGAAAGCAATAAGAAGATAAAGTGGGATGTTCCTTATTAATCCTGTTTGTACAGGCAGTGGCACTTTCCATTTCCCCATAAAATTATTTACTAGTACTACTAGTTGTTCTTGCAACAACATTACCACCCATCCTCGTATTAACAAAAATTATAACATTTTTTATACTACTACTAGTAGTAGTTCAAGTGTATCTCCTTCCCTTGCTATTATTGATCAAGTTGCTGCTCAAACTCAGACCCAGACTCAGGCTGAGGCTGCTACTACTAGTCTTGGTTCGCCTTGTCTCCGTCGCCTTATCTTGCTCAGACATGCTCATAGTTCATACCCTCGTGCTTCTCTCCGAGGTATTTATATATGTACTTTCCTATTTATTTAACCTCATTTTGTGTTTCTTTCCTTTTCCGCAATCTTATCTTTTATTATACCCTATTAGAAAATAATAATATATGATCCTGGTAAGTCGGTCTGCTGACTTAAGATGCTCGAACCCCTTGTTTCCTTTTTGTGTTGAGTTTGGATGCTTGAAATTGCAAGTACAAGTTTGATGTAGTGATGTGTAGCTAATTAGGTAGCCAGTTCAGGTTAGTGGGTTGTGAAATGATGTGGTATGTGTTACTGGATTGGACCTGGGGTGTTAGGGATGAAATGACCAAATTCATGTTTTGTTACAACAAAATTTTGATATACAAGGATTCGTAGATACTCTAGTTGTAAACGTCTATCTCCTTTTCCATTCCTTTCGCCCATGACAAGGTCCTCTTCATTGCAGCATCCTTTTGGGGCTATGTTTTCCCCCAACCCCAATTAGAGAGTGAAAGTGTTCCTTGTGCAGATTACTAGACGCATAACTGAATTAGTAAAACAAACATTTTTTCTGCGTCTCAACAGTGCATAGACTAGTTTTAGACCAGGAAGTGAAATCATCCCGAGAATTAGACATTTTATAATAGAAAATTTTTTGTTTAAACTTATGGAATCATTCTAAAATTTCCATTCTCCCGATTTGTTGTTGGGAAGCACTATTTATCGTAGTCTTGGACCCGTTTGAATATTTAATAGACTTGTATGTTGTATATATAATGTAATCATCACGCAAAACACTAAGCTTGTTAGAAGAACCAACAGTACAATTCATCTTCTTTGCAATAGGATAAAAGATTCTGTATTACTTAAAAGCTCTAAGAATAATATTCTTGGTGAACCTAGTCATCACATTTTTCCAAATTACTTGATGTTGACCATGTAGGCAAGAAAATAATAATGTAACCCATGTGTTAGCATACATACAGCTGCTCTTAATTATAGGGTTAATAGGCTATTTCATCACTGAAGTGAGGGGTAACTTTCAAGCAGCCTACCGAGAGAAAAAAGCTTACAATTGAATCATTGAATTAATAAAAAATTACAAATAGAGAAGTGTAATGAGGAAAAATTTCATACCCGTGAAATTTTGTTGAATTTTAACGGAAAGTGCCACGTATGTCATCACATAGCTGCCAAATAAGTGTCCATGTAATAAAACTCTTCACACTATTAATCCAGTACTCGACCTACTCATTTGAAACCCATATAACAAAATCCCCGACATTCTTATAGGTTTCTAACCTAAATTTATATATCAGTAGAGACAAGACAATTGAGATGGTCGGAGACAAACTACTAGGAAATTAAATATAGCCATCGAATACGATCAATAAGTTTATGTATACATGCACATCATATATATATTCTTGACATCATGTATTTTTATGTGTATTTGATTTACATGGGGTGTAGTATAGCTAGGGTTTTTGATTAAGCTTGTGTATATAGTAACTATGGCCTGTGTTTCCTATGAATTGTTGATGGTGCCAAGTTATATGTTTATCATGAAACTCATGCTTAAAGTTGAGGAGCTTGAAGAATTTATGCTTGAGGATGGAGGAATGAGAGATATTAAATGGGTGGGTAATTAAAATATAACGGGTTGGAAATGTTAGGCTCTGGTTATATAGATGCTCCAGCCACATAAGATTCCAGCTCATCTTTCTGTTAAAAAGTTAACAGAACTGACGGAGAGAACCTATATGAAAGTTTTAAATTACTTAATGATTTGACTGTAAGCTTTTTTCACTCGTCAGGCTACTTGAAAGTTACCACTCACTTCAGTGATGAAATAGCCTATTAACCCCTTAATTATATGTGATGGACATTCAGATCCAGGTGCTTGTTAAGTTTTATTTAACATCTTAACTCATGGGATCAAATGAATTCCAGGATGACCACCAAACTGAAGAAAAAGGAGGCAGAAATGCATAATTTGTACATTAAACCTGTTTAGATTTCATACATTTGATCCTTAGAGTTTGCAGTTGCATTGTAATACGGATGTCTAAATGAGTGGAGAAATGCTTTATCTGTATTGGAATTCATACTTGATAATGGTAATTGTATTGAGTTCTAATAACAATTCATCAACCTGTGTATAATATTCATAAGAATACTCGAAGCGAAGATGTATGAACTTGGGTTGGTAATGCAAACCATGTTCCTGTGTTGGAGCTTGTATTAGCTTTTGTTTACCATGCGCTCTCTAAATTGTAAAAGTGTGTATGCAAAAAAAATACATCCCAGTTCTTCGAGCAAGCTCCAGTAGCTGCGTAGATAATTTTATCTTTATGTAGTGTCAATTTCTTGGATCATAAATAAAATTTCCATTCTCTGTCATTTATAGATCACGATCGGCCTCTGAGTGAAGCTGGAGAAGCTGATGCTATCAAAGTTTCTCAGAAGCTTTATCAGTTGGGCTGGGTTCCTGAATTGATTTTATCTAGGTTAGTGCTTTTATATACGCATTGCTTCATAAATCAACATTTAGTCATCTATCCGTTGTACCGGGGAATAAATTGCACAAAACTGGTTATTAACAAACAACATGTTCTGTATAGTGATGCAGTGCGAACAAGGGAAACACTTAAGTGCATGCAGGATAAAGTGAAAGAGTTGTCTGAAGCTGAGGTACATTTTATCCCAAGCTTTTATTCTATTGCAGCAATGGATGGACAGACTGCTCAGCACCTTCAACAGGCTATCTGTAAATATGCACGAGATGAGACACTTACAGTTATGTGAGTTCTGCTGACTGTTACAGCTTCTTTGGACGTTCCATCTTGTAGGTGAGGTTCTTGTGTGTACTTCAGGTACATCATGACCTGCCATAAGAATGGAATGGAGATTGCTGGTAGTGTTTCTACAGTTTCTTAGTTGAATGTTATGGATGCTTTTATGGTGTTACTTAAAGTATGCCCCCCAACCCATATTTAAGCGCAGGACCAGATTTACTCTTCGCTCATGGTAGAGTATTACATTGCTGAAATTTATGAGTGAATAAAATAGCCATCGGTGTTTTCAAAAGTTCTCAGATATTATCCAAAGGAAATGCAATACTAACATTTCTCTCCTATGTAAGTTACAAAGATTTTATTGTCACTGGTGATGAAAGATCTTTGTCCTCCTGAAGCTAAGAAAATTTTCTTTTCTTACTTCTCCAGGTTTTTCTTAGCATGTCTTCTAATATAATAACATTTTTTTGATAGTAATGTTCCCTTTGTTTTAGTATATAGTTGGGACTGGATTTTCTCTAACGATCTTCTTGGGCAGAGAAATGCAGTTATAACACTTTTGCTGTACCTTTTACCAAAACAAGTGATATTGAAAGATTTGGTTATTTTAGAACTTTCTGATTTGGACTTGTGACTCTTTCAGCATAGCCAATAGGTTTATATGGTTCCACCATTTCTCTATTAGTTATTTACATATATGCATGCAAGATTTTACATATATTATGCATACAAGATTCTTGTGCGTCTTCTAAAATGAATGAACAAGTAACTGATATTGGAGTTACACAGGTGTATGGGACATAACAGGGGATGGGAGGAGGCAGCCTCAATGCTCTCAGGTGCCTCTATTGAGCTGAAGACTTGCAATGCTGCTTTGCTGGAGGTTTCTGGAAATTCATGGGAAGAGGTTAATATTATTTTGATTTTTTTATAAATCATTAGTTAAAATTGTGATTCATGTTAATTGTTGATTTAGTAGAGGAAAAATCATTTATGGATTATAGTTACACTTGAGTGGACATTAATAGGTCAAATATATCCTATCGTGTTAGATATTTTAGTGTAATTGGATTGACTAGTTGATCAATGTGATTGTAATATTTCATCCAACAAGTCGGGAGAGTGCGGAGTGCATGCTTGTTTGAGTATATTATGATTTCCGGTATTGACGGGGGTCCGAGGGCAGCGCCCCAATGAGGTCCAAAAGTTATGTCTTTTAGACACAACTGCAGAACTCAAAAACATGTCTTTTGGACATGTCTTTGGACATATCTTTAGACATGTCTCATGTCTTTAGACATGTCTCATGTCTTTAGACATGTCTGTTGGACACCTATATAGTACTTGCAAGTTTTTTGGTCATGGGAATGAGAAAAAGGGTTGTAGAAATCACACAAAATACATAATCATTCTCTGTTCTTGCATTCTGATTTTATCCGGTTGAAAAGTTTGGATAACCACAAAATTGTTTCAATATGAAATTGTTTGTCGAGACTTCAGAATAATCCAAGTTATCATCAACTTTTCACTACAAAGATTGAAACAAATTTATTATCTGAAGATGACGAACAACGAATCTGCAAAAGACATGACTAGCAAGTTTGCAAAACTGGACAAGTTTGAAGGACATGATTTTAGAAGATGGCAGAAGAAGATGCATTTCTTGTTAACCACACTAAAAGTTGTGTACGTTTTGAGTACTCCAATGCCAGAAATGATTGAGAAGGAAACTATAGAACAGACTAGAAGACGCTGCAAATGGGAGAATGATGACTATATCTGCCGCGGTCACATCTTGAACGGTATGTTTGATTCTCTTTTTGATATATACCAAAATGTTGAGTCTGCAAAAGAATTGTGGGATTCCCTTGAATCCAAGTACATGGCTGAAGATGCTTCTAGCAAGAAGTTTCTGATTAGTAATTTTATTAACTATAAAATGGTTGATACTAAACCGGTCATGGAACAGTATAATGAACTGTCAAGGATTTTGGGACAGTTTGTTCAACACGACATGAAAATGGATGAATCCATTTCGGTTTCTAGTGTTATAGACAAACTGCCACCATCATGGAAGGATTTTAAACACACCCTGAAACATAATAAGGAAGATATGACTCTTGTTCAACTTGTGAGTCACTTCAGAATTGAAGAGGCTTTAAGAGCTCAAGAAGTTGAGAGTAATTCTAAGGGTAAGAACCAAGTTGGTAACTCTTCTGTAAATATGGTTGAAGATGGTGGATCTTCTAAGAATTCAAACAAAGACAAGGGTAACAAGAGGAAATTTAAAGGAAATAACAGCTCTTCCAATAAGAAACCTAAATTGGCATGTTGGAAGTGTGGCAAACCTGGTCATTTCAAGAAGGATTGTCGAGTTGGTAAAGGCAAGCATAATGCTGGTCCAAGTGGATCTAAGGATCCAGAAAAGCACAAGGTCAGATTTTAATACAAAATTATAATTCGGGGCAGAATTATGTGTCACTAATTTCCGAGGCATTCTATGTGCAGGATGATAATGTTGCATGGTGGATTGATTCAGGAGCAACAAGTCATGTGTGTAAAGATCTTCGTTGGTTTAAAGATTTTCGACCAATCGAAGATGGATCTATGTTAAAGATGGGAAATGTTGCAACTGAACCAATCAAAGGACTAGGAAATGTAAAGTTTATTTTTACTTCTGAAAAATGTGTATTATTAAATAATGTGTTGTATGTTCCCGGGATTCGAAAGAATCTCTTGTCTGGTGTTGTATTAAATAATTGTGGTTACAAACAAGTGTATGAAAGTGACAAGTATATCTTGTCGAAACATGATACTTTTGTTGGTTTTGGTTATTTATGTAATGGTATGTTTATGTTGAATGTAAATATTTCATTTGTTAATGAGTCCGCTTGCATGGTTTCTAATAGTGCTAGCAATAATTTGAAAAAATCTGAATTGTGGCATGCTAGATTAGGACATGTACATTATAAACGAATAAAGGATATGTCTAAAATGAGTCTCATACCTGCTATTGATGTAAATAATGAGAAATGTAAAACATGTATGTTAACCAAGATAACCAGAAAACCTTTCAAGGACATAAACAGAATTTTCGAAGTATTGGAACTGATATATAGCGATTTATGTGATTTTCATGCTACACCTTCGTTGGGAAATAAAAAGCATGTCATTACTTTTATTGACGATGCATCTAGATATTGCTATGTTTATTTGTTGCATGCTAAGGATGAAGCTCTTGATAAATTTAAAATCTATAAAGAAGAAGTAGAACTACATAAAAGTACTATGATTAAAAATCTACGTATTGATAGAGGATGTGAGTATTATGATCCAGTATATTTTCAATCTACTGGTATAATACATCAAACCACAACTCCTTATACACCACAACAAAATGGTGTAACAGAAAGGAAGAATAGGACTTTAAAAGAAATGGTTAATTCCATGTCCTATTCGGGTTTAAGTGAAGGTTTTTAGGGTGAGGCTATGTTAACAGCCTGTTATTTATTGAATAGGATTCCTAGTAAGAGGAATAAAATTACCCCTTATGAACTTTGGTATAAAAAGCCACCAAAATTGAGTTTTTTGAGAGTTTGGGGATGTAGAGCAGTTGTAAGGCTCACTGAACCCAAAAGGAGAAACTTGGGTGAAAGAGGTATAAATTGTATTTTTATTGGGTATGCTGGGCATTCCTATGCATATAAGTTCTATGTATTAGAATCTTATGATTATGTATCTGTGAATACGGTTATCAAGTCAAAAGATGCCGACTTTGATGAAAATAGATTTACATCTATACCTAGACCAAGAGACATGATTCATAATTCTTTCAGTAGGAACCCAATTCAAACTGAAGATGTTCCTGGACCTTCTGAACCAAGGAGAAGCACTAGAGCTAGGAAAACCAAATCTTTTGGATCTGATTTTCAACTTTATTTAGTTGAAGGTTCAAGAGATGAGATTGAGTCTGAGGACCAATATTGTTTTATTATTGAGGAGGATCCAAAAATATTTAACGAAGCAATGACATCAAGGGATGTTGCATTCTGGAAAGAAGCTATTCAGGATGAGATGAATTCTATCATGAATAATAATACATGGGAATTGAGTGATCTACCTCTTGGCTATAAAGCATTAGGAAACAGATGGATCTTCAAAACAAAAATGAAAGTGGACGGTACCATAGATAAATTTAAAGCCAGATTGATTATACAAGGCTTTAGGCAAAAGGAAGGGATTGATTACTTTGATACTTATGCTCCTGTTGCTAGGACTTTTACTATCAGGTTGTTGATAGCACTTGCATCTATACACAACCTTGTAATTTATCAGATGGATGTGAAAACTGCATTCTTGAATGGTGAATTAGATGAGGAGATTTATATGAAACAACCGGAAGGGTTTGTTATGCCTGGTAGTGAGAACAAGGTGTGTAAGTTAAATAAATCATTGTATGGTTTGAAACAAGCACCAAAAGATTGGCATCAAAAATTTGATAGTGTGGTTCCGTCTAATGGTTTTCTTCTTAATCAAGTAGACAAATGTGTATATAGCAAGTTTGATGCTTTTGGTAAAGGAGTTATAATTTGCTTATATGTGGATGATATGTTGATTTTTGGTACTGACCAAAATCAAGTGGATAAAACCAAGAAATTCTTGTCATCTAACTTTGACATGAAAGACTTGGGGGATGCTGAGGTGATTCTTGGTATAAGGATCAAGCGTGAGAACAATAGTATTTCAATTTCTCAATCTCATTATGTTGAGAAGATTCTAAATAGATTTAACTTTAAAGATTGTTCTCCAGTTAGCACTTCTATTGATCGTAGTATTAAACTCCTACTTAATAAAGGAGTTGCAGTATCTCAACTTGAATACTCCAGAGCTATCGGTAGCCTCATGTATGCCATGATCCGCACTAGGCCAGATATAGCCTATGTTGTTGGAAAGCTTAGTAGGTATACTAGCAAACCTAGTTCACATCATTGGCAAGTTTAAACCGAGTGTTCAAGTACTTAAAAGGAACCATAGATTATGGTTTGACTTATACTGGATTTCCTTCGATTCTCGAAGGTCATTCAAATGCAAGTTGGATTTGTAATAAGGAAGTTCATTCTTCTACAAGTGGATGGGTATTCCTTCTTGGGGAAGGTGCTGTCTCTTGGGCATCAAAGAAACAGACTTGAATTACTGACTCAACAATGGAATCTGAGTTTGTGGCGTTATCGGCAGCTGGTAAAGTAGCTGAATGGCTAATAAATCTGATATATGAAATTCCATTATGGCCTAAACCGATATCACTCATATCTATCAGATGTGATAGGGAGTCTGCCATGGCCAATGCTTATAGACAAGTGTACAAAGGCAAGTCTAGACACTTAGGTGTTAGACACAGCATGATTCGTGAGCTTATCACGCATGGTGTTATATCAGTGGAGTTTATAAGAACTCAACATAATCTAGCCGATCATTTAACCAAAGGGTTAAGAAGAGATCTTGTGTACAAATCGGCTGTAGGGGTGGGATTGAAGTCCATCAAAAATCTCTCATGTTGAAATACCCAATTCCCATCTAATTTGACGTTAGGTGCTGAATTCAATGTGGAAAGCTTAACATCCAGAGATTGGAACACATTAATAGTATCATCCCAAGGTATGTGTTCAGACTTGCAAGTTGAGGAGGTTGAAGTTTATCTTCTTAATAGTTCTTTTGAAAAATTGCATATGCAAGTGCGAGAATAAAAGAGCTACCTATTTGAGCATGAAGTTTAGCCGCTTCAAGAAGCTAGGACTTGGCTTTATTATGCTTATGAAGGATTAAGACACAAGGCTAGTAAAAGATAGTGTCAAGTAAGAACATTTGAGAATGTAAATTTATGTGTATATTATCTTCATGTATTCATTATGAATAATAGAGGTTCAATCATTTGTGACACCTTGATATTCGAATATTTGGAATGTGTAATATACTAATATAAAATTCAATCGTCATGATATTTCATTTATGCATAAGTTTGTTGTGATTTTGTTTTAGTTAATCATGGATTACGCTAAAATGAGGGAGAATTGTAAGATATTTTAGTGTAATTGGATTGATTAGTTGATCAATGTGATTGTAATATTTCATCCAACAAGTCGGGAGAGTGCGGAGTGTATGCTTGTTTGAATATATTATGATTTCCGGTATTGATGGGGTTCGGGGGCAGCGCCCAGCGGGGTCCAAAAGTTATGTCTTTTAGACACAACTGCAGAACTCAAAAATATGTCTTTTGGACAGGTCTTTGGACATGTCTTTAGACATGTCTCATGTCTTTAGACATGTCTGTTGGACACTTATATAATACTTGCAAGTGTTTTGGTAATGGGAATGAGTAAAAGGGTTGTAGAAATCACACAAAATACATAATCATTCTCTGTTCTTGCATTCTGATTTTATCCGGTTGAAAAGTTTGGATAACCACAAAATTGTTTCAATCTGAAATTGTTTGTCAAGACTTCATAATAGTCCAAGTTATCATCAACTTTTCACTACATATCGTAAGGGAATTAATGCCGTTTGGTCATCAGGGTAAAAGTGTCATATTTTAAGTACCAATAGTTATCTTTCCTTGTGGGTCTAAGCATATAAAGCTTTTTTTTTTCAATATGGAAAAAATCCAAAATAAGTTGTGATTGTTGTTTGTGTATAAATCAAACCACATATGAACTATTTACAATGTACTGGGTGCTAAACACTACTAGCGGACAACTTGTATTTTAGATTTTTAATATGTTAGCAAACAAAATAATATTTACTTTCAAATATTTCGATATGTTAGTTACCATACTGTTTTTCTTTAACAGGGGCTTATTGATTGAACAATATTGCTGCTTTTCATTCAGTTTTATCGAACAGTTATTTTTCTTTGTTGGAATTTTCCATTAACCAACTTTCAGTCCATCCTGCCCAACAAATATAGAGTTCAGCTATTGTTATCAGCCATATTTCATCTGACTTTAGTTCGTAGATAGTATCTGTTGGTTTTCTGTTTTGTCGCTTGACTTGATGCTGTAAACTGCAGGCATTTTCTTTGGCAGGGTTTGGTGGGTGGAAGCTACAACACATTGTAAAACCAAATTCTAATGTAGGTGAAGTTGGTCAGCTGTCCTGACAACTCGATAAAGTTGTTAGCATTAATCTATGTTAATGCTTCTCAGCATTGATTGTGTTTGAATCAGGGATATAGTCTGTGAAATTGTGATATGATGCTGATATGTTGTAGTAAAATTAATATGCTTGCTAGATTGAGATTTTATTATTAGCATAGATAGTTTAATGAAAACATATTAATTTGTTAATTTCAGTATACCTCACAGGAAAAAAATGAAATAATGACTTTTTGGTGAAGATGTCAGAAGTAACGATTTTAGAAATTCGGGCCAACTTTGTCGATTTGGATATCCATTTGCTTGTCCTATTCTAGAATACTCTTCAAATTCATGTCCGCGAGAAAATTTGGAACTTCAAAATACTATGTATCTTATACAGTACTTGTATAAATGGGATCCACATTTCAAAAAAGTATATATACTATTCATTAATTTTGATCAGTCAATTCAAAAGTTGTTTTTGTAATTTCTTTTCAAGAAAATTATTATTTTTGCTCTTTATTTTTAAAAATCATGATCATTTTTTTAAAAAACACTATCGTATTTTATAAGTTCATGGTAAATATTGCTTTCCCCATATTCTGTCCAATAAATTCTATATTTAACATGGCTCTAAAATATGCTAATCATTATTATCACACTGTTCTCCTAAATTATTCGGCTTTTATAGAATCCAATCATCCAAGTTTGGGCAAATATACACGTAAAGTACTAAACTAAAAAAGTGCAGGGTTCAACTATTATGGTATTAAGATCGTACACGATGACCATTAAACCAACTAAATTGACCGGATTTCAGCCCACTCTCCTGCAGGGGAAGGTGAATGCCAAGTCAAAACCTTAACCACCAAAGTTATGGAAAAAATTATATCGAGCATTGAGTCAAACTTAATAGAGAGGAAAATACTCATATGATAACCAGAACCCAGAGGAACAATGTGAAAACTCTTCTTTAATTCGTATGCGACCTTGGTTTATCAAAATCATATATCAAAACAATCAATTGTAACTACACAATCAGGCGAAAATTTGAATTTTTTTTGAATCGGTTAACATTAGAGGGTCAATTAATACATCTAAATTTAAAAATAAAAATTTTGAGATCCCAAAATTGTCAATTGTAAATTTGAAATTTTTATAGTTATATAGTGGTCAACTCTCAATAACTAACCTAACAAAAACATCTTCTAATATTTGTGGGATGTTTACAGTTTTGGGGTTGTTGCACTCGAAATTATTGCTGGTAAGAAGTAACATCGAGTATCATCCAGACGATAACTACAGTTGTCTTCTTGATTCAGTAAGCTAGCTTAAATATATTAGCGGGTGTTGACCCTATATGTCACAATTTGGGGAGAAAATGCCCTAAATGGCACACCCCAAAAAATGACCCTAAATAGCACTCCAAAACGCTACATTGTGTAGAGTTTTGAAGAGAAAAAAAAATCTCCCCAAAACGCTACTTGAAGTTGCGTTTTTTAGCCTAGAACCCAAGATAAAGTTGCGTTTTTCCCAGAAAAAAATAAAAAAAGTGCAAAACGCTACACGAAGTAGCGTTTTCACCATTTCCCAACACGCCACACTATATAGCGTTTTGGAGTGCTATTTAGGGCCATTGTTACGAGTTGTGTCATTTAGGACATTTCCCCCCCAAATTGTGACATATAGAGCCTTTTTTCTATATTAGCAGCATACTTTCAAATACTTTTAGTTATGTCTATTAATCCTTCTCCAACAGTTCAACTTCAAAATATTGTTTTTCCAGCTCTTAACATACATGAAAATGGGAATCTGATAGAGCTAGTTGATCCGATGTTGGGTTCAAATTATAACATGAAAGAGGCAATTAGAATGATCAAAGTGGCTCTACTAATACAACTCCAGCACTTAGGCCATCTATGTCTTCTGTAGTGAGCATGCTTAATGGTGATATCAGTATTCAGAAGATATACATGAATCCAGATATAATTTATAAATAGTATGCTGTCTCACGTGAGTATTTTTACCATGTAGATTTTTATTTGGAACGATAAATTGTGTTGTTTTATGCGAGTTTGTTTTTTATCCTTTCTTGTTTCTGAAAAAACAAGTAGTGTATTTATAAGCATGTTAGTCAAATTTTAGCCGGAACAAACAAATTAAAAGAAAGCCTCTACTTGTATACAATTACACAATATACATGTAACTTATGAAACAAATTAAAATTCTATAGGATCATGTGATTCTACATTATATTTATTATATTACTTAAAGTTGAAAGACATTCAAACTATTAAATCCACAAATAATATTTATAAATGAAAAAACCATTCAAACCACATGGATATTATATACATTGCACCCAAAGAGAAAAAGAACAAATTACATTAATTATTTGTTGGTAAAATGAATTATATATAAATTCCATTAAGCATTTATCGTTTAAAGCCATTACAACGTCAACTGATGTTCCCAGCACAAGCAGGGACAACACCAACCCTGCAACTAACATCGAGCACTTATTATTATCCTCTCCCATTCGAGAATATTAGTATTTTTTATTATTGCATCAACATCTGCATGCTTAATTTATATATATACTTGTCTCATTTAACCAAACCCACTCATTCTTCACATTTCAACGCCTCAAATTTAGGTCATTGTGTCTTGCATTTGCCTCAAAAACATTCTCAACCACATATCTAGTTTACTTATATTATCGCCATCTCGTTTATTAATCCTAGAAATTTAACTTACTATTTTTATTACCACTTAAAATATTCTGCAGGTTAATGTAAACCCATGAATTGGACACACATAAACCATCCAAGTAACAAAATGGACAGTCAACCACAATGTCTCTTACTCTACTATTCTTATATTGCTCATCAATCCTGGCCAACTTCAACAAACAAAAATATAATTCTGCAAAACAAAGGGTATGCAGATAATACTCCAACCAATGAATTCAATAGTTTGTCAAAATAACATATGTAGAAGCCGTGTTCAGTAAGATAACAAATGGTAGCATATCCTTCTTGCCACCACTTAAACCATTTGATAACTGTATTCGTACAACTTGCTAAAACAATTACACTCTTCTTTTATGGTAAAAATACAAATAAAAATATTAACTCCACTTGTGCAAAACAAAAGGCTTTGCTGAAGATATGTCGAAATCCCCTGTGTGCACCCCTTAGACAAGCATGTTAGCTGACTCGGGCTTCAAAATCGATTCCTGTAGATCTGAATTAATGGGAAACAGCTGATTTTGTGCATATTGTGCCATTAATTGATCCACAAGCACTAGAGCTACCATACTTTCCACCATAGGCACAGCTACACCAACCAACCAAAATAATTGTTAACAAATTAAATTTGTAAGTTTCTCACCTAGTTTCCTTCTATTATGCAAATGATATGCAAACATATAGATATTTGAACAAATGAATAGCAATGCACATGCCAACATCTAAACTTTAGCATGAACTGCATATTTCAAGCTAACAAAAAAATAATTTCATTTGGTACGTACCTCTGGGGACAACACAAGGATCATGGCGACCACGAGCAATAAGCTCTGTCTCGTTTTTATCCCTGGTCACTGTATTCTGTTTCTTCTGCATAATCAACATAGTAACAAGCATAAGGTTACTTTATCGAATGTATAACTGAAAGGGGAGTCGAATTTTGTTTTATTACACTGTACACATTTAAACTCCTCTCAAAAGATAAATTAAGCAATTTTTTTACATTTTTGGGTATGGTCAATTACAAGAAATTTAGATACTTTCATATATTTTAGCCCTTGAAGTTTGGAATTCGTATGGTTTGACCCTTTTTCATATATTTTGTTCTGAAATAACCTTTGCCGAAATCTGAAAAAATAGCCTGATTTTGGGAAAGTCATCTACCGACTCATCAGAAATCTCTTTACATATTGTGATGTGCTTGAAGAATTTGACAAAAATATCTAATTGTACATATTTTCAGAAAAAATAATATGAAAATGGATCGAACCGTAGGAATGCAAAACTTCGAGGGTCGTACAATACATATCTTTACTTTAGGTGTTCATGTGTACAACTAGAGATACTTCGATGGCCAATATATTAATAACCTATGTTTTTATGACGTAATTGACATGCTCAGTAACATTGGAACACCTAAAATTACTATATTTTCAGCCTCTATTAAACCTTGATATATCTAATTGCTATATATGATCCTATACTGCCCATTATTTGCTTCTTTAATCATGCAACATTCTCATTCGACAATTGCATAGTTTAATAAGAATAAATATAAAATACATTTGTATCCATATATCACATTCTTTCAATAATCCCATGTAACAAAATAATTTTAACCAAACATCGTTTTCCATGCAGTTATATCAATACCTTTTAAGTGACAAACCATATTTTATTTCAAGTACAGAAAAATACATTAGAAAATGCCAACACCAAGTTTTTGTACCCGATTCATCTTAGATGAGAGCAACTACTATTATAAACAACACAACGGCTAGCAAAACTTAAAACCCTTATACAAGACTCACACCAGGACATATGTACCACATTTTTATATTGTTTTTACTTCATCATTCACAAACCAGTCCACCATTCATTAATTACGTAAACTGGAAAAAGAAACCTCAAACATCAAACATAAGTTTTGTGTTACTATATGCACATATTTAAGTGTTTTTGGAGGACAAGGGAGGATGTTGACAAGACACCAGAGATAAAACTTACTCCAATTGTAGATGTTGGCTTGAAGGCTATTCTCATAGTGATGATTTCTCCATTCGATATGCCACCCTGCACATTATCATACATTCATAAGACATAATGAACTACATTTAAATATAGCAAATAATAATTCCACTGACAAAACCAAATACATGAACACGATCAACTACCTGTATCCCGCCAGACCGATTTGTTCTAGTCCTGATACGACCATGTTCATCTCTAAAAAATTCATCATTGTGCTCGCTCCCGGTCAAAAATGTACCTGACAAATGGTCTCATTTAGAGGCATAAATATATGGAATCCAGAATATGTATTCATCAAACAAAACCACTCGCAAAATTGATATGATTTTCCACTGATAATTACAAGAGTCGGCTGGATAAAAAGTATCAAAAACACATACTAATATACTACTGACCTGAAAACCCACTACCAATCTCAAAACCTTTTGTTGCAGGCAACGACATAGCAGCTTTAGCAAGCTCAGCTTCAAGTTTATCAAATACCGGTGTCCCAAGACCCTATATAAAATCAATTTTGAAATTTCAGGCAGGCAACAGCCATGCAATTTGTCTGAGCATGTCTGCAAGGGAACATACAGCTCAGGGGAAGGGGGTGATAAAGAGGGAACTTACACGTGGGACATTTCTCACGATGCAGGTTACAACACCACCAACAGAATCACCCCTCACTCGAACCGCATCAATAGCAGCAATCATCTTTTCAGCATACTCAGGATGTGGGCATCGTACGATGTTACTCTCTATCTAATATATACAGAGATTTCACCGTCAAATTATATAAAAGAAAGAATATAGTCAGGAGGGGTGAATTTTACCGAAAATATCTTTAACATTTTGGTGATGTCTATTGAATAAATGTTATAATGACTAATACATAATTCAAATATTGATTTACGTAACTGAGACCTGAAGACACAAAAAACTGAACACCGTCTTATATAATAACACAAGTCAGTATCTGATATACAAAGCGTGCACATTAAAAAAATATTTTTTTGAAGTGCAAGATGATTTGCTTGGCTTAAAGTTATATTTTGTTATTGAGACCCCGTACCTACAAGTCCTAAAACTTCTTAACCCAACATGGACAATTCCAAGACTTTTCGAGAATAAATAAGATCCTCTCATACCCCTTCTCCCCCCCCCCCCCCAAAAAAAAAAAAATCCATCAAAATGATATAACTATCTAGTAATAGAACTAAGGATCACTCTCAACTTCGTAACTTCAGCCTTTATATCTTTCAGCATAACCATTATCATTATAGTACGGGAAAAAATACCTGTTCCAGAGTCAGACTCTCATGATCAACCAAATCCTCTGGTAGTACAACCTTGTGGGCTTGAGAAACATAAGCAAAAACCTGATATAAATTAAGAATTGTTACAAACGCGTGGGCGGCAACGCCGGCAAGTACATCATATAATATGTTAAATGTATGCTAATACACTACAGTGCTCATTATAATTTATATTTCTCTGGGGGGAAGAGGGTTTGAAGGAGAAGATGATACTAGTGATTAACCTCAGATGCCTGGATTCTGAAGACTTTCTCTTGGCTAATTTTAACTAAACAAACTGACTCATGCAGTAACATATGAACGTTTCTACTAAATTATTGATTCAGTTAAAACTTAAGAGGTGGTCTTGGGTCAAATTAGAGTATACCCTCAACAGTCAATTTTATACATTACTTTTGGATGTCTACAAGAATTCTTAAGTGTAAATCAGAAATATACCAAACTCAGTGGCAAAAATAACTTGTTATTCGGAGAGTCAGACAGATTTCATGGTCACATGAAGAAACAATACAAGTTGGTGATATGAAAAAAATAATATATGATTGATACTATACGTCTATAGTCCACATACCTATTTTGGGTAAATCATAAATGTGTCACTGTACATCATTCTCAATCAAAACAATTAAGTCTCAAAGTGGAAACTTGTTACCATCATCTCTTTGAGATTAAACCCACCTCAGTTCCCGAAAATAGTTTGAGAATTTTCTTGGCAACAGCTCCAGCTGCAACTCTCCCGATAGTTTCTCTTGCTGATGATCTTCCACCTCCCTAGATTAGATAACATCACAATGTGTCTAAGAAAGCTTTTTCAAAATGAATTCATTCTTCGGAACAGATTCACAGTTGATTGAGATTGCTCAGAAAAAAGTTACCTGTACTGATCTCACCCCATACTTGAAATCATATGTTGCATCAGCATGAGAAGGCCTATAGGCTTTTGACATTTCAGAATAATCCTGAAAAGC
This sequence comes from Oenanthe sinensis, assembly GCA_028671895.1. NCBI lineage: Eukaryota > Viridiplantae > Streptophyta > Magnoliopsida > Apiales > Apiaceae > Oenanthe > Oenanthe sinensis. The sequence goes on along the minus strand of CM053811.1, from coordinate 8,966,280 downwards.
TCAAAGGACAAGTGTAAATTTTGTGATGATAGTAACCAATTATGAAGGCTAGAAATTTTTAGCCATAGAAGTTTACAATACAAGAGATGATTGTAAAGATTCTATGATGGTATTTTGTAATTTGGGTAATATTGCAGGTATTACTAAAAGCATGCAAACTGATTCAGCATCCACAGATTTTCCTAATATTATAAATGAATAAACTAATTAACTAACTATTTTCTAGTGGCTATATCAAAAGCAAGCCCCTCTGCCATCCTTTTTCGGCAGTCAGTATCCTAAGCACAACTGAACATAAACCAAGAGCACAAAGGAAAAAAGGTAAAAGCCAACTATAATAATTAACCTAGTAAGTAAAACAGAACCCTGTTCATAAAGTAAGTTCAATAAAAGACCATTTTAACCTGTTACCCAAATTTCTTTTCTGTTTATTTCTTTTTTCAGATTTTTTGCTCTTTCCTAAATCAAATATAAATAATAGAATTGGGTACTCACATTTCCTCTTTGATCCGTATTGGGTACCTTTACCATGATTGGAGTGCCAGTGGTCAATCCTGCACTTAATGCACCAGTAATTAGGCAAGTTCAGGAAGACAACAAACTAATTATAAAACTAAATTAAGAATGCAAAGAAACACTAATTTTTATTTATTACCATCAGAAACACCAGAATATATACAGCACGTGTCAGTCTCTTTTCTAGGGGTAGTAATACGGCTCTGACCTGGTCTCCTGCATGGGAAGAGCTTGACTGTAACCAAATAGTTTTTAAATGCCAAAAAATATCAGCAAGTAGGTCATGCGCAACTTAATTTAAATCCTCTTACAGGCCCTTCTGACACTGGTCTTCTTTTTGTGGTGATAATGATATATAAACTTAAGGGTACAAAAAAACTTATTCAGCTCTAAGTTCTGAAATAAAAAGCACTTAGGCCCACACAAACCCATTATATAAGCCTTGTGTGCTTCCTTTCAAGAGTGAGGTCTCCTAATGTTAATGGGTGAGATTATTTAATCTCAACATCATACTTGGATCAGAAATTTTCCTCATGATTATCAAATATAATAATAATACTTGTTTTTCCCTCAATTCATCTTGAAATTTTTCTAGCATTACAAATTTGCAATTTTCAAGAGAACAGTTTCACTCCAAAATAGATAATTTGGACCACCATAATGAATAGAAGTAGATCTTTCATAATCTTAATATCACCACTTAGTAGCAAACATAAAAAAATGTTCCTAGCAGGGAAAAGTGGTAATCCGTACTCTTAAAACTACATTTTAAAAAAACATGAAACACGGTATATCTTTAAGATGAGATATGGTTTCATTTTAATACTAGTGTAACTGTATAAAGCTTCTATTCTTCCCTTTTCTGTAGGACTCATAGACATATTTTTTAGTGCGGAAGGTATTCGAGGCAGCCACATTTAAGGAACTTTAAGGGTTTTTGTTTTGTGTGGGCATGTCAAGAAGTTAACGGCTTATGACGGTTCTAACATATTAAAAGCCGAGCAAAGATAATGTACAAGTACCTCCTATCTAGATCTACTTGCATGTCCTCTTCACAGAGAGGCAAACGAGCGGGACAACCATCAATCACACAACCAACACCACCACCATGTGATTCACCAAATGTCGTAACGCGGAAATTTGTTCCAAATGTACTTCCAACGGCTTGTATCTCTGTAAAATAAGTACAAATTAAAACTGAAGTTCTAATTTTAATCAACCACTAAATTTCATAAAGCAATGCTAAACCATGATATTCCTATATGGACCAGCAACCACGAAGTTGAAACCAAAGAGAAAAAAAGAATTTTATAAACCAACAGAGCGTGTTTAAAAAAAAAAATCTAGATCATTGCAGAGTTCTTAACCCTGAAGCCTGAACAGTTACAAGGAAGCTTTTATACTATTGTTTAGTCAGAAATTGATTGTTAACTAAGTAGAGAAACTACTATATAACCATACAACCAACTCCAGATCAAAATGCAGGTAAGAAAACAAATTAAATTGCTCTACTATTCTAATTTTAATAAGAGAGGTACCAATGCATGGAAAGAAGCATTAAAACAACATAAGCATGTCAAACAATGATTTATACCGCCAACACGTTTACATAACATGTATTCGCTAGAGATAAAACATAATTACGTCAAACAATGACTTATCAACCCACATTCACACAAATTCAATAGCTTCTAATTTTTACCCGGCATACATTGATTTATCAAAGTGGCACTTTAATTCAATAGCTTCTAATTTTTACCTGGCATACATTGATTTATCAAAGGGGCATGCATTCAATAACTAACGCATAAATGGCTATAGCTATTGTTATATCTAAGTTAAAACACATGTACCAAATTTATATCCCTTTATTGTTCTAATAAAATATGATGTGGCAAGGATGTCAATAGCCATCTTTGATTCTATATCCATTTCTACTCAAATTTTCATTCAATAGCAACTATGCATTGGAGTGATCATTTTGTTAACCTACAGTAAGACCTCATTAATTAACAACCTCGGAAATCAATTTTTTTAATTTACCGAGCTTACTGATTTATTTGAGGTTAAAATACACAAGTGCCTCTATTATTTTATTGAGTGTTAATTAATCGAGATTCTACTATAGCTTTATATTTTCTGTATGCATTCGATTACAGCTATGCTCCTACGTATCGGACTAGCTCTAATCACAATCAGTCAAATATAATACATTTTAGTTTACAAATAGACTAAAAATTCAATCTTTCACCAATAATCAACTAAAATCATTAAAATAACAACAAAATGAGAGAAAAGTGTACTCAAATGCAAAAAATAGATACAATTGCTAAAAAATCGAATCGAATATCGAGAAATTAAGCTCGAAAACTCACCGAGCTTTCGGTAATGAGAGTGGCGCGGAGAGTAGCGGAGAGTAGAAGAAGTGAAATTGCGAAGATCCGAGTGGAGAAAAGATCCGAAACGAGACGATCCGTCGCAATTCGGAGCTCCGAGAAACGGCTTTGTTAAGAGAGATGAAGACATTGTCGCCGTTAGAGACCAGAAGAAGAGATGGTTATGATGTGTATGTATGTGTATGTGTATGTGTATGCGTGTACATAATTGAAATGAAAATGGAGAGGGGTTGGTGGGAAATAGTAGGCGTGTGTGTGTGTGTTTGTTGAGAGCTAGAGGTACCTAACTTAAATAAATCAACAAATTTTCTTGAAATTATATTAACATTCGAATAAAGAGCGCGATGAGATTGCTCAAGTGGTATGGGTTTATTTCTTGTCGTCCCAGGTCCTGGGTTCGATTCTCGCTCACCTCCGAGATTTGTTAGAACAGATACTCATATTGTAAGGCATATAAGCCAAATTAGTTAAAAAAATATTAACATTCGAATACTCATTTTGCAATCAAATTTCAATATTCAATAGTTTCATGAACAAAATACATAATGATAGAATAAGCTTCACAAATCACAACAAAGTTAAATGTTGTTTAATTTATTTTATAAATATTTTATAAATTAAAAGGTTATATTATATTTAAATTTATCAGAAATTTAAATGAAATTTAAGTTTGAACCGTGTGTTATCAGAATTTCTTGTAATAATATCACAAACATTGATTAGAAATAAATCCACTTCAAAATACAATTAATTACGAGACTAATTTAAAAGAATGTAAAAATATTTAAAGTTTCATTGTCTCGCTCGATATTAAAATCCAGACCCTTCTATTAGAATTCTTTTTTCATTCCAATGAATCAATAAAACCATTTCGAGCAATCTAAACAAAAGACATTTTCTCATTACGATAGGTCATTTATGATTTAGGTACATGTATTATAAAACTCAATTTTTCGATCCCTTAATTTTTAAAAAATTTGATTCGCATATCTCCGTCCAAATTTGACTAACGGACATTAATCAATGCCGACATGGAAACTGAAAAAATAAAAGATAAAATTAATATAATTGTAAATAAGGTTAGGGTTTTTATTTTGGGGAAAGAGATGAATAATCGTAAAAGGTGAACATATAAGATACAAAAAAGATGGTGAGAGGAGGGGGTATGAATCGATAAGGTAGCGAGGAGATGATTAGATGAAGCATATGTGTGTAGAAGGGTATGAATTAGATGAAGCATACAGATTTATCGATGAGATTGAGGGTTAATTATGATGTAGAAGGTTGGAAAAGAGGGGTAACAAAATGGTGGTTCCGGATGGTAATTTAATTATGTCCCGTTGCCGGAAAATAAGATATATATACAAGTATGTTGTTTGTGTATGTATATATGTACGTGTGTGTATGTACGTATGTATGTGACTGTGTGGAGTAACATTAACATTAGACTTGTCATTTGCCTTATCAGCAAAAATTAATGTTGGTTAGTTGGATTTTAATAGAAGGACTTAATTCAGAAAAATTAAAAATTAAATGATTTAAAATGCTGAATTTTTTATTGAAGGACAGAAACCATAAAACTCAAATAGTTTAAGGACGAATGAATTTATTATCCCTTCTCATTATATCATATATATAATTGGAATAAATTAGATAATATAGTATAATCGTCAGGATTAAGGATGTAAATTTCTAAATATTATTCATTATTAAATTAATTGATTCAGATTCGATTTCTCATGAGTACAAAAATTAACATAATAATATTTTTAGATTTATTTGTTAATAAAATAATTAAGATTCGATTATCAACCAATATCAATAATTAACTTAATATTATTTTAGAAGAAAATATATTAAAATTGAATAAATATAGATTTTCAAAATTTTAAAAATTTAATTAAAAAATTATTATTAAAAAACACATGCATCACATGTGATATAAGCTAGTTATTAAGAAAAGGTAACAAAGATAAAATAACCAGATACTCTCCCAATTCCAGGGATAATTCGTAATACAAAAGAGTTTACAGGTATATAAAAAATATATTAAATCGAGAATTGACAACTGTAATACAAAAGAGTTTACATGCATCACTTGTATTTTTTTTAGCAGATGATTACTATATAAAATAAAAAAATAGATATATTTACCAAGCTACCTTGGATATGAGGATTATTTTTCTTCCCTTTCCATTAGAGTTTTAATATAGTTTTTTTTATTAATTATCATGAACAATTATATCGATAAATACACCCCAACCCCATCCCTCAGAAAGAAAAAAGATGCAGAGAATCATTTTTGTCAATTAAATATTGAACTAGCTTCTCAAACAAATAATGTGAGCCGTTATGGTGTGTAAAAATTGCATTTTCTTACTAGAGGCCGGGGAAAGAAAATACAGTAGTAGGCAGCAATATATTCCAACGGCACGAGGCATTAGAATGATCACGTAGTACATTAAATGAATAGCATCAATGCCAGTAATACAAACCCAAAATGTTCTATTTAATTTATGGCTTTCGCTATATGTGAATTGTGATTACCCCAAGGGCCACGAGGCTCTAATAGGGAAAAACAACAAACAATTTCAGTATATAATGATTCTATTTCTGATGTGTATTCCTGTGATGTTCCATTACTGCATTCACTGGAGCTCTAGCTTTCAGAAGCATTTCTTTGTATTCCTCTTCTGGATTTGACAAAGCTACAATTGCACCCCCTGCTCCAATAGAAGCTTCACCCTTGTGTATGACAACCGTTCTTATAACGATGTTGAGATCAAATGTTTGGTTATACGAGAAATATCCTATGCAGCCTGAGTAGATTCCTCGGGAGCAACTTTCTACAGAATCCAAAAGCTCCATCGACCTCAACTTTGGTGCACCGGTCATTGAACCACCAGGAAATGCTGCTTTCACACAATCAACTGCACTTGCACTTGAATGCTTTTTCCCTCTGATCGTACTTACCATAGTGTGTACTGTGGCATATGATTCAATCTCCATGAGACGTGGCACGTAAACAGATCCAGGTTCACAAACACGGCCAAGATCATTCCTTAAAAGATCAACAATCATCAGATTTTCTGCCTGATCCTTTTCACTGTATGAAAGAAACAGGTCACATGAAGTGATGAGTCATTATGCTAACTTACACATTGTATATTGCATCTTCCCTCAAAGAATAACACAGAAGACAATAAATTGACAAAAAAAAGTAACAGAAGAAAATGTGTCCCAAATCACAAGTTGACAAAGAACGGTTAGCCTTGAAGAGTTGGCATTTCACACCTACCAACTTCATACTAAACCATGATATGTTTAGATGCAGGTAAATTTTTCTATTTGTACTGAAATCACTAAATATAAATTGCAGACCCTAAAATGTAATGAGCAGTAGACATTCAATTATTACTGCCTCGAGTTCTATTTAATCCCGTTTTATAAGAAACTCTGAACTATGTTGACTAAGCATATCGTGTTTACCTGTACTGCAATTGCAATTTAAGGAGTTCATCATCTTCGAGTGTCGCACTACGAGCAATTGTACCCTTGATTGGCTTTGCCTCCAGTACTCCATTTCTATCTAATCGTAGAAACCTTTCAGGAGAAGAACAGCAGATAGATAGATTCTCTGTCGAAAAATTCAGCCACGCAGAGTATGGGGCTGGATTTTTTTCTCTGAGGTTAAGATAAAGTCCCATAGAATCGCTCTCCCCTATTTTTTTCCTCATCTGTGTTGTGAGGCACAACTCATAGCTTTCTCCATCTTTGATGAACTCCTGACATTTCTCAACATCTTCAATATACTGTTCTCTGGACTTTTCAGCAACAAAGTCTGGTACAATTTGGGGACAAGGGGCAGATCCTGAGTGCTGAGGCCGCAAATCATTTGCTCCAGAATTTTTTAAACTGAAGAGTTTATTTTCAATATCATCCGACCACAGTACTTTTTTGTTACTTCCATCGTGTATCGAGACTATATAAATATCATCATTACAATGATCTATCACTACAAAATTATCTGAAAAGAAGAAACAAGCAGCTGGTACATCTTCTCTGTGACGATTAAGTGACATATTACTCTCAACTTTCAAGCCGTACCTGCATGATAGAAGCATCAATATGAACTGAGAAATATGCATTACTATCCACAACAAAACCAATAGCAATATTTGTGCAGTATCTACAAGGAGAGACCCTGTGAAAATACAAGTCAAGTCCAAATATAAATGATTTGCTTTATTAACATTACGAGTGAATACTACAGCCTACATACCACAACATAAGATAAATTAGATGGTATTTTGACTGTTACGTTCTATTGCCATCTACAATTAAAGTCAAGGTTACATTTTGTACCTCCAGAAATATTAGTCATTATTTCACATTTATTGTAAAATGTCTCATATTTATGAAGCAACAGATATTAATAGAGACAAAGAAGTTTCGCATGAACACCAAGCTTGTACATATTTAATACTTTTAACTATATATACCAGATCAGGAAAATTTCACAACTACACCATCTAGAAGTACAACATGATGAATTTTGTGAAAATATATAGCAACTCTAATGCTTTCATAATGAAGACACGAGGAGTACACCTAATATAACTATAAGACAGGCTAGGATAGATATGTGAACCAACATATATCAGAAAGGCAAACTTGACGATTTTCCAACATTGTATTATTGTGTGGGGTGGGGGGACTAACTTAATTGAGAACTAAAAGTTAAACTACAATTATAATAAAGTACAACATACCCAAGGTAACCAATATATCCACCATAAAAGTCAAATGGTAACCCTTCGTAATCTTTTTCTTCATAATAAAATGATTGGAGCTCCTGACAAAACACAAAATATATCAGAAATAACAATTGAGGATGAACTTAAACTCTATATACGCTGGCATGCATGCATCTGATAAGAAACAAATAGGACTCTTAAGAAGATTTATTATTTACTAGAACTGGTTATGAACTTATTTAGGGCCCAGTACCAACAGAAAAAGATAAATATTACATTGTTACCACCTTCAATATCTAATATTATATACAAGTGTACTTTATACGTCTGGGACCGAGACTGTAGATAACTCAGATCTAGAATGTAATATAAACACTCGAGTTATCCACAAATGAATGTGGTTACCACTAGGGTTTATTACTTTTCAGAAATGGATAATTATTACTTCACTTATTTACGGTCAAGCACCGATGGAAATAAAATCAACTTTACACTGTTGTCACCCCTACTATATCAAGAAGTGTGAAGAGTGTATTTTAGACATCCGGAACCGAGGTTGTAGATGTAGATGTTGGTGATTGGTTGCATAATTAGGGGCTCTGGACTTCATTATTTAAGGGTATACAGAGAATTTTGGTTAAAAATATATCCTTGGTTTTTGAGGTGCATCGTGCATGACATGTGCCTCTAATTTCTAATAGACTTAAAAAAATCAATAAAGTCGGAGATTTAATAACAACTCTTTCTTATGTGGAATGGAAATATTGGCAAGGTGAATGGTGCTCGTTTTTTCTCTCCGTATGGGTACTGGACATCATTTCTTTAAAACCATTTTTTTCTGGGAAGCTCTTCTTCCCTGTGAGGCTGTGACTTGTGACACATCTCATAGTTTTTATGTGTATTTTATAACTGCCTCGAATATGTGATACATTATAGCTTCCAATCATTCATCAACTTTCACATATCACAATCAAATGAATTCCACGATATACTAAACATGCTAAATACAGAAGATTGTTTGGTTCTATCGACGTTTTAAATCAATATAATTTACCTAAATCTTATTAGAACTTTGAAATCATTACAATATTATTCAAAATCAATATAACCAAAGTTAACCTATAAATACTAAAAATTGTGTTGGCGAAAGGTTATAATACAAAACTTTAGTTATCAACTATTTATTTATAATTAATAACTCATAGTTTATAATTTAAAATATACAATTTTACTAAATCCTAATAGAATTCAACTATCAGAATATATATCATAAGTTCATAACACATAAACAATGTTAGCCTAATAAATTCTAAAATCAAATATCTGTATATTATTAAAAGTTTTTGTCTGCTCCTGTGCTTCATACGAATTATCTGCTAGTTTGAAGTAATGACACAAGTACATTTAGTTTCCTTGCAAAAACATAGTTTGTTATGCTCAACAGGCCATATCATTAAGTGTGCTCATACTCAAGTAGAGACAAAAGGATAAAATGAACACAACATAGCTCATATGTAACCTTATTCAGAAAATCAAAGAATCCATCTTCCAAAAATGTGCTTGTAGTAGAGCCATGACCATCCTCAGTGGATAGATAGCCGCCTTGTTTAGATGACATACCACTGAAAAATAACAAAAAGGCAACATGCACATTAACACAGTAAGAATGGAAAACGAAAACTAGCTTCTAGCTCTGTCGATGCTACTATGATACATACAAAGATATCAATTCATACCTTTGATCTAACAATCTATATGTGACTTGCTTCCAAAGAGGGCCTCCTTTACCACCCATAAATGAGAAGCGAGCTCTTTTCTGCAAAAGGAAAGAATTTTTCGCTAAATATAAGCAATTACAACAACCCATACTGAAACAAATTCGAAAAAAGCTTGACAGAGTTCATATATAAAATATATAAGCAACGACAAATGTTCTTTGCTAGAAAATTGCATATGAGAACTTCTCAAATTATACCTAAGCAGCTAAGCCCTGAAACTTAAACTCTATCTCATTTGCATGAAGATTTAAAAACGCCTAATATATAGCTAATTTTCTTGATAATTTAAGGAATTTGGACATAAAAAGGCAAGTAAAAAAAATATCTGAAAAAGGAAGCAACCTTTTCTGTTGAGGAACTGTCCAACCAAAACGAGTTTTCAGCCTTATGCTGTCCAAATAATTTACAAAAAATATTTCTTGCTCCGCCAACTTGACAAGCTAAACCTTCAAGTTTCCTCCAGTTCAGCTTCAAATATTTTTTGCCATTGCTGACATTTGACAAACTCACCAAATTATGTGAGTTGTAATTAATTACTTCATCTGCTTTATTTACAAAACTTGTATAACTTGGTATGTCTTTGAACAGCCTTCGTCTGTCCGGATCCTGCAAGCATGCTAAGTAAAGGTCACTGCTTGGACTAAATGGATTGACCTGCTACATATAAGAAATCTAGTGACTATCAAGTATTAAACCTTAGCCAACACTACATAAACCAAATCGGTGTTCTGAATGCAAATAAATTTTAGTAAGGAGCAGGTATAGGTGTAAAAAAAAAATTTTGCTTACTCTCAAGTCAACATTACTTCCCTACTACAGCTGATTAATATCATTTCTTTACCCAAAATTTGAGGGAATTCAAAATTGACCCAGTTCAGAAATACTTTGCTTAATCTCAAGTCAACATTACTTCCCTACAACAGCTAATTATGGTATATATTTCAATTTTCTGCAGAAGTTCTCACAGCCATATGTCCAGAGACCAGAGGTTATAATAAGAGAAATCTAAACATACATATGCCATAGGAATTAGGATACATGATGATAAGCACTTAAGCTATCTTACCATTAAAGCACACCTTTCTCTTGCTGACTGAGGTTGAACTCAAACTGCCCCAATAATCCTCAGTTATTTTTCTGAAGTTTTTGAAAATTTGCCTCCCATGAGAGGTTGCTATACTCTCTGGATGAAACTGAAGAGCGAAGCAATATTTAAAAGCTTGTCCCATAACATAAAAAACCAATCTATGAAAAAAATTAGCAGATATATGAAAGCACCTGCAAACCGTAATGAGGCCAGGTACAATGCCTGATACCCATTAGGACTTCCTTGCTAGGCATCTCCTCAGCATCATTAAAAAGCCCAGAATCGCCATGTCTATAATCTTCCAATACAGATCTATCAGAAGATTGTTTGTTAAGCCGGCTTTTACAAGCATTAACAGTAGCATCAGAATTTTGGTTACCAAGGTAAGGAAGTGTGTCAGTGGATGATGCCCATGCGATAGGTATGAGTTCTTTGGGAAGTGTTTCTGCGTCTATAACAAGTGAATGATAGCGAACCACCTACATCAATGTGATGGCCAATCACATCGAAAGGTAGCACGAAATTAAGAAAATCAAATTAAAACAGATGCTCTCCATGCCAGAATGATAACATTACAAATATAGAATATGGTCCAAATATAATGTCAATTACTGCTTCCTTATAAGAAGAAGGATGGACAGAGGGAGGAAATGAAACTTTCAGATTCTTTTGAATGTACACAGAAGAATGCCACATTACAAAACATAGGGGGAGAGGTGGCTAGAAAACTTCTAATGCCTAATGATCTCAAATTTAACATAGGTACTCCTAATGAAAATGAACCAAACATGAAAGATTAGAGTTACAAAAAAAAGTTTGGCCCTCCAATATGTTCCATGAATTAATACTTTTTCACTTGTATCATAAAGAAATACAGAAGTGCATATAAAACTCATTTAAAATTTAGAACAAAAATCTTGTGTGATGAGTGATGACAGGACTTAAGCAGGTCCATTACTAAAATGGAGACCTTTATAGAATTGGGTAAATCCGTGCACTCTCTTTAATTTACAATCTGTTTCCAACTAGCTCATGGATGTTCAATTTTGTCAATTACCACGTAGCATGATTGTATGAAATTGATTTTTAAAACCATGTCTTTTCCGGACCCAATCACAAACCTTGAACCCTGAATTTCTTCCAGATGGGATACCATGAAAAAGCGTGCATCCACTGTGCTGAATTTCACTGTAAATGGAAATGAATGACATCAGAAAACAATACACTAACCTTCACAGAAACATGGACAAATCAATGATCAAAAGGAACAAAAGTATAGCAAAGAAAGACAGAAAATATGTGTCAATACTCATATATGATTTTTTGTTTATGAAATATGTTTCTTTTTAGATAAATCTGTGTCATCCGCCATAATGTCAAAAAATATGAATCTTTCATACAGTCTTATCATACCTTAAACGTCCATGTACAGGTTCAACTGCATGGATAATTTGAGCCCCGTGTACATATCCAAGAGCCTGCCATTTCAAGAAAATTCAATGTGAAAACAAAAAAAACACTACTTATTAAGCCATAAGGACGACTTCGTACATGATATGTTGCTTCCCACTAAACATATGATTTAAGTTCATATAATCTCGTACAGATAGTGACATTTTAAAAGGGCAAGTAAGAATAGTTATACATATATAAGGAAACAAAAAGTAGAAATGCTGCAATCGGTATTTCAATAGATGCAGCATTGAACCAATGTTTTAAATCACTCTATCTCTCTATTCTCTCCTGTTCTGTCTAAAATATCAATCACTTTTTCTCTTCTACTGCTTCACCCTCTCCTCTATTCTCCATCTCTAAATTCTACAATTGTACTCTCTCTCATAACTCTTTATGTGATCTATAATCTACGGGGGTTTTCTGTTTTTTCTTTTGACAACTTGGTCGAGTTTTGGGTTTCTTGTTTTCTGCTACTAAAACTGGTATCAGGTTGTTTTTATAATGGCTATTGCCTATTGGTGCTTTAATGCTCTTCTAATTCAGGTTCCCTAGTTGAGAAAGGAGTTACTTATATATCATTGTCAACGTTGCATACAAAAGTAACAGTCCGCAATCTACTATTTTCTGCCTTCTAATTTTCCATCACAATCATGGCAGTCTGTGGTGTCAAGTGGATGATGTATAGTTGTTTTCCTCAAGAGAGTATGAAACATCACATGTACTACGACCATATAAGCAGAACCTCCCATGTTCTCTCTTCTGGTTGTCTGTAGGGACTAGGGAGCAAATTTATCTGTCTTTTGAGAAGATGAAATGTGTCTACGATAAACATGCTCTCTTTGTTGAAATTTTATTAACATCTAATTTTATGCTTAGGATATGTTGCAGCTTGTTTTTCCTTTCTTCGCGTGGACATAAAGAGCATCCTTTCATTATTAATTTAATTATATATTCGGAGAAGTGAAAATTAGAAATAAATAACCAAGATAACCTACACAACAAGATATAAGGAATGAACAAAGATATACGTTACAGACTTACAGGCAGACGCCAGACAGTTGGCTGTCAGACAGAAGTAATTAACAATTTGCACCTCATATTATTAGATGAAAGATATTAACAATTTACTGAAAACAGATTGAAGGTACCTGGTGTCCAAGGCAAACACCCAATATTGGGATGTCCCTGCATTCAAGCAGCAATCTAAGACAAACTCCTGTGTGTCGCAGATAATCATATTAATTAGCAAAAAATAGGTAGAAGTCTTGAAAGCAAATAAAGATAATCAGCATGACATGAAAATCTAATGTGCAAATTTATTAGGTTCTACCCCCAAAAGTCTGTTTCACAAATTTTTTTATTATAATAATTGACACAGAGTATTATATTTAAGTAATGATTTCATACAAGGAAATTATGATCCAACGTAACATTCATTTTACACCCTCTGCTACTGCACAAGACTAGTATACACTTGCCCAAAAAAAACAAAAGGGAAACTGGCTAGTATACAGAACCAACTCTAAGAAATTGGATCAGAACAGTAACTTATCCTACGAATGAAAATTTTTAAGGTTTTCGGCAGGATGCTCTCAGTACTGAGTAGTGAGTACCTTCACCCCTGAGCATATGGATGTGTCATAATCAACTTCCAGTAACTTCATGTTTCTCGAATATTGTACTTTCTTTCAGTATTTGTCTTGCAAAGTCTTATTGGTCTCTTTCCTTTTCTGAATCAGATTATACTCACACTAGGAGAAGTCAAATCTCTCATGTCAGGAGTATGAGAAGTAAATTAATGAAATAAGCAGCCTACACTTTTAGTTGTGCATCAAAATTGTAAAACCTCATCGTGAAGTATGCACATGTATAAATAATTAGTATCCAAAAATAGGTATCAACAAGTATTAATACTGATATCTTTGTCTAGAGACATTGCAAGGACATTAGGCCGCCTGGTTGTAATTTGATCTACTTAATCCTAGATATGTGATGTGGTAACCTGTGTTTTAGCACAGGTATTGATTAACTATCATTCACAAGTCTTTATATAGACTCGATGCGCATAATTACTATAACATAAAATTTACACAAAAATAGATAAACTAAATTATAATCTAACCTATATCTCCAGGGCATGTTGGAGAGCCAGGACCCGGTGATATTACAATATTATCAAAAGCTCTTTCTTTGTACAGATAGTGACAAATCTCTTCCCATGACCATTCATCATTGCGGACCACCAAAGGAGGAACTGCCACATCAGCAATAGGGATCTTTTTTCTTAATATATGGATCATAATCAATGTATAATCACAAATGTTTAATAGTATTGCTAAAGCCTAAAGACAATCCCTGTAAAGAGACCCCACAAATTCCAAAACAATATGACCAACTTTGGCATCAATCATTATTCAATTGTTTTTCAGATGTTTTTTTGAAGGATTAAAATCTTATCCTAATAGATTTTTTCAGGTCTATCTATCCTAATGTCTAGAAAAAAAAAATTATTTCTTATCCTTTCCACAATTGTGATATGCCGACTATTTCATGGACAAAAGGCAGTGAAGGTCTGCATAGGCAAACAAAAGCTTGATCCAAACCAGGATACCCACTGACGCCAGTTTGCTTAGATTTAAGTTACAACTCAAAGCCACACAAAGTACCTCTGGAAGTATTTGTTTCGTTTAAGTTGCAACTGAAACACAGACAAACAGGCTCCTACACTGTGCATCATAAGAAATATGGGCAAGGGCAATAACATTTTCTTCTTAGGACTGCCTTATATTAAAATATTTCAGTCAAGGATTTATATTCAGGCATTGGCAACAGCAAAGAAGAGACCAAGCTACAAAATTTCTTCTAAAATCACAAAATACAAATATATAAAAAAAGAGATTGCTACCTCCATTAATGATGGACAACTCCTGGTATACATTGTATGTGTAACTATCATAGTTATCAATCAACAATGTCCTTACATACTCTAACTTCCTGCTTGGCCCCGCCATATGCTTTTTCCCCATTAAGGACCCTTCCAAGTGACCAGGCACTATACGACTAGAAATAACAAATTTTTTTGCATCATAACAAAATGGTAGAGTGCTTTCTTTTCTAATGAAGTCGCCATTCCTGGACAAAGGTTTGGACACTAATAATTTCAAATTTCTGCCTCGCAAAATGTCTGAGGAAGTTGGTGCAATCTCAGAAGGAGATGCCAATGAAGTGAAACTCATTTTTGTCCCAAGGAATAACAAAGATATTCACTCAACCTCTGTCCTATCAGAAACTTCTGCAAAAATAACATTGCAACAGAAAAGTAATTAATATATATACACAGACACATATAGGGGCTGGTAAAAGCTGATAATTGGTTCAATAGATACTTTTGTGGGCTGTTGGATCAAAATACCGATAGACCAATATTGTTTCTTTTGCATTAGGAAGTGATGGCTTTTTTGTATTTAAAGTATACAGGGTGCGCAATGGCATTTTTGCACATAAGGTTGAAACATAAAAGACAGAATGGCATTTTTGTAAATAAGTTCAAAACATATACATAACAAAGGTTGAACACACATGACTAAACTTGGTTTAATGCAAATACTATTAGAGCAAGTCTAATGCATAGCTATATATAGTTCTATAGCTATAATATCGAACCAAATCTACAAAAATACTACTTCAATGCATAGCCAGAGTTAATGGCAAAATGGATAGTTAGTTCTATATCTAGAACCTAGAACCAAAGATGGTTATGGTCATCCTTGTCACATCATCAATCAACTAGAAATGGAAGGCAAGTTGGTTAAAAGAGTTAAATTTGAAAGTAGTTGGTTGCAATTTGCAACTAGCAATGGAGTGCAAGTTCCATTTTAGCACAAAAAAGCACTTTATGGTATCATATTATAGCAATAGCTACTATTTGCATTTAGCATTCGACTGACAATTAATGTTCAACACATATACGGTATATACGGTACAATTAATTTTCAAAATAAAATAACCTGAGTACTAACAGTGTATCCATAAAATAAACTTATTTATTAATTAACTTGGAATTTGTAAACCCTCTTCCACAAACTAAAATTTACATACTAATAAATTGATTTCCACACCCTGTGACCAAGAGGTGAACCCTTGGCTAGTAGGGACCAGTGTGGCGGAGGACCTACCCTGAGAGCGGTTTTAAGTTTTAAACTAAATATCCGAGTTGGGCTAAAAATTCTTTCTACAAGGCAAGTGTTTCGGGTCCCTCCAGTGTCATAGTATTAGTATGTTTACTGCAATGGGTTTCTTTTTTGTCCTACATTAGCTTATTGCTATATTATATTCTTAACATTTTTTTAAAGATGAAATTAAGGTCCAACACATGCATACAATTTAACACAGATATCTATGTTGAACATTCTTCATATTTCGTATACAGATTTTCTTATAATTCACAAAAATACTACAACGCCTATTACTTTACTTTATTTACATATAGCTCACCAAGTGCTTTTTTCACTTATTTGCAAAATTGTAAAATTTTTATAGCTTCTAGCAGAAAAAAAGATTGCATTTGATCCGAATCATATATATATAGGATCAGGATCAAATTAGAACATTAACCTAAATTAGGACTCAGAACCAATATCAGACTTAGATATTTGTTTAATATAGGGTAGAATCAAATTAAAACATTAATCTGAACTAGGACTTAGAACCAATATCACACTTAGATATTTATTTAATCAACACATTTATTCATTCTGCTGCACAGATGTAGTACACAATGTTTTATTTCTAATATACTTGTATACATGATATTTTTGAAACAATCTACACAACACAATTTGTTTTTCACTTATATAAACGCTTAAAAAACAACTATGCAAAAAAAAACATAGTAATAAAATACAATAATATGTATATGAAGAATGGGTTTTATACAGTGGAGAAATACTATTGATCTGCAACAATTTTATAATATATTATAAACAGAACACACGTACAGGTCTCTAATTAGTACTCGCGAGTACTTCATATAACTTTAGCCTATCAAGAATATATAAATTACTGTTTAAAGATTAAGGTGGTTTAAGATAAGCATCATAACATATTTTTCTTGTATAAAACCATCATATTGCAGATCCAAAATGAAAAATAAAAGCTGGGCTATGATGAATTAATGAGTATTTGCTTAACAACAACATAATACATGTCAAAAATAATACTACAACGGTCCGGAAGATATTCATGCAACAAGATGAAAACATTCTTACATACATAAACACAAAGCTTAATACAAATATTATGGGCCTCTGTATATAATAAATGAACAGATCTTGAAAACCCCAACAAATAATCACAAACAAAAAAGAACATATACTAAACATCTTACAGTTGTATATGTTTCAAGATGCTGTATAGGTTTGAAAGGGCTGTAAGAGAAGCTCGGGAATCGAGGCAAGAGGGACAATGGTGGGTTATGAGTTTGTGTTCGTAATTGTAAAAATGGGATACCGCCTTTTATTTGGATGTGCATCAGCATCACACATACCAAGGATACGAATTGGTGGCGGAAAATATATATCACCAAGATTTATTGATGATATTTATTTGCAATTTTTAGTATAAATAATGAATAAGATTAAAATTAGGTTTTTAAGGTGAATGTAGGATTAAATTATTCTATATGAATTTAACAAATGACATTTTTTTTAAAAAAAATATTCGTTGTAACAATAGCCCTGATATAAATTGACCGAATATAAAATATTTTATTGGTTGGTGGGAGTGAGATTTTGCCACCACTTGAATATTCACCAACTACGCACAACAAAACTATACACGAATTTGTTGATAGGGCGATGCATATGGGCTGACCATTTTTTTTGTGGAAACCGAGCCGACTCCACCCAACTTTTTGTTTTTTCATTAGTTTGGTTCACGGGAGTGGGGAAAGCAGGATATCTGATCCGATTTATTAAATTCAATTGGATATTAAGTTTTTCTAATTACTAAAATTTTATTTCGATTTTGATTGCAGTTTAATCAGATTTTCAATATTCAAATATACACTTAAATCAGAGTGAAAATTATGTATTTGGATTAGGGGTGTACATAGGTTTAAAAAACCCGAATTTGACCGACCATATCTGGATTAAAACATTTTCAATCCGTATTTTAACGGTTGAGTATGAGTTTTTTAATGCAGTATTTTTAACTCAACATAAACCAACTCAATCACTATATGCCTATATATAATTAGACTAAAGGAGTTATTTTGGTTGTTGGGGTCGTCATGGTTGTTATATTAGGGTTGTTGTGTTAGACTAAAAGAGTAATTACGTGAAATTAAAACACATTGCATTCATAAAAAAAACATTAAATTAAAACCCTACATCAAATAATTTCTACTGATTACAAAATCATTATAAATTTTATAATTTAAATTATAATTTATTTAATTTTATTTATTCAATACAAATGAGACTAATAAAAATATTTAATGATAATATTATAATATTTTTATAAATATGTACATATTCTAAAATAAATTATAAGTAAACAATTATTATGATTATAAATATATAACATATTTAAGCATTATAAAAAAATATTATATAAACATTAATTTTATATAATATATAATAAAATAAAAATTATATAACTAAAAGTATTTTATTATATTAGTATTTAATATTTTTATAGATATGCGATATATATTAAAACAATCATACAAGTAAATATTAAATGTAGTTAACAATAAAATAATATTTTTATATTTAATGTTATAAAAATTAAATATATTAAAAGAATTATAATATATTAACTAATTTAATATATTAATTATAATTAATATATTTTAAATATTTAAAAAGTGTCTCGTGCGTCGCACGAGATTTAAGCTAGTTTAGTTAATTTACTATGTAGTGTTGTAAATGTTGTTCAGTGTTCTAGAAGGGAATCGAAGTTAGATGGTAAATGTATCGTCCGGTAATCGATGATTAATCGAAAATAATTTAATTTAATATATAATTATATTTAAACATTTTCAAATTATTATAAAATTATAATAAAAAAAATATCATATATCATTAATCCATATATATTTAGATATTAAGTTTTACGAAAAAACCTCATTGTTTAATAATTAATCTTAATAATTATTACATAGTATATCATATAATTATTAGGAATTTGATAGAGTATTTGAAATTTATGAAAGATCGTTAGTTAAGACGAGTGTTGCAGACGGGGGGTTGAATGCAACTCGATTAATTATTAAAGATTCTCACTAACAACAACAAGAATAATAATTAACGAGTTAGAGATGCAAACAAACTAAGCAAATAAAATAATAAAGTGTTTAAACTTCAAAAATTAATTTCATTAATTTTTGTTTCACCACAACTGTTTGGAAAATAATTTCAGCTTCGATGGATACAATAACAATGAGTTTGATAATGTTCTTTGCTGAGAAAATTATAGCTTAGTTGTATAAGATAAAGTACTTGTGAGATATATGTATTTATACTGAAACACATATCCCACTTACAAGTGTACTTTACCCTGTTTCTAGAACAAAGCTTAAAACAGAAACTCTATTTTTTTCATTCAAATTTGTCTTCATTCCATTTGTAGACAAAGCAGCTCTAAGATATGTAGAAATCTTTGACTCTTTAAGCACGCTTTACCTTTTGCTTGAATTCTCTCAAGTTGCAGTAGTAGACTTGACAAATTAGATAGTAATGTCAAAATCATTCTTTGTATTTTCATTATCTAGTCTGCTACCTGAAATAGACTGCCAGCTTCACTTAAAGTTTGTTATCAACCTTTAGCTTCCCTTTGGTAATAGTATCTTCGGCTCCGCATACTTTGCTGTCAAACTTGATAGTCCATGAAACATATTGTCTTCTAAAACTGCTGTCAACTATTCTCACCAATGTTACTGTCAACTACTCCGCCAAAGTTGCTGTCAGTGAAACTTGCTTTCTTCAATTCCTCGTTCTCCATCAAGTTTACTATCAGTGGAATAATTGCTGTCAGTAATATTTGCTATCTTCAAACCTTCATTCTCCGTCAAGTTTACTGTCAATGGAATAGTTAATGTCGTCTATTCCAATTGTGATGTCACTTATAATGTACTGTCATAGGTTTGAGTACTTCAAAACTTGTTATCTGAGTTTTGAATCATGTTGTGCATGAACACTTAGTGAACTTCTACTACATGACTCATGTTTATTCTTTTATTCTAGACGAGTAACTTTCAAATGTACTGTCACTTAACTAATACTTTCAAATGTAATGTCTACATGTGACTACTAACTATACTATCAATGATTACATGACATTATGTTTTACTTAGTTTATTAAACTTAAACTAACTACACTATTTGATTACACCATAATCCCTGACAAGGATTTAGGACCATACAACCCATATTTATTATAAATTTGTAATAAAAATATATTAGTTATTAATTTTTTTAAAATTTTAACTTTTTTAAAAATAAAATAGTTTTATTGATTTTTGACCGTTTTAATCGATTTTTTACTGTCTCGACCGATTTTTGACTGATTTTTAAGAAAAACGTCTTTTGACCCGATTTTTGATTAATCAAGATGAGACTTGTCCGTCTACCAATTAATCGATAAGACGACCGCCTTTTAGAACATTGGTGTCATTTAAGCCAATACAACCACTGCACATAAGGTAGTTTACTTACAAACTTTGAAAGAAGTCTGAACTTAACAACTCCTTACCTTATTACAATCGATTAGAATGTCAAACTTGTAAACTCGTTTTTCTTTTATTGCATGTGCAAATGTAAAGTGTTATTTGAATGATTAATAAATTTTCTTACCAATTAATTGAATTACCGATCTAGATTAATAAGTGTGTAATAGTCAAGTGCCAACTAATATGTTATAAAGTTATACTCTTTACAACTTGTATGAATTTATAATTGTATGCATATGAATTGCATCTTGTTATGCATACTATTAAGACCTACTGTAATATTTTGAATAGGTCATGCTGAATTTGGTTTGTATATGTTTTTTTTAAAATTTTAAATATATATGAACAACCCGTTCAAATCGATCCAAGCCAACCCGGACCGATGTATAGTAAATAAGGTTGGGTTATGAATTTATTTTTTATGAGTTGAGTTAAAAATTTACAAACTGATTTAATTGGGCCGGGTTGTTAAAATACTCTGAATATTACAGACAACCTGTCCCACGTACACCCCTAATTTAGATTCATATAAATAATATAAAATTTAGTTTAATTTGTAAATAATTATTTTATTGATATATCCTTTAATAATTAGTTATAAAATTAGTTTTTTTTAATGAAAATACTAAATCAGGTCGGATTCAAATATTTGATTTTTAGAAAAATTGTAATGAATTCAAATTTAAAATAGAATCAGATCGATTATTCGAATCAAATATTTTAATTTCTGAAATTTTAAAATTAAATATCGGACCGAAAAATAGAATATGCAAAATTTTGGATATTCATACTCACCCTTATCTTATCAATACTCTATTATTAGAATCAAAATTTTTTATTGGTCGGTACATGAATCATAGAATTAAAATCTTATTTATATATGCCTATATTAAGTAAAATTCTAATCTTTCCTTTTAAGATAAAATAATTCAGTAAATAAAGGTCATACGATATTTATAAAAAAATATTTAACGAATACATTATATAGATCAAATCAATATTTCATTCATTAAATCTACCATCATGAAGTAGATTATGCATTATAGAACATTTATTGCTTGTATCGCTGAAACATATGGTCATTTTGTAGAAATAATGTAACGATTTATTGTAATCATGAGAAATATGTATACATGATTTATTTAAATATATTTTAAAACTCAATCTCATCCAATATAAATTTTTATCAATGAACTACTTTCATAAAACTTATTCAGATATGATCTCTAATATTAAAACACACTAAGGCTCCATTTGGGAGTACTGTTTAAAAAAACTGCTGTACTGTGAGAAAAAATGTTGGTGGAAAAAGTGATGTCATGAAAATCAGATAACTGCTTGATAATTTTTTTGATTTATGCATATTTTGAAATATAATATATAAAAATATTGTTTTTGGGAATGTTGATGATAAAACTGATATTTACTTCATGCAAAAGTGCAGTTTTTAGATCAAAAACGCTTTTCCAGACAACAATTTTTAGAATTTATCAAACACCTTACTAACAGTTTTTCAACAAGAAACCGTTATAGTTGTCTGCAACACTAATACTAAACGGTGCCTGAAATTCTCAGGAAAACAAAATCCAATATAGGAGTCCTATAAAATCCAATTACTGAGTCGAAAGACTCTCAATAAAAGAGAGATTTATTAAAGAATGACGAAAATTTAAAAATGGTATAAAGAAACTTATTATCAACCGAAAAAAGCTAATACCGTAAATTAATAAATAAAGTTTTGAATTTTCTGAGAGAGAAGAAGGGAGAAATAAATAAAGTTCTGAAATTTTTGAGAGAACAGAAAGGAGAGATATAGAAGATGAGTTTAAGTAAAATTCTGCTTATTTATGTATATATTAAATAAAATTTTATTTCGGATCCAAAGTACATATCTATTTTTATTAAGTAAAAATAAAAAGATCATAATCATCTGATTTTAATAAAATCTTATTTTAGAATAAATATATATCATACATACAACTCTATCCCCGATAATCCTCCTTTTATACCTAAATTATATTCTATATTTTATATTTTAAGAATCCTACTTATCTTATAATTTTTATTTAATATAATTTACTCACATTCAACTCAATTCAATCACCATTCAAATTCTTTTATTTATTTAAAATTATAACTTATCATTGAATTTTATGAATATTAATATATAAATACCATTGTATAGAAAAATGTAAAAAGAAATTAATAATAAAGCAAATTATCATGTTAAATGAAATATTTATATTATATTAAATAATTAATATATAATTTATTAATAGTATCCATATTTTGCACGGGTTATAAACTAGTTATATATTATACATAATATGGAATTAATTAATGATAAGGACACATATTCACAACAATCTGAACTAATAACAACTAATAATATAATATTAGGTCAAAATATTTATTAATTAGCCTAGGTTTCTTTTACATTCGATTAATAAACAATAAAAAAATCTGATTGATTTTTCAATTCATTTTTTTATTTTGGATAAATTTGTATTAATTTGTGTAATGTGATAGGTTATAATATTAAAAAATAATGTTAATATTTAATTATACATTTTGAAGTTATGCATAAATTTTAAATGACAAAATTTCAGTTGGTATTTCAAATTCTTGTATTTGTATTAATATTTGAATATCTTGAAATTTAAATAAAATTCAAATTATGGCAAAAAAAATAATAAATAAAATAAAATTCAAATTCAATGTTTAATGTTTATAATATTGCAATTTGCAATTTATTGTCCCCTCCATATGTCTGTAAAGAGGTCAAAGTATAACATAAACAGTGCCATGAAATCAAATATAATACCAATAAATTCATTCAATTATAGCAGGCCATGTTACCATGTGATTCAATAGAATTAATAATAAAATAATAAATATATAAAATCCAAAGCCGCCGCTCGGACTTGTAACGGCATGTCACATCTATTTATTTATTGCCACATTATTGGCATGATCTATATAGCTAGCTCCTGTATAATTGATCTTGGCCGTCCGTTGATGTAATTTTAACGGATGGATGAAATTTCATGAATCTTAAATTATTTTTATTTATTTTATCTTCTTCCCGGAAGCATCGAATGACCCGTGATGTTACACATATATATTTGCTAGTAATAATAAAACAAAATCTAACATTCTTGGGTTTAATTTCAAGTTATATTGGAGTATTATATAACAAGTCTACTACAGCTCAAAATTTCCTTTTACATTTCTCTAGTTTCTGATGTAAACTATCAGATATCTCTGTTGCTGGAACATAAAAAGTTAACATAAGTTGTGTAGAGATGAAGTTCAGTTTCCCATGGTCAAGTTGCTTCTATTTTTCCCCTGAAACTACTAGCAACAAGACAAGACAACAAGGTAATAGGAACATGAAATGTCTATGCATGCATGCATGTATATAAAGTGATTTTACAATCACTGAAACATATATAATCACTATATATAAGTGTGTGTTTTTGCAATTCAACGAGATCTTACGGTACAATTTGTTACCCGTTTAACTCGTATATATGTAACTTAGATTTTTTTATGTAAGTGAGGATGTTCATTTTTTATCTTATAGTGTGTGTCTGCATATGTGTTTGTGTATTAAGCTGTGTAATCTGCAATTTACAGCTGCAAAGGTTGCTCCAACTGTTATCGGAGCATTCTCATATGAAGAACTCAAAGAGGCCACCAATGGTTTTCGCTCCTCTAATAAGATTGGAGAAGGTGGATTTGGCTGTGTTTACAAGGTTGGCATTAATTTTTACTATCTCTGTACTTTCTATTTTGTTTGAATTTAAGATGGTTATCAGGATAAGAGTCCTTGCAAACACTGTTTGCCTTGTGAACCAAAAAAAGAGAGAGCTAATCGTTGTCGAATTTGAACTAATGAAGGGAGCACTAGATGATGGAAGAGTGGTCGCGATAAAAGTACTTTCAGCAGAATCAAGACGAGGAGAACGAGAATTCATGTCTGAAATAAATTCAATGTCCAATCTTAGCCATGAAAATCTTGTTCATCTTTATGGTGGCTGCATTGGCAAAGCTGGATCCCGGATACTTGTGTATGAATATATGGAGAACAATAGTCTAGCTCAATCTTTACTAGGAGAAGAAAACAGAGCCAATTTTAGCTGGAAATCAAGAACAGATATTTGCTTGGGAATTGCTCGAGGACTTGCACACATTCATGAAGAGATTAAACCCCACATCGTTCATCGAGATATCAAAGCTAGCAATATACTTCTTGATCAGAATTTCAATCCTAAAATTTCTGATTTCGGACTCTCTAAGCTATTCCCAGATAACATTACTTACATTAGTACTCGAGTTGCTGGTACATTGTAAGTCTACTTAAAAAAATTATTCCTCTTTCTTACCATAATGATAACAGACTGTATAGTATTATTGTACTAACTAGTAGTAGTATCTTTGTTAATGTAACAGAGGATATCTTGCACCAGAATATGCGATTTCTGGTCACTTAACGAGAAAATCAGACGTCTACAGTTGTGGAGTTCTACTTCTAGAAATTGTCACGGGAAGATCAGCAGTTGATTTTGACCCAGAACTTGGAGAATATTATCTTGTTGAAAAGGTAATAAATGCGACATTTCTCAACATGCGTCACACGTCTGCAGGCTTAACTTGTTAAATGTATACAATGCAATTAAACCCTCTACTCCTCTAGGAACACCTTAATGTTTTGACAGAGCTGGTAACTTGATGAAATTCTATTTTTCCCGAAGGTGAAATTCACATTTTTTCCAACGATTCAACCCTCTATGTTTTATTAAGACTCAAGACTGAGACCTAAACTATTCTTGCTACTTTTCTAATCTTAAATTTAGAGCTAATTGTTTTCTAATATTGCTCAGGCCTGGGAAATGTACGAGAAGGACAAGCTTATAGAGCTGGTAGATCCAATGTTGATGGGGAAATTTAGCGAAACGGAAGCAATGAGACTCATGAAAGTGGGATTACTGTGTGTGCAAGAAATTCGTCGGCTACGACCTGTTATGTCTTTGGCCATCAAAATGTTGAGTGGCGAGATAAATTTGGATGATCAAGTTGATATTACACAGCCAGGAGTAATTACTGATATAAGGAATGTTAAACTTTGCCAGAGTTTCACCCCTGCCAAGGAGCAATGACTAAGACTAGTAGATCATGCATACATGATACATATAGATAGATAGGCCTAACAAATTGTTTAGATATGTTTCTAGTGTCCCTTTGATCAGTACAAGCTTGCTAGTGCAACTAAAATGTACAAGATCTTTATGTGTGATAGAGTAATTAGTACCCAAACTCATGATTAACAATTCTAACACTAGTGTAGTATAAGTTTGAATTAGTTCGACCATTGACCTTCATTGTTGTACGAAAAAGTCAGTATATCTTGTTCATTGTATTATTGCATTTCAATTATTGATATCCATATGGTGGGCCTTGTTAAATGCAATATTAAATAGACCGTGCATGGATGTTTAAAGTATGATTCATTGGTTAGCAACCGCTTGCCTAGTTGAACAAGTTGCCACATTATTGAGTTTGATCATTCAGCTCCATCAGGTTTTCCAAAATCATTAATGTAGTAACACATTATGTCCAGATTAATTATGCTATACTCCTAATATCTTAACATATAGGTAAAATAAAATAACAAAGGCAATGCAATACATACGAGGACATGATCTATACTTAAAAAATTACAAGCTCTTTTATACAAAAGATTAGTAGTTACTGCATTCAACAGGATGGCAAGGGACTCATAGCCGATGAAACCAAAATACATTTGACACTTTTCATGGGGAAGGTTCTAAAAAGCTAATTCCCCATATTAGTATAATGCAGCTTAAGCACAAAATTGCAGCAACGTATATACTTGACATTACACGAAATGCTGCTTACCTATCCCATTCCAAATTCTTTACCCGGGGAACAACCATTGAAGCATTCTCCTCGATGTTTTTAAGAGGTTGATTAGTGTAGCGATCCCAGCCCAATATGTGTGGTAAAACAAACTGTATCAGAAAATAATTGATTGATCAAAATGCAAAGAGAGCAGACACTTGTATATAGAGACCAGCAAACGAAAAAGAGAGAACTTGATTACTTTAAATTCCAACCAATTACATGCATATGCTGAAGTTATATTCTCATCAGGAGGTACATAAGCAACCTTATTCAGTTATTCTCACACAAAATGTTAAAGGATAGCAAGAGTATTCATGCACCGATCATACAGCTGAATCCTCGTGAGTCGTGATAACACTTTATAAACAAAAACCAAAATCAACTGACTAGATCAACTGCATCATCCACACAGAAATCAAAAAGTAAACACACACACAGAGGTGGAGAACAGGAGCACAAATTGTGGGAATCATATAATTTATTCATTACACAGCTTGCACGCCAACCAGGGTTTTCTTGTAAGTAGTTTCTATGTACATAGCTGCTAAAGCTTACCAAAAAAAGATTGCTGCTTAAGCTTACGAAAAGAAACATAAATTGACATGCACTTAGTACCTCACACAGTATAAAATGGGATCAGGTACATTCAAGTAGATATCAGCATGCTGTTGATTAAAAGTTAAAACTAAATATTGCCAGTCTATTGGTCTAGAACTTAACATGCATCAAATTTCAGCTTTCAATGATAGTCTTCACTGCTGTTTTCTACTACTTTAATGCAGGTAAATGATAAAGATATCTTAGATGAACATACTAAAAATGTGTCTTTCCTAATTCTATGACAAACATTCCTAAGAGAAAATTTACGTGCTATTTTGTGACGACATAAAACAAAATCAGCAAAACCACAACTTAATTAAAGTTGACAGATGCAGCAAACCACATTCAGCTTACTACGAAATATGTCGTCAGAAAATTTTAAACCAAAATTTATTCAATTTTTTAAAACATGAGTGCACAAAGAAAAAGTTAGAGAATATCATACACTGAAAGCTGTACACATCACTGCAAACTCCGCTTTTGTAACAGGAATTGTGAACCGCTCGCTGATTTTCAGTATTATTCACAACGCCTGTAAAAAACATACGGAAAGGGAAACATAAGTAGTTATTCACAAGTATATCAGCAACAGGTAGCTCAGCTATGCACTTGCTTATAGTAATATTAAATCCAATATAGGAACCCGAGAAAGGTGATAATTTACAAGTAATATCATAATGTGTTCACAACATTGCTACCAAACAAAAGGGTAATTATACAATTCACAGTTTGCTAATGTCCTTTTACTTCCCAAAAAATGACAATAATTGTCCTTCTTTTTTCATCCAAATCCTAAAGAAGATGCACACAATTAACTTTTACCAGGAGACTGACATCTCTGAAGCACTTTCTCATTTAATTTTTATCAGGTGGTTGCAATTAGAAAATTTTTAATACTCACATCCTGCCTCCACTGAAGTTTGAACCCTCGACCTTTTATTATCAAAATGGGAGTGGTATCCGCTAGGCTACAAGCCAAGGAGTAACAATAACTGAAGCACCTTCACCTTAAATAACATAACAATTCTCATTCACTTCTGTTTCTTGCCTATTTTAAAACTTGGCACTCAATCTGCCCTATTAGACTATACAATTGGAAAAGAAACACTGGCATTTATAAAAGAGACACTAACATACATTGAAGATAAATTCTTAATCATCAGTTTTCAATCATTTTCAAGACCTACTCCCCTACCAAACAATTTTTGCAACAGGTCCAACCCTCGATCTTCTGCTTAAGCTGTTCTTTCATGATTCCCGCCAAAAGAAAACAATTCCACTACATCTTCCCTGAACGATACCCCTGCCCCCATCTAGCCTCTCCACCCCTGAACCCCCCCCCCCCCCTCCCAAAAAAAAAATCTAGCCCCTCTGCTGTAATTAAATAGCACTCTTATTTTAACTTTCGAAACTGGAAGGGGCCTTTTATTGAAATGCAATTGTCGTATCTATTTGCTTGCACACAGATGCATCACCAGGCTTTGAAACTTTTTCTCACCGAAAGTTCTAAATTCTGTTATCAAACTATTAATAATATAATGTAAGAAAGAGGAGAAGTCGACATTTCGATACCTTTTTGCAGCTTCTCAAAAAATTCTAAAAAGCCTTTAAAGTTTTGGAAACAATTTTTTTTTCAAAAAGTAATACTTTTGAACACATTCAGAAATTTTCTAGATTTTTTTCCTAAAGCCTAGAAGCAACCACTCTACTTCTTTAAGGTAGATACAGAGGAAGTGGGACATACTGAGTATGTTTAATTAGTTCTGATTTACCATATATATAGTTTTTATAGAAAGAAGAAATGAATAGGTAAAGATTATGCCATAAACCACTTATTGCAATATAATTATCCTGTTAATTTATAATGCATATGGTAGGTTTGTTTTTAGAAGAGCACAGAGTGACAAAGTTTGGAAAAAAAGAAGCCGTAAATGGTAGAATATGTCTGAATTTCATTTAACAGATGGTAGAGTTTAATATAAGCATGTAAGCACTGTGCAGGCATTAATAGATAGATACCTCACTTAAGACTTACCTAGAGATATAAAATAACCACTACCATCTGCATGTGGCTTTACTTGTAGCGTCTTCCTCACTTGGTCAGCATGCTGCAATATAAGACATTTTAAATTCATAATTGAGCAAGAAAAGTAAAACGGCGTTCGAGAAAAAAAGTAAATAAAATAGAGAAAATGACACCCATGTTGCAAAAAAACAGCGATAGGCAACTACGAATATAAGAAGGAAAAACAAATAACTGTTTAATCAACCACAAAAAAACTCATTATTCGGATCCTTAACAACAGATAGTGGCAACGTTGATCACAAACTCATGTGCAACAAGGAATCAAGAAATTAGTAATTAATAATATTGTATTTACATTCATAATTAAAAATATTGTATTTAGTTCAGTGGTTTAAGTATATTGTTTTCTTGTCTAATTATGGTAGGATGTTAATATCAATTAGGACTCTCTCTTTCTTTGCTGATTGATTAAGACTCATTTTATTTTAATATGGTCATTTTTTTGTTAATTATTAATTATATTATAAAGAAAAGCTTTGGTTCTGTGGCAAACCAAAGAGTATCAAAAGGAAATGCAATCTACAAGGGATAGGGCAGAAGCCGCAGAACAACCCCTGAGTTCTAAAGATTAAGCATCATAATCTCAGTCATAGATTAAAACAAGTTCATAAATTAACATATTATACTAGAAAAGCTTTTTTTTTTATATACAAAAAGCAGACATGTAATGTCAAGGACGTACCTTGACTTCATTGAAGGATCATGAAAAAACTCACAAGTGTCATCTGGACCAGTGTTGCATGGTTCGTGGGTCAGCCTATGGAATCGCGATCCAGTTCCCTTGTTCCGGAACACAATTCCTTTTCGACCCGGATCACCCGGGATCACGCTCTAGTTCGTCACCCCGACGATCCCCCTTATAACTCTGAAAATCATTATATAAAAAGGAGAAAGAATAAAAAATAGGAAGATAACTTGATACCATCTAGATTGATATTAATTTTGAAACGTAAATTTGAAAAGAAATGAAAAATGAAAGAAAAGACACACAAGACATGCCTCAATTACTTGAACATATTTGAATCCCCTTAATATTATGTGTAGAAACTTTAAAATTCTACATTTTCCGATTAATTTACTTATATATTTTAGTTATAAAATAGTAACTGAAACATAGATGCAATAGAAAATATGCATAATGTTTTCTATAGAAATAACTATATAAGGGATCCTCATATCGACCAGCTTATCCGATTCGTGGGTCACCGTACCCGATTCATAAAAACTAACGTTTCACGTACCCGATCCCGTACCACGTACCCGAATGACCCGTGAACCGTGCAACACTGATCTGGACCCAAACTTATCAATATACCAACCTCCGTAGGCAACAAGGCAAAGAGCTATAAAACTTTAAAAAAGTTAGCTAATTACACTTGGAAGAAAAACATTTACATATAAATAGCAATTAGGTCAAATGAATATAGAGCTCCCCTCTCTTCCGTTCTATATGTCTCTTTGACGTTTTTTGTTCTTTAAGCCTTGAATTAATGTACTTACCCATAATATTTTTTCATATATTTAACATCGAATATATGAAAATTATTATGCGCAACATTGTAAGTACGTGCTTACTAAAATAACTCTAACGAAGCAACAAATGAACTTAGTATACTAGACATGTATTCAAATCCCCCGTATTTTCTCAACTTAGTATATCTACAACTTCAATAAAGGCTAACTAAAATGGAAGAGTTGTCTATAAAATAAGATGAGAAATTTCCTTCCCTTGCTAACCGTATATAAGTCATAAAGAGCTTCACCTGCAACAGATTAATCTTCACAGTCCTCAATTCTCATTTTATAGGACAATAATTTAATACTTATTTATCACTACAAATAAATTAACATACCAAGTCGTCAGTCGTCACTAATCAACAAAACAATGTCACCAATCAACTGAACAATTTACCTGCTTCTTTTCCCAGTCATACTTGCGTTCACCAATAGCAGGGGAAAATGAAAGCATGATAGTACCCTGGCGATCAACTTTAAGACCTCCAGACTAAGTAAGAAAAATGAAAATGATCAAAGGAAATTAAAAAGATGTCAAGGAATATAGTTTATGCTTATAACAAATAGTATGAGTGATGCGGGACAGGTTTAGAAAAGATGGATATATGAGATTAAAACGAGAAAAAAATGAACTTGTGTGGTGGGATAAACCACTCAAAATCCACTACTCCAAGAATTGCATTCATATGCAATGCCCAATGAATGCACAAGTCATCTCATATAAAATGAAAATGTACTTCCTGTTTTCCTCTTTGTACAGTCCTAGTTGAGTTTATTAGCTCATTCAAAATGTGGCCTATAATGTCTCTAATTACCTATGGTAGACAAAGATTTTCACTAATATACACAGCAAGAACGAAAATTGCAACTATCATAAGTATAAATTGCATAAAGTAGAAAAGAACATAAGCATACATCTAATTTTCTAAACTGTGGGAGCCTTGGCGAAGCAGACAGCGCAACTTTCCCCTTGTAAATATTATAGTTTGCAAAAACTCGATCCGAGATTTTCCCTAATCACTCAAAACAAAAAACAATCAAACCCGTAAAAACAAAAAGATACCAAAATGTACAATGCGCGACAAATCAAAAATTAAATTCAAACACCATTTGTCGAAAAATTCTGGCTAGTAGTAGAAATGTAAGCCTGGGTAAAAAATCTCTGTTCCCTTAAACTAATCGCAACAAAATCCCTACACAACAAAACACAATTACAGTTCATATACATATATATGTGTGTGTGTTACACTGACTCTAATGAATATCAAAATGTGAGTAAATTAAAACAGTACAAGAATTGAATTTAAATATAAAAAGATAAGAGATCGTGATAATTACCGAGCATTTCGTCGGAAAATGGTGGGGTGCGTCGGAGAAATGACGCCATTGTCGGAGAAGAGACTGAGATTTTAGGGTTTTACCCGCAGGTTTTGAATATATAATGTTATATATTAGAAATTTTTATAATATAATATTTAACCTCATAATTTAATGAATTCTATAAAATTAATATTTTACTATTAAAATTAAAAAAACGAAGAATATAAATGAAAATAAATAAAGTAAAATATAATTAATTTCACTCGTTTTTTTCTCAGATAATAAATATAAATTATAGAGTGTTATTTTATTCATTATTCATATAATTTTCGTTATATTTAAAATTCGGGAAAATGTTATGTTGTAATAAACTTTTGTACTTGAAGATTTTTTTGTAGCTAACAAGTAGTACTCGTTCTTCGTTCAGGGAGTTTGGTTAAGTTTCTGTCTATTTTTGTTTACAGAAATTATTTGCTTGTTTCCAAGCATAAAATGCAATCTTATAATTACAAACAAGATCTATATACCTGTAAATTCATATACAGATTCAATGAGCTTTTTTGGTTTGAAAAATTACAACAAAGTAACCAACAACAAAGAACTAATCAGTCTTGAAAAACTAGTCTAATGTATCAGCAAAAGGTAAGGACTACTTCAAACTCGAAAACGACACACGTGTGATAGATGCATAATAGTTACCCAAGTCTGGCTTTCATCAGATACGAAACAGTTATGTTTTTACAGTCCTCTGGGGATGATTATATCTCCGATGGTGTTGTGCCATGGGTCAGCCAAGTGAGATGCCAAGTTCTCTAATGGTCCTGTCCCTGGATATGCTGATTGTTGAACACAAAATCCCACAAAGGCTAGCATGGCAAGACGGCCTGTACGTAAAACACGCATAACCCAAACATCAGTAAAAATCGTAGCAAAAGATCTTTATTTAGTTCGTCTTCAGAATAAATATTTCACTGTTATTCCTGAAACTCTCTCTTCTAAGAAAACAGTTTATAGTATTAAGTGGACTAAAGAGGCAGATAAAATGAGTCTGGTTACCATTTTTGACTTCCTTGAGCTTCATTTCCTCAAACTTCTTCGGGTCCTTGGAGTAGCCTAAAGGGTCAAAAGCACCACCAGGGTACTTTTTCTTTTCAGGGTCTTTCTCCATGCTTCTTTGGTGCTCAACAAAAGCAATGGCAAGAAATTCGATTGCCAAAATGGTGGGAAGGGTACCCCATGGGACTGGGTTGCCCAAGTAGGATGCCTGTCCTCCGGGGATTGCAGCCCATTGTTGCGCTTGTACCCAATTACCCAAACCTAATGCTTCAGGCACCAAAATCCCTGGCTGCAATATAAATATTACTCTGTATTAGAAACAAACCAAATCACAACTTAATCAAGTAATTAAGGTTCATCAAGAAAAAATGAACTTACAACAGCAAGCATGGCCCATCTGCAGTGGTATAGCTCAGACTCCTTGAATCTCTCGAGATTTTCTGGGACTGTTCCTAGACCTAGTGGGTCGAATCCGAAATCTCTGCAAACCAAAGAACACTATATCTATATTAGCCAACAATATCTTTTATACCATAACCATTATATATCTATTTGATTAATGTTAACAGACCGAATCTTTAATTTTACAAGTTCTCAAAATATACAGTTCGTTTGCCCATTTAATTTGGACTGTACTTTCCACAATGTAGGAAAATTGTGCACAGAGTACCACATGAATCACGCACCACAGACATGCTTTGGTTATGTGTAATTTTTGAAATAAAAAACTGGGACATGCGCCTGACACGCAACATATATATGATGTGCATTTAGAGATCCTGTCCATTGTGATGCAACTTCGGACACTGATTACATGTACTGGTACTGATGTACTTATTTTCACAAGTCTTCCTCCGATAATGTGATGCTATTTTGGACAATTTTATTTTACACCATGTCGCATTTTATAAATTCAAGTACTCAACATTGAATGCATTATGTTACAAGTACAAATGTACACGTACCCGGGTGCTGATCCGTCGAGGTGGGCAGGCCGGGGCTGGCCAGGCATCCACTCAGCACTCATGGTAAACCGGGACGTACCATTGGGACGTACCAATGACATTGGCAATGCAGCTGCAAATTTAGACTTGGAAGCCGAAAGAACAGACGGATAAACTGCTGCCATGCTGCAGCTCATCAAAGACAGCTGACACGCCATGTCTTTATATATTACCCTGCTAAGAAACAGTTTTGGAATTGAAGGAGAGAAGGAGAGCAAGTATGTTAGAATGAAAAGAAGTGCAGAATGGAATGCAAGAAGAGTAAGATATATGCAAGATCCTAATGTTATTTTTTATTGGCTAAGGGTTAGAGTACATCAGTTATCATTGGTCCACGTTGCATGTGTCAAATCTGTAGGGACACCCATCTGGAATATCTAGTGGATGTGTCATTTGTGGTTATCAATTTTGTACCATTTTCTTGTGGTGTAGCCTCACTGTCTCGAATGCAAAATATAATTCAAAGTGGGGCTGTGCCTGTGTATTCATATATCAAAATTTTCCGATATCATATATATACTAAATACTAAATACTAATTGTGAAGAATTTTTTTTGTGAAAATTTAGTATTACTGAGTGTCTAAGCTCTCACTCAATCAACCAGATGGTCTTATATTAAATAATTGAAATTATAATTATTTCATATAATTAAATTATTGTTAAATAATTTGTAAATGTGAACAATTTAAATTCTTGATAATATTTTAATATAAATAAAGGAATAATATAATTTTAATTATTGTGATTCAAATAATATATTTTTAAATCGGACTCTAATGTAAATATATAATCGTTTTTTAATAAAACTTTTAAGTAATAAAGATTAGAAAGTCCAGAACAAAATATCATACTGAGATAAGATCTATATTATACCTTTAAATTACTTTTATGGCCTATTTAGGAACAAAAATTTCATTTAAAATTTTGAATTTAATCAAATGACATGTTTGGTTAATAATAAGAATTTAGATCTGGATTTTATTTTAATTTTAAGAATTTAAATATTAGTACAAATATGAAAATTTACAATTACAACTCAAATCCTGACATTTGAAATGAAATCAAAATTTTCAAACGCAATCTTAACTTGATTTTAATATAATAGTATAAACATGTTCTATTTCATAATAAATACTCAATTTTCTGTAATTATTTTAATAAAATGTTAAATATATAAAAAACACTTTTATATAACTTTAAATGTAACGTTACTCGTTTAAACGCAAGCTAAGCGTATAATTTGAATCGAGTTGGGTAATTAATAAATAAATTCGAGTTTAAATATTTTCAAATGAGTCGAGCTGTTTTTCTTTAAAATTAAACGAGTACAATCTTATGACCAAATTTAATTTATTTAATAAACGAATTGAGTCCAATTGAATTTATTCGAGTTGAATTTAAACAAAATAAGCCGGGTATATTTGCGAGTTTATTAATTAAAAAATTAAATAAATAATTAATAATTAATTTATAATCTATAACAAATAAAAAAGATTTTATAATAATTTATTTATTTATAATTATAAATGAGTCCAAACTAAGCTCAAATCGAGCGAGTCGAATTTGAGCTAAATTTTAATCAAATTCAATACATATTTAACTAAACTTGTTTAATTAAAACAAAGTTTAAAATCGTGTTCCAACCATTTGTATAATGAATCAACACACACCATGTACCAATGAAGCCCAAGTCAAACTTTTACTATATTCATCGGGCCGGGTCATCACTTTCCCACGGCCCAACACAAAAATACCATCAAACCCTAACACACACACACACACTCCCAAAATTTAGTTGATTTATAGCCGACTTGCACCTAAATAAAAAAGGGAAGTCTACTAGTAACTATAACTATAAATAAATAAATAAATAAATAAATAAACTAGGGTTTCAACACTTGTTTATAAATACAACACACATTGTCTTGAAAACCCTACATCTCTCTCTATTACACAAGCCGCTTCTCTTGTAAGAACTCTCCTCTACATGTATCTTTTTTATAAGTACATGTATGTATATGAGCTTCTTGATGCTCTTGTTAATATCCTAATTTTAGTTGTTTTGGATTTGACTTGTAAGTTACTTGTTTGTGTTAATGAATCTGTTTATAGATCTGAGTTAGTTGATGTTACTATGTTTACATCTTAGTTAATTGTTGGTTTTTAATGTATGTTGCTCTGTTTGTTACTTGCTTTGTTTATGTAATAAAATAGATTCTTAGTTGCTGGATTATATTACTTTTTATGTAATAAAATTGCAAAATTTAATTTAATTGGAATTATGATATAGTGTGTGTTTAGGCACCTTGTTTATTTTTAAAATTTATGTGTTTGGTATCCAAGTGTAAGTGAAAAAGTTGGTCATTTGTGTTGCTCTATTGGAATAGTTGTGCTTGATTTGTGTTAGATCGAAGTTCATTAATTGTAGACTGTGGAGCTGCTAATAGAGAAAATTTAAGAATATTTGGATTTATTTTGTATCTATTTTTTAATACTCTGTCCCCGAATTTGTTGATTTAACATCAGGACGTGTATAGTTGACCATGGTAATTGTCTTTGTGTTGGTAATGCTATTGTAGCGGCGCGCCTTTAGTTAGTTCCACACACTGATTGATAAATTATGATTCTTTGGAAAAAACAGAGTAATTTTGTTCAAAGAATTTTATCAAGATTTGACTGTGCAAAATATGTTTAAACCTGTTTTTATTATGTTATAATAAATTGCGACTAATTATTATCATTTTCTGCTATGCAGCTTTTAGCTAATCACCATGGGTAAGGAAAAGATTCATATCAGCATTGTGGTCATTGGCCATGTGGACTCTGGAAAATCAACGACCACTGGCCATCTTATCTACAAGCTTGGTGGTATTGACAAGCGTGTGATCGAAAGGTTCGAGAAAGAGGCTGCTGAGATGAACAAACGTTCATTCAAGTACGCATGGGTGCTTGACAAGCTCAAGGCAGAGCGTGAACGTGGTATCACTATTGATATTGCTCTCTGGAAGTTTGAGACCACCAAGTACTACTGCACAGTCATTGATGCTCCTGGACATCGTGATTTCATCAAGAACATGATTACTGGAACCTCTCAGGCTGATTGTGCCGTCCTTATCATTGACTCCACCACTGGAGGTTTTGAAGCTGGTATCTCTAAGGATGGGCAAACTCGTGAGCATGCATTGCTTGCATTTACACTTGGTGTCAAGCAGATGATCTGTTGTTGTAACAAGGTAACTATTTAATTTCTAATTACTGGCTATTGTTATTTTGTTTACCATTTGTATAATTATCCTTTACAGTTTTACACCTTTATGAAAATCTTTAACATGCTACTACTTTTAACAACTTTATTCATTTTTTAACATGCAACTTACTAATTGGTTTTTCTGTGTGGTTTAGATGGATGCTACAACCCCCAAGTACTCAAAGTCTAGGTTTGAAGAAATTGTGAAGGAGGTGTCTTCATATTTGAAGAAAGTCGGGTACAACCCTGACAAAATTGCATTCATTCCTATCTCTGGATTTGAAGGTGACAACATGATCGATAGGTCTACCAACCTTGATTGGTACAAGGGACCTACTCTACTTGAGGCCCTTGACCAGATCTCTGAGCCAAAGAGACCCTCGGACAAGCCTCTTCGTCTGCCACTTCAGGATGTTTACAAGATTGGTGGTATTGGAACTGTGCCCGTGGGACGTGTTGAAACTGGTGTGATCAAGCCTGGTATGGTTGTGACTTTTGGGCCTACTGGATTGACCACTGAAGTTAAGTCTGTTGAGATGCACCACGAGGCTCTCCAAGAGGCTCTTCCTGGTGACAATGTTGGGTTCAATGTTAAGAATGTTGCTGTGAAGGATCTCAAGCGTGGTTATGTTGCCTCGAACTCTAAGGATGATCCCGCCAAGGAAGCTGCCAACTTTACTGCACAAGTTATCATCATGAACCACCCTGGTCAGATTGGAAATGGTTATGCTCCGGTGCTTGATTGTCACACTTGTCACATTGCTGTGAAGTTTGCTGAAATTCAAACCAAGATCGATCGTCGATCTGGTAAGGAGCTCGAGAAGGAGCCAAAGTTTTTGAAGAATGGAGATGCTGGGTTCGTTAAGATGATTCCAACCAAGCCCATGGTGGTCGAGACCTTCATGACTTACCCTCCACTTGGTAGATTTGCTGTGCGAGACATGAGGCAGACTGTTGCTGTCGGTGTCATCAAGAGTGTGGAGAAGAAGGATCCAACTGGAGCCAAGGTTACCAAAGCTGCCATCAAGAAGAAATGAACTGGGCCAATCGGTGTTTACCGTTGTTCTCATACTGCAGGCTGGGTCTGTTACTGCCATCTTGCATTTTTAATTTCGAGCGGGGTTTTTGTTCGGTTTCAGAGTATCTGTTTTGCTGTGTCGGGCACCTGGTCTCAGAATTGGGTGCTTGACAGGCGGTGGCAGACCAGCCCTCTACTTTTGTTGTTCAAATACTTCCTCTATGTTTGATTTCATGTATTAAAGACTTATGTTCTTATTTGAGAGAAGTTTATTCGATGAGTGATTTTTAAGTTTTAACAGGTTGATATGGTGAGTGATGATAGTTGCTGTTATATTCTAGTATTTCAAGGCATTTTTATATGTTTGATGAATTTAAAATTTGCCATGTTTAAGTGATTGCCTGCCTGACAATTTTATTAATGTAAATTGAGTTTGATCGGGCATCGGGTATAGCAGATTTCACACGAATTCAATTTATCAATTCTAATACGAATTCAATTTAACGTTGTCTTTCAAGCCTTTCGACCAATGGATACGGCCTCGTAGAGCTGCTTCCTTTCAACCAATGGATACGACCTCGTAGAACTGCTTTTGCTAACTTTTTGAGGAATCCTTCACCAGTGGTTGGAATTCAATTTATCATTCTAACGATTAATTATTCGAAATTGAAATTGCAATTGTATCCCAACACGAATCTGATTATTATTCGAAATTGAATTGAAATTGCAACTGTATCCCTATTCCTCGACCGGGTTATTTTTGGGATCGGGCTTTTTTTGGGATCACATCGGGCTTAAGGACTTCTTGAACATCTCTGTGTGAGCAACGATGTCCATCACAAAAAGTTAAATTTATTTACAAGAATAAAACTAAATTAATAAATATGCAAAATTCTAGAAGCTTCTATATACCTACATATGAGCTACACCAAGTAGTACGCAGAGAGAAAATGGTCAATTCGACATCAATCAAGGTCATTTACGTCATTTCACATTTAAATACTCACCCCTGTATAAAACGAGCCACTCCACGTTTTACGACACACTCGCAAGTCGGCTTTTGCTCCCAATATTTCCTGTATTCGGTTAGAGTTTTAGTAAGATTGTGATGATTTGTGTTGATTGTGTGATTTAATTTGTATAATAATTAAATTTTGATGCATAAACTCACAAGTGTGTGTGTGACATTTTGTGTGATATGATTAATTCGTTACGAAGGATAGTGATTGATTGATATGTAAATATTATGGATACAGATTATATTTTAGTCAAGTCTGTTGAGATGCATCATGAGGCTCTGCTAGAGGCTTCCTGGTGACAATGTTGGGTTTAATGTGAAGAATGTTGCAGTTAAGGACCTTAAGCGTGGTTATGTCGCCTCAAACTCTAAAGACGATCCTGCCAAGGAGGCTGCCAACTTCACTTCTCAAGTAATCATCATGAACCACCCTGGGCAGATCGGAAATGGATATGCACCTGTGCTTGACTGTCACACTTCCCACATTGCTGTCAAGTTTTCTGAACTCTTGACCAAGATAGACAGGCGGTCTGGTAAGGAGCTTGAGAAGGAGCCCAAGTTCTTGAAGAATGGTGATGCAGGGATGGTTAAGATGATTCCTACCAAGCCCATGGTGGTTGAAACTTTCTCAGAGTATCCTCCCCTTGGTAGGTTCGCTGTTAGGGACACGAGGCAGACTGTGGCTGTGGGTGTTATTAAGAGTGTGGAGAAGAAAGATCCCACAGGAGCGAAGATCACAAAAGCTGCGGCCAAGAAGAAATGAACCGTGCAGGGTGTGCCCTCTATCTTGGGGGGCTGTTACCATATATCTAATAAAGACTTGGTTTCTGTTTTCAATGTCGTTTCTCATTCTGTCTGTTTCTGTTTAGGTTTGTGTTCTGTGGCCATTATGTTTTATCTTACTAGTATGTTTTCTTTCTGGATGTTATAACTCCCTACCTATGGACTTAAATATAATTGTTCAAGCCTGGCTAGTTATCTTGAATGTTTTGCATATTAATATTCTAGCTGTTTACTTTATGCGCTTATCTAATTCGATCTTGTAGTAATACAAGTTCTCGGTTCTTGGTCAAGTGATTGTTATTGTTGTTATCTGGACAGTAGTTTTATGGAGCCCTCAATTCAGATATATTGTGCCTATGGTTTTATGTGACGGGCGTCTTTTAAAATTATCTGTAGTTGTAGATAAATTTCTTCTGAAAACTTCTACAAGTTTAAGAGAGCTGCTTGCTTGCAACAGATTGTTATTAAATTTAACATTTGGGAAGCTCGTTGTTTAGACAATAACTTATTTCCTTTTGTTGAAGACAAAATTCAATTCTAATATATTAATTCTGTTTTAAATCTTCTTCTATATGACGGTGCTCAGCGTCCACAAAATATAATTTTATCTGTTTTATCTCTGGTAGTTTGATGTAGGTTTTATATGTTTTTATGTTACGATACAGATGATGTCATGCACGATAAATGACTCATTGTAAATTTTTTAATTCTGATAAAATTTGATTTATTTATATTAAAATAAATAATTATGATAATGCTTTTTATATCTAAATAGTGATTCATTTACAAAATTTTTGAATTCGGTGATCCACTTACAACTTTGCAAATTTGGTATAAGTTAAATGATCATTTTTTCATTCAAACCTTAAATTTACACATTATTGATATACATATAGAATTCGTTAGTTACTATGACTTTATTATATTTTGAGTTATTTGTAATAATTTATGATACATTTATGATGAGAAGAATAATATTATAATTATTTCATTTTTATATTTGGCATTATACATTTTTTTTCAATGATTTGTCTTTACACACTGTAATTTTAAAATAAAAAGAAAGTGATAGACATAAAAAAAATTAACTCAGTGCAAAACACGGGTAAGATGCTAGTGATCAAATAATATTTAACTGACTTCCGTTAAAATCAAATTCAATTTAATGGACGTTAATTTTTTTTAATGTTCATTCACTAGATGATTGCAAGATTTTAGTAATTGAATTATATATTTGATTTTTTTTTGAATTTGATGATCCATTTGTAAATTGAATGTCACTTAAGTGATGTAAATGTCATTTAAACCAATATTATTCAACAAAATTGGTCAATTTTATAAATTCTATAAACCCCGTTTTTCATATTGTAAAAATACAGTATGTTATAATTGTTTCGGTCAAAAAATCGTGTTAGACCAAAAAGAACTCAATAGTCTGTTCGTTTCTAAAGAGGTAGCTGAATTTTCTTCAAAAATTCTATACATACTAAATACTATTATATTCATTTCACCGCAGTAATATTATTAAATTAGTGCTTTTATTTCTAAAGCAAATGAATAAATAGTGCTAAAAATAAATGTAATCATAAAAGTATATGTTAAATATTTTAAAAACATACATATCAATATCATCCAAAAATTGGACACAAATACAATTTTTTTTAAAAAATTAAACATTTTTGTAGAATTAATAATATATAAAATAATATATCGAACACCAAATTTATTATTTAACTTTATTTTATTAATAATTTAAAACAATAAATTGCTTTGTTGTTTTTAGAATGTTATATATTATGTACATTCAAAAAGGCTCACCGATTTTAAACTTTCTACCATTTTTTCCCATAAAAGACAGGAAGGTTAGTAGCTTAACCCTCGATTAATTCTTAATTTTAGAAGCAGCCCCTTTGGTCTTTATCTGAAAATCAAACAACTGTGGCCAGTTTGAATCTTTAAGTAGTTATATCAACCATCTTTCTTGTTTATTATATTAGAGAAAATAATACAATGATAAATTATAAATTATTTACATTTATACTGTCCCGATAATTGAACAGCTAATAACAAATTTTCAAATAACTGTTTGAATTAAGTTGAATTGTTATGATCCGATCCAAAATTATTGTTTGCCGATTTTAATGAACATTCTAACAATATATATATCTATTTGTATGGATTTGAAAGAATTTGTCATTTCTGATTTTAATGAACGTTCTAACAAATATATATCTATAGTAATATTTTTTTTATTAATTTATTGTCGTTACAAATGAGCATGATTGAATAATCTAAACTTATCATTCGGAAATTTACTAGAACATATACTCATTTATAAAATATTAACATATGTTAACTAAAATAAACTTTCTTGGAGAAAATCATTTAGTAACTACTCATGCAAATTTAAGATGTTTTCTACCACTAAATGCCTTGATCTCCAAGAAAAATAATACAAAACTTGTCAAACTCACAAAATGTGTAAGAGGAGGAGACTAGTAGCATAATTCTAGAACCTACTTAAGGTGCTATACTTTCTTGCTTGGTATCCAAGTACTGTAATACGAGGTCAATAACCAAGAATATTATATTAATATAGACCATTCATTTTAACTTTATTTTTCCTCTATATAAACAGAGCCAGCCACTCGGGTCTATATCAACTTATCAAGTTTTACAACAGCAGTCTCCAAGGGCTTTAAAGTTTCTGTCTTTGGTTAGTGATCATCTTCGTATTCATGTGTGTATGTTGTTTGTGTTTAATTGTGTTGTTGTAACAGTTTGATATGATTTGAATGATTGTTTTTGTTTTAGTAGCTTGAGTGATTTGTTATTTGGAAATTTAGCTGATAAAATCTTGAATTTTTTTGGAAATTTTGTTGGTTTTTGAAGTCGTAAACGTGTTTCTTGAAATCGAAAACTAGAAGGAAATTTTAGCATAAAGTTTTCAGTTTTGTGATGAGAAGACTAATATATGAGTGTGTTTACTGTATTTGTTAAGGTCAGATTTAATCTGGAATTGTTAAGTTAGTAGTTCTTCTAAAGTTATGCTCCCCTCGCTCGAAAATTAATTTTTTGATTGAGAGTGGGTCATGAGAAGCTCAAATTAATTATTGAGAATTTTTGGCGAGAGGAGCTGTGATATGACTCCTTGTTCTTCTCATTGATTTGTTATGAATATATACAGGAGTAGTTTTCCTATTTATGGTGATTATTAGATGATCGATAGCTGACATTTGGAATTCAGTGGGATTTTCATTTTTAGCCACTGGATTTTAAGATTTATTCGA
This sequence comes from Oenanthe sinensis, assembly GCA_028671895.1. Taxonomy (NCBI): domain Eukaryota; kingdom Viridiplantae; phylum Streptophyta; class Magnoliopsida; order Apiales; family Apiaceae; genus Oenanthe; species Oenanthe sinensis. The sequence continues at coordinate 8,922,695 of CM053811.1, read as the reverse complement.
AAATGGCACTGGATCATGTATAATATCATGGCTTTTTTGGTCCTATTTTTTTTAAGGTTTTTGCTTTGCCACTAAAACTAGCTCATCTCGTAAAATTCTTTGTTTTTATGTAATGCATAGTACAAATTCTTTAGAACCATGCTCTCTGCGGCCCTGCCCCTGGTTCTTTGGTTTATCATGTATGCGATATAGATGTTCAATATGATCTGCTGCATACTGCATTCTAATTTAATTTCTTTATTGAAATTCTAATATCTATTATAATGAGTGATATATAAATGTATCTTAAATTCTAGACAAATTAGCAACTGATCCCTATGGGCAAGGAGAAGGTTCACATTAACATTGTGGTCATTGGCCATGTGGATTCTGGAAAGTCCACCACAACTGGTCATCTCATCTACAAGCTTGGCGGTATTGACAAGCGTGTGATTGAAAGGTTTGAGAAAGAAGCTGCTGAGATGAACAAGCGTTCATTTAAGTATGCGTGGGTGCTTGACAAGCTAAAGGCTGAGCGTGAGCGTGGTATCACTATTGATATTGCTCTTTGGAAGTTTGAGACTAACAAGTATTACTGCACTGTCATTGATGCCCCTGGACATCGTGATTTCATTAAGAACATGATTACTGGTACTTCTCAGGCTGACTGTGCTGTTCTTATTATTGACTCCACTACTGGAGGTTTTGAAGCTGGTATCTCCAAGGATGGGCAGACTCGTGAGCACGCATTGCTTGCTTTTACTCTTGGTGTGAGACAGATGATTTGCTGCTGCAACAAGGTATTTAAATATGTGGCTACTTAACTGGCTGCTCACACAAAATATGGTTTAGTGAATTTTAATATTTACTTAGAGGAATATTGATTTTTCTCTTTATGTAGATGGATGCCACAACTCCCAAGTACTCTAAAGGTAGGTATGATGAAATTGTGAAGGAGGTGTCATCTTATCTGAAAAAGGTGGGGTACAATCCTGATAAGATTTCCTTCATTCCTATCTCTGGATTTGAAGGCGACAACATGATTGAGAGGTCTACCAACCTTGACTGGTACAAGGGTCCTACTCTTCTTGAAGCCCTTGATCAGATCACGGAGCCAAAGAGGCCCTATGATAAGCCCCTACGTCTCCCACTTCAGGATGTATACAAGATTGGAGGTATTGGAACTGTGCCTGTTGGGCGTGTTGAAACTGGTGTGATCAAGCCTGGTATGGTTGTGACTTTTGGGCCTACTGGATTGACCACAGAAGTCAAGTCTGTTGAGATGCATCATGAGGCTCTGCTAGAGGCTCTTCCTGGTGACAATGTTGGGTTTAATGTGAAGAATGTTGCAGTTAAGGACCTCAAGCGTGGTTATGTCGCCTCAAACTCTAAGGATGATCCTGCCAAGGAGGCTGCCAACTTCACTTCTCAAGTAATCATCATGAACCACCCTGGGCAGATTGGAAATGGATATGCACCTGTGCTTGACTGTCACACTTCCCACATTGCTGTCAAGTTTGCTGAACTTTTGACCAAGATAGACAGGCGTTCTGGTAAGGAGATTGAGAAGGAGCCCAAGTTCCTAAAGAATGGCGATGCAGGGATAGTTAAGATGATTCCCACCAAGCCCATGGTGGTTGAAACATTTGCGGAGTATTCTCCTCTTGGTAGATTCGCTGTTAGGGACATGAGGCAGACTGTGGCTGTGGGCGTCATTAAGAGTGTGGAGAAGAAAGAGCCCACAGGAGCGAAGATCACAAAAGCTGCTGCCAAGAAGAAATGAATCGTGCAGGCTGTGCCCTCTATCTTGAGTGGCTGTTATCATATATCTAATAAGGGCTTGGTTTCTGTTTTCAGTGTGGTTACTTGTTTAATTTCTCTTTCGGTCTGTTTCTGTTGTTTGTCTTATGTGATTGTTTCGTCGACTGGTACCTGGTCTGAGCACTGGGTGCTTGATCGACGGTGGCGGGGTGATTGTGCTTTGTCTTACTATTATGTTTTCTTTTCTGGTTTCATGATGTTATAAATAATTACCTGTGGATTAAACAGGATATATACAGTTGTTCAAGCCTGCCTGATTATTTTGAATGTTTTGTCCATTCTGTGTACAACTGTTTGAGTTGTTTCCTTTATGTATTCCTCTTATTCTTTAGTAAAAGTTATTACTTCTCAGTTTGATTAATGTTCACTAATGTTATGAACTGGGCAATAGTGTTTCTGAAGCCCTTGATCTGTATTCAGATTTCCTGTCTCATGGATTATTTTTACTAATAGTAATAATTATGGGTGCTTATAATATTTAAAATCTCTTTAGTTGTAGGTGAAGTCTTGGAAGAACTCTGTGTTCATGAGTTTGCTTGCAACAACATATCGTCAGCAGATATGACATTAGTTGAGCTGTTCGATTAGACAACAAGCCGGTAAGTTATTTTATTTCTGTCAGAGACAAACTAAACTTCGACTATTTGCACATACAAACTGTCTATCTTATATATTTTTGTTGGTCACTTTGTCGCAATATGTACTCAGAATGTCACATTTCGGTTACATTTTTCAACATTTATCCGACTTTTTTCCATGAACTTCTTCCAGATGCATATTTCATGTGATTTTTCTCACAATAAAAAAAGAATATATTTTAGTCATATTTTCCAGAATATACTGATTGGTACATGCTACGACTTAAAAGCCTATAAATCTATAATGCAGGATTTCAAGATACTCGGGAAAAAGAAAGATTAAACAAAATTATATTTGCTCAAACTCTGGAAATTCTAAGCTGTCTTGTGATCTTAAAAAAAAACTGAGAAAAAACACCAATATCAGTAACCAACACAATAACCATTCCTAGATAAATATCCTTCTGAGGCTTTAAAAAGCTTACCCCAACAGATTGGGATAAGCAACTAGTATTATTTGGATTATCATGTATAGGAAGCGGAAAAGAAAGGTTCCAAAGCAAGGTCACAAAAGCATTGAAGCAAGTACAAACATCAAGCATCTTCTATGCTTTTGTAATCGAAATCTACAAATTCTTAAAAGCAGACTCCTGCGAACCTTTTTGTGGAGTCAGTCTTGCCAACAGAGCCTTGTTATGACAGTGTTCAGCATCCACAAAATAGAAGTTTCCATTGGCCTTGAACGTCACATAAGGTCTGTTTGTATCTGGTAGTTTGATGTCAGCAAACTTAATAGTTTTTGGAATATGTGAAGCCAGCCATGACAACATTTCCACATCAAAGGTGTCTGAACCAGGTTGCCATTTGAGCTTATGAATGTAAGGGCTAACAAACCAGTGAAGCGCAGCTGTGGTAGTAGCACTTAAGAATATAACTGAGGATGCGACCGCACCCTTCAGTATTACATTCATGTCTTGAGATGTCATGAAGGTTATTACAGGTCCCAAAGACACTGATAGGCAACAGGTGGAAAGAGAAAGAAGTTTTACTTTCTTGATAGTACTTGAGATTGGGCCGTAATAAACAATTGCATTGCCTTTTTCATTTTCCTCGATTTCTCTTCCTTTACGAGGTCCTATGCTAATTCTATTGTCTTCTTCCGCAGCAGATCGGGAAGCCCATCTTCTCTGGGTGGTAGCAAAAGTTGTTGCCAAGTTGATGTTTTTGTTAGCATTTGTAGTCTGCAGACATGGTCCAATCCTAGGAGGATGAAAACCTGAAACAGAAACTATTATCGACGACAACGAGGGAAGTAGTTTGATGCAGGCTTCACTGATGCTAATGTGTTTATTATACCACATAATTGATACGTCTGATGTCATGTACGACTGAGAAAGTCAATTTTAAATTTGAAGGGAATTTAAAGTTAGGATTGGTTAAAAATAAACTTTGGCTTGTCACTCTCAAATGTCAGTAATGAGTAAACTGTAAATCCAATTCAAAATTCCTATGTATTGGTAAAATTAATTTATTCCACAATATACATGCAGTAATGCAGTATGGGTGGAATGTAAAAAGATTCTGGGCTGAGAATTTTTAAAATTGCTTTTAAGGTAGAGGGTGCATAGCAGAAGAGAGGTCCCTATATGTATATTTATCTTGCATACACTATACATAACATAGAGCTGATGTAGCATCACATGAAATTCAATTCAAGAATTTCGAGTTCAAAAGGCCTTCATACAAATAACTAGATACTCACATGCTGGTTGTTATGCAACTTTCAGAATTTAGACTATTCATTTTACTGAATTTTCTTGATTAGCCAACAATCTCTATACGACTATACCTAAACTAAAAATATTTAGACCTCTCCAAAGCCGCTATCTTTATAACAACTTTACATCTACGAGACCACTCAGCTAAAATCACTACAAAAAAATTCACATTCATAATTCACCAACAAACATCATAACCAACCCACCCAGCTAAAATCATCAAAACACTATCAATTTCACCTAGAAATCATCAAAACTGACCCACCCAGCTAAAATCACCACTAAAGATTCAACCTTTACAAAAAAGTTACATTCTTTCTCCTAAAAATCATCAAAACCAACACACCCACCTAATACCTTGACAAATTTCTTCCAAAAATCATCAAAAGACACAATATTTATGTTGTTTCAGTTCAAACAATACAAATTATATCAAACTAAACACAAGATATTTAACAGCAAATCACATTTTTATAGAAAAACAGGCTGCCAGTATATGCATATATATATATAAAGAACCTGAATGGAGATTCTTGGAAGCAAGATGGCGAGTGGGTAGTGATCTTATCACCTCAAAAATTGCTCTTCGACCCATTTCTACTTCTTGATTTGTGGATCTGTAGCTGCTTCTTCTAGGGTTTTGTATACTTTACAGACTCATCTTTATATATTTAATATGACGAAATGATATACATACAGGGCATTTGGTCTAGTGGTATGATTCTCGCTTAGGGTGCGAGAGGTCCCGAGTTCAATTCTCGGAATGCCCCTTCTTTTTTATACTTTTTCTACTTTGCACTTGGGATGTGTTTATGGAGACACATTTCTTGAGTTATATAATTATGGAGACTGATTCTATGCTGGGTGTCAAAGCAATAACAGGAGGAAAGAAGAATCTGTTGAAAGTAGGTGATATTGTTGAAGATTGTAAGGAAGAGCTACTAAGTATGGCAGCGGTTTCAGTTTGTTTTATTCGGAAAGAAGTTAACAAGGTAGCACATACATTGGCTAGAGTCCTTGTTTAGCTAATTCCCATATTGTTTTCACGTCTCCTCCTACGTGTTTGTTGGAGGCTCTTTCATTTGGTTTGATTTGTTGAATGAAAGTCGTTTTTGCTTTTCAAAAAAAATAAATAAATAATTGTGGTGGATTTAATTTTAAATAATATTTTAGTGATCTCGTGATTTTAGATTTATAATATAGTACTCAGATATTATTTTAGAAAGGTGATTATGTAAGGACTATCTTGATAAAAAATAATAATTTTTTTCTTTAGAAAAGTGACTTTTAACCATCTTTTTGAAGAATAAAATTAAAATTTGACCACGCTATATTTGAAAATTCGGTCATTAAAATATTATAAAAATTAAGTTTGATCCCCATTTTACAATTTACTCTTTTCCTTAGAATAGTTTTAACATAACTTCCAAATTCTTCAAAAAAAATGTAACATCCAAATCACATGAAATATTTTATATCAAATACCAAAAAAAATATAAAAATATATATTTATTTGAATGACATGTATTTTGAATGATAACTTTTATCAAATGAATTAAAATCTAAACAATTCTTTCTACTCATAAATTTTATTATCTTGTAATATATATAAAAAATATTCATAAATATGTGTTCCGAATATTATCTCTAATCAAAATATTTTTTATTATAAATATGTTGGGATAATTTTATAAATATATAAAAGATTTTATAATTATAATTATGTTCTCATACATAAAAATCTTTTTAAACTCAGAAGAATAGTACCCTATTACTCAACAAATAAAAAAAAAAAAAATCATTTTGAACTGGTATACGTAAATGGATACGTTTAGCCTAACTGACCCGCTGCTCATTTATCGGAGGGGTCGTTCGGTTCTATTTATATTAGATATTGGTTTTATTTATTTCAAACTCAAAACTGTGTTGAAATTTTTTAATTTTAAAATTCATACCAAGAGTTTCTGATATATTAGGAAGAGATGGATATGAAATCGATGTATGAAAAATTAAATTAAAATTTATTACTTTTATCTTTATTTATAAAATTATATGTTAATTTTTAAAATAAAAATTTATAATAACATTATTTAATATTTAATAAATAATAATAATTTATTTTTCATATTAACTATACATATTTTTTTTAATTATTAAAAAATATATTAAATTAATAAAATCATCGCAGCTTAAAATCAAGAATCATACTATTCCAACCATATACCATTGGCCAAACGACACCTAAAATTATCCCCGTTCATGTTTGGTAGTTTAGTTACAACAAACTACAACGATCAGTACAATTGTGTGTATATACACCTATACATACAAATAATATATTACCGACCAATCCTGAACACTTCATAACTGGTACTTGATCAATCTTTTTTAATTTATATTCTGTTTTTACATGTATTTCAATATGCAATTCTTTAGGGTTTCACTTTTAATTGTGCTTATTACATTGATTTTCTTTAATTCTATATCAATTTCTTGAACCTTGTTGATATGCACCATCAAGTTTGTATTTTTATCCAGTATATGTTAGCTAATTTCGTCCTGGTAGCTGATATCGAAAAGGGGCTTTTATGTTTTTTCCTGTATGATTTTGTCCTTCAATTCCTAATTTTAGTTAATAAAAAGATTTTTTTATTAATGAATTTGGTTACGAAAAAATTATGGTTGGTTTAAAAATGGTGTCGAGTTGTTGTGTTAGCGGTTGTTTTTATTTTGGGATTGGATAGGAATGAACGTTTTATATGGATCAACATTCTAGTTGAATTCTTCTATATTGATGCTACGGTATTACTAAATTTAAACTATAAACCAATATAGACAAAGACAGCATCTTCGACAACGAAATCCATGATCTCTATGATTGACTTGGTTTATCGTCAGTATTGCTATATTGTGTGAAAACTTATGTTTGTATTAATTCTCACTTTGTTTGTCATTTAATTTTGTACAGTTTACGTGTGAAAAATGATATCAACATTCATCATTGTAATGGTTATTATCTTTTAAACTGTAACCTGCTGTAAATAATGCTATATAGGAGATGGTGGATGCATCAGTTGTGGATATCGGAATAACAGGAGATGGAAAGATGGAGGGTAACATCGTCAAAGTAGATGAACACAAGCATCTTGTCGATGAACTACAAATGCAGGTGGACAAGGTAATATTTTTGAGTGGAACTCAAAACCAACTTTCTCAGTGTCAAAAACTATACACATATAATATATCAAAAGTTTTATGTAATATGTAAATGCAGGTGTATGTTTTCATTATTTTTCTTTTTTCAAAAAAAACATTTAATATTTTTGAACCTATTTTCTCATGCAAATCCATGTTTATTAATTTTCCTGATAATTATAATGACTTCTCTTATGGCATGTATATGTCAACAAACAATGTTGACATGGTATCTAGCGCTTGAACTAAAATGGTCAAGTAGGATTAATGTTCCATATAGTTTTTAATGACATAGGCAGTCTCCGCCTGAAACTGCCAACTTTGTAATGTTTTTTGGGCAGGGTCAGTTAAATCAATTTAAATACTTAGGCACACATGCCTACACTGAGATTCAAATCCTCAACCTCTTATCAGCAAGAGAAACAGGGTAGGCTAGCATGCCAGGGATAACCCTTTTATATTTACCGGATTTTCTTTATGTTGCTAATCTGACAGGTAGCACCAGAATTATATATTAAATGTTTACTTGCAGATTGAAAAACGAGTGAATGAGGTTCAGCAGCTCTATTGTACTACAAGTAAAAAAAAGCTGAACACCGTGAAAGATCACCCAGCTTGAAAGGATAGAGATAAGGAGAAACATATTCCTGGGATGAAAAGGCAGCAGCAAGATGTAGCACGGAGAGATGCAGCTGCTGCAAAGAGAATGCAAGAGCTTATGCGCCAATTTGGCACAATATTTCGCCAGGCAATCCTTGAACCTGTGAACTTTTAGTTATTCGTCTTTCAATGATTGAGTTAATGCATATTTATTACAACGTACAGTGTATCTTTTATGCATTGACTTTGGTTTTAGTTGGCTGATATACACGGAATCAACATTATAATCACATTAATAAAATTTCTAGTCTACACCCATTGTAATCTGTACTGCATTGTAAGGGGAAAATAAATAAAAAAACCTGAATTAAGAATGACTCAGTCTAATGAAACTGCTAATTCAATATTGTTGTATGGTATTAACTTGTTATGGTGATCTTATCCACTCTAACGATATTTATTTAAAACTATCTAAATAATTTCTGAAACCAAACAAGCGCCAGAAAATCAGGTAACCATTTTCTGAATCTAAGTGAATGCCTGAAAACCGAACAAACAGAGCCGTATAGTTAAATAATTTACTGAGCATTATAGTTCTTCTTGTTACCATGCTTGAACAAGTAATGGAGTTAGAATAATCCATAAAAAGTTGAAAAATGTGCATTTATATATTTAACTTACTCTTGCAATCAACCAACTTTTGTACCTGACCTGAACCTCAGGTTACATTAGTGAGCTATAGATAAAATATACTTTTAGTCACATTACACAAAGACGCATGGTTTCAATTGAGATTCTGAATTAAATAAAAAGCAACTAGAGTAGATCTTTCACTGAATTAAATAAAAAGAAATTAGAATAGATATTTCAATTCATTTTGAGAAACATTGCTCAGCTATCTTAGTACTAACACCCACGATGTAGGCCATGCTATGGACTCTTGTTGGTGTGATTGCATGGAGGACATATATCTTAACTAAATTTATTTAGTTCACTATCACGAATTCTTTGAACGTACAAATTTCTTTGCCTTGCTTTATCAGATAACTCAGCATAAGTATGCATGGCCCTTTATGCAACCGGTAGATGTTAAAGGTCTGGGGTTACATGACTACTACGAGGTAAATTTATTATCTAATTAATTATGTGAGAATAGAAATTTCTCTTACCAAGTGTATTATATTCTTTCTGGCTCCTTTAATACACATCTTATAGTTTTCTGTATCGAAAACCACCATAAGACTTATTTACCTTCTTGAAACTGGTTACTTACAGTATAAATTTTTACATCTTCAAAAATGAAAATAAATAGCTAAATTTTGGATTGCTTTTAAAGACCTGAATATGATGCCCGCAACCTTGCATTTGAACATTTAATACACTGTATAATTTTTTTTGATGATAATGAACCGGAGAAAGATTAATAACTTTTGCAAAATATTTTCCCAGGAATAATTTTCTTGAAAAATATTTTTTCGAAAATACATTATCCTGGAAATTATTTTTCAAAATCCATTAAATTTCTTGCAAACAAACAGAGCCTACGAACTGACATCAAAAGTCTCATGGTCGATTTTAATATAGTATGGATTAGTGTTGCACGGTTCACGAGTCGTTCGGGTACGTGGTATGGGGTCGGGTACGTGAAACGTTAGTTTTTATGAATAGGATACGGTGACCCGCGAATCGGATACGCGGGTCGATACGAGGATCCCTTTTATAGTTATTTCTTTAGAAAATATTATGTATATTTGCTATTGTATCTATGCTTCAGTTACTATTTTATAACTAAAATATATAAGTAAATTAATCGGGAAATGTAAAATTTTAAAGTTACTACACATAATATTAAGGGGATTCAAATATGTTCAAGTAATCGAGGTTATCTTCCTATTTTTTATTCTTCTCCTTTTTACATAATGATTTTCGGAGTTAAAAGGGGGATCGTCGGAGTTGGCGAACTGGAGCGTGATCGAAAAGGAATCGTGTTCCGGAACGAGGGAACTGGATCGCGGTTCCATAGGCTGACCCACGAACCATGCAACACTACTATGGATAAATTATTCCCCTCCCCTCCCCTCTAAATCCATTGCTGTCATATATAACTTACGGACTGGTGATTCTAGCTTTTGAATCTTTTTAGTGTATAGAAGTTCTTCCACTTCACAGCTCAAAACCATGTATTTTAATACGGCTTTAAAGTCTCTAACTAGAATATTGTGGACTAGCCTGTGTTTCCTACAGATATTGTTTATAGCTATTTTTAATACAACATTAGTTGATTTTGTTGGGTTGCTGTACATTAGGTTATTGATAGGCCAATGGACTTCAGTACAATAAAAAACCAAATGGAAGCAAAGGATGGTGCTGGATATAAGCACATCCGCGAGATATATGCTGACATGCTGTTGGTTTTTAACAATGCAATGAAATATAATGATGAAACAAGTGATGTTCATTCAATGGCGAAAACTTTGTTGGAAAAATTTGAGGAGAAGTGGCTGCAGCTTTTGCCCAAAGTCGCAGATGAGGTAACTGCTAACTTTGTCAAATAAGGAATGTAAAAGAATATTTAATTTATGTGCTATAATGTGCTGCTGCAAATACCAATCTTTAATGTGTGTTTAGGAGGGGGGTGGTTGTATTGGTAAAGGAAGGGAGAATACAGCAAGATGATGTTTCATTTTTGGATAAACAATCATTTTGACTGGCATGAAGTAGACATTAACTTTTAAAATTTGAAAAAGAATACATTGACTGCAAATTTGACAAAATAAAATTTATCATTAATTTTTTTTCCCGAAGATTATGAAGAAATAGTCTTGTTCTGATAGAGATTTAATGTATCTTGACATGTTGTTTCCTTAGTGGAGGTGGAATCAGAGTTTCATGTATCATTTGCCAGTATTTTATTCAATAATTATGGTGATTGGGTTTAATTTGTTAAAGTTTAAGGTTCAATGTATTTTTTAAAGATAATTCCAAGGATGCAGTGTTTACCCAGTGTCAAATTTGAAGGTAAAATCCTCATTTATCCTTCATGTTAGGTATAGTAACTTTAAAACGTCATATGCAGGACAAAAGACGTGAAGAGGAGAAAGCAGAGTCCCAATTAAAAAAACAACTTGCTCAAGAGGCAGCTCACGCTGAATTGGCTAGGAATATAACTAATGAGGTGAATAACTTATGAGGTGTGTGTGTGTGTGTGTGCGCGCGCCTGTGTGTGATGACCTAGCTTTTATGACTCTTTGTGCAACAAATCTAGTATGGGGTCAAATAAAAATTTTTTAAGTTAAAGCCAACACTTTGTTCACCCAACTCAACTTCTAATGGTCAGTCCAGTTGTCTGAACAAAATGTCAGTTTAAACATTTGAATGTTAAAAAATTCATTGAACGTTGAGTCGAGTGATCAAAGTGTCAGTATGTGAAAATTAATTTATCTTGAAGCGATTATAATTCTTTAAAGGAGATTCTTGATATCTGATAATTCTTTTTATTTTGGTTTCAGCTTAATGAGGCCAACAAGCAGTTAGAGGAACTCAAAGGAATTGTGGGGAAAAAATGCAGGTTTACTGTAATAATAATGCTTTGAAACTTTAACTTTGAAGCGCATAGACATTTTGCAGCATCATAATCCTGGTTTCCATATTATTAGTAGGCTGTTTTTATCCAACTACTGAACATTATACCTTTCATGCATGAATGAGCATCATAATCTGGGTTCCCTTATTCTTTAATGGGCCTTTTTATCCAAGCCTACTGCATATAATACCATGCTTGAATGAATCTGTACATCATAATAATCACATTGCTCATGTGTTTCTAAGGTTGTCAAAACTAAATGTACAATAGCTTTCAGGAAAATATCGATCAAGGAGAAAAGAGGTATTGGGATATCGCTTAGTCAGTTGTGTCCTGGAGATCTTGCCAAGGCATTGGAGATTGTATCTCAGGATAATCCTACCTTTCAAGCAACAGGGGAAGAGGTCGAGCTCGACGTCAGTGCTCAGGTCATTATTTAACTGCTTCAATACCACTATAACCTTGCATCTGTTTATTTGCTATTTTGTTCTCTCTTTCTTGGTTGCATCAATGACTGTATTTGCTGCAGAGTGAATTCACCTTATGGAGGTTAAAGTTTTTTTTGAGGGATGCTCTAGCCTTTCAAAGCAAGAGTCCAAGCAATGGCTGCAAAAACACCACTAAAAGTTGCCATGCTGCAATTTCCAACACATCTGTGATTGCCTCTAAACGGAAAAGAGATATATGTAACGCTCTTTCCAAAACTGCAAAGAAACGGGGTAAAAAGCTTTGTTCTTGAAAATGTTAGTCCCTGCTATAATGCTTACAAGCTACCTGGATGTTCTCAGTAACCAAATAACAGTTTCTTATGAGTTCCATCTTCCAAAAAAATATGTTGAATAAGAGGCTAACTTACCTTCGGATGGTTTTTGGTGGGACAAACTTCAAAAGAATAGCGAAATCAAGGCGGACTTGGAACGAGTGCGGTTGCATCTTCACGGGGATTTTAACAAAAATTGTATATATAGAAGCAATCTACTTGAAACTTTTTATTTTTTTTAATACTTTGTAGAGATAAAATGCCTTGACAAATTATTAAACACCTAAGTGTTATATATCTATTGTCTCTCTCTTTTTATTTGCATCTAAACATTTAAAGAAAGCGTTTTTTGCACTTAATAATATAATTCAGAAAAATGACCTTTATAGCATTATTAAAAGACAACTTTATGTTAAGTTTCTTAGAAACACAATTTTATTTTGTGTGAAATAATTGGTTTTTATAAACCCATGTTCAATTTATTTTTTCATAAGAAAATAAATGCAAGTTCAACTTGTTTTACTCATTATAGGAAAAAACCACAAGACCATAGCAATTAGCAAGGGTCATTTTTTGCGATAGTTGAGAAATTTTATCTTTAACTAATACCAAAAAAGAAGGGACTTTTTATTTAAAAATGACTTACTTTATTTGCTAAATAACTTCTATAATAACTAAAATTTCAACAATAAAGGCCGTTAAAATTACATTTAGCAAATAAAAAAAGACATTCGATTAAGAAAATAAAATTATATATTGCTCGTATTCAATGCAGAATACACCTGACATAGGCCATGTTTGGAAGTTAGAGATTTGCGGAGAAATTAGAGTATTGAGGTGAGTTACCTAGTGAATCCTCTAATATATATATTTGATAGTTAACTGATTTTAATAGTTTATTGAGGTGAAAAATTACTTTTAAGAGCTTTTTTCATTAGAGGTTTGTCATGTGCTAAATTTAAATATAAACAACTTATTACCAAACAATTTTTTTTAAAACAACCGATCCAATCCATTAGTCAAACCAGCTATTCAAATCATTTAGTCAAAACAGCTAATTCAATTCACTTCAGTTAACAGCTAACCGTTAATTGTCAAACAAGACCATAATTTTTTAGACTTTCTTGTAGGGATGACAACGGGTCGGGTTCAGTCGGGTTTGAGTGAAATTCAAATCCAAATATTTTCGATTTATCCAAATCTAAATCCATTGAGTTTCGGATCGGATCGGGTTTTCTCATGTATCCAAAATTTTATTGAAAAATATAATAAGTTCAGTATTTTCAACACAAGCGGACAACAATAACCACATTTATAAAATTATAAGTGATTAAATTTCAAAAGATAGTTAAATATAATATATTATATGAATTTAATATGAATTTATCATTAATATACAATTTAACAACTAGCTAATAGTTCAGATATTAATAAAAATAAAAAGTTTGTATAATATAATACTAATAAAAGCTATTATACATTAGATAAATGAAAAACTAGTTCACTGAATAAGTATCGACTATTGAGTAAAAATTAAATAATAAAATAAACATATATAAATTATTTATCTTATATTATATATATTAAGTTATATTTATAATATTATATATATATATATATCGAGTTTTTATCATGTTTCGGGTTTGAATCGGGTTTCAGATTTCAGGTCGGGTATCGGTTCAGTACATCTGAAATCCAAATCCAAAATTTTAGTTTCGGTAAAATCCAATTGAGTAGGAATGGATCGAGTATCCATCGGATCGAATTATTTTGTCATATCTACTTTCCTGTGGTTAATACATTACTCCACACTGCAGAGTACAACCTTGTCCCCATTAGTGTACAAGTATAACCATTTTATCCAACAATTGTTGAAATTTGTATAAATACTAGTTTATGTTGGACCAAATCAAACGTACTATATTGTATTTACTTGTCTTATTATAACACTCTAGTACTTCTTGTATTAAATAGTGACTTATTTTCTTTAATTATGTACTTGCAGTTAGAAGCATGTTTCTACTGTATCTCCAAATGTAAATGAGTGATATCAAGAATAATTGTATTGGTAGAAGATTCTATGAATCATGCATCATGAGAATGAATGTCACATCAAATAAGGAGTTTAGAGAAAAAATTGTTTCTAAGACAAATGATCAATCGAGAAGTCGCATTGATAGAGAAGTCAAAAGGACAAACTGGTAGAGAAGTCTCGAATGACTCAATTGAGAAGTCTACTCAATCGAGAAGTCAAGAATATGGAGTCATTCGAAAAGTGTAAAGAAATGCTCAATCGAGAAGTCTAGTTAAACAAATCGAGAAGTTAGCTAAGGAAACAATCGAGAAGTCTAAGCGAAGAAAGCAATCGAGAAGTCTGTGAAATGGGTCAATCGAGAAGTCTGTGAAATGGGTCAATCGAGAAGTTTGTGAAATCAAGTCAATCGAGAAGTTTATCCTGATCGAGAAGTCATCAAAATAAGTATGCAATCGAGAAGTCTAGACATTTGAGAAGTATCAAGTCAAAGACCAATCGAGAAGTCTCATAAGTACTCGATCGAGTAGTCCACAATATAACTTCTCGAAGTGCAATGAAGTTGAGTATTCGAATGTTTCAATCAACTATTTTCAAGGAGATTTTCAGAAGAATAAGACAAGTAATTTGAAGTATTGCCGTGATCAGGTCAGTCAAACCTGTGAAGATAATGACAAGTTTACAATGAAACTTGAAAAGAAAATAAGACAAAGACAGAAGGAAGAAGGCAGGCTGGAAAAGACTGTCAAAGAATGATGTTAGCTAGAAATAGATAGTAGTCAAATGTAAAGTATTTCTAGTTTTAGTATAACTGTCTAGTGAGAGCATGTACAAATGAGACATGTTGTCTATATAGCAAATAGTACAGCTTCACTAGTCAGAGTGTGTGTGAGAAAAATAGTTTTCATTCCTTGTTTTCTTTCAAAAACAAGAAGCTGAGATTCAAATCTAGAATCTCATATTGTAGTAATTCATTCTAATACACAATTAGATTTAAAGTTAACTTTGAGTGTTCATTTTAAATTCCGCATCGCTACTGTCAACTATCCCCGCCAATGTTGCTGTTAACTATCCCCGCCAAAGTTGCTGTCAGTAAAACTTGCTATCTTCAAATCTTCATTCTCCGCCAAGTTTACTGTCAAATGAATAGTTGCTGTCAGTAATACTTGTTATCTTCGAATCTTCATTCTCTGCCAAGTTTACTGTCAAAGGAATAGTTGATGTCAGTAATACTTGCTGTCTTCGAATCTTCATTCTCCGCCAAGTTTACTGTCAAGGGAATAGTTGTTGTCGTCTGTTCCAAATGTGTTGTCATTAGAATATGCTCTCGTAGGCTTCAGTTGAAGAATGTTACTGTCAATGATTTGATCAATGTTGTGCATGAACACTTTGTGAACTTCTACATCATAGATCATATTATTACATTTTTACAAGACAGTAACTATTGAGACTTACTGTCACCTACTTGGCTTTATACATACTGTTACAAGTGACAGCTAAACATACTGTCAATATACATATGATAGTATGTTTTACTTAGTTAATTTCTAATTAATCTAAGTATATTATAGTTGATTACAATGTTAACACCACAATCTCTAACATCTTAAGTAAACACTGCTAAGTTAGTAAAACTATAACATTTGATTATCAGTTCATAACAAGCAAGAATCAAAGAATACATAAAAAGTTTTAAACCATACATTCACCCCCCTCTGTATAGTTTCTGTACAACTCATTCCTAACAGCTTATAACCCGTGTTTTCAGTACAAAACACGGACGGTATTAATTAGTAATATATATTAATTATTTTATTTTATTTAAATATTTATTTTTAATATGCCGGTTATAATAATATAGTATATAATAAAAATTATTTAATATAGATAAAATAATAATATTATTTTAATATTTATGAAATTTAATTAATAAGTTATAATTTTAAATAAATTGGAGAGTTTGAGCACTAATAGATGGGAAATATGTTACTAGATTGTTGTAAAAAAAGAACTCATTGATGATAGAGTTTTAGATAAAATATATGTGTTTTAAAATTAGATTATAATTATATAATAGCTACATAAAAAGAGTTGTATAAAAAGAGGACTTATCGGATAGACAACCGACCGACCGAACATTTGCCACTACGGCTTTAATAATATGGTATAGATTATTCCAATTTTTTTAATTTACTTTAGCGCAATTATTAAGTTCACGCCATAACTTTTATTCAAATAAGTTACCTTAATTTTTATCTGTTAAATTTTAATTATTTCCATATTATCGTATGAGACATCATGCATATATTTTTACCAAGTTGTTATAATATGCTCAATAGTTTGTCTACCCGTTGTGACTATATACATATCTCCAACATTTTAAAGTTGAATTTTGTGTATTAGATAAATTTATTTCTATGTATGGAGATTGAGTTGAAATAATTATTTTTATTTTTATTTGTGATGATATGTGTTATATTTATGTAAGAGTTTATATAATGCAAGATGTGTTTGACACTTGTTTGATAATATGTCCGAGTGAGATATAATATCTTTTGAGAATCATCCTTAATATATATGTAGTCATTAGTTAACTTTTTGTATGCATATCTGAATGAATGGTGGATACCGGTGTAACTCGTCATATATATCTTCCTTTATTGAGTGTTTGGAAAAAATAGGACTCTCAGTTTTTCAAAGAAGTGGGATCGAACAAAGACTGTAGATGATATTTTTGTTGATTTTAATGGTGTTAAATATTGACTCATTTTTAAAATTGCATCTGGTTTTGGTTCATATAAAGAATCAAGAGAT
Source organism: Oenanthe sinensis (assembly GCA_028671895.1). Classification (NCBI taxonomy): domain Eukaryota; kingdom Viridiplantae; phylum Streptophyta; class Magnoliopsida; order Apiales; family Apiaceae; genus Oenanthe; species Oenanthe sinensis. The sequence continues at coordinate 8,905,555 of CM053811.1, read as the reverse complement.
ATTGAATTTTTTGAGCATATATTTTCTCTATGAATTAGACTGTACAACCATGTTTGCCTCATGTATATTCTTTTTCTATTTCACGTCCTAATTTTATATCATCTTGTGACACTCATGAGCCTATAAATAGTAAAAGGACTAGGATTGAAACAAGTTTTGGACATGTTTTTGTTACTATTTTTTTTAGAAAGAATTTTTAGGTGAGGAGGAGATAAATGTTTACATTCTTGAGGAAGATCCCAAAACTTATGATAAAACTATGAGATCATTATATGGTTTTAGGCAAGCACCCAAACACTGGTATGAAAAAATTCATAAACCATTATTTTTATTAGCTTCTAGGTAAATGATTATGATGCTTGTGTTTACTCCAAATTTGATCAATTTGGTTGTGTGATCATATGTTTATATGTGGATGATAAAAATGTTTTTAACACAAGTAAGATCTTCCTAACTTCTTGCTTTGATATGAAGGGCTTAGAAGAGGCAGATGTGAATTACTAGAAATTCACATGAGTTGTTTTAAATTATTTTCATTACGTTGAGAAGATTTTAAAGGTATCTAATCAAATTATAATTTTGAAGTAAATACTTTCGATATTCACTTTATTTTGCTGTGGGGGTTGCCAATTTTTGTCAATATTAATACATTGTGCATGTATACCGTAATACTCGTTTGAACTTGAAAACAAATTATAGCTTCAAAGGGGGTATCTTGACGTAGGTCTGCCTCTGGCCTAGATTAACCTAAGTTAAATTTCCTACAGTAGTTGGTTTTGGACGAGATCTAGATTTGAATTATCCGTAGAATGCCTTATATAGATATTCAATCTATCAAAAAGATGGACACAATCAAACCCATTTCTCCCCTAGTATATGAAAGGGTGAAAAAGTGCTTTCGTTGTTGTGGAATAAGAAGCCTTCGTATCTTAATGCACGTATTTAATTTATTCGGAGCTATTAGAGCGGGATCCACTTTTTGGGGAATATGAGTGAGAGGAGCCATGGTGGTCCCCCCCGGACCGCCCGGATCCCACGAGTGAATCGAAAGTTGGATCAGTTTCACAAATAAACTACCCAAGACTCATTATTGTAGACGTCTCTTCACAATAATTGTGCTGTTTAACAGGGAAATTATCTACTCCATCCGACTAGTTCCGGGTTCGAATCCCGGGCAACCCACTGCCACAAAAAGGGATATGTATAGAATTACTGAAGCCTTCGTATCTTAATGCACGTATTTAATTTATTCGGAGCTATTAGAGCGGGATCCACTTGTGTAAATCTGATCAGTAATAATGTGGTATCACTTTATTATAAAAAGTAGGAGAAGAATACTGCAGATCCTCTCAGCAAAGGTCTTTATGAAATTTTGTTGCTGAAGTTGGAACAAAATAGGTTTGATACCTATCATGGAGTGAATTGTGATAAAACACAAAAGAACTCAAGTTTATGACATTTGCATGGTGCTAGAGTTAACACAAGTAGGAATGAGGTTGAAGTCTATTGTGGAGTGAATTGTAATGGATACCCATCTTAGAAATGTCTAAGTTTAATGGGTCAAATGAAGTCACAAAAGAACTCATGTTTATGAAATACTACTACCATTCATATTAATAAAGTGATGTAGTATTTTTGTTATTGTCATATGTGTTTGGTTGAACTAATCTTCTTAATAGGTTCATAGCCTTATATGAGTTGGTTTGCAACATGACAAACTTGATAAACTTACCTCTGTGAATGTGTGGGTCATGCCCAATCCCCTATGAGATCCTGTAGGCTAAGGATTCTAGAGCATTCATGAATATCCAATTATAATGTGGGGCATTTTATAATAAAATTGTGGATGACATTACAATGTTAATGTCCTGCGATAACACTTTTGATTTGAGAAAAGTTTTAGTGTGCATATATGTTTTCACTAACTACCATGAGAGGTTTTAATTTTTTTTTCACCTAACATGGTTGTAGAACATACTTGTATGCGCTATGTATCAATTCAAGTTCACAAGACATTGATGTTTAATAAACTGATTATCCATTGCCCAACTTTTTTTTCTTTTGAATCATGTGAGGGATTATTGGAATTTATATAAATATTATTCCAATTTTTTTAATTTGCTTTAAAAGAAAAATATATATATATATATTATTTTATGTGTGAGACTTTTTGGCTTAAGATTTTTAAATTTGAGCCTTTTTAATTTCTTAACTTCTTCTTTTAAGCTGGTGGCCTTTGGCTCTCTAGGGCTCCTGTAGTTGCAAGTTTTCACCATTATCAAAAGAGGTTTTCTCTATTCTTTTTTAGAAGGCAACAAAAGGGTAATCCAAAAATTATCAACCTTGATATCTCAACACCTACTAGATATAGTTACATTTCATAAGTACTTCTTGATCTTAAAAATATAAATCCATGTATTGGATCAAATCAAGCCTACTACTTTAAATGTACTTGTCTTATTATAACATACTTAAAACTTCTGTACTAGGATGGTGACTTAGTTATTTTAATAAACTCTTACAGATAGAAGTATGATCAAATTGTAATTCCAAATTATAATTAAAGTCAAAGAATAAAGTCTGATAGAAGATTCAAGTTAGATCATGCATCAAGACAAAGAAGACTTGATCAAGAATAAGGATTGTAATGTGAAAATTCTTCTAAGGCAAGGAACCATTCGAGAAGTCACTCTAGTAGAGAAGTCAGAAATGTGTAACTGGTAGAGAAGTCTCAAAACACTCATTGACTCATTATTTGATCGAGAAGTGTTCATTCGAGAAGTCAAAAAATTGAAAGTCATTCGAAAAGTGCCAAATGTGAGATACATTCGAGAAGTCTAGTAAAACAAATCGAGAAGTTAGTAAAGGAAACAATCGAGAAGTCTGAGAAAAGAGATCAATCGAGAAGTTTATGGTAGTAGACCATTCGAGAAGTCTAACCTAATCGAGAAGTCACCTAAACTATATCTAATCGAGAAGTCTAGGCATTCAAGTAGTAACAAGTCAATAGACTGATCGAGAAGTCTCAGAAGTATCCATTCGAGAAGTCTGTTTCATGACTTCTCGAAGCGTAAAATAGTTGAGTGTTCAATTGATTCAAGAAACTAATTTCAAGAAAGTCTGCAGAAGAATAAGACAAGTAATTTGAAGCATTGTCATGATCAGGTCAGTCAAACCTGTGAAGATAATGATAAGTCTACAATGAAACTTGAAAAGAAAACAAGACAAATACAGAAGGAAGAAAACAGAATGGAGCATACTGTCAAGTCATAGAACTTAGCTAGAAGTAGATTGTGTACAATGTAATGTAGTTTTGTATGTTTCTAGTTATAAAAAAATAGATTGTGAAAGCATGTGCACTTGAGACATGTTGTTTATTTAGTAAGTGTGCACAGCTTCACAAGTTTGGGTGTGTGTTAAATAGTTTTCATATCTTGTTTTCTTTCAAGAACAAGAAGCTGAGATTCATATCAAGAATCTCAGATTTGTAATAACTCATTCTTATACATAATTAGTTTGAAAGTTAAACTTTGAATATTTGTTTTATTTCCGCAATTTTTAAGCAAACACTGTTAAGTTATAAAAGCTACAAACAAGATAAAATCAGTTCATACATTAAAAAGATTCGAAAGAAATTCAAAGAGTTTGAAACCATACATTCACCCCCTCTGCATAGTTTTTTTAGTTCTCATTCCTAACACCATCAAATATTGACAGACTCAAATTGTCTTTATATAACTTGAATTACAATAGTATATATATGCTACAAGCAAGGCAATAAGAATTTTTACACTCAAATTATAAAAGGTTCATTGGTATGGATTTTTGAAATTAGTGAAGAGGTCTGGGATGTCATGGCCAAGCATGTCATCGATAACTTGAATCATTTTAGGCTTCACCTTGTCGAATTTGTCAATGTTATAAGTGCTCAAAATCAGGTACCATACGCCTGAGAAAGTGTTGATGATTCATCAGTAGGTAGTTTTACCTACTGTGTTAGCATATATGTTAATATATTATTATAGAAAAATATGAGAACTACCTTTATTATTGATCCATTAGTAGATAGTTTTACCTACTGTGTTAGCATATATGTTAATATATTATTATACAAAAATATGAGAGTTACCTTTATTATTATTAGGGACAGTTCTTTTATTATATTAATTTACTTTATTATTGATTAGGTATTGGTTATATAAACAATTGTGATCTTATAAAAGAATTAAGGTTTATGTCTTTAAAATTATACGAGTTGAAAGAAAATTTGAGATTATTTTATTGTACCGACTTGATTAGAATGGTATCCACAAATTGTACTGCGGAAAGAATCAATTATTTGGTACTGGGTTGGTCCATGGATTGGTTACAAAAACAACGGCATTCCAAAATATGTCGAACTATTTTTTTATACACTTTAAAATACATGTAAAAAATTAAAATTAAGGGAGGGAATAATTAACTAATTAGAAATGGAGGGACTGACCTTTTGTGTGAGTTTTAAATATTACCTAAATTTGACATGTAAAATCATGTTCGCGAGTCTCGACAATGCTATAACCATAGTTCATATTTTTATTATATCTTAATTCAATTAAATTACTCTCTCCGTTCCATAAATCTTGTCACAGTTTGATTTTTCAAAGTTAAATTAATCCAAATTTGATTAACAATTAAAAAATAATAATTTATTATTTTTTAAATCTGCAAATTGATTTATAAAATAGGATAATTCAAGTTTGTTATGATATTTTTAAAATATATATATATATATATATATATTATTTAATATATTTTATTTGTTAGTTAAAATTGATTAATTTGATTTTAAAAAGTAAAGACAAAATTTAGGGGATGAAATGGGTATTACATCTAGGTATCACAAAAGATAAGTCTAACCAAATATTTATATACAACTGGTCTTATTATTCTTATGTCCAGCGGAGCAGGGCAACACTGCTAGTTATTTATATTTCAATGAATTCAAGCTTTTCCTGAAATGGTTATTGCTATCCCTATTCTCGGCCATACTATTTTCTGAAAAAATTGTCCAAAAGAACAGCCCCCGACAAAGTTCATTTGACTAACAATATAAAAACAACTACTGTATTGGGCTGTATAATATTCATAGTAGCACCCCCATTGGCTTTATTTGGAGTATTCCAACTACGAGTAAGAATCGTAATAAATATACAAGTTTCAAGAAAATGTATAACAAAGAAGAGTTGGTACAAAATAATTTGGATCTGAGTGAGATATATTACATGCATGTTGTAAGCTAAACGAGTTGGAAATACAATGGTACCAACTTGATTCTAGTGGTTTTCCACAATTTATTTTGTGGAAAGATTCAGTTATTTGGTCGAGGCTTGGACCATGGACTGGTTCCACATACAGTGGCATTCCCAATCGTATCCTGAGCGGAAATCTATGGCGCGTTTGATCTCCTCAATAAAACATCTGCTCCTATGAGGAACATACTGACTCAAATTTTTTTGCGTGGAATGATCAACAACAAACTTGGGTGGTATACCTTACTCAACAGATCACTGACTGTGATCGTTATGGATTGTGCGGTGCTCATGGAATATGTGACATAAACAAAACACCAAGATGTGAATGCTTGGGAGGATTTGTTCCAAAAATCCCACAAAATTGGGAAGCACTAGATCGGTCTAATGGATGCTTTCGCAGAACTAATCTAATATGTGGGACTGCAGAGGGTTTCGTAAAATATCCGGGTGTGAAGTTGCCAGACACACATTACTCGTGGTATAACATGACAATTAATCTTCGTGAATGTGAGAAGCTGTGCTTAAAAAACTGTTCTTGTACAGCTTATGCAAATGCAGATGCCAGAAGCGGGGGACATGGATGTCTCTTATGGTTTAGAGACCTTATTGATATCAAAGATCACGTAGAAGATGGACAAGATATTTATGTAAGAATGCCATCTTCTGAACTAGGTAAAAACTATTTCCCGCTTATGAATCATATTTTCATTTTCTATAAACTGTGAATAACTGAAATACTCTAGTGAATATTTCTTAATGTTTTAATCCTGTGGCTTAACGCAGCAAAAAGCGGAAGTTCCAGAGCAAAGAGGCCAATAAAGATCTTTTTTGCAATCAATCGATGGGATGATCTCGGAGTCGAGTAACCAGAGTGAAGCTTTTCAACTTATCCAAATCGGATTATTGTGCGTTCAACATGATCCAAAGGACAGGCCAACTATGTCACAAGTGGTTTTGATGCTGAGCAGTAAAATGAAACTGCCTCAACCTAAGCAACCTGGATTTTTCATTGAGAGAGATTTTCTTGAAGCAGATCACATTTTGAGCGACCCAGATTTGTCATCTTCCAATAAATTAACAATTACTGCTCTCCTACCTCGAGAATAATCTAATTGTGTACGCAAACTATCACGGTCGAATTATGTGTTTATATTTATTTTGAGCAACCCAAATTTGTCATCATCCAATAAATTAACAATCATGTATGTGTTTTAGGCCAATTATGTGTTCATATTTATTCTGTTTGTATTTTAATAAGTTTTGTATTTGTGGATTTTTAACTATAAATGTGGAGTTTGTCAAGTCAATAATTCTTATACTTATTATAATATGTATATTAATTCGGGAATCGGGTGGTCCACAGAGTTTGTACTTTGTTAGCTAAGATGGGGTGTAGTGTAGTGAAACCTGACTTATATTGTTCATGCACATTAAAAAAATTATCCTGTTCTGAACAAAAGGAAGTTTTGTAACTTTTGTTTATGATCCTAGCAACTCTTCCAGCAAGATTGTTTTACATATGAAACAAGAAATGGCCAGGGTGCTCTACTATGTCGTTTGACACTCACTCAGCTAACTGGTATGAAGTTTGGAATAGACCTGGTGACCGGTAGGTATAATCAGGTACTATACGTCCTGGAAAAGTGTTGATGATCCATCAGTAGGTAGTTTTACCAACCGACTTGATTAGAATGGTTATCCACAAATTGTACTGTGGAAAGATTCAGTACGTTATTGGGTACAGGGTTGGTCCATGGATTGATTACGAATACAGTGGCATTCCAAATTTTAACCAGAGTAAATTTTACAGATCCTCATTTATTTTTAACGAGAAGGAAATCTATAATAAGTTTGATGCCATCAATAGAACTTCCCCTATCCCAAGGATCGTGCTGATGCAAAACTTCTTGTGTGGAACAATCAAAAACAAATTTGGGTGGTTTAGCTCAGTGAGCAGGTCGACTGTGATCATTATGGATTGTGCTGTGCATATGGAATATGTAACATATACAAGACACCAAACTGTGAATGCTTTAAAGGATTTGTTCCAATATTCCCAGAGAAGTGGAGAGCACTAGATTGGTCTAATGGATGCATCCGCAGAACTAATCTCTGTGGGACTGAGGAGGGTTTCATGAAATATTCGGGTGTTGCCACTTGCCAGACACACATCACTTGTGGTACAACATGACAATTAATCTTCAAGAATGTGAGAGGCTGTGCTTGAAAAATTGTTCTTGTACAGCTTACGCAAATGCTGATGTCAGGACCGATGGACATGGATGTGTCTTATGGTTCAAAGACCTGATAAATATTATTGACTACACAGAGAATGGACGATATATTTGTAAGAATAAACTGTAATTAACTCAAATACTACCTTAAACTCTTCCTTTCTGAGAACTTCTCTTATAGTTTTGATTTTTTTTGCAGATGCAGTAAAAACTGTGAGATCCAGAGTAACGAGGCAAAAAGCTATGCTAGTACTATTTGGCGTAATAATCCTTCTAGTGTTCAAAAAGATAAAACGGCAGAGAGAAGGTAAATTATGCACGGCTACTATAACAGTTATCCAATAAAAACAGAATTTTAATTTTTCCACAATTGCTGTTTTGATTGCTTCTATTCTCGGCCATACAATTTTCTGATAAAATTGACTACGAATATAAAAACAACTATTGTTCTGTATAATATTCAAAGTAGCCCCCCATTGGCTATAAGTTCCACGAAAATGTAAAACAACATACACCTGGTACAAAAGAATTTGGATATGAAAGAGATATATTACATACATGTTGTAAGCTAGAGGAGTTGGAAATAGAATGGAGTTGACTAGCCTCATTTTGCTTTGCTCCACTTTATCGTATACCTTAGTTTACTCCATGGCAGTTGACACCATTAGACCAAATCAGAGCATTAAAGATGGTGAAACCATTGTATCAGCCGGTGGAGAATTTGAACTTGGATTTTTTCATACAGGCAGTTCAGGAAACCGATATCTGGGCATCTGGTACAAGAAGATATCGAATGGAACAGTTGTATGGGTGGCTAATAGAGAGACTCCACTTAACAATACCTTAGGTGTGGTGAAGGTCAATAGCAAGGGCATTGCGCTACTCATGAGCAATGAAAGTGATGTGATAATTTGGTCAGCAAATACGTCTAGATTTATGAAAAATCCTTCTGCACAGCTATTAGATACGGGGAATTTGGTCTTAAGGGATGAAGATCGCGGTGTCAACAACGCAGGAATTATTTGGCAGAGCTTTGATTATCCTGGAGACACTCAGCTACCTGGCATGAAGTGTGGAATAGACCTGGTAAGTGGTATAAACAGGAACTATACATCCTGGAAAAGTGCTGATGATCCATCCTTAGGTAGTTTTACCTACCAACTTGATTCTAGTGGTTTTCCACAATTTATTTTGCGGAAAGATTCAGTTATTTGGTCGAGGATTGGACCATGGATTGGTTCCACGTACAGTGGCATTCCCAATTATATCACGAGCGGATATTATAAATACACATTTGTTTTCAATGAAAAGGAAATCTATAGTCAGTTTAATCTCATCAATAAAACATCAGCTATTATGAGGGTCGTTCTGACTCCAAGTGGAGAAGCAGAAATTCTTGAGTGGAATGATCAACAACAAACTTGGGTGGGACAAGTTACTCAACCGATCACTGACTGTGATCATTATGGATTGTGTGGTGCTTATGGAATTTGTAACATGAACAAAATACCAAGATGTAATTGCTTGGGAGGATTTATTCCAAAAAATCCCACAAAATTGGGAAGCACTAAATTGGTCTAATGGATGCGTTCGCAGAACTAATCTAGTATGTGGGACGGCAGAGGGTTTTGAAAAATATCCGGGTGTGAAGTTGCCAGACACAAGTCAGTCATGGTATGACATGACAATTGATCTTCATGAATGTGAGAAGCTGTGCTTAAAAAACTGTTCTTGTACAGCTTATGCAAATGCAGATGCCAGAAGCGGGGGACATGGATGTCTCTTATGGTTTAGGGACCTTATTGATATCAAAGATCACGTAGAAGATGGACAAGATATTTATGTTAGAATGCCATCTTCTGAACTAGGTAAAAACTATTTCCCGCTTATGCATCATATTTTCATTTTTTATAAACTGTGAATAACTGAAATACTCTTGTGAATATTTCTTAATGTTTTAATCCTGTGGCTTAACGCAGTAAAAAGCGGAAGTTCCAGAGCAAAGAGGCCAATGAAGATCTTTTTAATAGTTGGAGTACTAACATTAGTACTGGTTGGCATAATATTTCTTCTAGTAGTATGTAAGAAGAGGATGCGGCAGAAGCAAGGTAAGCTATTCACTGATATAATAACTGTAATTAAATGGTAAAAACAGAATCCAGATACTGACCATGAGAAAAGACTGTGCCATAAATATGCAGAGCCTGGTTTCTTGGAAAATTGCGAAAGCAGAATTTATAAAAGGAGAATTAATACTGACCTTTAAATCATTAAGTCGGATGTCTGGTCAAAAGCACTTGAATACTTAATCACTGTGCATTTGTTCAACTTAACAAATTGCAGAAAACAAAATCGAGATTGAAGATATGGAGTTGCCACTGTTTGAATTTGAAAGCATTGTGAATGCCACAAGTAACTTCTCCAACGACAACAAACTTGGACATGGTGGCTATGGACCTGTCTACAAGGTGATTATATTGATACACAACCTGTGCATTAAAATGTAAACAATTTATGCAAAGAACCAACACAGTCTTGCTATGTGTTAGCAAGAGATTATCCGCAACTAGTTTGTCACTACAGAAATGAATTGAAAGCACAAAACTATTATATATATACATCTATTATCTCAAAACAAGGATAGCAAACAAACAATAGATGAGCATAATTGTTATTGCACTTGCACATATGTTTAAGGAACATTTAGGTGAGACTAAACTGTACTTGGTAGCATTAAAATTGAAATGATCGGCATTTAGAAGTTACTCGAAAGCCCATTATGAGTTCGTCCTTTTTGAGCCTTGCATCCAGTCAAATTTCAATTAGAAAGTGGGAAATTCGTCCTTTTTTTGAAATCGAGACCTCCCACAACCATAGGTCTGTTAAGTTATCAGTTCTCCTAAAATCTTAAGGTGTTAAAAATCGGGTTTAACTACATCATATTATTTAACAAAATTCCTTGAGGTCACCAACAAAGAGGTTGCCACATCTTGTTGCCCTACCTTGTACATATGTAACTTCAACTTTTTTTACTACATTTTAGTTGTTCGATTATCATATATAGATTTAGGTTTAACGAGGAACCCCCTTGTTTGAGTAACTAAGAAACCAACAACAAATATAATTACAGAACAATTGAAAAAATTGCAGAACAGAGAAAAATCTACTGAACACAACAATCAATCACAAAACAAACAAAAAAATTACATAATGTACAAAAAAACATAGAACACAAACTACAGAACACTAATGCTGAATAGTGTTCTGTAATTTTGTGTTCTATATTTTTTGTATGTTATGTAATTTTTTTGTTTGTTTTGCAATTATTTTTGGTGTTTAATGATTTTTTGTATGTTCTGTAGTCTTTTATAGTTATTTGTTAATCAAATTCTTATAAAATAGGAATTGATTCCTCAGTTACTCAAATAAGGAGTTTCTCACTGAGATATATTGCACGAAGGCTTCCCATACAATAAAAAAAAATGCTAGCAAATATTATAAATGTACTAAAATATAAAGTACGAAATAGATCAAAAAATATAGAATCATTAAAAGAAATATTTTCAGGGAATTCTGGATGATGGACGAGAAATAGCTGTGAAGAGACTTTCAAAGAATTCAAGTCAAGGACTATATGAGTTTAAAAATGAAGTTTTATTTATCGCGAAACTTCAGCATAGAAATCTTGTGACACTTCTTGGTTGCTGCACTGAGAAAGGAGAGAGGATTTTGATCTACGAATATATGGCTAACAAAAGTCTAGATTCTTTCATTTTTGGTATGCTCCTATTTGAGAATATTGCATGACAATTTTAATTGTGACAAATGTTGATTTAATCCTCCTGAGATTTGTCATGTATGTCTCTGGATACACAACTGAATTATGGACTTTGTTGAAAAATGAACAGATGAAAAATTCAGAAGAATAATGGACTGGCCAAAACGATACAACATAATAAATGGAATTGCTAGGGGACTTCTGTATCTTCATCAAGATTCAAAGCTAAGAATCATACATAGAGATCTTAAAGCCGGTAACATTCTACTCGATCATGAGATGAACCCGAAGATTTCCGACTTTGGAATGGCGAGATGTTTTAAAGGAAACGAAACTGAAGCAAATACAGCAAGAGTTGTTGGGACATAGTAAGAATAAACACTGCAATTTAATGTTTGTTTTCCATTACACTTGATAATTGACATCTTATACTGTTTTATATCCCGCAGTGGTTACATGTCCCCCGAGTATGTTATTGATGGACAATTCTCGGTTAAATCTGATGTATATAGCTTTGGTGTTTTACTGATAGAGATAGTTAGTGGAATGAAAAACAGTTTATTCAGGCATCCTGGTCACAGCTTAAACCTTCTAGGCCATGTAAGTATGAATGCATTATGACATTTATCATACTATAGGCTTATATGCTACTGACAACTTATATGATTAAAAATTAGGCATGGATATGTTACAAAGAAGACAAACTTTTGCAATTAATCGATGAGATGATCTCGGAGCCAAGTAACCAGAGTGAAGCTTTTCAACTTATCCAAATCGGATTATTGTGCGTTCAACGTGATCCAAAGGACAGGCCAGCTATGTCACAAGTGGTTTTAATGCTGAGCAGTAAAATGAAGCTGCCTCAACCTAAGCAACCTGGATTTTTCATTGAGAGAGATTTTCTTGAAGCAGATCACATTTTGAGCGACCCAGATTTGTCATCATCCAATAAATTAACAATTACCGCTCTCCTACCTCGAGAATAGTCTAACTGTGTACGTGATTGTGCGTTAATACAAACTATCCTGATCGATAAATTTGTCATCATCCAATAAATTAAAAACCCTGTATGTATGTTTGGTGAATTACATGTTTATATTTATTTTGAGCAACCCAAATTTGTCATCATCCAATAAATTAACAATCATGTTTGTGTTTTTGGCCAATTATGTTTTCATATTTATTCTGTTTGTATTTTAATAAATTTTGTATTTGTGGATTATTAACTATAATATGAAACAAGAAATGGCCAGGGTGCTCTACTATGTCGTTTGAGATTAAAGGGGCCATACTACTACAAATGGCAAGGGAGTACTTGTTGGCATGTAGCAACAATCAGGCTTGCCTTTCCATTTTTTCCCTATGAATCTATATAGTTACAGAGTTTATGTAGCAAACCTCTGCGTGGATTGTGGATATTTTACCTATTTGATAAATGAACATCCCAGTTACAAATTTTTGTATCATTTACAAAATAAATATCCTCCATTTAAATAAATGAGATATCTGATTTTTAAATACATGTTCCAAATTGTTAAAAACGATCCATCTTCAAAAATAGCCATTTTTTTGTCAATTTTATGTTTAAAAAATGTTATTTATTCCAACATCTATTGGCCTATATAAATCTCAACACTTGCTCTGTTACTTATTTTAAAGGATATTTAAACCTCAACAGTTACTCTGTTACTTATTTTAAAGGATATTTTTGTGGTTTTACCACACTCCTTGACAAAAATATTACTATATTTATGCAAACTATTTTTTTGTAAAAAGCATTCACAATGCATTCAATCCATTTATTCACATTTTATACATGCATCTAATAGTCGAAATTTAAGAACGTAATTATACATGTATGTGCATTTAATATTGGGTATTTTTGAAAAATATCAAACTTCGTATTATTTTTTGCAAAAATACGTTCTTTTTATTTTTTATTTTTTATTTTTTATTTTTTATTTTTTATTTTGCAAAAATACAATTTTTAAATTTTTTTTTATAAAAATACGGTTTTGCACTAAAATCAATATCAAATTTCAACCACGGGCAACTTGAAATTTTTTCAGAAAAAAAAGTTGTAAAAAAGTTGTATTTTGTTGATTTTAGTTACAGACCGTATTTTTACAAAAAAAATTAAAACATAGTAAAATCGCAAAAAAAGTTTTAAAAACTAGTATTTTTGATAAATATCCTGTAATATTTAGGTCCGACCAAACTAGTAAACCAAAAACCGATTTTTATATGAGGTTAAACTGATTGGCCACTAAACAGAAAAAAAATAGCCGGACCGGGTGGTTTGGTCGGCTTTTATGCGCAACACTATATTTAAATACAAACTTTCAATAAAAAGCGTGCTGCACCAGTATGATGCATGCCCAGTAACTCAATTTACATACAGAGCACCAAGAAACTATAGTTATGGATCAATATATGACTAAACAAATATGTCTTGTGTTTACCTAGATGCTAAAGACCAAAAGTTCAAGAAAAAAGAAGGCGAAACAACAAACCAACTCATAAAGGCCATGGCGGTCGCTGTTTCAAACCGAGTACAGTGATTCTGGGCACAACTGTTGAAATCGTTGCTAATAAGGACAGTTATCCCAGCAGACGCACATGCTGCCGCAAATGTAAGTGTGGATGTGATCTGCAAATGCACAAATTTAGAGACCAGAATTCAAAAATGCTCCCAAATTTAAAAGATATACATAACACTCTTTGGTTGTGCTCCCGAGTTTTTAACAAGACGAGAAAATAAAAGAGAAAGGAAGGTAAAAGAAGAGAAATGATAAATAAATAAACCATTGAAATAAATTAACAATCATGTTTGTGTTTTTGGCCAATTATATTTTCATATTTATTCTGTTTGTATTTTAATAAATTTTGTATTTGAGGATTATTAACTATAATCTGAAACAAGAAATGGCCAGGGTGCTCTACTATGTCGTTTGAGATTAAAGGGGCCATACTACTACAAATGGCAAGGGAGTCCTTGTTGGCATGTAGCAACAATCAGGCTTGCCTTTCCATTTTTTCCCTATGAATCTATATAGTTACAGAGTTTATGTAGCAAACCTCTGCGTGGATTGTGGATATTTTACCTATTTGATAAATGAACATCCCTGTTACAAATTTTTGTATCATTTACAAAATAAATATCCTCTATTTAAATAAATGAGATATCTGATTTTTAAATACATGTTCCAAATTGTTAAAAACGATCCATCTTCAAAAATGCCATTTTTTTGTCAATTTTATGTTTAAAAAATGTTATTTATTCCAACATCTATTGGCCTATATAAATCTCAACACTTGCTCTGTTACTTATTTTAAAGGATATTTAAACCTCAACAGTTACTCTGTTACTTATTTTAAAGGATATTTTTGTGGTTTTACCACACTCCTTGACAAAAATATTACTATATTTATGCAAACTATTTTTTTGTAAAAAACATTCACAATGCATTTAATCCATTTAATCACATTTTATACATGCATCTAATAGTCGAAATTTAAGAACGTAATTATACATGTATGTGCATTTAATATTGGGTATTTTTGAAATATACCAAACTTATTATTATTTTTTACAAAAATACGTTCTTTTTATTTTTTATTGACAAAATTACAGTTTGCATACCTAAAATTTTTAATTTTTGTACTTTAGTGGCCGTAATAAAAAAATAGCTATTTGCATGGCTAAATATATTTTTTTAAGCACTTTAAGGTCTCCAAAATATGGACGTTAGAAAATTAACGGATCCTTACATTTTTTAAGGATAAGTGGTCAATTTAAGTTTATAACGGTTATATTGTATATATCTCCACCTTTAAACCCTAATTTAAAACATCGCAGTGATTATAAACTCAAATTTTATTAAACTCAGATACCATTATAGTACATATTAGCAATTTAATCTGAGTTTCTAATCATTGGGTTGTTTTAAACCAGAGTTTAAAGCTGATATATATATACAATATAGTCGTTATAAGCCTGAATTGTCCATTTTACCCTTCAAAAACGTAATGGTGCGTTACTTTTCTAATGTCCCTATTCGAGACCTCAAAGTGCTTTAAAAAAATTATATTTAGTCATGCAAATGACTACTTTTTTATTCCGGCCATTAAAGTGGAAAAGTAAAAAATTTCAGGTATGCAAACTGTAATTTTGTCTTTTTTATTTTGTAAAAATACAATTTTTAAATTTTTTTTTGCAAAAATACGGGTTTGCACTAAAATCAACTTCAAATTTCAACCACGGGCAACTTGAATTTTTTTCAAAAAAAAGTTGCATTTTGTTACAAATTGTAGATAAAAAAGTTGCATTTAGTTGATTTTAATTGCAGATCGTATTTTTGCAAAAAAAATTAAAATATAGTAAAATCGCTGAAAAAATTTAAAAAATAATATTTTTGATAACTATCCTTAAATATTTATGTCTGACCAAACTAGTAAACCAAAAACCGATTTTTATACGAGGTTAAACTGATTAGTCACTAAAACAGAAAAAAAAAAAGCCGGACTGGGTGGTTTGGTCGGCTTTTATGCGCAACACTATATTTAAATACAAACTTTCAATAAAAAGCGTGTGCACCAGTATGATGCATGCCCGGTAACTCAATTTACATACAGAGCATCAAGAAACTATAGTTATGGAAGAGAAATGATAAATAAATAAATAAACCATTGAAATGAAATAGGGATCTTTAGTGTGCTCCTGAGTTTTATTTGGAAGGAAGAGAAAATTCTGGGGGGAAAACGATATTATGGAATTATGGAAAAGGTTGTGTGAGTGCATCACTCACAATCATCCCAAAAACGGGGAGAAAATTTTATTTCTGCTTATTTTCTTTTCTCTTCTAGCCACAAAAAACTCGGGAGCACGATTCGAAAAGAAAATTTTAAAAATTTATGTACTCTACTCATCTTTTCTCTTCTCTCCCGTTTAAAACATGGGAGCACAGTGTTTATTCCAAATAATTGGAATATGTCAAGTACGAATCTGATAGGCACTTGTACACGCAGAAAAGCCCAAAAATGATCCTCTAAACGCAAAAGTAATAACATCACTAAAAAAGTTTAAACTGAACAGACGGTTACTGAAAAAGGGTATCAGAAATGGCATTGGCATGTCATGTACGATATATTATATTAACTGAGAAATTTAGATGTAACACATTCTTACCCCATCCCCCATAGTGAACAGGGCAACAACTCTAGAATTCCTCAAGCACCGCTTCACCGACAAAGCATATATATCAACAATGCCAAGTGATACACTCCACAGGGTCTGCAAGCTCACAGCAGCAACAAGGTAGCTGAAATAAAAGCATTAAATTCTTGTTATGCAGAATGATATTTGATACGTAAATTAAAAAAATTTAAAGTCTTCCGTATTACTTAGCACAGGTATTAAAAACTTTTCCCTGGTGTTTGACCCATGGTATACATATAAACACAGAAACAAAACCGAAAAATAACACTTAATATGTATAAAAATTATAGGTCATATTCCGAAGTTAAAGGTTTGAGAAAAAAATTAGAAAATTGGGCTAAATTTGAGGTTTGACCAAATGAATCCTCTAATATGGGTTAATATGGGTGTTTGGCAGTTAACGGATTGAGATAAATCCATTAATTTTTAAAAAAGCTACTTTTAGAGTTTTTTCAATTAGAGGATATGAGTAATTTAATAAAAGTATTATCATGTGCTCAGCACGAATTAAACTCTAATAATCTTTCAGCTATTTTGTCCTTATTATTCATTTTAGTTATTCAAATAACTATAAGCTAACAATTATTTATCAAACATTTTTATACAAACAGTTAACCCAATCAATTAATCAAAACAACTAATTACCATTAACCACTGATTGCCAAGCTAATTGATATAACTATTCTCCATAGGTCATGGGTCCGAATCTTAATTGGTTGGGCCCTCAATAACAACCCTGACCCCTTACTTAAATACTTGATAGATACTACTTCTACAAGTCATACCTACATACTTAATAAAGACTATGTCTACATACACTTATTTAAATACCTTGATTGTATATTAAGCGTAACTTTTTGTGTGCAAATTTATATTGTTCGATGCATTTTGTTTATCAAATTTATGCTTGGTGTTTTCTTTTTAATGTGCACTCAATAGAAAGACTATGCTAACCCACAAACAGTCATTAAGAATATAATCATGGAATTAGGATGTTGTGCTGGGCAAGACACATAATAATACTCGTGGTCACAGACACACATCACTTGTGGTACAACATGACAATTAATCTTCAAGAATGTGAGAGGCTGTGCTTGAAAAATTGTTCTTGTACAACTTACGCAAACGCTGATGTCAGGACCGATGGACATCGATGTGTCTTATGGTTCAAAGACCTGATAAATATTATTGACAACACAGAGAATGGACGATATATTTGTAAGAATAAACTGTAATTAACTCAAATACTACCTTAAACTCTTCCTTTCTGAGAACTTCTCTTATAGTTTTGATTGCTTCTATTCTCGGCCATACAATTTTCTGATAAAATTGACTACGAATATAAAAACAACTATTGTTCTGTATAATATTCAAAGTAGCCCCCCATTGGCTATAAGTTCCACGAAAATGTAAAACAAGATATACCTGGTACAAAAGAATTTGGATATGAATGAGATATATTACATACATGTTGTAAGCTAGAGGAGTTGGAAATACAATGGAGTTGACTAGCCTCATTTTGCTTTGCTCCACTTTATCGTATACCTTAGTGTACTCCATGGCAGTTGACACCATTAGACCGAATCAGAGCATTAAAGATGGTGAAACCATTGTATCAGCCGGTGGAGAATTTGAACTTGGATTTTTTCGTACAGGCAGTTCAGGAAACCGATATCTGGGCATCTGGTACAAGAAGATATCGAATGGAACAGTTGTATGGGTGGCTAATAGAGAGACTCCACTTAACAATACCTTAGGTGTGGTGAAGGTCAATAGCAAGGGCATTGCGCTACTCATGAGCAATGAAAGTGATGTGATAATTTGGTCAGCAAGTACGTCTAGATTTATGAAAAATCCTTCTGTACAGCTATTAGATACGGGGAATTTGGTCTTAAGGGATGAAGATCGCGGTGTCAACAACGCAGGAATTATTTGGCAGAGCTTTGATTATCCTGGAGACACTCAGCTACCTGGCATGAACTGTGGAATAGACCTGGTAAGTGGTATAAACAGGAACTATACATCCTGGAAAAGTGCTGATGATCCATCCTTAGGTAGTTTTACCAACCAACTTGATTCTAGTGGTTTTCCACAATTTATTTTGCGGAAAGATTCAGTTATTTGGTCGAGGATTGGACCATGGATTGGTTCCACATTCAATGGCATTCCCAATTATATCACGAGCGGATATTATAAATACACATTTGTTTTCAACGAGAAGGAAATCTATTGTCAGTTTAATCTCATCAATAAAACATCAGCTATTATGAGGGTCGTTCTGACTCCAAGTGGAGAAACAAAAATTCTTGAGTGGAATAATCGACAACAAACTTGGGTGGTAGACCTTACTCAGCAGATCACTGACTGTGATCATTATGGATTGTGTGGTGCTTATGGAATTTGTAACATGAACAAAATACCAAGATGTAATTGCTTGGGAGGATTTGTTCCAAAAATCCCACAAAATTGGGAAGCACTAAATTGGTCTAATGGATGCATTCGCAGAACTAATCTAGTATGTGGGACTGCAGAGGGTTTTGAAAAATATCCGGGTGTGAAGTTGCCAGACACAAGTCAGTCATGGTATGACATGACAATTGATCTTCATGAATGTGAGAAGCTGTGCTTAAAAGACTGTTCTTGTACAGCTTATGCAAATGCAGATGCCAGAAGCGGGGGACATGGATGTCTCTTATGGTTTAGGGACCTTATTGATATCACAGATCACGTAGAAAATGGACAAGATATTTATGTAAGAATGCCATCTTCTGAACTAGGTAAAAACTATTTCCCGCTTATGCATCATATTTTCATTTTTTATAAACTGTGAATAACTGAAATACTCTTGTGAATATTTCTTAATGTTTTAATCCTGTGGCTTAACGCAGTAAAAAGCGGAAGTTCCAGAGCAAAGAGGCCAATGAAGATCTTTTTAATAGTTGGAGTACTAACATTAGTACTGGTTGGCATAATATTTCTTCTAGTAGTATGTAAGAAGAGGATGCGGCAGAAGCAAGGTAAGCTATTCACTGATATAATAACTGTAACTAAATGGTAAAAACAGAATCCAGATAGACCAAGAGAAAAGACTGTGCCATAAATATGCAGAGCCTGGTTTCTTGGAAAATTGCGAAAGCAGAATTTATAAAAGGAGAATTAACACTGACCTTTAAATCATTAAGTCGGATGTCTGGTCAAAAGCACTTTAATACTTAATCACTGTGCATTTGTTCAACTTAACAAATTGCAGAAAACAAAATCGAGATTGAAGATATGGAGTTGCCACTGTTTGAATTCGAAAGCATTGTGAATGCCACAAGTAACTTCTCCAACGACAACAAACTTGGACATGGTGGCTATGGACCTGTCTACAAGGTGATTATATTGATACACAACCTGTGCATTAAAATGTAAACAATTTATGCAAAGAACCATCACTGTCTTGCTATGTGTTAGCAAGAGATTATCCGCAACCAGTTTGTCACTACAGAAATGAATTGAAAGCACAAAACTATTATATATATACATCTATGATCTCAAAACAAGGATAGCAAACAAACAATAGATGAGCATAATTGTTATTGCACTTGCACATATGTTTAGGGAACATTTAGGTGAGACTAAACTGTACTTGGTAGCATTAAAATTGAAATGATCGGCATTTAGAAGTTACTCGAAAGCCCATTATGAGTTCGTCCTTTTTGAGCCTTGCATCCAGTCAAATTTCAATTAGAAAGTGGGAAATTCGTCCTTTTTTTGAAATCGAGACCTCCCACAACCATAGGTCTGATACTATGTTAAGTTATCATATCTCCTAAAATTTTAAGGTGTTAAGTTATCACTTCAACTTTTTTTACTACAATTTAGTTGTTCGATTATCATATATAGATTTAGGTTTAACGAGTAACTCCCTTGTTTGAGTAACTAAGGAACCAACAACAAATATAATTACAGAACACGTGAAAAATTGCAGAACATAGAAAAATCTACTGAACACAACAATCAATCACACGACAAACAAAAAAATTACATAATGTACAAAAAAACATAGAACACAAACTACAGAACACTAATGCTGAATAGTGTTCTGTAATTTTGTGTTCTATATTTTTTGTATGTTATGTAATTTTTTTGTTTGTTTTGCAATTATTTTTGGTGTTTAATGATTTTTTGTATGTTCTGTAGTCTTTTATAGTTATTTGTTAATCAAATTCTTATAAAATAGGAATTGATTCCTCAGTTACTCAAATAAGGAGTTTCTCACTGAGATATATTGCACGAAGGCTTCCCATACAATAAAAAAAAATGCTAGCAAATATTATAAATGTACTAAAATATAAAGTACGAAATAGATCAAAAAATATAGAATCATTAAAAGAAATATTTTCAGGGAATTCTGGATGATGGACGAGAAATAGCTGTGAAGAGACTTTCAAAGAATTCAAGTCAAGGACTATATGAGTTTAAAAATGAAGTTTTATTTATCGCGAAACTTCAGCATAGAAATCTTGTGACACTTCTTGGTTGCTGCACTGAGAAAGGAGAGAGGATTTTGATCTACGAATATATGGCTAACAAAAGTCTAGATTCTTTCATTTTTGGTATGCTCCTATTTGAGAATATTGCATGACAATTTTAATTGTGACAAATGTTGATTTAATCCTCCTGAGATTTGTCATGTATGTCTCTGGATACACAACTGAATTATGGACTTTGTTGAAAAATGAACAGATGAAAAATTCAGAAGAATAATGGACTGGCCAAAACGATACAACATAATAAATGGAATTGCTAGGGGACTTCTGTATCTTCATCAAGATTCAAAGCTAAGAATCATACATAGAGATCTTAAAGCCGGTAACATTCTACTCGATCATGAGATGAACCCGAAGATTTCCGACTTTGGAATGGCGAGATGTTTTAAAGGAAACGAAACTGAAGCAAATACAGCAAGAGTTGTTGGGACATAGTAAGAATAAACACTGCAATTTAATGTTTGTTTTCCATTACACTTGATAATTGACATCTTATACTGTTTTATATCCCGCAGTGGTTACATGTCCCCCGAGTATGTTATTGATGGACAATTCTCGGTTAAATCTGATGTATATAGCTTTGGTGTTTTACTGATAGAGATAGTTAGTGGAATGAAAAACAGTTTATTCAGGCATCCTGGTCACAGCTTAAACCTTCTAGGCCATGTAAGTATGAATGCATTATGACATTTATCATACTATAGGCTTATATGCTACTGACAACTTATATGATTAAAAATTAGGCATGGATATGTTACAAAGAAGACAAACTTTTGCAATTAATCGATGAGATGATCTCGGAGCCAAGTAACCAGAGTGAAGCTTTTCAACTTATCCAAATCGGATTATTGTGCGTTCAACGTGATCCAAAGGACAGGCCAGCTATGTCACAAGTGGTTTTAATGCTGAGCAGTAAAATGAAGCTGCCTCAACCTAAGCAACCTGGATTTTTCATTGAGAGAGATTTTCTTGAAGCAGATCACATTTTGAGCGACCCAGATTTGTCATCATCCAATAAATTAACAATTACCGCTCTCCTACCTCGAGAATAGTCTAACTGTGTACGTGATTGTGCGTTAATACAAACTATCCTGATCGATAAATTTGTCATCATCCAATAAATTAAAAACCCTGTATGTATGTTTGGTGAATTACATGTTTATATTTATTTTGAGCAACCCAAATTTGTCATCATCCAATAAATTAACAATCATGTTTGTGTTTTTGGCCAATTATGTTTTCATATTTATTCTGTTTGTATTTTAATAAATTTTGTATTTGTGGATTATTAACTATAATATGAAACAAGAAATGGCCAGGGTGCTCTACTATGTCGTTTGAGATTAAAGGGGCCATACTACTACAAATGGCAAGGGAGTACTTGTTGGCATGTAGCAACAATCAGGCTTGCCTTTCCATTTTTTCCCTATGAATCTATATAGTTACAGAGTTTATGTAGCAAACCTCTGCGTGGATTGTGGATATTTTACCTATTTGATAAATGAACATCCCAGTTACAAATTTTTGTATCATTTACAAAATAAATATCCTCCATTTAAATAAATGAGATATCTGATTTTTAAATACATGTTCCAAATTGTTAAAAACGATCCATCTTCAAAAATAGCCATTTTTTTGTCAATTTTATGTTTAAAAAATGTTATTTATTCCAACATCTATTGGCCTATATAAATCTCAACACTTGCTCTGTTACTTATTTTAAAGGATATTTAAACCTCAACAGTTACTCTGTTACTTATTTTAAAGGATATTTTTGTGGTTTTACCACACTCCTTGACAAAAATATTACTATATTTATGCAAACTATTTTTTTGTAAAAAACATTCACAATGCATTTAATCCATTTAATCACATTTTATACATGCATCTAATAGTCGAAATTTAAGAACGTAATTATACATGTATGTGCATTTAATATTGGGTATTTTTGAAAAATATCAAACTTCATATTATTTTTTACAAAAATACGTTCTTTTTATTTTTTATTTTGCAAAAATACAATTTTTAAATTTTTTTTTACAAAAATACGGTTTTGCACTAAAATCAACTTCAAATTTCAACCACGGGCAACTTGAAATTTTTTCAGAAAAAAAGTTGTAAAAAAGTTGCATTTGGTTTATTTTAGTTGCAAACCGTATTTTTGCAAAAAAAATCAAAAGATAGTAAAATCGCAAAAAAAGTTTAAAAAACTAGTATTTTTGATAAATATCCTGTAATATTTAGGTCCGACTAAACTAGTAAACCAAAAACCGATTTTTATATAAGGTTAAACTGATTGGCCACTAAAACAGAAAAAAAATAGCCGTACTGGGTGGTTTGGTCGGCTTTTATGCTCAACACTATATTTAAATACAAACTTTCAATAAAAAGCGTGCTGCACCAGTATGATGCATGCCCAGTAACTCAATTTACATACAGAGCACCAAGAAACTATAGTTATGGATCAATATATGACCAAACAAATATGTCTCGTGTTTACCTAGATGCTAAAGACCAAAAGTTCAAGAAAAAAGAAGGCGAAACAACAAACCAACTCATAAAGGCCATGGCAGTCGCTGTTTCAAACCGAGTACAGTGATTCTGGGCACAACTGTTGAAATCGTTGCTAATAAGGACAGTTATCCCAGCAGACGCACATGCTGCCGCAAATGTAAGTGTGGATGTGATCTGCAAATGCACAAATTTAGAGACCAGAATTCAAAAATGCTCCCAAATTTAAAAGATATACATAACACTCTTTGGTTGTGCTCCCAAGTTTTTAACAAGATGAGAAAATAAAAGAGAAAGGAAGGTAAAAGAAGAGAAATGATAAATAAATAAACCATTGAAATGGGGATCTTTAGTGTGCTCCTGAGTTTTATTTGGAAGGAAGAGAAAATTCTTGAAAAAAAACGATATTATGGAATTATGGAAAAGGTTGTGTGTGAGCATCACTCACAATCATCCCAAAAACGGGGAGAAAATTTTGTTTATGCTTCTTTTCTTTTCTCTTCTAGCCACAAAAAACTCGGGAGCACGACTTGCAAAGAAAATTTTAAAAATTTATGTACTGTACTCTTCTTTTCTCTTCTCTCCAGTTTAAAACTTGGGAGCACAGCGTTTATTCCAAATAATTGGAATATGTCAAGTATGAATCTGATAGGCACTTGTACACGTAGAAAAGCCACAAATGATCCTCTAAACGCAAAAGTAATAACATCACTAAAAAAGTTTAAGCTGAACAGACGGTTACTGAAAAAGGGGTATCAGAAATGGCATTGGTATGTCATGTACGATGTATTATATTAACTGAGAAATTTAGATGTAACACATTCTTACCCCATCCCCCATAGTGAACAGGGCAACAACTCTAGAATTCCTCAAGCACCGCTTCACCGACAAAGCATATATATCAACAATGCCAAGTGATAGACTCCACAGGGTCTGCAAGCTCACAGCAGCAACAAGGTAGCTGAAATAAAAGCATTAAATTCTTGTTATGCAGAATGATATTTGATACGTAAATTAAAAAAATTTAAAGTCTTCCGTATTACTTAGCACAGGTATTAAAAACTTTGCCCTGGTGTTTGACCCATGTATACATATAAACACAAAAACAAAACCGAAAAATGACACTTAACATGTATAAAAATTATAGGCCATGTTTGGAAGTTAGAGGTTTGAGAAAAAATTAGAGAATTGGGCTAAATTAGAGGTTTGACCAAGTGAATCCTCTAATATGGGTTAATATGGGTGTTTGGTAGTTAGCAGATTGAGATAAATCCACTAATTTTGAAAAAATCTACTTTTTAGAGCTTTTTCAATTAGAGGATAGGAGTAATTTAATAAAATTATTATCTTGCCCTCAGCAGGAATTAAACTCTAATAATCCTTCAGCTATTTTGTCCTTATTATTCATTTTAGATATTCAAATAGCTATAAGCTAACAATTATTTATCAAACATTTTTATACAAACAGTTAACCCAATCAGTTAGTCAAAACAACTAATTACCACTAACCGCTAATTGTCAAGCTAATTGCCAAACAGGGCCATAAGCCCATAACTATTCTCCCCAGGTCATGGGTTCGAATCCTAATGGGTTGGGCCCTCAATAACAACCCTGACCCCTTACTTAAATACTTGATAGATACTACGTCTACAAGTCATACTTACATACTTAATAAAGACTATGTCTACATACACTTATTTAAATACCTTGATTGTATATTAAGCGTAACTTTTTGTGTGCAAATTTATATTGTTCGATGCATTTTGTTTATCAAATTTATGCTTGGTGTTTTCTTTTTAATGTGCACTCAATAGAAAGACTATGCTAACCCACAAATATAGTCATTAAGAATATAATCATGGAATTAGGATGTTGTGCTGGGCAAGACACGACTATCAATCTTTTAGAAGCTAAAATGCCAAAACATGTAAGAACTACAATGCATATTTTATCCACTTCTTTTTGGGCAATTCCCTCTATAGTCTATACTATGCAAAGAGAAGAGACTTCACTTCTATGTTTAAAATTCTAGCTATAGGTGGTATATTACTATATTTCATGTCTTTCTCTCATGTACTCAAACCTTTGAAATTCTTAAAAGTTAAAACTTACGATTGTATTTGTGAACATGAAATTCATTGCAAATGATACATTTACATGAATTGAGTTGTCAATTCTAATTCTCGTATCTACCTTTATATTTAAACGCCATGGAATCGAATTAAATCCAAATTCTTAAGATTAATCAAACACGTCATTTGTACATGAAATCCACGTAAACCATTAAGCTATTCAACAAACAAATAATTATATGAAATAAGATAACGCGAAAAAAGAATAGTTTAGAGTACCGAAAGGCGGTGACGTCAGGGAAATCAGAGGTGGATGCCATGACGGAGAGAGAAATGGAAGCGAAGATGAACTGAAAAGCACGCAAAACGAGGCTAATACAAGTGCCAGGCATGCCTTGTATGTCTTTCATACGAAGACGCATCGGAGGATATATATTCTCTTCCCCTGGCGCTGCCGTTGACGCCCCCGCCGCCACCTCCACCGGGTGGATCGCTGGGTGGCTTCTACTCATCGTCTCTCTGTCTTCTTTTTACTGCTGTGAAAATTAATTATTTAACTTGGTTCAACCAACCAACCAACCAACACCATTTCAGTTCTGAGACTAGTTGCTGATTATTAGGATGTTGAGGATGATATAAACGACATCGTTTTAATCTCCCTTGCTTCTTTATTTTTTATTTATTGAATTTTATGTAGAAATTGTAATTGTTAAAGGTAGGTGGCCATTTTCTAAATATCGGTACCTATTAATCCTTTTTCGGTAGTTTATTAAATTCTTAGTTATTTAAATAATCATTCTTATTAATTATCGATTTATCCGATTAATCACTGTACAGTATTTTCACCGACTAAGTCCGATTCGCGATTTTTACAACACTGTTATGGTCAAAATTATTTCATTCTATTTTTTGTGAATAAATTTTAATATAAAATATTTGGATTGAAATTATGAATATTTATTTATATTATAATTCAAAAAAATCCTAAAATTTATATACAATTTTAAGGTTATTATTCGTTTTTTGGTTGATGATAAATTCCACCCTTTCTTAGTTTTCTTGATTTTATATCTATTTAAATAAGTCTTTCTTATTGAACTTGTCATTGTTTTTCTCAAAAATGAATAATCAAGTGTCATTACCAGCGAAATACAGATATAGAGATCTCATGGCACCATATACGATATTTGATTCCTGTGATGGATATATTTTTTCGTCGTTGGTGGTGATATTGTCACTGTATAGATCTGTTATCAAAATATACATAGAAATCATGGATAGTTTGAAATATGGGTAAATGACCTCTCATTAATTCTCGAAAAAAACCAGGTAAGATTCATGTATAGAGATCCCATGGCACTCGTATGAATCAACGACTATAATTTTTTAATTTCAATTATTTAATGGTTACATTATTGAAAATATGGAATTGATTTTTTACACTCCTTTCTTTAATTAAATTCGAGTGTAAATAAATGAATGTGATAGGATTATGATTGGATGATCCACTCGAAATCGAGTTGAAAATTAGTTGTTATCATTATTCTAAAAATTAGTGATTAATCATCAATTAATCTCTGTTAGGTAACTAATCGAATTGATTAAAATCTCGATTATTCAATTAATCCATATTCTGTATTTCATCGACTAGATTCGATTCACGCTTTTTACAATTGTGATTTTTTACATGTCATAAGAATACATACAAGATGAGTAAAGATGATAAGTAATTTTAAGTGATATGAATCAGAGATATGTTATAATAAAAAATATATTCAAACGATTAAAAAAATACCTGATTTGATTTATTATAATATATATTAGTTAAAACTTAATTTTATTATTTTTATAAATACCGTTTGGTTTTTAATTAATAAATTGTGTAATTATATATAAAAAAAACACCAACTAATTTTCAGCTTGCGACTTTGCATAAAACAAACATGGGCTGTACTAATATATCAAGCGGCTAGGCCAGATGAGTTGAGACACTTTAGTTAAGTTTTAGTTAATACACACACAGAGAGTCGTCGTAGGCCTGTACTTTAAAAACAAACCTTAGATTCTTTTCATACAAATCTCACAAAACTCAGAATTATCACCGCAAACATACAGGTACTTTAATTTTAATTTGAAGATTTTTCTCACTTCATTTTAAGTTCCATGTGAATCTTGTTGTATTCGTGTATATATAATTTAATTTACTTAATGTATTGTGTGTACTTTTGGTCACTTGAGAATCACTAGTTTCATGATTTTTTTTGTCTGATATATAATTATATGTATAAAGCATGTATAGGCTTGTGCTTTAACGAGAACTGGTGATTTATATAGTTGAAATTGTTGATTTGGATGCATATTAGTGGATAGCGATTCGATTAAATATTAGTAATAAAGACTTGAATACGAGTCGATTGTATATGTGTTAGTGGACTTCTGGCCAGACTGTCATGTATAATATGTAGTAAGTAATGCTTTACCCTTTGCAAGTAGGTGTTTGCTTGATTCGAGAATGAGAAAGAGGTCTACAAGTTCTGGGGCAGCACCTATCAGTGACGTTGATGCAACCGGTGTTAATACTAGTGTAGGGGAGGCAAATGATAATTTAAGGAAGGCAAAGAGGTCGACGTATGTGATATTGGCCTTGTTTGTTCTGGTTATACAAGGCTCTTGGGCTGTTCATCATTATCAGTTTGAGATTTTGCCTCAGTCTCTTACTGCTGAGCAGGCCGGTAAGAGGGGGTTTTCAGAGGATGAAGCGTTAAAACATGTTAAAGCATTGACTGAGTTGGGTCCTCACCCTGTGGGTTCTGATGTTTTGGATCACGCTTTGCAGGTATTTTTTTATTGAGTCGTCTAGATTTGGTGGAATACTGTTTGTCCTTCAGTTGGTCTTTTTTAATCGCAGCTGCGTAGTATACACTCGCTATGCACACTAATGTGTGACGAATAATATGTTATGGCACTAAGATGAGATTTAAGTAAAGGAGTGTAGTTGTGGGTGCAAAATTTGGTACTACAAGCTTTAAAGAATATATAGCTATAGTCGAAGAGGTGATATAGGGTTTCACCGTCTTCTGCATCTTCCAAACCTCTGTTAAAAGCTATGCACTGATTGCTGTATGTATTTTAAAAACAAGTGCTGAAAATTTGTCCGTACATATATTCTATGTTCAAATCGTATGTACAATCCCTAGAAATGGCAAAAGCCAGGCAGCCCCCAAAATACAGATAGGTGCTGGCACTAATAAATTAGGTTTTTGTATTTGTGTTCATACATATACAATGGACACATGAAATTTAATTTCAGGAAACCCTTAAAATCTGTTAAGAAATGATCCTGTAGCTCTAGATAGTGTATATTCTTGGAAAAG
The DNA here is from genome assembly GCA_028671895.1 of Oenanthe sinensis. Classification (NCBI taxonomy): domain Eukaryota; kingdom Viridiplantae; phylum Streptophyta; class Magnoliopsida; order Apiales; family Apiaceae; genus Oenanthe; species Oenanthe sinensis. The sequence goes on along the minus strand of CM053811.1, from coordinate 8,876,539 downwards.
GAAGAGAATATCATTAGTAAATTAGCAAGCTGAAGGTAGAATATTAAACGCTTTAATCCGTACCAACATTTCTTTCATTTTAGTGCTAAAGTATTCCTTAGAATACTCCCCCTCCTTGCTAATACGCGAGGATCAACCAAATTGTCAAGATTTATGGCCATGTTAGATAGAAATCACCAGGTCGTAATTGAGTACTTCGATAAACAGATTCAAGACCGATAGGTACCATACGAAGAAAGGTCTTCCGTTCATTGAAGAAAAGAGAAAACGAATAAAAATACCTTCCCCTTTTCAATAGCTTTAGCAGTATCAAGCACAGATTGTTGCTCTTCACTATACTTTAAGTCTTTAAAATTCTGCTCTGAACATTCATCTGAAGAGTAAGAGATAGGGTAAAAGTTTGAGTTCACTGTAGCAGTATAAAGCATAGATCCTTGCCCATCACTACTATTTAACATTCTGCACCGAACATCCATCTGACGAGTTAGAGATAAGATAAAATTGAGGCCTTAGATCAAGATTGAGGTTTTCTATTCATATAAACTGAATAGCAAGAAGTGTAGGGACAACTGCTGACCCAACTCCATCCGACTTCAAACCCTTTTCTTTCTATTATCCAACTGAACATTAGAGATTGGGTAAATGTTTGAGGCCCTAAGTCATGATTGAGATTTTCTCTTCATATCCACTGAAAAGCAAGAAGTGTGGAGACAACCGCTGACCCACCTCCATCCGACTTTAAAATCGTTTCTTTCTATAATTTTTTTCCTATAAAAAAACCACTTACCAGGTAATACTCTTTATCAATTGCTGATATGAAATAAGTCCCCGAGTGTCTCTCTTTTACTTCCATTTTGTACGAATCTTTGCTAGACCACACATTTAGTATCTGGTTCTCTACATTAGATATGACTGTTCATTCTCTCTATTGTCATGGTGATCGATTAACATTATCTTTTGCATACTCCATATACTACCACGGTCCATTCTTTTGTGGCGTTCATTCCACTATGCAGGTAAATCACTAAGAATTTTAGTTTGCTGACATCTTTTTAGAAATTATTCAACAGCTGCGCTTTGTTTTCTATCTGTTGCAGTATGTCTTGACAGCTACTGAAAACATCAAGAAAAGTGCACACTGGGAGGTTGAAGTTCAAGTGGATTTTTTCCATGTAAACTCTGGTACCAATATTATGGTTGGTGGTCTTTTTAAGGGGAAAACTCTTGTGTATTCAGATCTGACTCATGTTGTGTTGAGGATCTTGCCTAAGTATGCATCTGAAGTGGAAGAAAATGCAATCCTGGTCTCTTCTCACATCGATACAGTTTTTGCAGCGTATGCTTCCTACATTTTTCTCTATTTATAATAATTAGTAATTACTTCTCTTTCTTAACGAGGTTCGTGAGATGCAATGCGAGTGCTTGCTCATGTCAGTTGTGTGCTATTATGTGGTAGTATGCATCTCCTAATTCACTGTTGTGATATTCATTTTTTCGTAGTCAGTTTTACTAGAAATTTTGGATGATTTGCTTTTGTGTTTCTAAATTATGTTTACGTTTTATTATTAGCATGCATCCCTTTTTTGAAAAGTTTGGTAATTTGTTTCTGTTATTTTATGTGTTACGATGCAAAATAGAATAAGTTATATATGAATTTATAGTTGGCGAATATTTTTTAGTAAACTTTACCATGTAACTTACGAAGGTGGATTATAATCTTAAACATCTTTTCAGTATGTTCAATATTTTGTTATACTGCTCAGACCAAAACTGCTAAAAATTATTCCAATGCTTTGTCCACTACGTAATAAACTAACTATAAACGCTAAAGTGGGTTGCTTGATCGCACCATTAATTCTAATAGTAAATGAAACATTAATTGGGCAGTGACGGATATTTATACGGCAGAAGTTTTAGCGGAAATTTTTAAGATAAGACCTATGAGCTGTGTATGTAATGTAGTGTCTTTTAAATTTTACTGTTCTGTAACTTTTATTGCAACCCCAATAGTCGTTAGATTATAAGCCATTTGGCCTATTTCTGCGGTTAAATAGGGACCTATGGTGTATTTATCTTTGACAGATAAATCAATGCATTCCACAATCTTTTCAGACGACTGCTGCGACTTCACTATCTGGTCGCTAATAGTTGTTGAGCCTGTATGTTCTAAACCCAAATCAACAGCCTCAGAGTCTTCATTGTCTTGATATTATTTGTGCACAATATAACAGAAAGTGATGCTACTATATTTAGCTTATCACGCCAAGTTTTGCTTAAAATCTTTTATTACAGAGATGTGTTTTGCTAATATTTTAGCAATTTGTCATGGGTTTTATTTTATTTAAACATGCAAATAGAGATTGTAATTCTTAAAAACCGTGGTTAGATAGGCTGTAGGATTGTAGAATGTAGACCATACACCAAGCATATAAAAGGTATGCAACTTCAGCGGTGATTATTCTTACCTTTGTATTCTACAGGGAAGGAGCTGGAGATTGCAGTTCTTGTGTGGCTGTGATGTTAGAACTTGCCCGAGGAGTTTCCCAGTGGGCTCATGGATTCAAAAATGCTGTTATATTTTTGTTCAACACTGGGGAAGAGGAGGGCTTAAATGGTGCTCATAGCTTTATAACTCAGGTTAGTGTTTTTTGGATAAACCACCTAGTAAGGCCAGTTTATTAAGATGTCTTCGGTTTAAGTTTATTTCTCTGTTGAATTTTTTGTGATGGTATTGTGTGTCCATTCTAATAAGCCAAACTAATCGGAACTCGGAAGTGGATCTTGGGGTGTGAGATGTACCTAGATCTCAGCCTAATATATCCATTTAATAAATGAACGCAAATGACATATATGTAATTATAGAGCTGTAATTTTATTTAGAAGGTACTAGCGGAATTTTCATTCAAGGAGAGAGAATGATTTTGATTTCATAATTGGACATAAATATATAAATTTAAATACTTTATTTGATGTCTCTAATAATAAAAATTAAATTCCCATCAATTCACTCTGATTCGTATATTAAACTTTTATGATTTATAAGAATAATATCAGTGATTCAATTCTATCAAAAACAGTTGTAATGTGTGTGTTGTAGTAGTCAAGATTTTAATATAAATTTTAATCATAAAATACAATAAATAAATAATATATATTATTCTATAGATATTAGGAGTTGAGCATCCGTCTTTGCATCATCCCTTGGCTCTGTGTCCCCAGTAAAATAAATTTCTGGGTCCGCTACTATATCAGCCGCAATTATGTCCCCGACATGAGCATCCCAAACCTAAATAAGGATCACCTGGAAGAAAATATTATAGACAACATAAAAGTGTTCCCATTTACATCTTATTCCAGAAAAGAAGTTCTCATTTTTATATGCTGAAGTCATTGTGTATGAAATAACCCTACATTGTGATATAACAGCATCCCTGGAGCAGTACAATTCGTATGGCTATTGACTTAGAATCCATGGGAGTTGGAGGGGCTTCTAGCATATTTCAGGTCTGATTTTATATATTAATTTCTTACTTGCTTTTATTTACTTTTCGTATAATATCTACTTTTCTTTGTTATTGTATCTACAATGGGCTTTCACCTTATAAATCTCATACAAAACCTTGTTCTCTTGATAAATAGATACTTCATTATCCCTTGCTACATTTACATTTTGCATTATACTCCTAGTTTTTGTTATTGTACTAATTTATACTATATATTCTCTTCATTTTAATAGGCTGGTCCCGATCCATGGGCTATCGAGAACTTCGCTATGGTAGCGAAGTATCCATCTGGACAAATTCTTGCTCAGGTTTCATATATCCACTCCTTCCGGAACATATGAATTATAAAAAAAAAATCTGCATTAACAGCATATATATCAGTCTATTCATACTGTATCTTATATTCCAACCAACTTTAGTTGTGCAGGATCTCTTTTCTTCTGGAGCTATAAAGTCTGCTACGGACTTTCAGGTGTACAAAGAAATTGCTGGTCTTTCAGGACTTGACTTTGCATATGTAGATATGACTGCTGTATATCATACGAAGGTATTGCTAAAACATCTGATTATCAAATATTTTTATGGTAAAACACTAAGTCTATCGACCATGTTGATATTTATTGCTAACAATGAAATTTTTTAACTTGATGACGAAAATAATCTTTGTTCATCTACTCCCATTGTCCCAAGATGATGACTTACTTTCATGTCAAAGTTATTTTCTCTACATACAATGATTTGATCTTCAAATCCTTGTGCCCTTACAAACTCTTCCGTATATATATTATATATATGTATCATAGAAACTGACTTATGAAAGTGTAATACAAATTTAAAATGGGGAATTTTTTATTAGAAACTGACTATTGAGTTAATATCTTAGTTAGATTGAACAAACACAGTGACTAGTTACCACGTATATAAGATTGGAGAGCAATAATTTTGGTAGTCTTGATGAAGATGAACCTATCCAAGTCATATTAGTACGGGTACATAGACGAGCATGTCCTGTACTCTCGACTTGCATATGTTGAGATGCTGAATTGGATACTCCACATTGATCAATTTTTGTAATCAAAACTGTATTTCTTTATAATGAAATGATGTTATAGGACTATATGATGCCTTCCTAGGTTTGTGACATTATAATATTGAGGTGTGATTGGATAGGATTTTGATTTAATTTCTTGTCTCTTCTCAGGGATACTGAGATGAAGTTTGTTATCTTGTAGTAATCTTTCAGTAGTTCTACATAGGTTACTTATGTTGTGTGTTCAAATAAATTAATTCAGTAATTAGATTAACCATGTTTGCTGAGGAAGGAGACACTTATTATTTTGTGTAGTTGGTTAACAACTTAGTTGTAAACATATAAAACACCAAATTACATGCAACCCCTTCATGGTTTACATTCAACCTGTGAATAGCGATATATTTATACTTTAAATAGCGATATATTTATACTTAAAAAGTAAAAGTGTAGGTAAAGTGGTGAAATATAATGTGCAGTTCCCATGAATACACGTGAAGTTTAATATCAAATATTTAATTGTAAACTATCTCATAATAATTTGAATTATGTGTCTTACATATTTAGTCTCAGTTTCTAACTTGGTTCGTGGACGGCGATCTTGGTATCCTTTCATGCAGAATGACAAATTGAAGCTTTTAAAATCAGGCTCTCTCCAACATCTTGGAGAAAACATGCTTTCTTTTTTGCAAAGAGCTGGTGCTTCCTCTTATTTTTCCAAGGGCGAGTCAGTAGACGGGGCTGTTAAAAGTGGGATTGACTCTGCTATATATTTTGACATATTGGTATTTTATACTGATGTTTTGGATTTAAATTTTTTCTTATTAGTTGCCACTGTTTGTTGGTTTTAGAACTTCTTTTTCCCCTCTAAATAAACTTCTATGGGTGATTCCATATAGTGACGTGGATATATTTTCATCCTCAGGGAGCATATATGATTGTATACCGTCAGCGTCTTGCCAGCATGCTTCACAATTCAGTCATTTTGCAGTCGCTTTTAATATGGGGTACATCAGTGGTAATTGGGGGCTATCCTGCTGCGATATCTCTAGCTTTATCTTGTTTGAGTATACTCCTCATGTGGATATGTTCAATAAGTATCTCTGTTATTGTTGCCTTTGTACTACCTTTCATTTCTACATCACCAGTGCCTTTTATTTCAAGTCCATGGCTGGTGGTTGGTTTATTTGTCTGCCCTGCTCTTCTGGGGGCATTGGCTGGCCAACACCTGGGATTTCTCATTCTTAAATCATATCTGACACGTATAATTTCCAAAAGAAATGTTAATCTCTCACCTGTGGTTAAAGCTGATCTGGTCAAATTGGATGCTGAAAGATGGTTGTATAAAGCTGGTTTGCTTCAGTGGCTTGTTCTTCTGATGATAGGAAATTTCTATAAAATTGGGTCTTCCTTTATAGCTCTTGTTTGGTTAGTCTCGCCTGCATTTTCATGTAAGTATAGATTTTCTTTTCTTTGTAAATAAACTGACACTGATGGGGTAATGTAAACAAATGTGTTAATGTGTTTCAGTCTTCAAAGTCAAAAATCAAAATCTAATACTAATTGGGTAACAGCTTCCATAGACAGACTTGACTTGAGTTGTTTTAATGTATTATAATATATCTAATTCCTGAAATTCAATAAATCTGATATAGGGGGCTCGGGCAGAAAAGTGTTTCCTGCCTTTACTTGCTAAAGAGTAGTGGCACATCAAAATAATATGAGAATACTTTTTTTACTGAATATTAATATAATCATTCTAGTTTCACAAACAAATATACGAGTCTGTGCAAAAATGGATATGCGTGCTCTCAACTTCATTTTACTCATCAAAAATATTATTGTTGTTGCTGAAATTTGTTAGTTGAATGACTTCTGTATGATTAAACTATATGCTCGGTAATTTAGATGGCTTGCTTGAAGCGACTTTATCTCCGGCTCGGTTTCCAAAACCACTGAAAACGATAACCCTTTTGTTGGGCTTGTCAGTTCCATTTTTAATTTCTTCTGGCATGTTTATTCGGTTGGCTGCAACACTAATTGGAACTGCTGTTCGATTTGAAAGGTAAAGTGTTTGTTGTTCTTGCCTAATATATAACTACAGCTGTTTAGAAACTGTGTTAATGCATCTAGTGTGCTACTGGTGCTCTATATATAGAAGATATGGGCCTACTTATGTCACTTTTATTTTATTTAATTAATATTTAAATTCTAATTGAAATAAATATCTAATTATTATATTTAATTTATAACTATTATCAGACTAACTCTTCTGATTTTAATTACTTTTACTTAAATATTAATTCATCATCACTACTAATATAAGTATAATATAAAAAATATATTTATCTATTATTTAACTAACCCGTGCATCACATGGATTCTAAGCTAGTATTGTAGCAAAACATATTTCCTTTTTTTTTTGAACTTTGTATTAGACTCCACCTCTTTATAAACATTAATTTCTACAACACATTGTTTTCTTGCTTATATGATTGTCATTTAGAACTCTAGGCTAATCAATACTTGTTTGTGCAGAAATCCTGGTGGTGGTCCTGAGTGGCTTGGGAGTTTAATACTCGCTGTATACATAGCAGCAGTTGTCTGCCTCACATTGGTCTACCTTCTATCATATGTTCACATATCAGGTTTTCTTTTGCAGCTGTGTTTTTATAAACTCGTTATCGCTGTCTTGCTGTGTGATTACCAATGAAGTTAACATTTATTTTATTGGCTTTTAGGTTCATTACCAATAATTTATTATTATGTTTCCTTGTTGAATTTCCACATAGGATGCATGAAATATGATAATAAATGATTGATCATGATTATATGGTGAAGATAGACAAGGTTGAAAGATAAAGAGCAAAGTGTAAGGATAATATGTACATACCAGAGAAAGGAAAAAGGGAATAGGATTGAGAAATGAAATTAATGGGATGCATTCAAGTGAATTTTGGACGTCTGCTAGCTCTGTTTCCTCGTTTAATTTAGTCTCATTCTACATGTCAATACCGGCAACAATGAAATTTAAAAATCGTGAGGGTTCAAGTACCTCTATCTCCAAAACGCCCATTCGACTCCTTAACTATTTATCTTATCTTTTTTCGTTAGTAGTTCAAAATTCGTTATCTTTCTTATTCACCCTACTCTTTTACAAATGGATCCACGTGGAATTCTGTGTGAATCGGCAAGGAACACCTTGCAAGGCTAAATACTCTTGAGTGACCGATAGCGAAGTAGTACCGTGAGGGAAGGGTGAAAAGAACCCCCACCGGGGAGTGAAATAGATCATGAAACCGTAAGCTCCCAAGGAGTGGGAGGAGCCCGGGGCTCTGACCGCGTGCCTGTTGAAGAATGAACCGGCGACTCATAGGCAGTGGCTTGGTTAAGGGAACCCACCGGAGCCGTAACGAAAGCGAGTCTTCATAGGGTAATTGTCACTGCTTATGGACCTGAACCTGGTCTGCTAGCTCTGTTTCCTCATTTAAATACCCGACCTTGTAGTTATTTGCATGCTGCATATGATCTAATTAATTTAAATATAGGAGCTTTACTTTCTCATTTTAGTTTCTGATAAACCTATAGCATTTGGAAGCAGATTTCAAGATTATTCATTCATTATAAAATATATTCAGCTCAAAAGCGAGTTTTGTAGGTTAGCTGCTCAGTGGGAAGATCCTAATCATTAAATAATAAAGTTATAAGCTTTACTACTCAAAATCCCATGTTGAAGAGGGAGAGTGAAAACTCTTAGTAACCCCTTTAGGATTCTCGTATACTTTTCTACCGAGCTTTACTTGTCTACTTCCACCTTGTCCTTTCTAGTTTCCTATTGATTACCACAAACCACATAGAGATTATGCTTTTTTAACCATTGCTCAAACCTTGAACCATAGTGATATGTGGTAGTTGAATAAAGTATGCAGGTGGTCCGTTATTTTAAAGCTAGCTTTCTTAAAGCTGAAGCTAGAGGCTATTCACCAAAAAGGATACTAGCCAATGTATAAACCTGATTGCAAATTTTCTCTTGATTGTATATTATGATGTGCAATTACATTTATATTCCCTCTTTATTTCTAAAAGTGAGGTGTTAGATTATGTTCATGATCAGTATTAAATCACTTACTAATCCTTGCCTAGTCCTGTCAAGTATTAAAATTTGCGAAATTCTCAATAGTACCATTCCACTTTTGGCTTTTCCGATTAGTACCATTTTGTCTTTTTGACTTACAAGTGGCATAACATAAATCAAATTGGAACTTTATGCTCTATCAAAGGCGGGCATAAAAACATTCTACAGTGTCCTGCCTCCCCCAAAGAATAAGCAGACACTAGATATTTAGACAAAAACCTTCTGCTCATCACCCCCTTCTGTAAATCAAGAAACACCTTATGCCAATAAAACAATATTTGTAGAGAACCTAAATTACAATAGATAATGATTAATGAACATATACGAATATATATAGAAAATATATATGTGAATATATATAGCATACATACAAACGAATATAGGATGCATATTAGGAAGCATATGAATGATAACAATACACACCTGCAACTGAGATTAGTAGAGAAAAAAGTGAGAACGACGAATTTGAATCTCTCATTGTAAAAGTGTGATACAAGATCAAGATTTTCTCAATTTCCTCTAATCCTCCTCTTATAGTTACCCTAATTTACTATTTTCAGTTTTACTGGACAAATGAAAATATACATATTTGTTTTGTTTATTCACATATTTTAATATATTTATAGCTATATTTAATTTTAAATTATTTAAATATATGTTTAATTAAAATAAATTAAAAGACATAACATTTGTTTAACATTTATTTGACAGAATGGTATATGTAATTCCAAAAATATAAGGATAACACTTGCAAGTCAAAAAGACGAAATGGTGCCATTTGTAAAAGGCAAAAGTAGAATGGTACTATTGAGAATTTCCCTCGAAATTTTAATATGCTTCCCAGAATCAAAATGGTTCTGCTACCTGTAATGCAGTTTTCCAAATTCTAGCAACATTCAACATTGTTTCACATATATGACCAGTGTTTAATAACTAATTCTTTCGTAATATGTCTTTCTTTCTAAAGTGCTTGGACCAATTTAAAACGAACTTAGGATGTATTGTGGGACAGGTAGTAATTATATGTATATCTTCTCAAAGGAAAGAGAGCTTGTATCTTCGTTAGGTCCAATTTTTAATTTTATATAGTTAGTTTTCACTTTTCATATACCTAGGCAGCTGGACCCAGACATTTTAATCTTCTCATATGCATTTTCTAGGAACTCTTTTCTTTTAAAATTAGTTAATTACTAAATTTGAAGTATTCATCTGATATAAATTGTTCACAGGTGCAAAATCCACAATTTTTCTTGCAACATGCGTGCTTTTTGGCCTCTCAGTTGCTGCAATTTCATCTGGTCTTGTGCCGGCTTTTACTGAAGACATTGCGAGAACTGTACATGTATGTAATTGTATTAGTCATGATTTCTTTATTCCTTAGTCATCAATTAGTTGCAAATTTACTCAAGGAGTGTACCTAGATTGTGAAGTAACTTGTGTGTTTTGAACTACATGAAAATGTAATACGTAATTAGTTAAAAAGTAACTCAATGAGTGTACCTCGATTGTAAAGTTACTTGTGTGTTTTGAGCTACTTGAAAACTTAGTATGTTTTGGTCAATAATTCTTTACTAATCTATTGCTCATTCAGTTTTTACCACATTTATATAAAATTCCACATGATTCTGAGAAATGAATCAACAGTTCAAAGTTCTTACATTGACCACATTTTTTAAGATTGTTAATGTCGTAAAGTATTTAATATCTAACAATATAAAAGTATTATCGTTATGTCTGTGACCTGAATGTAGTTAGTACTCCTCTAAAATCATTGAGCATGTCATGATAGTTTTAATGCATTATAAATCTCAATTGGGCATGAATATACAAATAGATTTTTGATGAAGGACCCTCTACATACGTAAATCACAAATTGTTTTAAATGACTTGCAGGTTGTGCATGTTGTGGACACAACTGGGATATATGAGGGAAAAGAAACAAGTTCGTACATCTCTCTGTTTTCATCAGCTCCTGGAAAGTTGACTAAGGAGGCAGAAAATATTGGTGAGGGATTTGTTTGTGGAAGGGACAAGATAGTTGATTTTGTTACATTTTCAGTTCAGTATGGTTGTTGGACACAACATGGTACAGAAAGTGGGTAGAGCAAGTCAGACATTCCCATCCTTCATGTTGAGAGTGATAAGCGAGAAGATGACAGAATCTCAGAAGTTATAATTGATACAAAGCTTTCCACGCGTTGGTCACTTGCAATCAATACTAATGAAATAGAAGACTTTCGTCTAAGAGGTATGGCTTTGCTGATTTTATCCTTCTCTGCATAGTTTGAAGTTTGAAGATTCCTGTTTTAACATTAGTTTCAGGATGAATTTATGAATGATCCTAACTTCCCTAAAAGAGTTGTAAATGTTAGTTAATCGCTAAACAGGTAGTTAAAAGATTATTTTTTACAATTTAAAAAGTAGTTATTTAGTAATTAAATAGAACACAACATACACAAATAGATAATATTGGTCCAGTATAATTTAATTAAGAAAATGGAATATAATATATTATGAAGGAAGTGGTGGCACTCTTCTTATCTTATAACTTATGTGGACTTGTGGAGTGCTAACCCTTAAAGGGGCTGAAGCATGAATACTGGTAGTTTCTATAAATATGGATCCAAGACTCCCAGCCTAAAATCATAATCCTCAGAACTAATCTGATTCATGATAGGTATTAACTTCTAATATATCCATTTCATTTTCTAGTCTCTACTAGACAATGAAATGGTAAGCTCCAATTAATAATTTACATACATTTATACATTCTTATTCGACAAAAATATCTATATTTAAGTAGTTATTTCATTTATATCTTTCACTGTTCTTCTGGGACTTTTGGTTCTGTTTACATTGTTGGGAGCCTTGAAAATTGAACATAAGTGAAACTGCAGGTGTATTGTATTTGTACCATTATTATACAATGTATTGCTTCTTTTTTTCATCACACTTCTCTTTAGTTAATAGGGGACCAACAAATTTATACTGATTAAATTCTGTTCTTTTGCCATTTCAGCATTTAAAGTTTCTAGTATGTTGAAGCATATTTGTCTGCCTATGGTACAACTCAAGATATAGTTGTGTGCCCAATAGGCCTTACTATATTTACCCTAATAACTATCTAAAACATGCAATTTTTATAATAATAACTGCAAGGGAACATTTGGATCGTACATGAGAATGGGTAATGGGAATGAAGGGAACGAGAATGGGAGAAATGGGAATCAGAATGATTTGGAATCCCATGGGAAACATGGGGAATGAGTTTCTGGTTCCATCTAATTAAGCACCTCAGCTAAATAACTAACACTTAGGAATAATATTTAAATTCCAATTAACCATGTTGAAATACTATGTACCAAACATCCATTAAGTTTTGTTCTTCAAGTCATAGAAATATAAGTGTTGCCTTGTTCTTTTACAGTTTTAAGTTAACAACTTTACTTTTCCATAGATGTTGCAGAAAAGTCTGAGTTAATTTCGCTTGGCGAGAAAAACAGTGTAGATGGATGGCATATTATTCAGTTCTCAGGAGGGAAAAATACACCTACAAAGTTCAATCTCACTCTTTTCTGGGCAAAAAGGAATAGCCATGCAAAACGCAAGGAGGATCGACAGGGAACAGATCAGCATCTCCTTCTAAAACTGAGAACGGATCTGAACAGAATAACACCAATAGCGGAAAGAGTTATTTCTAAGCTCCCTCCTTGGTGTTCTTTGTTTGGGAAATCAACATCTCCTTTTACATTGGCATTTTTAAGTAGTCTTCCCGTAAATTTTTGAACATAGGTCTGTCTTCCCAAAAAAAAAAAAATTTATTGCCCCACTTGCACATTAAGGAAAACGAAAGTGTTGTTTTTTTGACGTTTTAATATTTATGAGATGATAGGTTGCTGACAATGGATTGTACAATTTAAACAGTGTTCTGCATATTTCATATTTCTTGATATAATGAAGCATGTTAATAACATTTTGATGTATTTTTGTAAAACTAATAGCAATGCTGGAGATAATAATATATAGGCTTGGAAAATTAATTTAGAATATAACCACAAATAAAAAATAGTTTTATGGATAAATAAATAAAAATTATTTAATGATATAGCAATTGCAATCAAACATGAAAATTAATAATTGTCGAAAAGATTATCAGAGCATTGATTGTGTTTTTCCCCCTTCAAAATTCATCTAATAATATATATGAATTTACTATTTCTTGAAATTAATTTTGAAGCCTTACGTGTTAACATTGGTTTTAAGAGATTATAATTCTTGTAAATCTTATTTTTGAAAGTTTTACAAGAATTGTAATCCAAGAGAGATTATAATCAGTTTTTCTCTTCATTTTTATGCAATTGTAATACTTTCTCATTAGTTTGATTTATGAAGTTATATGTGTTTGGAATAAAAAATTAAATTGAAATTTTATTTTTCATATCATGTGTTTTTAGAAGATGAAACGTAGTTATATCATATAACAACTTTATTTGACTACCTCTAAATGGTAATTACTTGGTATAGATTTCGTGTTGATTTGAATTTCTGGAGTGAATGGCAGAGCTAGCATGAGGTCAAGTTAAACTATTAGAGCATCTCCAAGGGACAAAACCCTTAGCTAAATTAGTTTACGTGTGGTGTCTATGTGTCACTATTTAGATAATATGTAAAAAACATAGCACTCCAACCATGCAAATCCTTAACAATAAATATAGACAATCATGTTTGATTGACTATTGTTGTCAAACCAGCAAAATCCTTAGATATAATTTTAGCTTATGATAATTATATATAACACCATTGGAGTACACACTACACCCCTTAGCTAAAATTTTAAATTTCAACATTTACCATTTTACCTGATGTTCTTATTTGCCAGTTAAAAATCATTCTCGAATTCTTAAGCAAAACAGACATTTTTACTTGTAAATTTCGAAGTAACTTTGGAAATAAAAACTGTGCTCCCTTTCTGATAATACTCGTGTTTTTATATTCTTACTCTACTAAATTTACATCAGTTGCTCAAACTATTAGATTTGCTAGTATGAAGCATGAACAACACGACAGATTATGTTATTGATGAATGAAAGCATCTACAATTTATTTGCTTAACTTATAATGAGGGAAAATATTTATCTTCTTCTTCTTCTTATTATTATTATTAATTAATAATCTAATGAAGCAACAACTTGTTTTGCTTGTAGAAAATGCCTCTTCCATATGTGGAGCGAACCAGCTCCACAAGCAGAGGATACTGCAACAACAAAAACAATGTTATCGGAACGATAGCTAGTAAAATAACCGGAGCAGCAATCCACCGTATTTTATCACGTAGCACAAGTGAAAGTGTAGCACTAAATGCAACCATGGTAGCTGCTAGTGATACGAACAATGAGATTAGTCCGAGTGTCAATCTCTTTGGTAAAGCATATAGAAAATCATCTTCTGCAAAACGCGAACTAAGTATAGATAAGAACATCAATACAGAGGTTGATGAGGAGAATAATGCTACTGCGTCTGATATGGCAAACAGAATAAAGATTGGATCGTTTAAGAACAGTGGCTTTCCATCGTTGTTGTTTCCTCCAGGTACTGTAAATATGGCCGCAAAGGCCATGGTAACGATAAGAGCAGCTACAACAGTGGCTGAAGATGATGTATCCTTCATCCATTGTTGTGCTTCGTTGAGTAGTTTTTTGTGTTCACTAGTAAATACCATTTTTGGCGTTTTCTTTTCATTGTTCAAGGCTTCTTTGTATGATGGCTGCACAAATTTTTCAACTTCCTGCACCAAGTTATAATATATAATTATGTCCGGGACTCTGGGTCTTCATGATGATTTGCCTCTCGCATGGAAGTGATTAAGCAGTTGAAATAATTTTCAACCATATATTAACTCAAAGTAGACAGTTAAATTAAGCAGCTTATAAGAACATTAAAAGATTGAATTCTTCGATGACCTTGTATCACTAACTATAAGACTTTGTAGTGCTTACTGCTTACACACACAAAATTAGACAATTATAGACTTATAGTGGCATTTTAAGTGCCTTAAAAAAAGATAGAATCAATTATCGGATACACACAAAAGAAAAAGGATAAATCAGAGAATCAGAGGGAACTTTAAGAGTGGATTAATCGGACATATATAGTTATTCTTAGAACAGATACGTGTGTGTGGTTGAAAGTAAGGCAAAAAAAAACTTTTCACAAATTTGATAAAGGGGCTGCATATGACCTTAAACCATTGAAGCTCGCGTTGCATTTGTAAAGCTGCACCAGTGACCGTATTGAGGCGATGCTGAGGTGCTAACCTGGCTGCCAAATGCAATGCGGTATCATTATTGGCGTACTCTTCCCACGCTATAGCTGTGTAGACCTTATGCCCTGACATTTGATATACAAGGTTGTACACTTTCTCCTGCCGTTGTCTTATTGCAACTAGGATCAAGAAGAATTCTCCCATTTTGTACCAGACAAGGCCTGGATATTGATGAATGCACTCTTCTATAAGCTCATAAATGCCATGGTTTACTGCTGTTCGTAGTGTTGTTCCCAGTACATCCCAAGCTACGGCATGGTCGCCCTTCTTTAAAACAGTTGAGCACATATGTTTTACAAGTTCTTCGGTCAGTATGTGCCTTACTTTGCTGTCATGCATATGCTTGATACATGGTGCTGCAGTGATATCATGTATTCATGTTATGAATTAATCAACACTGTTAAAACTAATAGCTTTGTTTTGTTTCTGGATTATAACGTGGCAACTATTTACCATTTTCTCTCATAATAATCATATTTAATATTTCAAAATGATTCCATGTACTAAATTTTATCTCTTTATAGCAATTGAAGAACTTTTTTTCAAACCCCGATTGTTTCATAATCCTGGTTACACGACTATATTATAGTTTTAGACTATCTTTAATCCGTGTTAGAGTTCATTTCAGCGATTAATATGGAAAGATAAGAGAAAATAGTAAAATGTTTAAGAATTATATCGTTGTGAACAAACATAGCTATTACGTTTTGGTGATTGACACGTTTAATTTTGACCTCCAAAAATTTTGGGCACGGATTAATAGGTTTAGAGATTACTTTTATACCAAGGTATTGAAGTACACTCCAAAGGGAAACATGCAAACCATAGCCTGCTGAGAAGGAATTAGTAGCAATGGTTAGTATACAGAAAGTGCAGGCCAGATTCACATATATGAAGTATATATTTACCTTTATTTCGGTTTTGAGTCATCATCTGTGACAGTCTAATAACATGGGACTCCAATGCTTTCTCTCGATTAACAGGAATCCCTTATCAAACAAGACGAATAATAATAGGATGAATGCTTTCTTTTACTGCACCTTTCAAAATAGAAAGTAACAAGAAAATACATACTATAGATCAAGCTCTCTGGTTTCGGATGTAAGTTGTTTGATTTTTTTGACGTATTTTATTAAGTTTTGGAAACATGAATAATATAGGTATTTTTTATATTTCCTTTTTGAATATATGTTAATTCCTGTACAATTTTAGTACTTAAAATGTATGAAATCTTGACCGGAGAAAATGACTCACATGAATAGATGATTCGTTGCCAAAATCCAGTTCTCATTCCACTTTGAAAAGAATTAGGTTTTGCAGCTAGTATTTCGAACCCTGTCTGGGATTTATGATTTCTCTCTGTCACCAAGACTGGGTACTTATTTACCAAATACAGAGCCACATCTGCCCAAAATCCATCGATCCAATATAATAACAGATATATTAGTGTCAGAGAGATAGAAAGAGTCATCTTGCAATTTGTCAAATGCAATGACAATGTCAATATTAATAGAGTTGTACAAATAATTTGTTAATTCTCTAGCTAGCATTGAATCTAAAGACATGTTTACGGAAGATATAATATTTGAAATTTGTTACCTTGAGGTTAACTGTGTTATTTGTTAGGAGTATACTGAACTGTTCGTTTGAATTACATGGCATTATCCTTTTTATTGAGAATCTTGAATGCATATTTTCACATTGTTTGTATATTATATATTGTTGATAATCTAGTATCAAATGGGAAAAACAGAAGATTGGATTGTCAGTGTCTATATATAATATAATAAAGGTTCACAGTCTAAGTGGAATTAAATAAACCACTGTAATGACTGAAGTATTATTCGGTAATAATCTATCCTGATTATTGAATAATACTTGTATACTTTGTGTATATTGAACGAGATCAAAATATTAGAATTGTTCTTCTGTTCTGACTATTAAGAAAAACTAAGATTCTACAATATTATTATTGTTTAGGTTCTTAATCCGGATATAGTGATTAACACTTGTATGCAATGCACATGTTTTGATTCATATGTGATGTGATTTATTATTAATCAAAATATTATGTTTTGGACAATGACATTGCATACAGAGTGGAATATTGACTATAAAATGAAACTGTGTCCGAAAATATTCGGGTGATGATGTCTTCTTGAAAGCTCATAAAGATAATTATACTTTAGTCCTGCAGACAGATTTGTTATTGCATAATTATAAGGTTGAGTGGATGATCAAGGATAAAAGATATTAATTAAATTAATTGTCAGAAATTAATTTAATTAATTGACATTTGATATCTTAAACATGGGGAATTTAATAAGCAAATAATATTGGAGCCAAATAATTAAATTACGGCATTAGGAGAGGTAATGCAAATATTAATTCTTTAGTGGATTGAATTAATATTTAATGACATTGGGCTTGACCCAAAATGTCATTGGAAGGCTCGACCTAGTTATCCAGGATCCCTACTGTAGCCTATATATTCATCTTATTCTCTTCTAGCTAAAGGGGTTGGAAACTATGGTTTTTGTGAGCAGACGTTCAAGGAACCTTGGGAGAATCGAAAGTTACACTTCGCTCAAGATGAATACGAGAATACAGTAGAAGACGTGAATTTAAATCGCTTGCGCCTAAGCGATTAAGGTTAACTTTCTATTCAAACTCGTTCATTTTCATATCATAAAACGTAGCATCATGATTCGATTGTCCCAACAATATTAAGATTATAATGCTTGCAAATATAGTCATTGATATAGTGACATACCATAGAAATCGGCTATGATTACAAGAGTAAGAAGATCAGCACCATCGTGTCCCCGGTAAGGACTGGTTCCTTCCTCTCCAACTACATCTTTTGTCACCTCCAGCAAATAACACAATGTCTCTTTATGTCCATACCGAGCTGCCAACTTCAACGGGGTGTCCCATTCGGTTTAGAAATTTGAGCCAATTCAGGGTACTTATTGACCAAAAGTCTTGCAGCTTGTGTATTCCCTACCATAGCAGCATAGTGCAGCACATTATTTCCATAACAGTTAGCAGTCAGCAGCATCTCCGGATCTACGTCCATAATCAGCTGCACTAACTCTTCTACAAATCTGTGAGAACTATTTGTTCCCACCGCTACATGCAGAGTAGTATCCGACTCATATGTGATACGTGCATTTAAGTTTTTCTTTTCATCTCTAAAGAAGTGAATTGCAGTTTCCCAGTCGCCTGATATTGCAGATTTATAGAGTGGAAGACACTTGATTATGTGGTCATAATTTGCCATTAAAGAGCTCGAGCTTAAGAAGTGAATTATGTGTTAAGACTTGTGGAAATGGATTGATCTTGATATGAACATATGGGGTCATATATAAATTAACAAAGAACTGTGCATTTTTAAGCCACTCAAAGAAAGAAACTCATAACGAAATTTTACTTTTTCATGTAACTACCATTAAATTACCGATTCTCCAAAAAAAAACCTTTAGCGTTAGAAGGAACACTTTTTTTTTTACTAATCAGGCTTATAGCCTTACGAACAGAGGATAAACCCATTACCACTTGGGCTATTCAATCGTGTTCGAAGGAACACTAAGTTAATTCATATGTAATGTCGTGATCCATGTGTTTCATACCCTCACCCTCGAGAAAGAAGAAGGTTCATAATATAATATATGGGGGGTAGGGATAGGTCTGGTTAGAAAAATAGAAAAGAATAATAAAAGCAGAACCCAATGAATAATAAATATAGAATAAAAAAGCAGCGAGGGGGTACTAATTCTTTGCTTATAGCACTAACAAATGCTGGAATACTTTAAGAACAAAACAAGTAATAACATATCTTTTGTTTTGCTCCTTTTGAAATATATTTCTTCTTTTTTGATCTTATTCTAGATTTAGCGCAGAAAGTCGACGCGAGGAATCTAAGACTTAAATTGAGCTCTGTAGAATAAAATTCTACCTGCATGAACTCGGTGTTCTTAATGTACACTGAATATTTCGACTTATCTTTTGAGAAATTGCTGGGGGGGGGGGTTAAATTTAACTGCATGAATTCAGTGTTCTTACATTCTTTCCTCGCACTTGTAAACCTTCTGTTATATATTTTTTTTAAGAGATTAATATTCCTGAATTATCTCACGTAACTTTCCTGAGGTTGAGAAAGATTCTTATATAAATACACGAGAATGTTATTGTAATTACACGAGATTATATACAATTATAAAAATACATACACCAAAAAACACTTACACATAATCTCAGGAACTTTATTATCTTTTTTTAATTATTGGTTTGTGTAATAATGGTGTTCTTCGTCTTGTTCATTGCTTATTTGCTTGTTCAAGTGTTTTTTGTTGATTCGGCTAAAAACACCCTTGCAACCTTTGTCTCTGCATATTCTGGTTGGTAGAAATTTTGATCTTGGCTTTTTGGTTAGTGTTTGATTAGAATCTTTATTTCTGTACTGCTCTAAATCTGTAATAATCATCTAATTACCACTTCAGCAGTTTAGTTGGTCGCAACTTTGATTCTGTTACAATGGCCCGAACTAGAAAATTTTAGGAGTCGGACTAAAATAAAAGAAATATTTATGAGTTGATATATCTTTATAATATTTTCGTCTTAGTGAGGCCTAAATATTTCCACTATAAAGAATTTGTATGGAAATTTTTTCTGTTGTAGCGGGGTTATAGATCCCACTGATCCTTCTGTAACTCCGCCTGTCATATACATTACCAGAGCATGCAAAATGGAGGTTTCAGACTCAGTAAACCTAGTGTTAATAAAATCAAACTGCAATCTTGGTGTTCAAGTGAGTCTAGTGCACATCAGTGTATATTATATATATTAACACAACTGAAAACTATTGGTAATTTAAATGTAGTAAAAAAGTGGTGAAAGAATCAGAAATCAGAATGCAGGTAACTTTTACAGTGGCAGAATAAGTTACAAACTTGTATATATTCTTAGAACCACTTTCTTTCATAAAATTACCTCACCAACCAAGACGATACAGAAACCAGGTAAATATTAAGAAAGTGAACCTACTTACCATGTCTTTTCTATCTAACCCTTCCTTTTCTATACATTCTCCATGCGTTGTCTGAGTTTTATTCCATTACACAAAGAAACAAGAAAGATATTGACAGCAAAACTGTGAAGCCCTCCAATTTATCTCCAAATTGATATAAAACAATAATATAGGTATTTCACACTTAAGTTTGATTTACAGGGTGTGAATAGCTTACGACATCACCTTGGCTTTGGCCGAAGAAGCCTATGAGCTGATGGACTACTCAACAATGCAGCATGAGAACGACTAAGCATCTCAGTCATTGATTGGGTTTGATAGGATTGCACGAGACTTGAACCTTCTGTAGAATCACCTCTTGCAGTTGCTCTCTGCCACGAGTGTGAGCTTAGTCCAGATAATATATATGCCCTTCCGGATGACTGGTAAACATGTCTGCTTGACAACCTATCTTGCATCTCCTTAAGCTCAGCGTCCAGTGAGATACATAAACGGTCGTGAGCCTTGGCTGATACAGTTTGTGACAAAGTTTTACGACAACTTTCAAGGATTGAAATTGCAGCGGCTAGGTCGCCCTTTTCGGCTGTGGCACGAGCTTCTGCCATAGCCTCAGCTGCTTGCAGCCTGTTCCTTTGCCTGTCCACTTCTACTGACACCATTTCTTGTCCAGCTATTTCAGGTCTCTTAATCCTTACTTTTTCACTGTCAAGTGTTACTGGGTGCTTTGTTAGCGGATTGATATAAACAGATCTGACTTTTAAAAGAGATGTTTCTTTGTTCAAAAACTCTGCAGGCACATTTACTGAAACAAGAAAATCCCTCTCTTCATCCGCATACATATCGCCAACTTCGACACAGCCAGTTTTTCCATCAGGCACCACGTGATTTGGATAGCTACCTGATTTTATAG
This sequence comes from Oenanthe sinensis, assembly GCA_028671895.1. NCBI lineage: Eukaryota > Viridiplantae > Streptophyta > Magnoliopsida > Apiales > Apiaceae > Oenanthe > Oenanthe sinensis. The sequence continues at coordinate 8,855,610 of CM053811.1, read as the reverse complement.
ATCCAAGGCGGATCTGAGAGTGGACACTGTCAATAGTCACATACAGTTCCTTAACAACAACACTCAAAAGTCCCCCTATACATTGTGCAAATGCATCCTGAATCACACCTTCAGTTTCAATGAAAGAAAAGGTTCCTCCTGAAGTCTCGGAGATGGAGTGCATTAACAAAGCATCATGATCCATGCCAAACCCAAAAGCATGAACCGGAATTTTGAAGCTAGGACCGTCATTCCCCTGAATGGACTTAGGAAGCAACAGCTCATAGTTGAGTTCATTTTGGCTGCCACCAGAAGTATTCACAGTATATGTATCCTGTCCATCTGAAAGGAGTATTATACTTGCAACTGGGTTTTTTTCCCTTCGATCTTCCATCACCTTAGCCCCCTTTCTCAAGCCTTCGGCAATATTTGTTCCGCCATTTGCAACTAAAGAATTAACTGCTTGCAGTGCCTGCTGCCGTCCTGCCTCAGACATACGACTAAGGGGGAAAACACGGCGAGCTGTTGATGAGAAGGCTATGACGGCCAACCGGTCGTTTGGGCCCAGGTTCTGTATCACAAACCCCATGGCCCGCTTTAGCAATGCAAGTTTAGTACCTGCCATGCTGCCACTGGTGTCAAGCACGGTGACAAGGTCTACAGGAGCACGAGGTGTTTGAGGATTTGGGGACAAGTTAGACTGATTCATAATGTGATTCTGACCTGAAAATGAAGCAGGGGCCTTCACATTGATCAGGACAGTGAAATTATCATAAGCATTGAACTGTGGGACTGCCGGAACTTCTGGATATGTTTTGACCGTTATCGTTGTGCGGGATTCCATATCTACATGACATTTAACTGTTGAAATTTCCTCAGCTTTTTCTGTTTCATTATCTAAGGATTCATCGTCATTAAAGACAACAGGCTCAGGAGACTGATATAGTTGTGCAACATGTCGACTGGAAACAGGACGAGGAGGCAGTGGACGTACAACTGTCATTAAACCATTGTTGTGTGACAAATCCACAGGATTTATTCTAGACCTTCTAGAAGGAGGTTCCGGAGTAGTAGCTTGCCAGGGAATTTCTTTCCACTTTGCTCTGCAAACTGGGCAACTTTTATTTCCATGTTTAACATTTGCCGCAATACAGTGAAAATGGAAGGAATGTGAACACTCTGCAGTAAAAATAGCATTTCCATCCCCATGTGTCATCGTAGCCAAGCATATGGAGCATGATTTCTGCAAGTACAGATAAATCTCTTGGGAGAAGTTTACATGGAACATTGACTTACAAAGAAAGCCAACTTAATAACAATAAAATGGCGTGCATAAGTTTTGCAGCCATATAGGAATTGAACCAGATCATCATGTCCAGTAGTGACACAAATTTTAATTTCAGTCATGTATTTCATTTATTCATTCCCATAAAAACAGCACTAACAATAATTGCAGTGCAGTGCAAAAATACTTTTGTAGACAGCATACATCACATACCACAGTGTGTGGGTCATAATTCACAAGTTGATAGTGATTTCACATTAAATTGTTTGAATCTTGTCGTTTTATAAAATCATTCAAAAAAATTAGTGAGATGAGCTAGTTATCAGGAGAGTTGCTGTATAGAAGGTAACCAGTGGCTCAGGGTTATGGAAGTGTCAATTGCTTTGAATTTTTAACAAGTGAATACTGTAATAATATATAAGACCAAATTATATGAAGGTCTCATGCGAGTTTATGACAATGGGATCTAACTTAAAACAATAACAAGTTTTAAAAATGGCCGTAAGAGATATTGAAAACAATCTATAGAGTCTTGTGGATACCCCTCTTTTATTGTTACTAGGTTGAGTGTCAAGACTGAGTATAAACATGGGTGTGTGAGCATATAAATTTGTGATTTATAATCATATATACTCTAAAACAGAAGCACATTCATCCACAAAGAATGCACTAGAAAACACAAACAGTCAACGGATGAGATCATATAAAATTTACTTTTCTTTATAAGGGAACTAAAGATAAGCAAAGTAAGTAACAAACTGTATGCTTCTTTTGACCAACTATTTTCACAAGATGCCAAGGCTATATTAGAACAAATCCAACAGTGTCCTAGTTCCTTTCCTATAAATAATATAAAATAATGAGTTCTAGTGGTTTAGATAATGGCTAGGACATATAAACTCCAACAATGATCCCTATATTCATTACCTATCATTATAATAATAATAAATTTGAATCTAACTACTTTAAAATAGAAAGGTAAAAGAGAAAAGATGAATAAAAGAGGAGGGAAAAATTTTTTTATTCAAATAAATGAAATAGGTAATGACTAGTTGTTACCTATTTTTATATGTGATGAAAGTCATGTCCTAATGATTTAGGACACTGTTGAAGTGTGATTTTTTGACACATTAACTATATTTCACCTTAGTATATCATTTAGGTAAGCTGTTGGACTTGCTCTTAATTAATATAAAAAGCTATGGTAAAGAGTTTTAAAAGATGATTCTCCTTTAATTATGATTTTAAAAGAAGATGAACAAATGCTTAACAAGAAATCCAATAGCTTGATTATAGTTCAAATTTCACAGTTATTGGGATGAATTCAACAAAAAAGAGCTGCAATCGCATATTGCCCAATACTAAAAATCAAGAGATCACAAGACTTATACATGATAAATTAAACCAAAATTGGGGGGAAAAAACTACAACTCATCAATCATCATAACCCTTCATTATCCGTAATCCACCGGTTTAAGTAATTGACATTAGTTATTACTTATTACTACTACTGATGAATTTTGTCATTGTAAACGCCTAAATGGCGTGATTTGTATTCCTATCATTGATAGTAATTGACATTAGTTATTACTTATTACTGCTACTGATGAATTTTGCCATTGTAAACGCCTAAATGGCGTGATTTGTATTCCTATCATTGATAGTAATTGTTTTTTATCAAAGCATGATGTATATATAAATATGGTCACGGGCGGACCATAGTATGGGCTGAGGTGGGCTGGAACCCGCGTGAAACAAATTTTTTTTGAAAGTTTTCTATGAATATGTGGGAGAAAATCAACTCTAGCCCAGGTAAAAAAAGGTTTAAAAGCCCTGATATATTTTAGGTTTGAAATATATTTATTATTCATTTTTTTAGCAATTTTGTCTAGTCCAAATAAAAAATAGTGACTGAAAAAGAATAAATTGATTTATATTTAATTAATATAAATTAACATAATTTTATAATTATATAAATAAAATTAGTTATGGGTGAAAATTTTTTTGTTAGTGGTATATGATTATGCGGATAAGATACCTAACAAGGAGGAAAGTTTTGTTAAAAATGACATTTTATTAGTGTAGGTGGGTTAATACATGAAAGTGTATAAATATATGTGATACCTATCAGCAGAATTATATACAAACAATTAAACAAATGATTGAAAATAGTACGGAGTTTTGAAGAAAAAACTTTTGAAAACCAGTGTAGAGTTTTACATTTACACTATCAGATTTTTATCAGGTTCGTATTTTTACTTTTACCGTAACACTTCATTATTATTTGTTTTTCATTGTATATTTCACTGTTGAATTGTTAATTTTTTTCTATCAGAATGTATTTTCATCAATTACCAAGCTGCCAAGAAAAAAGTAAAAGATATTTGGAAATTTCACAATTCCAAAACAATTAGGTTAGTTTTTTAGAATATTAATTTATTTTACTTTTATTGTTATATAATAATTATTATTTTATATTATTAAGAGTGCATTCTCTCATCAATTGCAAAATATAAAGAAAAAAATTAAAAAAATATTTCATAAGATCAAGTTTACTAAATTATCAAGTAAGTTTAATATAACAATTTATCTTTTATTTGTTTGTTAGATTATTTCAATTTGTTATTATTGAATAACTATTTATTTTATTATATCTTTTGCCTCATCGGAAGTGCATTCTCACTTCGAGAAAGGAGAGCAATTTTTTTAAGAGATTAAAATCCGGCCTTAAACAACCATGTTAGTGATTGTAACATAATATGTTTTTTTACTTTTTAGTTAAAATATTTGAATTATTTCATTTTACATGTTAATTTTTTATTGATTAAATGTGCATGTAAATAACAGTAAATATTAAAATATTAATATTTTAATTTTGTATATATTAATAATATATTTTTAGTGCTTATACAAATGCTATGTTATTGTACATCTCTATTCTTTTTTTATTTTTGTGATAATTAATTTCATATACGTGTTTTATGTTTTTTTTTGAAACAGTGTGTTATGTTTTTTTTTAAAAACAAAACATAAAAGTTTACTTTTTATTAATACTTTATATAATACTTCGTTTTAAAAACTAACATACATTTATGCAATACTTTTGAGCCAAATTAGCATATTAGTTTAGTTATATAATTGAAAACATAGCCTGACGTTTCATAATTTTTTATTTATACATTTGTTGGAGCATGTTAGTTGATTATAGTAAATGGAATTTTTTTTTTAGCCCAGGTGAAAAATAAATCCTTCCCCTGAATATGGTCATGTTAAGTTAAAATCATTATAGCCATACTAAAATCACCGGTCACAAAGTAGTACAAAAGTCACTGGTCTATAGTTTTTGCTTTAAATTAATTTGCAGAATGTAGAAAACAATCAAAGTAAACATAAACAAATATAACTCTGTAGCAACAATAACATTAGGAATAACCAAAAAAAATCATTTTTTCTTTGAGAAAATAAAACAAACAAAGCTAACAAAAACTCAAAGGTAATGAAAAAAGGGCTCAAAGAAAAAAACTCAAACCTTTAAAAAAACCTACCTTTACTTTTAATAAAATAAAACCAACCAACCTGACAAGAACTAAATACTAATGAATGACAGGCTTAAAGAATAAACACTAATACATTAGCAGTTAAGAAAGTAATCTGTATACATGCGTGTGTGAGAGAGAGAGAGAGAGATTGTTTATAAAAATGAGATACCTTTGATGATCTACTAAAGCTTTTAGACAATCTTGCAGAACCAAAAGTCCAGTTGTTGTGAGAAAGCAAAGCACCATCTGAAGATTTCTCAGGCAAGTCACTAGTCTCTGGAGGAACATAAGCACAGAGATTCAAGCCAAGTGCTAGCTTAGCTTTCCTCCATTTGCTACTCATTGTTCACTAAAAAAATGGAGAAACTTGCAAGCCAAGTTGAGTTGTGCACGTAAACAGAGTAAGTTGGTTCTTGGAGTAAGCAGGGAGAAGAATGGTGGAGATATACAAAAGAGAAAGTAGAGATACAGAGAGAACTAGGTGGGGTTATTAATATGTATGGAGAGGGAGAGAGAGAGAGAGAGATTTGACCATGGAGGAGGATGGGAAGTTAAGAATGGAAAGCTGTTTAATGTAAGAGAACAGAGACATATAACCATAACGATCGAGACTATTATTACTCCCCACGTCGCATTCACCGGATAGTCGGTAAATTATTTTTAAAATAGAAATTTAAGTATCAAATTTTTATTTATAAAAAAATTTAAAATTAATTTAAAGAAGTATATCTAAAAGTTAGGGTTATCTAATTTGGAATGAAGGGAGTATTAAGGGCCCAGCAAAATTATGGTGTGCCTAGCTAATTTTATTTCCTACATTTTCGGTTTTCATAGTAAAAATAATTGCGAATGAGCTCATAGGGTTCCGTAATTTATTCCATTTTATTTTAAAATATATGTCCTTTAATAATTAATTTTTAATATATATTTAAAAGTGCTTTAATATTATAATTAAAAAAAATAGTTAGATTTATTTTTTTGTAAATAAATATATTAATTTGCAAAAAGAATCGAAAATTAATAATTTTAAATATGTAATCCAAACATTTTTAAAATGCGTCCTAAAATGAAAAATAATATATATTTTGAAACAAAGAAGTATAATATTTATTTAGAGATCAGATAAGAAGTCTGGTAGCTTGTAAATTTTAAAAAAAAATTGAAATTGATTTAAGTAAATTTTTTCTAAAGTCAGACCCAGGAAGCGTGGATGAATATTAAAAATAAATTTACGCGGATGAAATGGGATTAAAATTGTTTTAAAGAAGTGGATATAGGATTTGAGATGGCCAACTAACAAAAATTCAACGATAATCATACAGGTGATTGGGAAAAAAAAGGAATTATGTTAATAAAAAGTACTTATTATAATACTTTTTTTCATTTTTTAATAAGTTTAGAAATTTATATAATAATAATATATATTTAATAATTTTCAAATGAATAAAAATCTAATTCAACATTTAAGACGATAAAAAATAAACGCTTAACATCTTAACACTATTCTTTAATAAATATGTATATTTGTTTCAAAAAGGCTAAACCAAAAGCTACTATATCGTGTACTCGGTGAAAAACAAATCAATATAAATCACCTGTTTTGTAAACTCTAGACAACTAGAAAAGTAGTAGTATTTCTAGACCTTATTAAAAAAACTATATCACAACATGTATTCTAAAGTACTCCATATCACAATAAAATAATTAAATATTGATGAATGTTGAATGATGTTGTATTATTTCAACTATCTTTCTATCATCCATTTTGTATGCAATAGTCAACCTGCTTCATATATTTTTTTGGTTTCAGCGGCAATTTTTAAGATAAAAATAAATATTTATAACTATATGTCCAATTTAATATTTTTGGAGTTGTGATTTTTTAACTATAGAAATTTAATTTAAATGAGACACAACTGAATGATATTTAAAATAAATCAACAACAAAACAACTAAAGAGAACGGCGCGGAACAGAATAGTGTCAATAAGACAATAAGTCATATGTTAAGATTTTAAAAAATTTATAAATAATAACAAAATTATGAGTTTCTAAAATAACTACTCTATATTGTATACATAAATACATAGATGCACGTGATAAAATTCTTATGTGTATTATAACAAACACCTATTCTAATTTGACCATCTTATTGTTACCTGATTTATACAACCCGTGGATTTATTCCCATTTGACAAAAACAACTAAGTAATTTCACATAAATTAAAAATTTTAGAAGTAGGTGAGCCGTTTTATAGTTGTCAAATTTAGACAAGTTGAATAAATTAAATGACTACATCCCATAGTTGTTTTTGTCAATTTATTTTGGTTGTGGGTAAACAAAATAAATTAATAATGAAAACATGTAAATTATTTTAAATAATATATATTCAATTCTCATCTTAAAATTTTAAATTTATATTAATATTTAAATATTTTGAATTTTATAGAATTTAATTTTTTTATTATTAAAATGTATATGCAATTTTATTAAATTCAAAATCTTAAATAAAATCTAATTTTCAATATGCGATAAGAATTTTTTTTTAATGAATTTTTGTTTAGGTGATTGTTTTTGAATGGGATATAGATATATATGAGCCGTAAAAATGGACCTTATCAGATGTTTCTAAACGCCCACCAATATATAATTAGTCAATCGATGGTTATTGCAATGGGTCCAAAACATGTTCCTCCTTTTTTATATGCGTTAAAGTGTTAAATCAGATGTATATTTAGGAATGTTTCATTTTTCCTATCTTTGCTTAATTTTTAAATTAAAATTTGTTTAAATTAAGCACATTCATACATTAATTTTTATTATATTTTCTTAATATGAGATGATAAAACTACATCGATACAAATATATATTATCTACTAACTACTAATTATATATTCATCCAATTGTGAATATATATTTCTTAAATCGACCCCATATAGTCAACTTGAATAGATTGTTTTTTTTATAAGGGGATGGAGTTTCTAAAACATACAATTAGTGCGTCACAAAATTTGTATTTTATTCGTCTTTTATAATCCAACCAAAAATATTTATACTAAAATAATAATATATATAAATTTTCATTAAATTTAAAATAGTGTAGTATCACTTAATATTATTTCTTTATATATATTCAATGACATAGATCTATTGTTATAAATTTATAGTTCCAAGTTAATAAATATATTATATGAAAATTTGTACGTTGGTTGATAAGAAATTAAGAGTTGGATGGTTTAAATAATAATTTATTAGAACTTCTCTATTGTGTAATTTATAGATACTTTTTTCCCTTTTAAAAAATATATAAATATAAATGAAAAAGTGTTTAAAATTTAATTTTAGTTAAAAATAAAACTTTATTCACTGTTCTAATTGCATGATATATATAATATATGAATTGTTATTATATTTTAACTTTTAGGATGAATTTCTATGCAGAACACTTTTTTTTAAAGGCAGAACAATAATTTTTTTTTTCTTTTTCTACACTTGGCTATTATATTGTTCTCACTGTTATCAGGGAAAATTTATTCTGAGCAAAATTATTGTCTAAATTACTATGTATTCCAGCCTGGTGGGATAATTCAAAAATATATCCTTTTGTATTTTTACTCACAGTTTATTAATAAATGAATAATACTTATTAGTATTTATATTAAAAAATATATCATGCATTCACTTAATTCTTGTTCATCCATCCCTAATTATTTATCCATTTTATTTTTTGTACGATCAAATTAATTAATATTTAATTGTAATTTAAAAATAATATATAATTTAAAAATTTTATATTTTTAAAAAATATTTGTTTTTTAAATTATATAAAAAAAATTAGTTAAAAATTTATTAGTTTAATTATAAAAAAAGTTGAAATAGACAACTTAGAGAGGAAGGTGTAACATCTCATATCTGTCAACTGATCGAAACAGTGGTGGAGATGGCAGCTTTGAGTATAATATGGCAAAGAGGGCAGCTAGTGAATACTAGCACACTTAAATTTTCAATCAAGGATCTGAACAAGTCGAATTTCTTCATAAATTATGAGGTTTGATTAAAAAGTCATGCATGGTCCATAGAGAAGAATCTTATATGCAAGGGGCAATTGAGTGGAGCTCCCCTTTTCCACCAATTTAGTTGGTTGCTTTATAAATTACTCATCCTCTTCGTGCTACTTGTACAACCCATGCATTGCTGCTGCTGCTTCAATTTTTTCCTTTTATATAGTTAACTCATGCAATAAATTAGTGTGTAATTATAAATTAAATTTATATATACTCAAGTTAAACGTAATCTTTTGCCAAAAAAGTTATATATTATATACTGTCTCCTTGCAATAGAATATCAAACAAGAACCAATACACTATTCGTGCCCTCTTCAACCCCCACCCCCTTCATATTCTCTCTTTTTGAGACCTCATGCAGTACATCCATTATACATGACTCTGGAAAAAAACATGGCAAGTGTGTGAGTTGGGTTTGGGTCTTGGGATTCGATTGGATTCTTGTTCTTGATAAACGATTCTCGTTAATACGATAAAATGAAATTTTTAACACTGTTAATAATAAAATGTGATACGGTAAAAAAATTTAAAATTTGTCCTAAACTAAACAAGAGTAAATAAATCCTTGTATTAAAATGAAAAACGGTGTATATAAACCCATCATATAGAAGAGACCATAATGGATGCAATAAAAGTAGAGATCCACTAACCAAAAAGACAAATACATCTGATATAGAACCTTTATAGGCAGATGGGATAGGATTCCCTTGCTTTACCACCTAAAAAATTGCCAGACTTTCCAGCAGAAAGTCAAACATAAAGCTGACCTTTAACTATGTACAATTGTACTCCACATGCATGTGTGATGTGAAACTGTGAGAGAGAAGGCTAGGTTTAGCCATAATAATATAGCCTAGCTTGCTGTGTGCCATGCATGCATAGATACTTTCCTCCTGATGCAGCCACAACCCACAGGGCCTACTGCAGACAGTGAATATGTGCGCACCTTAAATCAAACCAAGACCTATATATCTACTGATCCTGTTACAGAGGACTCGGAGATAGTTATTATCTCTTACTTTAAAATTTTGAAAATTTAAAAGATTCGTTTTGTAGTCGTAGGGAAGAATTTAGAAATTATTTTCGTAAAAACCCCCTACTTTGAAAAATAAAATTAGTCCCGAAAGACAAATATGAATGTACCATGCAAAATGTGGAAGCGATAAGAATCAAAATAAGGCATACACTTACACCCACACATATATATACAAAAATACATAATACTGTATTACATTATTGATGTTGCAAAGAAAGATATAAAGGAATCGGAAAAGGCATTGAAAAAGTATAAAGCATGATAAGTCAGCTTTGTAAGTTATAATATTCGTTTCCAAGTCCACTCATATATATCCAGCACATTTGAATTTTACTAGTGTCGCTGAGTCGTGTTTTTTTACTAGCTTTTCACCACAGAATCATAATGTTTCACGTAGTGTGCATATGACTATGATTCATTCAACATCATGCCTTACTAGCTAACAAAGGACACACATGCAACATATACAGTGGATCATAAGTAGTCTCTCCAGAGATGGACTTTGATTTGAAAGTTGGGTTCCATCTCCAATTTGGCCTAGTCTATGTGATCATGTCGGAGTCCACGGATATTAATCAAATTTATGCATATTAAACTAAAATGTAGTCTAGCATATATGCATACGTGTTGCTGCTTCAACCCAACTATATCGGCCCAACAAGGAGTTATAGTAATTTTCTAGGCGGTCCATTAGCTTCTTTGTCTTTTCTAAGCAGCCCATTAGTTTATGTGCTTTTCTTTTTGCTATTAGATCTACAAGATGATCCAAAAATAACTCATGCATGGTGCAATACTGTTATAAAACTCTAAGACGATAATGGAAGCAACTAAATAGATCATTATAACTACGTGTACACTGAAGAAAATGCATTCCATTAGAGAGTGAACCCAAATGGTGTTCACCAAGTCTCTGATTGAGATTCCCCTGTTTTACTGATAAAACTGAATATATGAACCTAACATATGATTCTTTAAATCACTAATAAGACTGGTATAAGATCTTCTAGTTATTGCGCAGCCATAGTAAGCTAGACTGGGATGTTGCTAATGCTCAAGAGGAAATTTAGGTTACAAGTTGGAGGAACTGAATCATCTATGTGTTGTTGCACATGTTTTGTTGAAATTTATATAGAAAATTTTCGTAAATGTGCATTCTAGTAAATACACAGCAAGAAATTAAACTTGTAAGCTAGGGAAGGCAACATAATCATAAAACTCAAACTCGTATTTTTCTCCCGTTATTGTCTTAAAAAATGACAACCACGTCGTTTTCCAATGAGCTAATGTTATAAACCTTCCTTCTTTCCGGAGTGGAACTAGAGATAGGAGAGGCTCGCCGTACCAATGACAGAATGATCCCAGTAGTCCCTCCTCGGAAAATCAAGGTATGTCGAAATTTCAATTTTTAGATGTTTCTAATATTTTTTAAAATATTTAGAACAATACAAGGTTATATTAATATATTAGGTTGTTCATCACGTGTTCGCGAACAAGCTCGAGCTCGGCTCGTTTAAAACTCGAGGTCGAACATACAAAAATGTGTTCGTCAAGAAAATAAGCTCGGACCGAGCTTTTAGTATGTTCGGCTCGAGCTCGGCTCGTCAGAACTCGAAAAAATAGAATATATCCTGAATATTTTTATAATATTCCAAGTGTTTTAAGGCTTTATTTTGGATTGCTGTTTAAAACTGATGTACTGTTAAAAAAAGTGGTGACAGAAAAATCAGATGACTGTTTGGTAATTATTTTTGATTTGTTTATATTTTAAGATATAATATAAAAAATAATGTTTTGGAATGGTTTGATAGTGAAAAATGTATTTACTTCCTGCAAAAGTTGAAATTTAGTTTTTTTTTCAAAAGTATGGGTGTACCTGCTTTCTTTAAAAGCAGCTTTTAGGCTTCGTTTGATATTATTGTTCAAAACTGCAGTGCTATGAGAAAAAATACTATTAGAAAAAATTGATAACTGTTTGATTTTTTTTTTTGATTTATAAATATATTGAGATATAATATAAAAAAGTAATATTTTTGGGGAGGTTTGATGTTGAAACTTGCTATTATTTACTGCAAAAGTTGAAAAACAACTTTTTCCAAAAGCATAAGGAGACATGCTTTTTTTAATGGCAGTTTTTAGCCTTTTAGACCAAAAGCACTTTCCAGACAACAGCTTTTGGATTTTACCAAACATCTTTCTATGTGTTTTTCAACAAAAAACTGTTGTTACTGTCTGTAACAGCAATACCAAACGAACTCTTAGACAAAAAACACTTTTCCAGAAAGCTGCTTTTAAAACTTACCAAACAGTTTTTCCATGTTTTTCAGAAATAAGCTGTTGTTGTCTACAACAGTAATCACAAACACACTCTAAGTTTAAAATTACAATTCAAATATTTAATATGTAAATCATTTGGAAAAATAGATTAAAATTTAATATTGAGTTGAGTCAAAAATCAATAATTAGTTGGATCAAGTGAGTTTGAACCTTTTTTTTCATGTAAAACTTAACTGTTCGTGAGGAGCTCGTTAAGGGCCCGAGCTCGGCTTGTTTTTGTGCGATAAAAGCTTAAGTGTGGCTCAATTTGTTAACAAACTCGAGCTCGAACACATTTTTTATTCGATAAAAAAGTTCGACTCGGCTCGTCGGAAAAAAATGTTAAGATCATCTCTGTTCGTGAACAACCCGAACAACCCTGAATATATACATACACCCAACATTTGAAAACATGATTGGGAACATATATTTTATTCAGGGACGGAGCTAGAAATTGAAGTACGGGGGCGAAATTTTTTTCAAATTTTTTTTTGAAACCATATAATGAACATATATAAAATTTATAATCAAATTCATTAAAAATATTAAAAATAATATCAAATAGGCTTATTTACAATTTAAACCTTGTGTTATTAACAATATACAATTCAAACCTTTTTTTTTAATATATTTAGTAAATTTAACACTACGTTTTTTAACTATTTACAATTGAAACATTTTTTAAAATAATTACTAAAATTTTAAAATAATTAGTAAATTTAACCCTATATTTTTTAACTATGTACAATTGAAACCTTTTTTTAAAATAAATAGTAAATTTAACCATATGTTTTAAAACATTTAGTAAATTTAAACTTGACTCTTTAATTTCGGTATAAATAAATTTTATATCGAAAAAGTATTTTCGAGAATATATTCATCGAAGAGTATTTTTGAAAATAAATTAAATTCGGTGATGAACATTCATGAATATATTGAGCGGGAAGTGTGATGGCAAGATGGAATAATATAAATACATATTAAAATTTTATTGAACATATATAATATATTATACATATAGATATATTAATATAGAAAAGAACATCTAAATATCCATTCTATAAGAAAAACCATAATAATTGCAAATATCTATTATGCTTAGATAATATCTATACAAAAAAATTGACAATAGTGCATTTGACGAATATTTATTCAAAAAAATTTCGTAAAATTTATTTTATTCCGAAATTAAAAAGTCAATGTTAAATTTACTAAATGTTTTAAAACGTAGGGTTAAATTTACTATTTATTTTAAAAAAGGTTTCAATTATACATAGTTCAAAAACATGGGATTAAATTTAGTAATTATTTTAAAAAATGTTTCAATTGTAAATAGTTAAAAAACGTAGGGTTAAATTTATTAAATATATTAAAAGATGGTTTAAATTGTATATTATTAATAACACAGGGTTTAAATTACATTTAAACCTATCAAATATTGACAAAATATTAATAAAAATATATGTTTTGAGGGGCAGATTTAAAAAATTCTATAATTTTACTCTTAAATTATCAAATTTTTGATTAAAAAAACATATTTTACACCTAATTTTTTTTATTTTGAAATTTGGGGGTGAGGGGCCACCGCTGCGCGCCATCCCCGGCCTCCGTCCCTGAGTTTATTGGACAAGTGAATCAGCAATACAATTACTCAGGGCGAAGTAACCTGCTGTTGTTGTCGCATATAAGAGATCCCTTCGTCCCATCTCTCCCGTGTAAATTATAATTTCTTCTAAATAATAAATCAACTTCATCAAACTTCAATTTTCTTCGAGAAACCTCATTCAAAATCATGTAAACCGTCGACACCATAAAATTCCCACCTTATTCCTCCGTTTTCGGCCACTGCCGCCGCCGCTGACTATGGTGGTTCCGGACACCACCAAAGCCCACCTCCGATTTACAACCTCCATCTACACAATCCAACACAAAAACAACAAACCCAATTCAATTAAACATCATCTAAATCAAGATTCTGGTCTGTTATGTGATTTCACCGCGGGTGGTCTTCGGGCGGGCGATTGGTTGTGATAGATGAGGTTCTTCTCTTACGAGAGATTTTAGAGGTACAATATCATTATTCAATTCAAAGAAATGTGTTTTATCCAGATACACATCTCTTAAACTCTAAAATTACATTATAAATTTATATGTATTTGTCTTGTCCTATTTGTTCTTGATCATAAAATATTATTTGTTTGACTGGAGTTGTTGCTTAATTGTGGTTCTTTTCTTGTTTATACTTTTTGGAATATGGATTATATTCAAGAGATTTATAAATTTCTGTATATTTGTTACTTTTACGTGTCCTTTTCATGTCTAGAAGTGTTCGTTAATTCATTTTAATTAGAAATCTAATGTATGATTTGTTTCTTAATTCTTTAGATCTTAATCAAAATTTCCATTACACTCTTAGTATCAATCCTTTGTATTGTCTTTCGTCGATTATGAAATGTATTTGATTTAAATGTCTATATCATTTTATAATTAACATATCATTTTTACATCAAATATTTGTAAACGTGACCTTTACATGTGTTCATACAACTATATGTGATTATCAAAATTTCGTTCCATGATTGATTCTCGTTTATGTGTATTAATTTATATTAATGTGCATTAAATATGACAATTTTGGTTAGACTTTTTGAAATTTTATTTATTAATTTTTAAGTTATGGCTTTAATTTACATTTAATTCTTTGTCTATTGTTTAAAATGGTATTGTTATAAATGTCATCTTTTATTTTTAGAACGAGCTTTGAATATATATTTTTAAATTTTGAATATATACTTTTAATTATCATGCGTGAATTACTTTATCATTTTATAAAAATGGTAGTAGTTAATTCATTTTTAAATGATCTTGTTTAATTTTCTTTTGTTAGTTTTAATTATATCATATGAGATCCTTGAATGTTCGGTTATAATTTTAAATCGGTAATTATCTCCTTAGATTTTAATTTTGGTGTTTCATCTTTTTTCAGTAAATATTTTTAAACATATATACGTATTTCAAATAAAGTATTTTGTGTTTGATTAGATTTTAAGGGATTATAGGTAATGGGTTGGTTAATTTTTTATTTTAAATGAATGGTTAATTATGGTTATATATATGTTTTATATTTTATTTAATAATTTTTTGTGTCATATTTGATGATTTTTTATGCCTATACAAGGGAGTGCCATGTATGATGGCTTTTTAACCATATATGATGGTTTTTTGTGCTTTTGAGAGGTAATAACATATTATAGTATATTGATTATTATATATTATATGTGGAGTTAGTTTTTAAAATTTTAATATAAGTTATTAGTAGTATATTATAAATAATTATAATAATTTTTATATTTTACTTAAATCAGTGTCTAATCAAAGGATTTCCCTTTGGTTAGAGTTTACGTTGGCATCAATATATGATATATTTATATATTATTTTATACATATATTATTATCAATTATATTATTTAATTTTAAATTTTATAATATATATATATATATATATATTCATATTCATCTTTTTATATTCGTGGACTGATATCTTGTTTGTTCATTTTTTTTATTTCAGGATGCTTGGATGTGATGTTCTATATGTGTGTTTTCTTCTTAGACACTAAAATTTTATTATCTAAATTTCTCCGGTCATCTTTGCATGTGTGACAGTTATATAATAATTTTTAGGGAAATTCCTAATAGTACCATTGTACTATTGGTTTTTCCAAATGGCACCAATCACTATTTTAGACTTCCAAGTAGTAACACTGTATTTTTGACTTCATCCATATTATAACACTCTGTTAGCTGACCGTTAGTCAAACGTTATAAAATTACAATTAATTAAAGGAAAATTCATAATAGTACCATCGTACATTTGGCTTTTCTAAATGGTACCAATGATTGTTTTGAACTTTGAAGTTGTAATACTGAACTATTGACTTCATCCACGTAGTAACACTCCGTTAGTTGACCGTTAATCAAACCTTGCTTTTGATAAATTTAAGACATGTTTGGATGTTTGCTCACATTTTATATTTTTTTTCAATATTAAATATGATATACAATACAGTATTATACTATATCTACACGTTTTATTATTATTTAAAATCTTCATGTTTAAAATTTTTAAAAATTAAACATAACTTCTGTATTTAATAATTTATTAGCAAAACCTGACAGTAATTACCGAGAATTAGTGCTTGTTTGGTTGAATATATGAATTAATTTCTTAGAGGAATTATCATTTCCTTGCTTTTTCAAATTAATAGGAAGTGTAGAAAATTGTTTGGTTACTCATATAGAATTTAAATACATATGAAGTACAAATAACCATGGGATGGGTAAACAACTTTCTTTCATATTTTATGGGTATTCAATCTTCTTTAAAAGTTGTATTTTCTTACTTTTGTGCAACAAATCATACTTTTTTATACCACTGACATCATTGTGGAACAATTAGAGAGATAGCATCTTAATTTTCAATTTTAGATCATATTTAACGTTCTTATATCATGAAACTAATGAAACATAAAAATAAATAAATATATATTATTTGTTCAAATAATCATAATTTATATATATGAAAATAATTCATATTTAAATAAATTATAATAAAAAAGAAAAGATAGGGATTACTGACTTATTGGGTTACTATATAGAAACTAGATAAATATTAATTGATTTTAATTTTATTATTTTAAAGATTTTAATCAATATTAAAATTAATCAATTTATGAAAATTATATATAGGGAAATTCTTAATGGTACCACTATAGAATTGACTTTTTCAAGTGGTACCAATGATTATAACGTTTGACTAACAGATAGATAACAGAGTGTTACAGTGCGGACGAAGTCAATAGTTCAGTGTTACCACTTGGAAGTTCAAAACAATCATTGGTATCATTTGAAAAAGCCAAATGTACGGTGGTACTATTAAAAATTTCCCTAATTTTTAAAATGAAAGGAACTCCTTGCTCCGAATTATTATATTCCGATACAATTTATGTACGAAATTGTATTATATATATATATATATAAAAACTTCATCGAGCTTCAGAATCTTTCGAGATTACATATATAATATTTTATAAACTACACACTAAATAATGTGATCAAAATATGAACATATATTTATTTATTGCATATTTATTGAATGTTGAAATTTAAATAATTAGAAAGCTTAATTTTTAACTATATAAAATTTAAAAATTTTATCGATTAATTGAATAGAATAAGTGGTAAATGATTTATTTTTGTCATTTTATGTCCCGGTTCGATCGACTTTGTAGGTCAGTGACTCTGTACGCTTAATTATTCAGATTTTTTTTAATCTCTGAATTGTAAATTTAAGATTCTAAAACAAAATTAATCAAACTTAAAGTTTAAAATACTTTTAAGCATAAATAAGTTAGGTTTGGTGAGTGAGCAACAGCCACCTACCGCGAGCCTCCACACTCGTATATATAGATCAACACTCCCACTCCTTCCAATTCGTGCTCAGATCTCTAGATCTAATAGTTATACATACATACATCATTTCTGTATCTATCTCAACACGAGTAATGGAGTCCGAAGGTATCTTATTGGGAATGGGAAATCCCCTTCTTGACATCTCTGCTGTTGTTGATAACGACTTTCTTACCAAGTAACCTCTCTCTCTCTCTCGCTCTCTCTCTCTCTCTCTCGCGCGCGCGCGCTCTCTCTCTCTCGTATATATATGATTTGATTTTGAAATGGATCTAATATGTGATTGTTTCTGTTATATAGTGTTTAGTTTTGTGGTTTTTAACTTGGATCTGTTATTATATAATTAGTTTCTGTTAATTATTGTTTTTTAGATGCATTTTGATAAGTAATTACGAAAATGATGCTTTTTAGCTGCAAAATTGGTAGCATTGCTGTACATTTCTAATTGAACAAGTGGATTTGTAGTGTATTTGTTTATATGTTGTTGAGGTCGATAATATATAGAATACACTAACCTAGACATGTAGATATCGTGTGATTGTTAATTACTCTGGATAATTATTATTTAGTTGCTGTCGGGGTGAAATGTTTGTCTGTGCTGAAACTTATGTCGGAAATTTAAAAATTAATGAAGGCATTTGTGTGAAAATACGATTTTATTAATTGGATTTAAAATCAAAAAATGAAATCATTTACGAAGGGGCTAGGTAGTGGTTATTTATTTATTTTATATTTTATTGTTGTTTTATAATTTTCTAATCCAAAAATGTAGGTATGGAGTGACATTAAACAATGCTATTCTTGCGGAAGACAAGCACTTGCCAATGTAAGCTTTCTTCTCCCATTTCTCCGGTTACGTGTGTTTTAAATATGATGCAACTGTTACTGCAATGTGTCAAGCTTATAAGTAGCTTAAGTCATTGGATCTATATAATTTTCTCACCGTGAAGTGCCTGTATAGATGCCCAATACATGCATTTCTCATAAAAAATGATACATAATTTCTCATGGAAGACTCTCCTTGTTATAGGTATGATGAATTGGCTAGTAAGCAAAATGTGGAGTACATTGCTGGAGGTAATTTAATTACATGGAATTTTTGAGGATATAGTAAATTAGAAATTGATATCCTTTCTTGTTTGAGGCTTCTGCCATAACTCTAGTTGTCCATATCCTGCCGAATAATAAGTTTAAATTCCTATGCAGGAGCAACTCAGAATTCTATAAGAGTGGCCCAGGTATTTAATTATAAAAACTGTTAATTTATATTGGTAAGGTTTGCGAGAAATATAAGAGTGCTATAAGAATCAAAATTAATATAGATTTGGCTGGTGTTTTACAGTGGATGCTTCAAACTCCTGGCGCAACTAGTTTTATTGGATGCATCGGAAAGGACAAGTTTGGGGAGGAAATGAAGAAGAACTCAAAACTAGCTGGACTTAATGTAACTGTTCTATAATGTTTCTCATGACGGTCTCAATATGCGTGATCAAACACACACACACATTGTGTATCTATTTTTATATCTGCACTTATAAAACTTAGCTGTTTATTCTGAGGTCTAATAATGCTCCACGATTAGGTTCACTACTATGAGGATGAAACTGCACCAACCGGTACTTGTGCCGTTTGTGTTGTTGGTGGCGAGAGGTCAGTTTCTACATTGTTTTTTCTTTGATTTCATTGGTGGTCAATATTACTTGTGACTTATTTACTGTGAGTAAAAGATTCCTTAAGACCTTTTCGAGTACCATGTGAAATGCGAGTACTTTACCTTCTACATAACAGTATATGTAAATTATGCATTAATATTTAGATGGTGTGCTCTTCTGGGTGTTGATGTTGCAAATGGAAATGGTTTAATTTATGACTAATTTAAGAGTCTCGAATTATGGCGGTGAGATATAGTTGGTGGTAGTGTTAAACTTGGTTCAGGAATTAAAATTAATAAATTTGCAAGCACTACCGTTGGGATTAGTAAGAAAATTAGAGAAAGTATTGTTGTTTTGTCTGATTGACCGTATATCTTAAATCGGAACTAGGCTGGGCAGACTTCTAGCATTAACTGGTTTTCATGTATTCACAGTTAAAACTTTGAGTAGCTTGCTTTAGTCACTATTCACTGATATACTTATCAGAATCAGATGACCTACTCCACAATGCTTTAAAAGTCCTAATTAACTCATTTAAAATTAGAAGTTCCTAGCTTCTTGTCCTGACTCAGTCTTGCAATCTGTGAAATTTGTGCCTTGAATAAGGATTGTGTTGGACTTTGTGTAGGTCATTGATTGCCAACTTGTCAGCTGCAAACTGCTACAAGTCAGATCACTTGAAAAAGCCCGAAAATTGGAGCCTTGGTATATGTCTCTCTTCTTTTACTTCCCCTGTTCATTATCTAATGGTTGTGTTTTTTTATATGCCCCTTTCAAACTTTATTATTCTAATACATGAACCCATCTTCCCAGTTGAGAAGGCCAAATATTTTTATATTGCTGGATTTTTCCTCACTGTATCTCCAGAATCCATTCAGCTCGTAGGCGAGCATGCCGCCGCAACAAACAAGGTACAGCTAATTTCATTCATTCATTCTCGTTTTGGCAGTGTCCTTTTCTGTGGTACTACTCTCTGGTGATGTTTCGCTTACCAATCATAATGCTTCTCTGTCATGCATTTCTAGGTCTTCATGATGAATCTTTCTGCTCCATTTATCTGTGAGTTTTTCAAGGATGTACAAGAAAAAGCTCTATCGTAAGTTTACTGTTGTGTCTTTGTTAAGTTTACTGTTGTGTCTTTGTTATCCAGTTGTTTTCATTTAATTATAGCAACCTAATATTATCATGGATATAGGTATGTTGATTATGTATTTGGGAATGAAACAGAAGCAAGAACTTTCTCTAAGGTCCATGGCTGGGAGGTAAGAACCATATTTTTGAGCTTGGTGGAGCCAGCTAACAAATTTTATTTATAAATAGATACACAGGTTAATAGATTATCTTATTTATTGAACTTTGTTTATGACAAGACCGACAACGTTGAAGAAATTGCCGTAAAGATTTCCCAATGGCCAAAGGCATCAGGAGCACATAAAAGGATTACTGTCATAACTCAAGGTGCAGATCCAGTAGTCGTTGCCGAGGATGGGAAGGTTACACTGTTTCCTGTTATCTTGTTACCCAAGGAGAAACTGGTTGATACCAATGGAGCAGGTAAATGCTCTTCTTCTTTACAGATTTAAATTGTCTGGTGAATGAACTTCCATTGTTGTGTTTTTAGTGATAATAGTGCTGAAGTTTGCACTAAGCAAAATCAAGCTCGGAAATTTATTTTACCAAGATTGAGCTGGTCTGCTTAGCAAGGCTAGGTGAACCAAATATTATTTTGATGATAAACTAAGCTTGGGATAGACTAGAAAGTTCAGTCATACTTTATATAGGCTAAAAATATTGGATTCTAGTCAGGACACTTCATTCCAAAATAGAATTGTCCTCATTTTTTCCCAATTAAAATAGGTGCCTTGCAATCTCCATGGTAGTTGGGCTTTTGTATATTTACAACCTTAATAATAAAATTAACACTAGCTTTGACTTGTGGTCCCATTTACTAGTTAGTTGTGCAATTTTTTATGTACAACCATATTCATACTTGAAAATCTTTTATTGGTTATGCTAAAATGACTTTGAGATGGACATGTATAAACCTAAACTGTTATATACCTTGTGGCATGTTCCCGGCCATGTATAAACCTAAACTGTTATATACCTTGTGGCATGTTCCCGGCCATATTAGCTGTTATTCTAATCTAAGTTTATGTTTCCAGTTAATTGTAGCCTGTCTTGGGAGTTTTCAAATGGTTTGTAAGACGGTAATTCTACTTGTATGCAGGGGATGCATTTGTTGGAGGATTTTTGTCTCAGTTGGTTAAACAGAAGCCAATTGAAGAATGTGTGCGAGCTGCTTGCTATGCAGCAAATGTCATCATCCAAAGATCCGGTTGCACATACCCGGAGAAGCCAGATTTCAAGTAGATTTATTTATCATAAGCGCTTGATGCTTTATGTAGTCCGAAGAAAAGAGCTATTGTCTTGTATTAGGGCTATTGTTTGCGGCTTGTGACAATTTACTGAAATATTTAGTCCTGAACCCATGTATCTGGTAAAGGATGTCTTTTGTTTGAATCACAGTTTTGTCTTAATTTTGTTCCAAGTGGAAGATATATATACCTTCTTCGGGAAAATCTATTTATACATCTGACTCTATATAAATGGTCCGAACAAGACCCTCACAGTCACCCCACCTAAAAGTTTAACCACTCCAACTTCAACTTTAAACACAACCATATTGAGAAAAATTTTGTACTTTAATTTCACCAGGTCATCCTTTTACTTCCAAAATAGTCCACATTCGGTGTGCTTTTAATTTCAAAATAATTCAGCATTAAGCACGTTTAAATTTTAAAAGCCCACAGTTTCTTTTATCAAATGAATAATTTATTATTGGATTTTGCGTTTGTCTAATAAGTATAGATTATTTATAAGTTTTTAAAATATCAAAACACTCCCTTTATTCCAAAATAATGGCCAACTCAATCTATATACAAAGGGTAAAAATATATTTATTCCATTTCAAAAATAAGTGTTCGTTTTGATTTTGTGCATGTATTTTAAAATATAAAAAGGTTATTTTATAATTTATATTTTTAATTTTCTTTTTTTCAAATAAAAATATATATAAACTTTTATTCAAAAAAGAAAAATGAAGAAAATAAATTATGATTTTTTGAACACTTTAAAATATGTGTACAATTAAACATTGAAACGAAGGGAGTAACGGAAAAAAAAGGTACTTCACAATCGATTTCACACAGAAATACTAACAATGCAAGTATATTATAATTTAATTGTATAAAAATCAACCCCAATATAATATTTACGGAGTAATGGTATAATTAATTTCTTTACTTCCTATTTATTCCCTTTTATGTATTAACAATATAATTACATTTTAAAATTATAAAAATATGCCTTTCATAAATATTTTTTGATATAATATAACATAAATTAGAATTAACTTGATGTATAATATAATTTTTATATCAAAATAACATAAAATTACATTATTTATGTAATGAATTAAAAATGGTCTCAATATTCATATCCAATTACTTGTTCACTACTATACTAGTTTATATGACTTTTTTTTATACTCTTGATTGTTGAATTCCTTCCTATTGTATTCAGTTCACTCTAAAAATACTTTAATTTAATAAATTAATTATATGAAATTTAAATTTTATTGATTATATTATATATAAAAAATATTATTTACAAGCATTTTTATCGAGCATATTAAAATGGAGAAAAAAGTTCTTGAACTTGATCTCAGCGAAATTACCAGAGATACAAGTGTTTTTTAAATATAAAATAGGAGTGATATTTTCGTAAATGTGCATAATTTTCTATAATTGTAATAACAACCTTTTATATTTATATGATACATTTTTTAAATTCAAAAAAAATTATGTGAGATAACAGCTAGAACATGAATCTCATTAAATTAATCTAATCTATTTTAAAATTATTACTTTTAATTTTCAGTTAAAATTGAATCAAATTAATTATAACAAAAAATTAAATAAGACAATTAATTTGAGACCGAGAGCCCGTTTGGGGTTACTTAAACCGGTGTTGTAAAAATCGCGAATTGGACTTAGTCAGTAAAGGCACGAAACATGGATTAATCGAAATGATTAAATAGATAATCGTGAATTTAATCAGTTTGATGAATTACGAAGATGTATTAATCGCTGATTTTAAAAAAAATGACTTAAACCAAATAATAAGTAACTTATTTCTATAAAATAATTCATATTTACATAAAAATTTTTAAAGATAAAAATTTTTGGTAGAAATTTAAAATTAGATTTTAGTTTTTTTAAATAAAAAGATAGATAATTAATTTTAAACAAAATACATATTTATGTATTTATTTCAGGAAATAAATAATTTATTCATGGAAATAAGTTAACCCAAACGGTCACATAAATATGACAAACATAAAATAAGACGAAGAGAAACATATTTATTTATTTTTGACAAAGAAGCATATTTATTTTTAAAAACATTGCTTTGCCTCTTTACAATTGTCCTCTATTTATAATTTTATTTTGTTGCTGTATATAAAGCAGCCTTCCGGGCCCCGCATATAAAAAGTTAAAGTGGGCCTACATAAATCGTACGGTCCAGCAGTTGCTGATGGTAGAAGCCTATATATAAACACACACACACACACCAGGCTTACATTATACAAATCACTATAACCCAACCCTATCTTGCGCACATTACTCCCCTTTGTCAAATTCTATCTACACCAAAATTCCTGTCTTCTATACATACACGTATACATACACCACCCATATATATACATATATCACTCTCATTTTGAAATTGGAGTCAAATTCAACATACCCAAGTGAAGTTTACAGGTTTTACTGTTCATTTACTATTCAATCTTTACTCTCAATTGCATTTTTATATATGAAATTTAAGAAATACCCAAGTTATATCTCTCAATTTTAGCACTAGGGTTTGTTTTATATGATCATACATTGAAGTATATATTGATTTTGAGATTCTTGATTGGGTTTGTGGTTGTGTGTGTATTTGTGTGTGTGTTGGATTGATTATGATTGATTATGCTGTTGGGCTTTGAATGTTGTAATGAGGGATGTGAAAATACCTAATTGGCTAAGTGGGTTGCCACTGGCACCTGAATTTCGACCAACGGATACTGAATTTGCTGACCCAATTGCTTATATATCGAAAATCGAGAAAGAAGCTAGTGCTTTTGGGATTTGTAAAGTGATTCCCCCGTTTTCCAGGCCTTCGAAAAAATTTGTTCTTGCTAACTTGAATAAGTCACTTTCTAAGTGTCCTGAATTGGGTTCAGATGTAAATTTGGAGAGTTTCAAGGGGAAGAGAAATAATGGTGGGGAGGGGAAGGCGGTTTTTACAACTAGGCAACAAGAATTGGGTCAGAGTGGAAAGAGGAGTAAGGGTGATGAGAAACCGGCTCCGCCGATTTATAAGCAAGTGTGGCAAAGTGGGGAGGTTTATACGTTAGAGCAGTTTGAGGCTAAAGCAAAGGGTTTTGCAAGGAGTCAGTTGGGTATGGTTAAAAACGTTTCTGCATTGGTTATAGAGGCATTGTTTTGGACGGCAGCTTCGGAGAAGCCTATATATGTGGAATATGCGAATGACGTTCCAGGATCTGGGTTTGGAGAGCCAGATGGGTCGGCTCAGTGTTCTAGACGTAATAGAATAAGTCGGACTCTTAATCGAAACAGTGAAGATGGTTCTGAGAGCAATAAAGAGTTGAGAGAAATTATTACCAGTGATGATGAGAACAGACGTGCATCTGATAAGTTTAATCCTTTATCCATTGCTACCAGTTCATCAAATACTCCTGATCATATAGCAAGAACATACAGGGAAAGAAGTTCAGGTCAGGAAAATGAAATTGAATGTAGTTCTGGCCAGAAACTTTCAAACAGTCCTTGGAATCTACAAGTAATTGCACAGTCACCTGGATCAATTACGCGTTTTATGCCAGATGATATACCTGGTGTAACTTCCCCCATGGTTTACATAGGAATGCTGTTCAGCTGGTTTGCTTGGCATGTTGAGGATCACGAGCTTCATAGCTTAAACTTCCTTCATACAGGCTCCCCGAAGACTTGGTATGCAGTTCCGGAAGACCATGCATTAACTTTTGAGGAAGTCATTCGTAACCAGGCTTATGGAGGAAATATTGATCGCCTAGGTATGTAAGATGATTGCTGCTATTCTTAAATTAAATCGAGCAAAATTGTATGCAACCAATGTACTCTGAACAGAACTTCCAATTATTAGCTAGGCATCTTCATTTCTTTGAAACCAGTCAGATTACAATAGTGAAAGATATCAAACACATGTAGTTGATTAGTTAGTTTACGTACATGATTTTGACAACATATCTATCCACCTTCTCAACATTTAGCTAAGCAAAGAAGAATTTGTTGGTTCCAATGATGACAATCTGCAGTTACCTCATAAAGCAATTTTTAAAAACTTAAATTGGATCTAAAAGTTTCTCTCTCTATACTTATTAGTTGTATCTTTATTTGCTATATGTTTTACATTTTGTTGGTACTGTTATTGTCAATTCAAGTCCTATGTATATAATAAAAAAAACTAACCATTTATTCTACTCCATGCCAATATTAAACATTACTGTCTTCCAAAATTTTATTATGTTTTAGAATAGTGTCCAAACACAGACCTGATTTTGCACTGTTGGTATGTTACTGAGTATACAATTAGAGTTTAGAGGATTGAGCCTTGAGCACAAGAAGTTTCATATGAATCTTTCATACTATTAATCTTGTTACTCAAACAGTTTTTGCAACAGAACTTCTGTAAATCGACATGGGAGACCATGGGAGTCTTTGTCAAAGCTTTGGACCTTCTCTTTACCAGCTACAGTGTAGCAATATTGTAATCACTTTACTTGGTAGCTAAGTAGATTTCTTCTCATGGAGCTATTAACTCGTGGCATTACATGCAATGTCACACATATTTAGGATTTATTACTTGCAATTGATTTTTATCCTTTAATAGATCTGGCAAGTATATTTTATCTGATTGATATAATTTATTCTGTTCCTCACTAAAAACAGTTCCTATCAGATATAAGAGAGTTGCTCATTTTAATGCTAAATTTGATAAAACTTACTTGTCCCTGGAAAGTTGTATCCGTAACTCTGTCTTATATAGTTTGTTTATTTGTAGCTGCTCTGACGCTCTTGGGGGAGAAGACTACTCTTCTATCACCTGATGTTATTGTGGCATCAGGCATTCCATGTTGCAGGTTTGTTCCTTGTCTAAAAAATTGATATATTTTTTTCTATCTTAATCCATCTCAAGTAGGATAATGTCAGTAAAATCTTTTGTACAGACTTCTTTCTCTCTTTCTATCTGTTGGCAAATGTTTAGTAATTTATTCTGATTTTAATTTTTAGGTTAGTTCAGAACCCAGGCGAATTTGTAATCACTTTTCCAAGGGCATATCATGTAGGATTCAGCCACGGTAATTGCTTTACAGTTTGCTGGTACCATAATGCTGTTTGAAATTTTAGTGTGTTTGTTTTCTATTTGATTTTATCATCACCTTACTGTTATCTTATATTGCATGGGTATCTTGTTCTTTTAGAATTACTTTTCTTGATATTTGAGTTGCAATTTTAATTTAAGCGTTAGCTGCAATATCTACCCAAATGCAATAGGCTTCTTTAAAAGAATTTAGATCATTAAATAATAATTTATGCATTTGGCTAAAACACTTGCTGAACAATATTCTTCCACTTGAAATCAATTTTAGGCAGAGGCTCTTAATGATTTAGAATTACCTATCCATTCAGCGCATCTAGTGTGGTTTTACAAAGCAGCGCCTTAATTATCCTTTAATGTGATACATTACCTGGAATGTTTGTAAAGTGAGGGTTTAATGGCTCTATAAGGTATGATAGGGATATGATTGTTTATTCCTCTATACCTTAAAATATATTCTGGCAACAAATGGTTAATGTTCTTAATATCTATGGTTTATCTTCTACTGTATATGATAAGTTTAAAGCATATATAATGAATTATATGAGAAATTGTTCAACTATTTTTATCATACTCACGTACTTGAAAGAAATAGTCCAAGTGACATTGACCTTCTTCACGTCACGGATAGCAGTTGTATCTAGATATTATTTTTGTTCTGCTATTGGATTGCTGCTATTACATAGTTCAGCTTATCGTTTTCATGTACCTTTTCTTGAAATGGTCATGTCTCATGGGCTCATGGCTCATGACTCTTAATGTACATGGTCTTCAGTTCCCTGTCAAATACATTCTCCTTGTAGAAGTAAGATCAGCTATATACTTATACTTAAGGATGTATTATCTCTTGCTGTGATAATTATTGTACCCCTGATTATTAATTTATTAATTATTATGAAAGAGTTTTCAAGTTTTATAATATTTTGTAAGCGAATGCTATTGTCTTTATATAGCATGTATCAGTGTGTATAATTTAGTTAGACTATTTTACACTTTACATTCCTATAGTTTTGGAGAATTTTACTTTGGGTTTCATAGTTATCAAATCAACACTTTGCATCTCATGACTTTTAAACCCATCACGCTTTGCACCGTATGATAGGGATATGATTGTTTATTCCTCTATACCTTAAAATATATTCTGGCAACAAATGGTTAATGTTCTTAATATCTATGGTTTATCTTCTACTGTATATGATAAGTTTAAAGCATATATAATGAATTATATGAGAAATTGTTCAACTATTTTTATCATACTCACGTACTTGAAAGAAATAGTCCAAGTGACATTGACCTTCTTCACGTCACGGATAGCAGTTGTATCTAGATATTATTTTTGTTCTGCTATTGGATTGCTGCTATTACATAGTTCAGCTTATCGTTTTCATGTACCTTTTCTTGAAATGGTCATGTCTCATGGGCTCATGGCTCATGACTCTTAATGTACATGGTCTTCAGTTCCCTGTCAAATACATTCTCCTTGTAGAAGTAAGATCAGCTATATACTTATACTTAAGGATGTATTATCTCTTGCTGTGATAATTATTGTACCCCTGATTATTAATTTATTAATTATTATGAAAGAGTTTTCAAGTTTTATAATATTTTGTAAGCGAATGCTATTGTCTTTATATAGCATGTATCAGTGTGTATAATTTAGTTAGACTATTTTACACTTTACATTCCTATAGTTTTGGAGAATTTTACTTTGGGTTTCATAGTTATCAAATCAACACTTTGCATCTCATGACTTTTAAACCCATCACGCTTTGCACCCCTTAAACTTATTTCTATGAATTTTCACGTTAAGTTCATTTTCTACAGGGGTAATATTAGTATTTAATATTTAAAAGGCTATTCTAATGTTCATATAACACATTTTTAACTGAATTTTTTTATAGTTTTTATGTTCAATTCATCAATTCAATCCTAAGTATATAATCTACATGGTTGAAATGTGTTAGAATATAAAATGTTCCATTCAATTTTAATATAAAATTAGAAGTGAAAAATTAGAGCACAAAATTTTAAAATGATCGTTATACTCTGATGAAGAATATAAAATGTTTAAGAAAAATTTAGAACAAAAAATTTTCAGTTGAAAATGTATATTATGAACACTAAAATGACCGTTTACATATTAAATATCCATATTACCCATGTTGAAAATGAATTTTAATGTGAAAAATTGATTAAAATATGTTTAAGGGGTGCAAAGTGCGATGAGTTTAGAAGTTATGGGACGCAAAGTGTTGATTTGATAACTATGAAACCCAAAGTGAAATTCTCTAAAACCACAGGGATGCAAAGTGTAAATTAGTCATTTAGTTATTATATTTTTCCATCTGTATATCATGTGCCTTCTTTGACATTAGAAGATAACCCATTTCCCAAAAAGTCTATTTGATTTTGCTTCTTTGGTTTATGAATTATGATTGTTCACTAATGTCTTTGTAGAACTATTTTCTCAATATAGGATTCAATTGTGGAGAAGCTGCTAATTTTGGAACTCCGAAGTGGCTTACATTAGCTAAGGAAGCTGCGGTGCGCAGAGCTGCTATGAACCATCTTCCCATGCTCTCTCACCAACAGCTCCTATACCTGTTAACCATGTCTTTTCTCTCAAGGTATGCTGTAAATCATTTTTAATTCCTGCATAATTTTTTTGTGTGTAGTGTTTGCAGATGCTTGTCCTCACCATTCAGAATGATGCAACAGAATTTGAGCTTGTTAAAGAAGATCATTATTTCAATTATACTTTCTAAAACTAAGTTTGAATATTAAAGTTCCTAAGCCTTTTCATTTCTAACTATTCATCAGATACACCTGAAACTTGGTTCTTTTAATGACGATAAGGAGCGTAATACTTGATTATGTCAACCGGGTCAAATCCCCAAATCGAAATAAGCCGAAGTGCACTGACCCAAATGCAATAACTTGGTTAATAACAAGCTCACCACAAGCTCCCGAAAATCATTGACTTGTTGCTGCACTTGGTAGTATTACTCTTGCTTATAAACTGAATGAAGTGCCCCATATGTCTTGGTGTGGGACTGGGGTGTTACATTGACAAAGAGTCCGTTTATTTTTGAATTTTTTTTTTGTATCCGTACTGCCTTTTGGAAACTATTGATGAGACACACTCTTCACCTGCTTTTTGATTCTTCTTATTGTTCTACTCTTGACTTGCCTAAAATTGATGAGTAAAAAATGATGTCTTGTAGTTTTTCACCTGGCTGAATGCCTGTATATGTGAAATGTAATCTAATCAAGAATTGTGTCTCCAA
The DNA here is from genome assembly GCA_028671895.1 of Oenanthe sinensis. Classification (NCBI taxonomy): domain Eukaryota; kingdom Viridiplantae; phylum Streptophyta; class Magnoliopsida; order Apiales; family Apiaceae; genus Oenanthe; species Oenanthe sinensis. Next base: position 8,825,498 of record CM053811.1, on the reverse strand, counting down.
GTTTTCCACCTGGCTAAAAGCTTTGGAATGTATCTGTAAAATATAATCTAAAACCAAAGAAGTTTTTCATCAAGTTGTCAAACAATTTTGTAGAATACACATTCCATCTTTATTCATATAGTGACTTTGAACAGAACCTCTACAAATATTTTTTAACACAAACATCACCTTTCCACAATTTGTGAATTGTGATACATAGACTTGCCTAGATAAAAAAATAACTGCTTCTGTGTCGTACCTATATCTATCATATGAAATATGTTAACTTTCTTCAGGGTGTGTTTATGATTGGGTGTGTTTATGATTGCTGTTGTTGACAGCAACAACTTATTTCTGAAAAACAGGTAAAAAGGTGTTTGATAAATTTTAAAAACAGCTTTTTGGAAAAGCGTTTTTGGTCTAAAAGCTGCTTTTAAGCAGACCCCCATGCTTTTGAAAAAGGTTGTTTCGCACCTTTTGCAAGAATTAACTACAGGTTTCACTATCAAATCATCCCAAAAACATTTATTTTTTTATATATTATATCTCAAAATATACACAAATCAAAAATAATTACCAAACAATCATATGATTTTCTTTTCCTGATAGCACTTTTTACGAGCATTTTTTTCCTACAACACAACAGTTTTAAACCACAACCTTTTATTCCATAAATTTCTATGCCCCCTTTTCATCCTCCAGTGTACTAGATCATATTCTCTAAAATTTTGTTAATGTGGTACCTATATTTCTCACATTCTCATTGTACTAGAGCAAGAATCTATGTGGGTAAGATATAGCTGGTACTGCATCAAATTCCCTTGATTTCTGAGTGTGTTTCATGCTTTAATGATCTTGCAGGTCTTGTAGCCTGGCAAAATCTAAAATAGTGTTAGTAACATTGTCTTGTTACTTTAATTACAGGGACCTTTCATAGTCCCCATCATCCTATTCTGTTTGAATATTTTATTTTTTTATCCCCTGTTTAAGAAAATCTGTTCAACACTCAAGGTGTTAAGTTACCAGTTCTCCTAAAACACCTGAAGGTGTTAATAGATTGACTTACCGGGATCATATTATTCAACACTCGACAAGTAGAAATATGTACAGAGTTAATACCATTATTAAATAAATTTAGGGATTTGCGATTTCATGTTCATCAAAGGTTTTCTTTTTCTGAATCAAGATCTAATATTTTCTCTTGATACAATCGAGTTATATAAACAAAGGACTTCAAGGTGTTCACATCAAACACAACTCAAATTGGCAGATAATTACACAATGGAATACTTAATTTAACCTGTAACAAAATTCCCTTAATTTTCTCCTACTCCTTCAACCATCTATTTGATCATTTAGAATATGATCTTTAGTTTAAAGATGATCAAGTGTTATGGTTTAAAATTGGGTTGAATTTGAACTGAATTTGACTTCTGTTACATGTCTGGATTTAAAGTCTTGGATTTTCTTTGTAATCATTCTCTCAATGTTGTGCCTGATATCGGAGAGTTCTGTTTATACTTGGAAGACAATTTGTAAAAAGTTTTGGATTTGCTGATCCCTGAGGTTTTTGAATCTTTGTTGGGTTAGTTGTTTTTTGGTGTTGATGTTCAAGCTCTTAAGGCTCGTCAAATATTGTCAAATGAGATTGTTTTGCAATTTTCATCATTTCACATGTCTCATGTCTGACAGCGAAATGGTTTAAATGACAGGGTCCCGAGGTCCCTGATGGCAGGTGTTCGAAGCTCTCGTCTAAGGGATCGTCAGAAAGAAGAAAGAGAGATATTAGTTAAGAAGGCATTTGTTGAGGATATCATAGATGAAAATACTAAGTTGACCTTACTTCTTCAGAAAAATTCCTCTTATCGTGCAGTACTATGGGACGTGGAAATGCTGCCATTTTCACCTGGAGGATCTGACTTGGTCAACAGCATTAGTGATATGTCCAGGCCGAAGAAAAATATTTCAACCGAGACCAATCACAAGCACGAGCTATCTAAGCAGGACTTGTACTTGGAATATATGGATGATGCTGACTTATCAAGTGAATTTCAAGTTGATTCTGGGGCTTTACCTTGTGTAGCTTGCGGGCTTCTGGGTTTCCCTTTCATGTCTGTTGTACAACCATCGAAGAAAGCGTTAGAGGGTATTCTATCTGCACATCCTGCGGAGTGTAATTCCTCTTTGTTCTTCAATCGCGTGGTTGATGTCTCTGTTTCAGGTAATTTGTTGTCAACCTTGAACTTGTTCAGTGACTTTCTTGTAAATCATTTTTATTGTTTTGTTCATTTATCATATTTTGTTGCGGTTTTATAAGGAAGTGATAATAATTTGTAATATTGATAAAATGATTCAACCTAAGATAACAATAGGGGTCGCAGGTCTGCTAAAATTCTTGGCAGTTAATATTTAACCCCATTAGATGTTAGTGTTGGTGGCAATTTCGCGTAATGGATCGGGTTCGTGTCGGGTTTGCTGTACCCGGTCTTGTTTTTGGGCAACTCGAAACAAGTTGAAAATTTCAACCCGAACCCGACCAATTGTTATATACCTAATCAATCCAAAAAATACCCATTTTGACATGGAATTATTTAAAAATTAATATTTTAATTATATAAAATAATTTATATATATAATATATTATAATAACCTTTTTGGATGATATATAAATTATAAAATTTAAATAATATGTCAATATATCTCACATATATGTTATTATATAGTGTAATGTATATATTATATATAATGTATTACTCCCTCCGTCCTAATTTTTTTCAAGTTTTTTTACGCATTTCCACGCAAATAAAAAATATACTTGTATATATTATTTTCTCATGGTTTTCGTTTTGTATTAAAGTTCATACAAAACGAAAAAAATGAGAAAATAATATATACAAGTATGTTTTTTATTTGCGTGGAAATGCGTAAAAAAACTTGAAAAAAATTAGGACGTTTAATTTGGGACGGAGGGAGTATATATTATAAAATTTCGGATCGGGTTCGGGCATTTTGGGTCAACCCGATACTGACCCAATTTTTTCGGGTAAAATTTTACCCAACCCAAAACTCAAAACCCCCAATCCAAATTCGTATTTTTTCGTGTTAGGTTCGTGTCTGGTTTCAGGTCGTGTCAGATTTTGCCATCCCTACACAACTCTATGCTATTAAAAATCCCAGTGACTTGTGATTTAGCCTTTTTTTGGCTGGAATTGATTTCTTTCAAATTAGTTTAAAGAGCTCTTTCATTTTTTTTTAAAAATCCACTATACCACAAACTATTTGTGATTATAATAAAATCATAATACAGGTGCTTTTACAAGTAAAAATATTGAGAGACTAGACTTAAATTAAAGCTCTATTTGAATTTTGTAAAAGTATTTCCAAATTGTCAATAACAAGTAATTGTCCTAATTTGAACTCAACTTTAGTGATCCCTTCCTCTGTACAAAATGAGTCTATCATAATTGTCAATAATAAATACCCCCAATGTTCCACCCAATTGTTAACATTTGGGTGGGTGCATGGAGATTAAGAAAAGCTAAAAAAGGATGAGAAGAGAATACAATATGTTTAAGTTCGTGGGACCTACACAGTTTAGTAAGGAGAAATATGTTATTTAAGGAAATGTTAAGAAATGGATGGTTACATCCCAAAAAAGAAAGTGTTAAGAACTGGGTGCGACAGATGGAGTAATTGTTATGAAATAATAATTTACAAGTAAATGAGTAATGCGAAGTTAAAAGACTTTCTACAGAGGAGAAATAAAGATTCCATCCCCATCCCCCCCCCTCGCCACCTGCCCCTAGCCCTGGCTCCCTGAATAAATTATAATAAAGGATTTCTTTGCTTCTCTAAATTTTAGGATTTTTCTTCCGCGTTTATCTCCTGTATAAATGAATGTGTCCTGATTGAAGGATGGTTATCTTCATTGTTCTGTTATCTGAGTATTTCTGATTCCATAGAAAGCCTACCAACTTTTGGCTTATTATTCTGCTGTATAATCTGTACACTTGAAAGTTCATCACGGCTATTGGAAAATGTTTCAGCATATATATTTGCTGCTACTATTAGTATTGTGATACAATGTTTACATGAATATTTTTAGTTGATTATGGTTGACAGATGTGAATAATTTTGGAACTCTTATTTACCATGATACAGCATACACACTAAAAGACTACTATTTTCTGTTGGTGTCTAATGCATCATATATTGTGCAGATACAATAATAAACCAGGATACAACTGTTAAGGATAGAATATCATCAGCATGTGAGAGAAATGTCAAAGAGAACAGAGAAATAGTGACCGGAGGAGAGATCGATTTAACAAAGAATTGTGCGCAACCCTCCGATGTTGTGGATGGTGTAAATGCTTCGAGTTTATTAGTTCAAAAACCAACCGGAGCATATTTAAATATAGAAAAAGCGCAGTCTATGTGTTGTGTGGAAGATTTCTCTCCGAGGACTTCAATGGATAATTTCAGTGATGGTCCAAACACTTACTTTAGACCACGGATATTCTGTTTGGAGCACGCAATTCAGGTTGAAGAGTTGTTGTCTGGTAAAGGTGGAGCAGATGTACTTGTAATTTGTCATTCAGGTGAAAACAAGCTTCTAGCACATGTATTTAACTTAGAAAAGTGTCTGAGGCTATAATTGATTTTCCTCAGGAAACAATAACATATGAATAATGCCATATTTTGATCATAACACACACTATTTAATCCTGAACTTTCTCTCTTGAACTTTTGACCTAAACCATTATTGAGCTAACAAGTTGATAATGAAAAAATTACAAAGCTATTCATTAATGTTTATATTTGGCTATATGTCTAGCTATTTCTGTGATGATTCATTGATTTCATATTTTAATCAATTTATGATTCTGTTATTAGAAGAATAAGCATTTACATTTTTCCCTTAAACAGATTTCAAGAAAATAAAATTACATGCTGCAGCAGTAGCTGACGAAATTGGAAGCCCTTTCAATTATCAGGAGGTTCCATTAGATAATGCCTCCCCAGAAGATACAAAGTTAATCTATTTTGCGATCGATGATGAAGGGCAGGATGAATCTAGAGATGACTGGACATCAACAGTGAAAATAAACTTGCGGCATTGTCTCAAGCTTTTTAAAAAATTTCCCTCCCAGGAACTGCAGCATGCATTGACTCTGAAGGGGTTATGCTTTGACAAAGCTTTTGGTGAAAGTTCTCCAAGCTTTATGTGGAAATCTACCAAATTTCGCTCTAAAAGGAGGAAACTAAATCAATATGAAATCGAATCAACTGAGAGCATGCTGATGAAAAAAGATGAAGCCTTAGATTCTGTATCAGATGTACCTCTTGCTGATAAACAAGTTAAGCTCGTTCACTATGTTAGAAGGATCAAATGTAAGAGTTCTGGTTCAGTCGGAGCAATCAAGATCTCGGAAGATTCTCTAAATAACCTCCTACCTGTTGGTTTTGAGGATCTAAATAAAAACAAAAATAATGATATTGCAGATGACATCGGTATAAATGAAATTACAGGTAGGGGTTCTCTTGAACCGAGTGTGTTAGTTCCAAGCAAGCCATCTGATATGCAACAAGAAAGTAAGTGTATTGTGGATGCCGGGAATATTAGTGAGGTTTCTGTTCATTCTGAAATGAAGTCAAATTTACTTCCTGCTAAACCTGTGACTGGAAATGTTCCATCACAAAGTGGATATACCATATCGAAGGAATTGATAGTGACGGGTGAGGCATGTGGTTCAGCAACTTTTGATTCCCAGATGCAGCAGGGGATAAAGCTGGTTGGGAATAGCAGCCAAAAGAATGGAAAATGTTCTGAAACTTCAGCCTGCTCACCTGAAGTTGCCGTCTTATGTACGGTTGCTTGTCAAACCACTGAGTATCTTCAAATTGAGAGAGGAACTCAAATGATGGAAGGATCCTGTTCGCAACATGTAAATTTCAATCTAGTAGATGCTGATAAAAGTGGTGGGGTGCATGATATCCTGGATAATGCAGTTGCTTCCATGAAAGAGGTCTCTCAGGTTCCAGATACCGAAATAGAAAGGTTAAATGAGCACATTGAGAAACTACTTTCAGAAGTGAATATTGGGGCTGAAGTGCAGCCACAGTTTGCTTCCACTGATCCTACTATCTCTGAGGGTTTGGGTTTTGATGTCACCAAAGTAGAAAGGTTAAGTAAGCAGATTGAGAAACCCGTCGCAGAAGTTAATATTGGTGCGGACAGTCTAAATTTGGATTGTGAAGTGAACCCACAGTTTTCTTCCACGAAAGAGATCTCTGATCCTGTTATCTCTGAGGTTTCAGAATCTGATGTCAGCAAAGTAGAAAGGTTAAGTGAGCAGATCCAGAAACCACTAGTGAAAGTGAATACTGGGGCTAAAAATTGTCTAAATTTGGAATTTGAAGTGCAGACAGAGTTTGCTTCTGTTAAGGGAAGTAAGGAGGACAGTGCTACTTCTTTTGTGAACCTTACACCATCAAACAAGTCTTGTCAAGTCTCTGTAAAAGAGTTTTGTGATGTTCCAAGGGAGGGGTCTGCTGCCGAGAAAATGGACCTTGACGGTGAAATTTCTCCTGTGCAGGATATGAGAGAGTTTGATAAACCTAGTCCTAAAGTACAACCTGATTCAGTAGTAAAAAGCAACAGGAAAAGAAAACGAGAAGCAGAATTGCTTGCAGGGGGTGGATCTTTTTTTGATGGTTTCATTAGGAGTCCATGTGAAGGATTGAGGCCAAGGGCAAGCAATACTGTTTTGGAAGAGAAACCAGAAACAAAGAAGGTTTTGGAAGAGAAACCAGAAACAAAGAAGGTTTTGGAAGAGAAACCAGTAACAAAGAAGGTTTCCAAAGAGAAACCAGAAACAAAGAAGGTTTTGGAAGAGAAACCAGTAACAAAGAAGGCCAGGGACTCTTCAGAGCACCCAAGTCACTGCAAAAAAGGAATAAAAAATAGGAAGGCTTCTTATAAATGTGAGGTAGAGAAGTGCACGTTGAGTTTTGAAACTAAAGAAGAATTGCGTATGCATATGAATAATCGGTGTCCCCACGAAGGATGTGATAAGACATTTAACTCTCACAAGAACGCAATACTTCACTTACGTGTTCATGACGACGCCAGGCCTCTTAAATGCCCATGGAAGGGCTGCACAAAATCATTCAAGTGGGCATGGGCTCGGACAGAGCATATACGAGTCCATACTGGTGAGAAGCCTTACAAGTGCAAAGTTGAAGGATGTGGCCGTGAATTCAGGTTTGTTTCAGACTATAGCCGGCATAGAAGAAAGACCGGACATGATAAAACCTAAATATGTAAATCCTTAGTCAGGTTGGTCTGTAATCTGATGGGGTAGAAGGCGTCAGGACTCCGGAGGCAAAATGGCCTCTCGGTCTGTAAACTAGATGATAATGACATTGTACTAGCAAGCTCAGGAATTGGGGGGGGGGGGGGGGGAGTGATTTTATTTGTTCTTTGTAGGTATTTATTAGGCCATTTTAATACCTTGTTTGCCAATCTTTTAGTTTGATTTTGGATTAAAGTTTTGCTGCTGTGTTTGCTAAAATTTACTGAAAGTAGTTTAATTTTGTTTAACATATTTCAAATACTTAAAACTTTAACTAAAATTAATATCTTTGGAATATATATATATATATAGGCAAAAGTTTTAATGGAGAACCTTAAATGGAGTGCTAATTGAGGAATATATATTTTCTGCATTATAATATATTGCAGAATCTAATGCAAGATATATATGTTCTCCGATTAATACTTTGTTTAAGATTCTCTGTAAAACAAAATTTTTCACTCTGTTTAAGTTTCTCCATGGAACAAAACATTTCAAAGTGTTTAGAGTAAGCGGAAAAGATTAGGAATATTTACATAGAGAATGTTGTATAATGTCATGTCACAACAATATGTTCGGTTATAATCAACGTTGGAGATTTTCTTATATATTGTTTTATATTTATGACTTTTTAAATTATATTCTATAAGAAGAAATTAATGTATTATAAATATTTATTGGTAAATATTTAAATTTCAAAGAATAATAAATGTTTGCCCTCAACTTAGCAAGGCAAATGGTGTCAACGCTTAATCGAGAATATATGTTCTACAGAACATATCGGATATTTATACCAAACAACCGATTGTAGCTGAAAATCAACAGATTATTAACGAAGTTTAAGATTTAACTGGGAAAACAAATCAATACTAGGACACTCGTAATAAAAAAACGAGATTTTAAATATTGTTTTGGAGAAAATATGTATATGTAATTATCTAAATCTTTTAAATTAAATTAATTGTACATATGTGCAAACAGATGAACTTATGAAGTATCAACAGAATATGGAACAATAGTAGTTTGCCTTGAAGATATGAACATTTTTTCCTTTGAAGAATTAATGTGCACCTTATGTGTACAAATAAGAAAATTAACAGATATCATTGCTGCTCGAGCATTGTTCTCTCCCATTTAAACAATTCGCAGTTTTCCAAGTCTTTCATATGATGGATATCGCGACAATGATGATTCCCGTCCAAGTATGCCTGAAATTACCACTAAAAGACTTTGGCAAGCTTGGTTCTCATCCAACTTTTCAGCCTCACTAGGTTCGTATGAGTTATCCTTCCATTGATGGTCGAATGACCTGTCAATAACCAAAGCATGCCAAGAGCATATTAGCTTGCAATTATGGGAAAATAAGAGAGGAGAAGAAAATGAGCATCGAAAAGGATCCAACAAATTTCAGCAACAATGGTATATATTTTTCAACTCACCATCTCCAATCTGGATTAGCTTCATGAGGGCAATGTATCCTACGTAGAAGTGATTCCGAATGGTCTGCATGGCCAACTGAGAAGCCATATTCTGACAAAAATAGAAACGATTTAGAAATTTGAACACAGCCAAAAGTGTATGCCCAAAGATGCAGGAAGTTATGAAGTTAAATAGTGTGACAAAACTAATGAAAACTGTTAGAAGTAATATCAGTGCAAGTAAAATAATACAATTAATTCCATTAATAAATATACATTGTGTATTTGTGACTATCACAGACATCACATGCAAATACATATTAGTTCTAAGATGTGTTTAGAGGACACAAGATGACCGATAGACTATATTAAAGATGTTCCCAGTAGTAGCCATGTTAAACAAATGGTAAATTCTCCAGACACGTGCATGGTAGTGTTGGTAGCTCACGTTGATTAGAAATATCAAAACTTGAAGACAATTACTTGAGCCTTTTGTACAACTAAATCTCCAACATAACCACACTACAAATACTGAAGGGAGATTAGACACTTAGAACAAAAGATACGAGTTAGGTGTACTTATCGGATACATACTGAAAAATATTAGATAGAGTGCAGAAACAACAGATGGAATAACTATGCATTTTCTTCCAAGAAGTTGTTGGAGATAAAAAATTGCGACATCATAAATCTCTTCTGACCCAAAATTAGACGGCTTCTCTTCACATCCTCTCTCAATTTGATCAATCAAAGTATGCAGTGTTTCCGAACTTGATTGTTTATGTATTAAAGTTGAGCCTAAGCACTTATATTTCTTTGACAGCAGTCCCCGAATTATGGAAGCAGTAAACCAGCGTAAAAGCTTTGATTTCAAAGATTCTTCAGGTTCCTTCTCCCCCAATGACATTATTTCATGGTGATAAGACTCCCTAGGCTGAAGCATTCTCGTTGAATCTGACTGTATTGCGGTTGAAATAGCCCACTTAACAAACTTCAGAAGCCTTTCCTGATTCTGTAATCACAAGAGATTTATACTTAACTGTAAAAGAAGATTATAGCAAGATTAACCGATGACCATCTACTCCCTTGTCAGGTAGCTTGCAGATAGCTTTTATTATTATCAATAAGTAATAACATGTGTATTATAAATATCAAATATATATTTGTAAGTACAACTATAGGATATAATATAATTGTAGTGAAACATTTCATTACAAGTTACAATAATAGATTATATAACATACATTTTCCCAATTGCGCCATTTGGTGTAGTAACACAGTGGGGGATTGTAAAAATAACGACAGGCGGCACCACTTTTAAGTAACAAAATAAAAATACACAAATATAACAATATTATAACAATTTCATGAACTTCAATTCCTAATGGTGTATATTGAATCTTTATGGTGACACTTTAATTACAATAATAGATTATATAACATACATTTTCCCAATTGCGCCATTTGGTGTAGTAACACAGTGGGGGATTGTAAAAATAACGACAGGCGGCACCACTTTTAAGTAACAAAATAAAAATACACAAATATAACAATATTATAACAATTTCATGAACTTCAATTCCTAATGGTGTATATTGAATCTTTATGGTGACACTTTAATTAATCTAATGGAAGGTAAATTCTTTAAAACTGAATTACTTGAACACACTGAGTAGTCTAAATTACAATTGAAACAAAGACTAAATTTTTAACCCATCTCAAATGGGTCAAGGTCAAAATAAATCTGGCTCAGGCTACAGATTTCAGATCCAGAGAATATGGTGACCAAGATGCAATGCCCTTTTGGCATTTTTCAGGCCAGGACGCCATGTCATCGTCTAGGCAACAGCATGATTACACTTGATGATAGTGCAAGAAGACTAAACAAGCCTGCTTCTCAGTACTAATATGCACATACAACAAATGCAGGGTTTGCTTTAGGGTCTGTCCCTTAATCAATAGACGCAATATACTACTACCTCCGTCCCATCCAATTGTTAACGTTTCGGAGAGAAGGTCCAGCACTCATTTTAAGGTGCATATAAAGTATAGTTCCATAACTTATTTATTTTTTTCTGAATAAAAATTTAAACATTAAATTTTTATTCAGAAAAAAAAAATTAAAAATAAGTAATGGAACTATACTTTATATGCACCTTAAAATGAGTGCCGGACCTTCTCTCCGAAACGTTAACAATTGGGTGAGACTGAGGGAGTACCATTTAAAACCACTGCATACGGTTGGTGCCTCTTCTGGGGTTCATCAATGGCTCCCCACTGTACAGATTCAGATCACTTGACAAGATCCAGATTGTCACAAAGGGAGACGAAAACACAATAAAAGGTGGTCTGAGTAAGTCCGCATTCCCAAAATTTTAGTATATATGAAAAACAAAAAATATATATACTTATTGCTAGCTACAAGAAATATATAAGAATATTTCCAACTAATTATGTAGAGCAATATGTGTTCAGACTAAACCCCTGAACAATTATGGAATTTAGCTGAAGACAAATGCTCAAGCATTAAATGAAATGTTTCGGACAGGTAGATAGGGAGGGAGAAAAAGAGTACCATGCATAGAAAATCTACTGGAGGTGTGTTCATTAGGACAACTTTAAGTCCTTCCTCTGCAGTAGGATTGTATCTTCCATCACTAAATGCATGAGCAGCTTGATATATTTGGTATATACCCTCAACAGACAAGGTAAAATGCGGTTGATATACATCCCTCTTCTGCGAAATTCTTAATGCCAATGTGAGAATTCTTAGAATTAAACTCCCTAAAGAAATATTTTTCTTGACCAAATCGATACCACCGTCTAACAGTTTGAATAGATGAGATGAAAGTTCTGTCAGCTGCTCAAGGGCCCCTTCCTGCAACCACTCAATTGTGTGGTTGCATGAGAGTACATCATTAACAACCTAGTTAAAATTTAAAACAGAAAGATCAACACGAATTGATGTAATGGGTAGCCAAATGTTCAACATTAATAAGCCAGAAACTTCTAACATGCAAACACAGTCTTTCAGATTGCATAAGAAACCATACACACTGATTATGATGACCGGAATCAATTTTCTCTTTGCAAAATATAAAGTACAAACACACACATATGTATATACCGATGTAGGATACTATCTCAGCACTTAACAGATTATAAAGATTGGATTTAGAGAAATAACAATTCAGGACAGAGATGAAACCATAGTTGCTGCAAGTAAGAAACTCAAAGTGGCACAAGGGGCCTCCCAGAAAGCTTAAGCGAACAGCGTGCTTCATCGAAGAGAAGTGCACTAAATAAAATAAAAGGAAACACACACATATATATATAATGATAAATATTATAACTGTGATTCAGAATATAATAACATTGTTTAATACAAACTACTTCTAGACTCTAGTATTAAATTGAGTTCTTTAACTATCATATTCTTCTAATAGATTCTAAATCTCCTTCACATTGTACATCTAATTTTGTTGCTAAACTTGACAGCCATGATTAAACAATAAGTCAGACATGGTCAACCCCTTCTTAAAAGCACTTATTGCAGCAAAAAAACGCGACACATCCCGATTAGTGTAGAAAACAAAACAAAAGGCTAACATAAAATATGAATCTTACTTTGACCAAAAGGAATAAATAAAATAAGCTTTTATTATACAGATTTCTAAAGTTGACCTGAAATTGAATTGTTTAATTATTCAAGTGTCGTTAAAGCAATTTATTCTGCATATATATCAATTTGACCACACTAGCACTGCCAGCAACTTTTACATTCATTCCAGATCCAAACAATTTTGCCACATCAGATACTAGCATACTGCCATCATCATCAGACTAATAGCACTGAAGTGCTTGGGCGGGAGTCAAATTTAAGAGCTTATTCACAAATTTATTAGGAAAATGATACTCAAAATTTGACAGTAGAGTGTCCAACACAAGTCAGAACTTAAAACAAAAGAGTAGACAATAAAGCAAGTGTGCCCTTTGTATGCAACAATATCCTCCACCCATAAATTAGGAAACATGTGAAGTGAGTGGAGGAAATTTAAAAATGATAATGACACATCCAGAATTCAGATTGCACAGGTAAAGAGAACAATAAAGAAAATAAGTACCTGCAGAATCACAATTAACTGAGTCGATGATAAACTGCTTTGATTAAAATGTTGCCTTCTGCAACAATTTGATATGATGGATGATAACCATGATATTAGCCCACATTGTTCAATTAAGTAGTGCGACATCTTATGTAGTTTGATAGACTTCACAATGATCTGCAGTAAATCCACAACATTACTTAAAATAAAAAGAAAAAAGTACATATCAGACGCACAACGAGAAGCTTTACACAACATGAAGAAAGGAAGCTATCTCTTTTTGCTCTATACTACAAATATTTTTTATACATGCAAGATGCAAGTGTTTCTATAACTGTAATCTAGAATAGGTCCGTAATAACACAACTATCCAAGTTGGCTATAAAGATTGAACCATAACAGAACAGAACTGCCAATTAAATATATGATCGAAATCTCATTTACGTTAATTAGTCCTACACATATATTCATTGTCATTGAATATTGGGATCAAAATTTTGTAATGGCCTTGGAATTCCAAGCATTTCCTTTATCATTTAAGAGCTCCATGCTTCAGTGGAAAATAGTAGATGCGTTTTTGCTGTCCAAAACAGTAAAAACTGCAAAAACTGTAAGTTTCTAAAATTTTAAGATTACGCCTTGCATATTGGATACTCAGTATTGCTTAGAAGTGACAGCTACATTTAGTGGGTGTTATTTACGATCTCATGTAAGATTGTTGATGCAGCTTTAGATCAACTTTCCAGCAAGTTACTTTCCTCGGCGTCCATTTGATCTAATGATGACATAATAAATCATTAATCTAAATAGGTATTTGACCCCACAAGGATTCAATGTCCAATGAGATATGTATAATAAATAAAATAGCAGGACCATCTCAGCCAGAAGGATAGGGCACATGCTCTACAGATACAATGTAGACCTCAAAACAATACTATTTAGTGTTTTTTTCCTTGTATTCATGAAAGAATACAGGATCAGTGAAATGGTTTCTCCAATAAATCACAATACAAAAAACCTTCATCCAAACAGCATGACATATATAGTCACCTTTACCTCAATGAGCAGCTGCCTTGATTCATCATCTGAGAGAGGAGAAGAGTAAAAACTTAGAAGAGTATCAGGAATTGAGTTCCTGATATATAATTGAGCATCATCCTCTATATTTAACCCAGAACACAGTAGGCGCAGTACCCACATCCTCTCTGATTTATAATTCACAGAGCTACTCCAGAAGTAGTTGTCAAACATGGGAATACACTGCACCAGAATCAGAGACAATATTAGCTTGACTCCTATAATAGCAAAATTGTCATCTGTACACTAAAAAATGGGTTTCCACTTCCAACAAACTAATTCATCATAGAAATTAATAGATTATTCTCATATTTTAGTAGTATACCTCCAGATTCACCCGAGAAGAGCCCACCAGAAGCTTACTTATGGGGATATAGTGCTCATTTGAAGGATCCAGCAATATGAACGAAGCCTCTGCAACAAACATAGCAATTACGGAAGGAATCCGCTGCCATGACTTAACAATACCATTTTGCAAATATGTTAGCAAAAGACATAGTCGGGTTACATCCTTCCTCTTCGGACTTCTCTGCATTGTATAGCATTATATATAAATAAATGCAGCGTTAGAAAACAAAAAATGAGTTAATAAACACACGTTAAGTTGGGGGAGGGGGTATATACAAGTTATGTGATAGCAAAAATGTATGGGAAGCAACCCCTATATTAAGATACAATCTGATTATGAATCAGATTTACGCACAAGCGATGCAAACTCAATAGTATATCATAACGGAAAGATGATTGATTATACATGAGAACATAATATGAAAAATAATAGTTTTGCAGCTTTACATATGTTTACAGAAGAACAATGTTTAAACCTTGATCATATTGTTACAATGGCAACACCAAGGCAGCGATAAACTCTTGGATCTCAACATTTGTTTCATTTCATTTCATGTGTTTGACACTCTACTTTCAATTATACTATTTCCACGACCCAACTTTAACACCAAACTACAACTAACAAATATAATACTACACACACTCGTGGTGATGAAAGAATATTACCTCTAATGCATTCTTGAACTTTCCTATAGCCTCGTAACCCAATTTTCTCATCTCTTCCCAAGGTGAAGATAAGCTAACAAATGCAACTGCAAGCAAGCCAAAACTAGCAAACTCCAAAGGTTCAATGTACCCCAAAGACAGGTTGTGAATCGAGAATTGCAAGATGTAAACAGGATCATAAATGGGTGGTTTTTCGATGTTTTGAGAACTTGCCTGAATCAAACACCATAAATTTGTTAATTAAACAAGTATGGAGGTAACAGAAAGGCCTATGCAGTTTACGAGAAGTACCTCTACATGCAGGGTATCAACCTGTTGTATCTTACCGAAAAAAGTTCCCTCACCAATATTTCTATCATAGGGAAAATTAAGAACTGTGTTTGTGCACAATTTTAGATCAACAGGAAGGTTCTCCCTGAATTGATTTCTTCGACGTTCATCAACAGCTTCAACACCATCAATATCCTCTGAAGATGCATTATGTTCCTTGTCGCGTTCTTTATGAACTTTTAGTGCAGTAAATCCCCATAGGTAATCTATTTCGGCAATATAACTAGAGCCCATATCAATTGTAGACTCAATTACATGCATCAGATTGTATATTTCCAAGTCAATTTCACTTAGAGTAGCACCGTAAGCCGACAGAAGCATGGCGAGCAATTCTTTAGCATTGATTCCAATATCTTCCTCAAAACTCTTGTCATCCTGCGGCTTTCTGAAATGTAATAGTATCCTTAGCAACTTCAGGACTTCTAAAAGATTCATGTACAGATCAGATGACTGCAAAGATTTTCCACTAACTGAATCTTGGTTGCGATAGCATCTCAGAATGCTGGACATAGGTTTATAAACAATACCAAACTGAGAACTATTATATGATTTGGAGGTGGCAGCAATAGTAGGTGCAAATTGAGAGTGAGCGAGCAACAGCTTGATAATCAAATCACAAGACTTTTCTTTATGAACTGTTGAAGTAACAACACCTTGGAGCATTCTAAACACTGTGGGGTCCTGAAGCCTATAAAGAAGTGAAGACTTCACAAGTTTCTTTAGAGAATCCAATTTCATAAGATTTTTACCCATCTCAGACGTAAGTTGCAAAATATTTTTCAACATAAAATCTTCCAAGACTCTGAACAAGGAGCTGTTATTTGTTCCCTTCACTTTACCAAAATCATCCATCTTGGAAGGGAACCTGTTGACAAGAGATTGCCAAGCACACACTAAATTGTCTATAAACTGGATTTGTAATTCTTCATATCCAACTTCAGAAGAAACTACCCCCATAATTCTACCTCCATTCTTTCCTTGCAAGGACACAGAATAGAACTCATTGTCCTCCGGGAACAAAAGGTTCCTGCAATATTCGATTTTGGTGATGGTTTTACACAAAAGGTTTACCGACTGATTATCAGAGAAACTGTCAATTTCGTTGACTTTACAGTCTAGTAGAACATGTGCTCCAGATGTACGAAGTACATAATTATATAGCTCGGATCGCTTTTCGAGTTTCACTGAATTTCCGCTCAAGGCTAAATAATAATGCACCATAAGAATTGTTTTTCCAAGAAGACTGTCATGAAAAAAACTAAAAATTTCCCCCGGAGATGAAGACCCAATATCACCAAATTCGACTAGAAATATGTCCCTCCAAACATAGTCTTTCCATGTAGAAAAACCATGCAACAGGAGTTCCCAGTAACATTCCATTATATTTGTGAGAGTTTTGGTATACCGGTTACCAGATTTTATCAGGGTTGACATCAAGTATGATAAGAAAGTAGGGAGAAGCATCAGAATACCATCATCTGAAAGAGTATGGCTACATGCTTGCATATTTTTTCCCTTCAGAAGCATATATTCAGTCATCATCTCAGAAAATAAGTGTCCGAAAACTGACATATGTAATGGGCTCACTTCCGTAAGTACATATAAGAATTTCGCTTTACTCATGCTAGTGTTGCGGATGCAACTGGTAAGAAATTTGTTGGGAGTACTTGCAATTACCCTCGGGACAACCAAACACGGTGAGAGACATTGGTTCTGCACCAATTTACTTGTCTTTGCAAAATTAACAGCTTTCAGCAAACATAAATATGTAACATCTAGTTCGCACTGGAAGGCGATTTCGATCACATGGAAATAAATTTCTTCAAATAGGCAAACGTCAATCACCTTTTCTTCTCCCCATAAGCCAAAATGTTTTGGTTTCATGTATGGATCTCGCAGATAAGCTGATAGCAAACCAAAGGCATGTCCAGCAATAGATAATCCAATACAGAGAACAGGTTTTGTATAACAAGTCCAAACTGCAGAATCATTGAGGTCAACTCTAGATAATATATAATATACCAACTCAAGCAGTGTAAAAGGGGATATGAAGGGAAGCAAGGAGTGCAACGCATACAAAGTTGGAACAAGAGGCGCTACATCTTTAGTTTTTAACCACTGATCAAACTTGTCTTTTAGTATCAATAATAGCTTCCTGACCAGGGAATTGAAAGCCTGTATGATTCTTTCATATGAAGAATCAAATTTAGATGGAGAATTCTGGTGGTCACAAAAGGCAAGCAAATGATCACTCCAGACATGATAGTCCACAGTGTGGATTCTCTGTTTGGCTATACCAAAGATATTCCCCAAACTTACCCCGCTAATCTCATCTATCGATTCCTGACAGAAGTAAATGGGTGTTCCAAAGATGCTAACACTGCAGGATGACTGAAAACAATTTCCGCCATTACTTGCACATGTTGAGGCGAAGGACTACGAGAAGCTTTTGAACAAGAACCAGTTCCTACAGAAACAATGCGTGAAACCAAATTCTTCAGAACAGTAGAGCACAATTCAGAAATCTTCTTAAGATCATGAGGTGTTTTATGTCTATGGGATGACTGTATCTGATGAAACCAGAAAGATACAAAAGGGACGTAGGAAATGTATGTATCAGCCATCCCTTCAAAGAGTTTAGCTAAAAGCAAGTCTTGTATACTTATATTCTCCAACAAGTGTGAACACTCTATGCTTACAAGGGCTGGGAATAGCACATGAAATGGTGCCTGCTTCAAAAGAGATCCAAATGCAACAGAAGAACATTCTACTGAATGGGAATTATCAATGATATATTTCTTTTCCTCTTCAGAATGGGTAGCACTTGTAGCCCATTGGAGACCATTAAAAAACATCTCAGGCCACAACTTAGAAATGTCACCCAAAAGACTTTGTTCAGAGAAAAAGGTAGACAGTAAGAGCATTAGAGGAACTCCGAGAAAGTTCGCTGAAAGAGATATAACTGATGGAAAATTTTGCAATAGCTCAGCAGGTGTTGTGCATAGCATTGAAAAGGAAAATGCTGCAGCAACTCCAGCCAATTCACTGGCATGGCCCCTTGCGACAATTTTAATGTTTTCAATTGCGTTGACCAAAGAACTTTCTGAAAGAATCGCATCTTTAGCAAGTGGAGGACTACTTCTACAAGATTGTTGATGTGTGATGCTTTCAAGGAAGACAGACAATTTTTTTAATGGTCTCCACTCACACGTTTCCAGAGATACATCAAGACCTTCAGAACTCTCAGACAAAACTCTAGTAATCACAGAAGACAACAGCCCTGATTTAACCTATCAAATATCCGGTTTATTACTATGTGACACGTCTGACCACGAAAAAGAAGTGAGATAGTTTATAACACTCATAAGCTCATATATAATATTCATAAATCATACCTGAGTTTGCAAGAGGTACATCAGTGTGTTGCTTACATATAATGATATCATTGTTTTCTTTGGTAAGGAATAAGTCTTTGATTCGGCTCTGAGCACCCTGAGACAATTCTCCAGGATACAAAGAACAAGTGGGCTGAAATCAGGAGATAAATCTGCAAAGAAATACATATCAGCAAGCAGCAACAGATAAATAGGTAATAAGTAGCAACTTTCTACTAGCAAAATATTAACACAAAATATAATAATAAATCAACTGTACCACAATATCAGTAAGACAGTAACTCCCCTACACCTCTGAACTTAGGAAGTCAAAGCAGGAAAAAAACTCATTTTTCCTTCAGGCAAGGTCAATTAAAGAAATCTGTGTACTCACACACATGCCTCCACTGAGGCTTGAATCCTTGACATCTTATTACCAAGAGGAGAGGGGTATTCATAGGCTACGCCTGTTGGATAGGACAAAAACTATTTGGGAGCACTGTAGAGGGGAGACATCCAACAAGGTGCAGCATAAGAAGCGCTATGCAGCACAGGAACTTGACAGCAAAATCATGCAAATTCAAACGCCAGGCACAGGATACAAGAGCATATTGCTCCTATTCCGAAAATAATGCACCTTAAGAGTCGCCTATTTAAGGACCAAATGGAGGTATTATGACCAAAAGCTTATTACTGCATCCAATACAAGTATAAATGGAGATACACATATAGCGAAAGATGAAGGAAATGCTAGGTCCAAGGAAATGATTAAATATATATATAAGCATTTTAGTTTCAGAACCTCTCCATACTCAAATGTTCAGGTATCAAATTAAGGCAACAGCTTCAGCGACCCAACTTATGCAGATCATCCTCAACAAAAAGACTCAAGATCATGGGAATTACAGTTTATCTTATCATAATATCTAAATATTATGGAAGCTTTACAAACAAATCTATTGACATCCTGCACACTTATAACAGCATTTAAGGATATGGACAAATGACAGTACATACTCTGGTAGTTGCTCCGCTACAAGATGAGCTAAGATAAAATAATACAATGATACCAGTTGCCCTATTTGAATTAAGTTTCAACTCACAAGGTGCAACAGCTTCTGAATTGAAATTTGACTTCTATTATGAGTACAACATAATGACATTGCAACAATGGTATCTTATAAAAATTATTGCTAAAGACCATTATAATCACATTGCAACAATGGTAAATTTACCTTTCCTGCCTGTCAAATGGTAGATATGGCTCCTTAAATGATCCCAGTTCTGGAATAATTTATTTCCCATTTTTGACACAGCATCACATAAGAAGTCTAGGACTGCTGAAAACAGGTCCTGACGCATATCTATCCACTGATATCAAGAAAAAGATTTACTATAACCAGGCAAAAATAGGAACCATGTTCCAATCTCTCTCAGATTGTGATCAAATGCACCAGAACTTGACATTGCTGCCTTTGCCAGAACATACCTGCTCCCTGATTTCTTTATCAGGGGAAGATAGAAGCATGTTTAAAAGCGGACGCAGATGCTTATACATTAAAGGATGGACTCTGACAGGAAGCTCACATTCAGTAGACCACCCAATATATTCTATCAACAGTGACAATAAAGATTGCTTCAGAATAGATGGTAATGCCAAGGCATTGCTAGGGAGAATCTTAAAAAAGTCGAATGATCCCTCCATCATAGTAGGAGCAGTTATCTGTAACCAAAACTATCTGTGAGGCACAAGGTTACTTAATATTGGAGATGACAGGTAGGCCCATGATAGCTCAGGGACTAATAAAATCATACAACCACCAAACTATAATAAAATAAGAGAGGAACTGATACAGTTAAAAGACATAAATCGCATAACCCCAAATGTTCTTGCTGCAGAAATATCTTATAACTCGCAGTGCACAACCTCGAATACCAATCGCATAACACCAGATAAATATATAACAAGTAGAACTGTGACAATACCAGCAATCATAATAGGTTCAATAAACTGAAGAAAAAAAATATAAAAACGTGAAGGCGGCATAGAGTCATGTTGATCCAGACAAGCTATTACAAGCAGGGCAAGAAAGAAAACCTACCAACACTTCTTGTCAACCAGACAACAAGAAGAAACAGAGGCAGCAATAAGTTCCTCAAGACTTCTATCGTGACATTATTATATTCACATCCATACAAGTACCTAATACCTGACTAACTGTGACCCCAATATCACATACTGAACTTGAGGATGCTCTCAAGTAGAATTACAGATTATCCTATCTTAAGATCTTGACAATTTGAACTTTAGATACTTATGGTAACTAAAGATTATTAACCAATCCAAACATACCTAGTGTATCCCGCTCGTAAAGCATGATCCGGGAAACTAAAGATTATTTAATGTCCGCTCCTAAAGCATGGTTTGGGATATAAAGATTATTTAATGTGGTTCATACTGGATTTATTCAAGTATTCCTGCTCAACAAACTGATAAAAAAAACTATGTCCTGCTGTAAGAGGAACATTAGCATCGGAAACAGGGATCTAACAGGTATTAGACAGTTATGAGGTGGAGAGACACACCTAGGCAATTTTCTCTAGCAGTCTCGTTTATATTTTTATTTATAAATGATATACTTGCATTAGATGTTTGACATATAACGTAGGTAAAAACTTCTAACTCTTGCTGTTCTTTTTATATGCAAAAGAAGGAATCATATAAGAAAAAACATATCCATCAAAGCCTTCTTAGATCTTGTGGGCTTAGGTGCCAGGTTTAAAGGCAGTAGGTTAAGATCACTACTAAAATGTTAAAGTGTTGGTATGACAAAGGCAGTGACTTAATGCTGAACATATTATTTAGTTGTCCGCTGTAAAGTAGTGCATCTGCAAAGAGGTATCATATTCCCCTGATGCAAGAAAATACTACAAAGTAAAATTACTACAAAAATCTTATAATTCTGTGCACATTAAGAAACTGAAAGGTTGTAGTTTGATCTAACTAATTAGTACTCCCTGTCCCATTTTAAGTGCTTTTTTAGAGGCTTGCACACAGGCCAATTTTAACATTTATTAAGATCATTATATGCATAATTTTGCGAGGACTGCCCTAATTAAATCTCATAACCATAGTCAAACATAGTAATCAAGTTTCATTAATAAGGGCAGAAATGTAATTTAATTCTTCTTTTCGTGTGAGAAAGAGAAAACATCAATTATTTTGGAACAACTCAATTCTAAAAAAGCAGTTAAAATGAGATGGAGGGAGTAACAACTTTTCTAAAGGAGCACTTTAGTTTGCAGATTGTAAGCAATTGAAGTCTATAACATAAGAGCTAACGAACAAATTTCTATTTTATCAACTGCACTTAAAAGTGTTATATTACTTTTCTAATACCAATAGAAGTTATAAGAGGCTGACACATAATTCTTTTAAAATAATTTATCACCCTCTTAATTTGGGCAGCACTGAACATTTACTAACTAGCACACAACACAAGGATACCACACACTCCCAGCATTATACATGTATCAAGATAACCAGCTTTCATTTGAAATTATTAATATGCTCACAAAGGTCCATGCCCATTTTGAAATTATGCAATATGTCATGTGTCAATTGAAAAGCACGAGACTTACATAATAAAGTTTGAGAGTGTCAAGAAATTTACTGTAGAAGTATGTATCTTCATCATCCAGCGTCATACTAGGGGTGTTGCAGTTATGAACACCCCAAATTTTGGAAATGATCTTCATATGCTTCTCTTTATCATCTAACTCATATATACTATTTGTGTCCTGATCTTCAGTGTCCACAGGTGAGGATTGGCCAACTAAAGAACTGATTCCACCCACGATGATATCTGTTTCATCATTACTTGTCTTCCGCTTCTTACTTTGACTGATATCGTGTTCACACATTTTCAGAACTTGATGCACTCTTTGGACATATTTTTGGGCTCTTGTAGTGGCTAAGCAATGACAATAATACTTGAGGATCAGGGAGCAAAACCCATACTTCTTCCTCGATATCTTTCTTCAAAGATGCCCAACCAGGCCTCGTTCGACTTCCACTACCGGAACTATTATTTAAAGCACTTACAAAAGAATCCAATAACTGCATAGGTTCAAAAACAAGGCGTAAAGTTCCATGTTTAATAAGTGAATCGGGGTGAAGTAAGCCTTTGTTAATAACCAATCGAGTGAAGGGACGAGGACAGATACATTTTATGATACATTGCACATCTAAGCTATGGAAGGAGGTAGAATCTTGAGTCTGATTTTTAAGGAATTCAAAAGAAACATCATCACTAACTGAGGATACCACATCTGCAGCCAAACAAATAGCAGAAAACCTGCAAATACTTCAGTAACTAAAGTTGAAAGCTAATAAGCATGTACTTATAATGAACATTACAGATATTGCTGCAAAAGAAAAACTAACCAGTTTGATGATGCATGATCTTCAAGGTTATAAGGGAATTCGTCCAAGTATGCTGAACCAAATGAAGGCTTTCCCTTTACAATGGCCAAAAGCAATACTCTGTGATTCAATTTCTGTTGCTCTTAGTTTCTTCAAGACACCCAAAAGTCAAGTCAGATTACCCGTTAGTGGAGGGCGCCGCATCATATCCGGCATTAACCCATTAGAAGGGTCAGTACAAACAAAAGACAAGACTTGCTGAGCTAACTCTATAGCATGTCCACTGTAATCCCTCCCAGAAATACCAATCAACTGATCCAAAGTAACACTCCCAAACAAAACACTCCGAAGACCGGGAAGCACCAATGACTCTTCCTTCAAAATCTTATCTTGCAAAGTCGAAAGAACATAAACAACCGTCTCATCATCATCACTCCCAAGACCACGAAGCACTCCCAAATACATCTCCCTCTTTGTTAACACCCCCCTCAACACCCCGGTTTCCCCACTTGAAGAAATGACATCGCAAACCCAACAAACGCTTTCCTGGTGACTTTCTCCCTCTTCACCCCTCTCTCCCTCTTACTATATTCCGCAAGCTTAGGAAAAACCGGAAGCTTAAAATCAAACCTATTAGCAACATCCGAAGCCAAACCCGAACCTCGCCTAACAATTGAACCCAACAACAAAAGCACCGCCTTTTGTTGCTTTGCATCTTTACTCTTCAACTCTTTATACAAATCATCCATTTTTTCATCAACAATCAGTATGTATGCTGATTACAAGTTATTTACAATCAGTAAAGGCTTTTAGGAGGTCGAACTCGCTCTCGCTATTTACAAGTTATCCGCTAATTACAAAGTATATAATTAGTAACCATTTACCAGTGAGTTGTATGCTGATTGTCAAGTGTAAACTGTGGTTTGCCATCTTACAATATTGAATTTCAGTTCTAAAATTTCTGCAACTTTTGGTAGTTTACACACACAAACACACACCCCAGCTTACATCTCATGCAATCCAAAGGTTTTTTTATTTATAAGTTTTTTTATTTATAAGAATCTCAGGATCTTTATTCTCTGTAAATAAATGGTCAGCTAGATTTAGGTTCAAAAATATTACTTGTTAGTTCCAACTGATTACCAACATCGTTTTGGAACAAATTTTGGTCACTACTCCTGTACTTTTAT
This sequence comes from Oenanthe sinensis, assembly GCA_028671895.1. Taxonomy (NCBI): domain Eukaryota; kingdom Viridiplantae; phylum Streptophyta; class Magnoliopsida; order Apiales; family Apiaceae; genus Oenanthe; species Oenanthe sinensis. The sequence continues at coordinate 8,801,226 of CM053811.1, read as the reverse complement.
GTCAAAATTACATGATTAAAATTAGTCAGTTTTAAGTTAATTTTACTGTTTACACAAATGGGCGATTTATTATTACTTCTTTTATGGTAAAATTTCCAAAGTAATTATGTATCAACTTGACCATGTTGCATCTCAGAGAAATTGGTGTTATATGCATGAATGTACATATCTACAATTTGCAATTTATCAATTATGTTACAACTTGCAAGAAAACCTGTGGCAAGCATTCTTCAGTGCAAACATACAAGTGGTTTTGTTCAACTCCATTGCCTAAAATAACGTACAAAGCCTATCTCATTTAGCAAGTCAGACTATCCTCACAAGTTTCGGTCGCCATGTTCGCCAGACCAATGATCTGTTTTCTCCGACTACAGGATCCACAAACCTTCTCTTTAAACCTTCTTTTAAGGATCTTTCATGACTATCTTTCGGTATTATAATTTTGACAGAAAGTTGAGGATTTTCAGTTTCAGTTGTATTCATAAGCAGGTTAACCATCTCCAGGACCTCACTCATTCTGGGACGTAGCTTCGGTTTACGCACTAAGCATCTGTTAGCTATTGCGGCCAACCTTTGAGCAGATTTGATGTTATATTCTCCATTCAATCGAGGGTCTAAAATCAGTTGAAACTTCTTCATGTCGGTAAGGTGTGGCCTTACCCACTCCAAGAGCTTTTGCTCATTCTTTGGTCTGTTTGTATCCAAAGGTCGCCTGCCTGTGATGAGCTCATACAGGAAGATTCCATAGCTCCACACATCGCTTTTGGCTGTGAGGTGTCCAGTTTGCATGTATTCGGGAGCTGCATATCCCACAGTTCCAACAACCTGGAACAGTCATTGCATCTTTCATTAATTTCACTGTGCTTATACCAAGTATATAATAAAATCTGCACACAAATCAATTCAGAATAGTTCTGGTAAAATGTCTTTTATTGCTGGTTTGCAATTGGAGTTTCATAAGCCATTTAAGTTATGTTCTCTGCTACCTAACCCAAGTATAAATTTTCTCTAATTGCATTTTTTATGGTGTTCGCGAACTTTTCAAGATTGTGAAGATATGGAAATGTGCATCCAAATGTGGTTTTTGAAATAGTGAAAGTGAAATGTTCAAATGAACCACATATTTTGGTGTGCTTTCGTAGTGGAGTGAACTACCATAACAAATGGTACGCAATCATCTAGAGACAAGAGGCAATGTAGCTTAGCACTATGCACTAAAAGTGTATTACTGATTTATAGTCTCATTCCCATTTATGTTTCTTCCTTGGTTGTATTTTATTACAAGGAGTGAAGGACTAGTAGCTTACAACAAACCTATGAAAATTATCAAGTAATTTCTACGATGAAAGATTGACTTCAACTATTAGGTCATTAGTGTCTTGGTTGTGTATATCATCTAAAATTTGGAATGATCTGAAGTGCACTTTGGACTTCTTGAGTTCCATATAAAGCTTGTAAAAGTCCGTATAAAAATAAGGCAGGAACACTGTTAACAACATGTAACAACTATTTTCAGAAGAAGTGCAAGTATCTTTCATTACGACTGGATTTGATTAACTAACATCAGGGAATAATTTTTTCAAGTCAATGTCATTGATGCATACCGCTGTTGAGACATGACTCAAACCATCCGAAGGTCCCAGCCTGGCCAATCCAAAATCTGAAAGCTTTGCATTCCACTGCTCATCCAATAGAATATTTGAAGATTTGAAATCCCTAAAGATAATCTGCAATATAATATGAAGCTTGTCAGTAAACAATGAAAGCAATTTTATGAAGTCTGAATTGCAAATGAGATATTTAATTTACTTCATGAAAACTGCAAATATGTGTTGATCAGATTGATTACAAAGGGTAAATTATTCTATGTTAACTTGATTTCAACCTCCTTATCCCAACACCATACGTCGTTTCAGATTCTCAATATTCAAGTCCAAACATTAGGCATCCACTGTTCATGCCCTATATGCTGGCTAAGAAATTTTACAATTTGTAACTAAGAAGACCACTATGGCTCGATCTGATTTGAGCAAGATAAAGCGCAATCTAAGGTAAACAAAAAGACCTATCAGTTTATTTTTGGGCTAACTTAATTTCAATACAAACTAAAAAATTCTGGTTAACAAGGCAGACCAATACCTCAAGACAACCATACAGGGGTCACCAGCTAAGAAAAGCACCAAACACAAGGATTAAAGTTTGAACATATCTAATCGTACCAAGTTATCAACCATCCTCCTAACGAATTCTACTCCGTACCAATTATACCCAGAAATAAACCCAGCAAACATAGCAACCCAAGTCCCAGCAAAGGAAAGAACTGAAAGCCCTAAATCGGTAGTAAGCCGAATTGAGTTTTCTAGACAATACGACCATACACTAGGCAATAAAGAAGACATTATAGTGGATGATATTCGAAAATAAATACATATCTGCATCGAAAGGCCTTCACTGCAGGAAAAGAGAAATTAATGCATAATATTGACCATGCATAGCACTAACCTGTAAACCAGGAGAATACATTTCATCCGTGAAAATTTACTTCTTTCAATATTGTTTACTTCTTTTAGCATTGTTTGATGGGTATAATTAGTTGCACAGTAAAAGAACCTAGGCTAGGCTATGCCATTCCATTCTCTCTTGTATCTTTTCTTATTTGAAATTGCATTGATTATGCCTTCTGCACAGTTTTTCTAGTTTATTTTAACAATTAGAACAAATACTCCTGAACTATTTTGAATTAGTGATCATGAAGATTATCTGCAGAATCAGATACTTGTACAAATGTACCTGGAAGTCCATCCCTTCATGCAGGTAAGCTAAACCACGAGCAGCATCCTGGGCTATTTTCAGTCTAGTTGCCCATGAGAGAGGGGTTCGAGATCGACTTGATAAATGATCAAGCACACTTCTGTTGGACATATATTCGTAGACTAGAAGACGTTCAATACCTCTCTCATCATCCTCAGCACAGTAGCCAACAAGTTTAACAAGATTTTGGTGTCCAACAATTCCAAGGACATTGACTTCTGTCACCCATTCTTTGTGCCCCTACAAAGGAAACATATGACTAAGATACATTTTTAATGACCTACAGGAGAGTGTAATTGTTCAAGAAAGAAGCTACATACCATAGAATATAGTGTATAATAAAAAGATAAAGCAGTTATTCTTCAAACATTAAATACAATTAGCATAAAGGCATTTACATTCGTGTTCCAAAGTCATTAGAATTCACAATACTTGAGAACTTTAGACTAACTAAATTTTGTTTAGATATATGTGGATATTATGAGTGTGTTGAGAATAAGAGCTGAATACATGCATCCTAAAAACAACTTATAAAATTATTACCAACAATTGACAAAGAAGCTTCAATATGCCATACCAAAAGAGGGAAATATTATACTTGTTTCTAATATAATTTGCGAAGAAAATGCTTCCCCTCTCCCTTCTGAAGATAAGGCTTTATATAAATTAAACCCAACACTTCTATAAGGCCCTTTGAACCTTTGGTAAAGTCACCAACATCTTCTGACCTCTATATACTTCTTCTCTTGCCCCCTCTATCATTTCCGATGATATGGTTAAAGAACTGTTTCGACTCTAGTCACACCATGTCACCATGGCATGGAATACAATAAAAGCTTCTCTTTCAAATGTAAACAGTTTAAGCAATTAATAATACATCACAAGGAAGTACAATATATATACCACCATTCAAATTCAGGTACATGAAAGTTCTTATCATATAATTAATTTATTCACAAATTGTTTGTTATTGTCTGCAGAAAAGACTTGCCTGAAATCCTCTTCTGCTGAGTTGTTTAACAGCAATGTCAATCTTTTTCTTCGAATTTTCTGCATCAGATACCACACCCCTATATACAGCTCCAAACCCTCCTTCTCCGAGCATGAGAGAACGGCTAAAATTCTTCGTGGCTGTCTTGAGCTCAGAAACTGCATAGACTCTGAGAGTACTTGGTTTCTGCAACAAACTTGCAAATGATTTCCTACCATTGGATTCGACGCTTATATCTGAAAGATCGAGTGAATTAAACTCCGACCCCGATTTCTTAGCACCAGGATCAGCCGAAACCGAGGTGGATGATGAGCGAACCGAAGACTTTATTGTCTTCTGTTCATCACTTTTTTCTCCACTGGAACATGGGAAGCACTTCATAGCCACAAATTCCCAATTTTGATTACTGCATATTCAGATGAATGTAATTATGGCAATAATATCATATAGAGAGCATGCAATAAAGATCCAATACATGAAAGTCAACATTAAAAAACAAACAAAACTGAGACTTGAAGAACAAATCTCAGAATAAAACTTAAATTTCCATTAAAACAGAAGTGACCAAGTGAAGAATCAACGTATAAAATCTGCATCATAGTTTTAATCAGAAAAAGGGGGAACAGAATTGGAGTGCTTGTTTAACAGCTCAAGTTAATTTTTTAGCAAAATATTGTTTCTTCTTTGTTCTAACACTTGAAATTGGGTTCAAAATAAACCAAAAGATGTTCAATAACCTTACATATATGAAACTAAAATTTACATTGTGACATTCTCTATGCATACATATGTAGCATATCAAAATATTTGAGCAACCATCTCAACAGTTTATATGATATAATACATATTTATACTCGAACCTTATCCCTGCTTGTAGACATAGAAACAAACCAACTGTTTACATAAACACCGCGGCTCAAAAACATACATGTACATATAACACATGCATATGTTATTTTGTTCATCATTCTAATGTAAGCATCTGAATTTATGAGACCAATCGATCCTAAACACTGAGATTGTTAAAGAAGCCAAACCGAAACGCAACAATGCCCATTGCTCTACAAATTACATAGAAAGGTAGTACAATCTATACAATACAATTAAAGGAAAGGCATACTAGAACAATGAGAAAAATTGATGAACAAATAATAAATTCTAAAAAAATATCGGGCTGCAAAGTTCACCAAAGAAATTCAATATCAAAATATTAAACCAGGAAACTATGACCATCTATTCAATCTAAAACCTTAAGCTATTAGAGGAAGACCCAGTTAAATATTTTTGGGTTGAAGAGTGGATCACGGACGCCCATTCTGGGGCATAATTTTACCAACATATCATGTTAAGTTACCAATTCACATGAAAGTGTTAGGATCTCGACTCACCGGAATCATATATTATATTATAAAACTATTCATCCGACGAATATATAATCACACATGCATTATATAATAATCTGCATTTGTGTGATATTTAAGAAGCCAAACTCAAACACAACAATGTATTAAGCATACTGCTTAACATAAACAAGGTATAGTAAAACATATAAAAATATGAGATAATGAAAACACAAAAAGAAGTAATAAAAAGATGATACCTTAATGAAATGTAAGGCTCAGAGCTTGAAAGAAGCAATGGGGATGGATATAAAGACAAGAGCAAGCAAGAATTAAAGAGTGAAACAGGAAGTCCATGCCATGATCAACATAAAGGAAAGAAAGTCAATAGTATAGTTTAACAGCTGGAGTGTGTAGTTAACCAACTAAAAAACTCCAACGACACGAGCTACATAATTAATGCAACCAAAGAATCTTTCTTTTATCCCTCGTTTAATTCTCCCCGTCTCATTTTTTTAAAAGTAAACTTTAGCTTATACATTCTTTTTCTTTGAATCGTGTTCTTTTTATAGTTGTTGTCTTTCGTTTTCTAATGAGATTATTGAAAGTTATCTATCTATAATATAATGATGTATTCACGGTGTTAAACTTTAGTTTTATATACTCCGGTAAATAAATATATGATGCCCTTCATTTTCGTGAACGGAGTAAAGTTGCATGTCTTTGTCTTCCTTTGAAAACGAAAATTATTCCAAAAATAAAGTATTCAAGTGGTGAATTCTAATAGCCAAGTCCTCCGTATGAACAAGAGCTGATTTGTTGACATTAGATTTGTAAATTGCAGGGGGTGTACCTTTATTAAGTGTTACGCGGCAAACGATACAAGTCACCACGTTTTGTCGGGGCAAAATGCCGGTAATCTATAATAATCCAATTCTAACAGCTGTTGGGTGACTAGATTTTTCACTAGTGGGGTGTTTGTAGGCTTGTAGGCTTGTAGCTCATAGAGTATCTGAGTTATAGATACTTTATTTTTTAGGCTTCGTTTAAGTTTATAATTTAGCTGAACACAAAAAATATAATAAGCTTTTTAACAAAAAAATATAATCAGCTTTTCTATTGATTAATAAATTAAGAGCTTGAGACCTAAAATCGACTTGCAAACAACCAGCTTTTTTCTGTTTTGGAAATGCTACATTTTAATCTAAATTTTCCGAAACATACCTTAAGGTGTTAGAAAAAGATTGGATCTTATACTATATTTTAACAACATGTATTTTATTGTAAAAAGTAAGAAAACTGTTAAGAAAAAATGTCATTTCAAAAATTTGACCAAAAAATGTGTTATAAAAATCGGACTATTATTTGTTAATATTTTTTATATATGCCTACATGAATTATAATAATTATATACCTATATATATAATTGGAGCATAGGGTTAACGTAGTTGTGTGGTCATGATGGTGGTGGTGTAGTTATGTGAAACTAAACTATAACAAATTAAAATCTTATATCAAATAATCTTTATAGGCTATAAAATTATTATAAATTTTATAATTTAAATTATAATTAATTTAATTTCATATATTCAATACAAATGAAAATAATAAAAATATTAATAAAAATATTATAATATTTTTATAAATATGTACATATTCTAAAGTAAATTATAAGAAAATAATTATTATATAAATATTATTTTTATATAATATATAATAAAATAAAAAATATATATAACTAAATTTTTTTTATTATATTAATATTTTTATATTTTTATAGATATGCAATATATATAAGAACAACCATACAAGTAATTAATAAATGTAGTTAAGAATAAAATAATGTTTTTATATTTAATGTTATAAAATGTAAATATATTAAAAGAATTATAATATATAAAATATAATATAATAATTAAAATAAATATATTTTAAATATTTAAAAAGTGTTCGGTGATATATAAAGAGAAAAACAATATAGTTAACATGACCGCACCTGTCCAAATCCCATTTGTGACAGCCTGCACCATGACCATTAGAATGATTTGTTACATGTAAATAATGCTCAGCTCTGCAAGTTTTAGTCCATTTCCAGAAAGCCGTTCTTAACCAGTTGTATATATAGTAGAAGCAAATATTACTGCAAAAAACTGCAGCTAATAGATTTACAAACAACAGAAATAATAAAAACGAAAGATCAAGAATTAATAGATTTACAGCTGCTATTGAAACATGTATTTGAAATATTCCAAATAATCCCCGACTCTTGTTAACTGTTATGTAGATGACTACTTTACAACAGCATATTCAAAAGATCAACGATCAACTGGTAAAACCCCTCACTTATCACAAATTCACATCAGTTCACTGGTATTATTCTTTTTGCATTCACTAATTTCTTGTAAACCATTTTGATTCACAGAAAACAAATGACAGTATAGTGGATGGTTGGGGAAGCTTAGCAACCCTTCAAGTATGTAAGGGGTTCAGTAACCATTTTGCGGACACTGTATATGTGATTGGGTGTTGCTATTCAGGCTTGGAACTGTATCCCCATGGATTCTGGCTTGCCCATTTCCATTGATCACGGCACATCTCATCTACACCATATTTTGCCCTGACACATAAATTGAACAATTTTGAGTCCCCAAAGGTAGATTAACTTAGTTCCTCCTGCCTTCCTGGGCTGGCTGCATCAGATACCAGGGAACTAATCTACTGTAAAGAATTAAAGTAGACAGTTAACTTACTTCCAACCAAGCTCTTTCTCCGCCTTCTCAGTTGATGCATAAACAGCAGTAGCATCTCCCGGCCTCCTTGCACACAGCTTTAAAGGGATTTTCTGATGGGGAAAAAAAGTTAATTGACTACATTTTTAACATTGCTTTAGTTTCGTGTCTTACTGTGTGACATCTAAAAAGAAAAGAGAAGGTTACCTTTCCAGATGCTTTCTCAAATGCAGCAACCATTTCAAGCACAGATGTACCACGGCCAGTCCCCAGGTTGTAGGCAGTACAACCTGTGCATACATGATAAATTTCGAGATGCCATGTTAGGAAAACAACTTTTAAAAGAAGTTAAAAATGGAAGGTTAAATAACAAAGGTTTTATAACTTGGTCAAATCAATGACAAATTCCGGCAGTACAAGTATATCAGTAAATCACCTATATCATCTGCTGTGAGCTTATTGAGTGCCGCAACATGACCATCTGCTAAATCCATAACATGGATGTAATCGCGGATCTGTTTATCAAGAGGAACATAAGTTCAGTCTATCTATAAGTAGCAACATGTAAGCCACATAATGTTTGCCAAAATATAATTTTAGCTTATCCATTCCATTCTATTAATAGATGAAAATATATGGTCAATACAAATATTAAAAAAGATTAACATACCGCAGTACCATCTGGTGTGGGATAGTCATAACCATATACATTCAACTCAGGTAATCTGCCAACAGCTACTTGTTGTATCTTGTATGGAAGGCAAAAGATTGTTTGGAATGCCCTTTGGATCTTCCCCAATATTGCCACTCTCATGAGCCCCAACAGGATTGAAGTACCTCAGCAGAATAATTCTCCAGTCTGAATCTGCCTTCTGAATATCCCGAGCAATTTCTTCAAGGAAAAGCTAGTGAAACACAAATATACTAATTTAAGTTTTGGAAAAATAAAATAACTCAGAGATTAAACTCTGGCATGCCAATTACATAAATAACAGTATCAGCAGACTAAATCCTGTACCTTTGTGCGCCCATAAGGATTCATGGCCTGTAACTCAAAATCCTCAATGCATGGAATTTTGTCAGGTTGCCCGTAAACTGTTGCGGAGGATGAAAAGACCAACTACAAGATGAAATTATGAGACTCTTATGAAAACAAGGAGAGACCATGGTTATATGAAACATCAGCATATGCTTATATCAACTGAACAAAGTATTGTACAAATTTCTAGAAATGATTATAATGGATGCTGGATACCACCCTAAAAGCAGATTTTATAATCAATCTATTGACATGATATATACTAAATTCTGACTTAATTTACTTATCACCTGTTTGAATTTTGGTGGGGAGGGGGGGGGGGGGGGACAAGACATTTCTAAAACATACACAAAATAATCTTCTTTCATTTTTTCTATAGTTGATAAAGTATAGGGATCACTGGAGCAGGGGATATGAGAATTCCATATTCTTTCATTATTAGGACTTAAAATTTAATAACAATGATCATGGAAATTAAAAACATACTGACATCAGACATGTGATTTTGAAACATCAAAGCTGATGCATACATAGCACATTGGACAATTTCTAAGACATCAAGAATTCCATGACCTATAAAAGAAAAAGATAAAAGAGAACTTCACGAAATCCCAAGTAAATCAAAGACAAAATCGAAAAAGACTAACCTTCTTGCAGTTATACTTGGTCATTGTCTCATACAAAGTAATTGATCCGACCAAATTGTTAATAAAGTAACGGAAAGGATGAGCAACACTCTCTCCGACAGCCTTAAGCCCCGCAAAATGGATCACAGCATCAAACCTAACCATAATAACATACCATGATCCAATCAAGATTATGACGAGAAAAATAAATCCAACATCTTACTCAATTTGGCATATAATAATCACTATAACTTTACATGGAATCTGATACATCGCATTCCATGATTTTCTTTAGTTTCATTTTTTCCAAATGGGTAAAAGCTTGGGAATGCAACCAAAACTTAAATGTCAGTGAAACTTAGTTTTAGAAAATAGCTTCTCCAGATCATCCTTATTCCTAATATCTCCCTGCAACCATATCAAAAATACAATCACAATGAACACATGATATCATCACCATATATCCCAATATAATTATACGTAACTCCAAGATTAACCAAAATGCATTACAATTTACAAGAAACAAATACCATCATATACAAAAATTCCAAGTAGTAAAAATGACTTCAAGATTACAATCACAATGAACACATAATATGATAAGCAAATAGTCTAATTTAATTATACATAACTCCAAGAAACCAAGATGCATTGCAACAAATCAATATCATCAAACAATACACAAAAATTACAAGAAGTACAAAATGACTTCAAGATTACAATTACAATGCACACATAATGTCACCACCACAAAGTCTATTATAATCATACATAACTTCAAGATCATTCAAATTGATTTCAGGAAAACAGTAAAAATAAAAATCAACTTTTACCAACAATACACAAAAAGATCAACAAGTACATAATGACAAACAAAACACAAAAATATGAAGAATTTACCAAGTGAAAATCAAGATTCGGAGAAAGCTGAGGACCTACTAAATCTCTGACTCTAGAGACAGCATCTTCAACAGCATTATCAAGATTATCAAGAATAGAGACCTTAAAACCTTGTTTAAGCAGCACAACAACAGTGTGTGTGCCAATGAAACCAGCCCCTCCAGTAACAAGAACATTCTGTTGCAATGAACCCATGTTTCTTTACCTAAACAAACAAGATTACATACACAAGTTGATATAAGAAATTAAGAATAGCCCATGATTGTAATCTTGAAAAAACATATACATATACAGAGATATAAATTAATTATTTTATTATTAATTTTTTATATGTTATTTATATATTATTGTTATATATAAGTTTTTATTTTAATATTCATGAGATATGATTAATAAGTTATAATTTTAAATAAATTAAAAAATGGTGATGAAATTAAGTTAAATGTTAATACAACTATATTAGATAAAAATTATATTATAATATTATTCCTAAAATAGAAATTATATTCTATAATTTAACTATAAAATAATATTACTCATGAACAGTTGCATAAAAGAGGATATAGAATTGTATTTATAATATATATAGTATAGATAAATTATTTTATATAATTTAAATATTTAATTTAACGTGGCGATTTATTTATTTTATTATTAAGAAGGCGGATTGTAACATTATTCTTAATAAAAAAAATATTTATTATAATTTAAATATAATATAAAATAATTATTTTATATACTTTAAATATTTAATTTAATATGATAATTTATTTAATTTTATTATTAAAAAAGAGAATTCTGCTGATGATATAGTTGTATATATAATATATCTGTTTTAAATAGAGTTATATGTATAATATATATGTTTGATAGAGTACATTCTATTCAAAATTTAATTAAAAAAGTGTGTTTGAAATTGAATAAGAGAAATATAGTATAAATATTATTTTAATATTCAAAAAAATTAATTATAAAATTATAATTTTAAATAAATTAAAGTGTTTGAACGATGATAAAATTTAAACATGTTAATTAATTAGTAGATTATGAGTATAATTATATATTTTAATTAAAATTTAATCAAAAGAGTGTATTTAAAATTGAGTGTAAATAGCAGTACAGACAGACGATCGACCAAAGATTTGTCACAACAGCTTTAATAATATAGTATAGATATAAAGAAAAAAAACCGGACTATTATTTATTAATATTTTTGATATATGCAATGCATGAATAATAATATATATAAAGCGAAAAGTAGCTTCTCTCAAAATTTTAATTATTATTTTTCCCACCCAGCTATTGGTATAGGTAATGGAATCATCAAACATTGCAGCGAAAATGATGACAAACTAGAATTGGATTCTGCATCATCATCGAGATCTTGCATGTATCACATTGAGCTAACTGCCTCGCAACTGATTAATTGGGACAAACTTTTAAAACTAGAAAGTGTGAAGTTATTTATTCATTGAACAAAAAGATTAACAGTAACATAATGGTACATGTATATGGAGCGGTTCACCGCCTACTTTTTTACTGGCAAGTCCTTCAGAGGAAATCTATAAAAGTATAGACTGAAAAATATGTTCTACACACTGCAAGTAGAATACATCTAAACGTTTCAACATCATGTAATCATCTCAGTTTCACCAGGCTAAAACTACCCGTATCTTCCACAATTGATACTCGAAAAAGAGGTTAGTTATATGCCAACCAGATAATTAAGCGACAAGAATACAAAATTAAAAATAGATCCACACCTGCTTACCAAGAAAATGCAAATCTGTACAACTGTCCTAGATTTGGAGGAAATCCGTTCAATTTCCTTAACTAAATTAATCTTTCATACTAAGAAAGCGGTAGAGTCAAATATGTGCAATGAAAAAAAATGAATTTTCCATTAAACAAAACATAAAAGTATCAGTTTTAAGTATGTCAGGACCAAATTCGCATTAGCTATGAGATGATGAAAAGCACACCTCAAAACATATTAAAATATAAGGAATGAAACAACCCATTCAAAACTCTACGAAGCCTGAGCAGGGGTCTCCTCTGCTGCAGCTTCAAAAGTCTCACCAGGAACAAGTTCTGGGACTTCATCATCATCATCTTCTTGCATTGCGGCTGCGCTAACATCAGCACCTGCACCAGGTGCCTGCTTCTGAAACTGCTCAGCTAGTTTCCTCAAATTATCCAAGTTATCTGGCCCTGGTAAATATATAATGCACATCAGAATTTAAACAAAGTTTCTTAGTTCTACCAATCAAATATAATGATTATGAACAGCACATACCCAATTGATTTATGATTCCCGGAAGAATGTCTTGCAATTCTGAAAAACAAACAAAAGATCCAGGGTTCAATTCAAACCATAAATTAGACCTGCGGCCATATTTATGTAAAAAATGTTTGAACAAATTAGAATCACAATTTGTCTTGTATATGTAAAATATGTTTTAACATTCAGCCCAATTTTTTCAACTAAATGATCAAGCTAGTTCCAGTATTGTTCATTCTTAACATTAACCAAACAATCTGAAGGACAAAAGATCCAATCTAAGCTCTTTCAGTCTCATTCACCCATTGCATATAAACCTTAAATAATTGCCAAAATTTTGATGACCATGAAATAACTTGTAAATGAGAGGTCACCTCAACGGATTCTGAGTATGGGTGCGTGTACAGAAGATCCGAATTATACCTTTTTAAGTGTGCAACAAAATATACTATGCCATATGCATACACCACTGATAGTTTATTTCTCAAGCTTGAAAGGTAGATGCACATAAAATTAATTTTTTAATCAAATTATAAGATATTTAGAAGAAGATATACTCTTTGTTTGTGGAGAACCGCTAACAACCCAAGTGTTGGCAGCAATAGAGGCTTGAACTGAAACAAGAACAAAGATTATTGAGCAATACACCCAAAAGGACAAAAGAAACTCAATCATATTGTTTACTTATATAAACAATACCTTTGGGACTAACGAACTGGATAACTACATCATCCTTAAAAATATTGACTTCCTCAATTGCGGGAATTGCATTAACGCCTATTCTCTTTAGGGTGCTCTGCAGTCTTTTATCATCAGTGGTGGTTGTCTTGTGAACTGCCTTCTTCTTTCTGTGGTTAAAAGTTCAAAATATGTAATAAAACATTGAGTGGTGATTCATCAAAGCAATTACATGTGTCAAAGTACAACGTGGCAGCCAAACAAATATGTACCCTGTGAACCAGTTTATGCAGGGTAACAGGAAACAAAGCTGTCTTGGTTTGATTGTCAAAAAGGATGTTATAATAAGTGTTGGTATCTTTTATCTGTTGTATAATTTGTACTTGATAAAGCCAAAAAAAAAAATTAAAATTAAAATTGATACTTGTCAAATTGAAAAGGCCAATGCCAAAATTTTCTGTCTTTCATGTATTTTGTTCAAAAATTCTAGAAGCTTTCAGTCGACATTTTACACAACCTTTTTGTTAGTAGTAAAGCTCGGAATTGGAAAGGTCAAGTCACAACAACAATTCCATTGCAAAAGCGAGCCATGCCTATTGCATAATGTGACTAACATTAAATTAGATTGTTCTAACACTTCATATCTCTGAAAGCATAATTTAAACAAATAACATAATTTTTTTCATCCCCTTAGTGTCTCAAAAGAAGATTACACTGGCACCTAGGCTACATCTGTTGTACAGAATCAACTTAACAAATAGTCAAAGGCTATAAAGTGCACTAAAAGATTCATTGTACCTTATGATAGGATTCCAATTAAACCTAATAATCTCTCTCACAATTTTATACTATGCCCTAGTAGTATGTACACACCTACAATTTTTAGAGCACAACATAAGATCTAGTTCAAGTGTGTACCAAACTATATTCACACATTTAATTTCAATTGAAGTTCATACAACACTTAATCCCCATACCTCCTTACGCTGCCCTTTCCACCAGTGCGCACTGCACCAGCCATTTTCATTAGCTTTTCCCTATTCATCTGCCATTCAATAGAACAAACTTATATTAGTTAAAATGAAAAGAAACATTAACATTAACAGTGTTCAAGTATAACGATCAGCACGAATTAAGCAAGAAAATAGTAGCACAGACTAGACATTACATTGTACTTAGAGATATTATTGTTCACATGCTTAATTGCTTATCTTTACCTGTATATGTACACACATGCATCAACCCATAACAAATAAACCACAAAAAGTTTTCATATTATAGAAGCAGCTACATAAACAGATCTATTTAGTAATCATGTTTTTACTCTAATTTTTTACTATGAGCCAACTGGAAAATAAATAAAAATACAATCTTTCCATTCGAGATAAAGCTATACATACGGTCACACTCATTACTTCTTAAAAGGGTTAAATATCAAAGTGGGCCTGATATCACTTTTGTCATTGATCTTAATGGCATATCATTTGAGTCATTTAAGTTTTCATAAATATCATATTGGTAACTCTAAATACGTATTCTAGAATTGATAATATCATTTTTTCGAGTTCTACATATTTGTTTTACATGCTATAATAACCAAACGAAAACTTATAAATTCTAGTATTTTTAATATTATTTTCAAAATTTATGAAATTATTTTACTATTTTTTATTAATTTTATAATTGTTTTTCTTTTGATTTATTATTTTAAAAATAATTAAACATAGTAAAACTTATTTTCTTTGCAAAATATAATGCATGAATGTAAATTTATACATGGTATGATTTTTAATGATTTATTCAAATTTTAATAATTTTGAAAAATAGGTATAAGTATTTTTCAATGTAAGGGTTACTAATGTGATATTTATACCAACTTAAATGATGAAAATGATACCCCGTTGAGATTGATGACAATAATGATATTATGCTTCCACTTCACTAACCACTTTGATATTTAACCCCTTCTTAAAAAGACAATTTTTCATTACTCAAAGACAATTTTTCATTACTCAGAAAGCAATCAGCACAAGAATTGCAAACAAGAAAGGTTTTACTATTCCTACAAAAATCCAACCAGCTCCCAATTAGCTTAATACACTGAAAACACATTTGCTGTAACCTTTGAGTATCTAACAAGTCATTCCCTCAAAATGCTCAATTCACATATAATGTTACAGCATAATCTTTGCATTCAAGAACCGTAAACCATCACTAACACTTAAAAATCCAATCTTTCACTACCACCATAAAAGCAACCAGCACAAGAATTGTACCATAAAATCGAGAAAACACAAGACTTTACGCAATTTTCACTATAGCTTAATACACAACAAAAGTTCAACCAGGTCCAAATTGGATTAATTCCCAACAAAAAAACTACCTTTAGCAAAACTATTAACAGTGCTCAAAATGCTCAATTTCACAATTAATCAACCAATATACCAAAACCCAATTAATTTTCAAGAAACAAAACAAACCCCACAAAATCTTAAACATAAATAATCAAGAAAAGCACTTTCAACAATTAAAAACATAAAAATTTAAAAAAAAAATCAAGAACACAACAAGAAAGAATCAGATCTGATATACCCACAAGGCTGAAACACAAAATATGAAAACATATACATACATATATAGATACAAAAAAAAAATTTGGGGTCGTACCTTGGCGAGGATGAGAGTTAGAAGTGAAGTGTAGAGTTTTGGATAACAACAGTAAAACCCTAAAGCTTAGGTGTGTAATTATACATACAGCTGCTGCTATACATAATATCATTATATAAGGGGTAATTTGGGAACTGTATTTTTACAAGCCCAAATGCCCAATGGAGATCAAATGGGCAGTGGCCCAATGGTATTTTATTTATAATAAATGGAGTTTTGATTAAAATTAAATGAATTAACAAGAGGAAACATAAAAAGATATAGATTGGAGAATTAGAAAATGAGTGGACCAAATCTACTATTTTTTTTGGTATACAATAAAATAACATAATTTAAATACAGTTTTGATAAATAACAATAAAAGTATGGAAAGGTAATAAATAATTTTTTAATAAGATGAAAAATAAACTAAGTGAAGAAAACATATATTTTCTCATATAATTAGTTAAATTCAAATTAAATTTTTCTTAAAAAACTAAGTGATGTAAAGTAAAATTTAATTTCAATAAAAAAGTATGTAGAGATATAGGATTTTTTTAATATTACAACTGTTAAAATGATGGAACTAGTCAGTTTGGTAATTTTACATGCATGATGAAATCACCAGATGCAAACTATAGTTACTTCAATACATTGCTGAAGCTTGAAGGGATTGAACAAAGGAGCTCAGCTGTGTTCCCTCAAATTTTATTTTATTTTTTGTTCGAAAGTCGAAACTCTTACCTCATGTTAACTAACTGACAGAGTGAAAAGAAAAATAGAGGATCCGTAGTTGAAATGTATGCCAGGAAATCAATTTTTTTTTGGTTATCAATCAGTAAGTGTACAATTTGGGTCTGCAGAAAATAAAAGGTTGGATAAGGATTTCTCTAAAGACTTTAAAATTACAAGTCCAATTTTGTTCCTGTCAACAATGTTGCTGGATTCGTCCGTAGACTGTCTATGTCCACACGGGGATCATAAGAAGCAAAGAAGTCTCTCGAAAATAAGAAACTAACGGTTGCCCTACTTCGAGGAGGGATTCATATGTTTCGAGGAGGAGGTCTGTTGTAACTGCAAGTCTCGATAATGATAGTTTTATTGTACAAATTGCGTAAATCTCAGGACTAGCTATAGTCCAGGGACCAGGATGATGTTTAATACATACATGTTTCTGAGTAAGAAAAAAACAAACAAACTATCATGTTTGGGTCCTGTCTGGTGACCACATAGTGGATTGAGAAGTATAAAACTGATGTGTTTTTTTTTATAAATAATTCGTAGACGTGATTGACAAGTGGTGTGTGCATGTATTGACTAGTAAATTAACTTGTACTGATAACAAGGAACGAGATTTTTCTTCCAAGTAAATAGTGTTTAATACTAGTAGCACAAGTGAAGAGAATATGTATGACTTGTTCTGCCGAAGAAATTCTAGAATTGATTGAAACTGCAGGAGGTCCAGACCGTTGGATCAAAACAACTCTGTTTCTGTTTCAAGTATTACAACTATGGAGGTCATTCTGAGAGAAGTGTTTCCCCCTTTTCCATAGCTGACCTCCTCCCTTATAGAAGAACTTGATTTCTCTTTGTCTAAGATTGGATTGTGCTTGTTAGACTTCTCATTTTCATATGCAGAAGATAATATAATAAGGCCGAACACAACTAATAAAAATTAATCCTGTCGAAAGTCATGCCAGTATGATTTTGTAATAGATGTGCTTTTTTTCTCTCAGTATCTATGCTGGAGTACTTGCATGAGATTGAGTTGGGGTTATTAAAAACAACAGCATTCATTAAACCCAGGAATTGAAATGCAGCACGAAAATTTGATAATATATTGATGAAAATATATTAAACACTACACAAGAGCTGATTAGGAGGGAAATTTAAAAACTAGATTTATCATCTCATTTTAGAGTTCAACTGTAATGTATATTACAAACACCTTCATGAGAAAACAGTTCACTGAACACAAAGAAAAAATGGAATCCATGACCTGGTGAAGAAAAAACACGAGTCAAATCAACTTAGCTAAACAAATAAAAAGAGGTAGAAATATGGTGGTTCCAGCACTGCTAATAAAACCATCCATTTTCGTACGTACTAACTGTCAACGTAGTTCTAAAAATCAGGGATTGCATGAATTAACCACCAAAACATGAAACAACACTGATTGCCCTCCAAAATCCTTTCTTAACCCTTGGATAACGAACGAGCTTCTTGTCATTACCACGATCCGATTGGAATAATGTGGAAGGACCATGTTGATTCTGCCTGTTCCTAAGGCCGACCATAATCTCCTTCTCTGTCTGAGTCTTTGGAGGTATGCCAAGCAATATAAGTAACAAATTTGTATGTCTTTTTGAGCTAGAACTACCTATTGAATCATACTTCTCTAGCTTTCTTTTGGCTGGATATTCCTTCAAATTCTTCGACTTCTGTTTGCCCTCGAATGATACTAACTTCCCACCAAATATGATTTTCTCAGGCGAATACGAGGTTATAGATTTAACATTAGTTTCTAGACCCGTAAAAAACTCAAACAAGTCCTCCTCTTCTTTCGAAAAACACTGATAATTATCATCAGTGGAGTTGTTCTTGTTATATACTACAAAATCACAAAGAGAGAGTGTTTCTTCAGATTCAAGATCATCATCAGGCTTCATAGAGTTTGTTTCTTGGTTCGAATTTTCGTTACTAGACATAATGTCCAGAAAATTTAAAATTTAAGTGGTTTGTGTTAAGGTTGAGAAGACACAAGGATGGATGTGAAATAAATAGGTAATGAAACTGTATATATGCTTGTGCTCACGTTAATTAAGCTTAAGTTTCTTTCCTTGGTATAAACGGTAAATCGTAAGATAAATTGTATCCAAATATAAGCCCTGTTTGGACATCACTTTTTGCCGGAAATAAGCCCTTATTTCCCGACAAAAATAGGTATGTATGTACTTTTTCTGAAAATAAGTAACTTATTTTTTATTTTGAAAATAATATTTGGTTTTAAAATTCTAAAATAAATATTTATCTTTAAAAAATATATGAAAATATGTAAAAAAGAATATGAAATAAATAACTTATTTTAAATTTAAGGAACCCCAAACGGTCACATAATAGTGGGATCAAAAAGTTCCTTTCATTTTATTATTTTATTTAAGAAAGTTTATCATTTAACCGACAAGTCATACAAGATGACCGCGGACATTTAAACAATAAAACTTTAATGTCTGATAAGAAAACACTCATAGTATCAGATCTCATAAAACCTTATTGGTTCCTTTTTCCGTATACCTGAAAATCAAAATAAAGAAATACATAAATTTCAATAATATGATCAACCATTTACTAAAAAATAAGATAAATTAAATTTAAGTTAAATAGTAAAATATTGGGTTTTATATCGAAGTGACCACTGATTTCATTAAAATATCTCATGTGCCTCATCGTTCCTAAAATGGACTCATTCGAACCACTCAAATCAGTATATATATATCATTTCGATAATTTTAAAGAAAAATTTAACCAAAAAATTGATGAAATTTGGTTTGTTTCAAGGTATCCACTTAAATTTGGCATGTTTCGAGATACTCACGTGGCAAATAAATCATTTAATTAGTATTCCGTTAACTTATTTGCTTACTTTTTTATATGTAAATTTAACGGAATGATATATATAAAGTTTTGAGTGATTTAAGTAAGTCTATTTTAAGAACGATGAGTCATTTGAGATATTTTAATGCAATGAGGAGTCATTTTGATATAAAACCGTAAAAGATTAGCTAGCTAGATAGGTACGCGTAGGAAAGATTTTTTGGGTAATTCTAGAAGTAAATAAACTTTCTAGACGTCAAGGGTAAGTTTAATTAGTGTGGCTTAATGTCTTGCTGGTGAAGTAAATAATACTACTCCGTGTATTAGAAACTTCTGTCAGGTTGATTTTTTAAAGGATTTTTTAGGAATATATTTTTGAAATTTACTGGTCCGATATCATAATAATTCCACTCTCTTAAATGAAAAATGAATTAATCACAGTTATAATAATTTGATATTTTAGAGGAATATTATTCAATCAAACTTCTTATTTTGTAAAAAATAAAATAAGATAAAAATTATTTCAATAAATTAAGAAAGGGTCATATTCCTGGCAAATGATTATCATAATCATCTATCCGTTATAATTTTGCACGGATATTATTAACATGAAAAAATTTTGTGAATCCACAAGGGTCATATCATATATCTGTGCACTTTTTCCTCGAATCCTGATATTTTTATTATCTGCGAAAAAAATTATTATATAGATCTTTGTGAATAATCAATCGGTGTGAAGCAACCGTCATTAAAAATCCCTGGGTATATAATTGTAACTCAACATATCTATCGGATATGGCAAAATATCCAAAAATTTAAAAAAATGAGAACCAAATATTATATAACGGATTACAATCACACATATCTAAAAAGCATAATTAAAAAACAAGCAATTAAAATTTATAAATTTCTATTAAGAGATATGCGTAAATTTGTAAAATTTAAAAGTCATAGTTACCAGAAAAATTATTAAAATATATACATCATTCATGGACTTTTCCTTGTATTAATCATCTAGTACTTATCAATTATGTTGCTTTTTGGAGTATTTGTTACCCCACTTTTTTTTTGAATAAATTTGTTACCCCACTTAAAATGTGTTTTGACAAATTAATACTCATGAAAATGACCCGTTTGATAAACCTAAATAGAGAATTACTTAAAATTTATTAGTAATCACAAAATTTTATAAGATAACAATCCTGTATCTAGATTACTTTTTTTGAGTAAGTATTAATTCAATAAAAAAAAGGAATATGACATTTACAAAAATAGTCGCGTCGAACAAATATAAAACATAAACAATAACCGATTAATCCATTCTTTTTGTAGATACAATCACACCATTTGTTGTTGAAAATGATATATTTACATGTACCCATTTCACCATATCCAGTTGAAGTTAATCCAGTTTGAGCTATCGACCATATTTGCAATACCCTAAAAACTTTTATTATTAAATCAAAAACCATACTCTCACACAAATAAAGGAGAGAAACATCAAAACTCTCACCAAGGAGAAACTACAATCAAATTGAGATTGTAAATTAAAACTAAAATTATAAAATAAAAATAAGTTTTAGATTCAAAAAGCAAAATCACAAAAGCAAGAGAAACCACACCCCTCAAAACCGAAGAACCACCAGTTGATCGGAGAAGACAAAAAATCCGGATGCTCTGGTGATTTTTTATCTAAAAAGTTTTATTGAATAATGAAAGAAAATTAAGAGATTGAGATTTTTTAACAGAAAAAATCGGTGAAAGCCTCAATAACTATGTTTGAAAAAGAAGAAAAAGAGTCGGTTCCGGAGAGAATAGATAGAATTAGGGTATAGTAATCCTTTATCTAGATTACTTAAAGTTCAACAAATATAAATTAAATTCAAAGTAAAAAGTGAGTATGATTCGCAGATGACAAGAGGTGGTCGAATTATACATGATACGACTTGTTCAAACTAAATTCAACAAAATCAACCGTCATTATACTCCCACTAACCCCGAGAAGAGACCAGACCAAGACAAAGACGTGAGAAAGAACTTTCACTTGTCTTTTCTTCCATTTATCGCACAAGATTTAGGAAAAAAGTTCAGGGTCACTTTTTAATGATTAGTCGAATGAGAGGAATTCATTGTAGTATTAATTATAATCTTTTTAATATATTTTTCTAAATAAAAATAATTTCCCCCTAAATCCATTTATTGTACACTAGCTTATATCAAAATTCTTTAATGTTTTTAATATTTTTATTTTAATTCTTTTATATGATTTGAATTTATTTTTATTTTATAATAATCATTTAAAATTTATTTAATGTTATATATATATTTTTATAATTTTTCATATACTTTATTTGTATTTGTATTTTAATAAGATAATATTAATATGTTTTTTTAGAGATTTATTTTATTTATAAGATTAATGCGAGAAGTGTTTTAATTAAGAGATTAATGTTTAAAACTTAGATTCAATAATAATTATCCGGTGCAAATGCCAAGCACAACCGACCACCAGAATTTTAATGTTTCGACTGTAATAATATAATAAATAATAGGTTACTTTTCTTTTCAGTTGAAAAAATTACTTTTTAAGAAGACCCATCAATTATTTTATTTCGTAAAGCAATTTTTACATCCTACTGAAATCATTAATATTTATTTTTTCAGATTAATATGATATTAATATTTAATATATTTTTAATTAAGATAATCTAATACAGAGTAATATTTAATTTTTCAGATTAACATAGTATTAATATTTAATAGTTTTAAGCCTGACTCAGCCCTACTTGAAAGATCGGGCTAAACCCGGATTCCCGAGCTTTTCGATCGCGAGTGCATTTTGTTTCGTGTGTTTTCATGTTTTACGTACTGATACTCAATAAAAATATAACATAAAAAAAGTTCCATGTACCTAAATATTAGATACTACAGTATCGTTTTAATGTCTTGTTTTTTGGGTGATTTTAAATAAAAATAAATAAATAATTGAAACTTTTACATTTTTTATGTTAATATAATTTAAATATTAAAAGATAAATATAGTTATTTTATAAATTTTCATAACTTATCATAAAATCAAAAAATAAAAATAAATATTAATTTATTACATTACTTATATTATATATAAAGCTATTTAATTAGACAAATTCAGCGGTCACCCCCACGTAAAATTACAAGATACCAAATTATCGATAATCAGTTAATCACCGTTACACATGACACAACTAATAGTTAACTATTAACCCACCACCCAGTCCGCTAGTAGTAAATCACGTACAACAAAATATAATAGTCTTGCCACAGTTGGGCCAATACCAATATCTATCAAGGATGCGCAAAGTGCGAACCCAGTTATGAGCCCACTTACTCTTAACTTATTTTAAGAAGTAAATATTTACTAGCGTAAAAGCCCGTGAATTAAGATATAACCCCACTATTCAACTAATTAAAATTTTTAAGTTAAATCTTATGATACAAATATTTAAAACTTTTAATAAAAATTAAAAATAATATATATTTGATTGAGTTAGATGTATGGTAATAATTTTTAAGCAAAACTATTTTTAAAACAAATATATATACATAATTTAATATAATACATATACACCCAAATTGTATAGATTCTTCGGTGCTAATGTATTTTCGAATCCCATGATCCCATATGGAATACTCTCATGAGAATACTCGAATATTCACAATCCTAATTTTAATTTTTTAATTTTTAATATTTATCTTCGATCCTACAAAAAATAGTTTTAACTTAAATTGCTCATATTATATACTTATGTTATGTTTATATTTTATATTATTTGATATTTATTTTTTAACACTAACTTTGTTAATTTATATAAATATAATTAATAAATATATAAATAATATATATATATATATTACGTTACTTATACTAAATCAAATTTTAATATTATATTTTATATATTAATATCTATTTAATCCAAATAAGCTGCAATATGATGTATAATATTACATAAAAATATGAAATATAATAGTTAATAAAAATAATAATTGGAAAAAAAGATAAATGTTCATTATATATGATATTATTAATAAATTATATAAGAGAGTTTGGATATGTAATTACACACAAGATAACGAAAACTAATAGCGAGAGATTATAGTAGTAGTATGAATTATCATTATAATATAATGAAAAACTCAAATGAAAAATTAAAATAGGATAAAATTAGAGGTGCTAGTTTATTTGAAATGATTTTTAGAAAATTTAAAAAAAACTATGTATCTTAGTGGTCTAAAACTTTGAATTATAATTGTGATTTACATGTTTTAGCATTAATAACAAATAAGGTTGTTTTTGTTATTTTTTTATTAATTAGGGATATACTGGTAATTTCACGACCATTAAAATGGAACTTTTTACTCTTATGTTCTCATTTAATATATAGTAATAGATTATTAAAAAATATATTCATGTATTTATTTCTGAAAAAGAAAAGATAAACACTCCTATAAAGTGTGAATAGGATTTTTTTTTAAAATATAAGATTATTTAATAATAACTCACACTGAAAACTTTTTGAGTTTTAACTTTTCTCAAATTTATCGATAACTAAAGATATTTTATTAAATTTTTATTGATTAATCAAAATCTCATAGATTCCTGATTATATAAACTTCTAATGTGTAGTTGCACAAATGGCAGATCTGAAATTATATATAAAAGAAAATAAGAGATCATAAAATTGCAATAAAAACTTGAACGGTCGGGAAAAATTAAAATAATGTACAAACGATAATTCCAAAGTAATGCTTAATCTGCTATCTAAATTTCTTATTGTTGGAACCAAACTTCTGCTGGGCCGGGTTGCCTAGAACTTCCTTCGGTCGCCCTCCTGCAAAGAAGAATGCGAGGGATTTGTCCCCCGATCCACCTCCGGCGTGAGAATCAGTTAAATGGTCCCAGGAAATGAGTAAAAAACGTACGAGAGTTTTATGATAATTCTCAGTAGTTAGATGTATAGAAAGTGTGTATCTCCCTTTAGCGTGGGACAACCTTCTCACCTTTATAGTGAAAATATGGCAATGATGCCTACCTTGCTGTAGCCGTCTGTTTTTCCATAGGCGTCAGCTACAATTGTCCCCCACGCGAGATGAGACCACTCGAAATTACGAAGCCGTAATTCTATCATGCAGTGTCGGTCGGCCAGCCGCCTGACGGAGCTTGGGCTTCATTCGGGCTGGGCCTCATTCGGGTTGGGCCTTGGCCCAAAGAGGATGGACCCCCAACATGTCCCCGGACTTCGGGCGAGTGGCTTGTCCGAACCCGAAGCCCAATCGTTCGGTCCGATCCTTCTCCCTCCTTCGGCCCATCTTCGGGAGATACCCTAGAGGCCCTTGGTGGGTCAAAACCGGGAGATGGCGCTTGGGACACGCCTCATAAATAACGACAACTGTCCCTCCTTGAGACGTGAGACATTTAATGTCGGTCGCGCCTTTCCAATAAAAGACAACCATTTTTTCTTTTTTTCTTTTTTCTTTTTTCGAAATCAGACAACGCTTCGCGTTCAAACCATCCCCTATAAAAACCAGGAAGGTAATCGTTTTATTTTTTTACGCCTCTTGTTCTCTTTTGCAAAAAATCCCTTGCTCCTCTTTTCTTCAAGCAGCCCGGCAGTTCCAGGATCTCAAAATCAATTACTCCCGTTGCTCCTCGTCAACTCCAGTACACACAATTAGTAAGTTCTGTACTTCCTTTCTATTATTTTCCGGGTATTTCGTTATGAGGGATGAGTATATTCGATACCTGTGGTGTTTTGCATGCTGGGTACTGCTTTTGTCTGAGTTCCTGGGTAGGAAACGGCCTTTAGGGCCTATACTGCGTTTTAATTTAGCTTGTTTAGGGTTTTAAGAGGCTTTTCTGGGGTTTAAAGATGGTGCGAGGGGTTTCTGGGGCTTGAACATTCTTCGGGATCTTTAAGCTTTAGAACATCCTTCGGTATCCGACCCCGAAAGCTTCCAGACGTAGTTTTATCCCGACCGAATCCGGCCAGCAGTACTCGGCCTGATCTTTGTTTAAAAGTATTTTGATTTTAAAACTGTGCCGAGTACCTGGCTAATTGTCCCTTCCTCGCCGTGTGCAGGGTCATGGATTGGTATTCGGGATACGAGGGAACCTCGTATTCGCCAGAGGATGTCTTTGTTCCTGGCAAGTATCCGGCGGCTAATCTTCAGTCTCATATGACCGAAGCGGATGTCTTAGAGTGTCGGGCGAAGTATGAGATTCTCTCAGATTGGCATGTATATCATGCGAGTGCTCGGGAGAGAATCTACTTCGCCCCTGAGGTGGTCGAAGAATACGGGGGTATTGCCGCAGGAGTTTCCGAAGCGGCTTTTAGGTGTGGCTTCCGGGTCCCCGTCCTGCCCTTGGTGAGGAGGCTTTTTAAGCAGATGGGCATCGCCTTGGGTCAGTTGGACCCCAACAGTTTCATTCATATGAACTGTTTTCAACACCGGTGCATGCAGACCGGAGTCTTTCCCAGCACCCGCCTCTTCTGGTTTCATTACGACTTCCGGAAGAATCCGAAGAGTGCAGGGTTTTACACCATCGCCCGAAGGAGTGGTCGAGCCGACTGGTGTGCCACAAACTCAAACAATAAGGGTAGCCACGACCACTTCTTCTTCTTGAGTGGCCTTAAGATAGCCGATCTTGCCATCTGGCGGGAGGTTGATCCTGAGGTTCTCAAGATGCCAACCATGTCCGAAGACGAGATGCATAACTACCGGCTTCTGGCGGGGTTCTCAACACCGAAGCGAAAGAGGTTGGGGTGGATATGTGCAAGGCGTTTGTTCTTCCGGCCGATCGGTCGACTCTGTCTTCGGTCGGGGCCGTGTCTGCTTGCACGGAGATGCTCGGCCACCTTTCTCTGGTATGCTCTGATTTAGTTTCATTTTTTTTTTGGGCGATAGTAACTTGGTCTTATGCTTGCTTCAGGGGGTTACTTGGGGTGCTTCGGTGTTGGAGAAGGTGCAGGACTTGCAGCACCAACTCCAGAGCGTAGATGCCCTGAAGACCCGAGCTTCTACTGCCGAAGAAAAGCTCGGGAAAGCCGAAGAGAGAGCCTCGGCGGCAGAGATGGCTCAGGGCGAAGCCGAGAAGGAGGTGGATCGGCTGAGGATCCTTCTGGAAAAGAGGACCGGCCAGGTTCGGGAAGCTCGCAAGGAGCGAAGGAAAGGGAAGAAGCTGCTGGAGCTTACCGAGGATCGCTGCTTTGCTATGGGTTATGATGAGGCCATCAGAAAAGCAGCTGAGGTTAAGTTAGATCACTTACTCCTTCTAGAAGAGGGCATGTCTGACCCGGTCGGGCGTGTGGATGCTGATGAGGCTCCGGTGGTTAGCTCCGGCCCAGACTCCGACCTTTCCGATTGATTTTCATTTTTATAATTTGTAATTTGAATGATTGCCTTCGGGCTTATTGTATATTCTGATTTTAATTATGAATCTTCGGGTTAAATTTTCCCTTGTCATAATTGTATGTTTCTTTATGCTTCTTCGGTTTTTTATTACCTTAGCATAGTTGCCTTCTGATCTCAGCTTCTTCGGCTTATTTTATTGCCTTGGCCTAATTTTGGACATGCATTTTTAGTGTTTGGCTACCGTAGCATGCTATCTTATGCATCTTCGGTATTTCATTACCATAGCATGTTTATCTTTATGCATCTTCGGTATTTTATTACCATAGCGTATTTATCTTTATGCATCTTCGGTATTTTATTACCATAGCATAATTATCGTGTTTCCCCAAGTTTGTTGAGTTTGATTGGCCTTGGTCGGAATTGGGGTTTTTTTTTACCTTTCAATTCTGAGCGAGTGGCGATTAATCTTAATAAATCTTAAGAAAAAGAATGGTCGAAGGACCTATCTTCTTCGGGATGCTCCCTAGATAGGTGCTTCGGTATAATAATAATAAAATATATGCAAAAATTTGTTCCATTATCGTCCAAGTAATGAATACATAATGATGGAAATGCACTTACAAAAATACCATAGGAAATAATCCTACTGGTAATACTTCCGGAGGCGAATAGCGTGCCATGTATTCTTGATTGGTTTTCCTTCAAGGTCAGCTAATTTGTAGGTTCCCGGATGAACGACCTCAATAATAGTGTAGGGTCCCTCCCAATTCGGTTGTAGCTTTCCTTATTTTGTTGGCATTGAAGTTGCCAATTCTCTAAGTACTAGGTCTCCTATCCCGAAGGACCTCTTTTTGATACCCGAGTCATATTACTGAGCCGCTTGTAGTTGATACTTAACATTCCTCATATGTGCAGCTTTTCTTTCTTCTTCAAGTAGGTCCACGTTAGCCCTTAGACCGAACTCATTCTGTTCCACGTTGAATACTTCAGACCTGTAGGTTTCCAGACCGACCTCGGCTGGAAGAAGTGCATCTGTCCCGAATGCCAATCTGAAAGGAGTTTCTCCGGTAGAGGACCTCGGTGTTGTTCGGTATGCCCATAGAACCCACGGCAATTCTTCTGCCCATAGTCCTTTAGCTTCGCCCAGTCTTTTCTTTACTCCATCAAAAATGATTTTATTTGCAGCCTCGATTGCCCCATTTCCTTGCGGGTGTCCAACCGAACTGAATTTCTGTTCGATACCGAAATGATGTAGAAATTTCCTGAACTTGTTTCCAATGAACTGTGTTCCGTTGTCTGACACGCAAACCTTTGGGATACCGAACCTCAAGATGATCTGCTCCAGTATGAACTTCTTGGCAGCTTCTTCAGTAATGGTGGCCAAAAGGCGAGCTTCTACCCACTTTGTCATGTAGTCAATTGCCACAATGCAGTATTTTGCCTGCTTGGTGCTGGTGGGCAAAATTCCAACGATATCTACGGCCCACATGGCGAAAGGTATCGGGCTGAGTACCGAAGCCATTTCTTCAGGGGGGCTGCTTTGGAATGGTACTGAAAAGCTGGCACTGGCGACACTTCTTTGCATATTCCTTCGCATCCGCTCGCAAAGTCGACCAAAAGAAGCCCTGCCTTAGTATCTTGAAGGTAAGGGACCTACCGGCAAGATGTTCCCCGCAGATTCCTTCGTGCACAGTTTCTAGTGCCATTCTCTGTTCTTCCGGGCCCAAACACCGCAGGAGGGGTTCGGTCGCTGACCTTCGGTAAAGTTTTCCTCCGATGATTGTGTAGCTTGCTGCCCGATATCTTATTTTCTGTGCCCCAGCCCGATCAAGGGGCAAAGTTCCCTTCTCCAGGAATGCCCTGATTGGAGTCATCCAATTTACTTCTTGGTGAGTCTCCATGCACTGCCTTTTGTCAACTGAAGGGGTTGCTACTTCGGTCAGATAGATCGACCCTGTGAGCTGTCGAGTTTCCGTCGAAGCCAACCGAGAAAGAGCATCGGCTCGGCTGTTGTTCTCCCTCGCTACTTGGCTTAGCTCAAAGGTTTCAAATTGGCTGGATCTTTCTTTCTCCGAACATGGCTTTCTCCACTCTCCGAAGCCTGTTCCTAACATGAGATCGATCTTCATCTTCTAATTCAGAAGATATGGTGACTCTAGACCTGGTTCTCCTTGATTGTGACTCGGAATCCGAAGATTCGTCTTCGTCATGAGTCATTTTGCCTTTTCGGGACTCGCTCTCTAGACGCGTGTCTTCGGCTTCCAAAGCCTCGCGCAGTGCCTTTTCCTCCAACTCAATCTCCTCCCTCTGGAGCCTGAGTGCCTTTAGTCTCATGGCATCAGCCTCCTTCCTTCTTGCTCTTAGTTCGGCCTCCTTCTCCGCCTGTCGGTCCGTTACTTGTGCTTTTCCTTTTCTAGCCTTTTCTTCTCTTAGCTTTTTCAAAAGCTCCTTTTCTTCAGGAGTTGGTATGAACCTCCCTTCGGCTTCAGACTCGAAATCCAGAGCGCGGGGTGTCACCAGTGAAGCCTGGTGTGATTCGTGGGCTTGCTCCAAATAGCCCAGTGGTCGATCTTCATCTACACGTTCCATACTAGGTAAAATATCACAAGAACCTACCAGTACGTTCCCACAGACGGCGCCAAATGTTGGAACCAAACTTCTGCTGGGCCGGGTTGCCTAGAACTTCCTTCGGTCTCCCTCCAGCAAAGAAGAATGTGAGGGATTTGTCCCCCGATCCACCTCCGGCATGAGAATCAGTTAAATGGTCCCAGGAAATGAGTAAAAAACGTACGAGAGCTTTATGATAATTCTCAGTAGTTAGACGTATAGAAAGTGTGTATCTCCCTTTAGCGTGGGACAACCTTCTCACCTTTATAGTGAAAATATGGCAATGATGCCTACCTTGCTGTAGCCGTCTGTTTTTCCATAGGCGTCAGCTACAATTGTCCCCCACGCGAGATGGGACCACTCGAAATTACGGAGCCGTAATTCTGTCATGCAGTGTCGGTCGGCCAGCCGCCTGACGGAGCTTGGGCTTCATTCGGGCTGGGCCTCATTCGGGTTGGGCCTTGGCCCAAAGAGGATGGACCCCCAACACTTATAATTACAGAATTACTTACACTTAAGTGGGTAGCCCCAAAAAAAACCTTACACTTAAGGGATGGTATTAGAAAAGAACAAACCAACCATAGTTACAACTTTTTTGATTGTAAATGACAATATACTTAATTATTAATTATTGTATCTATAATCCATAATATAATAAAATTATGGACAATATTGACTATATTAATTAATATATACTCTTAGTTAAGAAATAATCTTAACAGATCATAATTTAGTTTAATTATACACACACCTACTCAGACACCAGCTAGACAGTTGTATAGTAAATTCACATAATGTTATAATGCGAACCACATGTCCTACCTTATCACCTTATTATTATTCGTTTTCCTTTATCTATTGTACGTATATAATCATTCTAATACAGGTCTACAACAGCCCGCGCGGTAGGGCTTAATGCAAGATACAGACAGATTAAGACTCTTATTATCGTATATTATGATTATTAATTATTAATAATTTATCATACATCTAGAAGCAATAAACATATATACACATCAACTACTTCCACATTACAAAATTAATTATAATTTGTTCAACTTGACTAATGACTACACACCCATACGATATATAAGTTCCACTCAAAGATTCTACAAACAACAACAAACAAGTCTTTCTAGCTTGATCATGAATACAACTAAGAAAATATGTTCTTTTGATCAAGACCAAACACTTGATATGCATGCAAAGCCTAAGGTGCAAAAATCAGGAGATTGTATAGGTGTTGTTGATCATGATGAAGCTGATGAAGACATCCTCTCTCTCTGTGATCTTCCTGTCAGTTGCAAAAACAAGCAAACTTCTCAACATCTTGATCATGCTGAAAAAATTGTTTCAAGCAATATTGAATCACATCCATCTCCGAACGAGAATCAAGAAAATTTATTCGAGTTTTTCAGTGAAGAATGGAATGTAGTTAGTACCACTACATCCCCTAAAATTACAATTAGTAAGCCTGTCATTCCATTCCCATCTCCTCAAGCAGATGATGAAGATCTCGTTTTTCATCGAAAAAACATACCAAGCTCGAAACCTCCAAACCCCAGAACAAAAAATGCTGCCCTCCTCCCTAGACCTACTCCACATCCTAAACGAAGCAACAGCACACGTATGGTTCCTCTAAGACCTAACCAACCATTAATTACGAAATCGAAAAGTTACAGTTCAGGCACTTCTAAATCAATTGAGGATCAACACAAGGTATCGGCTTCTCCTGCGAAATCCAAGTTGTTACTCGTATTATTTGGCCCACCACCTAAGGTACCAACAGGTCAAACAATGAATGATATTAAAATTCGACAGAGTCGTCATGCCCCATCAACATTCTTCCCTTCAAACAGCGGTGGCGGTGGTGGTGGTTGCCGTGATGATCAAGATGCGGTGACACTAGGTCGGAGGACAAGTGAGAACAGAATGTGGAGGTTCATCAAAGCAGTAACTTGTGTAAGAAGTCACCATCGCGAAACGTTGTCGTTTGACGAATAGGGCAGAGAGTTTAAATTAATGAATGAGATGTTTCACATGTATTTTCCGCATGAATGTGATGTGCATGCATGCCAAGATTGACTCTATACATATATATGTATTATATCTGTAGTATATCCAAGTTGTGTGTTTACTGTTTACTGTTTATCGATTATTATATTTGTTACATCCGCAGCCTGCTGAATAATTAAACTTATTAAATTTTGTAGTTGACCACAATAGTGTAGTACTGTTTATGGGTGCTCCTATAGGTTTTAACATATATATATATATATATATATATATATATATATATATATATATATATATATATATATATATATATATATAGGGTCCTGCTCAAATAGAAAATAACTTAGAATAGAAAATAGAAAATAAGATCTACACCACATATTCAATCTAATCTAATGGCAAGGGGAGCATCCACACACAAATCAAATACACCCTCATACACCCAATCCCACATAATCTCTCCGTTTTTAATTTGATTTTTCCCGTTAATTAGTGAACTTTTTTTCAAATCTAACTTCACCACATTTTTCTCCATCTTCCAACAATCAGTTTGCATACCATATGTGATATATTCCGGTGACTTTTATTTTTTCGACGATTTCCATTATTTTTTGTGAACCCAGGATATATATTTTAGTGATTTCTGTAATACAAATTAGTGATTTCTATAATACAAATTAGTGGTTTCTGTAATATAATTTAGTGATTGAAGTTTGAATCTGATAAGTGACGAATTTATTTTATTTATAAATTATATTTGCCGAAATATAGCACATATGGTATGAAAACTGATTGTTGGGAGATGAAAAAAAATGTGGTGAAGTTAGATTTGAAAAAAACTTTGCCAATTGACGGGAAAAATCAAATTAAAAACGGAGGAGAATAGATGGGATTGTGTGTGTGAGGGTGTATATAATTTGTGTGGGGGTGCGGCAGGTATAATGATAAGGTTTTCTATTTCTCATTTAAGCTATTTTCTATTTGAGCAGGACCCTATATATATATATATATATATATATATATATATATATATATATAATATAGGTTTCAATATATATAATACATAGGCAAAAATAAAATTTATAAGAAACGATTAATTGAAATATATATATGTTTTGCATTGGATATTGCAATATATTATAAATAAAATATAATACAGCATATATATGTTTTACAATCAGTACACATTCCATAAAATTTTCCCCACCAACCAGCATTGGACCAGTATCAACTCCTGCTCTATCTCCCTCAATTTATCAACTGTTAAGTTACCAGTTCTCCTAAAACCTCAAGGTGTTAGGAGACTGACTTACCAGGATCTTATATTGTATTCTAACAAGCCTTTCGTGTTCATAATTAATTATGAGAAAGACTCCTGTCAACTGGAGCTCTGATACCATGTTAAGTTACCAGTTCTCCTAAAACCTCAAGATGTTAGGAGACTGACTTATCAGGATCTTATATTGTATTCTAACATCAACCTGTCTAAACATAACACCTTGTTTCACCTGTCCCGGCCTCCATATCTTCATCATCAGTCTTCTTCTAACCCGTACGTTCTGATAACATGGTCCCAGATAATTATCCTTGTTAATATCCTGATTAATAGCATCATAAAACATCACAGAAATCAAGATCATCGATCAGCATTCAACAGAATATGAGAAATCGTCTTTTTAACAGGAATTTTGTCACGCGTCCTCATTCTCATAACGTTTTCTCAAGGCGTCTTAAGCTAATATGAGACTCTAAGTCAAATATCATAAGAGTTCTTTTAATTTTTATGTAATAAAATAATATAATCTTTTACTAAAGTTAGTGTGTTTAGGTTTTTTATATAAAAAGTTATATTGAATGTATATTAGTATTTTATTATTTATATAATATAATTAATTTATTTGATATTTTAAAAAATATAGTATAGTTGTTTTAATAAATTTAATTATATAATCAACATTATTGATTCTTTAGCTATTTTACACATAAGTAATAAAATTTACATAATTAATTTTTTTAAAAAAATCAAATGAATGTAAGATATTATTAATTCATATTTATTAATAAAGTGATACATATATTTTAGGTATTTTTACTTTAAATGAATAACTGGAAGATAAAAAATAATTTAACTAAAAGAAAGAAGTAGTTTATAAAAAAATATAAGGATACGTTTAAAATAGAGCTCTACCTCAAGAAAAATGTTAATTTTTGTTTTAAAACAGAACTTTTACATAGATAAAATTATCTTAATAAGATGTTATAATAATATTTGTTTTTATCATGTTCACAATTTATAAAGTAAAATTTATTTTGAATTATCTCATTAGTGTTACTAGTAATACTTTTGAAAAATAGTTCTATGATCATTTGGATTTTTATATATTTATAATTTATTATATTATATTTTATTTTATTTTCAAATAATTATATATATAAATATATATTATAAAATTTTGGGTCCGTTGAAGTTGGATTAATGCTTAAGCCGATCTTGCGTGTTTTCTTCTAATTTCTTGAACTGGATTATGATTATGATTTATGATGGTTCATCGTGTAAGTACTAGACTCTAATTGTGAACATTCTTGCCCCGGAAACATGAATTTTTCATCAATCTATTCGATTTTTAATCGATATTCTAAAAAAATTACTTTTTGACTTGATTTCCACATAATCGAACCGGGATCCGTCCATTTAACAATTAATTAACTCATTAATCGAATTAGTTGCCAACTTTTAGAACAATGATATTTTGTCTAAAGAATAAATTTTTTAAGGAAAAAAATCATGTTTTATATACTAAAAAGTAAAAACACTTATGTATTTTGGATA
Organism: Oenanthe sinensis; assembly: GCA_028671895.1. Lineage (NCBI taxonomy): Eukaryota > Viridiplantae > Streptophyta > Magnoliopsida > Apiales > Apiaceae > Oenanthe > Oenanthe sinensis. The sequence continues at coordinate 8,766,749 of CM053811.1, read as the reverse complement.
AATAAATATATATGAATTGTTTTTGATAGATGTAACGGAAATGTAACATCCCACATCTAATACAAAAAATATGTTTGGACCTTTTATAAAAACAAGTCAATTATTAATATATATTAAATATTGCTAGTTTTTATAAGTCGACATGTGGTGGGTTGTTGGCCCAGTACATGTTCCGTCGTGGACTTGTATTGTTATAAATGGTATCAGAGCCATACCCGGCTGAAAATGCTACGACACTGTCCCGGGATAAGTTTGTAGGCTCGACGAGAACGTTGACCCAATAAGATGATATATTTTTAACATCCCACATCGAATAGAAAGAGTATGTTTGAGGCTTTTATAAGAACAAGTCAATAACTACTGTATACGAAAAATTGCTAACTTTTATGGGCCGACCTCTATATGTTCAGTTGTGGGTTTAAGTTGTTATAGGAAAGATGGTCAATCTTGGATAAAGTGGTTTTTTTATAAAATTTTATCCGTATCTAATTTTTTTTTATAATAATTTATATATTTAATTTTATATATTTAATTTTATGTAAAAGGTAAAATTATAACAATAATTAGTTCATCCGATAAATTCTACCGATCAAACTCTAATAAAAGTTTTAAAAGATAATTTTCATTAAAACGAATAAATTATAACACACTACATTCTTATATTGGTTTTACCATTAAAACAACCAACAAAAAACGTGATATATAAGAAAAAAGTGGTATATGAGCAATTTTTTCATGGACTACAAAGGAATATAGAATTTTTTTTAAAAATGTAGAGCATTATCCACTCTTGTGGAATAAATTAAAAATAGTAAAATTTACGAAAGAAAAGCAGAAAATGAACTACCAGTTGACTATCTTTTGTGGAAAAACACTCTTAATGGTTGAAGGCTTGAAGGCCAATATCTTATGTCATAGAGTGACGAAGACAATTATACAAATATATACTTATAACGAAAAAGAGAGCTAAAAGTTTACGAATAGAGATAAAGGTCGTTTGGTTCGGGATTTCTGGAATGAGTTATGAGTTTAGAATGGATAAAATTCATATATGGTGTTTGTTTCAATTTTTTTAAATTTCAACCTCATATCTCAAACACACAAGGTATGAGTTTTTGATACTCAAAGGGGAGGTGGATATGAGGGAAGAATATGTGTATCAAATTTAATATTATTGTTTTGTTATTGATAATTAACATTATTAATAATCAAATAATAATAATATATATACAATCAAGCATTACTAATAATAATAAAAATTATTTATATAATAAAGTAAATTTATCTAACTATTAATTTACTAATATTTTATATTAAATAATTTCATTCAAGAACTAAAGCAAACACATGATATCAATAATGAAATTTCATCATAACCTGATTCCTGGTATCAAACTCATACCTCTTTATGAACCAAACGATCCCATAAATAATTAAGAACATAAATGGTGTAGCATTTCTAGTTTTAATTACCACTTAGTTCTTAATTTCACAACACTGTTCCTTTTCTTAGAATAATATAAGATCCTGGTAAGTCATTATCCTGAGATTTTATAAGAGCTCATTACTCAACATAGTATCAAAGCAAAGGGCTCAAGAGTTCAACTCCCTACCACCCCCAATATTCTCACAATTTATAATGGATATGAAGACAAAATTATGCCAAAAAATGGGTGTCAATGGTCCACTTTTTAATCCAAGAATGAGATTTCTAGTGAGGGAAAATAATAAAATATGATATAAGATTCATTTGAGACCTTTCTCTAACACCTTAAGATTCAGATGAGCTGGTTACTTAACATTCTATCGGGGTCAAAGGTTTGACTCTCTGTCACCCTTAATACTCTCATAATTTATTATGAACACGAAAGACTTGTTATTGACTTATTGCCCCAAAGATGACACCCTTAATATTCTCATAATTTATTATCAACACAAAATGCTTGTTATTGACTTATTGCCCCAAAGATGGGCACCCGTTTCATAAATAGTTTATCTCAAGGTAATTGTGATAAAAGAGAATTGAGTATTTTAACTCTCTATATATACTCCATCCGTTCTTATTTAGATGTCCACATTATTTTTAGTGCAGTCAAAATGACTTATCTATGACTGTAATTTAAAAATACTATATAATTGAAAAACAATACTATTTTATATTATTGAAATATATATAATTACTTTAAGATATATTTTTTAGTTTTCTGAAATTATAAAAGAATAATTTTAAATTTTCATTCAAATATTAGTCAATTTGACTCCAAAAAAATCAAAATTGACATTTAAAAAAGGACGGAGGGAGTACATTATAGTTTTTTGTATGTAGGATTTCAAAATTGTAATTTAAAATTTTACATATGTTTAATAAGGGTTTTATTCGATAGAATACTTTATATTAATTTTAGACCTATATGTTATGTATTATATTTTTCTACACTAATTTTGTAATATGTTATAAGTAGAATATAATACATGATATATAGGTATGCAATTAATACTTTAATTAAGAGTAGACAACTAAACTTTTTCCTATTCTAAAATATGCAGGATATTTATATATAAGATTAGGAGGCGTAAGATACATCTTATGTAAGTTATCTGAGATATACTTACATAAGTTATCTGAGATATATAGGATTTTATATGTAAATATGGGAGGGGTATTTTTATAAAATCAGAACTTACTTAAAGTTTTACCAATATATTATTATTTTATACTAAAATCTTAGAAAATTACCTTATATATATATTAAATTCAAAACTTCAATACCATCTTTTACCTTCACATATATATGATGCAAATGTTTTCATATTAAATAAATTTTATTATATTTGGAATGAATTGAGTAAAAAACAAGAAATAAAAAGAGAAATGGAACTGTTATTTGACTATCTTTTATGTTGTAACTCTAAGATGGTTTTAAATTCAAAACTTTACCTCACACAATCACTGAAGGTAGTTCATCTTCACAACCATAAAAACTTTGAAAGTTTATATATATATATATATATATATATATATATATATATATATATATATATATATATATATATATATATATATATATGAGAAAAAGTCCTCTAAGGTTGGGCATGTTGGGCTAATTTTTAAATTAAATAACCTTGTGTTAATACATTACCTTAGAAAATTTTTCTGAGGTTAACTTTAGGATCCCTGATATATATATATATATATATATATATATATATATATATATATATATATATATATATATATATATATATATATATATATATATATATTAAATTCAAAACTTCAATACTATCTTTTTCCTTCACATATATATGATGCAAATATTTTCATATTAAATAAATTTTATTATATTTGGAATGAATCGAGTAAAAAACAAGAAAGAAAATAAGAAATGGAACTGTTATTTGACTATCTTATATGTTGTAACTCTATGATGAATTGAAATTCAAAACCTTACCTCACACAATCACTGAAGATAGTTCATCTCCACAACCATAAAAACTTTGAAAGTTTATATACAAACAAATAACCCATTAAATACCCATAAATTCTTAATTCTCCAACTACTAAACTATTAATTTCAACATATTTATTATTGAATATGAACTACTATCCTCATAGTATAAATTCTCATCTTTTTCAATGTCAAGTTGCAATATTGAATACATTCTGGATGCAAAAATACTAATTTCACATGGCATATACTTGTGAAAATATTCGCTTCGGTAGCTTTGAAGAACCCATTTCAGTTACTAGCAATCGATATGATATGACTAACACTGTTGACACACTTCAAAACAACTTTTTTCATGGTTGCACATTCGAAAATCCATCCCCAAACATATTATTTGGCTCCTTATCCCAAAGTCACACCATACCATGTCAGATTCCAATCAATGCACCACCTCACGTCCAATCTCCATCCTCGAACACCGCATTATGCTCATTTTCCACTGGCCAACATAACAACGGGGATCGTAATTCTCCTTTAAGGACTTCTTATCTTGGAGTCCATGCACGGTCTAGTGATCTCCCAATCACTTTATGTCCGACTTTTCAACAAAAAAATGTTGGTGGAGTAGATAGTCTCGTATCCCTTCCAAGGTCTGATAGCTTTCCTATCACATATACTCGGATAGAGAAAAATAATCATTCCTCTTCTAATGGATCCCCAGAAATTTGGGTTGGGATAAATCACACCAAATCATCACTACCTAGCGGTCACAATGATCACGGGATCAATAATAAATCAAGAAAGCGTGGCAGGTCCATTAAAATGATGCACGGATCATCCTCGGGAAACCAACGTAAAAAACGAGTTCTGTTTAGGTTCAACATTTGGACATATGAAGAACAAAGAATCATGGATCGAGAACTAGAAAAGTAAGTTTCATTTTTTTGCTATTTGGTACTTGCATTTATATATGAACTTTATTTTTTGGACTATAATTACAAAAGACTTTCATGATTTTACAATTTTAATTAATTTTAAGAAATTTCTTCTTCTGAGTCTTGTTATATTTATTATATGATCATAGTATTCTTCTATAATCATTTTAACAAAATGGTTTAAAGACTGTAGTTGAACACTTTTTTATATTTTCGTAGTTGTTATTGTACTATTCATCACTAAGTTCGTTTAGAGGTTATAACTGTGTTGATGTTCATATACTCATCATATCTCATGTTCGCACTCTGCAAAATTATTACATAATGATTCGTGGACATTTATCTTGCAGGTGCACCCCTTCATCAATTCTAGATACTTGCAAAATGATAGCAATATTTTTACCCGAGAAATCGATCCGCGATGTAGCAATGTACATAAAATGGTTGATTGTAAGTCATATTTTAGTTAATCTTGATTTGTGTGATAAAGATTCTTAATATATTTATTCTCTTTTGAAGCTTCTTGATATCCTTTCATCAATTTCGAGTCATATTACTTTTCTTATATCTTAAACATATCATTTCATATTTATTTATTTTAATTTTTTTACTTTAAAGATTAAGGGATGAGATGTGTTCATTCTAATAAACAGTTGTTAATATACAAGTTTCTAATTAACTTCAATGTAATTTATCGCGCATTGCGCGATAAATTATATTTTCTCAACTATCTTTCTCGTGACATTTTGAAGACTCAATTTGCAATATTAACACCTTTTCCAAAATTTCAACTTATTAGAATATATTTTCTAGGTAAGATTTTTAACACTTTGGCACTTTATCCATATAAATGCACATGAACTCAAACTAAATAATAGTGTATCCCCACCCTTCAAGTATGTTCTTTAAGAAATTGTTTTGTCTGCAGATATATAAATCTTGAGTTTGATTATTTCTATTCTCATTATTATATTTTCTTCATGCAGAACCATGGAAAGGTGGAAGACATCTGGGACTGGGACGATAATTCACCTCGAAGAGATTTACGGGATTATACGTTCTATTTACCAGATAACCCTAATGATCCAGATTTTATGAATATTCGGTAAGTGATCTTTAACATCATATATACTTGCTTATCATTAATTATGATTTTTTTATTATATAAAGGAACAATATTAATATTCTTAATCAAACTTGACCATATAGTATAATTTAAAATTTATGGAAAAGACATTGTATTCACAAATTAAACGTCTATAGCCTTTTAAGTTCTTCACATAATTAAATTAGTTTAAAATATTTTATTTTATTACTATTTAATTATCAAATTTTTATTCATCCCGATTCTTGATTTGTACTCTACTATTATATCAGGAAGATGCTGAATCGGGGTGTCGAGGATAGCAGGGGCTGAAGCTTGGGATTTGTAGCTGGTGCCACCAATTTCAACTTTGATATATATATATATATATATATATATATATATATATATATATATATATATATAATGATATTTCTATTCTGATTATGTAATAATAAGATGATGACATCTTTATATATGTAAGCTAAATCGCTAATAAGGCTCGAAGAGTTGGCTTTTGAACTACCAAGTTTTATGAACATGTACTCCATAGTACCTATTAATAATTCTGAAATACAATAATATTATATAAACAAACATGGGTGCATGAGATTCATTTTGTTTAGAAGTTTTTGTTAATAAATTTATTTTTTAGAGTTATCTGATGTGATAAAGTAATGTAGTTAATCATCTGCAACTTCTTACTTATATGATATAAGATAGTTCGATGTTCACTCCATAAGCATCAACACAGACTTCCAAGTGCTGGATGCTCAATGTTATTGATCTTTAACAAAAAACTCACAAAAAACCTGCTATGGTATTATTTTAACCATGCCCTTCTTGAGTAATCGAAGTTTAATTTCCGTTTCAAATTTGATTATCTTAATTGGTACTTAATTCCACATTCACATTTCCTAGTTGTAGTATATATAGTTAATTATAACTATTGATACATATGTTGATTATATATAAACATTTCTAAATAAGTTAAGAATCTTAATTTGAGTATGTATATATCTTATTTATGATAATTAATATGTTTTATTTTGATGCAAATATTTATTGAGGAAATATTTTTATTCAAGATAAAAAATAGAATACTCGTCATAAATAAGATTTGAAGTAGATTAAAATTAGAATATTTGTGATACCTATAAATATAGATATTTGTAGGGTTTTTTAAGAGAGTAAACAGAATGGTGTGAGAGATATACAAGAGAGAGTTTTTGCGTCAAAGTGAGGTGATTGTATTCAAGAGTGTTGAGTGAGGAGCGACTCAATTCTTATATTACTTTCATATTTAGTGGATTGATGGTTTTACAATCTCTTGAGGGGTTTACACTTTAAATTGTTATGTTCTTTATTTTCGTGTTTGTTATGTATTTGATTAACGAGAATCTATAATGAATGTGATCCTAATAAATCTATCATCATGCATCAAAATCACTCGAACGAAGAAGACGCATAACAATTTCCCTTTACCAATGGTTATCTTTAGGTTTATGAAGAAAGCTTCGATCTGAAAACGAAAATAGAAGCCTTCTCAGTTGTGATTACTCTAAGGGAGATCATCACACGTCTTCGTCGTTGGATGGACAAACTCGTCATTTTTAGTTCTTTAGAGAAGAATGGAGTAACCCAATATTATCTCAAGCAGACAATATTCTCTTTTGTGGGAAGGTCATTGTAAAAAAGGTTATAAATAATATGATATTTCTAAAAATAACATAAGCATATGAAAATCTCCAATTTACATACACAAAGAGATTGATGGAACTTTAAATCAAGAACTATGAAATACATGATGAAAAAGTAAACGCATGAATAAATAAATTGGTTTTTTGTTTAATCTATCATTTATGTATAAAACTCAATGGGTAGTGGCGTAAAAAATCATAAAAATTATACAATCTTGAAATCCCCAACTAGTCAAGGGTGATTAATGTACATAAAAAAATGTTGCATCAGTCACGTGTTGTCTTTAATCACATGTTGTCTCTAAAAAGAGTATGAGCGACAAAAGCGAAGTCTCGGGAGCAATCACATGGTCTATTCCTCAGTGACATGGTGAATTCTGATCGATTGTAAATTGGGGTGGTGGACCAAAAATTCTCCGATATTGGACTAAATATTTGAGATTAAATTGCTTCAAATCTACATTTATAAACACACTTACTCTAATATCGCCAAATTATATAAAATTGAAATGAGAGATGATAACCTGAATCTAGAATTCAGTATATATAGTGATTCCGTGAGTAGGCAAGACAAAAGTTATCGACAATATACTCCCTCTCTTTTTATATATAGGTCTTTTAAAAGATTTGCACGGGTATTAAGAAAGCATTTAATAACACACATATATTAATATATATTTTATGAGTTTATGACTTTCACTCTTTCTAAATAGTTGTATCTTATAAATTGCGAATCCGTATTTGAAATTTTTAATTTCATAATCATATTTTCTTTATTTATAATTTTTGAATATATATTATTAAATATTATCCATAAAATTCATTTTAAGCGCACAAATTTGTCTTTATTTTTTTTTATAAATTAACCTGTATATATATATACATGCATGCTAATATAGGTTTCCACATGGCACATAGAAATTTAAATTGATATTTAAATTATTTACAAAATTAAAACACTTAATTACAAATTATTTTTAATATAATATAAGTTGTTACTCTAATTTAAGTATCAAAATTATTCTCTAATATAAATGAAAATTATTAATGTGTATAGTATAAAAATAAAATAGTGAATACGTTTTTCTTAATTCACCAAATTATAAAAATATGCTACTAGCACAATTGATTGACTTCAAATTAAAAAATAATTATTTAATTTTATATTTTATTTAATTAATATTTAGATTTCAATAATTTAGTTAATATGACTAGTATTTTTTTAATAATATTCAAGGTTGTATGTTTGTATATTTTTTGATCGTCAAAATCAATAGTTTATTTTTAAAATAAATTATATTTTATGCTATTGCATGTTAATATGCAAATTATGGTTTTTTAAAATAAGATCAAATTTATTTTTATTTTAAATTCAATACCAATATTGTTTAATGGTTAACTTTTATTCCATATTAGATTAGATTTAGGTGTTTAGAATAAAATTTTTTTGAAGTAAGAATAAAGATTTTATTAAACATTAAGTACCGTACCGTATGTATATGGACCTGAAAAATATAAACAGGGATATTGCTGTTAGAAAATTAAAAACATTGTTTTGGGAGAAGAGAATGACCTATATTTACAAACAAATCTAAAACTCTAAAACAACTTATATATAAAAATCGAGGGAGTATTATTTTTTTAAAATTTTGTGTTCAAGTATAAAGGTTTGAATTCTAATTATTAAATATTTTTCCTCAAAATTCCATATTTGTATTTAAAATATCATTATCCTCAAATTTATAAATCAAAAAGCTTCATTTATAATACCATGATCCTTAAACCTGTTTATCAATCCTCAAATTTAGACACTTTCAGACACTGGTGGATTAAAATTTAAGGCTGCTGGTTCTCTATTCTATATAGATCACCAGCATATATATGTAATTAAAATTAAAACATTTCTTCCATTGCACAATCATATCCTTTTACTCCTTTACAAATTATTACATTTAACAAAACTTCAACATTTATCTAGAGCAGGACAGCCCCATCCCCCATCAATAATTCTCCGAAATGATTGCTTTAATCTTATGATCTTAATTCACAGCTTCGACAGAGTAATCGGTGGCTAGTAGAAAAAGATTATTCTTTCTTCTGGATGTTGCTGCAAATGACTCATCCATATCCAAATCTTCTGGCTTCATTTCATTAGGAAGTTTCCAATCGAAACTGTAAAGTATTTGAGCTAGAGGAAGCTCTACCGTAGCCATACCAAATGAGATTCCAGCACACATTCTCCGACCAGCTCCAAATGGAATGTACTCAAAATTAGCTCCGATATAATCAACTGAACTGTTCTCAAATCTCTCTGGTATAAAACTCTCAGAATCAGTCCAATATTCAGGATCTCTTCCCATCGCCCACGCATTTATAATGACTTTGGTTCCAACAGTAACAGTGTATCCATCTACCTCGCATTCTTTTCTGCATTCTCTTGGGAGTAGTAGTGGAATCGGTGCATGTAAACGCAGGGCTTCTTTGACCACAAGTTTAAGGTAACTCATTTTTTGTATATCTGATTCTTCTATTCTTTCCTTTCCTTCCCCTACTTGTCGGACTTCAGATTGCACCTTTTTCATTACTCGGGGATGTTTCATCAACTCTGACATTGTCCATTCTAGTACTGTCGAAGATGTTTCAGTCCCAGCAGCAAACATGTCCTGCATATATGCATTATACAAAATCATAAAAATTTATTCTTCTATAACTATATTTCGCCTTTAATAATAAGGATTAGGTGAAAAATATGTAAAAGAGTACTAATTAAATTCCTATAAACATTAGAAGTTGAATCACGTAATTAAGTACTAATTACTCTGCAAACTACCTCCCTTAATCTTCAAAAGTTGAACGGAGTATAAGTTAACATAAAACTTACCAAAACGAGGCCTTGGATGTCACCAGATGATATGGGAAATTCAAGGCGCTGACTCTCGTTAATTCTCAAAAGGACATTAAGCAAGTTTTCCTCTTCAGTTCCTTCTTTCCTGTCATTCATCCTTTCTGTGTGCTCCTTGATAATATTTTCAAAGATAACATCAAGCTTTCCCCTCATCTTCTTTAATGCAGGCTTCATCCCCGTAAGTTGGGGAAGAAATTTTACGGAACGAAATAAATCCGCCAGGAAAAAACCCGAAGCCCAATAACTTATTTCTTCAACTAGCTCTATAAGTTCATCTTGGTACTTGCATTTCTCTCCAATTGTGGATCTACAAGTTACGGCATTCGACAGTTTAGAAAACTTGTTACTGATATTAACTGGACATCCTAAGGATGATTTGATGGACTGAATGAGTTTCCACGTCTCGTCCTCGCGAATAAAACGAAAAGATCTTACTTTATCTGAACTCAAGAGTTCCGTTGAACAAATTTTTCGCATTTGTCTCCAGTAATCACCATAGAGAGCGAAGATTATGTCACGACAGTTGGCGAAAATAATTGTGCTTAGTAAAAATTCTGGCCTGTCCGCAAAGCAAAGATCATGAGTTCTTAGTACTTGTTTGGCAACTCTTGGACTTGAAATAACAATTGCAGAAATTTCACCGAGTTGCAGGTGCATCAGAGGTCCATATTTCCCAGACAATTCTCTGAGACCGAGATGCGGAATTTTGCCAGCTACCTGGAATAAGTTTCCCAAGATTGGCAGTTTCCATGGCCCTGGAGGACGATTAGTTTGGGTCTTTCGTTTTGATTTTATAATTAACTGGAATAGGACAAAAATGAAAATGAGCGAAGATATGATAGAGAAGAAGAAGAAGAAAGGGAATTCCATTGATATATAATGCATTCAAAGTGATGAGAAGAAGAGTGTAGCTTATGTAGAATTGTAGATTGTAAAACTAAGAGGGCAAATGGATGTAACAATAATAGAGGACATGCACGCAAATATAATCATACATACAACTCTAACATTGGTCCTCCTTTTATACAACATATGATAATATTATATTGTATTTAAATTATATTTTATATTTTCTATTTTACAAATCTTACTTATCCTATAATTTTTATTTAATATATCATTAAAGTTTATCCTATAATTTTAATTTAATATATCATTAAAATTTATGATAACATTGAAAGTTTGGTAGTCGGTCGATATTTGGGCCGGATAGTTGATTAATTATTGGGCCTAATTTTAAAATATTAATCTTCCAACTAAAATACAATCTCATATTAATCTTCTAACTAAAATATCTCATATTAATCTCCTAAGTAAAATACATCTCTATACAAAACAAACAAAAATTATCCTATTAAAATATATATACAAATAAATTATATAAAAATATATACATATAATATTAAATAAAATTTAAATTATTATTATACAAATACAAATAAATTCAAATTATTAAAAAATATTAAAATAAAAATATTAAAAAACTAAAAAAATTTCTCCGTGCATCGCACATGATATAAGCTAGTATATATATAATTTCATTCAAATGTCATATTTTGAAATTTTTTAAAAGTTTTTCTTTAAAATAAATTATAAATAAGTGGGACTATAGTACTTGCCCTACAGCGCGTGGGGACAGCATATGCTTGTAAATTTTGAGATTATTAAATCTAGTTCATATTATTATATTGATGTTCACACTATAAATATAATACCATTACTGAAATTTAATTTAAACAAAAACTTATTTAGTAAAATACCTTAAAGTTAAAATTTAAATAAAATATAATCATATTTTTTAAAAGTAGGGAGTTCTATATTATAGATATATATTATTTAAATATTTAAATATAATATTTATAGTTAAAAAATAATTTTATCAGTTATAGAAATATTAAAAATTAAAACTCATCATTTCTTATCAAATCACGGTGTGACAGTACCCACTAAAATTTTAGTCGGACACCAGTATCTTGACTTCGCAACCAAGGTAGCCAGTCAAATACGCAGATATTACATTATTACAATTTACAATACAAAATAGCAAATGTATTATTGTTGGACAACTAGCAGCCTATCATCCTAATTATTATAATAATTTAATAATGAAATGTTTCCTAATCAAAGAATGATTTTTTAATATTATTTTTATAAGAAAACTGAAACCTACTTCACATACTTTTTCAAATACATTTTTTTGGATTTGATTCCAAACTAGCAGCCTAATGCCAGTCATACTAAATTTTTATGATATGATAATTTATAATCATTTATGACAAAACGTTTCCAGGTCAAATAATGATTTTTTAATCATTTTTTTAAAAATAATTATGAATTTAGTAGATATATATTTAATATTATAATAAATTATAAATATAGGTGATAAAAGATGTAGTACTATCCACTTCTTCCTTTAATTTATTACAATTTTTATTTTTAATGAATAATATAAATAAATTATATATATATATATAATTCAAGAACCTTAATAGGATTTAGTATTTATGTACTTAAACTATATATATTACAAGCTTATAACCGTGCGAAATAAGGAATAACTAATATTTAAGTAAATTAATTTTTTATTTATATTTTTATTGATATTTAATATAAAATTTTATAATATTAAATATTTATGTTAATATTATATGTTCTCTTATTTTATATAAATCTATTCAACTTAATATAAATATTTTATAATTTCGACCCTTGTTATAATAAATATATAATTGAGTTTAAAAAGTAAAATTTTAGTTTATATATATGTGTGTGTATAGTTAGGGGTTGTATTATAAAAAATAAAATTATATCTAATACATGTATATTTTTTAGATCCGAGACCCTATCAACCAAAACTTTTAATTTTTCAATTATAATAATATAGTATAAATATGGCTTATGATTTATATAGGATATATATGGGTTACTGCATTTTCTAAGTTTAACGGTAATATTAATGAGATTAATTAGTTAAAATAATATAGAGTTAAGATTTGGTGAACTTGTAAATTGTTGTACTCCGATGAAATTATTTATAATGATTGGTTTTGTTTTAAAATTAATATTTTATTATAATATTTATATTCTAATTAGCTATATTCTAATAGTTATACACTTAATTATATTGTAAATAATGCATATGAATATGATCAGCGAGTATTCATGAGGAGTCTTCCGTACGCAAGCAACTAGTATAATTCAAGCTTAGTAGTCAACATTGAATCAAGGGTGTGTTGAGACATTTTTAGTCATCACCGAGGGCTTTTGACAATAACAACCTTTAATAACAGTGCAGACTCTAGCTAGGAAACGCAATAATCAGTGAATATAAACTAGATTTTTTACTATTGTAAGGGTTGTTTGGTTCAAAATAAGGTATAAGGTTGGAATGATGTATGAGGTTAGAATATCAATCCACATTCCATGTGTTTGGTTCAATTCTGCAATGAAAATAATACCCATACCTAATGTAATCAAGAACTATTTTTTTTTTTCAAATTAAATAAATTGTGTAACAATGACATATCCATAGTCCATTAATCGTAGAAGCATCACCTCCGCGGTAGAAATCCCAGAAGCATCACCTCCGCCGTAGAGCGTAGCATGAGCATTTATCCAACCTCTATTATAATACTCATGCATAGAAGAACAAGTGAAAAGAAGTCCAACACTACAATTACAGCGATCTTCGTGATAACATGCACTTTAGACCATCAATAACAAAAGTAGTCCAACAGTGAGCCATAAACAAAAAGATTACAACTCTAAATAATTATCTAAAGATACAATCTTGGCACCTATTATATAAATGGAACCTATCTAACTGGAGTACAAAAAAAATATAATACAAATAGAGCAGGTCTTTCACTCAATTATCTGAAGCTCATGACTAAAAAGTACAAAAATTAATGAAAGATCCAAACATAAAAAAGGAACTTATTTCCCTTGAACATTTACTAAACATCCAGAAAAAGAAACCTATGCAAACATGAAAATAAATCAATTTCTAAAAACTAGAAAATAGATACTCCAATAAAAAACCAATATAGTATTGTTCAATTAAAAAAGAAATTCAAACCGAATATTTAATTTAAAAGATGAACGTAGTTTATAAAATTCAAATTAAAACGATCACTCATTGCAATGCAGTAAGTCAAGCACCACTTCTTTCTTCCAATCATCATCGGGACTTGAAAAGAAAACTTTTATTTGACTTGGGTTGTGTTACGGATCAAAATAAGACGAATTTAATGTGTAGTTATTGCTAGGGTTTGGGAGAGAGCTTCGAGCTTTTATGACTGCGTTAACGTTTCGTGACTGCCTCGGGTCCTCGTTAACTGCCTACGTATCTCAATGGGTGTGAGAATCAAGTCAATAAAAACGTAGTTCTAATGTTGAGGGGTTAGACCCTTTATATAGGCGCACGGAGGCCTTGGAATTAGATTAGGGTTAGGAGACTTGGAGGCCTTGGAGGCCCAGTCTCCTAGCAATAGAGTTGTTCTAACCCTGTAAGAATGAGAGTCCTTGTTGGACTCTTCCCACGTTTGGGTTTCTAGATCCTTCTAGGATGAAGGCCTTCAACAGGCTTATCGGGCCTTTATTAATTAATTACGAAATTAATTAATAACAATAGCTTAACGGGCCTTTAGCTTCAACAGAGCCTGTGGGCTATGCTTACAAATCCAATTGATCCTTGGGTTTATTTCCCTTATTTATTTTAAGGGTCCAAGCCTTTGAACCATATCAGGTTTAATTAATGAAATAATAAATGATATATTTATTATTTTTTCAGGGTTATTTTTACCCATATCATTTGCCCCCAACTTTTGGGAAAACTTCGCGAGTTTTCGTAAAAGTTTTACAAAGGGTTTCAGTGCCTTATCGGGCTTTTGACTTGTTTTAGTCAGTTTTATCTCAATTTTTTTTTTTTTTTTTTTTTGGGCTCAGGCCTTTTTACTCTTAATCTTTTCAAATAATTATTAAATAAATCGGCCCCCAAAGGACTTTATTCGTAGCTAAATTGCCAAAGATGCCTTTTCTGCATTTTCCCCTAAATCGACCTGGATTGAGGTCGATTTCGACTTGGGTGAGGTCGATTCGACCTGGGTTGGAGTCGAACAGGAGTCCAAAAATGCCTGGAGTCGAAATCTATGACTGAGGTTGAATTCGACTCCGATTGGAGTCGATTTAAGGCTCCAAAAAGGCTTGGAGTCGAAATCTGTGACTGAGGTCGATTTCGACTTCGATTGGAGTCGATTTAGACCTCAAACTGTCTTGGAGTCGAAAATTTATTCCCAGGTCGACTTCGACTTCGATTGAAGTCGATTTAGACCTCAAACTGTCTTGAAGTCGAAAATTTATTCCCAGGTCGACTTCGATTTCGATTGAAGTCGATTTAGACCTCAAACTGTCTTGAAGTTGAAATTTTCCTGGGGCCTCATGGCTTGTTATTTTCGACTAGGTTTGAAGTCGAATTAGACTTCAAATTGCCTTGAAGTCGAAATTTTCCTTGGGCCTCATGGCTTGTTATTTTCGACTAGGTTTGAAGTCGAATTAGACTTCAAATTGCCTTGAAGTCGAAATTTTCCTTGGGCCTCATGGCTTGTTACTTTCGACTAGGTTTGAAGTCGAATTAGACTTCAAATTGCCTTGAAGTCGAAATTTTCCTTGGGCCTCATGGCTTGTTATTTTCGACTAGGTTTGGAGTCGAATTAGACTTCAAATAGCCTTGAAGTCGAAATTTTCCTTGGGCCTCATGGCTTGTTACTTTCGACTAGGTTTGAAGTCGAATTAGACTTCAAATAGTCTTGAGGTCGAAATTTTCCTTGGGCCTCACCTTTATTGGGCCTTTATGTCATAGGCCTTCGAGGCTTTCAACATGGTTTGGCGGGCCTTCATGGCTTTTGAGAATTATGGGCCTTGCAGACCCATGTTCTAGATTCTTCTCAGATCATGGATGAAGGACACCTTGGGCCTTGAATCTTGGGCTTTTAAGCCCATTTACTGGCCATACCGGTTGCCATCCCCTCCAACGGTTGAGCGACCTAGAGTCACCTGTCAAAAGGTGAATTTAAACGGTCATATGACCGGCTGGGGTTGTATATATGAGTGGTGTGAGGGGCCTTACTTCTCACACCTCTCATTTCTAACTTCTCAAATTTCTTCTCTATCATAGTTGAGCTCTCAAGCTTCTATTGTTTCCAGTCTTTAGCTTCTTCGAGGATAGTTATAAATTCGAAAATGGCGGATAAAAGAGCTTCAAGACTGGCGGCTATGAACGCAGGATCGGCCAAGCGAGGTAAATCCCTTAATCGCATCCCCATTTTTTCAACTTACATGTCTTTGATAGATATGATCAACCAGCGGGGGGATGAGTACCCTAGTCAGTCCCATTTGGATGCATATAGCCATAGCAGTAAGTTTCTTGATAGTGAAGTAGTAGAGGATTACAACAAAGTCTTTAACTTTCCCCCTAGATTTACCATTTCCTTGGCGGAGCCTGGTGACAGGACTTGCCATTGGAACCCAAGTTGTTTGTTCGTTTACGTAGATGCCCTGTTAGCGGGGCTTAGGTTTCCTTTGCATGAATTTATCCCTGTTCTTTTAGCCGATGTCCAAATCAATCCTTGCCAAATTATGCCTAATGGCTGGAGGCTTATCAATTGTTTCATAGTTTTATGTTTAGAAAACAAGATAAAAATGACTGTCCCCCTCTTCCGCAAAATTTTTCAATTCAAGAACTCCTCGAGCCTTAACTTAGGTTGGGTTCAAATTGCCCATAGGCCTCGCAAACCCCACATCCTTGATACCTCTTCAATTCCTGACAACAACCTCCGTTGGAAGGAGAACTTTGTTCAAGTGAAATGGGAAGGGGGAGATTGGGGGACCCTTTTTAGGCCTACTTTTAGCAAGGTGTCAGACGGGAGTTTTGACGCCATCAAGCTATCAGAGGAGGACGAGGCCGCCTATGTCAAGCTTACTCGGGCGGAAACCAAGCAAGTTGCTTGGGCTCTTCTCGATGAGCATAAGTTGAAAGCAGTGGGCCTATCCAGGGCCTCGAGCAAAGGTATATATATTGATTTACCTAGTTAAGTTTGTTGAATCAGCGTTTTACTAACATTCTTGTGTTTTCTTTTCAGCTGCTGCTTTGATTAATGAGTGGTCCATTCCACCCACGGAAGAAACTGGCCGGATGAAACGGCTAAAGTTGATGAACGATCCTCGGCAGGGCAAGGAACTTCCGGCTTTTTTGCAGCCACATTCTGGGCCAAACGAGGCTGAGGGCAGCGAGCCTGTAAAAGCGCCCAAATCTCAGGTGTACAGGCCAGGCTGGGGCTTCAGGAAGTCGGATACGGTGGTCGGATGCACAGACCATGCCAGGGACTGGTCCCTTCACTCCCTCACCCCTTGCGATTATCAGGACATCGTTTTGACGAGCGATGAGGGGGTCGTCAAATCTATGGGTGCACAAACTTTGGCATCGGTACGTTTCTTTACTCGCTTAATTCATATTTCACAGTCCTTCCGTTTATGTTTTGGACTTTTCTCTTTGTTCTAACTTGTTTCGTTGCTTTTTAGGCCAATGCCTACTTCCAGGCCTCTTTGCACCAAGCAGAAGCGTGGAAGACCAAGGCGGGGACGCATAAAAAAGAACTCATCGCGGCGCATGCCAAAATCAAACATTTGGAGGAGAAGTTAACCGAGAAAGAGGAGCACCTTAAACAGGCCCAGGCTGAGGTGGTTGAGTTGAGGGCCGACAAGAATGCCATAATCGATAAATATATGGCCTCAGACGAGTATAAGGACCTTATCGAGGCTCATGACGACCTCGTCTTCCCGGCCAACTATACAATCGGGTGGAATGATGCCCTGAAGGAAGTGCTGGATAAGCATCCAGGTCTGTTTGACCCAAAGGTAGACCTTAAATGCCCTCAATCAGCCGAAGCTTTGAAGAGGTTGTTCGAGGAGCCTGAGGCAACTGATGGGGAAGATAGTCCTGATGTTAGGACAGGAGGGGCGCGTGAGCCTTCTCTCACTCCTTCTCCAGTTCGAGTTACTCCGAGGAAGATCGTTCCTGAGGCAATCCCTCAAAAGCCAACGGAGGAGAGTTCTTCTGGAGAAGAAGAATCTGATGAAGATGAGGAAGGATCCGGCAAAAGCGAAGGGGGTTCGTCTTCGTCCAGCGAGGAGGAGTCCTCGGAGTAGTAGTTAGGTTTTTATTTCTGAGTTTATGTTGGCCTTCATGGCTTTGTGAAGAATTTTTGCCCCCCGGGGCTTTTTATTTATGCAGTTTTGTTTTTCATATTCCTGTCTTCTTACTTTCCGCCTTAGTCTTGTTTGTTTTTCGTGTTTAACAAAACATAAACAACAAATACTTGCATGGCTTGTAAGAGACTTGGCACAAATGACCAATATTTTATAAAGATAATGAAAACATTCTTTAGAAACTTTATCAAGTTTTACAAAGTAACTTAAAAAGATGCCATCAAGGTTCAATAACTTAAAAAGATGCCATCAAGGCTTAATAACTTAAAAAGATGCCACCAAGGCTTAATAAATGTCATGCCTTTCAAGGCTAATAAACCGATATTTAAACATTTAAAGTTGAAAACCTAAACATAATAAATTCTTAAGTTGGCTGCATTCCAGCTTCTAGGGACTTCAATCCCTTCAAGGGTTTGGAGTTTGTACGCTCCTTGCCCTGTGACTTCCTTTACTTGGTATGGCCCTTCCCAGTTTGGAGCTAACTTGCCTTTGGGACCAACTCCAGATGCCTCGATCTTTCGCAGGACTAAGTCTCCTTCGCGGAAGAACCTTTCTTTGACTCTCAGGTTGTAGTAGAACGAAGCTTTCTTCTGGCTTTCTACTATTCTGGCATTAGCTTCGTCGCGCAACTCATCTATTAGGTCTAGAGCCAGTTTCATGCCTTCTTCATTGGTGTCAACTTGAAATTCTTGAATCCTTGGTGATGTCTGAGCAACTTCAACGGGCACCACTGCCTCGGCTCCATAGGCTAGTTGAAATGGAGTAGCTCCTGTTGATGTTCTGCAAGTAGTTCTGTATGCCCACAAGATTGGGAGTAACTCATCAACCCAAGTCCCTTGGGAGCGTTCTATCCTTTTCTTGAGTCCATCTAGGATAATTCTGTTAGCAACTTCAGCTTGCCCATTTGACTGCGGATGAGCTACTGAAGTAAAGCGTAGTTCAATGCTATAATTCCCACAGTATTCCATAAAGTCCTTATTGTTGAACTGAGTTCCGTTATCCGTCACTAGGATTCGGGGAAGCCCGTATCTGCAAATAACATTCTCCCAGAAAAACTGAGTTACGTTCTTTGTGTCGATCTTGGCCAAGGGCTTGGCTTCTATCCACTTAGTGAAGTAGTCAATGGCAACAATGAGAAACTTTCTTTGTGCGCTGGCCATAGGGAACGGGCCTAATATATCCATTCCCCACATAGCAAAGGGGATTGGAGAACTTATTGATGTCAACATCTCAGGGGGCTGCCTAACAAGGGGTGCAAACTTTTGGCAACGATCGCATTTTTTAACATATGCTTTTGCATCTTTGAGCATATCAGGCCAATAGAATCCCAGCCTCATGACTTTATGAGCCAAAGCTCTGCTTCCAAGGTGTTGGCCACATACACCTTCATGGACTTCTTTTAGGGCAGCTTCAGCCTCTTGGGGTCTCAGACACTTTAAGTAGGGCATCACATATGATCTTTTGTAGAGTATTCCTTCTATGAGGGCATACCTCGAGGCCCTTACCGATAGCTTGCGAGCTTCCACCGGGTCGGTCGGTGTCTTTCCTGTTTCCAAGTAGAGTTTGATGGGATCCATCCAGCATGCTCCCAGCCCAATCGGGGCTACTAACTTTGCATCAATGCTTGGGGTCTTCAAGATTTGGAAATAGACGCTGCCAGAGTAACTTTCGATCTCAGATGACGCAAATTTAGACAAGGCATCAGCCTTCACATTCTCCTCTCTGGGGATGTATTCAAAGTGACATTCTTCAAATTGCGTGGCTTGAGCTTTAACAATTCTCAAATATCTTGCCATAGTTTCATCACGGGCTTCGAATTCTCCATTTACTTGGGAGATCACTAGCCTTGAATCGCCGCATACTTTCATATTTTTCACCCTCAGGGTTCTGGCCAGACCAAGTCCAGCTATCAAAGCTTCGTATTCCGCCTCGTTGTTTGTAGTCGGAAAGTCCAATTTGATTGCATATTCGACAATGAAGCCATCCGGGCTTTGTAAAACTAGTCCAGCTCCACTAGTTTTTGTTTTTGAAGCTCCGTCAAAAAGAGCAACCAGTATTCTTTGAGTTCTTCACCTTTTTCTTTCTTTTCTTCAACTTCTTCAACTTCTTTATCCTCTTCTTGCCCCCCGACTTCTTGGTTTGGAATGGTGCATTCAACCACGAAGTCAGCCAGAGCCTGAGCTTTAATGGCCGTCCTTGGCTTGTATCTGATTTCGAACTCTCCTAGTTCTACAGCCCATTTGATTAGCCTTCCACTGGCCTTGGGGCTATGCAGTATGTTTCTCAGGGGTTGGTCTGTCAAGACTTCAATAACATGTGCTTGGAAGTATGGACGCAGCTTCCTTGAAGCCATTATCAACGCCAAGGCAAACTTTTCTACCTTTGAGTAGTTCAGCTCTGCACCATGTAGAATTTTGCTGACATAATAGATAGGCTTCTGAACTTTAGCTTCCTCTTTCACAAGAACTGCACTCAATGCTGAGTTTGATATAGCAAGATACAGAAATAGCACCTCCTCAGGTTTTGGTTTGGCAAGTAAGGGTGGCTCAGCCATATACTTTTTTAGTTCTTCAAAAGCCGCTTGACTTTCGTCATTCCACTCAAAGTTCTTGACCTTCTTAAGGGCCTTGAAGAATGGGAGACATTTCTCTCCAGACTTGGATATGAAACGTCCCAGGGCTGCTACCCTTCCAGTGAGTTTTTGGACTTCCTTCACAGTCTTGGGGGGTTCCATGTCCAGAATCGCTTGGATTTTATCAGGATTGGCCTCGATGCCTCTCTTCGAAACCATCAGGCCTAGAAACTTTCCAGACCCTACACCGAAGGCACACTTGGCTGGGTTTAACATCATCTTGTGGGTTCTCAGAATTTCGAACGCCTCACTCAAGTGCGCAAGGTGATCGGTCTTGTCTAGGCTCTTGACTAACATGTCATCAACATAAACCTCCATTGTTTTGCCAATGAGGGCCTTGAATATTTTATTCACAAGCCTTTGATACGTGGCTCCTGCATTCTTAAGTCCAAAAGCCATAACCAGATAACAAAAAATACCAAAGTCAGTGATGAATGATACCTTAGGAATGTCATCGGGGTGCATTTTAATTTGGTTATAGCCACTAAAACCATCCATAAAGCTAAGCATCTCGTGCCCAGCTGTGGCATCTATTAACGTGTCTATCCTTGGTAAGGGGAAACAGTCCTTGGGACATGCATCATTCAAGTCAGTGAAGTCCACACACATTCTCCACTTCCCATTGCTCTTTTTAACCATCACAGGGTTGGCCAGCCATTCAGGAAATTGAATTTCTTCAATAAATCCAGCTTCTAGCAATTTTTCCACCTCCTGCTTAATGGCCTCCTGTCTTTCAGGGGCAAAACTTCTTTTCTTCTGTTTGACCGCTGTCCTTCCAGGATTTACATTCAACTGATGTGTTATAAGTTCGGGGTCTATTCCTGGCATGTCAGCTGCTGTCCAAGCGAAAACATCCCTGTTATCCTGCAGGAACCGTGTCAGTTGTTGTTTCAGGTCCTTGGGGAGTGAAGCCCCAACATATGTCACTTTCTCAGGATATGAAGGATCCAGAGGGATGGACTCCAAGTCCTCCGCAGGTTTCCCCTACCTTCTTCGTGATCTCTAATATCCATATCTTCAATGGGGAGAACCTGCCCCCCAGTGCCATCAGGCTTCAAAGCAGCCACATAACAGCTTCTGGCCATCTTCTGATCTCCTCTTTCTTCCCCCACCCCATTCCTGGTAGGGAACTTGAGTTTCAAGTGGTATGTAGAAGCTATTGCTTTGAAGGCATGCAACCCTGTCCTCCCAAGGATGGCATTATAGGTAGTGCTCGCCTTAATAACTAAGAAATTCAGCATCTGAGTGGACAGTCGAGGTTCTTCGCCCATAGTCATTGGTAGTTGTATGATCCCCTCAATCCGAGACTCCACTCCATTAAAACCGTATATGGGCATGTTGGAGGGGGTTAGCTGTGAATCACTGTATCCCATTTTCACATAGGCATCATAAAATAGGATGTCAACAGAAGAGCCATTGTCTACCAAGACTCTTTTCACAGGAGAATTCCCTATGGTAGGGGTGATTACTAAGGGATCATCATGGGGGAACTTTACCCCTTCTAGGTCGGAGTCATCGAAGGACAACGAGATCTCAGTTCTTGCCCTCTTAGGAGGTTCTCCAACAATGCTCATTACCTCCCGGGCGTACGCCTTCCTGGAGTTTCGGGAGTTGCCTGCTGCAGTTGGCCCTCCTGATATTACGTTAATCACAGGCCCTCTGGGCTGATTGTTTCTTTCCTTGGGGTCTGAGTCCCTTCGTTTGTCGCTCCTTCTATCGTCTCTAGCACCATCCTTGGTGTATTTTTCCAACTTCCCTCTTCTGATCAGAAATTCGATCTCGTCTTTCAACTGACGACAGTCATCAGTGTCGTGTCCCACATCCCTATGGAACCGGCAGTATGCATTCTTATTTCTTTTTTCAGGATCAGTCCTCAGTGGCTTTGGCCATCGAAGGTCTTTACCCTTCTCAATGTCCATTAGTATCTGGCTACGGGCGGTGTTTAGCCTTGCATACTCGGTGAACCTGGCACCTCCTTTCTTCTTGGAGTCATTGGCGTCACCATTCTTCGCATACTTGGTATCAACGGTGTACTCGGTATCGCTGGATCGTTTTTTAGGATAGGCGTTCGAGGCCTGAAACCCTTAAGCTTTCCTCATACTTTCCTCAGCCTTGATATACTTTCCTGCTCTCTCTTGGAGCTCATTCATACTTTCAGGGGCCCTCTTGGCTAATGACCTTCTGAAATTTTCGTCAGAAGTTCCTTGCTGCAAGGCTATCATAGCGACCTTCTGATCTAGATCAGGGACCTTCAAGGCTTCCTTTGTGAACCTATTCATGTAATCCCTCAAGGATTCGTTCTTCCCCTGGTGCATGTTCATTAGCGAAGCTGAGCTCTTTTCATGAGTTTTGCTGCTAATGAATTGACCAATGAAGGCCCGACTCAGATCCTTGAATGACCCAACAGAGTTTGGTGGTAGACGACTGAACCACCGCTGAGCCATGCCACTCAGGGTTTGGGGAAACGCCCTACACTTAATGGCATCGTTTACAGGCTGCAGCAACAGTGCATTAGAGAACGTGAGCACATGATTTGAGGGATCTCCCGTTCCATCATAGGCCTTGATTGTTGGCATCTTAAACTTCCTTGATATCTTTTCATTCATAATATTCTCTGTGAAGGGGGGCGTAGGATCATCAGGATCTCCAAGCGGCAGTAAGTCTTGGGGATCAGCCCTAACATGACTTGTCCTTATTTGCCTCGAGGGTTCATCCAAATCTATTACAGAGGTGTTTCTCATCAACTCTCCAGCACCCTCCATTCTGGGGTGCTGTCGCCTTGCCAATGCCTTTTCCAGGTCTTTCCTTAATCGTTGAGCTTCGGCTTCATGAGCGCGTATTCTTTCCTGAAGGTTCAGGGAGTCATTATTTTGAGGCCCTCGGGGCTGGGTACTCCTCCCTCCAAGGGGCTCCTTACCAGGTCGTCTCCTTCGTGGGTTAACATCTTCGTCAGATGACTTCTCGTCATCAGTTGAGTAAGGTCCAGAGAAGTCCCGACTTCTTCGTTGTGAGGTATAGTGGGGCAACAGCCCTTGCTCATAAGGGGGCTCATAGTTCCTTGGGAGCCCATAACGAGGGTCGGGAGTTATAGCAGACGGGACCTGCATAGTAGGAGGAGCAACAAAAGTAGTATGAAGGGGCGGAATTACCTGGAGCGGAGGAGCTGAAGCATGAATTGACACATCGGGGTTGGAAGGATGAACGACGATGCTGAGGGGTCCAGCACGCCGGGTGCTTGCTTCAGGGTCCTCAACAGAGGTGGTTGGAACGACAGCTTGTTGCTCCTGAGTTGTAATAGGGGGAACAGTGGTGTTGACAGCGGCGCCAGAGATCTCTCCTTCAAGGGTGCTTGCATTACTTCGTGTTCTTGCCATGGTTATTATTCAGTTTCCCACAGACGGCGCCAAATGTTACGGATCAAAATCAGACGAATTTAATGTGTAGTTATTGCTAGGGTTTGGGAGAGAGCTTCGAGCTTTTATGACTGCGTTAAAGTTTCGTGACTGCCTCGGGTCCTCGTTAACTGCCTACGTATCTCAATGGGTGTGAGAATCAAGTCAATAAAAACGTAGTTCTAATGTTGAGGGGTTAGGCCCTTTATATATGCGCACGGAGGCCTTGGAATTAGATTAGGGTTAGGAGACTTGGAGGCCTTGGAGGCCCAGTCTCCTAGCAATAGAGTTGTTCTAACCCTGTAAGAATGAGAGTCCTTGTTGGACTCTTCCCACGTTTGGGTTTCTAGATCCTTCTAGGATGAAGGCCTTCAACAGGCTTATCGGGCCTTTATTAATTAATTACGAAATTAATTAATAACAATAGCTTAACGGGCCTTTAGCTTCAACAGAGCCTGTGGGCTATGCTTACAAATCCAATTGATTCTTGGGTTTATTTCCCTTATTTATTTTAAGGGCCCAAGCCTTTGAACCATATCAGGTTTAATTAATGAAATAATAAATGATATATTTATTATTTTTTCAGGGTTATTTTTACCCATATCAGGTTGGATGAAAACAAGCACGCAGCTCTAATTGCTTCAGCTTTAGTCATACCTGACAAACCAGCTATCTTAGAAACTAAATTTTTCTTTTTCTCCTTGTTAAGGACAATCTGCATTGATACATTCTGTATATATTCATGTACACATAAGTTTATAATCAATTATATAAAAAAAATATACATATCAATATAAACTATCACGTAAAAGCCATATGTCATGGCATGTAGTATTCAGTTGTTTCTTCCACTAACTTAACAGCTCTGATTAAATGATTAAAGCTTCTAGTCTCATTCATTTACAGTGCAGGCAATTGATGTTAAGGTTAATTAGGTTACATATAATACCTTGAAGGCAAAAAAAAAAAGAGGAGAATAACAAGAAATTGTAAGGAGTCACTCAGCTCCTGCATGAGCTTTGCAGTTTATGCTGCATGCAAAGTTAGGACCACAATACCACTTGCTACTCATCAGATTCATGGGAAAGATTTATAACATTGATATTTCAAAGTTGTCTGGGTAAAAAATTGACAATGGATAATCTCTGTCACAAAGCATCAGACTTTTAAGTTATTGGTCCATCTTAATGTGCTCTGCAACTTTTCTCTACCATTTTATACAGTCTAAATTTCAGAGATTCTAGTTATAGAGAAAAACCCACAGCAGAGAATTCCTTTACTCGGCTCTTTTACAACTAGTTCTAGAAATTCCGGCCGCAACTCACTTGCACAATTTTAAATTCATATGTATTATATCAACATAGCCTGCATTCTTTCCATCAATATGGATCTTTATATATGATTATTGTTATCAAAATAGGAAAACCTCATTTGTGTGGAATTCACTCTAATATCAAGATAGGAAAACCTCATTTGGAACTCTTCTACAACACTAGTGTTTTTCGAGATCATCAGATGGGTATATCAAGTTGAATGCAGAACATGAGTAAATAGTCCAAAAGGCATGTATTGTAAACCTATGCCAAAAATATGTGCATTTTGTCTACTTGAATTTAACTTGTGAGTATATATAAGATAACTTTGTGGAGTATGCTTCTCTCCAAAAATATGTTATGTTAAGATAACTTAAAAAACCAAAAGTATGCTTCTCTCCACGTATCTTTCTTCCACAAAGTGCACCAAACACCACATATACCAAAACAAACCCACAATAGTAGAACCATAGATTTTATTGTTCATTATCAAAATAATCATCTGGATATTCTGAATTCACATACAACAATCATATATACCATCATAATATTCTATCTCATCAAATCAAACACACACATATAACATACACACAAATATATATAAAACATACAGAAAACAAGTTAACAAAATCCAAGATGAGAGGAGAAAAAATATTGAGAAATTATGAATTACCTGTAATTTGGCGGCAGGGCAGGGGAGAGCAGTGGGAAGTGATGAAAACACTGGCGTGTAAAAGCCTATTTATTTTTCCACATATCATGGTATTTTAAGTTCTAAAGAAGTTAGACTTTCCTTATTTTGTTCAACTAAAAAACTTAATTAAAATCTACTTCTCAGAAATTTTAACTTGCTAGATAATTCATATATTAACCAAACGACCTCTAAGACTACAACAAGATCACAACAAACTAATTACTTAATGAATTATTGGTTAAACATTGGTGTTCAATGAATTATTGGTTATCACAAATTTTGGAATAAATTTGTTGGAAGATCAAGCACAAATCACAAATCTTATTTTGTGCAATCTTCAAATTGATTTTGAGAGTACCCAACAAATCGTAATTAACTCCAATTTATAGAATAATAACAACCAAAACTCCTAGATTAATACAAAATAACGTATAAGATAGAGGGAAGATAACCAAAAGTATGCTTCTCTCCACGTATCTTTCTTCCACAAAGTGCACCAAACACCACATATACCAAAACAAACCCACAATAGTAGAACCATAGATTTTATTGTTCATTATCAAAATAATCATCTGGATATTCTGAATTCACATACAACAATCATATATACCATCATAATATTCTATCTCATCAAATCAAACACACACATATAACATACACACAAATATATATAAAACATACAGAAAACAAGTTAACAAAATCCAAGATGAGAGGAGAAAAAATATTGAGAAATTATGAATTACCTGTAATTTGGCGGCAGGGCAGGGGAGAGCAGTGGGAAGTGATGAAAACACTGGCGTGTAAAAGCCTATTTATTTTTCCACATATCATGGTATTTTAAGTTCTAAAGAAGTTAGACTTTCCTTATTTTGTTCAACTAAAAAACTTAATTAAAATCTACTTCTCAGAAATTTTAACTTGCTAGATAATTCATATATTAACCAAACGACCTCTAAGACTACAACAAGATCACAACAAACTAATTACTTAATGAATTATTGGTTAAACATTGGTGTTCAATGAATTATTGGTTATCACAAATTTTGGAATAAATTTGTTGGAAGATCAAGCACAAATCACAAATCTTATTTTGTGCAATCTTCAAATTGATTTTGAGAGTACCCAACAAATCGTAATTAACTCCAATTTATAGAATAATAACAACCAAAACTCCTAGATTAATACAAAATAACGTATAAGATAGAGGGAAGATAACCAAAAGTATGCTTCTCTCCATGTATCTTTCTTCCACAAAGTGCACCAAACACCACATATACCAAAACAAACCCACAATAGTAGAACCATAGATTTTATTGTTCATTATCAAAATAATCATCTGGATATTCTGAAATCACATACAACAATCATATATACCATCATAATATTCTATCTCATCAATTCAAACACACACACATATAACATACACACACATATATATAAAACATACAGAAAACAAGTTAACAAAATCCAAGATCAGAGGAGAAAAAATATTGAGAAATTATGAATTACCTGTAATTTGGCGGCAGGGCAGGGGAGAGCAGTGTGAAGAGATGAAAAAACTGGCGTGTAAAAACCTATTTATTTTCCCACATATCATGGTATTTTAAGTTCCAAAGAAGTTACACTTTCCTTATTTTATTTTATTTTTTGACAAAAAGCAAATTGCATTACTCCAACTCATACTGAATACAATCTCTAACATTAACTGGAACAGAACTCCAGTCAAAGATACGATCAGGATACATATGAGACACATGAGCAAGTTCGTGTGCCGGCATATTCGCAGATCGTTTAATAAAATACAACTTAAGGTTGTTTGCCTCCTTTATTAACTCCCTACAATCTTGAATCACTTGACCAATTTTTGAACGAATGGGGGCTGAACTTCTAATCATCTGAACTACCACCAGACAGTCAGATTCAATGGTAACACTAGTCCATCCCATAGTCTTCATCCAACTTAGAGCCTCTTTGACTGATAAAGCTTCTGCCAATGTAGGATGCAAAACTTTTGAATAGCTTTTGGTCATAGCATTAAGCAGATAACCACCCTGAACACGAGCAACAATACCTATACCTGAACATCCCTTATCTTTGAAGACTGCTGCATCAACCGTGATCTTTACTTCTTGTTGTTGTGGCTTAACCCAGCAGATGGCACCATCTCCTAACATTGGAGGCTGAAGATGTGCAACAAAGGATCGACACTGAGCTCCTGTCCATTGTGAAAGATACTCCCACATTTTAGCAACAACTCGCAAGGGGGTCCAACATTTTTTATTCCAAACACAATCATTCCTCGATCTCCATATAGACCAACACAAAGTAACAATCTTGGCTTTGGTCTTTGGTGATTGTCCCGTTAAGGTGTGCTCCAACCATTCTGCAAAATTCATGCTGTTACTAGAAACAAAGTTTGGATTAAATACCTGCCAACACATAGCTGCAATTTTACACTGGACCAGAGCATGGCTTATTGATTCCTCCTGCTCATTACACATTGGGCAAGTATTATCAATTGGCACATGTTTGCTTTGCAACTGAGTTTTGGTTGGAAGGCACTGATTGATAGCTCTCCATATGACACTAAGGACCTTGGAAGGGGCCTTTATGTTCCATAACAGCTTCCAAATTACCATGTTGGCCTCTGCATTCCAGTCTCCTTTCTGCCGTTGAAGGAGCCTGTAAGCACTCCTAACTGAATATTGTCCGGAGTGTTCGAGATCCCAACATAAAATATCCATATCGAGGTCTTGTTCTACAGTAGTGTTGATGATGCATTGTTGATCTCTCTCAACAAAAATGTCTCTAATAACCTCCAAGCTCTCCTCATTCGTGATAAGACGCCAACAAACTTTCCCTAGCATTGCCAAGTTAAAGTCGCGGAGATGTCTGAATCCTAAACCACTTGAATGTTTATGCTTAGCCATTCTGGCCCAAGACATCCAGTTGATTTTAGACCCATTGTTTGACGATGTGCTCCAGAAAACCCTCGCCATCTGGTTTTCTATGTCACGAGTAAGCTCCAGTGGAAGAAGGAAAACATTCATTGCAAATGCAGGGAGGATTTAAGCCACCATTTTTATAAGGACTTCTTTGGATGGTTTAGAAACCTTCTTTCCCGTCCACCTCTGAATGCTATTTTTCACCTTGTCACGTAGATAACTAAACACCACAGTCTTGTTACGCCCCAAAATGTTAGGTAAACCCAAGTATTTTGAAGAATTGTCTGCTT
Organism: Oenanthe sinensis; assembly: GCA_028671895.1. Classification (NCBI taxonomy): domain Eukaryota; kingdom Viridiplantae; phylum Streptophyta; class Magnoliopsida; order Apiales; family Apiaceae; genus Oenanthe; species Oenanthe sinensis. The sequence goes on along the minus strand of CM053811.1, from coordinate 8,737,145 downwards.
CCTTAATATTCAACACTTGACAGATCATCTCTTTATTATATTGAATGACATTTGCACTGAAAAAAATTATAGATTTACCTCTATTAATTTTCTGGCCAGAAGCTTGCTCATAAACAGTTAGAACCTCCAAAATTTTAACAGCATCATCAGTATCTGCCTTACAAAAAAGATAACTATCATCGGCAAATAGCATATGACTAATTACCGGAGCTCCTCTACAAACTCGAATGCCTTTCAACTGCCTGTTAGCTTCATAATGTTTAATGAGAGAAGATAATCCTTCCGCACAGATAATGTATAGATAGGGTGATAAGGGGTCCCCTTGACGCAACCCTCTGCTAGGAATAATGGGGCCAACTTCAAATTCACCATGGACTATGTTGTACTCCACCGTAGACACACATTGCATTATGAGAAAAACCCACTAATCGCTAAAACCCATTGCCAATAACATTCCCTCTAAAAACTTCCATTCCACCCGATCATAGGCCTTTGAAACATCCAATTTGAGAGCCATATATCCTTTCTTACCAAACTTCGTCCGCTTCAAATAGTGCATGATCTCGAATGAAACCATGATGTTGTCAGTAATCAATCGCCCTGGGAGGAATGCACTTTGGGTATCCGAGATAATAGTTTCCAACACTCTCTTCATACGATTCGCAATTACTTTTGTAATAATTTTCATCACAACATTACACAAAGCAATCGGACGTAGATCTGACAAAGTAGTCGGGTGCTTTTTCTTTGGAATAAGCACAATATTCGTAGCATTCATTCCCTCCCCAATAAGACCAGTAACAAAAAAACTCTTTGTCATATAAATTAACTCCTTTCTTACAACCATCCAATTTTTCTGAAAGAACGCCGGGGTCATGCCATCAGGCCCCGGGGCTTTGTCAGGGTGCATATGAAATAGAGCCTCCTTCACTTCTTCATCGGAAATAGGTTTAAGTAACTCAGCATTTTGAGAGATAGAGATTGACCGTGGAATATAGTTCAGAACAACCTCAACATGGTGCTGATCAGCAGTGAATAACTGCTGGAAATATGTTTTAATGAGCTCTTGTAACCCACATTTCCACTCAACCCAAACTCCATCATCATTTGTAAGCCTCTGAATATGATTATTCTTTTTCCTGTCATTACATGAAGTATGAAAATATTTGGTATTCTTCTCTCCAGCCTGTAACCATAGTTGTTTGGACCGTTGACGCCAAAAAATTTCCTTTTGATCTAGAACCAGATGCAGCTGCTTCTTCATATCATCATACTCTGCCCTCGACTGATCATCATGCTTATTTCGTAACAGCTTTAACTTTGCTTTGCACTCCTTAATTCTTTTACTAAAACAGCTTGTGATTTCCTTTCCCCAAATTTCCAAACTTTCAGCACAATTTTTCACTTTCTTCATCACACTACTGCTAGGATCCTCCTCCCAGCAACTCTGTATAAGCTGGTAGCACATCGGCTCATTGAGCCAGGCATTCTCAAATCGAAATTGCTTCTTCCTACTGCCTCTACTCTACTGCTCTGGAATTAATAATAAAGGACTGTGATCCGAAGGGGATCCTTCAAGATTATAGACCTTAGCCATTCGAAATATATCCAGCCATTGTGCATTAGCAAGCACCCTATCAAGTCGAATTTCAATCCACTGCTCAGTGTTGCGACTCCTCTCCCATGTAAATTGGTGTCCGGTTATGTCGAGATCAATAAGCTCAGCATCATGTAAGCAATCATTGAACCCATCTATCAGATGTTCAAGGTATGGTGCTCCTCCCCTTTTATCAGTTTGCGCAATTACATTATTAAGGTCACCAACTAGACACCATGGTAAATTCGCATCTCTTGCTAGATTTCCTTATTTTGTTCAACTAAACAACTTAATTAAAATCTACTTCTCAGAAATTTTAACTTGCTAGATAATTCATATATTAACCAAACGACCTCTAAGACTACAACAAGATCACAACAAACTAATTACTTAATGAATTATTGGTTAAACATTGGTGTTCAATGAATTATTGGTTATCACAAATTTTGGAATAAATTTGTTGGAAGATCAAGCACAAATCACAAATCTTATTTTGTGCAATCTTCAAATTGATTTTGAGAGTACCCAACAAATCGTAATTAACTCCAATTTATAGAATAATAACAACCAAAACTCCTAGATTAATACAAAATAACGTATAAGATAGAGGGAAGATATATAGTTTTATAAGAAAACCGAGTGGCGTGCGGAAGAGATGGAACGGGAGAGAGGGGAAGAAAACAGCGGGAGATGACGTGGAATTTGCTATAGATTTGTAGAGTTTCAACATATATAACTAATGTGACGATGTAAGGATCAAGAAATTGGCTAAAATTTTATACAAGGGAAATAACCGATTGAAGAAATCTAATTTTGACAACTTATGTATAATTTACACTATTATAAGCCATTACATAAGCATTTTAGCTAAGGAGTTTCTCAATCGAAGATGCCTCCAACAAATTTTATAATGACTTCTGTAAATATATCTGGTAGACGCACCTCTTTATGCTAAAGATTTATAAAATGATGATTGTTATATGTGATGTCCGTAGCAATGCATATAAAATGACTCATTATAAGCATACTTTAATAATTTATGTTTACATCTCAGCTCCACGTATGAGAAAGTGCTACTCTTATGATTTTCCAGTACCCGTCTTTTATTTTTTTTTAGAAGAGACTAATTAATTTGTAGTACTACATTGTATCATACATATCTCTTAAATTTTTTGTTCGAAAGATATGGAGAATAGTGCAGCTGGTCACACACACAGTACTAAAAAGTTTTTTGAGTTACATGTCTCATAAAACTCCAAAAATTAATTTCCATTAGCAATATTACCTCTCAATGGCTCTCATATGGTTAATATGCATGTTCTAACTTGTAATTCTATTTAGCAGTATAGACTATAGTTCGAGAAATAAAAGCCAATTTCGATCCCCGTCATTTTTTTTCTCTGTGCAAAAACACCGGAAAGAGTGGACGCATCTGAGCGAGGAACCTTAATCTGAGGGAGATATGCGTCATTAATGCAACTTTAATCTACCCGATAACCCTAATGATCCAGATCTCTTGGCCATCGGAAAGTGCTTGCTCTTTAATATCATGTCTGATAATCATTTCTGATTCTTGAATAATCTAGTGAACTTATCTTATTTTGAATAATTGCTCAGTGTTTATTTAGGCAGTTTACAAGATGAGATACAAAGATTAGATATTCACAGTTGAAGAACAAATTTAGTTTCTACTAATAATCCTAAAGATATATACAACTAATTAATTAGATTAGCCAAGTTCTAGATAAAGAAAGATATACACATTGTATTTTTGGTAATTGCATAATAATGTATTACTAATTCTATATATTTAGATAAAATATACAAAATTTAAAATTAATACTCCCTCATAAGTTGGAGGTGAAATGTCAACACCACCCAAGTAGTCCACGATAGGTGAGTGTCACTTTCTAGCGGTTTGGTAAAGAGATCGTTGGGATGATCATGATAGTGTACGTAGGAAGGAGCGATTAGGCATGCTTGAATTTTTTCCTCGTATAAACTGACAATCAATTTTTATGTGTTTAGTACGTTGATCAAGGAAATGAATGTTTTGAATTGGTTTTGAATACTTGATACCAAAATCTAATAAAAGTAATGTACACGATAAAAGACCTTGAAAAGTTCCAAAAAGACTAATTAAACTTGATCTATATAATTTCTTTTAGAGGTCCTCTAAACTAATCTTGGACAGTATACAAAGGATGGGAAGAGTAGCAAAAGAAATCCTCAATATATGTTGAGTCTTAAGTGAGGTAGAGTGGGCAGATTTTTTTATAGAGATCATTTGAGCAAGAATTTGTATTTTCATGGCCCAGCTCGGCTGGGCAAAAAACCTAGACCCGATTTGGTCCGGTAAAAAGTCTGAACCCGGCCGACCTAATATATTTACATATTTATCATTAAAAATAATTAAATGTACTTATAGTTATCATTCATATATATATATATATATATATATATATAACCTAGGACATTATTCTAGAGTGTCTTTTTTTTATATAGAGTTCCGGAGAGAATCATTTGATTCTAATACAAAATCTTATAAATAATTTAAAAATTACCAATATTTGTGAATCATAAAATAAAAAATTATTTAGTCAAAACAAAAAAAATTATATTTTTATTCAAAACAAAAAAATTTTAAAAATATTAATTTTAACTATATAGTCAAAACTCCTAAAATTATGTGTAAAAAGTCAAATGCCCTATATAATGGACCAGTGGGAGTAGTTTATTTTGAAAAAATAAGGCATATTAAGAAAAGTTGGTTGTGTAATAATTTTTCGTGCTTATCATATTTATTATAGTAATTTTATACTAGAAGAGGTAAATTTGAAATGAATTTTGCATTGAAAATGATAAAATAAGAAGTAAGTTTGAATATTTTTACATGCGAATTGGACAACTATTATGGGTAAAAAAATCTCCAAAAGAAACTAGTAAAATGGAATGGATAGAGTATTTTTAATATACTTAATATTTTTAAAAATACTAATAATTTAGAATGGAGGAGTACCATGTACTCTGATTAAATGATAATTAAATGAGTAGACTGCATTAGGAATATTCATACGAGTATAAAATGAAAAAGAAAAAGAAAGAAAAAACTACTACTAGCTCAAGACCGTTTCTTATGTTGTAACGTTCGTGATGGTTTGCAGGTGAATATCTATCTAGTAAATAGATACTGTACAATATTCAGGATACTATAATTAATTTTACATGCCAAAAGCAGTTAAAAATTATAACGCTAAACAACAAAAATACTGAAATATGTATATAAAAAAAAAAAGAAAGAGAAAATAACTTTATATTCAGATAGTTCGAAAGTCAATATATTACCTCAGACAGTTAACATAACCAAAGGTAGTCCACAATTAAAATAAAAATAAAAGTTTGTATACAAACAAATAATATAATAAATTTTATTTCTCGAACTACTACTAACATTCTACCATATTAATTGCTATAGATGAACCATCGTTATAGTGTACATCCTTTTATTTGTTATGTGAAGTAACAATTCTGAGATTCGGGATACTTGATACAAAAATTTAATTTCGCATGGCAAGCAATTCTAAAAATGTCGTTTGGTTCTTTGGGAACAACGTGGCTGCAGCTGATGGGGAACAAAATTATCCTCCATTAATGAATAACTCTCCGAAAAGTCGAGGTAAGAAGAAAGGTAGCGGATCATCGTCACGGGGCAGCAAGGGTAGTCGTAAAAACACCTCTCGCAGTTCAGGAAAGCGTTCTGGGAATGCTGAGATGGTGAGCGGGTCAGCTTCTGGCAGCCAGCAGGGGAAACGTTTTGTTGGGCAGGTTATTGGAAATAAACGAATTCGCTTTATTTTCGACAAATGGACTGATGAGGAAAAAACAATCATGGATCAAGAACTCGAAAAGTATGTTTTGGTGCTTTTTTTTTTTATAATGTAAGAACTAAGAAGTTTGTACGGTATGTTTTATTACTCTTTCGGTCCCATTTTACCGATAAAATTTTATCTTTTATTTAATTATATTAAACAAATTGAAATTAATGTATTAAGGACAAACAAATAAAGAAATGGGTCAGAAAAATAAAATGGTAATTTGAGATACCATATATAAAAAACTTTTTTAAAAAATAATATAGCAACCATTATACGTAAATAATATTTTGAATTATTTCGAAATATTAAATAACAACCCATAGTTATTCTACAAGTATTTGTAATACACATCTTAATTCTTGTAAGAGTAATTTTGTTATAATTTATTTGTTGGTTTTACATAATTTATGTTTCTTTTCACTATATAATAGGATTAATTTGCATAAAGTATTGTTTAACATTAACTTTTTGACTGATGTTGGTACTTTCATTTTCTATTCATCCTAGCATTGATTCATAATCCAGAAACAATAAAGATTCTTGGATTGTTCTCTTGCAGGCGCTCCTCTTCTTCACCATTGCGAAAGATTTGTGAATGGATAGCAGCATTGTTACCACATAAATCAATCCGTGATGTATTAATGCGGATAGAAAATTTGGTTGTAAGTCATATTTCTAAGCAACTTACCTTGCTAACATAAGAAAGATTCTTAATATGTCTTTTAATCCTAAATTTTCATCATTTTTTTTTGCTTTAAAGATCTAACAGAGAAGTGATATGTGTTCATGAGTATAATCCGCTGTTATAAACGGATTATAATTTTTTTATTAAATGTAATATATCGCGCATGGCGCGAATAAAGATGATATTTTATTTAATTGTTCATTGATTTTATTAATTCGTGAGAAGAGACTAATTGTGCATTTGTAGTTTATGACGTTATATTTTACTTAAATTTATTTTTTTCCCTAAAATATCTTTGATTAAAGAAACGAAAAAGAGGTGTAATTTGTCAACACTTCTCGTCTAGTGTAAGTAAAATAATTTTGCGAGTATATTATCTTAATAGAACTTTAAAGAGCATTGTGCTATAAAAAATTTCAGTTATATTTGTCGTAACCTTTTAAAGATTTCAATTGGTAATATTACAACTCATATGATTATTTCATGTTCTAAATTTTGATTCTATTGGCAATATATTTCCAGCAGAAAATAAACAATATAGAATTTAATCAAGTTACTAGCTAGCAAAGTTGATGGGAGATGAGTCTAACAATTTCAATTCATGTTTGATCTAATATTTCAATTCTTCAGTCCCATCTGTTTTATTATCCGTGCAGAAAAATGGGAAACTGGATAAGAATCTGAGAAGAATAAGCAATGATGGTCAGGTAACTTAAACTTGCCATGTATTAGAGTAATGCTAGATAGTCTTGAGATTTTATGTATGCATGCTGCTACTGTAAGATTGAGGTACAAGTATAAAAATTTATTCATCAACTTTCTACATTATAGATTTAATATTTGTTTTACTCCTAGGACAATGGGAGTGATCATGTTCATCAGCTTCTGCAAAAAAATGCAGAGACTTCGGGACAAATCTGTTCGAATTTGCATGCGAACAAGGTATTGACTCTTTTGGATTTCGAGATAAAAACTTGTATTCAAGATCACCAAGATCTCCAAAAAAAAGGGGTAAAAGTGTTCCGGTATTTTCAACATTATAGATTTAATATTTGTTTTATTTCTAGGACAATGGGAGTAATCATGTTCATCAGCTTCTGCAAAAAAACACGCAGACTTTGGGACAAATCTGTTCGAATTTGCATGTGAACAAGGTATTGCTTCTTTTGGCGTTTGAGATAAAAACTTGTATTCAAGATCACCAAGACCTCCACAAAAAGGGGTAAAAGTATTCAGGTATTTTTGGTTTAAACCATTAATTACAATGGAGGAAACAAGGGTAACATTTGTTACTGATAAAGATATTATCTGCTATTATAATTTGTTGCTGCAATTAGACATGTTAGAATGAGCTAACATTATCTCTTTGTCTCTGTACCAGATCGGTGATAATATTGAACTTTTCCGCCAAAGTTGGAACAATATCGGGAACATATTGAACAAGTATGTTCAAGATTCTTTTATAATGCCTTGGTATATTTTGTTTGTAAATCGAATGGCATAGAAGTCTCTCCAAGTCGAGATTCTATTCGAATTAACCATTAAAACAAGTGATCGATAATTCATTATAAATTATTGCATTACTTTTTTTCAGAAGAGTAGTATTGTTTGCCAAATATGTACATATTGAAGTCCATTGTTTCACATCAGTACTCTTATCTAATATAATTACAAGTCAAATGTATTTTTTTACAAGATGATCAATAATGTTTTGATTGCACCATTTATGTATTGACATTTGAATTCTAACTACCTAAAAATGTATTTGTTGCAGCTTTAATACCAACCCTGGCAGTGGCATGATGGAAAACATGCCGCCTGTACCTGTCCAGATAAATGAAGAGTTATTTCATTTAGTACTTCCTCAAACAGAATTAGCTAAGGGAACCCTGAACCCAGCCATGATAGAGCATTCCCAATTTTCTCCTATGGGAGTGAATGAAGTTCTGGGAAATTCAGCTCTCAATCCAATAAATATACTTGAGGAATCTGAGTTTCCTATCCAGATGACGCATATGCAATCTTCTACTGTGGGAGTGGATGAAGAGCTATCCAAACTTTCCTTTATGCCAGACAATAACTGGGAGGAACCGTTTGATCAGAACAACAAAACTGTTGTGCCACCTTCCCTTGGGGGTGATTTGCGTGAGTTCGATTTTTATCTACCAGATGACCCTAATGATCCGGATTTCATGATGATTCAGTAAGTTCTTTAACATCTGTCTCGTCAAAATTGGTATTTTTGAATTAAGGAACAATAACATTATTAATCGATCGCCTTGTGCAAATAGTAAACAAATAAACAATAGCAGAACTGATAAACAAAAATTGGTACAACAGTAGCTAATTAATAACCTATTGAGATCCATAATTAAAGAAGCATAGACAACAACTTCACGAATCAAGTTGCTATCTTATGGGTTTCTAACATCGGTATATAAACAAGAGTAAAATATGTTATTTCATTTCTTTTTTTATCAAATTGTTGTTTATCCTGAATCCTGCTTTTTTACTCTACTGTTATATCAGGAAGATATTCAGTGCTCAGGCTGTTGGGGGTAGCAAGGGTTGAAGATCGGGATATGTACCGGTGGCAACAGTTCTGAATTTCCTTATCGGATAATCTTATATTATACTATCTATTTTGCTCGTGTGACAATAATCTATGGTATTTTTATATTTGTAAGGTATGTAATATAGCAAAGCGCTAATGTGGCTTGAAGACTTGGCTTTGCTTAGTACTATAAAGTGTCATTAACCTGTACTCCATGCTACCTATTAATAATTCTGAAATCTATGGATGACACATTTGCTTTATGTTACTAGTAGTAAGATTAGAGTCCTTCAGTTTCGGAGCCCTGGTAATAGGCTTTGCTTATCTCAGAGTAGTCCGATTCAAAGAAGTAATGACTTCAATTTAGGGGGGGAAATACGCTTAATAATCTGCAACCCGCAACTGATTGCAGATCACTTATATGATAAATTCCAGTTCAGTCCAAGGGCATCTATCAAAGTGCTGGCTGCTCAATGTTATTGACATGCTAGCTAAACGAAGGCATAATATTGCATATGGATCTCATTTGTCACAGACCTACAAAAGCAAACTTCCAGAAGGATATATTATTAAATCAATTCAAGTATCTCATGTCTCATGTAGAATATTGTAGCCTGCATGACCTTCTAGAGTGACCAAAGTATAATTCCCCTCTCATACTTTATCATCTATGTACTTCATTCCACATTCACTTTTTCTGGCTTTAGTATACCATTTTATTTTATTACAACTCTTCCACCATATGTTGATCATATATAAGCATTTAGACCTCGCATCTAGACATATGTACATGTATGAAAATGAAAGAAAAGTCTATTATCATGCATCAAAATCACTCAGATGAGGACGACGAAGAAACACTTTCCCTTTGCGATCTTCCCATATATGGCGAAAACCCCCAATCCAAAAATGAAAATGGAGGTCCTCTAAGTTGTAAGCACTCCGAGGGAGATCACCACACGTCTTCATCGTTGGATAGACAAACTGATCATTTCGAGTTCTTTAGTGAAGAATGGAGTAGCCCGATATCATATCCAGCTGAAAATATTCTCTTTTGCGGGAAGCTCATTGTAAACAAAGGTTACAAACAATCCACTCTCTCTGAAAATCAACAGAAGCTTATCGTAACCACCAAGCAACGTACTCAAGAAAATCTCAGTGTCCTGCAACAGAACTTCAACTCAAGAACATTGAAACCACATGATCAAAAAGGTAAATGCATGACTAAAGAAAATGATTCTAGTTTAATCTCTGCACCGAGTTTTAACTCTGTATCAATGAGCAATTATATTAATAATCGTAAACTTGAAATGTTAACACAAAGCATTACTATCTTGAAGTACCCTACTAGGCCAAGGTGGTTGGTATTCCTTTTTGGATCAACTAGGATCCCGACAGACATGGAGATAAAAGAAACAAGGCGAAAACAGAACCGAGAAATAAAATCACAGCAGTCACATGCTGACTCTGGAAAGATCAGGAGGAGCAAGAGAAGAGGAATTAGATGGTGGGAATTAATTCGTGGGTTGGGTTGTGACAGCCAGCACCGTGCAGACGCTGTGATCAAGTCCTCATACAGTTGTGCTCCATTAATTCGTGAATAATTGTTTTAACAGCATTTCCATCAGTAAAGCTATCAACAACTACATTTTCATCTCCTGTTTCAGGGGCTTGTATTATGTATTATGCGATTATAACATGTATATTAAGTCGAAAATATATATAATTTTTAATTTTTAAGTTAGTTATAAATAACCTCAAACTAAAGTACCACGAAGATATTGACCTGGTGAAATGTTAGTTAGCCAATACACTTCTGATATTCAAGGAGATTTGTAAATCGGTCTCATTCTCCTGATGAGAAGACGATCATTATTGTCATTAGTACTTTTATTATTGCTATTCAAGTGAAGACTCTTATATATTTTTGCCTCCCATTTATTCATTTTTATTATAGTAGGTGTCCGACCACCTTTCACACATCTTGGTCAATCCCAGTGACTCAGCATCTTGAAAATAATAAGAGTTTCTATGGCCTACTCCAACCATAGATCTAAATTCGGATCACTAAGTGTTGGATCAAATCGAATTCTATTCCAATCATGTGATCCAAATATAAATTCAAATTCAATCATCAATATTAAATTCATATATTTTGATTTTAAGTACTTTTATAATGATTACTTTATTTCATTTTAAATCATAAATTAACATTAACAATCAGATCATAATAAAATACATTCGATTAAAGATAAAACGTTACAAAATATATTTGAAAAAGATAAAAAGTTACATAGAAATAAATTAAAAGCATTAAAAAACGATATGCCTTTCGAAATATTAATACAATAAATCTCCGTAAATTAATAATATAAGAACCGGAAAATTTTATTAATTTATCGAGTTAAAAAATGTATTGTTACTATTATGTTTGGATCAAAAATCTGTATTAGAAACTAAAATATGTTTATTAATCCAAATTTGTAAATCACAATAAAAATGAGACAGAGGATTACATATACATGTATTGAACAGATACATTTCAGCAGCAGGACGGTTGGAGAAGCATTTCAAATTTCCTGTATCTGATTCTCCTTAAAATGGTGAGCTCTCTCTTTCAGATCTCTCATTATTATACTACTTTTTATTCATTTACATCAAATTATTATGTAATTATAATTGTCTTAAAATACACTACTGAGATTGTGGTGAATAGTTATGTAATTCAACAATTATGTAGAATTATGCTTGTTAAATTCTTCAATTATCATCATATAATAAAATTATGAGTTGATGATATGTTCATAATCTTTAGTTCTTGTATAGAGATTAAGGACCTGTTTGTAGTGGCTTATTTTGTTTTGGTCTATTAAACCCTTAATTCTATAATTATCCTAATTTATACGACAATATTGAGATTAATATTGGTATTGGTAAAAGAGTTCAATACTTTACTTTTTGTTGTAACCATTTCATTGCTAAAAAGCTCTATTGGCTCTGTATTGTTCAGTAGTCTGTCTGACAATAACTACGGTTAAAATTTAAGTGTCGCTAATGAAAGGATCAAGGATGTGAGCTGAAATACTTTATAGTGTACGAAACCCCTATACATTTTTGCACAATTTGAGGTTATGATTTTGGTGAAGTAAACCATATTACTAATTTATACTTTCTAGATATGTATATCAGGCTACGCCATTTCTAGCTGGTGTTGCAATAGCTGCTGCAGCTCTTGCTGGTAGATACGGAATCCAGGCTTGGCATGCATTTAAAACCCGGCCACCAAGACCACACAGATTTTATGATGGTGGTTTTCAGCCAAAAATGACAAGGAGAGAAGCTGCTTTAGTTCTTGGCATTAGGTAACAATTGATCTTACTAGGGTAGCTTTGTTTGAAACCAATTTTATTGCTATTCACGTGATTATTGTCTGGAATTTTGTTGGAGCGACTAGAATAGTTTCTGTTGGTTAATAAGTGTCCACTGATGTCTTGGACCCTATATAAAATTCTCCTCATGTTTCAGAATAGATGACCTCTCATATTAAATATTTGCATATACTGCTGTTAGTTTGTTATGTGAGTTACTTTGAAAAAACTGGATTGTACGGCATGGTCTTGCAATAATAAATGAACAAGATGTTAATTTTCACAATTCAAACGTTCTGTTGCTCATACACACTCTTGCGGGAGATTTTGAGAGATTTGTTAGAATAATAATTCAAAGTTGTTTTGATTATTATAATTGTTTTTGAATTATCCAATTTGTTATCACTTGATAGTAAAATAAGATTAGTTTTGAATAAGTTAGTAGTGATATATCAAAGATAATTATATCACTATTTTCTAGGAATATGTTATCCATTGTATTTAGCCTATAAAAGGCAAATTTATGCATTGAAAAATATAATCTAGAATTTTCTGCATATCTCTTTTTCTTTCCCTGCTCTTACATAAAAAACCAACAAATGGTATCAGAGCTAAAATGATCTTAAAGGGCCTGTGAGAATTTGAGTGAAAATAAAGCCATGGCAACAGAATACGATACGAAGACGGCTTAGGTTCAAATGGATACAAAAAATATGGGCACAAGGCAAATGTTTGTCATGAAAACAATGAGAAGGAAATCATGGCACAAGGGGCCATAGAATAAATTTTGTTTTAAGATTGTGGGTGAGAAGTGCACCATGAATATGGAGAGAAGTGCTCCATACTTCAAAAATAAATCCTTAATGTGTAAATTGGTGAGAAGTGCACCTTGAAGAAAATGGTGGAGAGAAGTGCTCCTCATTTGTGTGAAGAGAAGTGCTTCAACAAAATTGGTGATGGTGGGAAATACATCATAGTCAAAGAAATTTTAGAACTTTGAATTAAGAGGGAATGTTAGAATAATAATTCAAAGTTTTTTTTATTATTATAATTATTTTTGAATTATCCAATTTGTTATCACTTGATAGTAAAATAAGATTAGTTTTGAATAAGTTAGTAGTGATATATCAAAGATAATTATATCACTATTTTCTAGGAATATGTTATCCATTGTATTTAGCCTATAAAAGGCAAATTTATGCATTGAAAAATATAATCTAGAATTTTCTGCATATCTCTTTTTCTTTCCCTGCTCTTACATAAAAAACCAACAAGATTTAAAGCTTCTATGTTATATTTATAGGTGGAACTCATTTCGATCTCTAACTTTGTCATTTTGGATATTATAACTATGTAGAAGGATCATTTATATTAACATATGTTGTTTATACCCTCTGAAGTTAAACTATGTGACTCCTAATTGTACATATGCTTCAGGGCATGCACACTTTTGTCTTGTTTTAAGATGCACCAAGGTCATTTAATTAGAAAAAATATATATGTGCATGAATATTTTGTAATTAAGATGTTATGTATTTGACAGAGAGAATGCTACACCGGAGAAAGTAAAGGAAGCTCATAGAAAGGTAATGGTAGCGAACCACCCTGATGCTGGCGGTAGCCATTATCTTGCTTCTAAGATCAATGAAGCAAAAGATGTGATGCTTCGGAAGACGAAGGGAAGCGGATCTGCTTTCTGAAAAGTTTGCACCAGTTCTTTACACCTACATTGAATTCACTGCAAAAAGCAGACTGGAAACATGTTTCCTGTTGTGGTTCTGAATTCAGACTGGGAAGTGAGGAAATCTGTACCTCCTTTTTTTTTCCAAAAAAAAAACTTTATTCAATATAATTCATGAATTTCTGAAATAAGTACTATGATAGTAAAATCTCCAAAGAAGCTGGATTTCTTTCTGGGTGTATGGGTGGTCTTTGATTGCATGTTGTGATGTTGGTTTCTGTGTACCTATGCTCATTCTCTATCTAACGACATGTGAATTATTCTCAGGCTTTTGAGCACTTTAAGGGAGGGAATTTAAGCCCTGGGAAACAGTTTTAGTTGGGGCTATCTGGTGGTTAGCTTTAGTTATGACAACTCCTTTCATGTGCCCTGTTTTGATGTCAATGATAGCATTCTCTATTCTCCGTGAAGAGAGACCCGTAGGATTATTAAGGAACTGTACTCAGGCTTTCTGGATTGCACCATTTAGGGGAAAGTAATAGACACAACTGATGTGTAAAAGGTCTCTACTGCCGAGTCAAGTTTTCAGGGAACTAGGGAACAGTCTTGACAAAATGGAAATTTGCATAGTAGTCATATTATGTCAATGCTGCTGGAAAGCTTTCAGTTTTGAATAAAATGGCATGATTTGTGGTTATAGAATTCAATCCCCAGTCCCCGCTATCTTGTTATTTGAAGTGCTTGTGCCTAATCGTAGTCGTCAATTCACTTCCCAGGGTTTCGTTCTCCTCAATTTATTGAGAGTTGGTTTCAAATCCTTTCTTCAACAATAAAATTTTGACAAAAAAGTTTGTGGTGTCCCTTTGTGAACTTGTTTCTATCTGAGTCTACGGGTTTCATTGCTTACTTGAACAAAATAGATCAAACTGCGCTGCCAGTTCGAGGTTCAAGGTGTTACAAACACCCCCTTAGTTGGTAAAGCTTATAATCGAATTAAAATTAGGACGAGTTATACCGGCATAGTTAGCTATTGTAATGAATAGTATCGTTTAAAAATTTGGACGATTAATCACTTGAGATGCAATCAAATTCTTTATTTATTGCCATCGGTGATCATGATGACACAAACATATCCCTTCGGCTTTACTTGATAATTCAATGTGAAACTCTATGTTCATAAGCAGTCCATTGGGCTCTCTTATACTTTTAAATCAACTCTGAGCCTCTATTGTATTGAACTTTTGAATAGACTTGGCAATAAGAATAATCTTAATTTGAATAAATTAATTTAATAATTAGTCAGTAAAAATTATTAAATTAATGAATAAATTTCTGAATAAAAGATCGAAATCTCGACGATTAAAAATCAGGCTCTTAATTTGAATTTTAGTGGATAAAAATAGTTTGATTATAATTTTACAAAATTAAGAAAAAATTTCAAAATAAATTAATTTGCACAATATGATTGGTTGGAAAACAATATTACCAGACATATTTTTTATAATATTGTCTCGGGTTAATTATCAAATAACTCACTTTGTACACTTAAATGTACTCCTTCCATCCCAAATTAATAGTCACTTTTGAAGTGAAAAAATTGTCCCATAATACATGTCCACTATCTTATTTCCAATGTAATTTTATAGGTAAATTTCTAAAATAACCATTGAATAAAGTATTGGTACTTGTACTAATAATTAATAAAATGAAATTATCATTCAAATATGCTGTGAAACTATCTCAACTAATGCAATTAATATGGCTTATCAATAAAAAAAAACTAATGCAATTAATATGGATACAAATAAAAAATAATTTTTATGTTAGAAATTTTCAAAAGTAACATGTATAATGGGACGGAGGGAGTATCATCTAACTCACTAGAAAACTTTTGATCTCATTTAAATCACTTCATACAAATTATGTAGCACTCTGTTATATAATTGGTATGAAGTGGTTTAAATGAGACCAATTTTTTTTTAGTGAGTTAGGTGATATATTTAAATGTAGAGGATGAGTTGTTTGATAATTAAACCATATTATCTCTTTAAATCGAAGTGTTTAAAGAATATGTTAGTTCCATCGGTAACTTCCACCACGAACGAAGTTATTACAATATCAAATATTTTTTACAAAATATACGTATTTAGATATGATTAGATTGTTTTTACGCCAAAAAAAATTATTTATGGAGTTATGTAAAACTTCAGATTTTAAAGGGTTTCCACGGTGAGTTTACAACTTCTTTGAACTAAGGAAATTTTTCATATTATTAAACTTTTAAGCCCGAATATCTTGAGCTCCTAATTCCGTCCCTGAACACTTATAATAGTTTGTTTTTAAAAAAATTATATATTTACGCGTTGATCGCGTATTTCTAAAAATATTCAGGTTCAAGAAGATTCTCATTTCATCTCTATCCGATAGTATATGATGAGCGAGTTGAATTTAAAAACGTAGGGTTTGGCAAATACGATCAATACCCTATACAAGACTTTGCCACTTTCGAACCCAATTTTGTTGACGATAAACATGTATCTAGTTGGAAATCATACCTAACAATCCTGTCAAGTTTTCAATTAGTTAGTATGTCGACGAATTACAATATATATTTGTGTGTATTGTTATTGTTAGATGTTTATAACGAATTATCAACATATTAACGTGTCATACTCAAAGGACCGTCGTCTCCACTAGTTGTCTAATCGTTCATGCATAGTATAATATCAAGTGTCTTTATTTCGGCCGAGATACCTAATATAGGCATTTTTAAAATTTATTTCTTGTTAGCTGTGTGCAAGAGAGAAAATTAAATATTAATTCCAATCATTATTTTATTTCAATCATGAAAACTTAGCACACTCTTGTTTATTTTCACACCTCCCCGATTCTGTTACGTCTACTTTAAGCTTATATATAATAATTTCTCACTTCATTTGGTTTCCAATCAAATAACACATTATTTTATCAAAATTGCATTATCATACCGGAAACTATCAGGATGACATATAAAACATTTAATTAAATGTTATGATTTTACAAACATTACAATATTTAGTCTAAATTTTTTGGAATGAGTCAATGTCAAACTCAAAACCTAGATGATGATAGAGAATAATCTTTATTACTTGAGTTATCTAATCTCAAACATTACCGTTCTTATTTAACAAATATAGTAAATATGATATTGTCAAAAAAAATATAATAAATGTGATTTAATTTAATATAATTTTATTAAATATGGTAGACATGGCCGGCTCTAAAGGGGGCAAGCAATACAAGTCATCGCATGGGGTATCTATCATATGCAACAATTTTTTTTTTAAAAATCTAAGGGCATAACATAGAAATAAAAAGAAAATGAAAAATTAAATCGATTATTAGAAGTTAAAAAATCAAAGGAGGCATATTTTAATTAGTAGTTAGAAAAATGACATGTCACAAAAATGATTGAACGGTTTTGATTATGTTATCAATTGAGAAAGAAATATTAATAAATTATAATTTTAAAATTTAATTGGTTTATTGATTTTACTAATAAAATTGTGAGAAAAATAAATTTTAAGTCATGAGAGTTTAATATCTAGTGATGAAAGTAAAGTTTTCTAATTTTATTATGAGTATCCTTTATTGGGAGGACAAATTTTTTTATACTCATTATAGGGCGATTTTTTTTAAAATGATATAGGGAATCTAAAAACGGAGTACTGGTCATGATAGTAGATTATAATGAAACAAAATGTTAAATTACCACTTCTTCAAAAACCTTAAGTTGTCACCGCGAATAGCTTTTGGTTCCGAATCTTCTACCGACTGGAGTTCTGATACCATGTCAAGTTACCAATTCTCCTAAAACCTCCTCAAGGTGGTATGATACCAACTAAGCATTATCGTATTATATTCTAACACAAAACTAGAAGGATACTAATCTTGACAATCGATTGTGTGAACCATTTATCCATTATAATTTTTCGCGGATAGTATTAACACTTGAAATTTAATTTTTCACGGATAATATTAATACGTGAAATTTTTATGAATTTAGGGGGCACATAATCCCTCCACACTTCCGGAGAGCTAGACAGAGTTTTTTCCTAGCCGCCGTAAAGAAAATACCAAAACCCAAATCAGAAATAGAACCAAAGTAGAAATAGAAGAAAGAAGAATGGGAACATAAAGAAGATTGTCAAGTGGATTACCGACAGATAAAGGAGTGGAATAGTTGGATAATAAATCCAAATGGTAAAGGTAACGGGTGAACGCGGGTTACACGTGCATGGAAACCCATATATTATTATATTACTAAGCCTGGCGCGGACAATTACTACCTCATTACGCGGTTTTTGCCTTTCTTTTCTTCCCCTACGCCCTACTACTCATTGTACTTGTATCAACTCAACTTCCACTCTATGTATAGTACTATTTGTGTATGTGCTATTTATTGCCTGTAATTTGTACGGACTATATTATTATATACTAGAGTATTACAATTGTAAAGTTGATGTATGTCATGCTAGTATAATGATATTTAAATTATCATTTTGTTTTTATTTGTTATTAGCGTTGAAGAAGTGAACTTTTTATATATTTAATATTAAAGTAGGGCTAAAAATATATTATTCGTTTTAGAAGTCAATCAAATTTCAAAATAATTTTTATATTGATTTTAATTTGAAGAAAAGTTGGGCCTTAGGAAAAATGAACTTAAATTAATAATTTTAATTTTGAGTCGGATATTTACCAGTATCAAAATAATATATCTTTAATCAAACGAGTCTTAAGTTCATAATGCAGATAACTTTGATTTCCATCAAAATAAGTTGCATTCATTTCATCCCTACTAAACATGTATACCATTAATTACTTATATTGTCAGAGTGTTTTGAAAATAAATTTATAACTTTTATAAAGTTGTCGAACCAAAAAATATTTAAACATTTTTTTCCTCGTCAAAAGCTCCTATTTGACTACTACTACATAGAATTTTCTTTTTGGTTTTAGTTTTAGATTTCACCCCCAAAGAAATTATTAAAAGCATAATTTGTAGTGAAAAATTTGTGAAACAATTATAAATCTTCTCGAAGTTACGACACCGACAAGTAAACAATTGCGGACACTTCATACAACTTTGTCGTGATATCAAAAATATTCTTACAAATCTCTTCATAAAAAGATCTAAAATGAGATGCAAGCATAATAGATTAATAATGTGGTCGTTTGGAGTTCCTTAAATTTAAAATAAATTATTTATTTCATATTTTTTCTAACATATTTTCATATTTTTTTTAAGATAAATATTTATTTTAGAATTTTAAAACTAAATATTATTTTCAAAATAAAAAATAAGTTACTTATTTTAAAAAAAAATCTTCATACTTTTTCCCCCTAAAAAAATAAGACTTGCCAAACAGGCACAACAGTGGATAGGTTTTAAGCCAAATTAGTCTTGTCAGGCCATATATTTTTTCTGCATGCCACATGTCGTAGGAGAATTTCTTTGATTCTTCCACCAACATGCGTAAGCCAAATGCTCATATGATGACTCTTTCAAAGCTTAACTAACCACATGTCCACATGTGGAGAATCAACTTCAGCAAGAATATGAACAATAATTTTGTGTTCATGGGAAATTGGCAAAGTCTTAGATTAAACAATTGCATGCTTACGACTCGATCGATTCTTTCTAAAAATTTCAATCAAAATGTATTTTATAGTCTTATATGATATTGTCGCTATAATTTCAAGAAATTTTATCATTTAAATTAAGAGAGTTTGAAAATTTTCAATATTTAAGTAATCAGTATATACAGCTCTATATATGTTCTAGACTTGTAGTTTCGCAAAAAAATTATTTATAGTCAAGTACTATACTATTTATAAATTTGACAGATGCTATGAATTAAACTATTACTTCTAGGCCGGAACTTTCATCTCAAGTCTCAAATTAAAATTTCAACTCGAAGGACTAAATTTAGTCGAACATTTGACTGGCTCAAATTCTACTGTTTAAATTTGATAATTAAATTAATTAACTATACAAAATCAATTGTCGATAATTTTAGATGAATTTAGTTGAATTAATGCTGAGCAAATCCGGCTGCCAAGATTCGACTCAATGCTATCGAATTGAAACTATAGTCAACATAAAGTTTGGTTTATCATAAATTTGACTAATTTGTTCGGTAAAATTCAATCATATTTTTTTAATAATACAATAACTTATAGCTCGGGCAAAGCATGGGTAATTTATTTTATTATTAATTTTTTTTATAGTTTTCTATATAATATTGTTTATATATTAGTTACTTTTTTATTTTAATATTTATAAAATTTAATTAATAAGCTATAATTTTAAATATATTAAATAGTTTGAATGATGATTAAATTAAGTTGAATGTGGGTTTTGGACGGCCAAAATCTTTTCTATGATTCACATGAGATTACTAAGATGATAAAAAAAGTTCTGTTGTTTAGTTATAGAGGGGTGTAAATGAGTCGAATCGATCCGAACTTTAGGTTGTTCATGTTCAGCTCATTAAAAAAAAATTGAACCCAAACTCGAACTTTTATAAAGCAAATATTTTGTTTGAGTTTAGCTTGTTAATGTTCACCAATATGTTCGCGAACCACACACGAACACATATTCGTGAACAATTTATAAACATATATCATGAGTTACTACTCATGAACATATCGCTCATAACTTGTGTTCATGAACACCTTAATTTACAAACTCATTCTCACGAAAAGTTTATGAATATTTTTTTTTAAAAAAATGATACCAAACAAAATTGATAAATTAGTGAAGTAATTTGTAAACACGTACATACATAATTATTTACTATTTATCGTAAATGTTTATGAACATGTGTTTTCGAATTTATATAAAACATGTTCACGAATTATGTTCACGAGCATTATAATCGAACTTGTTCGCGAACTTTTGAGCCGAACTATGTTATGCTCAAGTTTGGTTCATTTATAAACCGAACTTAAAAATTGTGTTCATGTTTGGCTCGTATATAACAATCCGAACCGAATTTTTTTCGAGTTAAACACCGAACAGGCTCATTTACGGTCGTAATTATAATAATATTGCATAGATGTATTTTATATATATATAACTAAACTAATTAATTATCCTATCTAGCACATATATAATATTACAGAAACTCAAAAGTCCGGAGTTTGACCACCAATACTGCATCGTTTAATTTGGACAGCAATATAGATTATATCTACTTAACAATAGCTCATATATATATTGATATTGATGGGACTTAAGGTAGTTAAAAAGTGTGATTTTTCCCCAAAGAAGCTCTTCATGTTTGAAAAAGAAAAACAAGAAAGCAGCCATGAACCACTAAATATACACACACAAACATCTCATAAAGTATATAAATATATTCCAACAATAGAAGAGCTAGAGGAGACAGTTTGAAAGAATTTCGGTAATCACTAAGTTTGACAAAGTAACAAAATCATGTAAAGCCAAATGTTATTCCACTGCTTGAATTGGTACAAAAACAGTACAAAGTTATAATTATTCTCCTTTACTACTTTATGCAACTTAATTGAGATAACACATCATTGCCTATACACATGTAATTAACTTTATTACATTTACTAGTATATCTTTGACTCAAGTAATTAAAAAGATTGTGTGTAAATTAAATCCCACTGATATTGTTTTTAACAATGAGATTAACTTTAATTAAGTACTAAAGCCGAATATACCCATAAATCTTAAGATCATGTGGTGTTAATATTTTGATGATTATGTCCAAAGTGGTTCCATAATTGAGCTTAGATTGACATCAAGATCTGGAAAGAAGTTTAGGTTTTCATAGGGCAGCTGATCATCAGTGATCATGGATTGTTGATTCTGATTATTGTAAGGTGGTGAGGACATGTCCATGCAAATTAGGGTTAGTAGATTGGTTTGTTGGCATTGCATGTTTACAATCTCAGCTTGAGCCTTGGCCAATTCTGCTTGCAAATCACTAACTTGCTTTTGAAGGTGACAAATTGCACCAGCACATCCATACACTGGGTCTCTAACTCTTGCATTTGCTTCGTAAACCATGCTGCTCACTGCATCTGCCCTTTGGGACTCGGGGAGTTCCTGAAAATATTTTTCAACAATATTTGAGTAGGTCAAATTTGATTAGTATATATAAGATTGTGACCAAGTCTCACCATAATTAACTATGTATGTGTCAAGTTAATTACAATTCGTCTAAAATTTCAAATCGTTAGAAGTTGAACTCAATACGATCTTAATATATTATGATCAATAAATCGCTCTCTCGAAAATTCATGTATATATAGATTATTGAAGAGTAGATTGCTTATAACATATATATTAAATTACCAACATGATTATCTCTTAAAATCTTTTTTGAGTGGGATGTAATGAGATTTTATTATATCATTAACATTATATAATGAATAATAAATTTAACTAACCAAATGCTAAAGTTATGCAACCAAATAACGAAGATTGTTTCCTATTGTAAGTTAGTTAAAAGTTGAAAAAATACATACATTTTTTTAACTTATAAAAAACCCAGACCATTATATATATACGCCTACCTAGCTAGATGCAAGCCTACATATTTTGAACATGTGGAGAAACGATTAATCTCCTCATTTTCTTAAAATATTGCTTATAATTAATCTACCTGCTAGATTGACTAGATCTCAGCCAAGCATATGTTATATAGTGGCGGTGTTAATGCGATAGTGCTTCAAGTGTCAACTCTCCTAACGAATATTATTCCTCAAGGTGGTCCATTATCATTAATGATTCATATACATGTACTGCCAGCACCCGAGAACACAAGCCACCCAAACAGATGCATTAGCCATCATAGAAATTAAAACACATGTATGAAACATTGTAATCGTTTAATATATTATATATATATATATACTGTACGTATATTCCTTGATATAATAATTTGCTTCTAATTACATATAATTAAAAATAATGCAGCTGAGCACGATTGGATATATATATATATATATATATATATATATATATATATATATATATATATATATATATATATATATATGTAATACCAGTGATAAAGGGTTTGTTCTCTATTTTTTCGGTTTATAATTATTTATGATGAACTCCAAATACACCATTTACAGACCCTTTCTGGGAATTAGATTTTAGATCGGTCGTAAATGAAACTTTTTCTTTATAATAATAATTACCTGAAGTAGCTTAATGATATTGCTAGCTCCGAACACTCTATGAGCAATCGTGAACTTGAGAGGATCAGTAGGGGGGAAATATGGTGCCAGCACACATTTTTCGACACATCTCCGACGAAGAATCTTACATGCAGCACAAGGGCTCATTATAGCTGCTGCCGGTGGAAGAAGAACATTATTAGTGTTATCAGAAAGTGAAGAATTATTCAAGCTTGTTTGTGGAGATGAAGAATTATTAGATGAATGTAACAATGGTTTGGTCACATTCATGTTATTCTGCATCTTCTCACAACATTCCATCTCTTTCAAAATAAAGTAATATTAAATTTATATGTATATTTGTGTGTGTGTTTACACTCGATCGAAGAGATGTAGATTATAAGTAGGAAGAGGAGTTGAGTAGATCTGAAAAGGCAACGTTAGTATATATATATTGAGGGGGCTGTGGAATTTCTACAGGATATCATGCTGACGCCAAGCTGCGCTATATATGTATGTATGCATTCTTTGAATAAAAATGCCGTTTCTAAGAAAATTATCGGATAAAACACTGTCAAATAATGACAGAGAATTAGTATTTTACACTTGTGCTATTCAATTGTATTCATTTTTCTACTTTTTTGTGCATATTTTAAAGGTGTATAAATTTAATTATTTAATTTTTCTTGATAAATATTTTGATATAAAACTTTTATTTACATAAAATTTAAAATTAATTTTTTAAAATTGTATTTTCTATAAATCTTAAAATATGTAAAAAAATAATAATAATTAGAAGCGAAAGAATAACATATTGCATGACGGGGCAACCATTTTTTCTTGCGTATTAATTACGGACGTAAGTTGGATTAATTAGCTTGTGTTGATCAAGTTTTAATCCACCTTTCCGGATCGTTTTGCTTTTTTCTTTGGGCAAACTGCAAAGTCAAGGTTTTTTTTTCAACATGAAAATTAAGTCAAGTTTACTAGCCATTATAATGGCTCAATAGCATGCATATTATAACCCATAGAAATGCTAGCTTTGATGTATTCTTTGCAAAAAAAATTAGTTTGGCAGAGTCTCGACAAGTCCTTGCGTCTTCGATCTGGTCTATCTTCTAGTCTTTAATTAGCTCTTCGATTCGGACCAAACGTGTAAACTCCTTCGATTTTAATTATATTCAATTCTATGCACCATATATTTCACATACACTTCACTAATTCGAGTTTTTCTCACTTTTACATTGATTACGTACAAGTTAATTTAATTGTGAGATTGTCACTAATTAACTATTAGTTCAGCACATATTCTTACAGAAAATAAAATTTTGAACAAATACAATAATGCTACCTAGCTAGTATATATGGGGACTTGGGATGGTGGTTCGCAGCAAAAATCGGAAATGAGAATGAAGAGTATAGGAATAGAAATGATATGAAATCTCAAGAGATGGAAGAGGATAATTTATCTTCAAGAGGGAAGAACGTTCTCATTTATTAAAATCAAATTATTAATCCAAACATTAATGTATGATATTGAAATTTCGATTCCCGTTAATTCATTAATCGACTCATTAATTATAAATCAAACTCCCTGCAATGTGAATGATCAACAACATAACGAAACCAAAGCAGAAACATTCTTGTATTAAGAGTGTGAAGGCAAATTAGTGCCAAAAGAAATGGATAACCTCCATAAGAAAACAATCCAATATATACGCAAAACAAGTGCAAACACTCAAAAAGTTCATGTGCATAACCTGCTAAAGGGGCCAAGAGAATATATATTGTATTAAAGACATGCAATGAATTGGATTATTACTTTTTGAGTTAGATTTGGATTGTTACTTAATTAGTCTTTTAAGTATTATATATTTTCCATCACCTTTTCAATTGTCAATCGTAGTTCTTTAACGATTTTTTTAAAATTATAATTAGAAAGTTGAATATTTACTTATACGACAATGAGGCAAGAGTAAGTGCATGTTTACATAAATGCAAGAGAATTTTTGTCATTTATTCCAGCAGTAGAATAGTTGCTATGTTTATATCTGTCGACATTATATAATAATATGTAAAATTATTTTATTTGTCATTTAAAATATTTATAGTTATCTATACATCAAATTTTACTTCACTAAATATTTGAAATTCATAAATTAAAAAACGTATTCATCATAATTAAATTAAGGGAAGAAATACATTATATTGTGCTTTCGATTATCAAATTTTATAATTAATATCACGTATAGTATGAATATAGATCTAGAATCACCAATTTACGGCAACTGATTGATAGATACATTTTGTTGTGTACTTAATTATTCACTCTATTTGGTTTTGTTTGATATTTGACTCTTTTACACACATCTTTAATAATTTTGATTGCATAGTTAAATTTATTATTTTTAAATTTTTCTTTCTTTGAACAAAAATATTAAACTAAAAATTTTATTCAAAAAATGAAAATTAAAAAAACAATAATTCTAATTATATAATTAAAATTTTTAAAATAATATTTTTAAAAATCAAATTTCAAATATTACGTACCAGCGCATGTATACATACACACAAAAAATGGCTACATATTATAAGTAGGTATGTACGTACACATGAAGGTTGCGGCAAAGTACTAACAGAAACCGGCCGGTCAAAAAAGAGAAATGTATTTATGTGAAGTGTATCTCCTACCAACTAATTACCACACAACTTCAATTTCATGACCAAAACAACAAAACATCTATTAATATACGATACACCAATAATTAATGTCTATTATAAATGCTACATCTAGTTTAAAATATTTTGGTTGGTTTTAAATTACCAAAAATTAAGTGAATAATATTTTTACTTAAAATTATAGCATATACGAGTAGTTTGTAGAGAATAAGGATCTTGAAGTTAATTTCGGGATACTTTTACTAAAATCACAACAAATACATATAAATAAATAAATTTATTCATTTATTATTAAATATTAATTTATCATTTATTTTATTTTATTTATAAATTCAGAAAATAATTAATTAGTTAATATAACACACTCAAATCAAACACGGCCTCAGAAAACTTTCTAAAGCCCTGCATCCACATTCTCTTTTTTATAATTATCTGGTAAATCATGATTTATGTTATATATTATTGATTGTTAATACTCTAGTTATAAAAACACTACCTATACGTCTTGTACACGTAGCCCGTTGATAGTTTTATTGTCCTTTATAAATAATTCACAGAACTAACTTTAAGAAACGCAAGTGAAGTACTTGCCTTGATAAACACAGTTACTTCTCATCAATTATTAATACTTATATTCTATATTCATAACAATTTATGAATTTAAAGCTAGTATTTATACTTTATAGTACTGAATTTGCAGGACCCAGCTGACTAGCCTTATCTGATGAAGCATGCACCAACAGAACATTTTCATGTGCTACAATACAAGAATAATGCCACCTCCAAATTTTGTGCCAACCCTAGTAGAAATAAACTCTTTGTTGCGTGCCGACTGTTCACCAATGGCTATATATATATATATATATATATATTAATTATATTAAGTAAAATCAAGTATTAGCCTCTGGACCTGTTTGCATCTTATCAGATCATTCAGAATTGACAATATATTTTGTAAAATCCTAAAATTTTATGACTATGCGGTTATTCAATAGTTTGGTACGAAACAGCTGAGCTCGTGTGCGGTGATCGAGATTAAGACAATATACCGGCTAGCTCTTTAGAAATAAATTTTTACGAAAAATTGGAATTTATTGGTGAGATAAATATTTTTTTAATTAATTTAGTTATATTAGAGTATTAAAGAGATGAACAAACTTTATCTCATTATCAAAGGAAATAGTGTTAATACAAGCATACACCTACCAAAGGACAAGTTCATGATACGAAATTAAAGAGTAACGCTGGGGAACCAAAAAATCTCCCAAAAAAAATTCCTAAAATGATGTGACATGATGCACAGGGCAAGATGAGTAGTTTTAATTGATATGATTGATTTGAATATAGAAGGATCCATCTCATTAATTATTCTCACAATCAATCAGAATGAGACACGTGTTATTTGAGAAATTTTTTGTAATTTTTTTTTGATTCTCTAGCATTACTCGAAATAAAATAGCTGAAAAAACAATTAGTTAGAGTCATGGAAGGTATCAGTTTTTCTAAAATCTTTGTTAAAATCAGGAAAGTATGCATGTTTTAAATGTGTGACATTGTTTAAAGAATAAATATACATATTATATATGGTAACGAGTTTATTTCGCTGAAATTTAAATTTATTTTTTAAATAATGTTTTGATATTATTCTTTTTATCAAAATAAATACAGTAGTAAATACCTTTGATGCAAACTTATTCACACAAATTGGATTGGTTTATGAACAGAAAGTGAATATACATTGTAGCTAGCACTTGACATGGCCAAGACCCACAGATATTTGCTTTAACGAGACAACGGTCAACTAGTAAGAATTTCGACATCTGATTCCCGCAATGTGAGAACACTAACCTGCTAAAGAATCCAAAAGCCTGCTAGTCTCAGTTTGTTAATCAAGTGATGAAGTGTACTTGACCAGATTGTTTAACTGGTACATTTCTATAGATAATTTTTTAAGGCCAATTTAACAGGGTGTTTGGACCAAACTCGTACTACTACTTGCACAACACTGTTGGTATAAAAAATTAAAAAGAATATATTAATCAATATTCAATTACCTCATGCATGTTGATATATAACAGGGCAAATAAAGTACTAAAATCACTGTAATCTACCGCAAGACCATCAATGTGTAACAAACATAGTTCTTAATCAACTATTAACATGCTCTTTTTTTATACTATACATTACACAACACAACCCATGCAAAATATATCCAACTATAAAATAATATAAGATAAAATGATCAGTACTTGTACTCTGTGGATGCACAGGCATGGAAGGTTGGACCACTAGTCCATCAAACATGGAGGGGTCAATACAACTTGTAGAAGGTTACATTTCCCCCTTCGATACATAGTGTATTCTGGATAGTCATAGATAATATATATATATATATATATATATATATATATATATATACATACATATATATATATACACATATATAGAGGCTAAGGTTTAGAAACTCATTATTAGCCGAGAAACTCGGGGAACCTCTAACAAAAAAACCTAATGAGTTTTGTTTAAGTAGTTAAGGGTTTATTGATGACCGTTCCAGCTGTAATTTTTTAGAACAATATGAAATTGTAATGTTATAAGCCTATTTATTCAATTATAAAAAATAATGGAATTTGTCCCGTATCAAGGAGGTAGTCATTTAGCGTCCAAAATTGAGGCAAATTTTAAAGTCTATACGCATTTAAAGTTTTAAACCAAGGCTAGTAGAGAAAGAGGGTACCATATAGAAGGCCTTACAATGTTGCTGCTGCAAATTTCATGTACTATTTGATTGTTTCAACAAGACCGCAATAATTAGTTCAAGTTAGCGTGACAAAGCTGTAAGGCTCCGTTAAGTTTGGTTAATGAGATTCAACTCTAATAAAATGAAATAACCATTAATTTGAAAAGTCATATTCAATTCAGAAATAAATGGGCATTTCTATTTAATACTCATATGTTTTCTCCAGTTGTATTATATAAATAAACACAATATCTCCTCATAACAATTTTCATTGTGATATCAAAGTTACAAATTTTCATTGTATTCGTATTTCATTTCATTTCATCCGATCAAATTAAATACAATTTTTTAAGAAAATATCTATTCACTACCACAAGAAATTAGACCTCTTAGGCTCTTACCATAATATATCTTCTCCGGAATATTGTAGACTGCTAACACATACATTTCAATTTGCATGCACATGTAAGGGGGATGGGTAAATAGGTGTTGCGAGAGATTTAAGTTTTTCGCTCGAATGTAACATGATGTGAAACAAATATTGAGGGACATGTTTGTAATAACAATTATGCCTTGCATTAATTGACTGCACTGCAAAATGTTTTAACTTCAGGGGACTCCTGAAATGCAGTAATATCATATCTATTTTTTTTATTTTACCTATCATTCTATATTTCTATCAATGCAAAGTTTAATGTGTTACATTTTTACCAAAATTATTGCAATGATAAATCGTGACAACCATTAACATGACACTGCCATAATGTGATAATGGCTCAGGATTTGGAACGGGACTATTCTTTTAATAATATCAACTACAAGTTTTAATATGCATAGATATAGGCCCATGAAACAGAAATAGAAAGAAAAAGAAAAAAACTTTGTAAAGACTAAAAAGTAGTATTAGTAATAGGGTCCTTGGAAATTGACTGTCAAGGGAGTAGTTAAGTAACAATTGATTTAAACTTTAACCGCCGTTGAATTGATTATCCAACGGCTAGAATTTTAAAATTTTCCCGCTTATTATCCGCGGTTTTGGAGACGCTCCGCAGAAAATTTCCCAGACCTTCCGCATCCTTGTACTTCTTTTTTATTGTTCTTGACGAAGAAACAACATAGAAAAATGCCTATTGATCTCTAGCATTATAATTTATAACCTAGTAGGTACCTCTCTTATATTGAAACAGGAGGTCAAGAGGCATGTGTTTGAGTATTCAAATTATGAAATTGACAATACTGAAAACAAACAAAATTTATAGTTCATTCACGATAATGTAGATTGAAAATTCAATTGGTTCTTTCTTCCTTAATAACAGCAAGGAAGTCCCTTTCGTATACTATTTTCTTCGGAGAAATGTTACTACAAAAAGTTGAATGATGAAAGCAATTACAAGAAAACCAACTTAATGTATCAACTCATATGACACCAAGCTTTGAAAATTCAATTGGTTCTTTCTTCCTTGTTAATAACAACAAGGAAGTCCCTTTCGTTTACTATTTTCTTCGGAGAAATGTTACTACAAAAAGTTGAATGATGAAAACAATTACAAGAAAACCAACTTGATGTATCAACTCATATGACACCAAGCAAGCATGTAGGCATCGACCCTTTCCAATTGATTTATCACATATACGCGTATACTACAATTATAAAAATACTATATTTGGTGAAGTTATAAACTACGGAATCTCAATAATGGAAATAAGATTTGGGATCGACCGCAAAATAAACTGCCATCTGCAGTAAAAGTTAACAGTTTTAGTCATCTTACTTTGTTAATCCTTTTTACCTGATCTTACGGTGTCCGTAACTGGGGTCGACACTCCTTTATATAGTGCTACTACATTCTACAAGTCACAAAGGGGCCTAAAGCAAACCCTACTTCTTTCTACTATTCTTACTCGGGTTTTCTATATTACTATTGCCTCAAGCAAAAGCATTATTTTAATATTGTACTTTTTAGATCTTAATACATAGTTTTTTAAAAACTTATAATTATTCATCCGATGCAAACAGCTCATAGCCAACACAGCAGACCACATAGAACAGTCCCTGATGCACAATTTTATTAATGCTTAAAATATGCCTTAATATCAAGCCAGAGTTTGGTTAACATCTAGCTCACTGGAAACTGGACAAACATTAAAATCTCATTTTAAAAACACCATAAAAATGTATTAAGCACCGCAAATATTAAAAATAGAAATATTTTATCAATGAAAAAAGGTGGACACAACCAGGACTAAACCCGGATATATATTCTCAAGGTCATTACATACAAAGGAAAAAAGAAGAATAAAAATATATGCACCTTGCTGGGTTTATCTTTCTAATAAATTTGTCACAATTCCATTACTTTGTTTCTAAAAATTTTACCTGCAAAATAATTAAGCATCTAAACTTGTAGTGAAACAAGGAAATGCTTCATGGACGGAGTAAATAGTACAGAAACTTGCAGAAATAAGAGGCAATAGATAATAAACTTTTAAAGTAAGATATTTACATTCAAACATTACTATTAGCCATAACTACATTGCGGCAGAAGTAAACATAACTCGTGCTTCTGGATAAGTTGCCTCATATAACATTTTATCAGTCCAGCATACATTGTCGGACCTGGTGATTTTAAAAGCACTGAAATTATTAGACAATGTAAAGTACAAAGCTTAAGAAATTCCAAGGTCCATTAAGTTCGGATTTGAAATTGTAGATACTTTGTAATCCACTACTTGCATGGAATAGAAGAGGAGATGGAATGAGAAATGTAGGTAGAAGAGGAAAGAGTGAAGAAAAAATGAGCATTTTTGAGAAATGGAAGGAATTTGATCTAATTTAGAGTTATGGAATGAATGGAAAAGGAAAAGGAAAAGGGACATACCCACTTATCCCGCTTTTAGCAAGAGAGTAGAGAGGTTGTTTTCAAGAAAAAAAACCATCATACCGAATAAAGATTTGAACTCATGACCTTTCATGGGTTGGGCACCTAACCACCGGGTCATTTTACTCCCTCCCTCGCATTTTACTTTCCCATGGATAAGATTCCACCTTTTATTCAATTACATTAAAAAAACTAAAACTTATTATAAATGTGTATTATTTTTCATAGCAAAACTAACACTTAATTTACAATGTGGACAACATTTTTGGGACAAAAAAAAAAGGAAATGGGTAAAAGAAAAATGAATAAAAGGTCATATTAGAGTTAGGGATACGAGGGGATGGGGCTAGAAAGTGTCTATTATATAATTTTTTATCATTGCATTACATTTTTGATATTCGTTATTTGTGACTTTGTTTTGTTACTGCCTAGTATTTACTTTCTCACCTAATATATAGAGCTTTTATGTATGTTAGGTGTTATGCCCAAATTTCAACATGTGTTATTTTTTATGGGTCAATATTTATTGAACTGAATTTATAGTGGTTCGTGTGGATTATTATTGTTGTTATTGAAGGCCATCCGGGGTTAATCATTAATGAAGGCCCTCCGAGATTAATTATTGAAAACCATTGCTCTGTACTCCACGAGTTGTCCTCGGCGGGGAGCTTTGGATTGCAACTGACCTCAACTTCGAAGATCCTTTCCCTGTACTCGGACGGGTTGTCCTCGTCTGGAGGCTTAGGGCTCGTCTTTCATTCGGGGTGGATCTAGTGCTAGCCTCCAGTCAAGGTATCCGAGAAATAGCTGTAGTGGATTGACTAGAGCCCATGGTTGGTTTCCGGGTCAACGTCGGATTCATGAAGTCATTGGGTCATATACTGGGCTTTGGACTATCCGAACAAGCCTCCATGTAGAGACCTCTTTCAACTAGGTTTCGAGTGTCGAATCAGGGTTGAATAAGGTGTTGAATAAGGGGGTGGATAAGGTGAATTTTTCCTAACGGGCTTCTTCTACTTCAGCAAGAACTACGTGGGCTTGATCCCCTATAAATAGGAGTACGTAGTCACATTATTAGGGGTTGGACGTTGAGAGCCCCCACTAATTAAAAACCCTAACAATCTCATCTCCCAATATTCAACAATCATCACACTCCGACGAATTTTCAGGTAAAAAACACCATCCTAGATCTTGATTATGGCGATGGACCTCATATTTTGTTGTTACCAAATTCCTCTATCAACAAATTGACAATAGAAGGAGGGAAAAATCTGTATCTTAGGAGGAAAGATGTTACATCAAATCTAGGGTTTTAAAGGTTGTCATGGTGGACATTAAAGGCGGTCATGGTAGACATCGAACGGGGAGATATTGAATAAAATTTGTAGGGGTTATTGGTATTTAATATGTTATAGTTCTCGTCATGGTTTTAAGAATATGGTCTCAAGTATGGTTTGATGGCGGATGGGTAATCGATTTTGGAGTCAAAATAAAAGAAAATTCGTATTTATTGTGCTACATGAGCTACCTACACTGTTTGAGTCATATCTTGAGTTCTAGAATTTGTATTTGTACGATTTTACAGCCCACGCGAAACTTATTGAATTCTCTTTAATTCAGGAGTGATAAAATAAGAAGAATCCATCTGGTATAGAAACTGGAGAGAAGAAACATTTTAAGTTCAAACACATTCGGGAAAGGAGATGACGGTCAATTTAATTAAAGAATTCTACTCGGTTTAGAAAACCT
This sequence comes from Oenanthe sinensis, assembly GCA_028671895.1. Classification (NCBI taxonomy): domain Eukaryota; kingdom Viridiplantae; phylum Streptophyta; class Magnoliopsida; order Apiales; family Apiaceae; genus Oenanthe; species Oenanthe sinensis. The sequence goes on along the minus strand of CM053811.1, from coordinate 8,704,131 downwards.
ATTATTAATTGATTTAAAACCCTAAGATGAAATCAACACCCCATTCGGGAAAGGAGATGACGGTCAATTTAAGTTCAAACACATGTAGAAGGAGACTTGCACATATGGGACACAATTATCGGGAGCTACATCTCCATCTCCGTCTCCATCTCTCAAGGCACGTCTTCCAGGTAAAAATCTAACTTTTTTGATATATATGTTGTTGTTGGCTGAATTTTTGCAGGTAATAAATAATTTTATTGAAGGCCCTTCATGGGGTAAAAATTTATTGAAGGCCCTTCATATCTTAAAATTTTTATTAAGACCCTTCATGGATAAAAATTTATTGAAGACTCTTCATGGTAAAATATTATTGAAGACCCTTCATAGGGTAAAAATTTATTGAAAACCCTTCATGATAAGAATATTATTGAAGGCCCTTTGAGTTAAAACTTAACCGAAGACCCTTCAAGAAGAATAAGGAGTAGCGAGGGAACTTAGAAACTGGAGAATAAGGGGTTAGTAATGATTTTGGTGATGATGAAAACTAGGAACCTAGAAATTGGAGAATAAGGGGTAAGAGTGATTATCGTGATGAGAATTTTCGTGATGTTCTTAGCCCCACGGGGTATTCCCATGGGCTATTAGCATCTAATATTCTAATATTTTTATTTGATTTGAGTAATTATTATGCGGGTTCACGGATTGAATGAAACTTTATCATTGAAATCTCACACGTTACTACAAAACAAGTTTCTGCTATTGGCGTAGTGGCTCTCGAAAAGCTTTTGGAAACTTTTCCATAGTTCAAGGAGGGAGGTGAGAAGTTTTCACGCATTGAGCTTTTGTAATTATATGTTGGTAAAGCCACACTGAATTGGGTGAGTTTTTGACCTTGCAAAACTCAATAGATTTTCGTGCCATTGTTGTTGGATTGAATGTGGATACCTTGAGTAATTGTGCGTTCAAAAACTCTTATAGACGTTGTATAGGTTCAACTCGTATCTACTTTGTTGTTTTGTCATTCATGTGGCCTAATAAAATTTCTCAATTATGGGGGGAGTTGCGCACTTGTGCTCCGGATGGGATGGTGAACGCTCCTTACTCGCAGAAGTATTGAATATCCACCAAATCTACAATGTTTACTATTATTTCCTGTGCCTAAAAGTGTTTCGGGACTGAACTTGTGATGGTTTATGACAAGGGGCTTGCTCTCCCCTTGTGGCTGCCTCATACAAAATGTTGTTCTAGATTGGTAGTGGCTACATAATATCTTTGAAGAGAGAACTAATAAGCCGTATGAAAGGATGCTTCTAATCTGTATAGCTTCCGGCTAGCTAGGGTGTTTGCTGCAAAAGGAGGCCCAGATATTGGTTCTTATGTTGAGTACTTCAGTATGCTAGTACTGCAGGTGATGAATTGACTTCAAAACAAATATTGTACGGAAAATTTTCTGATTCGTACCAAAGTGAAGAAAATATCAAGTCTGTTGCCTTCATTCTAAAAGTCTTACGGCCAGGAAGATCCTCAGAGCAGCGGAGGAACCATCACTTGCTCTTTGTGCTATATTCACAAGTGCTTAGATAAAAATAGGAGAGTTGATTAAGTTGGGTGTCTACAACAAAATATTTATATTTTTAAGATTGCATTTTTTGTTGTAGTTGATGGCTTGATGAGGTGGCTCAGATCAGAGGAAGCAAACGTGCTCCATTTTGACAGAGTTGGTCTTGCATTTTTGCTGTTGGAGCCAAACTTAATGTTAGGTTCAACTATTATGTTGCTCTATGAAGCTTAAAATATCGTTTTGTTTGATGCTAAGATATGGTAACAATATATTTATCTCTGACATCTGTGATGGTTGGTGCTTGTCTATCCCATTAAATCGACCCTTCAATGGGTAACCATTGAAAGCTTCACTAACCAACTTTTTGGCTGGTGGATGAGTGTTAATTTAGGTATCAAATAAAGTTGAAACTTTCTGAAGAACTCAATCAGTCATATAAGGGCTCAGACCAGTGTCCAAGGGTTTTATTGCTTCTGTTAATGCTCGAAAAAAGTTTCTAGCTTCCGCTATTTTCTCAAGAAAAAATCTATTACTTTTATGTGAAACTTGGTAATGTTTTTTTACCGCAGCCATATAGCAGGCAGAACGGGTAATACATTCTTTTATAACTACAGAATGAGCCTAATTTATGTTAGGTATGCACAACCCTGGGGGGATTTACCGTAGAAATTCATGTACTTGCGAAACTTTAAGTGGTAATACAATTTACAGACGTTAAAAATTACTTTCAACATTGTCCATCGGACAGATTACTGGTCACACCCATCTCAAGAGAAAATCATGGGATAGCAGGACATGCTGCGTACGAGAATAGAGTTCTTAGCTCTGAGAGATTCAAATATAAAGTTAACTCAGCTGCAGGCAATGGCCAGAGTAGAAATTGATATAAACTATGAACCTTAGAAGAGAACTGCACTGCCTACTTCATTAATGTTAGTGTGTTTCATTGCATTAATATCAACGAAATTTTGTTTCTTGCCAACTGAGATATCAGTCAAATGTTGCACCAACCACTGCAACTGCAACTGTTACAATGCAATCACTGGTGTACTCGTCGCAGTACTACGCTCGTGAATAAACACTCTCTAAAAAGCTGAACACCTCAAGCTTTCACTGATTGTCTGAGGATGATAGTTGAGGAGACTCCACTATAGGCTGAGGCTACAGCAAAAACACGAGTCAGAGGTCTATTCTTGCCTTTTCTAGATTGTTGCTTCAATATTGGTTTAATCTCATATAAATTTAGCGTATCAATTTGTGGAGGCAAAAATATAACTAAAGTAGCAGCATTATTAAAAACGGCTAGCTCCCAAGTACGCAAAACTACTCTCAATGGAAAATTCTAACCGGGTCCAGCAAGTGATATGGAAAATATTGGCAAAATAACCGGGAAAGGCATATGACGCAAAGTACAAGAACTGAAGAATTGAAAGTGAACTTTTCAACAAAATCAGAACGATTTCTCACCTGTTAAATATTAAGAAGAATGTTAGTGCCGGTGCAGGAAATAGTGATATTTCACATCCTTTTTTGAATTGGTTTTGATTTGACATAACATAGTATCCTGGAGCCTTAATACAGCAATGAGACCGGATTTCATGCAAAGAAGTGAGGGAGAAACAAATTGTGGGGTTGTAAAAAAAAATTCAAAAAGCACTATGATGCAGTAAAAAATAAATGAAGCTTGCTATGCAGTCGAGAAAGAAACAAAAGAGGTGATTGATAGGTTTCAATAAATCAGCTACCACAAATAAACCAACAATCTGATGTGCATGTTGGAGAACACAGCCTCAGTAAAATCTGGAGATAAAGAAAAAAGGCAGTGAAGCGTGTGTGACACCAAAACTCAGAATCTGGAAGCTGTTAAGTCTGAGTTCACAGAATAAACTGTTTTCATTGAGATATTTCTGGGTAGTAAATTATATGCCATCGGAAAGATCTCAGAGTCTAGTTTTCTATTAAAAAAAACGGTTCGTGAAAAGGATTTTTCTGTAGAAAGTTATGGCTGTTTTAGTGATGGGGTATACAGCTGCCCAGGTATGCAGCAATTTAGTGAATCTGCAAGTTTTTCTACATTATGGCAGGTGATAAGTGAAAACAAATATACGTATGATGAAATCAGTACACAAAGGTAATGAAGTCTCAGGTCTCCGTTGTTAAATGAATGAAATGTTGCTACTATAAAGGCTATCACAATTCAATGGTACTGGTACTCATAAAAAACGCAGCACAAACCAACTGGGTAAGGTGAGATAATTGATAAATCTAAATCAACAACTTTGATTCCAAAAGCAGCGGCAAGTCAATGAAATCCAGTGTTAAGCAATATCTTGCGTCCCTAACGTGGGCATCAATGGTATATACACGGTGATGAGAATAGAAAAGCCAAAAAACTTTTATGCTCATAGCATTCAGAGCACTGGGGTGTCACTAACAACCCAGCTTGCTGATTACTGTAAAGAAGTTAAAAATTGATGAGATCAACACAGAAAATTAGATGATGAGTATACTGATCATGAAGCGCTGAACTTCTTGACAAGGCAAGTTTGATAAATACATGGAAAAATGAAATTGATTCAAAAAAAGAGGAAAACAGCCAGAGTCAAGAACATAGTCGAAGTCAAGAACACAAAAAGAAAAAGTAGGGGCATGGTCTGCGACAAAGACAACAGAAAAAAAATTATATTACAAAAAAAAGTGTGGAGTTCAGATTCCGCGAGGACAAGCAACTTGCAGATAGAATGCTCGTTGTTGGAAATTGTAAAAAAACAAATAACAGAACACTACGAAGCAGTAGGCTGATTGACTGCGGCAGGTGTTTAACGCAACAACAGGGATTATATGAGTAAGATTCGTGAATCTACTACTAATATCACATCGACAAAGAGGTCATAGATGAGATTACAGCTTGTGAATATAGAGAAGAGTATACGAGCTTTTAAAGGCAACGCATATACTCTACACTGAAATTATATTTCTGATCTACTTTCTCAGTTTATAAATTCAGACACAGTGAAGCAGTAAAACATAAGAGAAAGTAGAGATATGCACACTACGTCAACCAAGTCATGAAATGAAGTTATGTTGCTCAAAACTGCCCCAGAGCCAGCAAAGTAATAAAATGAAGAAGCCGCACCATAGAAGAACTTCAAACTGAAATTGTGCGCTTGACACATTCATAAAAGAGATGCAACTGCACATGCACAGACAAATGTGAGAAAGCTCCAAGAAAATTAGAAATTGGATATGGCAATTGGCCAAGAGATTATCAAAGAAGTGTGACATTGTCAAGCAACTGGAAAAAATTCTATTATTTCTGGGAAGGTCATTGTTTGATTATGCTTAAGTGCTCAGGCAATCAAGTGTGTTCTAAGTTCTAAGGGTATCAATTTTTAACAATAAAAAGACAACCTCAGGCAACGCTTCATGAACATAATTCATCTGAACATTGTTATGACATATATTCACATATCTATGTTGAAGGAGTACTGTACTACCTCAATGGCGCATCCTAAACATTTTTATTATCTTCTTAGGCATTTCAAATGTCAATATAAAGATTTGATCTAGTAAAATAAGGTAATTATGAATGTATAAGGAAGTGCAGAGGCATGGTATGTCTAAATGTTTATAAAGACCTTATTAGACATTAACATATTACATGATGATGAAGGGGAGGTTTAAGGGGTTGTTTCTACGGTACACGTCTTAACAAAGTTGTGCGTGAAATATTTGACGGATATGTGGAAGGCATAATTTTAGAAGGAGCAAATTATAGAGGCGGGAACATGTTTGTTAATGACAACACTGTTAAGGCGCGTGTTAACAGCGAAATTTGATAAAAATGAAGATTTGATTCCTCTTATATTTACAATATTGCAAGGAATTGGAGGTAGTTGTTATGCCCAAATTTCAACATGTGTTATTTTTTATGGGTCAATATTTATTGGGTTGAATTTATAGTGGTCGTGTGGATTATTGTTGATGTTATTGAAGGCCCTCCGGGGTTAATCATTAATGAAGGCCCTCGGGGGTTAATGGTTGAAGGCCCTCCGGGGTTAATCATTAATGAAGGCCCTCGGGGGTTAATGGTTGAAGGCCCTCCGGGGTTAATTATTGAAGACCATTGCTCTGTACTCCACGAGTTGTCCTCGGCGGGGAGCTTTGGGTTGCAGCTGACCTCAACTTGGAAGACCCTTTCTCTGTACTCAGACGGGTTGTCCTCGTCTGAGGGCTTAGGGCGCGTCCTGCATTCGGGGTGGATCTAGTACTAGCCTCCAGTCAAGGTATCCGGGATATAGCTGTAGTGGATCGACTAGAGCCCATGGTTTCCGGGTCAACGTCGGATTCATGAAGTCTTTGGGCCTTATACTGGGTTTTGGACTATCCGAACAAGCCTCCATGTACCTCTTCCAACTAGGTTTCGAGTATCGAATCAGGGTTGAATAAGGTGCGTAGGCACATTGTTAGGGGTTGGACGTTGAGAGCCACCACTAACTAAAAAACCCTAATAATCTCAATCCCCAATATTCAACAACCACCACACTTCGATGACTTTTCAAGTAAAAAAACACCGCCCTAGATCTTGATTATGGCAATAGACCTCATGTTTTGTTGTTACAATTCCTCCAACATTATGAATCATGTAGTGTGATGATAACAAATTACTTAGAATCATAAGTTTGACTTTGTAACTGGTCAATGGATATATGAAGAACCATTTATCAGTTGAAGTTGTTATTAATCAACTGATAAAATGGATTGTAACAGTGATTCAAAATTCCTTGTATTATGAATTGATTGTAATATGTCGATGGATGTACCTTAAATTGTTAACTGATGTTTATTAGCTTCAATTGATAGCTCTTCAACGGATATGAAGGATGTTCATAAATGAAGTGATCAACAGATTAAGAAGTCAATGGATATCAGTCAATGGATGTTGGTCGATGGATGCCAGTCAACAAAAGTCAAATCAATGGATCATCATCAATGAATGAATCTGTTAAAGCAATCAACGGATAAAAGAACAATTGATGGATAGGGATCGATGGATATCTAAATATCCATTGATACATCAATTGATCAATGGATAACCTATCTATCGATGGATAAGCAAAGATGGATCGATTGATAAGCTTAACATCATTTATCAATTGATCAAAGTTTCTCAAAATGGCTAATGACAAATGGAATGGAATCTTTGCAGAAGTTTGAATCAATAGAAGACAGTTTCGTCACGACTGTGAAACCTTTCAAGAAACACAGTCTTCAAGGAGAAGAACAAGATAAAAACTTTTCCAGAACAAGGCAAAGACCTAGGAAGACTGTGAAAGAAGCTACATTCTATTTTAGTGCATTCTATTTTCTATTTTCTTGTGATGGAAAATAGATGTAGAGAATGAACTACTATATATAGTTTAGTAGTTCATTGCAACAAGTAGAGTTGAACAACAAGACCCTGTCCAAAGGAAAATTCTGAATTTCTACAGGGATAATTTTAAAATCCAAAAGATGCACATCACAGCAACTAGGGGAGCATTGAAGCGTATTAGAGATGATCTTGATTCCAACAAAACTCACTTTGATACTTACATTGATTCCAGACTCAATCTCACCACAATGTACAGAATCAAACAGAGACTAGACACAGAGTCTACTGTGAAGGATAAAGTGAATGTTTTGGAGAAAAGGATGACAAATATGGAGAGGAGTATGTAGCTCATTTTGAAAAATCAAGCTACTCAAGTTAAACTTCTTGACAGACTTCTACGAACTCCTGTAGCTTCTCAATCCCTAGTATTAATTGATGATAACAAAAAGGAGGAGAAAGATGATGGTGATGCTGAATTAAGAAAGGAGGTAGAGAATGTCTTAAATAAAACTAAACATTCCCTGGATAAGGATAAAAATGAGGCAGCCAAGAAGGAGGAGATGAAAAGAATGAAGGCTGAGATTGTGAAGAAGTTTGATGATGTGGCTAGTAAAACAAAGCCATGGATGCACAGAAGCCTATTGAGATCATGACCACCACTTCACTGCCAACAATTTCAAGTTCTGATATTGTTGTTGCATCTTCTAAATCTCATATAGGTGGAGAGATAAGGATGGATGAAAGTAGCAAGGGAATACTAGTTGAAGAAGGTAAACAGAAGAAGTCTGTTACAGGTGGAGGTGACAAACTATTACAAAAGGCAATAGTTGTTGGCATTAAAGAAAGAGAGCAATATGAAAAGGCAAGAGAGGAACTAGCTATGCTACTTCAAAGACAATTTGATGAAGAGAATGAGAAAATTCTAGAAGCTAGGAGAAAAGAGGCTAGAAAATCATCAAGGACCAAACAAAGAGCAAACAAAAATGGAAATTCATCAAAGGTAAAGAGGAAGCTGGATGTTGATGAATCTGGAGTGGCTCAGGAGAAAAAGCCAAAGAAGACAAAGACTTAAGCATATGCAAGTGACCAACCAAGGGAGATAGAACTGTTTCAATCTAAGACAAGCAATTATGTTTTAATCAAGTCTCAAGAACTAATTGCTACTAAAGGTCAAAGAAGGAAGGATGTGGACCTCCTTCATGTTAAATATGAGGATGACACACACCTTACCTATACTTTTCAACAAGTCATGGAGACTATGCTACTTTAAGGAAAATCTACACTCTACTCAACATGAATTATTACTTAACTAAAGGACTTGCCAAAGATATTTTGAGGAGAATGACCAACATGAGAGAGACTCCAATTCAAGAAGAACATGATGACAAAGTAAAAATCTGGAATCTTGAAGGGAAGAAAGTTCTTCATGAGCCTTTCTACATGATGCTCTACACTGACAGGGATGGCAAGGAAAGGTGTATTGATATTTGCAAGGAGATCAGTGAATTGTCAAACCTAGAGCTAAATTTCTTGGCAAGTCAATTGGATTATAATGTTGAGGATGAGAAGATACTGAAGGGGTCAATATACAGACAGATGAAGGAAAATGAAGACAGGGAGCTTGAGGAGTCAGGGAAGAGAGGAAGAAGGACATAATTGATCAAATTCATCAAGAACTTCTCAAACTCTCCTGATACTGGTACTTTAAAATTTGTCTCATATTTTACAACTGTCAATTTATGATTCATACTGTATTGATAAATGTTAAGGGGTTATGTTATCATCAACTTAGATTTATGTTTATTCCTAATAAACATAAATAGGGGGAGATTATTAGGAATCATGTAGTGTAATGATAACAAATTACTTAGAATCATAAGTTTGACTTTGTAACTGGTCAATGGATATATGACCTATAAATATCCATTGACTAGGGAACCATTTATCAGTTGAAGTTGTTATTAATCAACTGATAAAATGGATTGTAACAGTGATTCAGAATTCCTTGTATTATCAATTGACTGTAATATGTCGATGGATGTACCTTAAATTGTCAATTGATGTTTATTGGCTTCGATTGATAGTTTTTTAAACGGATATGAAGGATGGCTGACAAATTATAAATATTCTAAGTCAGAATTCTCATAAATGAAGTGATCAACAGATTAAGGAGTCAATGGATATCAGTCAATGGATGTTGGTCGATGGATGTTAATCAACAAAAGTCAAATCAATGAATCCTCATCAACATATGAATCTGTCAAAGAAATCAACGGAGCAATCGATGGATAGGAATTGATGGATATTTAAATATCCATTGATACATCAATTGATCAATGGATAACCTATCTATCGATGGATAAACAAAGATGGATCGATTGATAAGCTTAACAACATTTATCAATTGATCAAAGTTTCTCAAAATGGCTAAGGACAAATGGAATGGAATCTTTTCAGAAGTCTGAATCAATGGAAAATAGTTTCGTCAGGACTGTGAAGACTTTCAAGAAACACAGTCTTCAAGGAGAAAACAAGAAAAAAACTTTCCCAGAACAAGACAAAGACCTAGGAAGACTATGAAAGAAACTGCATTATATTTTAGTGCAAACATTGTAAAATGCAATTTGTACTTTTATCAGTTGATAGAAAATAGATGTAGAGAATGAACTACTATATATAGTTTGGTAGTTCATTGTAACAAGTAGAGTTGAACAACAAAAACACAAGAAAAAGCACAGTAAAAAATAGGAACCATTTATAGTGTTTTTCTGTGTTCAATTTTACGTTTATAAACAGCTTGGTTTTTAGACCAAGGTTATTAGGAAGCAAAAATATTCACTAGTGGAAAACCAATCCACTAATAATTTTTAAAAAATTGTTTTCAAGTATTTAGTTTAAAATCTTTTGATTCTCTTTCTCAATTTTAATATTTCAAACACTTTTGTATACAAACTTATAAATCCGCAAGAATTTGATAAAATTCTTAAGTTTGTATTCAACCCCCTTCTACAAACTTGTACTAAGGGAAATAACAATGTATGTGTTTATTTCTATTATTGCATTGTCAAAGCTGAGGGATTTCGCTAGGGTTCATCCTACAAATAAAACAGATCTGGGAAGTTAGATTTGGTCGTTATGGAGGGGGAAGGAACCACTGGAAGTTCATCCAACTTCGCCTTTGGAATATGAGTAGGGCTCCTAGGTGGCAAGGGGAGAAGAGTACACAAAATATTTCCTTGTAAATGCTAAAGATCCATCTAATTCTGCTACAACCATCCAAACCCAACCTAAGCGCTAGAAATACAGGCATTAAACTTCTAATATAGGATATTGACAAAATTTAACTATGAAAAAACAGCCAAAAATACCAATCATAAATGATGGATATATTAGGGAAATACCTAAATTTCCAAACTAGTTGATTTTCTGGAAAGTTATTGAAGCACTGACGATGAAACCACCTAGCTTGATTGACAAGGAGTGCAGGCAATGGAATGGACTGGTCTTACCAGCCCGCCTTTACCTTATTAATTTCCCTCTTAAAGAGTCCACCAATAAAATTGGTGTATGCGAATTAGTCCACGGTAATACCCTTCTGTGACAATTTTTCAACAGTTCGCATTGCTTCCTCATACTTTCCATTTCTGCATAGATCATTAACATGTTCTGAATGACCAATAGAACCTGATTCAGATTCATTTGAAGTTCCACAAGTTACAGCAGCTTGTTTGTTTTCTAGTTGTGAGAACTTATTCATCTCTGGCACTTTCGAAACTATATTTTCAGCTTCTTTCATCCTACCTGCACCAGCAAGTGCAGAGATACTAGCATTATATGTGTACTTGTCTGGACCTAGCTTCTTTACTTCCATTTCAGTAATAAGGCCCAAAGCATCTTCAAGTCTCCCTGTTTTGCATAGGGCTTTTATCAATATATTGTATGACACGGAATCTAATTTCTTTTCTTCAGAGATCCAAGAATTAAAGAGGTCGATAGCTTTTTCCAGCATCCCTATTTTGCAGAGCCCCAGGAGTAGAATATTACGTGTATAATTATTTGGTTTAAAATTATTTTCACTTATCTGGTTATGAAACCAAAATGCTTTCTCAATATTTCCCTCATTGCAATACCCATGTATAATTGTGTTATATGTCATCGTACCAGGGAACAACCCATTCTCTAAAAGTTCATTCAACTTCACAATCGCTTGTTCAGTTTTCCCTGATTTACAAGGTCCTCCAATAATACAGTTATATGTGATAACACCAGGTCGATCTGTTTGTTCTTCATCTCATCCCAAAGATTCATAGCCATATTAACATTTGTGTCCCGACAATAACCCACAATTAGAGTGCTATAGGATACTTCATCAATAATGTAACCTTGCCTTTCAGTAGTGACCAACAATTCATAGGCCTCGGCAAAATTCCGCTCCTTGCAGAGAGCATTAAGGATAGTATTTATGAAAAAAATATCTATCTTGATACCTTTTTCACTCATTCTCGTCATCATCTTCAATGCTTCTCCCAAGTTTCCAGCTTTACAATATCCATCAAACAAAGTGCGGTAAGTAATATGATCTGGTTGATATCCATTCACTTCCATTTCCCGAATAACATCAGTAGCTGCATCAATCATTCCTTCCTTACAATGCCACTTAATCATTATATTGTAAGTAATCTGATCTTTTCTAATCCTCTTTTCACTCATTTCATCTACCAACTTCAAAGCCTCAGATTTACGGTTCCAAAGAAAACATCCATTAATCAAAGTATTATAAGCAGCCAAATCAGGCACCAAGTTTAGGGTTTCCATCTCAACTCGAAGCCTTAAACTCTCATCAAATTTTCCCTCCTTACACAACCCATCAATCAGAGTACTGTAAGTCCAAACATCAGGCAGACAATCATACTGCACCATCATCTCAATAACATTAGCAGCCTCCTTTAACCACTCCATTTTACAATACGCACGAACTAATATATTATACGTGGTCCTATTAGGAAGCACCCTTTTACTCTTCGTAACCGACAACAACTCTCTAGCTTCATTCACCAGCCCCTTTCTACACAACCCACTCAATATCATATTATAACTCACACTATCCGGAAAACAATTATATTTACCAATACCATTCAACAATTCCAAAGCATCATCAAACTTGTCTCTTAAACAATACCCTTTAATCAATATATTAAAACTCATCGTATTCAACTCAATACCAATCTTAACCACATCAACAACAACATTACGACAAGATAACATAGAATCACAATCCCGACTATTAACCAAACAACACAAAATAGTATTACAAGTTAGCACATTGGGCCGACACTTTAGCTTAGACATTCTACCAAACAGTTGGAGTGCAAGAGAAGTATGACCCAATTGCAGATACCCACTAATAGCAGTATCGAAAAGCGCCTTACTGGGTCAAGGCAACGAAGGCGTGGGACGCATTATAAGGGAATGTAGGTAATGATTAGGGTCACTGGAAATGTGTTTGACAACAAGGGTTTTCGCATCGAGAAACTTCTCGTGGGAGAAGAGAGTGGGGAGGAGAGTGGGGAGGAAATGAGAGGGGGTTTTCGGGGTGGCGTTACGGAGAGAATGGGAGTGGGATTGAGTCCAGTTGAAGAAGGAGAGGAGAGTGTTGGGGTGAGAAATGAGAGTGGTGGAGGAGAGAATGGAGAGAATGATGGGTGGGGTTCAGTGGGGGATGAAATGAGAGAGGGAGGTGTGTGGGTTTTGACTAGTGAGGATTTGAGTGATTGTTTGGGTGAGTTGTTGTGATGGAGGAGGAGGGGGTTGCATTTTGGGCGGTAAATTTGTATTTTGATTAGTCATGTTGGTTGTGTATATACAACCAGAGTCAAGTTTAGTACCCTTCTCTTGTATGCATTTTCAAGTGGGGTTGACATTCTTAAATCGTTTTTTATACAGGTTTTTACAGTGTGAGCACATGTTAATGATTATTTTGTCAAAACGATTATTTTGTGACATTGTGAAATTAAAATGTTATTAATTAAATATTCATTTATATTTTTATAATTATAATAGTTTCATACACTTAAAAATAGATGATTAATATAATTTATAAAAAATAGTTGAAAATAGTAAAATCTAATCTAAATATCAAAAGTGTTACTGGTAAGTTAAAAATATGAAATGACACCATTTGAAAAAAGTTAGTAAAAGAAAAAAAAATTGAATTTTTTTATAAAAATTGATATGATTAACATCTTGATTAATGATTTGATTAACAGAATAACATATTTAGTATAATCTCATATTTCAAGATATAGTCAAAAATACGAAAGAGTAGCACTTGAAAAAGCAAAAAATAAAAAAGTATTATTAATAATTTCCCGTACATTTTATCATGTATCCAAAAACACGATTTTCAATATTTGCTTGTAAATATTTTTTTTAAAAGTATTTAAATATCAGAATATCAGTTAATATTATTAAAAAATCCAAATTTTTAGAAAATCTATTCAATAATTCAAAACTGATTTTGAAATATAAATAATTAAAATTAAAATATTAAAATATAATTATTTTTAAATATAAATAACAAAAAACTTAATTTTTTATAATCTCACATTCTTCTTCTTTTTTTAAGAGGTTATTATCTAAAACATACTCATCATATACATTATATAAAATTATACTAAATATTAATTATAACACTTTTATGAATATTTCAAACTTTTTATTTTTTATTTTACTCACTTGCATAAAGGAAAAAAAAATTGAAAACTAAGCATATTTTCTCTACAAATTTATTATAATTTTAAATTTTTTCATATAAATATAAAAAAGATATATATTTGAAATTTTTCTCTACAAATATGAATTTTTTTATTATAATACAATGCACTTAAATTATTTAATTTAAATTATATTTAATGCCAATCATATCTTTAAGGTGATTTTTAAATATATAATACAAAAATTATAAAATAATAATAATAATAATTTTCGAATAATGACAAAAATGTATTTTGAGTATTAGTATTTTGAGAGAGAGGAGGAATCTTAATATCTTATCGCACACTAGTTTGTGTAATCCGGAAATGGAAAGCTCCGAGAAGTCATTACAACAAGTGAAAGTAAACGTTATAGATGCAACCGATGAGAGTTTTAAAGAGTACGGCCAGGTGATAGGTCCCTCTCCCGACGGCCAAGAGTTTGGTCCGCATGATGCCCAGCTTGACCTCTCCAAAGGAACCCCTAGGTCCATTTTTATTTGTTTGGGGTTTGCTTTTATGCATTTTTGTTATATATTTTCTTGTTATTTATTTTTATATTATTGCTACTGAGTTGAGGTTTACCACGATTGGATAGTACAAGGGTCAGGGTTACAAGACTCTGACTCACCCGAGAATTTATTATTAGAACGTGTACTCACTTGTGAGAAGGCTATAAGCCTGATTATTCAAAATTGCTAATAAGATGAGATTGTTACCAATTGTTAGTTAAGGCAATTGGTGAATTGGTGAGGTATGAATTTGGGGAGAAGGATTAGCCATTTGATTTGTATTAACAAATGAACCAATCACGTTAGTTTATATTTTCGACTCGTATTAATTGGACAAAGTTAAGTTAATGCACGCATATATATTTGGCATTTGGGTAGGATGCTTGCAATCTTAACTCTAACCAAGTGCTAGTTGCCCCCAATGCGGCAAAACTTACTGCCTACCTAGTGGAATGCTGGCATTCCCCGTCTTGACCGAGCTGGACTGGTTGGTTTGACGGATATCAACCTGATGTCCTGATCATACTTATCTGGATAACAGAAACCCAGCCAGAGGCAAATTTTCTCTGGTCAAGGTACATCACCGAGGTGGATTAACTATTAAGCCCCAACCTATGTAGTTGAAGCATATCAGGTTCGGAAATTTACGAATCATTATCACTTTTTTTTTGTGAATACAATGTAAGACAACAAGTTACGGCTTTACATTATTAGGATTTGAAAGGACAATGTGACATATGTCAAACTTCTACAGTCCATGCACACATGGACATTTTGAAAGCCTATTGTAACTAATGTCACAACTCAAGCGGTGAATTTTTGCCTTATTGAACAGGCGTAGGCTATATAAGATTTATTCCTTCTCTCTCTAGCTTTTTCACGATTTCTTACCTCCTTCCTCCCCTGTCTTAACATTGAATAGTTTCAATTTACCTTATTTTTCTTCTCTTATAAGGACTAAAATCAACAATAAACCTAATCTCACTGGGGTATATCTCCTTGCATTGTTATGTATGAGACACAACATTCTATACAAAAATGTCAGACTTTATCAGTGAAACAAATTGCACAAGGTTTTGATGATGCATTTATGCATGTTATCAGGTTTTACATAATGAATCTCAACGGTCGTTCGCTTAAATTTGGCTCCATAACACACCATGCTAGTGTGACTCAGTGCCTTGGTTCAATTGGTGGCCATACTTGGTATCTCGGAGTTGCCAAGTCCTCCATACTCGATTCTAACCAAGTTAAGGGTGAAAAGGGATCAAATGCTGTGCAAGCTCGTGCTGGCCATTTTTATGTGCCACCCGCAATTGAAGATGTTCGTGTATTTCGATTTTCAGGTCCTGTGTTTGTGAAATTGAATGTGGGTACTTGGCATGCTGGACCACTATTTAAGCCCCAAGAGATGGCATTTTACAACCTTGAACTCAGCAACACCAATGTGAGTGTTCTATCTCTGTTTGATCCCTGCTCATCTTTTATGCGTTTGATTCATTCAACTAGCTCACCAGTTTAATCCTTCAATATTCAGATATTTAAATTATGCTTTGCTTTCCGAATATAATAAATTTGTAAAATTAAATCAACCCCTCCCCCCTCCCTCCAATCTCCAGTATACCTTCTCTTTAATGAAGTGTCAATTGATTAAGAATTTGTACTTGCAATTTAAACAGAGAAAGAAAAGTCATAGATAGCATGATGCTTGCAACATTAAATTTGGGAAGGTTGAAAAGCATTGACACTTTGAGAAGGCATTATAAATCGTTGCAATTTTTTCTGGATAAAATTGATAAAGCTCTATCCAGCATGTAACATTGCGCCCTGAGAATCTTTTATAAGGAAGTGATGCTCCAAAATAATAGGCTTAATACATTCTTATTACGTAAAAATGTGTATCGTATGACTAGCTATAGTGTGTATGGTATGACTAGCTATTTATATTTGATTATCATGAAAGTGCATAAACCTAATTGAGTGTACATTGTACTGTTTGCAGGTTGTAGACCACACTACACATTATTTCAAGAATGATGATAATGTGATGTTTACGTTTGATGAATAGTTCTATCGAGTCCCCCGCCACTATACGGCAACAGCAGCAGCATGAGGAGTTCTGTACTTAAAAATTTCTTGTGCCCCGCTGGCTGATGGTCTGTATTATAACACTGCTGTTCAACCTGAAATTGTTATGTACTTTATATATGTCATGCCAAAGTTGTCGTATTGTTTGTCAACAAATATAGTGGATGCTGTAATTTTTGAAATATACGATTCTGTAGCAGCTGATATCTACACCTTTCGACTGTAGCAGTTGAAAACCTCATTCACAGAACAGTGAGGCATTACAGTGGCATGCTTGAACAGCTTGACTCTATGATCTCAAAATAAATGAGAGAATAAATTTCAAAACAAATAACTAAAATCTAATATGGATTATATATTTTCTCTGTTACTACATTTTGTGATATTTTGTCTAGTAGATAGATGAATCATTTACGTAGTGAACAGTTTTTATGTTTCCTGTACATCTCACAGTCCCAGCCCCTATCGAATGAAACTTGTTGAATATGTTGAGTTAATTTGGTGCCTTGATTAGATTTCTCTTGATAATTTTGGCTCAGATGGGATATGTTTCCTCTTCAAAACCTTGGCTGCTACTTATCACTGAGATCAATTGGACTTGGCCCCTGATTTCAGGTCTACCTTCTTTTTAAGTAAGGGCCAAATAAATAGGGGAGAGTTCAGTGTATTCAACTTCAAACTCAAGAAGAACTGTACTATCCTAGATAACGATTGCTTCGTACATTCAACGGAGCAATGGTGTGCGACAGTGCGAGTAAGGTGAACATTTTACTTGTTATGTTTATAACTCACATATATGTAAACTATAGTTAAGATACAATGCGTTAATATGCATATAACCAATATTAAGAAGAAAATAATACGTGGAGATCACAGCAAAATACTAATATATTCAACAATGATATGAAAAAACTAGAGGAACATAAATTGTTCAGCCAACATCCATGCCAAAATTATTTCAGAAACAAATAAACCTAAACTGACAGTGCGAGTAAGGTGAACATTTTACTTGTTATGCCAAAATTATTTCAGAAACAAATAAACCTAAACTGACAGTGCGATTAAGGTGAATATTTTACTTGTTTATAACTCACATATATGTAAACTATAGTTAAGATACAATGCGTTAATATGCACATAACCAATATTAAGAAGAAAATAATGCGTGGAGATCACAGCAAAATACTAATATATTCAACAAGAACATAAATTGTTCAGCCAACATCCATGCCAAAATTATTTCAGAAACAAATAAACCTAAACTAGTCAAATATTTGACAAGATTGGAAGCTTATAAATCTCTAAATGACTAAATGCCAAAATTATTTCAGAAACAAATAAACCTAAACTAGCTTATAAATCTCTTTGACAAGATTGGAAGCTTATAAATCGCTAAATGAAGATACGAGCAGCAGCTCTTTACTTTGGGGGAGGGAAGAAGATGGCATCTGAGGTCCTTTTAGAGCGGAACTGCTTCTCCACGTCCGAACCCACATTGAAAGATGCCTGGAGAACTTGAGGAGACAAGGCCTTCCATGCACCGATGCTTCCAGCTAGATGGGTGAATACCGGACTGCAATAAGAGCACATGTCACAAGAATTAGAACTTAGACTACGTTGATCTTGGTAAAAATAACAAGGGTTTAAGTACAAGGACTGATAATTAAGAGCGCCAATATCATATAGTGAAAAACATATCAGCTGCTATTTGAATGGTGCTTACTTTGGTGTTGATATGATAGAAAACCATTCCAGGCCTTCAGGATTACCAATCTTTGAAACAACAAAGAACCTAGGCACAATGAACAGATTACCAGCCTCAACAGTTGTTTCCAGAACACGTTTCCCATCCATGCCAACAACCTGAGCACGACCACTGCCCCGAACAATGTAAGTCACCTGATATGCCGAGTCACATGAAAAACCCGGAGAGCACATTGCACTACCATCTAGCCTAACAAGATCAGCTCCAAGTCCAACCTCCCCAACCAAAGGCAAATTCTTGGTGTTTAAAACCACAACCCTTCCACCGTTTTTGATATCAACATCTAATGGGGCTTCGAGACAGTTCAAGACCAAGCCATTTCGGTGTTTCTCATTGGGCTCAGTGATCTTGAAATCTGCATCAAGCTTGACAATTCCATTACCTGATTGGTTACCAATGAGGGTCTTCACCACCTTATCGTCCAAGTCCCAAGCCCTGCCTACAAACTCAGTTGAAAACCCTGTGAAGATTCCATTAGAGCCTGTCAAGAAAAAGTTAGTAAATGAACCAGTTTTGTGGGCTTTCGAAGTATCTCCCAAGAAAAGAACCACAAGCTCAGTGTCCCCTTTATTGTACCACCATGTCACAACACCAAATGGGAGAGCAATGGAATCCCCTGTCTTGATGGGCAGAGCCTTTTCTTCTTTTTCAGGAAGAACAATTCCAACAACTCCACTCCCTGTTAAGATAAAATGTGCATAACCATATACTAAAGTATTCAACACAATACTCGATAAATGAACACAAAATGTATCACACGACCATACTTACATATTTTTAACACACAAAGCCACAAATACAAACACATATATTGATAGACTCATAGACAGATGGTAATGAAGATGTTACCTTGAAGAACATAAGCAACCTTAGCAGAATCAGAATAACTGGGGAGTGCAAAGCCATTCTTGTTAAGAGAAAGCTTAGCTGCACCAATATTGCCATGCTTCAACATTGGCAGATCATTTGGACACCATGCATGATAGCTTCCTCCATCACCTCCGTACACTTTCTTGGCCACTTTGGGTGTCAAATCAATATCCATTTTCATCTTTTTCAGGAATGAAGGGTAATTGGATTAAATATATTGTTACGGATGTACAGGGCAAGTTGATTATGAATATATATATATATAGGTACCTTCCAATATATATAGGCTTTAATGGCTAAACTTTCTAGTTTTAAGTCAACACTAATTATCCTCATTCGAATTTATCTGCATTTTGTTAACAACAAAGTACTTCAATTACGGAGGGGATGAGATAGTATCAAACATGATATTAGGATAAATGATAACTTATTACGTGAACAGTGCGGATATGGTTGTTAGATTAAAAACGAGGATTATTCAATTGAGATTTTATAATATTATAATAAATAAATTAGTAATATACGAGTATATATTTTGAAAACCAATACTTAATTTTAATTTTAGTTGGATCTTTAAATGAAAGTTGATGTCAAAGATTTAGGCAATATTTTGACAACTTCTTCAAAATTTTATAATTTTTTGCTGAATTTTAAGAATTATAAAAGACATTGACAAACTCTATTGGAACCCATCAATTTATCAAATTAAAAAAATCCATTAGTTATAAACTAAAAAATATTATATATATATTAAACCTTTTTTATAACAAGTCCTGGACACTACCCTGTTCTTCGGTTCCAATCTTCTCTCTTGACAAAAAAATAATATAGGACAAGTATTTCTCTCAATTATTAGATTTTATGTGACTAATTTAATTTTTTTATTGTATTACTTATCTTTTAATAATAATTTATATATTTCATTATTAAATTATATTTTGATTGAATATTATAAACTCTGTGTTGGACTTGGATCTCGACAAAAAATATAAATTTGATATATTATATAATTATAATAAATTTTGCATAATTACTGCATAATTACAATAAAAATTATAAATAAATAGTACGAAATTATAATTCTTTTTATAGAACTATAATAAAAGATTTATATAAAAATTAATTTATTTATATAACTCTAAATAATTTGACATAAATAACTTTAATTTCGTAACAATAAATTTTGAAAATAAAAGTTTGATTCTATAAATATTTTTTGATAAAAAGTTATTGATTATATAAATAATTAATTTCACTATATTATATATGTTTAAATTTTCAATAATTATTTTATAAAAAGGTTTAATTATATAAAGTGTATAGTATTTAAAATAAAGAGATTTTCGCTATAATATTATTAAAATTATATATATATATATATATTAAATAAATTATTAAAAATAAAATATAATTTATATATATATTATTAATATTTTCAAATTTCAATTTGTGTCAACACTATTTTCAAAAAATTTCACAAATGTCATATATCTTTGTTCCGGTTGATTGTAAAAGTAGTTAATCAAATTGACCAAATTTTCACCAGATTTTCAAATCAATCGAATCAGTTAAAACTTCTCATGTCACATTATTTTGAAGAAAAAAAATTGTCTAGCATTAGTCTTCCAATATATATAGGCTTTAATAGCTAACAGTTGTAATTTGAAGTCAACGCTAATTATCCTCCATTGAACTTGTGGATTTCGTTAATAACAAAATACTTAAATTAGGGATGGGATGAGAATATGAGATAACTTTATTTATCCCTATAACATCAATATAACAAGATACAACCATAATATTCGGACAAATCATAACTTAATTACGTGAAAAGTGTGGATAGTTAGGCCCATTTGTTTACTTCTGAATGCATCTGAATTGGGCCCATCTGACCGATTCCTGTGATTCATCTTATTTGGGATAGCAATTTACTCAACTGAGCGAGTCTTCCATCCACTGAATCATCCACCTAAAAATCCTATCTGACCGCATAAGATTAATATATATTAGGTATAACCCTAAAATATATTAGGTATTGTATCCCCCGAAGTTAACCGCCCCCACGAAGAGCAGCCAACGCCAGTAAAGTTAAATTCTATACACGTTAAAGATTTAATTTTCAAAATTCTATGATAGTGTTTGGGACTTTGTTAACTTTGCAAGGCTTATTTTATCTTTTATTGGTCTTAAACTTGGCCAAGAATTCGAGGGTGTCCTAGTAGTCCTCTGATGCTTCCAAGAATAGTCCTAAAAATGGTTTAATTATCTATATATTTTTTGCTAAATATGTTTACTTTGTTAAGATATTCACTTCTAAATGTAGCTAAGCAAAAAATACTCTAGTATTAATGTGGTGCTAACATAATTTTTTAGTAAGATGTGTGCATACTTTGGTAAATATTAATGTGTGCATACTAATAACTCGCAACTAGCTATTGGTTATTCCAACTGTTTTTGTGATTTGAGAGAAAACTTCGATATTGTAAATAATAATTTGTTAAATATAATATTGTAAGTGATATATCAATCAAAGTATACATATTGCGCTTTACTTAAAAAATAATTTATATATTATTATTATTAATTAATTTTATTACTTTAAAATTTGATATTATAGTATAATCTAGTTACTATAATTTTATTTGTAGTATAATGAATTGGTGGTTAAAATATATTATAAATAACATAATATACACCTTTTAACTGATTTCTATATAAATAAATAAAAGCAAACATAAAGACCCAAACTTTTTAAATTTAGAAAACTCAAGGGGGTTGATCCCAAATTAGAACAAAGAATCTCCTGAACTCTACAGAATTCAGTGTAAGTATCAACTTGTATACATACATATGTTTTGGTCCGAGTAACTAGCAGCCCAATTTATATGCTTTCACAGGTGGTCCTTGATAGAAGTATCATATTTATTTAGTGTATACATGCATGTATGTAATGATAATTGGTTGGTTGTATATGATCTTTACCTGTTTGTTAAAATGCCCCAACTAAACATTTCTTATAATTTCAAAGAGATTAGGTGGCTTTAATCGTCAATGTGTGTCTTTTGTTGTACGATCATTTCGGATAAGCATATATTCAAAGAGATTATTGATTGACTAGTTTAAGTTATGTTCCATTTGTTTGGGAGATGAAATGAAGTTGTATCGAGTAAAAATTCAGTTGACAATTGTTGTGTGTTCCATTTGTTTGGGAGAAATGAAATGAAGTTGTATCGAGTAAAAATTCAGTTGACAATTGTTGTGTAAATCTAAAATAAATTAGAACATTGCTTCGAATCAAATTCTAAGAAACATCTCTATATATAAATGAAGAGAGTAGTGTTACTTACAAGTTGCATCATTCCCGATTGATGCATAGTTCTTTAAAAAATTTAAAAAACAGCAATAAGATTACTATATGAAGACCTCTTTATTCTGTTCTAAATTCTATTATTTAGTAACCCTAAGATCACTTCTACTGCCAGTTTTTTATCTAAGTTTTTGATCTGGAGTTCATAAAGTACATTAGCAAAAGGGTACAACACATGGTATATTTATTTCTTATGTATGTGAATATATGTATCACGTTTTGCAATTTATATATACCACGAACTTTCATTTGAACGAAATTATTGGCAGGCCGCTACGGCGCTACAGCAGAGAAGATTTCTGCAGAAGATTAAGGAGGTGCAAGTGTGCATTGCAAGACACCAGGTGTTGTAGTCTTAACCCCTTTAATATATATCTGTTATTCTGTTTTCTAGTTAATAGCTTCTAATCTGATAATGTTCTTCTCGATGTGCTGCAACTTCCCTCTTAGATGTTGGGACTGAATTACTGATATTGTGCAAGTTAAGCATCCAGCTGTCTACTTTATTAGAATTTACATGGCTACCTGGTTAATTGGTTGATATATTATTAACATTAATTTTAATGAAAAGATCTGGCTATTGTGGTTCTGCACACATAAAGTTGCATAATTTGCTGGATTCGGTTTAATTTAAATCTCCTTTGGGTTACAGTAGTGTTTTCTAGGCTGCACAAAAAAATGATTTGTTCCGTATAATGAAAATCCTGAACTTTACTGAAGAATGCTTCACCTTAATTTGTTCAACATGCTTTCTCTGTGACACTGTGGAGGTTGCTTCCTTGGAGACCCATATAAAATAAATAAAAAATAAGCCAGCGTCCTCTCCTTAATTTTAACTCTTTGTAGGACTGCACAAGTGTCTCATGGACCGTTGATTGGATTGGTTATCCGGTTCCAGGACCGGCTAGGGTTGGTATTCCCCATTTTACACTGCTTTCAAACGAGGTTTTTTTGCTGCTGTTTTAATGAGATTCCGGAAAATGAAGATGATCTGCAGGCCATGTTGTGCGATATGAAAGTTGAACTTGTTAGTTGTTACATACTTATTTAAGATAGGGTTGGTATGTATAATGGCCGGAATTTGTTTGAACTTTTAAAATGCCTTTTTAACTTTTCTGTCTACTTTCCAATGTTTCATTATTTAACAAAATGAAGTAACTGGGGTCTTTGTATAGCTCTTCTGTAACAAGTAAAATAGTGAAATAGAGAACTTAAGAATATAGTGAATATATAATAGATAATCTTGTAAATTTAAAATAGGGAATGATGAAGAAATACCAATCAACTGCCAACCCGCCTCTAACACTTAATGTAATAGGTTTGTGTAATTTTATTTTATTTAATTAAGTACAAAAACCATTTCTTCTGTGAAGATCTTGAATAAATATATGTATTATATCTTTCTATATATTGTAATCCAGCAAACACAAAATCAACGTAACTCGAGTTGTGGAGAAATGGCTTCTTCAGAAGCGTTACGAGCAGCAAAGGTGTATCGCCAGCTTCTCAAATCTGTAAAGAAACACATTGGGACTGAGGAGCACAAAGTTCATTTTACTGAGTTTATAAAGCATGAGTTTCAAAAGAGTAGTCAACAGATTGACCCATCGTTGATTCAACACAAAGTGAAGCTTGCTCATGACTTCACCACTCTACTTAACAGTGTTCACCATCACAAGGTATTATTGTGCGAGTCTGTCTGTGCATGTATGCATGTAAATGTTTATTATTATGGTTGGTGGTATGTAGTTTGTTCTAGTGTGTAATGTGATGGTACATTCTTAAATTACTTCTTGCTCAGGCTCAGCATGATTAATTGGGTCTGAGCTTTATGTCATGCTTATTTTAATTCTGTATTTTCTCTTGTAATATAAATGATTTTGATGTGAAATGTAAATAATAAACACAGCCTTTTATCCCTGCTATCAAGTCGAAGACCTTAAATTACCTCATCAGAGAAAAATACTTTTTGTACATGAATGTCTAGTCATATGTTTTTGGGAAAATGGCAATTTTTTGTGTGTATGAACTGTTTATTGCATTTGTTGTGTGTGTGTCCTTGATTTCTGTCAAAAGTTTCTTGCTGATCCATCGAGAGTAAATGCTAAAGCTTCCATTCAAACAGAAACATTGTAATCAATTTTCCAATGCAAACCTACATAATATTGTCACAATGGAATTTTCATTTTTTACTTCTGAGTTTTGTTTGCCTGTGGTTTTATAGGATTTGCTTTTCTCGTACAATATTGCAGTGGATCGTACAGATGAAATGAAAAAAGTGCTTGGGAAATCTGCGGCAAGTGTGGGTCTACAGCTCCCCGAAGTTTACCAACCTTAGATCTTTGGTAGATTCAACTACTCTGTTGCAGGCATTGGATCTGAAGGTGTAAGGTTTAAAAATAATAATACAATTAAGATTTTGCAGTTACACTATTATTACAGCAGAAAGGTTTTTCACTTTTTCCATAGATAAGTTGCTAAGCTACTTATTGTGCTCGAAGATTTGTGAAATTTATTTAATTAATCTGTTCAATCAGATATTCAATAATCTTGATTTGAGTCATTGTAATGTATTTCCTGGATATCTTCAGATGAAAAGCTGAAAAGAACTCTATATATATGAAAATTAAATAAAAGTTAGAAAAAATTTACACAGCACTGGTTCTAAATAAGTAAATATAACAACTTAACAAGTACCGTTATGATTTTGTGGCTTCAACCAGTGGTGCGATATCTATACAGTATATATCCCAAAAATATTTTTTTAATGATGTCAAAATGACATCAAAATGAGGTGACATAGCTTCATTTCATTTATTATTTTTATAATTAATTAAAATAAGATAAATGATATTCGAGAAATTTTGTAAAAATCAATTTAGGAAATTTAAATTTCTCATAAATATGATCCGGAACTTGATGTGTAAAGCAATTTTGACGGACAAATAAAAAATAAAAATAATACGAAAATGATATGATTAATTTAAATATTAACCGTAAGGACTCGCTAATTCAAATTAATTTTTCTGAATATATAACATTCTATTAAAAATCACTTGCTTATAAGTTATAACTTATAACCAAAAATATATGTTTGATTTTTATTCAAAGCACCTTACAATAAAATTAGTTTAAGAATATTTTAAATTAAATATATGAGAATATATTTTTGACATACCGTTATTTTTTAATCATTTTAAAGAAAATATTAACACAAAAATTTATGAAATTATTCTTTTGCATACAGTGTTTCTTATTTCATATCCCATCTATACTATATTATTAAAAACGAAACATTAAAAGTTTTGGTGGGTATGGTACTAGGTGAACCATAGAAAAGATCTTAACCGTCCAATTTTAAGTGAACCATAAAAATAATCTTAACCGTTGAATTTTAATAAAATATAATTTTAAAAGAATATAATCATACATATAATTCTAACACCAATAATCCTCCTTTTATGCAAACAACTCATAAACATTATAATTCTAAAGAATATAAACATTACTACTAAAATACAATCTCATATTAATCTTCTAACTAAAATATCTCACATTAATCTCCTAAGTAAAATACATCTCTATACAAAACAAACAAAAATTATCCTATTAAAATATAAATACAAATAAATTATATAAAAACATATACATATAATATTAAATAAAATTTAAATTATTATTATACAAATACAAATAAATTCAAATCATTAAAAAATATTAAAATTAAAAAATTAAAAAATTAAAAAAATTCATTTGTGCGTCGCACGGGATAGAAGCTAGTATTAGTAAATTATTACCGTATATATATGTTAAATATCAGCCGTTTAACTAATTTAAATTGATTCAAGATATCATTACTTTTCTTTTTCATCAACAAAAAAGATCCGATTACCTAATCTGCACCATTATTAACCATATACTCTATTTATTTATTAATTTCAATCGCAATTAATTAATTTCTCCTTTTTCATTTCCCTCAGTCATCCCAAATTCAAAATTTGGCTCTAGACGCTACAAAATATAAACGTTCCCTCTCTCCAAGTCTCCATATATATATAGAGAGAGTCAGAGAGAGAGAGATAGGAGAGACAGAGAGAGAGGGGGGAGAGACAGAGAGAGAGAGAGAAGGAGAGAGAGAGGGGGGGGGGGGAGAGAGACAAAGAGAGATAATGGAGAATTGTGAGAGAGAAGGGGAAAAGGAGAATTATAGTGAAGTGGAGAAGATTGAATTGATTGATTTCTCATCAGAGGATGATATACTTGTTGATTATCTATTTCGTGATTCTCTCCAAGACCTTCGACTTTCAGGTTCTTTCTTTCTTTGTTTTTTTATTGTTTCTATAATCTTGGTAGTATTATTTGTATGTATAATTGTTAATTCTGTGTGTATACATGTGTACATATATTCTAACTTGTTCAGTTCTTGTGTACTTCATCTTTTTTTTTTGTTGAATTATAACTGATTTTATGATCACAATTGAATTATATGTTTCGGTTATTTGGGAATTTTATTTAGTGATCGCTTTATGCCTGGAGATGTTTTTTGAGTGTTTAAGTAAACGAGATTGTTTCGTCGATTGTGTTGAAGAGGTGCGTTTAATTATGACAATATGTGATTAATGTCAATTAGTTTTGTCAAACGACATCGTTTTATCAAGTGTTTTCTTTTTGATACATTATGGTGGATTGCACTTGTTTTGATTCATTATAGTTATGCACAATACATGACATTGAATACTGTCGATTAGTTTAGTATGGTTATTTTGATGGACTTTTTTCTTAATTCACTACTAAATACACACGACAGTATGATTAACTGGGGTCATTTTATCGCATATTGTTCATAAAATTGATGCAAAAGGGCATAGTTTACCCGTGAAGATTAGATATAATGTGAGAAATATGTCAGGGATCTTTTTTATACCGGAAGTTCTACACATGTTACACTAGTTTTCTAGCTGTTTATTTAGATAAAAGGTAATTGAAATGATTTTAAATATGAGATTTCGGTATGTGTACGTTAGAAATGTGACTTGTTCGTATATATGAATGCTGGGAAACCCACTCTGTACATAACATGCATATACTTGTATAAATTTCACTTGGTAGTAACTGGAATTTTCTGCAAAATTTATAATCTTCATGTTACTTTGTGTGATAACCATTTCTGTGGGTAAGATAAGAGTTCGAGAATCGAGACACATACTCATAACTATGAGTATAGTGTTTAGCTTTATAAAACTCTTCTTTTAACTCTCTTTGTAGTTACATTTAATGATATAAGAGAGCACAACAGTTCAGAGTCGTTAAAGATGGCCAATCAAAGGAAAGTTGAAAAAGCAAGAAATACCTTACATCAAAGGGAAGAGATGCTATCAACTCCAGAATTTCTTGAACCAAGAAGAGCAAGTTATCTGCGGAAAAGTATTGCGTGGGATAATGCATTTTTCTCTAGTGATGGTATATGTACAGTTGCTTGTCCTTCTATGGTGATACCTCATTTCATATTTTTTGTTATTACTGTGTTTAACACTTTGCTATGCACGTTTTCAGGTGTTCTGGATCAGGAAGAATTGTCTGCTCTAAGTAATGGGCATAAGGGGCAGGAATCCTCTCTTTTTCCCGGCATACCAGAGGATCTAAAATTGCGTAGATCTGTCGACTCAGATTTAACATTTGAGACACTTGAAAGTGATGCATTCTCTCTGGAAAGTGATGCATTCTCTCTGGAAAGCTTTGATGGTGATCTATTTGAAGATGTAAGAGCGTCAATTCACAGATCATATGGCTCACTTAATCTCACAAGTGCAAGTTGTGACTCAGTTATTGGGAAATCAGCAACACCAAATGTCCCCAGTGAGTATATTGCTAATACATTATGGCTTTTAATATATGAACACGACAGTATGCCTAGTTAATGGGATGAAAATGCCATTGAATGTGAATGTAGCAGTTCTAAACAGCAAAGATTGAATAAAACTTCGATTTTTTTTTATGAAAGTGGTTCTGCCAAGGAAGAAATATATAACATGATATGCCTGTATCTAGTTTTTAAAAATATCACATTGATTATTCACATAGTTTTCGTCTTTTTCAGGCTCCAAGAAGTTTCATGCAACCACTTCGAACAAGGTATGCAGTTTTATCTCACACATTCAGTTCGTTTATAAGTAAACGTTCAGTAGCAAAATTTCTAATTATTTCGTATATACAGGGAAATTCCAATGCAACTTCAAGAAAGCAAACCACCAACAATCAAAAAACAAAGACGATGACAGAGTCTTCTCTTCCTTCACCAAATTTACAGGTATAAGTTATGTGCAACGATTATATTATTACTGGTTTTCATTGATGCACAAAACCGTTAATGCATACCCTGATGAACTTGAGGACAAATTTGTTATTTAATTACATTAATAAAGTCGGTTGATGATGAGTGCTTTTAGCTGGTTTTGCATGATGCTCCAGAACATGTGTCACAGTTGTTGTCATCAAAAAGTAAGATATCATATATGAACTAATCAAGTGTCTATTGTCATTAAAGCACAAAGGAGAATACAACTTGATGCCGAGGATATTAGGGGCACAGAACACCATATCAAGACAAACCAAAAGGCCTTCATTAGGCTACGGAAATACAAGGAACAGGATAAGTGGTAACGGTGAGCAAACTTACAGAATAACGGATTTATATATAAACTTGTTTCTTCATCTTCTTACTGAGTTTTAGTAAAAGAATTTTAATTGTTATAGGAAAAGGTTTGATGGCGCCTTGCCAATCCGCTTCAGTGGACTCACCTAGTTCTATCAAATTTGTAACGCCGCTCACTAAGTCATCTTCCACAGTTTCTTTCACTACAACTAAAAGCTCATCAGTTCTTGGTTCTTCGTGTGATGAATTTTCTAGTGTTTCATCTTCTAAATCTATTTTAAGCTCTGGAAGAAGAAACATAGGCTCAAGCAGCAGTAAGATTGCTTCTTCTGGTTCAAACTCTAAGTCTCCTCTGAGATATTCAGGCAGAAGCAGGAGTAGATTAAGCAGTGGAACTTCCTCAATCCAGTTAACGTCTATGTCGCGCCATTCTAACAATTCGCCTGCCAGCTCCATTGATAGATGGTCCTCGGAGTCATCTTCATCAACTTGTAACGGTACTGCAAAGCGAAGATTCAGTAATTTAGAGGACAAGTTAAAAACAGATACTAATCAAGCATCAGGATTGCATCAATTAACTCATATAATAATGTCGGCAGATCAACATATGAAAGGATCACTAGAAGCTAGTTCTGTTTCGAAAGAACCACCAAACAATTCCAAGCCTTCAGGCCTCCGTATGCCATCGCCCAAGATTGGGTTTTTTGATGAGGTTGCTCACTTCTTCTCACTTAGTTGGATATCATTAGTGATAGCTGATCATTTTATCTTGGTCTATATCTGTTTGCATGTCTTTCTTGAACCTTAATAGTTTATATTATTTCTTTGGTGTTCAGGAGAAGCCTGTGGTGCGAACCACAATAGACACTGTGCAGTTCCGATTCAGATCACAGAATGCTTTGTCTGATCTCAATGCCAGTGCTGTCAAAAAAAGGCCTAGTAAAATTCAGCTATTAAGATGTGTACCTGGGACTAGGAATAATATTCGGTCTCCTCTCACTCCAGGTCTGCATTGTACTTCCAGTACTAGGCCTCAACGTACTATGCATTCTAAACAGCTAGATAGTGCTTCGACAAAATCCGCAGTCATGAAAAATAGTTTGGGACCAGTCTTAAAACTTCGGAGTGATACATCCTTCGAAGTTGATAATGCATATTGCTCAAAAGTTAGGAAGATTGGTAAAGGCGAAGATGATAGGAAAAAAATTGTGCTGACCTCTTCTTTGAAGACAGAAGAAAAGAGAAACAAGGGCATTTCGAAGAATAAAATTGGGAAGGAGGCAAAAGATCAAAAATCTGGAAATGGCATTTTACTTGAAACTGTGAACCGAGTAAAGAAAGATCACGAGGTTGCCTGGGAACTTCATACACCATTTGAAAGCAAAGAAAATTTTGAAGATCAAGTTAATGGCTTAAGCAGGTATTTTGAGGTCATTGATCTCGGAGGAAATGCAATAGAGCTTGCAGGCAAAAACAACAATGTTCGTGAACACAATGAATCCGTGGATGGAGCAAACTTCCCTAGTGGCCAGCAGGATGATTCACCAAGCATCACCCGGATCCCACTCGCGGATAAATTTTTCGCCTGCCATCAATCTTTCCCCATTTAGATTGCAAAGGATAGTATCTGATCCTGCCAAGCACCTGATAGTTGTCTGCACATTTTAGTAGATTTGAAAACTTTTTCAATAATTTATTTATGTTATGTTCACTTGAATGGAATAAAATGAGAGGATAATGGAATGAAATTTATACTCTTATTCAAACCAACGTATTTTGAAAGGAATTCTCCATTTCATTTTTTCACCATTTTCCCTACGATTGTCATTATAACAAATTTAAACTCTCTCATGTTTATTCACAATTTCACTTATACATTCTTCTTTTTTCATAAAATTTGTTTATAATTTTTTATTTAATTCCTTTCTCATTTCATTCTCACTAAGTGAAATTTATAGGCGCTTGGAAGTGAATTTAAGGTTTAAGGTACATATCGAGCGGTTTTGTTGTACCAAAATAAACAAAAGAGTTGTTGCCTTGGAAGTGCATTTGTTAAACCATTAAAGAGATGATAGAGATCTGAAGTGATATGCAATGAATTTGAATATAGTTGATCTCCGTGAAATCTCAGTCCTTCCCTGTATTTGTTCACAAAAATCAGATCATATTGTGTCAAGTCCACTTATTATGGAAACGTATGCTTGCAAGTTGCAATTAGTGTAGCTCCTTTTCCTGCTCTGCAGAAACCTAAACATCTTACAAACAATATCTCCTACATTTGAATGTTACAAATTTGTCCCAATTGAGGAGCATCCGACTGTAATTCAGGTATATAGTCGGTTTCAAGTGAAGTTGAAAATTGTGCATTCCTGAATTTTATTGAATTCTAGAGGTAAGCGAAATTAACCAAAAATATTACTAATTTTCTTTTGAAACTACTGATGAACAAGATTCTTGTACCAAATGAAAATCCACTGATAATGTACCCAACTCGAACATAACCAAAATCCTGAAGCTACGCATCATAAGAACAATATTCTTGTAAAATCATTGAAACATGCATGCACAAACAGTACACCTGTGTCTTTCTTGATATATAGAAATTAAGAAAATATATTACAACTGAGAAACATACATCAAATCATCAAACTATACATGTACTATCCAACCAGTACATAAATCGCATATATAATTCCTGGAATATATCCCAATAACGTTAGCAGCAAACAAATCCAGAACTCAACCTGCAACCATCCAAAATACTTACAAATTTGTTCATTCATATTAAAATCAGATCTAAACCAAATCTTAAAAAAATACTTCCAAACACTCCTAATCAGAGATGTTCAAAAAATCCGAAACCCGAAAACAGTTCTAACTACATGTATGCACACAACCACATATACAGTCGTATTCTACTACAAACTATCTTAGCAAAATCTAAATACAAAAAATCCAATAAAATTAATTAGCACAAAAATATACTAAAATTTTATACAAAACCCATGTTGGTAGAGTTTAGAAGTTGAAATATAAGTATTTAAATACAAATAATGTAAGTATGCATGCATATGAAGATAGTGAAAATACATACACCACAGCCATAGCGTAAAAAGACGCCAACAGGGGGCAACAGTATAGCCAAGATAACTTCCAAAAAAGTTTCAGATCCCATTGATAATATGTTGCTATCGAGTCGAATAATAAAAAAGATATGAATGTAAAATAAGAGAGGATGAATATAGTGTTTTATATAGAGAGAAAGGGAGGTGCACAACTGCCACGTCTAGAATATATATAATGTACGTGGCGTGTTATAAATCTAGGGTCATGCACGTGGCCTACTCTTATGCATTCATCGCTTGACTCGCCCTACGTAACGCCTTCTTCTATTTCCTCAATAATACTCCATAAGCTTTAATTTAACTTTTGATACGGAGCTTAATTATTGTAATATATATATATATATATATATATATATATATATATATATATATATATTCGTGTTATTAAATTTAAACTTTTATATTATATAAATATATAATTTTTAATTTTTTTGTAAGATCATTTTTGAAAAAAGTGTTCACAAAAAATAAGATTGTTTTTTTAATATTTTTCTTTTGATATAATGGATAGACTTGATTTAAGAAATTCAGAGTCAAAATTGAATACAGGAATTCCTTAGATTTTAACTGGATTTTAGACCTATTCGACCAAATTTTAATATAATAATCTCTTTTAAATAAATTTTTATATAAAAATTATGTAAGCTTGATCTCTCAAAGATAAAAATACATAAATATATTATTAGAGATTAAAAATTGAGACCCAAAAATCTATTTA
This sequence comes from Oenanthe sinensis, assembly GCA_028671895.1. Lineage (NCBI taxonomy): Eukaryota > Viridiplantae > Streptophyta > Magnoliopsida > Apiales > Apiaceae > Oenanthe > Oenanthe sinensis. The sequence goes on along the minus strand of CM053811.1, from coordinate 8,671,365 downwards.
TCGATCACCACGGACAATAATCTTACAACGCAGCTTAAATCTTTGTGAGGGCAATAATCTTAAATTTTATTATTATCACATTTATCCGTAACATTATCAACAGAAACAAATTCAGTCAAATTTTGATTTTCATATCATGGCTAATATTTTTCTAATTTATCTTCATAAACAAAAAATATTTGTTACTTGAATGATTATAAATCAGAGGAGCTCAACCTAATCAACCAACTCATTCTCCATTTATTCTTATCCACCTATAACAACATTTCACAGGTGCTCCCATCCAAAGACTAGACACGATTCCTCTCTAATCCGATTTATTATTTTGTCAGACCTATTGAAAAATCTCATTATTTTCATATATTTTGGAACATAAAATTATTAATATTTAATATATTGAATTTGAATATAATAATATTAATACATATTTTTATAATTTATTAATTTATTAAATAAAAACATACAATAAATATAAAATAAAATTTAATGAATACATATTAAAATAAAGTCTTCTTTAATTAAAACTATTATCATTAAGTAAATCTTTTATAATGACACATCCCTTCTTTATATATCACTAGAATATACAATTTAGACAATCTAATGATTTCTTATAGTTACGAGAAACATGTTTAATTTTTAAAATATATTGGATAAATTGACCATTACTATAATTTTATACAAACTTTTAATTATGAATCGTTATTATGATAATTCCGTAAATTTATGATTTCGAATATAAAATCACACTAAAACTTTTATGAAGGAGGAAAAAAAAATCAAAAATAGGTATAAATAAAATCCAATTAATGAATAGAAAAATTCTCAATAAGATACAAATTTATTTAAACAAGAATAAGAGTAAGAAAAAAAAAAGAAAAAAAGGGTTAATCATTAGCAATGGGAACTCCAAATTGATAAAATTGATATATGAAATTTAGGATTTTTGGAAGGAGGGGAACTAGAGGGTATATAGCAGGGGTGAGCAAAAAACTGAAAAAGAACTGAAATCGAACCGAAATCGAAAAAAACTAAATCGAAAAAAACCGACCCGAAATCGAAAAATAAAAAACCGATTGATCGGTTCCGGTTATAGATTAAAACCGAATCGAAAAAAACTGAACCGAACCGATAATTAAAATAAATAAATTTATTATATATATATATGGTAAAAGGTATCTACCGTTATCTTTAGAAAATTTCCTAAAGTTAATTATATAAAACTACATCATTTAGACTCTATCAGAAAAATCTAAAATTAATTTTGATTTATAGTTGTATACAAGAGTTGTCTCTCTTATAAATGAAGCAATATAAATCACAATACATATTCATGATTCATTGTTTAAAGTAAACTATTTTGTTGAAAATTCACTGATTAGTATATATAATGCCGATTGTCTTTGACAATTAAAAATGCGATAGTTTAATAGAATTGCATATTTGAATATTTGTATGAGAAGACACGATTCTGATGATATAAAATTTATATAAATTCATTAAAATTTCTTACATGTTACAATAAGTTTAACTTGTTACATTTTTTTATTTTTTTTTGTAGTGTTATTATGCGGAATGTGATTCAAATATTTGAATGTAAATATGTAATAATTTAAATTATATACTTTTTTTATCCGATTTTTAACCGAAACCGAACCGGATTTTTTAAAACCGAAATTGATGGTTCGGTTGCGGTTTTTAATTTTTAAAACCGAATATATGCGGTTCCGATTCCGATTTTAGCTAAAAATCAAACCGAACCGAACCGCGCTCTCCCATAATACATTAAGCAGCACCAAATTCCCATCACAAGTGTCAGTCATCAAACAACACACAACTTTCTGCACATATACAAACTCTATATATAATTATATACATACAAATTAGAAATTACACACAAATAAATTAATTAATTAATAAATATTGTATATATAATATATAGGGTTCACTTGTTATAATTTCTCCTCATCATCAAATAAAAATAAAAATCAAGTACCAGCAGTAGTCTCATCTCTCTCATTTCTCAAGCGTCCGATCTTGTCTCTAGATCAATCAAATCTCTTCCCCGCCAAATACAAATCTCACTCGAACCCTTTTCAGGTAACTCTCTCTTGTCACCTGGGTTTCTTTTATTTTTCTAAATTTTTGATTTTTTTTGTGCAGAAATGGCAGATGGGTCTGAGAGTCCTGCAGGTGGGAGTCACGAGAGTGGTGGTGATCAGAGTCCGAGGTCTAATGTGAGAGAGCAAGATAGGTACCTTCCGATTGCGAATATAAGTAGGATCATGAAGAAAGCTTTGCCTGCTAATGGAAAGATTGCTAAAGATGCTAAAGATACTGTTCAAGAATGTGTTTCTGAGTTTATCAGCTTCATCACTAGCGAGTATACCCTCTTAATTTCTCTCTTTTGTGTTGTATGTTTAGTTTGTGTTTGTGATTTTACTTATGCCCTTGTAAATATCTTGAATTTAGTGTGTACTAAGGTTTTGTGTGTGTGATTTTACATATGCCCTTTTAGAAATCTTCAATTTAGTGTGTTTTTAAGTTTTGTGCGTCTGATTTGTCAAATACTTTTGTAAAAATCTTTAATTTTGTGTGTTGTGATATTACAAATGCCCTTGTAAAAATCTTTAATTTAGTTTGTGTGTATAATTTCTCAAAGACCCTTGTAAATCTTGAATATTGTGTGTGACAAATGCCCTTGCAAAATCTTAAATTTAATGTGTGACTGTGTCTGTATTAGTGTGAGTAATTTTACAAATACCCTTGCGAAAAGCTTAGGTTTAGTGTTTTAGTGTGTGTGTGGGAGATTCTAGAATACCCATGTTAAAATCTTAATTTGGTGTGTATGTGTGTAAATTTAGTCATACCCTTGTGAAAATTGGTACTACCCTTGGGAAACTTCTGAGTTTAGTTGTAATTTAGTAACGCCCTTGGTGAAATTTCTTGAGTTTAGTATGTGTATATTGCTATATTTAATAATAATACCCTTACGAAGATATCGAGTTTAGAGTGTGTCTGATTTTGGAAAGGCTCATGTGAGATCTTGAATCTATGCTGAAGGGTTTCGGGCATGAAAACGCAGCGGAATTAACGTAAAAATAATATAAAAAAATCGAAACCCAATCGCAGGATCCATGTATAACGTTGGATGATTATGGTGAAGAAGTCTGTACCTTAACAAAGCTTTCGTATGCTGTTTAATGGAGGTCTAGAAAGATGAATCACAGCAGTCCTTTGTTGCAAAAATTTACTCTCTAAAGAAGTCCACACGAACGCCCGATCGTCCTACGATCACCGGAGTCGGTACTAGCCGAATTGTTTGTCTCTCTCTCTCTCTCTTTTTCTAGCCTCTCTTGATGTTGAGCAGCTAGGGTTTTTCTCTAAAATGAAATCTGATGATTAAACCCTAATATTATACATCATTATGTATATATAGGGGAGAGAGAGATTTTGGGCCTAACCCTAATCCATGTGGTTTCCAAAACCCATTATGACTTTGGGTTATTATTATTATTAAATATGAATTCTAATATAATTAATCAAGTCTCACTTAATTAATTCAATAATTAAATTCGAATAATAATAATACTTATTAAATCCGAATTCTAATATAATTAATCAAGTCCCACTTAATTAATTCAATAATTAAATTCGAATAAACAATAATATACTTAAATTCGTAATTTAAATAAACCTCCGTTTTGACGTTCTTTGTGTGTGACCCTTTAGGTTATTATTACGTTGGCAATAATTTTATTATCTAATAATAAAATTATAAACAATGAGCGGCATCTAGTAATACATCATTGCTACCCAAGTAACAATAATAATTGGTGATTCAATTAAACCTTTCGTGAATAATGTTCCATGTAATATAATCCCTTTAACCTTATATTATAGATCAAACTCGAGGCATGTATAGTGTCATCCTCTTCAACGTTTAATCTCGGTTTCCTTGATCAATGAGTAGACTATTTAAACAAATCAATATTTGAGCATGGCCATGCATTTCATAGTCTCACTCAATCAAGAGGCCAATAATATCACTCCTAGAATTGGAGGGTTAAATCTTATATCTATCATTCATATTCCCCATACCATTCATAGCATACCCAATGTCCACCTTTATCATTACCCGGTTAAAGGTAACTTTGAGTGTAATCAAAGTATATTAATTCTCGTATAGAAATATAATGATTTCAAGTCAGAGGATCTTTACATCATTATCACTGTGAGATTTCTTATGACACTTATTAACACGTAGAATCTCACGGCGGATCTTTCCAGTGTCATGTATTGATACATACACTTATGTTCTTGACTTTAGTATCACCATACCTATGACCAATGAGATGTGGTCATCTGTCAACAAACATACTAGTCTTATTGCATTATTACTGTCCTTAAATAATAATACTTGACTAGGGAATTTTAGGAATAAAATACTATTCATATAATCTCATTTTTAAGTCACATACTTAAATATATATATTACGTATTAATATTCCAAGGACATTTATTATTCTTTCAATTTATGATGCAGTAAATAAAGACATAATAAATATTAATTAAATAATCACATAAAACATAATCCTTAATTGTTTTCAATAAAACATTAAAAGTATTGTCTCTAGGACACCAATACTAACATATGCCACGTTTTATCAATAAAGATGAAAGCTTTGGCTATAAATGGATATGATATGACTATATGAGGCGATACATTATGTAGGGCAAGCGACAAGTGTCGGAAAGAGAAGAGGAAGACGATCAATGGCGATGATTTGCTTTGGGCAATGGCCACTCTAGGTTTTGAAGATTACATTGATCCCCTCAAGGCATACTTAGCTAGGTACAGAGAGGTAATTAGTTACCCTTTTCAGTGTATATATTTTAAATCTATTTTGTCTGCAATATTACTAGTAAGGAATTTGTCGGATTCTTTGTATTTATGAGGGTTATATGTAATTACTTATTTGCAATTTTATGAAGACCAATCGGGGGGTTTATTTTGCTATACCAGTAATAGCTAGATATAAAGGGGTAAGTGTAGGCTGTTGTGACACCTGATTTAGCTAATTGCTTGCTTTTGCTGATACTCCTATCAGACTTCTTCAGTGTATTTTCTGTCAAAAAATTAAGCTGACACCATTTTTTACCTTCCTATGTATGGTTGATGGTGCGCGACTATCATGCAGTTAGAGGTATGCATTCATATAAATTTTTCGTCTTTCACCTTATCTATGCAGCAAACATCTATTTCTTAGTAGTTATTGAAGGATTCTCTCTGATGTGCTGATATATATATCTCAGGGTGATACTAAGGGATCTGCTAGGGGAGAGGGATCTGCTAAGAAGGATCCAGTTGGAGCTCAGCTTTCAAATCAACAGGTTTAATTCAAGAGAATTGTTTTTCAGCTTTTCTACTCATTATATATCTATATTAGCATAGTCAATAACTCAGACTGCAGTATGTAACACTTCATTGTTATCTATTAAAATGGCAGTATGCTCATCAAGGTTCTTACACACAAGGCATGAGCTATGTGAACTCGCATATTTGAATTTCTATGTAAGCATCTAGCCCTATGTGTGTGTATAAAGTATGTTTATGTTTTAATGTGTGCATGTTTATACACAGATCCATGTTGAGTTTATTCAAGCTGAAATGCTGAATGCATATTATCTTGTTGCAATATTGGTGTGTTTGTTCGCAAGAAATCTACAAACTACTTCCTATTGATTACACCAAGACATTTACTCTTCTTTGCATTCTCATACTTCCTGTGGTCAACCAAGAATAACTTATATTTCTAATGTACATAACTTGTTCTCGCATCTTATAATAAATTAGAGTTGCTAATATGTGTGAAGTTGAGAGAACATAATACTTTAAGAGGATTACAGTGAAACTGAGGTTGTAGATTGTGTGGAGTTCTTGGATTGAGTATTATATTTCCCATTCATAATATTTTCAGTCTAGTTAAGTTGGTGGCTCCTAAATAGGGTACAAACCCTAAACACATGAATGGACACATGTATGTGCCCACATTACATATAGTTATTAAAGGGGCTGAAAGTGAGAACAAAGAGTAAGAGACAAAAAATAAAAGAAGGAACACGTCTGCAGATCATTTATTTAAAATTTACTAATTTGATGGGAACTTGGACAAATTAGAAAGAGACGTCAAAAGATAAGACACAACAACAAAAAGGGAAGAAAACTAGTTTTGCTGCCGCAATCTTTGACGCGCCAACAATCTTATCTTAGCCTGTCAGCCTAATTCTCTTCTCTTCTCAACAAACTTTAATAGGTATCTTCTCTCTCCCCGTCTCCCTAATTTACCAAAGATGCCACCTTACCGCTGCTGAGTCCCCGTCTGGGCAGATCTGGTGCACTGTCCTGCAAAAACTCTCAAAAGTATCCAGAAAATTGCTCCTATTACGAGGGAGCAAACCCTTGCACCCCTGCTTCATAAGGATTGTATATATAGAAAACACTTAAGGTCATATCCCCTCATTTTTAATAAATGTAAATCAAAAAAATCTAGACAGATGCATATCATTTTGTCTAGATTGGTCACAATAATTGCAGAAAACCTATATGTGTGTTTCCTGCTGAAATTACCATTCCTGAACTTGTGAAGAGATAGTTCGACAAGATGCATGCAAATAAGCAATGTAAAAATGTATGCTCAAAATATAGATGCTAGGTAAGTACAAGGACTATACACGCAGCTGCATTTGAATATAGTATCTGAATCAACGTGGCATGGGTGAAGACTAAATATGGCTTATTCCAAGAAGTAGCAAAGAGGCTTTATTGGATCTTGTACTTTCCGACTCCTAGTCCTAGCTAAGAGTTGACAACTAACTTTGACCAAGACAGGGTAAAACTGTTAGAAGCCTTTACTACTGTAGACATTATTGCTCTCTGGCTTATAAGAAAATAAGCAATACATATATTTCACTCCAGCTGTCCTAACTGTTGCAATTTGCAAACGAACTGGGAAGACTGTCTCAATTCTATTGGGTCTAGAAAGCAGGGATACTTCAATCTGATGAAGAACTGTGTATCCCGTGCTTTGTAGTGCGGGGATACATACGGGATATGCCACGTGAAATCAGAAGCGGGGATACGCGGATGGGGTGCGGGAATGGCATTTTTTGTAATTTTCAGCAACTTTTTTTTCTTTTTTTCTTTTTAAAAGGTACAGGACTAAGTCGGACTAGGTTGTGGGATGGAGGTGATTGTTTTGATCCACTTGATGATGCCGGAGAGCTTGAGATAGCTAGTCTTTCTCTTGATGATCCGGAGATGGAAGCCATGATGATTAATCAAGATGATTAAATAACTTTTTTTTTTGTCAGAAGATGATTAAATTACTTTAGTCATCTTGAATTACTATAATTATTTTATGTCTTTTAAAATTTAATTGTTAAGACTTAATGATGATGAACTTATTTATACTTTGTTTAGTTAAAATGCATATTTTGAATTTTATATATATATAATATTTTTAATATTTTCCGTATCCCCCCGCACCCGAATCCTCAAATTTTTGAATTTGTTGAATTCCCGTATCCCCGCACCCGCACCCATGCTTCCTAGTAATTGGGTCAATTGCTTATCTCATCTTTTATGACCGGTAACTTTGGTTACACTCCCTCCTATGTTAGTCAAATATACCATTGCCATGCTGTTGCATATATCATCTCCCGGTATTATGGGTATATAACGAAATATTATTAATTATATGTCTTTTAAACGATTAGGAAATGTCAGAAATGTTATTTATAATTAATCATAAATATGGCATTAAATTCATTCATATTGTAAATGATGGGGGAAAGGGAGAAAAGAAAGTAATGAGAAAATTAATTATCCACGACGAGGATCAAGGGAAGATCAACTTAACCCTCTAACTATGGTTATATACATGAGATTTGTAAATACTTCTGTGTACTAAATGTCGAAATATATGTAAGCAGGGATTCTATTCTCATCAACACACTTAACTTCCCAGAAGACAAATGTGGCTAAATTTTGTAGTAAATACTAGTTAAGATTTTCCAGATTTTTCTTTTTTAACTTAAAAAATTATGTTTGTTCATTATTTCTTGCATGGAATATATCATATATGTAACATGCTGATGTCATTGACTTTGTCTCTAGAGATTCAAACTTCTTTACTTTGTATTACATATATTTGGTGATGATAACTCGCTTTCTTATTTTGTCAGCAAGCCAATTGACTCGATTTCTTACCATGATTCCACTTCTTTCGAAGGGGTACTAATTTAACATTTCTTTTAATCTTGAAGGTTGGAGCTGTAACGATACCTCTGGAATTAAATTGTGTTGCTGTCTTGGATTGCATCAGCTGCGGCATGTCATTTAGGGCAATTCCCAGTTTCTCTTTAAGGATTTGACTGTTTGCTATTATGTGTCCTGTAGATATTGTATAACGTCCATAGTACCTTGAAATTTTAATAGCTTTTATTATCAGATGCAAAGCACTCTAATGTCCTTTCTCCAGAAGTTCCTATCCTTTAATTATTCGAGGGGAGGAAATGTGTTTAAGGCTACACAGTTGCGTTACAATTAACTAAACTTTTGAGAATATGTATGTTATGTACATTTGGTGTTTCACATAATATATATATATATATATATATATATATATATATATGTATATGTATATGAAATTTCTAGACAGTTGCATATTGATGCTGAAGGAATGTGCACTGCTCGATTTATGCTAGTGGAAGCAGTTGCAACTTGCAAGTTCTGTTGGTTTATTTAGTCAGTTGAATAGGACTCTACCTGTGTGAGCCTTATTTCTATACTATTTGCATTTCTTGGTCCCTTGCTGCTTTATACAAGTGTTTGCTTATTGTGTGACACTGAATGTGTGTGCGGGCGGGCTGCACCGTGCGCGGGGGGGGGGGGGGGGGGGGGGGGGTAAGGGAGTGGAAAGGATCTGCTTTTACAATACTGGATTGCCATTGAAGTGTTGAGTGAAGCAGAGTGCAGAAACCATGTATGTTTCGTGTTAACATTTAGCAGTGGTGTGCACCACTTTGAAGAAGCTTAATTGGTACAAAATATAGCTACGATTAGCATCTTTTATTGTGTATTTGTGTTGCACTTCGATGCCTGGTGGCTGGTCTTCTCGTTTTTTTTTGCCTTCGACATGATAGATAATTTGAATTGAGCTAAATATATAATTTATGATAATCTCATTGGTATATTAATAGTTACAGAAATATTTCTCAAAATTTTAAATAAAATCTGATTTTGGAAAAATTTAGACAAAATCAAGTAAGCCAGAGACTTCCTAGCAATTTGAGAAGATTAGTTGGTCAAATCACATATAAAGAAACTTAAAATTCTATGTTTTAGATTTAAATTTATTAAAACACACCAAATATCAAATTGAGGATTATTATTTCCATATTTTCTGTTAAGTGCATTTTATTGATTTATTTAAAAGAGAGACACTGTGATCTATCATCCAAGATTTGGTCATCCTTAAGTTACTCCACTGATCTATTAATAGTAGTAGTAATAATAATAATAATAATAATAATAATATTAACAAAGACAATAATCAAGTTTCAAGTCACACCCACCCATTTCTCACGCCTTGTCTTTCTACTAATTTGCATGGTTCCTTTTACATCTTCTGCCCCCTCTGTTTGATCTACTTTCTTTTACTTTGGCAGCCTTCGTTCTTTTTTTTAGATTCATCCTCACTCTCGCTCATGTGTGCATGGCTAAGCTTCTTCAACAACCTCAATGTTATTAAGGTATATATTTGTTTATAATATGTAACTGTCTAGCTATGCTTTATGTTTAGTTATGATTTGAAGGGATGCATGAATGTTGTCTGTATACAATATGTGCAACAATTTATGACATTTCTTAATTTTGTGGCTTTTCATGATAATGATGATCATGGAGATCATTTGATTAGAGTAGCTTTGTTATCTATAGATAGTTTGCAAAGACTGTGAGTCTGTACCTGGAAACTTGTTGTATTAGTTATGAATTATGATTAAGGATAGGTGATCTTGCACTTTGAAGCTACCGGCATCCTAAATTTGAGAGGGAGGTACGAGTGTAGGGGGAATGGGGGCTCGTGCCCTCCGCCACTTCATTTTAGCTGAGGTCTAGCAATTGCTTTTGTTCACTTTGGTCATGATGTCACCGCACCAGAAATCAGAGCAGTCTACCTGAATAATTGGATGCTCTAAATGTGTTCTACTTCCGACCACAATATCTTAACTGTAATATCTATATGTTTAATAATTTGTATGTCAATTTTGAACAATTCAAGAACCAAAGATAGACCCCAACTGTGAGTATTGGCCATGCATCATTGTCTTCAGGTATATTGTTGTGCATAAGCTTTAAATCTAAATTACAACGTCATCTCTTTTTCTTTGGCAGGTCTGTACATAACATATGCCTATGCATATGGTATATTATCCACAGGGGCTATTGATTTACTTCTTTTTTGTTTATTTTTCACAAACTGCACCAGAGTTTGATTCCTTTAATTGACATAGCAAGTCTACAACAGTATCAAGGAGGATCTCCAAGTCCAAAGTGAGTAATATTTCTTCAAAAATTGACATAGCAAGTCTACAACAGTATCAAGGAGGATCTCCAAGTCCAAAGTGAGTAATATTTCTTCAAAAATAGAACGAAGAAAAAAGGCCTCAGCGGCCTGGTAAGATAACCTTCAACATTAAGCTTTCATGTTACTTCTTTGTTCTATTTCTATGTTTCTGTCTCTAAAGTCTAATGTATGTTGCATATGTTTCATTATCTTCCCTTGCAGCATGTTTATAGAGGTAGCCTGACATACTTCCATTTGTATGCTACTCGATTTAACACAATTAGCTATATGGTATACTGTTTATAGATCAATTGCTAGTGCACTTCTTTAATTTTCTTGATGCGCGTACATATGCCCAGTAGTGTCTTAACCTATATGATGTGTTGGTATTCCAAATTAACAATGAAGATTGAAGTTTAAGGTTGTGTTTGTTCCAAATTTGTCAAGATCATGTGTCTCGATAGCATTGTTTGTGATGTATAAAGGATCATTTTTCTAGTTGAGTCATGTTCCACTTTTCTAGATCACTTTGTAGTATGACATACGAGAATGAAGGGGTCAAGTTAAAGTGTAGGTCAATCAACCTCGGATACATAGACCACCAAATCACTTTCTAATCGCAACAAAATCCGAATCACGTGAAAGTACAATCGAATCTGACTAAGATTAATTTTACTGAGAACATAATGATCTTCCTAAAGAAGGGCTACAAATATTTTAACTTACTTCTATGAATTAGCTTTGAGTTGACATTATTTATTTTACTTAAAACTCGCAATATTACCCACTATCATCTTTCTTGCAGATCTAATTAAATGGCGAGAGAGTATGCTGGATCGCCAAAGCCTCATCACCTGGAATCAAATAGGAAGCGTCTGACTTGGATACTAGCTGTAAGCGCATTATGCATATTGTTTTACGTTTTGGGAGCTTGGCAGAGTACTTCAAAACCTTTTATAAACCGATCAGAGATGTATAAAAGAGATGAATGTGATAATGTTGAGTCATCCAAAGCAGAAGCTGAAGTTGATGGATCTAGTTCCAGCTCCAGCTCATCATCCGAAACAACCCTTGACTTTGAAAGCCATCATCAATTAGTAGTTAACAATTCTAATGAAGAGGCTCAAGATTTTCCACCATGTAATATGTCTTTCAGCGAGTACACTCCATGTCAAGATCGACCTAGGGGAAGGAAATTTAGCCGGGAAATGCACAAATATAGAGAGCGACATTGTCCCAACAAGGAAGAGATGCTCCGTTGTTTGATTCCTGCCCCACCTAACTACAAGTCACCTTTCAAATGGCCCGAAAGCAGAGACTACGCATGGTTTGATAACATCCCCCACAAAGAGCTCAGTGTTGAGAAGGCTATCCAAAACTGGATACAAGTTGAAGGTGATCGTTTTAGGTTCCCTGGTGGGGGGACCATGTTCATGAATGGAGCTGATGCTTACATTGATGACATTAATGAGATCATCCCTAATTTTACTAACGGAACCATAAGAACTGCAATAGATACAGGCTGTGGAGTAAGTGTGCATATAGATTCATTATGACCTTCATATATACATACACACCTTAATTATAGATCCCATGATCATATTATAAAGATTATATGTACATTCTTCAAAGTTTTTTGGATCTCTAATTACTTTAATGTTAACATTTACACACAGACACATGGCACATTAATTGTTGTAAATGATGAAGCTCCTCCTGTTTTTCGGTGACATGATTTTTGTCAATATAAACTTTTTATATGTTAAGGTTGCTAGCTTTGGAGCTTTTCTTTTAAAAAGAGACATGCTAGCAATGTCGTTTGCTCCAAGAGATACACATGAAGCACAAGTTTGGTTTGCTTTGGAACGCGGTGTTCCTGCCATGCTTGGCATCATGGGCTCACAGAGACTTCCATATCCAGCAAGAGCTTTTGATATGGCACACTGTTCCCGTTGCTTGATTCCCTGGTCTCAGTACGGTTAGTTAAACCTTTTCTTTCACTATGCATAGTGACTAATTTCCGGTACATAAGTACTAGCATCTATGGTCGTGCGATGCTTGATTTATATCCACATAAATAGCTGTTGTAGATCACATAAAATTTCATTATTTCATGGGTATTAATATAATAAAATATTTCTTCGTTCCGCAGATGGAATGTATATGATCGAAGTGGACAGAATTCTGAGGCCAGGTGGCTATTGGATACTATCTGGGCCTCCAATCCGTTGGTTAAGATATTGGAAAGGTTGGCAAAGAAGCCAAGAAGATTTGAAAGGAGAGCAAGATACGATTGAGGATTTTGCTAAGCGCATGTGCTGGAAGAAAGTGGATGAAAGGGGTGATATTGCAGTGTGGCAAAAACCTCTCAACCACATTGAGTGCGTGAAGAATAGACAGATCTATCATACACCCCATATGTGCAAATCAGAAAATGCTGACGCAGCTTGGTATGTACAACTTTGAGTCATTATTTAGAGATATATATTATGAATGAATTAGCAAGTAATCTTCTCATTTTTCGACGTACTTATATGTGCATGTGCTAAAATAAATAAGGTATAAAGACATGGAAACTTGCATCACTCCCCTGCCAGAGGCAAAAAATGCAGATGAGGTTGCAGGTGGTGCAGTCATGAAATGGCCAGAGCGTGCATTCGCAGTTCCTCCAAGAATTAGCAGAGGTGTATTACCTGGCATCACACCAACGAAATTTAAAGAAGATAATCAAGCATGGACAGACCGCATGAAACTTTATGATCGTGTCATAAATCCCTTGCGCCAAGGGCAATACCGAAATATAATGGACATGAATGCTTACTTGGGTGGCTTTGCAGCAGCTTTGTTAAAGTATCCAGTGTGGGTAATGAATGTGGTCCCTGCAAATTCAGATACTAACACTCTGGGTGTGATATATGAGAGAGGTTTTATTGGCACATATCAAGATTGGTGTGAAGCATTTTCAACATATCCAAGAACATATGATCTCATTCATGCAGGTGGCGTTTTTAGCATATATCAGGACAGGTAAGTACCTGAATTAAGACATACAAAAACATGATATATATTAATTTTTTTAAAACTGAATGTCTATTAGTTCTGTTATTACTAGTAATACTAACACTAACACTAATCATTTTCTCTTTGTGAAGATGTGACATTACGGACATCCTGCTCGAAATGGACAGAATCCTAAGACCAGAAGGGACTGTTATATTCAGAGATGGGGTGGAAGTCCTTTTGAAGGTCAAGGGCATAGCAGATAGAATGAAGTGGAAGAGCCGCATATTGGACCATGAAAGTGGCCCTTATAATCCAGAAAAGATTTTGGTTAGTGTCAAAAGTTACTGGACCGGTAATACTACGAAGAAACAATAATTATGGAACACTTTCATACCTGCATTATACTACAATAAATCTGTAATTGGCATTTCCTTCATTCTCTGTGGTTACCCATATACTTCACGGGACTAATAAGCAACCGTCGAACCTTGTAATACAGCAGGAACACGAAGGAAATAAATACAGTTGAGGAAATCAACAGCTAGATGCAATTTTTAGGATCTTAATGCAGAGAATTAGAGAGTTGGGTATTGTTGTAATTAGTTACTGTTTGTTAGATGATTAGTTTGTCATCACGCATTGTACTAATTGTTTGTGTTTTGTACTTTCGGTTTTTTGTAAGCTTAATGTAGTAGCAATAATTGTGTTCATCAAGATTGCCGAAATCAGAGACTTTTATTACGTCAAGTTCCTATTTTATTTTATTTTGACTAATTTGACTTATAGTCTTACAAACGAGTGTCTGTTCTAATAATAAATTCTCGGAATGATCCAATCATGCTCTTGTTAGAATCATAATAGAATAAGTTTAACTATAATCATTGTTGATCTACACATTTGAGTGATACTAGCTTTGTATAGGTATATCCAATAAATAGAGAACAATATGTACACAATGTTTATTGTTGTTCATGCCTTGCACGTTACACGAGTATAAGAGCTAGTTGATATATTATATTTATATCAATCAAAAAGAGAATATTATAGAGGTTAATTATGTTGTTTAAAAAGGAAACAATCCATTGTTTCATAAATAGGGAAGGAAAAAATCTTCCTCGAATAACTTAACATTCTAGATGATTTAATTTTGGAAAGGAAAAGCGCGAGCTTTGTATATATATTTGGTCCGGTGATCATTATTCTCTGTTTATGAATGTATAATATTTGATACAGACAATTGTTTTAGTAATAATGGGTGATCATGATGATTGGAAAAACCATCCTATAGAGCTTTTCAAACTTATATCAGCGAGGTTAAAGTTTTTGGTCGATTTTAGGAGTTTCACGGCTGTATGTAAATCATGGAAATCTGCGGCTTCTGAACTGAAAGACGACGACAAGCCATGGCTGCCCTTCCAATATCATCCCTGGTTGCTTCTTGCTGAAGACACTGGAGCAGATTTAATCTCAGTTAAGGTTAGTTATCTCGATGCAGTCCCCATGCATGACAATTTTAATGCTGGTCGAGTTTTTGGTGATGATCAAACAAGAATAATCGATCTCAATTAATAATTTGTTCACAAATATTAGGCAGAGATTACTAACATTAGGCAGAGATTTAGAAATCAATCTTTTGCCTCCGCTGCTTAGAGAACAAATTCCACTTCCTCCTATGCTCACATTGCCCTCTCATGACTACTATGATGATGATTTCTTCCCACAGAGTCTACACCATGTCTATCACTGAAGTTGCTACCAAGAAAAGGTGCATTACAACATCATGATACCAGTTATCTTCCCATGATAATGATTATCTACGGAATGTATGATATATTGGGTTTTGCTAGATTAGGAGACAAGTTCTGGACAAATGTGCTAACTTCTGCACGTGGTTCCATGACATTATTTATCACAGAGAAAATTTTTATGCAATAGATTCAAAGGGGGCAATATTTAGGTGTGACATTGTTAGCGATGATAAAAAAAGAACAGCAATACAAGGCTCGCATCAGTTCCCGTTGAAATTAAGAATCATGTTCAAAGTTATTTTGTTGAATCATTATCTAGATCTCATAATTGGGTACTATTGGTGTAATATACGTGATTATTTAATAATAATAATAATAATATATTAATTAGAATAGAATTAGAATTAGTAATTATATAAGTTTTAATAATAATATTTATTTATATTAAATTTGATTTAGAATAGAATTTATAATGTAATTATTAATTAGATTAGAAAAAAGATTATTTTATTCAGTATATATACAAAATCCCTGTATACACAACCGTGAGTTTTATTAAACCTTAAAGTGGAGTCCGCGTAAGAAAGAAATACAGAAGCGCTTTTTGAGACCTTGTACGCATATGTGAGATATTAGATATTAGATATATGAGTATATGTTTATGGGTTATACAATTTATTTGTTTTTAGTCTAGTGTTAATGACGTCTTACTACAATTGAAGCATCAGCATGAATGGACTATAGAGTCTAGAGTAGTGCGTTAATATTATTAATAGTTTAAAGATCACATGATGTTATCTAAACTTCTAAAAGCATGCGCCTGTAATTGATATATTTGGTTATTATTTAATCGATAACAATATAATTATTTATGTATTATATTTTTGATAAATTAGACCGTGAACCAGAAATTTTATGGGTCTATGCAGTTTTCGGTAGTGTCTGAAATTGCTATTTCGACGTACGAATTTCGTCCTTTTCTCTTCAGCACTACTCTTTTTAGGATTAATTATATTTAATTCGTTCAATTCATAAATCAGTTCTTTCCATCATTATTCGTTTTAACTATTTTGATTTTCTGAAAATTATTTTAAAGTCTATTTCAAAATATTTAAATATCTGTTTCTGCGATTTTCAAAAATTATGTATGTTACATATCTGTATAGAATATTTGAACTGTCTGTTTCAGGTGATTTTTAAAACTGTAAAATTATTTTATTTGAACCTTTAGATCGATATAGGTATACCGAGTTAACCAGCTGTAGGGGTACTAAAATCATGTCATTGCGGCACCAGTGGCATGACATTTTTGTGGCAGTGTGATTAGTCACGGCGTATCTCAGGAGGCGAGTTTTGCGCATTTGATATTTGTTTGAGGATATGTGGATGCACCTAGAGTTTGATTTGATTTGTGATTTAATATTTGACGGTGACGTTGTATATACCGTACACGTTGTCCGGTTTGTTGCACGCATTAGGTACCCTATGATGTGTGTATTTGTTATCTGTTATCTACTTTGTATCGGTATGAAATATCTTAACCCCTCTTTGCTTCAGCCTTATTTTTAAAAATAATATTTATTTATAATTTTCAAATTATATATCTTGTTTTTTATTTTATAAACTGTATTTCAATCCGTACTGGGCATTTGACTCATTCCGTATTCTTTCTTCTGGCAAGCACTTAGGGGGATTTCGGGATGTGTGATGGAGAGTTACCCTCATTACAGTTGATTAGGAAGTTTGGACTTCTAGCTATTATTTAGACACTATTTATGATTTGAGATTTTGTTTACTTCGCACTTATTTGTTTGGATTATTTTAGAGGTTTAATATTATTTTAGAGATTTATTAGACCTATTTAATCAATATAAAGTGGATTTTAGTACTCTGTATACAGTTTTGTGGTTTGAAAAGTAACTCATCGCCTTGTTTGAGAATGGGGTGTTATAGAGATAGTATCAGAGCTTAGGTTCTTTCTTGTAGGAAACCTATTTAGGCTGACTTGTGAGTTTGGGTAGTCGTTAGGTTGAGTATTTTATTTTTAGATTTCATTTAGTTGCATTCATTTCAGTATTATTTCACTCTTATAAAATTTATAAACTACTTCGGCTTGTTTCTTTTTGCGAACTTCATTCGTATCTGTATTTGATATTGTGAATCTTTTTACACGTGGAGCATTCGCATTATTTGAATATGTTTTGACTCATTTTAATATTTCTTTCTCATCTATTCAGAATCTTGCAGTTTAGTCTTCGTAAATGAACCTTTTATGTGCCTTTGTGGCAATTATCAAGAGTGTTTAGAATTTATAAGATATACTTATATAGGAAAAACTTGTTTTTGATGCTGATGCATGACCTTGATATTAAATCTTTATGGATTTGATATTTTGGAGTAATTAATAGAGAAGGAAAGTGAACGATCTATGAAGTTGCAAGTATGTTAGTAATTGTAGATCAAGATTTTTAAATGAAATGTGTATTTAGAATTATTTTAGCTTTACGAGTAAGATAACTTTTGTCTAAGAGTTGTGATAGTTATCTTGCTGTTGTATGGGATACCTCTAAGGATGAGCCTCGCATTGAGGATTATCCGGTTGTGAATGAGTATGCAGATGTATTTTCAAAAGATCTATTCGATTTGCCTCCACAAAGAGAATTGGAGTTTACTATTGAACTTGTTCCAAGTGTAGAGCCTATTTCTAAGGCACCGTATAGAATGACACCATCTTAGTTGCAGGAATTGAAAGAGCAGTTGCAAGACTTGTTGGATAAGGGATTTATCAGGCCGAATGTATTTCCATGGGCTGCTCCAGTATTGTTTGTCAAGAAAAAGGATGGATCTATGAGATTGTGTATTGACTACATGGAGTTGAATAAGGTGACTGTTAGAAACATGTAACTTTTACCACGCATTGATGACTTGTTCGATCAGTTGCAGGGGGCGAAGTATTTTTCGAAGATAGATTTGAGATCGGGTTACCACCAGTTATGAGTAAGAGAAGAAGATATTCCGAAGACGGTATTTCGCACCCGATATGGTCATTATGAGTTTCTTGTGATGTCCTTAGGGTTGACGAATGCACCAACAATATTTATGGATTTGATGAATCAGGTGTTTCATGATTACTTGGATAAGTTCGTTGTGGTTTTCATTGATGATATCTTGATATACTCTAGGAGTAAGGAAAATCATAATGAGCATTTGCGCATTGTACTTGAAATCTTGAGGAGGAAGAAATTGTTTGCAAAATTTTCAAAGTGTGAATTCTGGTTGGAGCATGTTACATTTTTGGGGCATATTGTGTCTGGTAAGGGATTGAGTTGGATCCTGTGAAAGTCGAGGTTATCACAAATTGACTGAGACCTAGCACTATGACAGATGTGAGGAGTTTCTTGGGTTTAGTAGGCTATTATAGGCGCTTTGTAGAGAGTTTCTCATCCATAGCTTTGCCATTGTCTCAGCTGATGCGGAAGGGAGTTCGAGTGGAATGATGATCGTGAGTAGAGTTTTCAAGAGTTGAAGAAGAGGTTGGTGTCAGCTCATATACTTGTTTTACCATCAGGGAGTGGAGGATATCAAGTTTATAGTGATGCTTCTAAGAGAGGATTGAAGTGTGTTCTTATGCAGCATGAGAATGTGATTTCGTACGCCTCTAAGAAGCTTAAACCTTATGAGGTAAACTATCTTACCAATGACTTGGAGTTAGCAGCAGTGGTCTTTGCCTTAAAAATTTGGAGGCATTATTTGTATGGAGAAACTTATGACATATTCACTGATCACAAGAGTCTCAAATACATTTTTACACAAAAGGAGTTAAACATGAGGAAAAGTAGATGGCTTGAACTTATTAAAGATTATGATGTTGAAATTCAGTACCATCCAAGAAAGGCAAATGCAGTGGCAGACGCTCTTAGTAGTCAGAATTTGGGAAGTGTTGCATCTCTTATTACTCAAAAGCACCTTATTTCAGATATGGAGCGCTTGGGTGTAGAGTTGTATGTTAGAGGATCAGCTGCAAGCATGACAAGTTTGAAGGTGGAATCAAATCTAGTTTCAAGGGTTAAGGAAACTCAGAAAAATGATACAGGGTTAGAAGTTATTAGATCGAATGTGGCAGATGGTAAGCAAACGGAGTTTCATGTTGATGATCATGGTGTGGTATGGTTGGGTAGTAGATTGTGTTTACTTGCAGACGTAGTGATTCGTGAAACAGTTTTGATTGAGGCTCATAGTTCTTCATTCTCTATTCATCCGGGTTCTACTAAGATATATCGAGATTTGAAGAAGCACTTTTGGTGGAGTGAGATGAAATGGGACATAATAGAGTTCGTGGGGAAATGTCTTACATGTCAATAAGTGAATATTGAACACCAGAGATCTAGTGGACTATTACTGCAGTTAAATATCCCGGTTTGGAAGTGGGAAAACATTACCATGGATTTTGTGACCGGTTTACCGAGGACCTTCAGGAAGAATGATGTTATTTGGGAGGTAGTTGATAGACTTACAAAATCAGCTCATTTCTTACATATTAGAGAGACTACTCATGTTCATGATTTGGCAGAGATATTTCAACAGGATATTGTTAGACTTCATGGTGTGCCTGTGTCGATAGTTTCAGACAGGGATACAAGGTTTACTTCGCATTTTTGGAAGGAATTTCAGCAAGCTTGGGGTACGAGATTTGATTATAGTACAGCTTTTCACCCACAAACTGATGGACAGTCAAAGAGGAATATTCAGACATTGGAGGATATGTTAAGAGCTTGTGCTTTGGAGTGGTCTGGCGACTAGGACAAGTATTTATACCTTGTGGAGTTTGCATACAATAATAGTTGGCAAGCGAGCATTGACATGCCACCATTTGAGGCGTTGTATGGTAGAAAATGTAGAACACCAACTTGTTGGAATGAGGTTGGAGAGAGTGTCATTGAAGGGCCAGAGTTGGTTCGGGTAACTAACGAGAAGGTAGAACAAGCTAGAGAAAAGTTAAAGGAAGCTCAATCGCGTTAAAAGAGCTATGCATATCAAAAGAGGAAGTTTGGCGGATTTGAGTCTAGTGATCATGTGTTTTTGAAAGTGTCTCCTTGGAAGGACGTTAAACGTTATGATGTGAAAGGAAACCTTAGTCTAAGATATGTTGGCCCATTTGATGTTATAGAGAGAGTATGAGAAGTTGCATATAAGGTAGCATTGTTATCACAATTATCTCATATGCATAATGTGTTCTATGTATCAATTCTGAGAGGCTACAAGTAACATTCATTGCATGTAGTTCAATATTTGTTACAAAAGATTAGGGAAGATTTTTATTATGAGAAGGAAGCTGAAGCTATCTTAGCTCGAGAGGTGCGAGTTATAAGGAAGAAAACTATTTCGTTTATTAAGGTTTTATGGAAAAATCATTGAGAGAGAGAGGCTACTTGGGAACTAGAAATATCCACATTTATTTGATTCAGGTACGCATTTTAGTTTCGTTATATTACAGGGACAGAATCCTTTTTATGAGGGTATATATGTAATATTTGTGATTATTTAATAATAATAATAATATATTAATTAGAATAGAATTAGAATTAGTAATTATATAAGTTTTAATAATAATATTTATTTATATTAAATTTGATTTAGAATAGAATTTGTAATGTAATTAGTAATTAGATTAGAAAAAAGGATTATTTTATTCAGTATATATACAAGATCCTTGTATACACAAACGTGAGTTTTATTAAACCTTAAAGTAGAATCCGTGTAAGAAAGAAATACAGAGACGCTATTTGGGACCTTGGACGCATTGAATTGTATTGATCAGGAAGAGCATGTAATTGTAAAGATATTAGATATATGAGTATATGTTTATGGGCTATACAATTTATTTGTTTTTGGTCTAGTGTTAATGATGTCTTACTACAATTGAAGCATGAGCATGAATGGATTATAGAGTCTAGAGTAGTGGGTTAATATTATTAATAGTTTAAAGATCACATGATGTTATCTGAACTTCTAAAAGCATGCGGCTGTAATTGATATATTTGGTTACTATTTAATCGATAGCTATATAATTATTTATGTATTATATTTTTGATAAATTAGATCGTGAACCAGAAATTTTATGGGTCTATGAAGTTTTCATTAGTGTTTGAGATTACTATTTGGAGGTACGGATTTCGTCCATTTATCTTCAGCGCTACTCTTTTTAGGATTAATTATATTTAATTCATTCCGTTCATAAATCAGTTATTTTTGTCATTATTCGTTTTAATTGTTTTGATTTTTCAAAAATTATTTTAAAGTCTATTTCAAAATATTTAAATATATGTTTCTGCGATTTTTAAAAATTATGTATGTTACATATCCTCCTAAAATATTTGAACTATATGTTTCAGGTGATTTTTAAAATTGTGAAATTATTTTATTTGAACCTTTAGATCGATATAGGTATACCGAGTTAACCAGCTGTAAGGGTACTACAACCATGTCATTGCGGCACCAGTGGCATGACATTTTTGTGGCAGTGTGATTAGTCACGGCGTATCCTTCTGATAGCTCAGGAGGCGAGTTTTGCGCATTTGATATTTGTTTGAGGATATGTGGGTGCACCTAGAGTTTGATTTGATTTGTGATTTAATATTTGACGGTGACGTTGTATATACCGTACACGTTGTCCGGTTTGTTGCACGCATTAGGTACCCTATGATGTGTGTATTTGTTATCTGTTATCTGTTATCTGCTTTGTATCGGTATGAAATATTATAACCCCTTTTGCTTCAGCCTTATTTTTAAAAATAATGTTTATTTATAACTGTCAAATTATATATCTTATTTCTTGTTTTATAAATTGTATTACAATCCGTACTGGGCATTTGGATCATGCCGTATTCTTTCTTCTGATAGGCATTTAGGGGGATCTCGGGCTGTGTGATGGAGAGCTGCCATCATTACAGTTGATTAGGAAATTTGGACTTCTAGCTATTATTTAGACACTATTTATGATTTGAGATTGTATTTAATTCGCACTTATTTGTTTGGATTATTTCTGAGATTTAATATTATTTAAGAGATTTATTAGACCTATTTAATCAATATAAGATGGATTTTAGTACTTTGTATATAATTTTGTGGTATGAAAAGTAATCCCTCGTCTTGTTTGGGAAGGGGGTGTTACAATTGGGCTTCAGGAAGGGAGCACTTTATGAAATAGGTCCACTTAATTGCGGAGACTCTTGGTATTATAAATCTAATTTTAAGATATTCAAGTTTGAAGAATACGATTGTAATTTTGATAAACAGATTCTATTGATGGCACACACACACATATTAAGTTCTTACTTGATAGATTTTTGTTTCAGAGTGGTGATAATAAATTAATTGATTGTGGTATTGTTTGGTTACGTTTTGTTGAAAAGTATGACAAATAATTTTTTCACAATCTTACAAGAGTTTCCTATTATTTTCCATAATCATAGTTTGTATGCTCATACAAGGATATCACTGCAGTCTGCAAGTACGAACCTTAAAATTGATGGATGAAAAACCAACATTTTTAAGATGCATTGTTGAATTTAGTAAAAAGCGCATTATATTTCTAATATTCTTTAATATTTGGCGTGAGAAAATCGGACGGTCTCTTCTAATATTTTTTAATTTAGTATGAAACTTTAGATTTTCATGATAACATCAGACTCAATCTTTTTCTTGCAATCTTCACTCTGAAATGGTGAATGAACTAGCCTAAATGCATTTCACAGTATTTCATCTTCTTCAATACAAAACCAAATCCCTCCACCGTTAATTTGAGTATTCATAATAATAGTTGACCAAATTAAAACACAAACAATTATTGAAGAAATTTAGGTTAGCCTAGTTTTTGTAGTTTCTGGTTTTACAAACATGAGGAGTACAAGTGTATAACCTCTACAATTGGATAAAAAATGTGGTTGATCCTCCTTCATCTGCTTGGTTTCATCTGCCTCAAAAGAGTGTTAATGGTGATGTTCATGTCCCAAATCGGATTAGTATAACCTTTGGTGCAATGATAACTTATTTAGCTTTTGCCATAAGATATATATGAGACAAGTCTTGCGGATATTGATGCTAATGAGTCATACGGATTTGATGGCAATATGTGGTTCCACTTGGAGCGTACTTATCAAGATTATGCAGAGAGAACCTCAATATCGAGCCATGTAAGCAAACGTTAGTAATGTTAGCTAGTGTTCCTACATATAGTACTATTATATATCTTCAACTGCTCAACATAATTACTTTAAGTAACAGATTGATTCAAATCGCTGTTTAGTGGCAGCTGTGTTGGAAAAAATGTGGGTAAAAGCCCCATATTGACAAGTCTCAATTATAGATTCGCGAATTATGTTTGGAATGAGTTTTCTTCCGTGAGAGCTTTTCAATGCATATGTGTGAAGCTTCATGTGGGGAGGAAAAACCTGTTACAACGTCTGTGTAGACCTGACAAATCGTTCGTGACGTGTATAATCGTGTCGAGTACTTTCGTGTTTCGTGTACTTAAGGGGTAGAACTAGAAACGACAACATGTATAATCGTGTCGAGTACTTTCGTGTTTCGTGTACTTAAGGGGTAGAACCGGAAACGACACGAATATAAGTTGTATACATGATCTGCTGACACGAACACGACACGGTTTAAAAACAACCCGACACGAAGTACACGATTTTTTTTTCAGTTAAACGAAAATAAAATGATACGACTTGGTACACGAAAATGAAAAAACATGAAATGTACACGAAATAAATATGAACTGGTACACGAATTGGTATACGAAAACGAAAAAACATGAAATGTACACGAAACAAATATGAATTGGTACACGTATTTGTACACCAAATATCAAAGTTTACATCATTGTCCAAATTATGGTTTAAACATAAACCAAAGTACATAAAATTGAATACGGAATATACATATAATATTATATATATAATATTTATTATGTAATATTATATATATAATATTTATTATATATAATATTTATTTATTTATTTATTTCGTATATCCCATGTCGTGTGGCGTACCTGAGGGCTAAACACAAAACCGATACTAAATCTCAGTCGTGTATTTTCGTGTTCGTATATTTTCGTGTCGTGTACTCGAAATCGAAAAACAAACACTAAATTTTCGTGTCGTATAAAAAATTGTCGGGTCTATATCTGTGGATGAGGACATCATTCAAGTACAAAGATGAAAGCTTTGTCAAAGCTGCAAGCTGCAAGCTGCATTCAAGAATAATAGGACAAATGTGGGTATGCACTGGTGGTCTTACTAGTGTGCACATAGCAAAGCCACATTATATCGCAAGGGATTTGATTCTCTCCGGGCTGTGGTTTGAGGCTTTATTTTTTTGACATAATAAACCATTAAAGAGTCTCTTAGGGCTTGAATTTAACAATTATCATAATTGGATTTGACTAGTAGTTCTAATTCATACCAACATTTAAAAAAATGCACATAATGAGTCAAAGGTAGATACAGATAAAACACGAATCATGCTATTTTCAAACTCATCGTTTGAATTTGAAATATTGAAAGAGAACTGCAAGATTGTCTAATCCAAAATCTTGCAAACAAAAGTGCAATCCTATCTTCAACTACAGTAGTATTTATCAACAGTTCCTCACAGGGCTATATCATTTAACAGTTGTAGGTGACAAAACAAGATAGCTATTCCGGACTAAACAATAAGTAAATCATAGAATATAGGAAAAATTTATGATTCAAATTATACACCTTCAAAATGCCATATGGGCAAATTATCCCAGAAACTGCCTAATATTCATACAACAGGAATGACACACACACCGCTACACGCCTATACACATACCACTGGAACGTGAAAAGGTACCGGGAATCATTGGGTAGTCTTAAAAATTACCCGGATGGATAGATGTAGAATAATGAGATAGAACACACATCAGTTTTACTTGCAGACATCACCAGTGTAAGTTGTACCTTCAAAATTGATATGAGCGGCAAGTAGAAAAAAGAGACGCTGAAGGAGTCGGGACAAAGAGAAAGAACTCCAAAATTCTTTGCTTGGCATCATGGAATATTAATTCACAATACAGAGGAACAAAAAGGTTCCACTAATCATTCCACCGGAATATATGCAAGCTAATTCTGCATATCATTTACAACTCAAGGTCACAGCTATTGCAGAATTACTCGAGTAATGTTATAAAGAAAGGATCAGGGACTTGTGGGTGATGTCATAAACGGATATGAGAATTTCAGCCCCTATCAATAGAATAATGACCCATTCCAGAAAATCTGATTTCCTATTCTGAAGAATCTCTTGAAGGAAGCGGATATTATGCTGCAAATAATAACGAATAATAAATTTAATTACAACAATCTAACTGCAGGTATTGCAAGTATTAGATCAAATGACCCCTGGCAAATGGAATACTTTACCTCCACAAATTTCAATTTAAAATCAAGACTTGCAAATCTCTGGGTCAATTCAAATTCATCTCTTAGATATTCCCAAATTTGAGCATATTTGGCATCTTTCCAGGCAATGTCTGACCTGAATAAGACAGACAACTTCCCATCAACTATATAGTTAAAAAGTTTCACTAAAACTAGAGTCGTATTACAGCTACTTTCTGGTTTTTTGGGTACAATCCATCGACTCCAGACAGGGAAACAAGATTACACGTAGCTACATGCCATTTTATTCAATGAACAGCACTTGATGAATAGATCAGCAAACTGTGTTTAAATATAGCAGAACCTGGCAACGCAATCAAAAGCATGGAAACAAAAATAAAACAATGCAATTCCAGTCTTTTCATGAATATTAGAATTGTATTAACGGATATAGTTGTAAACACTTGCATTTCAATAATTCAAATTCATTTATCTGGAGCAGATCTATGTAGTTTAGTAAACAGTTACTTCGGGCAGATGCATATTGTTCAGCAAGTGAGTGATGCCAAATACAATCAGTGGTTGCCGAAAATATTGTAGAAAACAACAGTTTGCATGTAATGACACTGCAACTTTCTAAGTATAGTGATATCATCAATCACAAGAAGCAGTCTTACATTATTGCAACCCCACGCATATACCCTGCTATATATTAAATTCCACTTGCTCACAACCCAATTACAACTGGTATATATTATAACAAAATAGTTTAAATACATGCCGAATTTGTATTTGCATTATACAATTTCATATTACTACTCATATGGTAAACTAATGCATCGGTTTCACTTGTACACATTCATCCTAGGAATATATCGCATACATCAGCCAAGTAAACGGAAAAGAGCTATAACATCTTTGCTGATAACAGGAATTCTGCTAGAAGCTTAGGAAGATATAACATACCTTTCAAAAAGTCCAAGCTTAAGAATGACATCAGCAAGGTTCGAATTTGCTTTTCCTACTAACTGGAACAATTTTTTCCTTTCCATTGTAAAAGTTCCAGTCTTTTCCATCCCACGATTAATATCAGTGAATTCCGCAACTATCCCATCAACCTGATATCAACAATTCATAATGTTGAAATCTTACTCCAACAGAAACTTAATGAACATATATTTCATGATACTTACCTGGCGAACATAGTAATCAAGGGCAATACTCTGGCCAAGAACACTGCCAATAGTACGGATTCCGTCTACGTTCAGGTACTGCAACGTTATATAATCTAACCCACCTTGCATCCATGTAACTAAGTTTGTTTCCTCTTTCACCTCATACTCTAATTTCCACAAGCGAGATTTAATTAGAGAAAAAAAAATTGGAATACTTGCACATAAGATGCACCAGTGATTAAACATTGTGAATTAGCAGAGAGAGAGAGAGAATCAGTAACTAGAAACACTGGCTAAATCAATTAAAGTAAAAGATTATACAGTAAGGCATTATACTTGCATAGACTAACTAGCTAGGTGAAAGTTTGATGTTTGCTAACTTACGTAGAGTCGTAGACTAACATGACATATCAACACTGCTGTAAGAACTATACTTGCTTTCATTTGACGGTTGCTAACTTTAGAGAGAATATTCTTATCAACTATAAACTTAAAAAGGGACTCGCCGTCTTCCAGGATACACTATCCCTAGACCTCAATTAATACTCTTTCTATATTTCTTAACAACCAATACTATTGTCTAAAGCACCTAAAACACAATCTGGTTATATTAGTCTAATTACAAGAGAACAACTTCTAAATATAGACATGGTTCTCATAAAATAATTAACTCCAAAAATTATAGAATTTATTGTATCTACTCTACACGAGAAATCTTTAGAGATTCACGAGGAGCAGTCCAGGGATAGCAATGTCTGGTATGGAACAATTCCAACAACAAAAACTGAAAATGACACAACACGTGTATATGATCGAAAATGACTCGTTTATTAAAATTTTATTACTTAACGCTTTAATATTCACTTTTATAAGCTTATCTATCCACTTTTATCAAATTTCATTAAGTTTTAGAATGACACAAAGTTGACACATTTACAAACACGAACATGACCCCAAACCGAATTTGACACTCCCAGATCAGTCTAGAACAACATCCATCAATATGATTATAATGCAATGTAATAACTAGAAAGAGAGTCCAGCTGCCTTAAATAGAATTTCTTGATCTTCCACACCACTTTTTTTCATTATTTATCTATTTACCCAATTGCAAGGAAAAGTAACAAAAAAGTTTTCAGCTTCGTGCTTATTTGAAGTGTCACTATAAAGCAAGCATGAACTGATTCTCCTATTAACACTCAAACTGCTTGAAAAAAACTGATACTGTGATGGGAAGTATATATGTTCGCATGAGTGCATGCACAAGATGGTTCAACAGCCTCTTTGTTTGCCAAACTAGAGTACATACATCATTAATGAACAAAATAGAACTTTCACTCCATAGCACAAAGAAATCGCAGATAAGCGGGTTGAGACCTCACCGTCCTTTCTCGTCTCTGGTAGCACCCCGGAAGCATGTCCTTTAACGATTTTCAGATATCCATCAATTTCATGGTCGTGGACATTAAATAAGACAACTGAACCATATTGAAAAACTACCATAAAACAGCATTCATCTCCGCGCAAACTGGAATACAAACCCTGAAACAGCAAGCAAGACATAATTTCAGCAAACAAAGGATTAGTCGTTATATTATAAGTTTCTTATATAGAAACATTATAGCAGATTATACCTACTAAACAGGACATCGAGAGAATTAAACAAGAAACTCAGAGGGAAGACTAGAGACAAGGACAGTGAAGAAGAACAGTGATGTACAGATATCTAGCAGAAAATTACAAAATTTAATAAAGATAAATCCAAAACATTAAATGCAATGGAGACAATCACCAGAAGACTAAAATATATATCAAAAAATTAGAATGCCCTGTAATTTACGCTATAAATCATGGACTTTACTATTATGCCTAAGTTGTGTTTTTTAGAATGTCCGTATTTGCATATCCAAGTTCTGATAGGTATCTCAACTGATCGTCCCAAAAACACCATAACTGAGCAGAAAAGAGTTCATTATATTGCAATCAGCCCTTTACCTGGTAAGTCCGCAGACTACCAAACAGGGAAACACGGTATTGAGCAAGAGACTTCAAAACTTCCGAGTGAATAAATTAGACATATTCATAATCTCGTCATCAGCTTTACAAAAACAATCCTAGTTACAGTATCAGTTATCAGGGAACTTAAATCCAAGGAATTAAATTACCTTACATTACATGCAATTTGAGAGGTCATGTTCACTACTTTGACAATTTTGAGCTAAAACACACCATTTAAATACTTGCTGAAAAAGTATCAAGCATGTAATACAAGACAGTCTGATATAAAAAAAACATCTATGAAAACCTACATTGAGCTCAGTCTTAAGGTTCCCAAACCTCAAAACAACATAATTAGTCATTCGTGATGCAGGCGGAATAAAATTAGGCTTGTTTTGCTCCACCAAACCTTTCAAATCCACACTGCAACGAAAATAAAAAATAAAAAAGTAAATTCAACAATACATACAGAGAAAATAATAACAATTCTATCCTTCAGTTAGTTCCATAATAATAAGCAATATACAACACCTCTGATCATATGCATACACATACTAAGCAATTCATGTTAATTAAACTTGTGGAGTGTAAAGCTATTCGTGAGCTATTACAGCTTGTAAAATACTACTCAGAAACAACCGGGCCAAGTTCGAATTGTTAGAATTTAAATTCATTATGGAGCCAAACTCATTCAAATTACTCTGACATTTATCTATTATTTATCAATTACAATTATACTCTTATAAGATATTTAAAATTACATGTAATTAAACTATTTTACGGAACTTATCATATTCGAGCTGGATAACTATACTCTTATATGATATTTAAAACAAACATGCAGTTTAAACATTTTATCAAACTAATATCTAGTTTAAATATTTAATCGAGTCAGGCTTATCATATTCGAGAGCTAGAATCGTGCTACTATAAATTATAATTATACTTTAATATGATATTTAAATTACATGTAGTTTAATTATTCTATAGAACTTGTCATATTCGAGCTAGAGTTGTGCTGCTACGAATTATTATAATTATACTCTTACCAAATTAAAACTAATATCTAGTTTAAATATTTAATCGAGTGGAACTTATCATATTCGAGTTGGAGTTAAAAATTAAAAACCTTGTGCAGAAGAAAAAAGCGCGGACTGGAATAGAAGGCGTGAGGTCCTCCTGTTGAACAGACGCTTCTTGGGGTTTAAATTCCAATGACGAGTTGGATTTAGCGAGAGTCGGAGCGAGTCTGGAACGAGCCGAGTGAGAATCGGATCGGAGTGATGAGTCGATGGAGTGGAGCGATGAAATGAGAGTGAATCTGGTAGGGTTTGGGAGAGTTGAAAAAGTGGGGAGCGAGAGGATAGAATTGCCGCGGTGGAGTGGTTGAATTGCACTCATTTTTATCGCCTAAAATGTTTCCATACGGATACTGAATCATTCTGAGACATGGAATTAAAATATCCGACTTAATTTATAATAAAAGTAAGAGTAAATTGCAAAAAGGTGGCCGAATTTTACACTCATTTTTAAAAAAGTAGCCAGACTTTCAATTTTGTAAAATGGTGGCCAGATTTGCCTTTTTCCTTTCAAAAAGGTGGCTGAAGCGATTTTCAGATTTTTGACAGGGGTAAAATGGGGAAAAAATGCTAGAGACCCTAAAAATTATCCAAAAAAATCCCTAAATTAATATGTGTCACCTTATGATTGATTATATTTGTAATAATAATAATAATTCGCCTCCAGCCACCATTTTGAAAGGAAAAAGACAAATCTGGTCAGAATTTTAATTTTACAAAATGGTGGCTGGAGGCGAATTATTATTATAATTACGAATATAATCAATCATAAGGTGACACATATTAATTTGAGGATTTTTTGGATAATTTTTTACTCTTTTTTGGATAATTTTTAGGGTCTCTAGCATTTTTTTCCCCCATTTTACCCCTGTCAAAAAGCTGAAAATCGCTCCAGCCACCTTTTTGAAAGGAAAAAGGCAAATCTGGCCACCATTTTGCAAAATTGAAAGTATGGCCACTTTTTTGAAAATGAGTGTAAAGTTCGGCCACCTTTTTGCAATTTACTCTAAAAGTAATAATCCTAGTACAGAAAAGACTATTAATTGATATGATCATTTGAAATTATATATTCACAGAGTCAAAAAGATAACGACTACAAAAATTATTTTCATGAAATATATATTATCCGGGTTAACTATAATATTATTACATGCGATAATTAAAATACTTACTCTAATCAATCATATACGTCTATCCAAATTATTTGGATAACCAACTCATAGAAACCTAAAACCATGTAACAGTTGACTGAAACGGTCATATGAACCGTAAATACATATATAACTGTTATATATGTACATCATGTTGTTAATGGAAGTTCAAATAATTTTATATATTACAAGATTGTTTCAATTGTTGTAAATTTTAAATTATAATTATATTAATCTGTTTATAATAACTAAATGATAAGATAGAGAGTAACAAAAGTAAAATTACTTTTGTTTCTGTATTGGCGCAAGTCTAATGAGCAAGAGGCACTATCTATTTATACTAGAAATACTAATCTCTTTCTAATATGAATGTTTGACTTGTTATAGCTGTACAACCGTGTATTGAAAATACAAATAAGTTACAGCTATTTTCATTTATACAATTTCATCTGTTGTTGTGCATTCATATTACAATATTTGACATTGACAATCGCATGCACGTTTTTCAACACTCCCCCTTGATTGTCAAATGTGAGTTATTTCAAATATTGATTGCCTCGTTAAAACCTTGCAAGGAAAAACCCAGTGGGATAAAAACATTGACGAAGGAAAAAGAGTACAGTCTCCCCTTGAATAAAACATCTCACATATTGACATCTTGTTGTAGCAAGTTCTTCAATCTTCGCATACCAATATTATTTCGCAGCTTTTCAAATGTTGATGTGGGTAGTGACTTTGTAAGTAAATCTGCTAGATTTTCACTTGAGCGAATTTGTTGTATATCAATGTCACCATTTTGTTGGAGCTCATGACTATAGAAGAATTTTGGCAAGATGTGCTTTGTTCGATCTCCTTTGATGTATCATTCCTTGAGTTGTTTAATGCAGGCTGAATTATCTTCAAACATAACTGTAGGATTATCTGAGATGTTTGATAATCCGCATGATTCCCGGATATGTTGAATAACAGACCGCAACCAAATACATTCCCTACTTGCTTCATGGATTGCCAATAACTCTGCGTGATTTGATGAAGTTGCCGACATAGTTTGTTTTACAGATTTCCAATAAATAGCAGTTCCATAATATGTGAATAAATAACCTGTCTGTGATCGTCCAAAATGAGGATCTGACATGTACCCAACATCTGCATATCCAATCAGTTGTGATTTTGAATTGTTTGGAGAGAATAGTCCAAGATTAATTGTCCCACAGAGATATCTCAATATGTGTTTAATTACATCCCAATGCCTTTTAGTTGGATTAGAACTGAATCTTGCCAGTAGATTTACAGCAAATGCAATATCAGGCCGAGTGTTGTTTGCAAGATACATGAGAGCACCAATAGCACTGAGATATGGAAATTCAGGTCCAAGAACATCTTCATTTGGTTTTCTGGGACGGAAATGATCTTTTTCAACTTCAAGTAACCGGACAACCATTGGTATGGTTAGTGGATGAGATTTGTCCATATAGAATCGATCAAGAACCTTTTCTGTGTAAGTGGACTGATGAACAAATATTCTTGAAGGTAGATGCTCCACCTGTATACTTAAACAAAATTTTGTCTTTCCAAGATCCTTCATTTCAAACTCATTTTTCAAATAATTAGCAGCGTTAGTAATATCTTTAGAAGTACCAACAAGATTCAAATCATCCACATATACAGCAATAATAACAAAACCAGTTTGTGACCTTTTAATAAACACACATGGACACACTTGATTATTAATATACCCAATATTCAATAAATATTCATTAAGCCTGTTGTACCACATACGACCCGATTGTTTTAAACCATATAATGATCGTTGTAATTTAACAGAATATAAATGACGAAGCTTAGTTTCTTCTAACTTTAATCCTTTAGGGATTTTCATATAAATATCACTATCAAGTGATCCATACAGGTAGGCTGTCACAACGTCTATGAGACGTGTTTCTAGTTTTTCCATACAAGTCATACCTATTAGAAAACGAAAGGTAACTTCATCCATAACATGAGAGTATGTTTCCTGGTAATCAAATCTAGGCCTTTGAGAGAATCCTTGGGCTACCAATCGAGCCTTATATCTCACAATTTCATTTCTCTCATTTCGTTTTCGTACAAATATCCATCTATTCCCAACAGGGATCACACCAGCTGGTGTTTGGATTGTAGGTCCGAAAACATTTCTCTTGCTCAAGGAGTGCAATTCTTCCTGGATTGCAACTTTCCATTTTGGCCAATCATCTCTCTGTCGACATTCTTCCACGTTTTATGGTTCAGGATCGGAGTTTTCAAGAATATCACATGCCACGGAAAAAGCATACACATCATCAATTTTAGTACTCCCACGATCCAATAATTCCCATTATATACATAATTTATCGAGATCTCATAATTTTCAGGTACATTTGCTTCTATAGAAGCATGTGCCACTTCAGGGGCAATATCATCTCCTAGAGGCAATACTACTTCTGGAGTTTTAGTTACAGCCACTTCAGGGGCTCGAACCTCTTCAGGAGGTAATACCACTTCTGGTGTATTTTCTAGAACATTGGCCACTTCAGGGGCAAGTCCAATTAATTTCCGTTTTCGTGGCACAATATCTTTTGCATCAATAGGTCTACCATGCTTCTGACGTGGCTTTGAATCATCAACCAATTCTTCAGAAATTGATTTATATTTAAGGATTTTAACCCTCGCTGGAGTATTAACAGCAGGTATATGTGATTTTATTATGTGTCTAAAATCACTAAAAGCATCTGGCATTTGATTAACAATGTTTTGCATATGAATAATTCTTTTAACCTCATTTTCACATTGATTAGTACGTGAGTCAATAGAATTCAATCCTGATGCATGCCATGATATTTCAGAATTTAATTTATGCAAAACTTTATCTCCCCCAAGTGAAGGGAACACAGACTCATTAAAATGACAATCAGCATAACGAGCAGTAAAAACATCACCAGTCAAGGGTTCAAGATATCTAATGATAGATGGGGAATCAAAATCCACATAGATACTAATTCTTCGTTGAGGTCCCATTTTTGTTCTTTGTGGTGGAGCTATAGGGACATGTACTGCACTACCAAAAATCTTAAAGTGAGAAATATCAGGTATTTGTCCGAGAACTAATTGGTGTGGAGATTCTTTATGATAAGCAGATGGTCTGACCCTGATTATATTACCGGCGTGTAGTATAGCATGACCCCAAATAGATGTAGGTAATTTAGCCCTTAATAATAAAGGACGAGCAATAAGTTGAAGTCTTTTAATTAAAGACTCTACTAGACCATTTTGTGTGTGTACATGAGGCACAGGGTGTTCGATTAAGATTCCTACTGACATACAATAATCATTGAAGGTTGAGGATGTAAATTCAGCAGCATTATCTAATCGAATTGATTTAATGGGATGATCAGGGAATTGGGCTCGTAATTTGATTATTTGGGCTAGTAATCTTGCAAAGGCTACATTTCGTGTAGAAAGTAGACAGACATGGGACCACCTAGTTGAGGCATCAATTAAAACCATGAAATATCTAAATGGACCAGAAGATGGGTGAATCAGACCACAAATATCACCTTGGATTCTTTCTAAAAATTTTGGAGATTCGGTTTGGAGTTTCACAGGGGATGGTCAGACAATTAGTTTTCCCAAGGAACATGCTGAACAAGGAAGTTCATCACGTGGTATGACCTTTTGATTTCTAAGGGGATGTCCCGTAGAATTCTCTATAATGCGACGCATCATAGATATTCCTGGATGACCGAGTCTTTCATGCCAAAGGATAAATGATTTTGGGTCTACAGTTTTAGGAATGATGATTGTGTGAGATTCGATGACTCTAATTTTCATAGTATATAATCCGGAGGAAATTGAGGGTAGTTTTTCTAAAATCTTCTTATGACCTGAAATAGTGGAAGTGATAAGAAGATATTCTTTTTCATCCTTATTAGTAGTTTCAACATGAAAACCATTAAGACGGATATCTTTAAAACTCAGAAGATTTCTAGTGGATTTACTAGAGTAGATGGCATTTTGTATGTGAATTTGTGTATCGTTTGGTATGATAAAACTGGCTTTCCCAAAACCTTCTATTATACTAGATGTACCCGAAATTGTCCAAACATGTGAGTTGGTTTTAGTCAACTGTGAGAAATATTCTGGACTTTGTAAAATAGTGTGAGTGGTCGCACAGTCAACAATGCACATGTCT
Source organism: Oenanthe sinensis (assembly GCA_028671895.1). NCBI lineage: Eukaryota > Viridiplantae > Streptophyta > Magnoliopsida > Apiales > Apiaceae > Oenanthe > Oenanthe sinensis. Next base: position 8,635,963 of record CM053811.1, on the reverse strand, counting down.
CCCATATTTTTGCTGTGTATATATGTAAACAACGATTTTATTCAGATAAAATTAGTACATAAAGTAAGCACATAAAACAAGCATATAAAAACAAGTACATGAAAATAAAGAAAGTACATATAAAACCTAGCCATCTAAAATCATAATAAAGATTAGCACTAGTGTCTAATTTGATTGAGGTCTCGTTGGTTGGTACATTTTCTATATTTTGATTATAGTCAGCTAAGTTTGTTTCCACCCTTTTTCCATTAAGCCTTTTGGATGATTGGTAAAGTTCAACAAGATGTTTAGGAGTACGACAAGTACGTGCCCAATGTCCCTCAGCCCCGCACCTATGGTAAATATCTCTAGCATCTCTTTCTTGTGGTGTCTTCCTTTTATTTGGCACTTCATTTTGCCATTTCTGGTGGCCAGAGTTGTTATAACCATCACGTTGCCACTTTAGTTGACCAGAATGATACTGATTTTAAAACCGTCCACGAAAATTTTCACGTCCGCAGTTTCGCCTATAACCTCGTCCTCCTCTATGCCCTTTCCCACGTTCATTCTTCTGGAATGACGTGTTATGTACTTCAGGTAACTGGGCAGAGCCTGTAGGACAGATCTGATGATTTTTCATCAACAACTCATTATTCTTTTCTGCTACAAGAAGGAGAGATATCAACTCACTGTATTTTGTGAAATTGTGCTGCCTATATTGTTGAGCCAGAATTATAGTGTTGGGGTGGAAGGTTGATAGGGTCTTTTCAATCATTTCAGCATCAGTAATTTTCTCACCGCACAAAATTAATTTTGAACTTGTTTTGAACAACACAGAATTATACTCAGAAAAAGATTTAAAATCTTGGAACCTTAGATTGATCCAATCATATCGGGCTGAGGGTAAATAAACAAGTTTTTGATGATCAAATCTGTCTTTAAGATTATTCCAGAGGGTGAGTGGGTTTTTGACAGTTAAGTATTCAGATTTTAAGTCTGCATGAATGTGGTGCCTAAGGAAGATAATAGATTTTGCATTTTGTTCAGCAGTTGGAGTTTTCCCTGTTTCTATAGTGTCTTTTAACCCATTTGCACTCAGATGTAATTCAGCATCAAGCACCCAAGACAGATAATTATCCCTAGAAACATCCAAAGCAACAAACTCTAATTTTGCAAGATTCGCCATTCTGATTTACAAAATAAATATTTAAAACATGATATAATAATATACATGTTAAAACATAAATAATTAATCACGTACATACAATAAAATTTATAAAATTACTACGACATAGCCAACTATAGACTTGTGACTAATAATATTACAAGCATAACAATTGTAATATATATAAATATTTAAGATTAATATAAAATAATAACGAGAACAATTATAACGGTTATTTATAAAATAAAATAAATAAAGTTAAAGTGTACCTCCTTTTTTAAATAGAACTTATTTGGTCAATACCTCCTTCGTAAATAAAGCTTACTCGGGCAACACCTCCTTTGTTAATACCTTCTTCGTAAGTAAAATTTCTCGGATAATATCTTTTCTATGAATAAAACTTGCTCGGGCAGAGACTCGTGCTGATAACGTGTTGTAAATTTTAAATTATAATTATATTAATCTAACTGTTTATAACAACTAAATGATAAGATAGAGAGTAACAAAAGTAAAATTACTTTTGTTTATGTATTGGCGCAAGTCTAATGAGCAAAAGGCACTATCTATTTATACTAGAAATACTAACTTCTTTCTAATATGAATGCTTGACTTGCTATAGCTGTACAACCGTGTATTGAAAATACAAATAAGTTACAGCTAGTTTCATTTATACAATTTCATCTGTTGTTGTGCATTCATATTACAATATTTGACATTAACAATCACATGCACGTTTTTCAACATCAATTATGTAATGATCCTTATCAAATAATAATCGTAGATATGATTATTTGATATCTGAAATTATTGGTTGACCGCCTATATATACATGTTCCAACATATCATAACTTAACTCAGCTCACGATACTGTACTACTTGCATGTAGCCATACTCATAGACTATATAATACTCTCTCTATTACTTTACGACGTGCACATACTAGTATTATCTAGAATTATCGATCACAATCAAGACGGTCCAATCAATATTATTACTCTTCTTAATGAACGACCTTATTATATTATCCGATGATCGAATTCAATTTATCATATCAAAAAAATTACTAATTACATACATAACACAAAAAAAATTAATAATTTTTTTGAGATCTACAATTTAGCATGGATTTGACTCACCACCCGAATCAAATCGTGATTAGTCCGGAATCTTATATATATTTTTTATAAAAAATTAACCACAAAAAGCAAAATTGAAAATAATAAGCAGGCTGACAAAAAAAAAAAAAAAAGCAGGCATGGTATTTTAAAAATGAAAATTATAAAAAACCGCAACTTCGCAACTTGCCAGATGTGTACGGCTTGGTATTTTGAGGCCTAATTCAAAATATAAACTAAATTTATGTTTTGTTTGTGTTGAAGATACCGAATCAAATCAAAAGTTTGTGAACTGTTCTACTTATTTTGCAGTCGTCGCGCACTTAAATCTACACTTGACCTACTTTAATCTTTCAGGTAAACATGCCCTAGCTTCTATTCTACTTGTTTTTGTTCATCAATTGATTTATCTTCCATTCTATTACACACATGTATGTTATGTATGTATGCATTCATTCAGTGTTTTAGCTTCGGTTGATGACAAGTATACAAAATTGACGATGCGTATACTCGGAGTGTATTTTTTGTATATCAAACAATAGTTTTAATGAACGAAAAGTGAGTTTTGAACAATGCTCGCAAGGTGTTTGATGAAAGTCCTCTGAGAATTTGTGTTTGTAGGATGGACGAAGAGGAAATCGAGAAAGTCGTGTTAGCGTATTTGAAGAAGAAGGGTTTAAAGCAGACCGAGCTTACGTTTCAAGAAGAACAGCAACAAGCTAAAAACAATGCTGATCCTGATGTTGCCAAACAAGTTCTTTCCTACTCAGAGTATGGTCTTACCATTTACATTTCCCGTTTATGTTTCTATATCATATATTCACGTATGTCGTAATTGTACAGTTTATGATTTGGATTAGTGTATTGACTACATTGCATAATTATTCCAATGCTTATTATTGTTACGAATTGCAATTAATTAAATGTCTTGCAGTTGAGATTAGTAGTGGAATTTATGAGGTTGATTTGCTTTAGCCCATCTTCTCTTTGATTCGTAACTACTTCTTGTACCGTCGTTTGTTTATTGTTTGTTTTAAATTAATGGCAACTACAGGATAATTCAACGTATAAAAATCAATACTTCAATATTTATCCCTATACCGTTTGTTGGATTCTCTACAGCCTAGACTGCTACAATATCTGCTCCAAAGAAACTCTTAGGAAAACTCTCTTTTTATGAGCTTCTTTCCATGCTCTTTGTTATACTGATTTTGATTGATCTGGAATATGACAGTAACCTGAATTGTTTTTATCATCTGGAAGTGAAAACCTTGTCAATGAGTACACAAGTATATTTAGCTTTTTATATAGTTAAGTGTGAAAGAGTCACAGAATTTGATTAAAATTACAAAATAGTAATGTTGTTCAGAGACATAACATGTGAATAATTGCAAAAGTATTTTGGATGGACAATGCAGACAGGTTCGCTGTAAAATGCTGCTTAGCAGTACAGCGTCACACCTTGTGATTGGCCTGAAAAGTTGTTTGTATGGAGGGAGAGGGGGAGAGGGAGAGGAGAATGTCGATTTTTAAGGCCTTAGTATGTCATGCATTAAGTTTAAATGATTGTAATCTGGGAATTGCTTTTACTGTAGAGTTTGCATCTATTTTATCAACAAGTTGTTTCAATGTCAGGCCAGACAATGTTCCTGAACAATATGAAGATGGATACTGCAAGCTAAGGTCATGGACTTATAGTTCGTTGGATTTATATAAGGTGAATCAGACTTATATAGTGTTTAGTATAAAGTATATTCTTTGTGGTATATGATTTTGCTGATGTATTAAAGGATTGTAGCCATATGTAAAGATCGGATATATATATATGCTTAGATTCCCTTGCAAAATTCTTGTAAAAATGCTTACCATTGGTGTTTAATGTCTTGTACAAGTAATCTGCTTGTTGGACATTAAACCCCACAAGAATATAGGACGAGGCCATGTTATATCTGTAGTAAGGTACATGATAGGAAGACTCATTCAACATTTTGTAAGGATGCTTATATAGAAAAGATATAGCTCAGATCTCAGTTTGATATCACTTGAGTTTGTAATTTACTCCAAATAATAGTTAATTAATAAATCTAGTATAGTTTCATTTGAATTCTTCCCTTTGTACTAAAATAGGTCAGTACAATCACATCTATTCCAGTTGACTGCTAGAATAGATGGACAAGGCATAGCTGATGATGAGATCACAAGTTGACAGGAAAGGTTAGAGGTTGAAATTGAAGTTGGATAACTAGTATTCATATTCACTATTCAGCATTTGAATCATGATTTTAGAAACAAGCATGAGAAATTACAATCGCAAAGACTACAGATTTTATGTAATATTCTGAAGAATCGATGCAAAGAATCTACAAGAAGTTAAAAAAAAGATGAACTAAACACAAGTCGCTCCATTTCTGTACTACTAGGACCAATCTGCTCCTGCCATTTATTACTGCAAGGTAGCCTATGTTGTCAATGTGATAACATTTTAGAGGAATGTTACCTTGAATGCAAGCTTACCTTGAATCACATTCATCAATCTACTTTGAGCAACAAGTCTCTAAGCTGAGTGAAATAATCATGTATTCATGTTACTTTGTTGTATGTGTGAGATATAAAGTAACACACATTTTGAATTTCTTATCTTACATGCACTAAAAATTTGGCAAGATATATTCACTGGGATTGCATTTCTTATATGCAGCATGAGTTGCTTCGTATCCTGTATCCGGTCTTTGTCCATTGCTTCATGGATCTTGTGGCAAAAGGTCATATTCAGGAAGGTACGTTTTTAGTTGTCATATAATATGTATTTTGCATCCTAGCTGCAAATGTGTTGAATGAACCTACTTTTTTGCTTTGACTCTGACTTCCCTTGCAAATGCTATGCTTTTTTATCAGCTCGGTCCTTCTTTAATAAATTCCGGGAAGATCATGAAATGATGCATTTACGTGACCTCCAAAAGTTGGAAGGTGTATTGTCACCTTCTCATCTGGAGGTTATTTCTTTATTAAGATCAGCAAATTACTATTTATGTAATGTTGTGGATGATCTCCACTCTATATTAAGTCCATACTACAATGCAGGAGATGGAATTTGCTCATTCTCTGAGGCAGAGTAAAGTGAATATAAAGATATGTCAGGTAACTTGGTTCCCAGATTAATTAATTTAGTAAGATGTACGAATAGAATTTTTTATCTGCTGGCGCTCTGTGAAATATTTCATGTTACCTGCATTTTACATAATGAGTAGTACCAACATTTTGAGCAAACTACCCCGGCTCCTTCCCCTCACCTTTACAATAGTCTTATTACACCCCCATACTCTACATTTTTATAACATTTAAACCCTCCTCCAAATTATAAAGTACCTTTTGGAATTTAATAATAAACTTTAGCGCGTTAGATGAAGATGACTACACGGTGTTAACGGTGAATGGATGTGGAGTTGGTGGTGACTAAGTGGTTCTGTGAAAAAGAAAATGGGTACAGATGAGAGAGTAAAGGAAAAAAAATTAAAGTGTGGCCAAGATTTAAGATGGTGATAAGTTACCAATTCTCTTAAAACCTCAAGGTGTTAGGAGACTGACTTACCAGGATCTTATATTATTCTAGCATTCCCCCTCACTCGAAAGCCCATTTATGGGTTGAGAGTGGATCATGGGCGTCCATCTTTGGGCAATAACAAGCTTTTCGTGTCCATAATAAATTATGAGAATACTGGGGGTGGCGGGGGTCGAACCTTAGACCCCTGGAGCTCTAATACCATGTTAAGTTACCAGTTTTCTTAAAACCTCTTAAGTTACCGGTTCTCTTAAAACTTCAAGGTGTTAGGAAGCGGGCTTATCAGGATCATATTATTCAATAAATAGATATAAAAATTGTGTGGTTGAGATTAGATCTCAATTCTCATAATAAGAAAGGTTCTCATTTGAGTACCTGCATATATATATCTATGTATGTATGTATGTATGTATGTATGTATATGTAACGATCTATATTTTTTCATTAAAATAAAATAAAAATTGAAAACACATAGATTTAAACAATTACAAACATTATTGATAATAAAAAACATATACATACATTATGTTTTTTTTCCAAATATAAACGATTAACTTTCAAAATATATTGAATAAGATAACAAGGGACCATATTCATTCCAACACTGTACCAAACATGAGATATTAGGAATCAAGTTCTAATCCCATACCATCTTAACTCGATTCCTGATTTCAAACCCATACCACCTCATGAACCAAACGACTCCCTCAAATAATTTAAACGGAGAGTAAGTGATTTATAATATACATATGTAGAGTCCATCTTCCAGATATTAACTCTGCTTATTTCTAATCACTATCTCTGTAGTTAATACTTATTGTATACTATCTTGGTAAGTACTGTTTTTGTTTGCTTATCTGATTTTTAAGTTAGTTTGGAACCTTTTGTTCATTACAAATCGACATGTATAAGCAAAAAGCTGAAGCCTGATTCTTATCATTGAATTTTTTCCTTCCATTGTTCCCAGTATTCTTACGATCTAATGATGCAATATCTACACAAGACACAATCTATTACGATGCTTGGGATTATAAATGAGCACATTAACTTCCAAGGTATGACTTTTAACCTTATCCATCACTCATATACTAAATAGTTCTATCAAATTTCTTTTACAGTTTACACATATTCCTTAAATTGATTGCTCAATTTTTATTTGAACTGATGTATCTCATGATAATTGACAGTTTCTCCTGGACAGCCTATCTCACTGTCTGATGATACTGAAGTTGTTACACTAGTGGGAAGCGGCCAAGATACTGCTAATTTAATAAACCAGAAAGAAATACATTGGGGAGTAAGTTAGTTTGACAATTCACTGTTATGTCAGATGTTTCTTTGTTGCTATTTTTCTTCGATATGTTTATGTTTTTTCTCTATATATAAGTGGGGATATTATAGTTCATTATTCAACATGAAAAAAAAATGGAAGCAAGAATTCACTTTCCTGCAGACATTTGTGAAGCACCACCTCAGATTCTGAAGGTATAATAATGAATATTCTGGAAAAACTTCCTCCATTTTATGATAGATGACAAAACAAATGCAACATCCTAAATGGATTAACTAAATTTCAGAGCTCAGGCCATATTACAATGAAAAAATGACAAGATTTAGTTGAATGTATTGACAAAACAAGTACTACATCGAGCTTCTTATTTAAAATTCGTGATTATGCAGGAATATGCATATTTTACAAATTTTAAATATGTTCATATATCTGAAGTAATTAGATGTACTTATTGCACCACGCACAGACATACCAACACCTGTAATGCAGTCTTCTGTTCAAGCACTATGGTTATGTTACTATGTTTCATACTACACTTGTTGTTATGTGCTTGAAATGTATGTACTTTTCAAGTATATTCTTACAACAACATTGAACCAATGCAAAATCATCTGTAGCTTCTGGCTTACACAATCTTCACCTCCTGCATTACCATTCTTACTCCATTTCTTCTTTTTCTTTCCTTCTGCACTCCCTTAACCATATTGATGCAACAGTTGCTCGAAGATTCTGTGGAAGAACGATTGGAAAAGACTCTGCTTTCGGATCCAGAAAAGGCAGACGGAGAAACAAAAGAAGGGGAATCAGAGGAGAATAAGGTATCAAATATTCTTGTACCAGTGCAATGTTATTGGGATGATAATGTTTTACATTATATCTAGTAGTGTTGTGGTTGTCAAAGTCTTCCCTAGGCAAAGGCTCATCAAGGCAGAGCTTTTCCTCATCTTGAATGAGGTGCTCTTCGATAAAAAGGTGCGCACCTCATGATCTGAGGTGAGAGGGAAGAGGCACGTGCTAGGCTCGCCTCACCAAACTATGGCCCAATTATGCTGTTTAAAGAAATACAAAAAGTTAAACCCATTAAATTCAGAACCCAAATATGTCAACCTAAAAGTAAGTAAGAAAGATGGAGACGGATAATGATTTAAACTCATACCTGAGTGCCGAGTTATCCTTGTAGTTCTTCAGCATCAGTTACAAATATGTTTTTTTAATGCTATTAAATATTAAACACAGTAGGCTTTTCTATAATAGGGGCCTAGACAAGTCCTTTTGATATTGTATATTATTATTAACAATATTAATGTTATATGGTAAACTGTCTGAGTATTCTGACATATTTTTTATTACAGTTGGAAAAATTAGTAGAGAGGAACTATAAGGTTTAATGCTTTTTGTCAAAGACTAAACATAATTAAATACATGTTTTTAGGTTAAATGATGTCCAATCATTCATTGTTTTAGATTCCTAATTTCCCGCATGACGGATTTGTATTGATGTGAATATGTTTAATTTTCTGAGCTACTGACATTTTAAAATAATTGTTATCATTTCGATGTTTATCCTACTGTATGACCAGAAAAGGTCAATGGAGGGAGGAAAGCAAGGTGCATCTTTAAAAAAATTGAAAAAAGACAAGGTCGTTGGTGCAGCAGCAAAAGCTGCCAGGATGGAGGGAAATGTTTCTGTGGCACCGCGTGTCAAACCAGAGCTTTTTTTGCCAGTAATGTATTTTTCAAACCTTTTATATATACATATATTCTAGTCTTTCTAATATTTCAAATACTGATTAATCTTTTTTAATTTCTGTGCATGTGCTTTCTTCTTCTTCTTTTTTTGTTGGGGGGGGGGGGGAGTGATCGGAAGGGGAAGGAGTTTTCGGATGGATGTTTGTGGAAGTTGGTAGAGGAATGAGCTTATGGGAGCATGCTTGTTATTTTTTAAGCTGGCTCTTTATAAAATTTATTGAAGCATTCTAGGACAAATGTGTGAAACGAAATGTCAGAAAGCAATAGTAATAGTTACTATCAGTGGGTCAGTAGGTCGGGAGGTCTGCATCACAACGAAGCTCCAAAATTCTAGTTGCACTTCGTCATTTTAAACTGGCAGCGAATAGGTATAGGGCGTGACGATCGGAAGGGAATGAGTTTCTAGATGGATGTTTATGGAAGTTGGCAGGGGAATGAGCTTATGGAAGCATGCTTGTTATTTTTTAAGACGACTCTTTGTGAAATTTATTGAAGCATTCTAGGAAAAATGTGTGAAACTAAATGTTACAAAAAGAAATAGTAATAGTTACCGTCACCGAATCGGGAGGTCGTTATCACAATGAAGCCCCAAAATTCTAGTTGCACATTCGTCATTTGAAACTGTTAGCGAATAGGGATAGGGCGTGGCGATTGGAAAGGAAGGAGTTTCTACATGGATGTTCATGCTTGTTATTTTTTAAGTGGACTCTTTGTGAAATTTATTTAAGCATTCTGGAACATGCGTGAAACTAAATGTTACAAAAAGAAATAGTAATAGTTACTGTCTTTGAGTTGGGAGGTTGCTATCAGAATGAAGCCCAAAATTCTAGCTTCACAATCATCATTTTAAACTGTTGGCAAATAAGGATATTTAATTTTAAATTTAAGGCACAAGTTTGTTTTGGTGGTTGATACTATCACAGATCTAAATGTTTTCAAAAATACCCACGGTTTTGTTAAAACTTATGTACTAGGTGATTTTTTAATCAATACGAATGGGACAATTTAAATCATGATAAGTATGCAAATCTCACATCTTTGCATTTCCATACATTCTTGTACAAGGTGGATTCTTGCCTTGGCATTTTAAATTATGACAAAAATGAAACCTTACATTTTTGCATTGCCTTCGTTTAACTTTTTAGAGAGGGTCTCTTGACAAGCTATAACTTCCTCAGATTTAAAAATAACTTACATGCAATTTATGTTGAGGTTTTAAGCCAAAACAATGTGTCCCTCTGTCCCACATTGATACCACAACCACAAACCCACTTCCCTTTTCCTATAAATAAGCCATTTCCCCTTCTTTACTAATTACACCTTTCTTTTCTCGCTTTTCTTTATAGCCGCTAGATAGTCCATCTAGTAGGAAAACCGGTTTAGCCCCTTTTCAGGAAGTGTCGGGATAGAAGGTTCTCGTGCCTAAACTACCATTAGGAGTGTTCGGGTTTGACTGCAGCCATCGGAGGTGGTCCCGCTGCAGGGTGTCGTTCTATCAGGTTGTGTGACACTGTCCGGGTTGGAAGAGGGGGAGAAGAAAAGGTTGTCGGGAAATAGTAATAAGGGGAGGTTTAGAGGGAAACACTTCAGTGAGTAAGGGATATACATAATAGGTATGTTAGACTGAATTTGTGTATAAAATTCAGAGTCGTATACCCGGATATTGTAATCTCTTTGTTCTACTGAATTTATTATGTTTGTGGATGTAGGCTTGCCGAACCACGTAAAATCTCTTGTCTCTTTTACTATATATTATTAGTTTGTTATTTCCATTATCATCATATATATTTGTGGGTTCAAGCACACGGATAAATATATAAATACTCTTCCACATACGCCGGGAATCGGGTCAGATTCCCAAAAATTTAGCTGTTTGGATTTGTAAACATGCTATATGCCTATATCTTATAGTTACTTCTTTTGTGTTTATACCAGACCAACAGAGGTGGAATATTCTATTCTTGACGACCTAAGGAATCGTGTACAGTTGAGCAATGTAGCTTTGCCGTCAGTCAGTTTCTATACATTTCTTAACACTCATAATGGGTATATCTTTATTTTGAACAAATGCAATGTTTCTTTCTATGTTTTCTAGACAAATTGTATTTATTCTATAAACTGTTTCTAGGTTGAACTGTTCTTCAATATCACATGATGGATCATTGGTTGCTGGTGGATTTTCAGATTCGTCATTGAAGGTCTTCTTCTATTTCAGTTCAGCTTTAAATAATTTCTCCCAGTAATCTGTTTTTCAATTTAAAACTGTATTTTGAAGGTGTGGGACATGGCACTTCTGGGGCAGCAAACTGACAGTTGTAAGTCCGAATAATGAGTTATTTTTATATATGATGGCTTTTCTTTTTGCAATAGTGTGACTGTGTTCATATATTTAGGATGTAATATTTTTGGAGATGATTTATTGGCAACATCACTTGATATGTAATGTTTTAAACTATTTGTCTTCACGTATAAAGTAGGGACTTGTTACTTCTAAAGTTCGATTTAGTACTGACTGATAACTAGTGATAAGTTTTTGCAATTGAAGAGGCAGTAGATAAGTATTCAACGGGCTGCATATGAATGCAAGATAAGAATTTTTATATAAGTTTTTGCCAAGTCTGTTTGAGAATGAGGTGATTGTATATAATTATTAAACAAAAATATTTTTTGTTGTAAATTTCAGTATCATAAAAACAATTAAAAAGAATTAGATACGGCTTTCAGTTAAAATATAATTTTTAAAGTGTAGACCAGTAAACCACATGTATTATCATCTAACAATTATGTATATTAAGCAACTACTCCCTCTGTCCCATTGGATTGTTTACATTTTTTTCAGAGTGTCCGACACGCATTTTAAGGTGCATTTTAAAAATAGATTCATAACTTATTTTTAAAATTTTCTTTTTTTGTATAAAAATAAGATTGTTAAATTTTTATTTTAAAAAATTTAAAAATAAATTATAGAACTATATTTTATATGCACCTTAAAATGCGTGCCGGACACTCTCTAAAAAATGTAAACAATCCAATGGACACTCTCTTGTTAAATTCATTTAGGCCAACATTTTAAATACATGAAAGTTTATATAGTTTCATTTAATTTGGAGCTGAGGTAGTATATGCAGTTACAAACTTTTTACAAAGACTTTTGTAGAATTTTACTCCACTGTACAAAGAGATGTCATTGTTTTCTTATTGCAAGACTTTGATGGATTACTGAATCAAGATTGTTATCTATCTTACTATGGGCTGTGAATCATGCAAATTTATTTTTTCTGCGGTTGAGAAATCCTAGAGGCAGTGGTTTGTCTGGTCACCTTAGGGCGTGTGGGTTTTCTGGTGGTTAATCCACCTATATACATCCTTTACATTGTTTTTCTTCTTGTCCAGCATCATTAAAACAATATAAAGTTCTTACATTTGGTTAAGGTGATGATATTTTGATTTGGAATGTCAATAATATTTTGTGAGAGCGAGTAATATTTAATTGCTTGATGTAAAATAAATTAAATCATAATCACCCATCAACTTTTGTTAAACAAATACTGCTAATAAATATTTGAACATGTTATTGTTATGCAGATTTGAAGCAAATAAGAATTTTCTACTTTTCAATACTAATTGCATATTTTCTCTTAGCACTTCTACCTTGCTAATTTATCTCAGCTTTCTGTTTCGGATCCATCTCTCATATCTATTATGCGATGTGTCGTTAATAATAATGTTCACTTTTGTGTCATTTCTGTCCCTTGACCAGATGGCATCATGGTTTGTTAAATTCGGTATTAAGGATATATCTTCACTGGGGTCTTTTGGTTACTAGAGGAGGATAATAAATGAAACTGATGGCATTTTGTATTACTTTTTTTTGTTAATTTTCACGACAATATGTAGGACATGTTTTTGTTCTAAAACAAGACACTTAAGTCAGTAAAGGCAATGCATACACTTCGAACTTTTGTGTAATTGTATATTAATGTTATATCATTTTTTTGCAATCAACTTTGATGAATATAGCACTAGCATGTAAACTTTTTGGTGTAAACTTTTATTGTTATATTAGTTTATCCTGATAACTTTGTTTTATTTCATGTAGCTATTTTGGCGGAGGAAAATGAGTCAGCTCGTAGTGTGCCTGGAACAAATTCTGGGAAAAGATCATATAAATTATATCGGGGTCATTCTGGCCCCGTATATTCTGCCGCGTTTAGTCCTTTTGGGGATTTCCTTCTGTCATCTTCATCAGATTCAACAAGTACATTACTCTTAATTTCTTTTGAATATTTATCACAGTATGTAACAGTTTTGATTCCAGAGTAAGCTTATTTATGCATAAATGGTTTTCAGATTTCACATGTGATTTTTGAAGTACAAAAGTGAAAAGGAGTATCTCTTTCTGAGTTGTTTGTATGGAAATATAAATTATAATAAATGAATATTCATGTAAATGTTCAATATTCATCGAGCTGTAGTAATTTGTAACGAAGGAGTAATTTATTTTGCAGCTGTGTAGTATCATGTTTCGAAATTTATCAAGTACAATTTAGATTTATTTATATCATACTTTCTCAAATCGATGCCAAAAACAAGAATAAGGGGCCTGTTTAATTGGTATAAATGAGTTGCCTTTTCTGTAACTAATGATGGTTAAATTACATTTTTTTTTTATGCAGTTCGGTTGTGGAGCACCAAGTTGAATGCAAATCTTGTCTGCTACAAGGGTCATAATTACCCTGTATGGGATGTTCAAGTAAGAATTATACTTTGTTCTTCAAATACCTTATAGCCAATCCTCCATACCATCAGCTTTCTTTTATATGTGTGAAAACTGAAATGATAAATGGATAGTTAATTTAGTAGAGTCAGTAAAGTAGTATTTGCAGATGCCTCAATCAAATATATATATAACAATCGCTTGAGTTCCATTTGATTCATATTCATAATTTATGTTCCATTTTCTCTCATACTTGGAGTCTGACACGTAAAAATATTAGACCTTATTTTATACTCAAGATGTGTTATGACTAGCAGAAATGTTTAGTATGCGCTTATATGTATCTGTGACTGTTATGCAGACTTCTTAGTTAGCCCTTGTCCTTTTGTTGTGAAAGATTAAATAGAGAATAAACGTACTGTAAAAATGTGAGCTAGACCAATGCCTTTATACTGGCTACAAAACTATGCCTGTGAGTTTATATCTGCGTAAAGAAATGCAAATGTTATTTTCTTGATTATCATGTTTCTGAAGGAATATTCTATAATGATGTAAAGAAATAAATTATTTGGAGGTGAAGTTTTACATCATAGTCTTTACTAAATTCTTACCCAGAGAAGTTTGGAAGGATTTCCAGGGATGGTAAAATTCAGTTAAAGCAATCTATAATGTTAAAATTAACCCTGCAAAAGTATGTAGCATATCTAGAAAAATTATTCTGATAAATGAAGGTCTTAATATCTAAGTTTACTTAATGATCTTTATCTCTTGTTGGTAAACTCCCTCTGCCCACATCACACGACCTGATTTCCATTTTGGGATGTCCCACTCCCAGAATAATCTTGTTTTTTCTTAATTGTGGTACTTTTACTTTCAACACCACCCTCAGTTTACTTGGACGAAAAGTCTAAAACCATACTAGGAACTTGTGTTGGAATTTAAAAAAAAATCATAATATGCATACTCTTTTTTTTACCTTTGAATCCTTATACTTTATGACACATTCCGATAAATAACAACTTTTGAAGAGAGCAGTAAAAGGTATACTGATGGAAAGAAAGTGTATGAAAGAAATTTTGCCTAAAAGTCATTTTTATTCGACCAAGTCTAAATTGTTGTGTGCAAAGTTTTGATTGGTAAGGGCGTAGTTGCTACTTAAATGCTAGTAAACAAATTTTTGGGGAGTCATTAACTTATATTTTGATATTGGAAGTACAAAGATTTCTTAATTAGTGTGCCAAAACAAACAGAACTCTCGTATTTGAGCATAGTGATTGTTTTGTATAAATTCATTGATAAATCAAATGTATGAAGTAGCAGTATTAAGTAACACACCAATCAGTAATATATTTTTTGTAATTTCCTGGCAACTTATGGTGTGTCTATGTAGGATCTCCCAATAGTTTTTGACTTAAAAAGATGGATGAACTTACACACTAATATAGTCTGGAATGCAGCATATGTTATCATTTACAACTGACTCTTTGGTAGTTATCACACATATTCCTATATGCAACTTGTAATACAAAGACATGATTTTACAAAGAGGCTGATATATGCTAATCTTTTCTCTATGAATTAAAATGCAGTTTAGTCCAGCAGGACATTATTTTGCTAGTTCATCGCATGATCGAACTGCAAGAATTTGGTCAATGGACAGAATACAGCCTCTTAGAATCATGGCAGGGCACTTGTCCGATGTTGATGTGAGTATTTTACTACATGTTTGGTTTATGTCACCCATTCCAATCATATATATTCAGTAATTGTAGCCATATTATATAGTGCCAATAAAGCCTAGATCTTCGATTTCGATTTTATTATCTTGCTTTGGTAGTCAACATAGCGGGTATAAACAGTATGTGTCTCATATGCATGTCATCAATATATTGGTTTTTGATAGGGGTGTGCATGGTGCGGTTCCGGACATTAACCGTAACTAAACCAATAAAATCGATTCGGTTCGGTTAATTATAATTAACTGTAACCAAACCATTTAAAATGGTTTTTTGGTTTCGGTTAACCATTAGTCAGTTACGTGTTTTTTCGGTTTTTTATTTATTTAGTAAAAATAGTATTTTGAAAAATTATGTATAAACAAGTATAAAAGTAGTATTTTAGGACTTTTGAAAAAATTCTTAAAATTGAAATTTTTACACGTGTGCATATATGCTAGTGTATACATAAGAAATATTTCTGGTTTTTTCACTTTCATGAAAGGAAAAAATAATAATTTTTTATTATTCGATAGACATATACTTTGTAACGAATTTCTCACTAGACTGCACTAAAATTCCTGTATAAACCCAAATATAAAAGTTATTGGTGTTTTAGTATTATTAATTTTAAAATAACATAATATTATATAATTAATATATATATATATAAAATATTCGGTTTGGTTAATTTCGGAACGCTTTTAACATAAAACCAGAACCGAAACCACACCATTAATTTTGGTTTTTTTCGGTATGGTTTTTCGGTTAATGGACAGAATACAGCTTCTTAGAATCGTGGCAGAGCACTTGTCCAATGTTGATGTTAGTATTTTACTACATGTTTGGTTTATGTCACCCATTCCAATCATATATATGTTAGAAATTGAGATTATATGCTAGATTATAGAGAGAGAAGAGAGAAATATGTTCTATAGATTATAGAACAGGGGCAGAAGTTTGTATGCATATATGAATTGTATTCATACTTCTCCAAGTATTACAATGAGGCAAGACCTCTATTTATAGAAAGGGAAACTTGGTGCCTACACTTGCTACAGTAACTAATATATTGATGATGTCATCAAGATGACATAAGCATGCTTATGTCATGATTGTTGCTGCTATTTAACAATATATTCAGTAATTGTAGCCATATTATATAGTGCTAATAAAGCCTAGATCTTCGATTTTATTATCTTGCTTTGGTAGTCAACATAGCGGGTATAAACAGTATGTGTTTCATATGCATATCATCAGTATATTGGTTTTTGAATCATAAGTCTGCGGTCTGCCAATCCATATGAAGATGTCTTGTCATTTGTAAGTTGTAACACACATGTGAGGCTCTAGCATCACTTTTGAGTACAATCAAGCTATAGCTGAAAAAGACTATTGATTTACTTCCAGTGTGTGCAATGGCATGCGAATTGCAACTACATTGCAACCGGATCAAGTGACAAGACTGTTCGCTTGTGGGATGTACAGAGTGGAGAGTGTGTGAGAATTTTCATTGGCCATAGGAGTATGATCTTATCTTTGGCAATGTCACCTGATGGTCGATACATGGCATCTGGAGATGAAGATGGAACCATTATGATGTGGGATTTGTCTAGTGGTCGTTGTGTTACTCCTTTGGTCGGTCATACTTCCTGTGTATGGACACTTGATTACAGGTTAAAATTCTTAATCAACACGCAATAAATTCCTTAATGAACACACCATTCTCACTGTTTTTTTTTACAATTTTCTTTTGAAGAGATATAGACAATGATTTAAATTATCTATCTAATAATCCACTCATTTTGTCTCATTTCTATTACATCTATTTCAGTTGTGAGGGTTCACTTCTTGCATCCGGTTCTGCTGATTGCACTGTAAAACTGTGGGATGTGACGTCAAGTACAAGGGTGCCAAAAGCGGAAGAGAAGTAAGCAACTTGGAAATACATATTTGCTCTTTTCTAAAAATGTCCTTTAGTTGATATCAAAAAGTTTAGACATTTATTACTCTATATATTTATCACCAGCAAAACTGGAAGTAATACAAACAGGCTTAGATCCCTCAAGACCCTGCCTACTAAATCTACACCAGTCTATGCATTAAAGGTGACGAAACAAATTTCTGATTGCAAATTCCCATTTGTTTGTTTGGTATTACGTCACAAGTCCCTTAAACTCTTATCTGCTATTTCTTGTAATGAACAGTTTTCTCGGAGAAATCTTCTCTTTGCTAGTGGGCCTATCTCTGGAAATGGGTTGACGACTTATTGATCAAATCAAGAGGTCTGCGAGGCACCTGCAAATTCCAGGACACGACTGGCATCTGTGTGGCAATATGGCAAATTTATGGTGGTATCTAAACCTACAAAACTCGGTAGTAATATTTGTATTTATTTACATGGACTAAATTATCTTGGCTGTTGTACTACAAATGTTACAGGTTTAGATTTAGTTGATCTTTTATTAGTTTAGATTTAGTCTTTGTTAGTGTTAAAGCAAGTTTTCCTTGTTCTTTTGAAACATATTTTCGCATTCTGAAAGGTTTGATTATGACTTGATTCGACTTTTATTGTAAATCACACCGAATCGAACCGAACCACATACACCTCTAAATTATGAACTCGTACACAGCATGAACCCTTACAATATGCACCCAAATTTTGAAAGGCATGAATTGATGATATCATATGCATACACTGCAATTGTAAAGGCTAAGAATCGGTGATGTTGAATGTGTCAAAATGTTTATGAATGGTTCGATGTTTAGTTTTTGAATAATTTATTATAATTTTAATATTTATAATAAAAGTTACATATTAATACAATATAATTTGAGACCATTATTGTGCTGGAACATATTGCGTATTTGGTGAACATCATGAACAAGGCCCGTAAGCAAGACTGGACATTATCAGTAATTAGTCTAAGCTAGTGAATAGTTTTGATAGTTGACAACAGGAGTTGCTACAGAGCCGCAACACTTGAACGAGCCACCAGTTCCGCTGTTCCTTTAATTTTTAAACAAATTTTAAATTTTTGTTATAAATATTTAATTAGCAACTTTGAATATTGTTGGAATTGAAAATGAAAAAAATATATTTTAGCTTGTTAATTAACTTTAAACTTTTTTATCAAAGAAAAAAAAAATATCTTTAAACTTGAGTGCATATGGTTTGCAAATCTTATTTTTTATATTTTAAATATTTTTTATGAAAGGAATAAATAATAAAATTTGTAAAAAAAAATTGTTAGTTCAATCTGGGAAAGTCTGATGGCCTGGTGGTCAGCGTAACAATAATGACATTTATTGATAAGTCATCTTTGTGAACATAAATATAAGCTCATTCCTGAATTGTTCGTGAGCACGAGCTCGTGAACAAACTCATGAATTGGTTTACAAACTGTTTGCAAACAATTTTTTTTAACGAGTCAAATTGAGACAAATTTTTTGGCTCAGTCAAAGTTCGAATCAGATAAATTTTAACGAGTTGAACATAAATATTCTAAAATTCGGCTCAACTCGTTTACAAAATAAGTTTTATAGTAACGAGTTTGCTTAAGAGTTGAGCATTCCTTGACAAATGATACTAGAGTTCTTATACTCAGACTGGGGTAAAAGTTAATAATGGCTGCTCTAATAATTCATACCAGGCATGAAAATTTAAGGCTTTGCATATGATTCTAATCTAAACACCTCTCTCGAACTTTGGGTTCCTATTGGAGTTGTAAATAATTAATAATCAATTAAGCAGGTTGCATGATCTACTAAAATTGGCTTAATTCCTCCGTGAGGCTGATTATTCTGGTTATCAACAATATCAACACTAACCTAATATGCCAATGCAGAAATCATTTACAAGAATGCTTGATGAGAAGTTAAAAGTAGAGATGTCAGGGAATATAGCATATGTTTGTTCAACTTATCTATTACATGTATGATATATACACGAAATGGATAATGAATCCAAACCTCACAGATCTTGGTTGTTTCAGCAGCTAGCTGTTAATCACAGAAGAGGAAAGTGAAGACACAATGGCCTGTACCAAAGAAGTCGTATTGTTTCAGTTTTTGTGGCTGTAGGAATAGAAAATTTCGCTTTAAGGTGCTGAAAAAGCATAGTTTCTTGCTCTAGTTGCTCAGTGATAGGAGGGGGGCTGAAATTTCCATGTCATGGAAGAGAATCCTGATGATGCTGCTGCTGTAGTAAACAATGGCAGGGGGTTGACAACACCAACGTTGTTTGTTTGCCATTCCCAGTTGGAGATTCCTTGCGAAGGAACAACTTGGGCTTCCATATTCTTTATTGCAGTTAACTGTTAACAGAAAGATTTGCCCATCAATGATGATCATAGAAATTTTCAATATATAAAATCTGTGGTTAATCTTGTAGGAATTTTCATTCCGTCAGTCTAAAGATGTTGCAACTCCTGCAATTATAAACATACGCTAGCAGTTTATTGTGTTAATATTACTAAGATGAAACAAATCACCTCATAGCTTGGTGCCAGAGCAGAATGATTAACAGGCCAGGAGGGAATATAATGGGGTGTTTCTCTACCAAAAGGAGCCGGAGAAAAGCTCTCAACCTAATAAATACAAGAAAATGTACCTGAGGACTTTAGCTCCACCAATTATAATGAACTCGGCAATTTACATAATATCTGAAAGAACAAAAGGATGGCAACCTTGCAACATATCATAGACGCAAGACTAATTATGAGATATATAGTCTAGAACCAATGCTCAAGTGTCCAAAAGAGAGTAGAACCATTTACCTTGGTTCTTTTTGCACCAAACAAGTGATATGATGCATCATGGAGGCTCATATTCCTTGCACTACTATACCCTTTTTGACTATTGGAGGGAGGAGAAATCCAGAGGCCAAGGTCCAGATTATGGATTGTGTCGGCAGACTCTGCCCAAACAAAGTAGGCACAGATTGTAGAACTATTTCTATAAAAACATTACATACCAAAGAACATAATAGATAGCAAAATTGAATTTCTGTACCTTGATTATTGTTTGCCAAACTGATATTGCCACCATAAGTGCCAGGCTTCAAATTCGTCTCTGCTATGGTTGCATTACATTCAACAGCTGCTTGATTACAAGCCCTGGATCAGAAATTGAACATACATATCTTGTTGGAATAGAAGATAAATAGATGAAGCTCTGGACATTCAGTCACAAGCAGTATCAACTTACAATGTCGGAGTTTATAAAAAAAATCTTGTAAATCCTATTTGACTAGTATATAATGGCATCAGGCAGTGTAATCTTGTATATGGATAAAAACAACAATGACAAGAGGCAAGCAGGGGTTTACTGCCCATAATGCTACAATGCTACCATTATATTGTAGGTAAACATCACATATGGAACAAGAATCTCAGACAAACTAGCACAAAAAAGTAAGAAACATGTATTTATAATTTCATTTGCAGAGAATCTCACTTCTTCCCTAGAAACTGATCCATTTGAGTTCCCCATCGACCATTTTTATGCAGAGTGACTCCTCTGTACTTTGAGCTACCCCGAGACAATCCATTGGTCTGCCGACGAAGTATGTGGACAAATTCTTCTTTCGTCATGTCCTTCATCTGCAAATAAAGTTCAGACATAAGTTACACAAATTAAATTTTAAGACATATAAATGATCCATCAGAAGCTGTGATATAGTAACCCTGAAAGCCTCACCTGTTTAAGATCATCTTCATAGTCAGTTGCAGTAAAATTA
This sequence comes from Oenanthe sinensis, assembly GCA_028671895.1. Lineage (NCBI taxonomy): Eukaryota > Viridiplantae > Streptophyta > Magnoliopsida > Apiales > Apiaceae > Oenanthe > Oenanthe sinensis. The sequence goes on along the minus strand of CM053811.1, from coordinate 8,614,933 downwards.
ATATCAGCATCAGGCCCTCGGAACTTAACAGCAGCCCGATCATATGCCCTTTGCAAACAAATCCACAGTACTCAAAACAATAGCTAAACTACATATAAAATGAAATCAAGCTATAAAACTAGGTTTGTAAATAAACTCAAACCTAGCTGCAGCATGAGCAGTGTCAAATCCACCTAAAACAAATCAAGCACACAAAGCACCATCAGCTTAATAGTAATAATTCGTGCCTCAACAGAAACTAATAACATTTTTAAATCTAGCTACATACCTAAATAAACTTGTTTTCCGCAATCCCTGCCAAATAGAAACCAAAACATACATTGACAGTTAATTCAATAGATATCCTATAGATTTCAATGCAAAAAACATTTATCTCAAAAATCAACAATAATTTAGAAAGTCTCCGCCATATTTATATAAATCTCTCTCACGCATATGATGCAGCAAGTCTGCCAACTCTCTCTCTCTCTCTCTCTCTCTCTCTCTCTCTCTCTCTCTCTTTCTCTCTCTCTCTCTCTCTCTCTCTCACACACACACACACAATGGAGGAAGTCTCCTCCTATATCACACACACAGTGCGTTTGACAAATAGATCACATTCAAATAAACTATACATAGCAAATCATGATAACCTTCTACACATACACGTGCTCACATTAACTATAATTAAACATGATCAAATACACACACACACAGTTCACAAAACACGATACACACATACAGACACAGTGTCTATAAGTCATACCAGATATGCGACTCCCAACGACCAGTCCTCCGATAAAACGTAACGCCGCGATACTGCGAGCTCCTCGACCTCGGTCCTCTCCTACTCTTCTTCATCCTCGTCACCGGCACAACCTCCTCCGTCACTACCGCCTTCATCATCCCACCACCACCACCACTAACAGACAAATTCAACCACCTCGACTCCACCTCCTCACTCATCTTCTCTATCTCATCTCCTCTCACCGGAAACAGCTGCCTCGTAATCAACTTCACCGATCGCACGCCACCGCCGCACTTCAATTCACGTCTCTCCAAGTCATAGCACGACTCGCCGGTGTTCTCGCCGCCGTTATCTCCGTCGGCGACGTTGAAAACAGACGATATAGACGTGCCGGAGTCCTGTCGGCGAGGCGTGGTTGCTAAAAGCAACTGACGATGACGATGCTCGCAAAGTTCATCGCAATTTGAATCTATCGAGACCTCGTGAGTTGAGTCGTTGACATTGAGATCCAACATGTCTACGAAACCTATACGTACAAGTATCTGTATGTATAAGTTGTATGTAAATGTGTGTTGAAAGTGAAGATAGAAGCTGAAAACACACAGCAAGTGTGTGTAAACTAAAAAATGAAAGGAAATGAAAGGGAGGGAGGATAGATTGAGACGTGCAAAATGTGATTGGACGCCTATAAAGTTAGTTGTATGTATAGTTTATTTATATATTATTACTCTAGTTAGTTAGCTTTTTTTATATTCTATGCTTGTATTTTTTCCATTTCAAGTAAATACTACAAGACTACTGCTGTACTCTCAGTATCTCATTCTTTATTTTCTTACCTAATTCACATTTTTCTTTTTTTATATACAATCTACTTTTTACTTTCATAAAATTATATATATGATTTATATAATAATAACATAAAAAATTCGTGTTAAAAAATGGATTACGAGCATCCAACTTACTTCTCATATTGTTCATAATAAAATATAAAAATATAAGAGATGATAGAAAATTAAATTCAAAATCTGTAATAAAGAGTAAATTCATTCTTTTTGGAATATCAAAAAAAGAAAGTGACACATAAAATAAGATGGAGAGAGTATAATTTTAAGACTTCAATTTTTTAAGGGATATCGATCAGTTTTCAATTTTTATATACAGTAAAACCTCGATTAATTAATAATCGATAAATTAATAACTCACGATAAATTAATATTTTCAATATAGATTTTCGATCTCAACATAATAGTAATGGTACATCTTTTACCTCGATTAATTAATAATATCGATAAATTAATAAAATTTTCAAGTCCCGATATTATTAATTTATAGAGGTTTTAGTGTAAGTAAAAATGGCATTAAAAGATTGAATTTTTTTACTGAGATTAATGTTCCTAAGGTTAGCTCACATAATTTTTCTGAGATTAATAAAAAAAATTATACAAATATATGAGGGTATTATTATAATTATAAAAAATTATATACAACTATAAAATACTCACACTAAAAAACACTTGCATCTTAGATAATTTAGCGAAAAAAGACGATAATTTTAGTGTATGTTTTTATACAGTAGTTGGTGAGCAAACTTGATCAGCAATAATGATATAGATAGGACTTCGCCTTTATATCATTCTTGGAGTGTTGCAACAGTAAACTCATACCCTACCTTGGGGTTCATTTTTTTTCCACTGTATTTTCTACTATTAGAACGACAATGATGAGCTCCTTTTCGACTAATATCTACTGAGCCAAAAAAATTATATGAATTTACGTGGATTTGTTTTTTAATATATCTGCGAGAGAGTAATAGTTTAATTGATAGATCTAAAAAGGTCCACTTAATAATTCCAAATTTGGATTTAATTTATAATCCCAAAAAGGAATTAATTATCTGCTCATTGAAATTTTGGATCGGACTAGTAAAAAAAAGAACTGTCACATATGGATTCAATTTTCGATCCATAATATATTTTTGAGCGAGAAAAATATTGAATAATATAATTTAATTAAACCATTTTCTTAACATCTTAAATTAAATTCTTTCTCTACCACTTTAATATTTTAGAAAAAGTGGTAACTTAACACATTACTCCTATTGTTTAAAAAAATTATATAATTAATTTAATTAATATTATGACTTGTTTGAGAACATGGATTTCATTTGAAATTATCAAATGGAATGTTTGGGTAATCATAAGAATTTAAATTTGGATTTTATTTAATATCAGTACAAATATAAGAATTTGAAATGACAACTCAAAACCTGTCATTTGAAATCCATCATTTGAAATAAAATCAAAATTTTCAAACACAGTTTTAATGAAGTTAGTAATTGACATTATGTGCACTTTAGAAATTTGTTTTGAAAAAAAGAAAAAAATTCAGTTTATTCTCCACTGAATTATTTAGAAGAAATTAAAGAAAAAGAAATGAAGAAATTTCTTATATAATTTTTCCAAAAAAATTTCTTTCCACTTTTGAAAAAAATTAGAGCTAGAAAAAAAACTCATTTTCTATTCTCCCTAAACTCAAAGCACAGGTGAATGCAAGCTAGCAAATAGCAACTCCAGAAAAAAAACTAAAATTAAACCACCCGTTTCATCACTACAATATTTGGCTTGAACAAACCTTAATATATATTCTTTATGATTCTTCTTTTCTAGTCTCATTGCAGATAATAGTGCAAGATCTTCATGAGATATATAGGGTAGCGGTTGCACAAAATTAGGCTGCAATGTAAAATTCCCCCTCTGCTTCCATTTATTCGGAGGGGTTGTCCAATATTTTAAATTCAGAAGAGTGGCTCCTTCACTACAAATCCTGCAACATACATGGTCCAATCCCAGCAATAGATCTACGCATGTAATGGAAGGTATATATGTTGCTGAAATTTATTTATAAAATAAGTCAAACCAAGTTGTGTTTGGAATTAAATTATTCATCACTACTATCGTCAATTGCATAAGTTGGTTGTACTTTATTACTCATACATGTAATTTATAAATTTTACAGCAGTCAAATTTAAAAAGAAAAAAAAATAATGTCTACTCTCCCAATTTTTCAGCCGCATTCTCATTCTTTTTCAATTTTATATTTATATGTGTCACATTGTAAACGTGTCAAAACTACAAAAAAAAAATACTAAATTTTGTTTCACATGCAAAAAATCCGAACTAAAATTATTTGAAACTCGTATCATCAATATATTCTGTTCTGTAACCCCATACCAAAACTACAATAATCAAACCCGTGATTTAGAATCTTTACAAAAAATAATACACATAAAAAGTACGTGGTTAAGTGGGTGAGGAATTGATTTCAAGACATGCAATGCAATAGAATATAAGAAATGTCAGTTGCTACTTGCTAATACTATACCAGCTTGTTTGGTCAGTGGGGAGTTCCTGGTTTGATAAATTATGAATGTTATGTGAATTGGTTCAATATTAAAATGAAATTATTTAATTTAAAATATTATTAATTTATTAATTAAATTAATTAAGTATATTATACTCCCTCCGTCACACCCATTTATTTACATTTTGAAAATAGTGTCTGACACGCATTTTAAGTTGCATATAAAGTATAACTTCATAACTTATTTTTACAATTTTCTGTTTTTGAATAAAAATTGAATGTTTACATTTTTATTCAGAAAAAAAAATTAAAAATAAATTATGGAACTATACTTTATATGCACCTTAAAATGTGTGCCGGACACTCTCTCCGAAACAAATGGGTGGGACCGAGGGAGTATAAAAAAATGTAAATATATATTTTTGGTTATTAATAATGTTAGTTATCAAGAATGATATAATAATATTAAAATTAATATTCATACTTCTTCACTATCAAAATTTTATATTTTATGAATTTGAAATATGAGATTAAAATTTAAATTCTAACTAAATATTAAATATAAATTTTATTTATTTTAAATTCATAACTCATGTAACGAAACCAAACACCCATGTCCATGTATATATAATTATATATACCATATATGCTACTTCTAGTCTACTATAGACTATAGTACGTTGACGAGATAGAATCTTCTTTATTTACATCATCAACCAAGTTGATACCTTTCTTCTTACGCTAATACCTAGCTAGCTACGTACATTCTACCTTAAATTTCCTTTTCTCCGCTCACTTTCCTTTTCTGCTACACATTTCTTTGCTTTATTTATCATACATCTCTTTCTTCTTTTTACAGCCCAAAACAGCTCCAGCAACTAGTTGGTTTTTCTCTAATATTTATTGAGATTATATTAATACCATGTTTATATTTTTTATTTTATATATATATATATTGCTAAGTATATTTTTTATTTTATTATTTGTCATTATGATAAATGATAACTCCGATATTGTTAAAATAATATAAGATTCCGGGTCTTTTAACACTTTGAACTTGCCGTTTTAGTATAATCGGTAACTTAATATGATATAGAATTGCAGTTAGCAGAATCTAAGCGTGAGGAAAATTGTAAAAATAATTAAATTTTTAGAAGAAATGATAATTTAACAGATATCTTAATTAAAACACGATTCCGACATAAATATTTGTGTATTTAAATCTTAATTGACAATTTCTTACAAATTTTTACGAGAAAGGGAGTGCGATACAGCTGAGACATGTTTTTTATAGTAGTTACAACTTACGAATAAATATAATATTTACAATAAAACTCGGATCATTTCATGATAGTACAGAAGTCAAGAAATGTTGATTTGGGTCACGTGATAAACATGATTAAAAAGATATTTATCTGGCACAACCCTATCACCTGTAACTATCTCGAATAAGTAATCAGTCTTTAACATACAACTAAGGTACTGCGATTTCTGTATCACTGGATAAGGTAGTTGTGGGGACCTCGAGTTTCCTTATTTTCTTATATATAGAATTTTCTATTTAAAGAATATTTTTTAATTTAAAATTGTCTATGATGACTATCCTTCTAAAATATTAATCTAAAAGGACGAAATTTTGATTTAATACTCAAAAACACATTTGATTCTATCGAATTTCAAATATTCAGATTTTTAATAAATAAAATTTTCAAAAATGTATTTATTAGAATTATGGTGGTAATATTAGAAGGCAATAAGAAAGTTTGACAATATAGCATCTGCAGAATATATAGTTTGTCGAGATTGGAAGGTATAAATAGGAGAAATGAATGGTATGTAATTTGAAAATTCGACATTATTAACAAAGAAAAATAATGTGAAAGATATTGCAGGTATGGACATAAATATAATATATGTAAAAAATGGTGAAGAAAGTGGGGATAGATAGGAAATGAATGGTGTACGATTGTGTCGGTAGTGGGGAATGAAGTCTTTCTAGTTCCGTGAGACGTGGTTTCTTCTTCTCCATTCCTTCATTCTTCAACTCTCTTTTTTTTCTCAACTCTATCAAAAATAAAATCAATTTAATTTCAATTAATTTATATATATATATGATATTAATTAAGTAGACAAAAGTTATCTCGAGAATTTTAAATGGAGACCATTTATTTCCGTCTGTTTATAATATAACATAAAATTATTACATATTACTGAACATATGAGTCTTCAATTTATGCTTCAACCCAAGTTAAATAAACTCTATTATATTTTATGTATTTGATGCACTTATTTATACTTTATACACTTATATAAATAATTTAAATAATTTTAGTAGAAAGTTTTGCTTGTAACCAGAAGGGCCTTCGCCCCAATGTTAAGTTTTTGAATTTATTTATTTTGGACTACATTTTTTTGGTTGCAATATTTTGGCAATATGTTTGACATTTTTTTGTAGATTATTAAATAGATAAAATTATTTAAAATAAAATTTATCGTCTCAAGCATCCTCTCAAAATTAAAAATAGTTAAAAGTACTTTAAAACATATTTTGAAACTAATAAACTAAGATCAAATTAATTATTGATCTTCATTTTTTTGTTAGATTTTGTTACGCGTCATTGATATTCAATTATATTGATTTTAACATGTGATTGTCTAATTTATCTTATAAAAATTTAGAAATAAATGAATTATTTTCAATTTGAATAAAGAATCACTATTGAAAGAAAATTCAGTTTATAATAAAAGATATTATGATAGTTGTAAATTTATAATAGAATTTTCTAAAATTAATGAAAAATGGGAATATAATACAGAATTAATTTCAGTTTGATTACTTGTAATATAATTTTATTACATTTTGTCGGTCAATCTTTAATAGTCAACACATTGGTCAAATAAATGATGTTAAGCATATAAGGGCCTCCACTCAAATTGGGTTAAAAACGTTAATAAAAATATGAGAATAATAAATATGGAAAAATTATTTCAACCGTTTTATTGTACTTTATATATACAAATATATATGTATTTATGTATACATTATAATTAAATTGTAAAAATCTAAATTGAAAATTTTGTAATAAATTTTTTATCACTTAACATATAAATACATACATATATTATTGTATATATAAAATATAACATATTGATCAAGTAAATGTTTTTAAGCATATGAGGTAGGGGTGAATACGGGTCGAGTTGGGCGGGTTTTAACTAAAAAATGGCCAAACCCAATTAGTTCGGGTTGATAAAAACTGAACCCATTAATAAAAAAAATTATGTAACCCAACCCAATTAATTCGAATTGGGTTGGATTGGGTTGGGTTAAACCCTCTTCTTCAAGCAACAAAGCTGTAAACAAGTCAGAACATAACTTTGATATAATCTGCATATGTCAAATGCCAATTTTTCATAACAAATAAATAGTCCAAATGTCTGACATAAAATATAAATAATCACCGAATAGTCAAATACAATCCAAATAGTCAAATGAGCCTAATGGGCTATGTTTATATGTGTAAACGGATTGGTCGGGTTGGGTTAGGGTCAAAATATGTTAAACCCTAACTCAACCCAATTTATACGGGTTTTTGAAAAATTAAACCGTTCAACTCTCGGTTTTGGACGGTTCAGTTTGTTCGGCCGAAATAAGGGTTAGATTGGGTTGGGTTGAGCGGGTTGGCCGGATTATGCTCACCCCTAATATGAGGCCTCCACTCAAATTGTGTTAAAAACGTTAAGAAAAATATGAGAATAAAAGTATGGAGAAATTATTTCAACTGTTTTATTGTACATTATATATACAAATATATATGTATTTATGATCACTAATATATTTGATTATTAAAAATTGATTAACAAAATATAAAAAATTGTAATACACATTATCAAACCGTAATTAACTCTATACTATATTAAAAAGAAAATTTATTTATTTGTAAATTAATATAACAATGTAGCAGAGAATTTGCTTTTTTGGCGTCTGCCCTTAAACGCTGGCGGTAGAAAATTTATTAATGTAAAATGTTTTAGTATTCTCCGATCTCTAAGTCTCTAACATGGGGTAACATTCATATTGATATTAATATTACAAAATTTTGACTCAAATTAATCGGAAAATAATCTGACTCGTCTCTACTATAATTAGTATTCATATTGCAACTACAATGTGAATATGAGATTGTAGGTATATATATATAATATATGTATTCATGCAAAATTTATTTGGTGGAATAATTTAAAACAAGAATAGTATGAATCCAATCCATATGGTAAGCCAAGTGATCACAAATAGTATTTTCACTTCAGTTCATTTTCATTTTTATTGAATTTTTAGATTTAAATTTTTGGTCCGATCTTAAGATTAATTTTTCTTTGGCAACCCTGTTACAACTTGCATGCATTGGGGCTAGAAACGTGAAGCAAATGCATTATTTAAAACTCTCTTCTAGCTTAGCTTAACATGTTTTTCCTGATCTAAAATTCTAGCCTTTCATTTCCCAAACTAATTAGAAGGCGGTTCTCATTTCATGAGCAACAAAGACATTGAAACTAAAAGGACCACCAAAAAACAAGCCTCACCACTCGACCTTAACAGAAACATACCATGCGTGCGTATATATATGTACATACAAGTAAATATATTAGTTGATCAACAAACTTATTCCTGTTATACATACAAACACATATACAACACATTTGCATCATATTAATCCGCAGAATATGGCAGTTTTTGTATCTAACAAAACAAGGATGATCATGAATGTCCTTGTGTTGTTGATTGCAAACATACTGTTCATGGCCACTGCATCACATGCACATCATCCAGGGCACAAGCGTAAAAACTACAACATTGGACAGCCTCTCTATAGAGTTGTTCCGGAAACTCCGCCGCAATAATGTATACACATACATATGTATTGAGAGAGGGAGGGAGATGGATGAATTAGCACAAGTAACTTTGTATATTAGCGCTCGAGATTAATGAAGATTATGATGTAAAGGAATCATGGTTGCAACTACTTATAATATCTCTTTTTGTTGCGCTATTTGAATTTCATTCCAAAGAAAATTGCGGATGACGGTTAAAATTTAGAACTATTTGCTTAAAACTATGATTGATTTACACATTTTGTGTTTGTATGATGGTTCCCTGAGATAATTGTACTAGCAATATTTTTTTATTATCTTTATATATGGATTTTGAGGTGCATATTATATAGTTTTATCTTCCCACGCACAATATATAGTAGTTACTACTCAATTAATCTTACAAAAGCTTAGCAAAAAAAAAAAAATCTTACAAAACATTTACCATAATTTTTTTTACCCTGCTAATTCTAAATTTACATATTCACCATTTAAGAGGAATTCTCTTTCGTATTCAAAAGTGCATCATACATGTGTGTTTAGGACTTGACCAGAACCTGAAAGCATCTAATCTTCGTATCATAAACAAACTATGCCAAACATTGAGTGGCAACTATCTCTTTTTTCTGTGTTCCTATATTAGTCGGTCAAAATGAAATTCTAAATCAGGACTACAGCAAAACCAAAATTTATATATCAACCCCCTCCCCCAAGCAAAAAAAACAGAGAAAAAAAGGCACAAACTTATGTACAGCTATGTTGAGCAAATAAACACCAGCAAAAGGTAAATGACACATGCCACCAAGTCTGGCATTGCAAAACCTCTTGTAAATTCAGATATAAAAAGAGGAAAGAGTGTCAACCGAAGCATCTGAAATTAACTAATCAAAGCATAGTCTCTTGGAAGTTTGGCATTTGCCAAATCATTTAGAATTTTAGATAAAGATTTGTAAGAAAACATAATCAGGCGCAAAAAAAACATGGGAAACAAGGTATGCCACATTATTTTCATATTTGCACAACTATGAGAAACAAGGGAATCAACGTCGTCAATATTGATGGAACCTATCTTATCTGCTTTGTTGCGTTTTAACCAAACTCTAGATTGATTGCCACTGGACCTCCGTTCTACCTATCTGAGTCAATATAATTAGAAAATGGAACACCCATTTCAACCTGAAAAAACAAAAATCAAGTTCAAGTGAGAACTATATGATATGCTCGTCCACTATAAAATATACATAATGAGTAAGAAGGAAGTATTTTTAATGAGACATAAACTTAAGGAAAGAAGAACAGACACAGATCAAAGAGATAATTCATAATAAACCTATTTGGGATTTAGGTCATAATATCACTTTGACATCATACATAATGTGTCACATCGAGGATCTCACCGGATATTAATAGAAAGTGAGTAGAAATTAATATGACACATTAATTCACATAATCATCTCGCATAAGCATATGCTAAATTGTATCACAAAATTCACAGTATAGCACCATAACTTGTGATAATTGTCAAGACAAGAAGATATTAATGTCAGACCTGCTAATATACACGACAATTTAGGCTTGGCATAGCATGTCAATCTCACAAGCTTTGAAGGCATTAACCTGAGTAGATTTCCACTATTTAAATTGAAATAGTAATAGAATAGTCTTGGTTTTTATATAAACATGTCACTAATGATAGAAAGAAGCCAAAGCACATATGCATATATTTAGGCAGAGAGATAAGCAATTTACTAACTGGAAATACTGTGAACCAAAAGGGATTAAGAATATGCTTGTTGGAGACACGTCAACAGTGGCACCAAGTGAAGGTAGAAAATGTGACAACAAAAAGTTACAGAGATGTGAACATTTCATACACAACCGCCAATAAATTAGGAAACATAAGAGGATAAGTAAAAGTATTCAGCCTTTCAAGTAATTAAAATCACCTGTGTTGCAAGAAATTTCACTTTTTGGTCTTTTTCTTTACGGGTGCAGCATGATCTTTTTGAGGTCTACGTTTCCGAGTAAAAGCAAACTCTCCAAATTTGTGACCAACCTTTCCTTCAGTAATTTTACATCGAACATGAGTTTTACCATTGTAGATTCTTACAAAGGAATCAACAAATTCTGGCAGAATAGTGGATCTTCGTGACCAAATTTTCTTGTTTGCAAGATTCCCCCCCTTCTGCTTGATTTTCATAAGGAACGCATCAACAAATGGTTCCTTCCACACAGATCGTGGTCCCCTGACAATTGAACTGCTTTGCTTTGTTTCCGCAACTACATCATCCTGAGTGCATACACAACATTAAGAACCAAGCTAAACAATTCAAAACAAACTGTACAGTAAAACAATACACATACACATTATCATTAACTTGTTTGTCGAAAACAGTACCTCATGACACAAACACACGTTTATTTTTCAGCAGTGTGAATTACATAGCTAAACTACAATACCCCCAGCCCCCCAACACAAGCGCGCGCACACATAACAACAATAAGATATACATGGTAATACTACACTAAATTAAAAAAAATGAGAAATTTCCATTAATTCTCCTATTAACATACATTTCAGTACTGTAAATTGCATAGCTACACTATGATAAAAACACACACACAAACACGCACACGATAAAGAGTTAAACCTCTCCACAAAGGTTATCGCGATTAACACAAACAATTTAAAAAATCATCCTCTTTCCTTTAATTATTTCCATTACACATACGAAACACACACACATTTCAGTAGCGTAAATCGCATAGCTAAATCATAACAACCGCACACAAAAACTCTCGTATATCTTAAAATCATACAAAAATACATAATTCAGCAGTGTAAATTGCATAGCCAAATCAAAACACACACACACACGCACAAAATCATCCTATTAATTTAATTACTTATAATTACAATCATTAAAAAAAAAAACAAGAAGCATAAATAAATAAATAAAAAGAGGAGCATATAGAAAAGTATAGATACATATACTTACAGAGGAGTTTTGAGATTGGAAGAAGATGGGCAGTTTGGGCTGGTAACTGAAAGTGCGGCGGAACAGATTGATAGGGTTTAGGGTTTGTAAACGAGCATTGAGTCCACCCAGATGCGCTATTGTCTTGCCCATTTTTACACACAAACACACACACTCAATGGGAAAAATGATATATAGTTTGTTTCAGAAGATGTTTTTCATTTTTTTTTTTTGAGATTATTGAGAATTTGAATTTATATTCTATGTATTTGTTTTGGATATTTTTAATATATTATATTATTCAAATTATTTTAGAGAATGTACTAAAGTTTTATATTAAATAGTTTTCTGTTTTTGTTTTTTGACAAGTGGGGGGATGTGGGACATTAATTTTAAAAATTGATATTTTTTTAATATAATTGATGAGTATTAATATATAAAGATATACTAGCATCAATAAGGCAAAATATATGTAAATACATTTTCTAATACTAAAAGATAATTTTTTTTGTCATATAATAGATAATTAATTAAATGTCAAAAAAGCGTTCATGTATTTTCTACAAACTTAAATTAGATATGATATATATTTAATATTAAAACAAATTTGCAGCAAAAATTTTAAAAACATTTTCGCAAAGCATCTGCTCCCTTCGTCACGTCAACTTCTTTATTGTTTCCTTTTTTAAACGTTTCTCTCAATTCTTTACGTTTTCAAAAATAGTAAAGTTTTACAATATAAAAATTAACTACACCCACTATTTTCATCCATCATATTCACTTTATACTTTAAATATTAATAAGTCTCACCACTTTACTCATTTTTCTTATACTTCTCTACTACTTCATTCATTTTTCTTAATTTTCTTATCCAAACCATTTATAAAGAAACGTGACGGAGGGAGTACTATTCATATTTCACCACTCTCTCATCATGGTAGATGGTTTGGGGAAATGTTTTTTAAAATTTTACTGTAAATTTATTTTAATATTAAATATGTTTGGTAGAATTATTTGTAAATGATACTTTTAACTTTTTTTATTTGTATAAAAATATAAAATTTAAACTTTTATATACAATAAAAAAGATTTAAAAAATATTATTTATAAATATATTATAGAGCGTATTGAAATACTTGTAAAAGAAGTGGCTCAGATCAAATGGGATCAAAGAATGTCGAAAGTCATTTCTAAGGGAGGAGTTCCACAATCCCACCAACAACTTGCAAAAAGATGTTACACAAGTCATACACGTACATCCAATAGCATTTTAACAATATGTTTATGGCATAATGGTTTTGTAAAAGAGTTTATAATATTATTATATTATTATTGAATAAAAGAGAAAAGTGATTAAAAAATAATACAAAGAGAGAAAATGACAAATAAATGGAAAACAAAGAAAAGCCGGAGCAAATGGGAAGGAGAACATGAGTCTAGAATATATGAAGAAAAGAAAGTTTGGGAAAAGGAAAGACTAACAAAATAAAAAATGTTTCAAAATAAAGGAGAAAAAAAAAAAGAATTCTCAAAACTAACCATAACAAATAAAAAACCACGAGGAGTAATATGTTCATGGAATAGTTAGTTTTCAAAAACCATTTCTTTTTGTTAAAATAAAAAATAAAAAGGTTAAATACTCAAAACAAATCATATCAAAAAATTATGTGATTCGGTTGGAATGAAATACCATCCAAAATACTTTTTAAAGTTCGAATATGTAGTCAAGAAAACCAACAATGCCATAACACATTCATTATACCAATTGACACTAGGAAGTAGTGCTGATAATATAGTTTGGTTCAAACTTTCGGATTTTGCATCCGTATTATACCAATGAAAATATGGAATGACTAAGTTTTGATCGGAGAGTCTACTAATTCAAGAGCCAATCATCTTCTACAACCTTCGTTCGTTTAACAGTTACTGACCTGGACGTTGTATTAATAATCCTACGTCCAGAAAATGCTGTTACGAAAAGGGGGTTTGAAAACTCAACCGGGTCTAAATTATTTTAAATTATTTAATAAGCATCAGGGAAAGTAATCATCTTAAACTAGTACAATAGTCAATAAATCAGTATGGTTCGTCATTTCTTTACCATTATGCTCTGGGATTTAATTTAGAAAAATTAAAAGATCATAAAATAGACTTTTAAAAATATATTTTGCAGAAATTGTGATTCTGACCCCGCGGCCGTATACGCGCCTGCCTCGATATTTGAACCTTTTCTACACGGACGAAACTACCCCTCTAGTGTACTCCCTCGATCCCGTAATATTAGTGTTATTTGGGGGAGAAATGTCTCATAATAATTATATATATTTATTTTTAATGTAAAAAAAATTCAAATTTATTCTTTTTTTATCATTTTTAAAATAAAATTTATTTTATTTAATATAAAATAACCATAATAAATATATTGCGTAAAAAAATTTATTATACAACTAATTTTTCATAATATACGTTATTTTTTCGAAAAACACCGTTTGTTAGCACAATAAAACGGCCATTTGTCATTCTCTCTACTCTCTCTCTCGCTCAGTCTCTCTGCTCCGCTACAAACACACACACACGTATACATACATATATAATCTCATCTTTCACTTTTCCTTTTCCAGCAATCATCTCATTCCAACTCTGTAAGTCTCTGTTGTCTCTCTCTCTCAGACACACACGTACCATGTATGTATTTATTTGTCATCATTAATTAGTTTCTTTTAAAAAAAAATTAAAATTTGAATTGTTAACAATATCAATCAGTTAATGCGTATCTGTAGATTTTATTATCATTTCAAACTCTTACGTTCATGCCTCCCCCAATTTATTATATATATATATATATATTTCATAGGGATGTACTAGTTTCATTTCATATTGTATTGTTACATTTGCTCATTTTATGAGTTTAGTTGATTTTCGAAGTGTGTTTTTCAATTGGGTAATTTTTTATTTTTTTTATGATTGTGAGTTTTATTTCTACTCTACTCGTTTCTTGATAATTGTTTGTTTTAGTTTTTACCATATCTATTCATTCTTGATTCTTGTGTGTTTGATTTCTTCTTGATGTGTGTGTATGTGTGTATTGTGTTTTCTGTGGGACTCAACCTATTATCGAGTCCTCGTATATGATCATATGTGTATGTGAGAGAGAAAGAGGGAGACTCAAGATAAGAGAGGGAGAGAGAGGCAGACAGAGGGAGGGAGAGAGAGACAGGGAGAGAGGGAGGGGATGCTTGATTTTGATAGTAAGAAGAGAGTGATGAGTCTGTTTACTTCAAGATTGTTTTTGTGAGAATTGGTGTGGAGCTGTGGAGGTGATTTTTTTTCTTCTGTTGGGTTTCTAAAGCAAAAAGAGGGACTAGTTGGAAAAGGGTATATTAGTCTATTTATTTAGACCTGATATGATTGATAATACTCGAAGCATTTCACACTTTTTCTTTTAATAATGAGTTAGGAACACACTGATTCTTTTTAGTGTCCCATGATTTCTACAGAACACAAATGTTTGCTGAATTCAAGGATGCACTTTATTATGTACACCTTTTGTAATATTATATGATCCAAGGTTGTAGTTATTATGTTTGTTGTCTTCTCGAAAAGAAAGAAGGTATGAAATCCTTCGGGTTCGGCACGAAATCATAAATAAGCTCTACCAAGGATTGCCAAGCATTTGGTACTGAGTTTCCTCCTCTGTTTTTAGTAACAAAATGAACCAAAAGTAGGACCAAACCAAGAGTGAGTAGCATAAACAAAGAGGTGTTTAGATTCTTGAACACCCTTTTATTCTTTATTCTCCATAGTGTTGTTTAATGGTTAATTTTTGAGGTCCCGCATGATATAGTAAAATCCCAAATTGGAACGCAAGGAAACAGTGAGTGTATCTATCCAAAATCTTATATGGTGTACTAAGGTGTTTCTGTGGGTCTGAAATCATCACTAGCTTTGTTGTTAATATTTGCCTCTGGGAGTTAAGTGGAGGGGAAATGGTAGGGACATCGTTTAGATGGTATTTAGGGGCAAAGGTGTAGAAAGTACTCTGCAGAACTTGCAAATTTATGCAATTATTGTTGTTCATTTTTACATATGATGAATTTGTACATGAAAAACTTAGTTGTGTGGGTTGTTAAATGCTAAGAAAATATAAGATGTTTGCTGCTTCTTATATTAGAATGTTGTATACTCGTATCATTTCTGATTCTCTTAGGTTCTGCAGTTTGAAATTTAAATGTTATGTGTGTTATGCAGGTCACGGTTAAGAAATTTAATACTTTTGTATATATTTCATGCTGAATTCCTATATTTTTATATGATGTCACGATGGTATCTTTTTTGGATTACAATAGTACTGATAAATTTTCTATAGTCTTGTATTGCAGAAACTCAACTTATCATCAATATTAGATTCCTCCTTTTTCTCTGTCTTTTCAGTTTTGCCATATATATTCATACTTCCATTGAATCTTTACATAATTAAGTGTTACGCGTGATCAGTTTTCACTAAATTTGATTTTAATATGTTTTGTTTACAGATTTGGATACTGATTTCATGACAGGATAGAGTTCAAACAGAGATGAAGAAGCTTCTATTTTTCAGATCATCCACATCCACCAATGAGAACAAATCAAGTCCAGCACAATCAAAAGATAAACAATATTATTTGGAGAACTCATCTCATGATGGACGTAAAGCTATTGACAAAGTGAAAACTAAAAAACAAGTATGTGGAAAACAGAAGTCTAGTATCAGTCCATCTCTTAGGAGAAGTCGTTCATATTCTTCAGGAACTATTCATGAGAGTGGATTAGGACAAAGGAATCTGTTTTTCAGTAATTATAATAACAGGTCTCCTTGTCATAGCAGCATTTCACAGAATCAGTCTGATCTTCGCTCTTCACAGTAAGAACATTTCTTAGTTCCTTTTTGTTTAAAATCAAGACATAACAATAGTATGTATATATGAATACATGATGATTGATGCAAAATCATTTCGTGTAATGTATTTCACGTGTCTAAGATTAGATATTGCATTTTTGACAATTGTTTCACTGATTGGCTGTTTTACTTTTGTCAGTTTTCAGACACTTTCACCTGAAAGAAGCTCTCGAGCTAAATGGTTTAAAGATGCGTCCGTGGAGAATTTACATGGGGTTGAAAAGTCTGATGACATTATTTCTTCGAGAGCTAGCTTTGATTCATCAGAAAGCGCTTCATACTGTTCCAGTAATGTCTCAAGTAAAGTTTTAGATCGTTATATTGTTGGGGAACAGTTGCAGGAAACTAGTGTTCCAAAGAACACTTTTTCCCAGAAATCCCTTGACGAAAATAGAAATGGTGGTGGAAAACGTCCCCCACGGGTTACTACCTCAACTGATGGCGTGAATCAGAAACCAAGATCTCAATCTTTCAGAGAACCTAAAGAATCCCACCATTATTTTTCAATAAAGGATTGGGTGGAAAATGGATTTGGGCATGATTCTCCTCGAAAACTTGCGAAGCATGTGATTGAAAGACTTTCTCAGGCACGCGCTCTGCCTGGAGCAAGTGCCAGAGATTTTGATTCTAATACTCCATTTACAGTTGAAGACATATATGGTGGGACAATAAATAGATCGCCAAGTGTAGACTCAGATGGGGATCAACAAAGGGAGATTTTAAGCCACGCAGAAAGGAATGGTTTTTGTTGCGAGACTCGTAGAGATCCGGATTTTGCTGCTGCTGAACAGGATATAGATGGCAACTTACTTGCAAAATTCAAATATGCTGAGGAGCGGGCCATATTTCTTTCTGAAGAGCTTAACCAAGAAACTTTCCTGCGTGGTGGTGGAGTCAGCGTACAAGGACTGGTTCAGACTATTAGAAGCTTAGCAGAGGAGAGGTCTAACATGGCATTTGAGGTTGCGGCGGTCTTAAAAGATCGTGTTGCTGAGAAAGCTTCATTCACAGAAGAGCTCAGACTAGCTAAACTAGAACTGGATTCAAGGACACGGAGACTGGAGAAAGAGAAAAAGGAGCTGCAGTTCTCATTGGAAAAAGAGTTAGATAGAAGATCAGATGAGTGGTCATCCCAGCTTGAGAAGTACCAGACAGAAGAACGTAGGCTACGCGAGAGGGTTAGGGAGCTTGCAGAGCAGAATGTCTCCCTCCAAAGAGAAGTCTCCTCTTTTAAGGAGAGGGATAGTTATAGTAGAAACCAGATTATATCGAGTGGGGAACAACTACAGGATCTGACCACAAGTATTGAGAAAGCAAGGGCTGAGAATCAAAATCTCCACAACATTATTTCTGAGATGAAAGAGAAGTTCAAAGGAGCAGAAGAAGATCGTGATTGCATTCGGAGGAACTATGTGGAGAAGGAGAAAGAATGCAAAGACTTTTACAGGTCTGTTACTAGAATGCTAAGGACCTGCAGTGAGCAAGAGAAGACAATTGACGGTCTACGACAGGGACTTGGGAATGAAGTCGGGAAGAAAAGTGTTATGGACAACTCTGACAGTCAATTACTGTTAGCTAATTTGCAAATGGAGCTGATGAGGTTGACCGGAGTTGAACAAAATTTAAGGAAGGAGGTGGAATCGTGTAGATATGAAATTGAATCTCTTCGACAAGAGAATATAAATTTGTTGCATCGTCTAAACGGAGGCAGGGATGAAAATGGATCAACTTTCAAGCTAGACCGGGAACTCTATGACTGTGTGTGCTGTTTGCAGAATAAGGTGCCAACATTTCTCAATGAGTGCATTCATCTTTGTGCTAAACTGCTACAACACATAAAAGAGAGATCTGGACGGCCTTCTCATATCAAGCAGGGAATCGAAGTACCCGAGAATGGTATAGATGCACAATTTATTGTCGACAGTGATGTGAGGATCCAGGGTTTTAAGCGAGGAGCAGAGAACCTAATACAAAACTTACATAGTGTATCTTCTGTCTTGCAAGAAAAAGTGATTTCTAAAGAATCTCAGCAAAATAGCTTCAATAACGGATTGTCCCGCCTAAATGATCAGAACATGGAGGTATGCAATTACTGATACTTCACTAGGTTAGATGCTCCTAAACTTGGAATATATAGGTTTCAAGGAATACGATTATAATTAACGAGACATTTAGGGTCACTTTTCAGTGAATAAAGTGGTATAGTTTATGGGTTTTGTCACTAAAAATAATGTCGACGAGTCAGTTATTGTCACCTCTAATCTGATTAGTCATTCATTTAAATGGATGGGATTTGTTTTAAAGAAAAAAATACTTAGCTGATCTTAAAATTTTGCTTAAGATTGCTAGATGCACCCAATCTGGTACGTAGTAATTTCCTTTTTCTTTGCTGTTAGTAACTGGGATAACTATTAATATATGGAGTTTGGTGATTCTAAATTTTGTTAGAAAACCGATTATTTGCTAAATATTAGTAATTTATTATGTTAACGACGACTTTGTGTTTAGTTGAACTGGATATTCTTGGGGTTTGTCACATATTACTTGAAACAGGCTGGTGCATGGAATCGGGAGAGAAGGGTTTAAGGGTCTTCGTAGGATAGGAATTTTTGTAGATATTGTTTTCCTGTGCATTATTGGGTTGTGCGAAGGAATTTTGGGGTCAATTTAGCCCACACTAATCAGGTTATATTGATTATTAGGGTCCCATGTCCCTTCTATTCTTCTAGCACTAGCAGTCTTAGTGATTGTCTCGTGCAGCATGGGAGTTGAGTACCCGATTATAAATTTCGTGTAACAAAATTTAATCGTTGGATTTTTATCCCAAGAGAACAAAAAATGTTTGTTTTATTATTTGTAATGTCGTCTTCATGCGTTGATAGCATTTTTTGAAGCAATGTAGCAACTAGCAAGAAATAAGAACCTTGGTAGAATAAATAGGTTCTTTCAACGTATCAGAAGGGCTCTCTTTCGGGATAATACAAGACCCCTTGCAAGCAACAAATACAATAGCTAATAACTTTATGCGTTGTTTGAGAACTTGAAATTCTAGGTTTGTTACAAATAACACGTTTGTTAAAAAAAAAAATGGATTTGGACTTGATTTCCAGGCGTAAATTTGAGAATTTGAAATGACAACTCAATTTATATAATTTGAAATCCATCATTTAAAAGAAATTTCATGTTTCCAAACACAATCTAAGATTGATGGCCTTGTACAGTTCCTTTTTTCTTCTTTCCCCTCTTTGTTGGCAGTTTACAAAACTCACCTTTGTAATTATTTAACTTGCAACTTGTTAGCTTGTCCGATCCTTAAAAACCAAATATTTGTCAAAGTTTTTTATTTTTTCCATTCTTTATATAATATATGAAGAAAGTAGATAGCTATTTTGTGCTAAAGCGAGTATGCGGTACATTGTCATTTTTTTCTTCTTCACCATAAAGAGAATCTTAGGATAGTGCTATATGCGTGTGTTATTTATATAAATTATATTGCTTTTTTATTTCTAATAATTTGTTCAGCTATGCCAACTGATTAAGTTTTACCATGAGTGGCACTGTTTTATTGGTATGGTACACACCACATTGGTATAGCTAATCAATAATTTATCCCTAAATGAGCATTGAGTAAAGTATCTTGACGCCAGTAGTCTGATGTGTCAGGTCAGGTTTTAATCCGATGATTTGGTCCAAGTCATTTCTTTTTACCTTATGTTCCTTGCTATTAATGCACTCTTGCTATACACACAGGATAAGCTAAGATCGGAACTTAGAGCAGAAATTTTGTTAACAAGGTTATTGCGTGAAAAATTATACTCCAAGGAGCTTGACATCGAGCAACTTGAAGCTGAGCAAGCAGCATCGATTAGAGGTAATGATATTCTTCGTTGTGAAGTGCAAAATGCACTAGATACGGTCTCCAGTGTAACACACAAGATGAAAGAGCTTGAGCTTCAGGTAAGCTATTGATGAATACTCCAATACTGATACTTCTTATTTTGTTGCTTTGGTCTCCAGGTCGTACATTTTTACTAGCTTAAAACAGGGGCCCTGAGCCAGTAAAGATATGTCTCTGAAATAATAGAAAAGAAGCATTGTCTAACAATAGAAGTAACTGCGAAAACTGTTTTCTTCTGAAATGCATCCAATTTAAAAATAGGATAAAACCGCTCAAGAAAAAGCAAGTGAATCATAAACATTTGCTAAAAGTTCCATGACACACGTCCTTCATTTTATGTTACATGTTCTGATTAAAATTATGTAAACGAGTATTTGTACTGCTTGATTGTTGGAATTAGATTCTACAGATTGATAAGTAATGCTTAAATTTCATACAGATGATTAACAAGGACGAGAACATAAACCGACTTCAACATGATCTGCAAGAAAGCAGAAAGGAACTGACCATTGTAAGGGGGATTTTGCCAAAAGTATCTGAAGAGAGAGATCTAATGTGGGACAAAGTGAAAAAATACAGTGAAAATAACATGTTATTGAATGCTGAAGTTAATGTTTTAAAAAAGAAAGTGGAGAGCCTTGATGAAGAAGTACTCCTTAAAGAAGGACAAATCACAATTCTAAAAGATAGCTTGGGTAAGCCTTTTGACCTTCTTGCAAGTCCAGATTTAGCCCGAGAATTTTTGGTGGAATAATCAGTTTGGACTGGAGTTTTCTTTCAACAGATGCTGTTCATATTTATTGGTTTGTTTTGCCATTTGACAGTCCTTTTTATTGTTACTCAGAAATCTAGTCTCATTTGTCAGTGAGATTTTATTAGAGGTGAAAGGTAGAAAATGATTATGTAACCAACCTAGCATTTAGCATCTTGGTGTGAATTCCCTCTTTTGCTTATGTGTGAAAAATTATTTAATGTATATATGCAGCTATTTATAGCGGATTTGCAGATCAGATTGAGATTTCTATAAAAGATTACACAGTATTATCTCTAAATGTGGGACATTCTGAAAGTCAGTCATGAAGGAGCTTCTAAAGTTGTGAACACAATTTAATGAATTGTTCAAATCCTGGAGTGGACAATTGGTTTCATGCTGTATGATAGCGTCGGAAAGCTAAACAGATATGGAGTTCAAGTGGATTTAGTTCTGTTGTTTCATCAGCTAAGAAAGAAAATTATGTTTCTTATTCCAGTACTATGAGTGATAATATGAGTAGGAACCAATACGAGTTATTCCTAGTAATTGCCTGCAACGTTGGTATTGCATGGTTCTCATCCAAAACAGGCAATGATCTTTCAGTGGGCATGTGAATATCTTCATGAATTTCAGCGAACTAATCATGATTCGAAAAGGTTCCCCCTGGATCTCTCCTCCACCAAATGAATACAAAGAGAATGTTGATGCCACGATTGACACTATTCATAAGCATTATAGTAGAAATAAGATTCTTGGTGGGAAATCCATCCTTTTTGTCTTGTAAAATCCTTCCTTTAGTGTGGCTTGGAAATAGAGATACACCACGCTGGATTTTATCTGGATTTTAAAAAGCCCGTATTTTTTTAGAATCGGACCGGACTAGGCTTCCCTCAAAAAATAAGGCCTGTTTGAGGCCTGGGGCTGACCGGGCTTTTTTAAATTTATATATTAATATTATATTATTTTAGGCGCCAGAAGTGAAATTTAAGCTATCAAACACCGTCACATTTGTAAACTGTAGATATACATGGAATAATACATAGAACCGCAGCAAGAGCAAGATGGGCCATATAGGCAATTTAGCAGAAATTAGTATAAAAGGCCAGGTTAAAACACACATTTAACATTAAATAAAATGTACACTAAAGTGCACATTGGCATATAATATTGATGACAATAGACAGATATATATCATAGTTCTTGAACTTTGTTATAGCTTTTAAAGTCGATCAATACATTATGTCAATGTGTATGAACTATGAATAGCATTACAACATTGAACTCAGGGCGAAGATATAGGTGACTAAAGTGTGAACTAGGGCCGATGGATAGGCAGTTTTATTCCTTTCCAAATTCAGGTAAAGCCCTGTTTCCAGAAATCAAGGGGCTTCCGGTGCTGTAACAACAAATATATAAATTAGTATGCTCATAAAATAAAACAAGAAAAAGAAGAAGAAGATGTTCTATTCGAGGCCATTATGCATCTAAACCAATTAAACACTATCTTTGCTAACATGACAATACCTACGAACACACATAGATAAAGATTACTACTGTGAATCTCCTTCATACATTCAGATTTAGCAAAATTTAGATAACTCTTAATACTCAAGAGTTGTGTCAGAATGTCATATATTACATCCTACTTCCTCCGATGCAAGTAACTATAAAAAAGTGAACTATGGCTGCACATATAGAAAACTCTTGTAAGTGATTATTTCATATTTTAGTATGATCAAACTTCTGCTTTGTAAATGTGATGAGTAAAATGTTTACTCTGATCTGAACAGAAGTGACATATACTAATCTTTGCAGGAACCCCATCTCCTTCAAACTACATCATTTTTTGACCTTGCCTTAAATTTTGTGGCTAACCTTCAGCCCAGACAATCAAAATGTCATTATTTATGTTGTAAGCTATCATTTGCAAGGTATTTATAGGTTCAAACAAGTACATATCAATAATTGAAGGGGAGGGAGGAGTAATCTGATTTCTAGCTAAATACCTTAATAGAACAAAATACTATAAAATAATACATTACCACGAGTCTGAAAACGTCATTAGAGAATAGAGACTTATGTACATATTCACAAATTACCATACAAGAGTTATAAGAGACACCTCATAGGGAAATAGGTCATCTCGTACTTTTAAGCATATTTAGATTAATAAAAGGAAGTATTACTTTTGCAAGTTTTATCACAAGTAAACAAGGATCCTCTATATGATGGTGAATTGGTGATGACACCCACTATACTCTCCATGGGGAGACCAGGAAGTACCACATGCCAATAAATATTCGTGGAAATAACACTCTTTCACTTAAATATCAATTTTGATCTAATCCCTGAGCACATGAATTACAAAAGAAAACGAAGACAAAGGAAGCGAGCATTTACAAGACCAATAAAACCTTATCAAATAAAACTGTTTAGTTATTGTTGTTAAAGATAAGGAATGTTATTCATGTGGTGCTGGCGGCCATGAGGATTGTTACTTAGCCAACAAAAAAAATACGTTTTAGTTATTATTGTTGAGAATAAACTACCTTGGAAATCGGCATCTTTTCTCTAACTGAATCAAGCAGTGAGAAGTCAATATCTGCAACAGCAATGCCTGTTGATACTCGGTCTGAAACAGTGTCATGTCAGTTATATATCTGGTTCCCATGAAGATGCTTTAAAACCGTAAAATAATATTATACAACTTGATTATGATATAAGAGTACATACGCCTTAAATTGGATAGTTAATTTAATTCAAAGTCTTCTGTTTTAAGAACTGCAATGGTGATTAACACAGTACTCATGGATCATAGCAAAGAACTTCTAAAAGAGATAAAACCACAGGAAACAGACAAATAAAAACAAAAACTCGCTCCCTAAACCAACCATTAATACCGTGTTAATAACCAGCTCTCCTACATGGGTGCTAGGAGGTATCAAATGGATCATGTACTAATAATATACAGCTAGGTGATTAGATGATTTAAACGTGCTACCAGAACATAGCATATGTTTGAAACTAAAACACAAGCAACCTCTGAATTATACTATAGTTATGTTTTTCTAGTCATTAGTTTATAGTGCAGTGGATTTTAACTTATTACAACTTGTCTTTCTTGAGTTTCTACAACAAGTAAACTCAATGAAAATAATTACTTATTTTACCAAAGTGAGGGTTGAATAATAAGTAGATATGCAGATAGATGTTCTCCAATTGCAATCCCCACTTTATATTAAATTATGTCATTATACATGATAGCATATAAAAGTAAATGTAAAGCTCTGTTTCGTAGGAGTTAAGACTAGAGGGACAATTGTGTGGTTGTGTGTGTGTGTGTGTGTGAGAGAGAGAGAGAGAGAGAGAGAGAGAAATAGGTTTCTTTATAATATTGTTTGTGTTATCTAGGTTAACGTCCTACTATAAATAATCAATAAATAAACGACGGTGATGTTCTCCAATTGCAATCCCCGCGTTATATTAAATTATGTCATTATCAATAATAGACGATGAATGTCAACGCTCCCTGAAAAAGAGGCAATGTTTGCCTGATTCAAATGACCATGATCTTGACAGTGTTGTTGCTAATATTGATGTACAGGGAAAGGCTTTAGCTCATGATAGGCAGAGGATGGCTTTTGAAGATGCTGGTGCAGCTGATGGTAATCACGGGGGTTTCTTGCCCACTGCAGGGATGGAGAGAACTGCGAATGTTCCTACGCAGCTGGCTCATCAAGGGCAAGGTAGAGAAGCTTCTAAAGATTCTTAGAATGGTGAGGAGGAGGTGAAGCAGATGCAGGTGCAAGCCTCCCCAAATGATGATGCTAGGCTAGGTCCTCATTGAGGGTTTTTTTTATCTTTGGTTTTGTCTGGTTAAGCTATTCTGATGGTACTCTGAGCTAGGAGCAGTGCTCCTAGTTTAACTGATGTAATCACATGACCTTCTCCAGTTTGGAGTGTGGTGAAGTTTATTCACCTCTTTTATAAAATACTAACTTACCTAAAAAAAAATATATAGCATATAAAACTAAATGTAAAGCTCTGTTTTGTAGTAGTTAAGACTAGAGGGACAATTTTGTGTGTGTGTGTGTGTGAGAGAGAGAGAGAGAGGTTGTGTTGTGTAGGTTAAATAATCAATACACAAACGATGGTTCACATAAATATCATAAATCCCAAAGAGCAAACAGATAGCCTTATTTCTCTCTTCATAATTATCTGATATATCTCAGTTGTTCCAGAAAATCATAATCTGAAACTGTATGTCACCTAACAGCGTAAAAGCACTTTTTTACTAAATTGTTTAGTCAGGAGTGAACTGTTGCACAAGGTCAATTTGTTATGCGCAGTCATTGTGCGTAGGAAAATCAATTCTTTGGACTTCCACAAAGCATAAAACTAATATTTTATCCATGTATGGAACCATATACAGCATAATACTCTAGGGGAGTTAAAGAGAGCAAAGGAAAGGTCTAGAATCAAAGAGGAGAAAAGAAAATCTGAATAAAAGTCATGGATATTCTTAGGTTCACGCAATAAGTAAAGTTTTCAGCTTATCTTCCAGACTCTAGTTATAAGTTATAATCTCATTATGAACAAAAATTACAAGGATAACAACAAATGTGACGGTAAAAACAGAAAAATCATTAAATACAATTTTATGGCAAATTTAGCAAGCATAGCCATGCACCAGACAATATATACATCCACGTGCATGGCAAGGGAGGGTCGGGATCCACCGGGAGTCAAGAGATCTAAACTATTGGAAGAAATCTAAATGTTAGCATCTTCTACAGAGTTGTGAAATAAGACAGATAAAACAACTACTGGGATATAACATGCAATCATATATGAAAAAAAAGATACCGGAAATAACACGAGTGAAACACCATAACCAGAACATATTAATCTCTCACCAGGTAGCCGACCAATAACGGAACCCCAAGGATCAATTACTAGTGTTTCACCAAAGTTTTCCCTTTTCTCACTATGCTTTCCTGCTTGTGCAGCTGCTATGACCTGCAAAGAGGATTATCAGTCTTGTTACTTAAATCTCTAACGAGTAGAGTACTGCATAAAATCTCACATCATAGCAGCAAGTGTACAACAATGTGGTTGTGGCTACTACAAATAAATAACAAACACCAACAAAAATGGCGATCACATAATTTACGATTCAGCAATATTATGTTGGGATTCGGGCACATATACGCAGCGGAATAACGGTAAATACAAAAAAAACCGTGAATCCCAAACGCAGGATCCGTGTATAATTGACTGATGATTATGGAGAAGATGATGTGTACCTTTTAAAGCTTTCCTTAGGATGATTATGGAGGTCCAGAAGTGATGAATCACAGCAGCCCCTTCTTCAAGAACTACTCTCTAATGGTATCCACACGAACGTCATATCGTCTAACGATCACCGGAGTTAGGTACTAGCCTGCTTCTGCCTCTTTGTCTCTCTCTCTCTCTAGCCTCTCAAAAACGTAGAGCTGCTAGGGTTTTATCAAAAACGAAAATTATAAAACTGTTTAACCCTAAACTATACATCTTTATGTATATATAGGGGAGAGAGGAACTTGGGCCAAAACCCTATTCTGATTGGACTTCTTAAAACCCATTCAGATTTCAGATTTATATTATTAATAAATTCGAATTCTAATATGTATATAATTAATCAAGTCTCACTTAATTAATTAAATAAATAAATTTGAATTAATAATAATAATAGTATTTAAATTCATAATTTAAATAACACTCCGTTTAAACGTTCTTTGTGTGTGACCCTATAGGTTATTATTACGTTGGCAATAATTTTATTTTCTACTAATAAAATTATAAACAATGAGCGGCATCTAGTAATACATCATTGCTACCCAAGTAATAATAATAATTGGTGATTCAATTAAACCTTTCGTGAGTAATGTACAATGTAATATAATCCCTTTAACCTTATATTATAGATCAAACTCGAGGCATGTAATGTGTCATCCTCTTCAACGTTTAATCCAAGTTTCCTTGATCAATGAGTAGACTATTAATCAAATCAACATTTGAGCATGACCATGCATTTTATAGTTTTACTCAATCAAGAGGTCAATAATATCGCTCCTAAAATAGGAGGGTTAAATCCTATATCTATCATTCATATTTCTCATACGATTCATAGCATACCCAATGTCCACCTTTATCATTAACCGGTTAAAGATAACTTTGAGTATAATCAAAGTATATTAATTCTCGTATAGAAGTATAATGATTTCAAGTCTAAGGATTATTACATCATTATCACAGTAAGAATTTTTTATGACACTTATCAACATGTAGATTCTCACAGCGGGTCTGTCCAGTGCCATGCATTGAGACATGCACTTATGTTCTTGACTTTAGTATCACCATACCTATGACCAATGAGATGTGGTCATCAGTCAACAAACATGCTAGTCTTATTGCATTATTATTGTCCTTAAATAATAATACTCGACTAGGGACTTTTAGGAATAAAATACTATTCATATAATCTCATTTTTAAGTCACATACTTAAAGATATATATTACGTATTAATATTCCAAGGACATTTATTATTCTTTCAATTTATGACGCAGTAAATAAAGACATAATAAATATTAATTAAATAATCACATAAAACATAATTCTTAATTGTTTTCAATAAAACATTAAAAGTATTGTCTCTAGGACACCAACACTAACATATTATACCCACATCTATCATTGAGCAAGAGAAGGGAACATAATAATGCAAACAACACCACAATAATTGGCAAATCGCAAATATAATCCCATATAATGCCATTTTGCTGCCATAAAAAATCATATTGTTTTTCATACTGATCGATTTTTTTCTTTACATGTATACATTTATTCACCCCCATCAGGCACAAGTATTCTGTACCTGTGCTTCGTGATGGAACCTCAGCTGCTGATAGATCTCTGGGAATCTTAAATCATAATAAACTGTCAAACCCAACCGTCCAAAGGGGCTGTCTACTGCTACAATTTCCTTCCCTGAAAAACTTCACCAATTTGAGTTTTCTTGTAAGTGAGAAGTATATGCTGATCTAGTATGAAAATATGAAATATTTACTGGTCGTTTGGACATGGAAAAATCTAAACCAACACATTACACCCGGTCAAAAACATAAAGTATTTAACAAAAAACCTTATACTGTATGTACAAACAAATCAGACCTTGAAGAGTGCATCACGATTCGAACATTTAGGACAAGAAGACTGTTAACTAGTTAAATATTCCATAAATATTATATAAACAAAAGAAGGATGGATAGTCAGGTGGATATAATAAGATATTAATATATAAACAACTTACATTGGACCAGTATAAAAGGTTAAAATAGTTAACACTAGTAAGAAACATTTTTTTAAAAAAAAGTTGAAAAAACTCATCAGATACTCAACTGCTTGCAGCAGACCAACAAAAAAAATTAATACAAGAAAACCTAAAGATTATCTGGTAAGATTGTGAATTACAGTTTTAGATACATTATTAAATTTTGCAGACCTGTTTCTGTAAAGCTGCTCTCTTTATATACTGCTCCTCCAGGATATAAAAAACACTTCTTAAGAACAACTTAAATGACAATGACTGCCAGTAAAGAGCATGCAAGTGCATCTTGCTATATGTGCTTTTAATATTCCCAGCATTGTCAATCAAAACATGTGTATTACGCAAGTGTGCATCATCAGATCCTTTTTCTTGGAATCCTCCCAGAGACAACCAAATGTTGGATTCCCTGCACTTGACATAAGTCATTATTAAAGTTATCTTCATCAAGTGCTTCTTGAAAATCAAGTGAATCGGATGGTAACATTTTAATCTAGTTTTTTTGTCATACTAGTAAGATAAAACTTAAAAGTACTACTTAACAATGTACTTACCTTGCAAGAGAACAGTACCCTTTCATAATAGGCCCATCCAATGGTTCTGCAATCTTAAGACTATCACCAACTGTGGCACCAACATAGGAGAAGTTTTCAGGAAAACAAAGCATTTTTGCCCCAGCTGAAGCTGCTTCCTTCAACATTCATATTCTTGTATCAGAGTATGAAATCTACACAGTACACACTTAAACAGAAATCTAAAAAACCAGAAGCTAATGTTTGAAAACTAATTTCACTAGGCAACCCGCAAATTTAAAACTTGCTTCACCTTGATCCATTTAGAGCTTTTTATATATCGTGTTTATACCAAACACACACAAACTAAAAAGAGCTAACACTTTTTTAGCTAATTTAAATTAAAAACTTTAAGTGAAATGATGGCATTTTTACGTTAAATCAATGTGAAAAACATGGTTTTGACTAACACATGAACTATAACTGTAAGCGATGTGTCGAATGCATTTTGGTGACCATAGTTTACCGGTTAGGTTTTTCTAAATATATGGGGGATTGCCTCTATTGATGCACACACAAACTAAAAAGAGCTAGCACTTTTTTAGCTAATTTAAATTAAAAATTTTAAGTGAAATAATGGCATTTTTACGTTAAATCAATGTGAAAAACATTGGTTTTGACTAACACATGAACTATAACTGTAAGCGATGTGTTGAATGCATTTTGGTGACCATAGTTTACCGGTTAGTTTTTTCTAAATATATGGGTGATTGCCTCTATTGACTCCATTAGTGATTGTTTACTCTTGAATTTTATTCACCATTGCACTTTGCACATATATGGCAAAAACCACCAAAGTAAAAATGTAAGATAAAATTCAATCATTTTATAGCAAGAAATAATAACCGAACCAACCAACCTTAACTTTTTCTTTTCTTTTCTTTTTTTGACAAAAAACTTAAATTTAGTACTTGACTCTGAACAATTTATCTTCACCGTATACCTTGTTTAAACACTTGAACCTATCACTATTCTTGTTGAACGACTCATGTATAATCTTTTTTTACATTAACCAAAGAACTATCTCATAAATCCGTAAAACGCAGACCTTGGGACTTACATTTACACTATCCCAAATAGTATTAATTCAGGCATATCAATATTTGATCTAGTTCCAGTTCAAAAAGAAATCACTCACTTGGTTCAATTAATTCCTATTTATCGAGACGAATTACAAATTCATTAAAATTCAAAAACAACAAGCTTAAGTACCCTAAAATTCGATACAAAATTAAACTAAGTTCTCTTACATAAACAAGTAATAATCACAACTCATCAAGTTCATATGTATCAGCATAACCTAATAAAACAATAATCAATTAAATGTTATTAATTTATATACTCCATTTCTTTACGATGTCCCTTCCGATTCTTTACATTTCAAAACTTACCAAAAATAGTAAAATTTTATAATATAAAAATTAACTACATCCACTACTTTCCTCCTCTATATTCACTTTATACATTAAATATTGATTGGTTACACCACTTCACTCACTATCCTCACTTTTCACCATTATCATAATCTCCGTGTTCAACCCAATTATAAACCAATGGATGAGACGGAGTACACAATTGGATGACACGGAGGGTGTAATTTTTATATATGTATACTTAATAGTATAAATAGATATGTTAAGTTGAAAAACCTTGACAAGACGAGAACAAGTGGAGAAATTGGCGGCGAGATCGTTGATTGAAGTCATCTGAGCTGCTGCAACTCGGACGGAACTCGTCATTTCTGCTGAGTCACTGCCAAGTGCCAACGAGTCTAACTGTGTTGAGCACGCACAAATAGAAATAAATATTTAAAATATAAATTTATGTTTACACGTTTCTTTTTAAAAAATATTACTGTAGTGCGTGGCACGCATTTTAAAGTGCATTTTAAACATAAATTCATAACTTATTTTTAAAATTTTCTTTTTTATATAAAAATAGGATTGTTAAATTTTTATAAAAAAAAGAAAATTTTAAAAATAAGTTGTGGAACTATATTTTATAGTTATCTTAAAATGTGTGTCGGGAGTGGAAAAAAAACGTATACAATTGAATGGGAGAGGGAGTAATTGAACAAATTTTTGCGGCAGAATTTATTGACAGTTTATTTCGTGCAAATCTAATTTAGACCTTTCTAAATATATATAAAAAAAAGGAAAAAGGTCTTGATAAATATTAGAAAAAAATCGGTTAAATAGATTATTTTTATGTGTATTTTCAGTTATTATATTATAAAATGAGAAAATAATTAAATTTTAAAATAACTAAATTTTAGAAATAATACATATTGAAATAATTTTAAAAAAGTTTATATTGAAAAAGGATAGTTATATATTTATTTTCAAAATACATACTTATATATATAATAGTGATTCATAAATTTTTAAAAATGTTATCAGGTTCGGAATGTTTCTAGATAAAAATTATGAGAATGGTTTTTAACGATATTTAATTTAGTCCATTAACTTGCATAAAAATAAAGTAATTATAACTTTTTATGTGCATGTATTTAATGATTATTATTCAAATTTAAACTAAATAAATATGTTAAAAATAATATACAAAACTCAAACTAAAATAAATGTGTATATATAATTATATATATATATTATGATTTCAAATTTTGAATTATAAATTTGTATTATTTTTAGTTTATTTTTCAATTTCTTTTGATTATTAGAAAAAAATTATTATTTTTATTTTGCTTTAAATAGATTTTTGTTGAAGTTCTCGGCTTCTCGCATAATTAATTGACTATTTTAGAAGTTTTTGTTGAAATGTTAAAAACCAAAAAAGAATGATAACATGACGAGAGATGATCGCTATTAGATAATAAAAGATAAGAATTTAAACTTTAAAAATGACTCATACCTATTAATTATGATTAAAATTCAAAGGAACCATAAAATAGGTTATAACTAAAAATATAAAAATATTTTTAAAAGTATTTTTCTTCAATAAATGATAGTTAGTAATAGTTGTCTCTGCCACATTTGTTACGGCTGCGGTTATAGTCACGGTAAGTCTGAAGTGAACTTAAGAAATCCTGGGCTTTTCCTTCCTTAAGAAATCATTCACGTACACAAGATATTTTATTTTTTCAAAAATCAAATCTATATAGATTGGTGAAAATTATATAAATAATGTTTCTTGATTAAATAAAAACAAATTCGTCCTTCACGTGCACAAGATATTTTGTTTTTTCAAAAATCAAATCTATATAGATTGGTAAAAAAATATATAAATATGATTTCTTGATTAAATAAAAGCAAATTCGGGATATATAACAGTTGGGGGGCTCTCAATTGCCACATGCAGAGATTGTATCAGCTACATGTGCACTCTTGCCTTTGTGTAGGCATGGATGTTGAGGTACTCCCAAAGTTCCACGGGAACTTGTAATAATTAATGTACCAAGAATAATCTCTGGAATAATTTCCAGTATTTCAATTAAAAATAATTGTGTAAAATTGATTAGATTTTTAATAGACATTGTTATCACACACATAAACAGTCATGAAAAATAACAAATTTTTCCTCATATAAATTACTTTTATATATGTATTTGATCCACTAATCTTTCTTAAACTATCATATTGCTCATGTATATTTGATTTATTTAGGTGTAGAATGTACTTGCAGTTTAGGAAAATATGACTACAAAAATTTTTGTTCACGATTAGAGCTCGTCTTTCTAATGATAAGTAATAATTGATCTATTAAATATATATTAATAAAGTACGGAGATCCCAAGGAGATACGTTACAACACATTACGGAAATTTCGAGAAATACGTTACAGTTCACGAATATTTTGAGAAAATACCGGAGATCTCGAGGAGATACGTTACATTAAATCACACGAAAATCCCGAGGGGATACGGAGATCTCGAGAAGATACGTTACAATAGATAATATGGAAATCTCAAAAAGATATTTACAATAAATCACGTTACAACCAAACAAATACTATTATTTTGAACAAAATAATTAACTGAGTCGTACAATTAATTTGGATATTATATTTAAAAAATCAACTTGTATTGAAAAAAAATAATTTGTTGATCCTTTTATGTCATTGTAAATAAAAAAACTTTTCTAGATTGCATTTGATTCTATGAATTGAATATTAAAAATTTAAATATATTTATTTTGAATTTTAAAAATAAAACATTTTTGCCCCAACTGAAACCGTTTTCTTTAATATTCATATTCTTATATCATGGTAGGATCGAAATTTATACGTGGAGCAAACATTCAAACAGAAATTTAAAAAACCAGCACCTAATATTAAAAAACTAATTTTACTAGGTCTATTTAGAACTTTTTTTGATATTGTATTTATTTCAAAGACACACAAAACAAAAAAAGCTCTAAATTGAACGATTTTTTAGTTAATTTAAATTATAATTTTTAAATAAAATGGTGGTATTTAATTTTAAGTTAAATCAATATGAACACATTGATTTTGACTAAATAATGAAATATAATATTTTTTAAATAACTCAAATGGTCCTTGTATACAGTTAGTTTTAATCATCATTTAGCATAAAAATAAAGTGATTGTGATTTTTTTTAATTCATATAATTAAACAGGTATTATGATTTTTAAATTTTATTGTTTGTAATTTATTTTTTACTTCATTTCGATTTTTAGTTTTTTTTGCTTTAAAATAGACTTTTTTAGTGGGTGTTAAACATTTTGTAATTTTTTTATACAAATTCCTGCGTCGTGGCTTTTATTTTTCAATTAAAGTATTGAGCGTGGTTCAAATTCTTGTATAACTAATTGAATATTCTAAAGAACTTTTGTTGAAATGTTACTAATGAAAAGGAATGATAACATGTCAAAAGGCAAAAGATTAGTAAAATATATTATTAGTACCGCTTGATTTTTTCCAGTAACTAGATAACAATATAAACATTACAAGCGACTGACACTTATGAATTGTGATCAAAAGAAACTATGATACAGGGTATAACTAAACATGTAAAATGCTTGTAAATGTGTTTTCTTTAATTTGATGTTATGTGAGAGACTACTCTGGCTTCAACTGTGTAGCCAGCACTTGTTCAGGTAAGTTGGATCGCATATGCTACAACAGCTGAGTTCGTAATATTGCTAGTCAATGGAGGATCCGCTGGCTTTTCTTTCGTTAAGACAGCCTTCACCTGCACAAGATATTTTTGTATTTTGAAACATCAAATATATATAGATTGGTGAGGAATACATAAATATGTTTTCGATAAACAAATTTCATATACATACATACCTTCCACTCTAGGCTGCAGTAGCGGATGGGAGGACACTCAGATGTCACAAGTGCACACTCTTGTCTTTGTGTGACAAGAGATAATGAGGTTTCCCCATAATTCCATCTGAAACTGTAGTTATGTACCATGAACAACCCTCGAATATACTTGTTGAAACTAATTGCGAAAAAAATGATTAGATTTTTATGAAACATTATAGTCACACACAAACAGACATGAGAAACATCAACTCCTCACTTTCTAATATATGTTTCTAATTCACAATTTTTTCCTAAATTACAATATTACTCGCAGGTCAATAATTAATCTAGGTGTAGAGTATATATGTGATCGGGTGTATTTGTGTACTTGCGGACTGCGGTTTAAAAAATAGAATGGCATGAACTCTTATTCATGAGCAGGACTCGACTTCTTGTTAATGGTAAGTAATAATTGATCAACCTTATATATAGGAATTATGTGCGGAGATCCCGAGGTGATCCGTTACTACGGAGATCTCGAGAAGATGCATTATTACGGAGATCTCGAGAAGATACGTTACTATAAATATAATTAATCACACTTCATATCTACCAACTACTATGTGTTTGAAACAAACAACTAACTCCTACTTTCTATTGGCAATTAATTACTACTTTGTAACCAAACAAGCATTAAGTTGTACAATTAATTATATAGAATCTTGTATTATGTGAGATGCATGGATTTTAAATATTATGATATTTTATTTAAATATTTTCTTTATATAATTTAAATTTATTTTTATTTTTAAAATAATAATTTAAAATTTATATATTTTATATAGTTTTTTAATATACTTTATTTATATTTATATTTTAATAGGATAATATTTGTATATTTTGTATATGAATATATATATATATATATATATATATATATATATATATATATATATATATATATATATATATATATATATATATATATATATATATATATATATAACAACAGCAGAGCCGGCCCTGAGGCCAAGCGGTTTATACTCTTGAATAGGGGCACCAAAAAAATAAAAAAAATTAGGGGCACATTTTTTTTATAAAAAAGTGAAAAAAAATTAAAAATATATGTAGAGACACAAAAAAAAATTAGGAGCGCAATATTTTTATAAAAGAACACCAAATTTTTTCAAGATATAAAAACCAAATAATAATAATAATAATAATTAGGGCCAAAATAATTTTTTTTTATTTATGTAAAGAAGCACAATAAAATTAAAGATATGTAAATATTAAATATCTAAGTTTTGAATTTTTATTTGGTATGATTGTTTGGCATGATATATTATTCTCTATAAATACTGTTATAAATACTGTTAGTAAACTATTGTAGACAAAGAATATGGACATTGATATAGCAATTGGTCAATTACAAGGGCTGATGTTTTATTTTCAAAAGGCAAGAGGGGATGGATTCAAAAAGGCTATGAAAGAAGCTAAAAGAATTGCATCTGAGTTTGAACCTAATCCTAGTGCTTCACGTTTTAAAAAAAAAAAAAGACAACACGATGAAAGTGAGGAAGAAGGTGTCGTTTTATCAGGTGAAAAATCTCAGAATTAACTATTTTATGCACTTACTTGATAATGTTGATTCATCACTTCGTTTTAGATTCGACCAATTTCAATTATATGAGAAAACCTTTAGTTTTTTATTTAGTGTGAAAAAGTTGAAGTCTGCAAGTGATGATAGTTTAAGAGCTTCATGCATTAATTTTGAAAATTTTCTAAAGCATGATGATGCCCTTGAAAATTTTCTGAAGCATGATGATGTCTCTGATATTGACGCAGAAATCTTGTTTCTTGAGTTAAGAATTTTGAGAGAGTGTTTACCAATTGAAGTTAACAAAGTTATTGAGATGCTAAATTATTTGAAAGTGATGGGAGAATGCTATCTGAATGTCACTATTGCTTATAGGATTCTGTTAACTATACCAGTTACAGTGATTTTCCGCGGTTTTCGCGGAAAGAAGTTTTTCAAAATTAAAGTTGATCAAGTTTTATCTTTGTTCGAGTATGTCACAAGAGAGATTGAATGGATTGTACATGATATCCATTGAGAATGATATGCTTCCAAATCTTGATTATGAAAGACTTTTGAATGATTTTGCTAGCAAAACCGTTTGAAGGATAATTTTTCAAAAATAATCTTGTTTGTAAGTAAAAAAAAAATAGTGACTTAGATACAAAATTTTAATTCGCATAGAGTTTTGAATTTGTCGAGACCGGCACTGGCACTCAACAACAGTGGAAGGGAGAGGTGATGTGGCGGCTCCCCCTCTTTTTAAACTATTTTTCTCATTTTTTAACACATCGAAACCTTATTTTTGTGGCGCTTTGGTCACACCATCAAGCCCTGCTTCAACAAAATTTATTTTACTATTTTTATCTTATCATGCAAGAATCGGTGTTTAAACTAATACCATTACAGAATTGAATTTATTTGTTTAAATTTTTAAAATTTTAATGATGGAAAACAATAAGCAAGTTAAATTTGTCAATTATTTAATTAACACGTATAATGAAAAAATACATGATTGGAGACAAAATATAGTATGATTGGAGATAAAATATAATATAATCGGAGACAAAATATAGTATAATTGAACATCTTAAATGAATAGTTAAAAAAATTATTAACTTATACTTATAGTAGATATCATCAAGAGGGATGACGGCTTAATAAAACACATTTAAAATAAATTTAATATTTTATTAATAAAATATTTATATTAAAACTAATTTTCTAGATATATGCATATTTATTTTTAATTTATAATAAAATATGAAAGACTTATTTAAACACAATTATTTATATAAATCATATTTATATTACAAAATTATAATATATAACTTTTTAACTAAAAAAATTAAAGGGGGAAACGTGGGCTAAGTTAACGTGTATATATAATATAATTGTTCATAATTTTTTAAAGTTAATTTTATTAAATCATTTAAATTTAATTATTATTAGAGTGGGACATATATATTATAGTTGATTAGTTTTCTATTAACATCAGTGGAACAATTAATTATTATCTAATTTATGAATATTTGATACGATAATATATTGTAAGTGAGATAAATTAATATTTTGTCAAAATAAATTTTTACATCATAAAAATGCGTCGGATTGTAAGAAATTTATTAATTATATTTAATATCTTTAATTTGTAATACTAGAAATTACATTCTTATTTCAACTCATCTTTACGATTGGAAAATGCGAGTCTATATTTCATTTGATTTTTATTTTTAAAAATACTACAAATTATATATATATATATATATATATATATATATATATATATATTATGATAGTATTTTTTAATTAATAATATTTATAAATAATAAAAATTAATTAAGTCATGTGAAGATAAATTGACAAATTTGAGATTTTATACTTATGCACTTATTCGGGCCCATATTAAATTCTTACACGTGTACAAAAAAATGACATATATTATTGGGAAATTCCTAATAGTACCACTGTACTATTGGTTTTTCTAAATGGTACCCATCACTATTTTAGATTTCCAAGTAGTAACACTGTACTTTTGACTTCGTCCATATTATAACATTCCGTTATGGAAACGTTAGTCAAACGTTATACAATTACAATTAATTAAAAGTAAATTAAATAAATTACAATTAAAGACATTAAGCTGGTGACTTGGGCCATTAGTCGGGTATCGACTTTTTATTTGGGCAAACTGATAGCAAGCATTCTCAAATTAGGTCAATAGATAGAAGAGGCCGATTGTGTTCTTCTCCACCAATACTTAATTCAACACTAATCTCTACAAAAGGTATGCATTCGAACTTCCATTACTATATATATAATCGATATATATGTATATTCATGCCTAAATAGTTAATCAATTCGTTGGTTTAGGGTTTGTAGAATATGTTTATATACATATATGTTTCTATATGTATCAGTATGTATATATGTGTATGTGTATGTGGATGTGTTTATATATGAAGGTGTATGTGTATATGCATGTTTAAATGTGTGCAGATGGATAAAGTGTTGAAGTTTCATTGGAATGCTAATTATGTTGAGGTTAAGGTTGATGTAGATAAAACATCACTGCTAGACATTGTTATTGAGTATGAAGAGTTAGCAAAAAAACAGGGAGTGAAGTTAGATTTTGTTTATCCAACGTTTGCATATGCATTTAACATGAAACATCATTCATTAGAGACAGATAAGGATTTAATAACAATGTTTGAAAGGTTTGCTGAAAAGAGTGTGATTCCTATTTGGGTTGGAACTGTGCTGAAACCAAGTTCTTTCTATAAATTGGTTTTAAATTTGAAGAGAAGACAAGAAAATGATAAGAAAATGGCTGGTAGTGAGAAGGATGTTGGGCATGAAGAATCACAAAGGCTGCCTTCATTGGAAGACCTCGAGGACACTTCTTTGAATATCAGGCAACATGCCCAAAAAACCACTACAACAACCAAAAAATCCACCAAACAGAAGCCTCCTCCCAGAAAAAAAATAACTAATTCATTACCTAATTTACCACCAGCCCCCATCTCACCTCAAACAGCCTTCAAGTCATTACCTATTAGGAAGAGTCCTAGATTTGTTCCTCCTATAAATACTACCCCATCTGAGCTCAACCATCCTCCTAATGAGACAATGTTTGTTAGAAAAATTCCTAGAACAACAGCAAAAAGGAAAGGGATCATTGTGACAGCTACTACTAGTCCAGAAGTGAATATAAAGGCTACATCTAAGTCTAGTGCAATTACAACAAGAAGTGCTAAGAAAAAAATGACATTTATTGAGGAAGAGTTTGATATGAATGATGGAGGTGCAGAGTCAAATAATGATGTCAAGTTTAAGAGGAATATCCCATCTGATGAAAATGAGGAGATAAACTCATTGCCAGAAATCATAGACAATTGGAAACCTAGTGAGTGGCATGATTTTGTTGATGATGAGGATGATAATGAGTATTATCAAAGGTTGTACAAGAATGGAGAGTTGTATGAAGAGAAAGAGTTTAGTAAGATTGAGTTGAAACCTTGGATGATTTTTTTAGATAAAGGTCATTTTAAAGAGAAATTGAAAGACTACTGTGTGCAAGAAGGATTTGCAATCAATGTATTGTGGACTGACAAAAACAGATATACAGCTACTTGTTATGCTGCATGTTGTAAATGGAGGATACACAGTAGTAGGCTTTCTGATTGCATTACTTGGGCTATTAAGAAGATTGAGCCTAATGTGCACACATGCAGGGGTTTGGAAACATATAATCCACTGTGTGATGTCAAATGGGATGCATCAAAGTTGTTGGAAGATATAAGAGTCAATCCAGATATTCCAGGAAATGCTCTAAATGAGTTGTTGTTCCAGAGATATGGGGTATATATGAAAAAATCTTCATTGTATAATATGAAGAAGTTGGCAATAGAAAAATTGTTTGGTGGACATGATGAGTCATATGCTGAGCTGCCTGCTTATACAAGGGTCATTTGTGAAAGTAATCCAGATTCAAGGGCCTATTTTTCAACTGTGGAGAGTGAAAGTGTCCCAAGGCAACTGTTATTCAACAATATTTTCATTTCTTTTACTGCTATGTGGAAAGGGTTTCTAGCAGGATGCAGGCCTCTAATAGGTGTTGATGGAACACGCCTAAAGGGAGATTATGGAGGTATTTTACTCTCAGCAGTGGCTTTGGATGCAAATAATGAGATTTTTCCATTGGCTTATGTTATAGTTAGAGTTGAGGACAAAGAGAATTGGTCATGGTTTTTTGGAATCTCTACAACCTTCTCAAAGAATCAAGCAGAAAGGATTGGACAGTGATCTCTGATAGGCAAAAGGTACATTGCTTTTTGTTATCTCAAATTCTTATTGTTGTCTGCTCATATGATCTCATATTCTTATTGTTGTCTACTCATATGATCTCATATGCTTATTGTTTACTGAACTATATATAGGGGATTGATCTTGCTTTAATGGATGTATGGCCAACTGTAAAGAGAAGATATTGTTGTAGACACATTTCTAGAAACTACAAAAAACAATTTTCTGGTCCCTTGATGTATATTCTTTTTTGGAGGGTTTGCAATGCCACATCACAGTTTACATTTAGGAAGGCTATGGAAAGGCTCAAAGAAGCTGGTGGTGAGCAAGTCATGACATGGTTTGCATAGCTAGGTGATTCTTCTACTTGGAGCAAACACAAATTTGATCCAAATGTATGTAATGATTCCAACACTTCAAACTTTGTGGAGAGTTTCAATTCCACTCTTGGAATTGATAGATGCAGACCAGTCTTGACCTTACTTGAAGGTATATTTTCATGTTTGCATTCATGTTTGCATTATTCATTTGTAATCAGTAAGTATATATAAATGTGTTTGAAACAGGTATTAGAAGAGTGTGCATGGTTAGAATAGCTACAAGAAGTCAAACTGCCATGACATGGAATGATGATGACCTTTGTCCTAAGATAAAGAAGCTGTTGAAAGATATTAGCAAGGACACTATAAGTTACAAAGCATATATGTCCAAGCCAGGAGAATATGAAATTCATGAGGGTAAATCTCATTTCTCTTTGTCTTTAAATAACAAGGTTTGTTCTTGTGGAGCTTGGCAGATTAGTGGTATCCCATGTAGGCATGCCATAAGGGCTATGGTTCATGCAAAAATTGATCCTCATAATGTTGTTAGCACATGGTATTCTGTTAGGACATACAAACATTCCTACAGTTTTTACATTAACCTCATACCTGACAAAAATCAATGGCCTACATATGATGATCTGCCTACTATTATGCCACCTATAATTAAGAGAGGGGTTGGGAGACCTAGCAAAATCAGAAAAAGGGAAGAAGGAGAAGATCACAAAGGGAAGAGAGCAAAAACTATCAAATGCAGTAAATGTGACTGCCTTGGCCACAATGCAAGAACTTGCAAGGGAGGTTTGACTGCAAAAGAAAAGAAGGCAGAAGGAACTAAACCAATGGTGGTTAGACATCCAAGAATTAGAGATCAATCAAACGCAGCAAAAGCAGCTAAGGCAGCAGCAAAAGAGGCAGCAGCTAAAGCAACTGAAATTAATGTGTCTCAATTTCCAGCATCTCAGTCTCAGCCTCAAAGTTGATCTGCACATTATTGAGTTTTCATGTCTAAAACACTTATTAAATCTGTTTTGCAATATCATTAGAGTTTAGAACATGTGTGTTTATGTTTTGCTTAACTATGTATGCAGACTTGTTGCATATTTGGGATGCTGCAATGACATGTTAGTAACAGCTTTTTAGAGGGAAACATCTTTTTAGTTAGTACTTAACAGTTTCAGTAACTTTTAGTTAACAGAGTGTTATAATATGGACGAAGTCAAAAGTACAGTGTTACTACTTGGAAGTCTAAAATAGTGATGGGTACCATTTGGAAAAGTCAATAGTACAGTGGTACTATTAGGAATTTCTCTATATTATTTAAAATATATATGTAAAATAATTTCCAACAACTACTAAATATAAAATTTTGACAAGATTTTATTTAGCCGCGCGTAGCGCGACATTGTTCCATAATTTTAATTAGGAGATTAATGTGAAATTTGTTTTAATTAAAAGATTAATATTTTAAAATTAGGCTCAATAATTAATCAAATATCTGACCCAAATATTGACCATAAATAACTAATTAATGTGATAGGTGGTTGTCTTCTCCAAGTTAATAATATTGTTGTGTAAGTATAGTTGTCAATTTAATTTAGATTTAAAATAAGCTATGTATAAATATATAGTAATTAGTAACTATTATTGATAAATTAAAAAGTTTCAATCTGTTTTTAATATAAATGTGTTAATAATGACCAGTGACAATGACAAAAAATTTGGATAAGTCTTTCAAAAGAGTAAGAATATTATTTAGTAAAAACAAAGAGTAAATATTAAGAAAACTGATAACCAATAATGAATCAACAAACTCATATTTAAAGACACTGTGCTTGTGATATCTCTCGCAAGCAATCCATGGCCTGGCACCTAAGTCTCCAAACCAGGGCTTGGCCCCCTTCCCCATCTATAACATAACATGAGGGTTGATGATGCGTGCAATTAACTCAAATAACGATAATTAATCGTATTCACGATTGGATGAATGGTCATTTATGCCTCGAAAATATCCGCCGCTTGGCATACACCATGTATTGCCTATTGTAATGGTTCCAAAAACGTGTTAATTCCAAATTTGTTGTAATAGCGTCTATTATAATATTTTGGCCAAAAACCACTGTTACATTTACGGCCGTTGCAAATTTGCAATAGACTTTTATTGCAACATTTCTTCTGTTTCTTGCAACAAAGTTAAAATATTACAATACCCATAATGTTTTAACACTTTGAGTAATATTGTTAGGTAATATTTTATTTTAACATTTATTGAGGAAGAAAGTGTTACACAATGAAGGCATTGTAACATTTTTTCATCTCTTTTGCAATATTTTATTAGTTTTTGGCAACAGCATTGTGCAACACGTTTTTCCATTTATAATACTTTTTTAAGTATTTTGACAACAGTTTTGTGTACATTTTAACTCGTACTATCCCATATTTCAATATTAATTAGCTATTATAATATTTTGTACAATGCTTTGCATAATATTATAATACTATGCCATATCAAAAATCTCATTTCAAATTTCCTTGAATATAATATAATATTTAGTTTAAATAAATTCGAAACATAATAATCAACTTACATCACAATTCCAGCTGTGCATAATATTTAGTACGTCTTTCTACTCAAAATATTCAACCAAAAGTGCGCACATGCGAAAAAAGACACTAAGAAATCAATGGTTGCAGAGCTGGTCATGTGTTAAACCATCCAACTCCTTTTGCCTGCTAATACTGTACCTCTTTGCTGACCTGTTCCAAACCCCAGATAATTAATTAAGGCACTAGGCATAAAAACTACAAACAATTGGGTGGCACTGTATACAATATATGAACCTAAATATATAAAAATTACAAACAATTGGGTGGCAGTATATATATATATATATATATATATATTATAATTTCAAATTTTGGATTATAAATTTTTATTATTTGTAGTTTATTTTTCACTTTCTTTTGATTATTAGAAACAAAATTTATTATTTTTATTTTCATTTAAATAGATTTTTAGTGAATTTTTAATATTTCATGATTTTTTTTACAAATTCTTATGGGATTATGAGGAGGGTCTTTTTCTTTAATTTTTAAATCCAGGTTAGTCTTTTTAGTTCTTAACAATTTTAATTTTAATTTTGTATTTCATTCAGTTGAATTTTATTTATATTTTTTTTGTGAAAATTTCATCCAGTTGTTTGAACTAGAACTTGTATGAAATTTGT
Organism: Oenanthe sinensis; assembly: GCA_028671895.1. Lineage (NCBI taxonomy): Eukaryota > Viridiplantae > Streptophyta > Magnoliopsida > Apiales > Apiaceae > Oenanthe > Oenanthe sinensis. Next base: position 8,570,808 of record CM053811.1, on the reverse strand, counting down.
TGAGACTTGTTTTTTAAAAGTATTGAATTTGGTTCAAGTTCTCGCATAACTAATCGAATATTTTAGAAGTTCTTATTGTAATGCTAATAATTAAAAGAAATGATAACATGACAAATATAAGAGATCAATGAAATATATTATCATTATCGCTTGATGATCGTTGTTAGATAACAATTAAAAGGTAACAATTTAATAAAAAAAAATGGGATGTAAAGTCGACCCCCGTTTTCAGATCTAGGGTTCTAGCCGCCTCTTTCATTCTCCTACAATTTCCCCTTCATTGATTTTCCTTAAATAAAACCCAATTTTTTGGGTGGTTGTGTGTCTCTCCTTTTGGAGTGTTTGTTTGTCTCTCCTTTTGGGGTGTTCTGTTATGTTTTTGTTTAGTTGTGTTTATTCGGTGGTGGATATTTTGAGAATGATTTTGTTGATGTTTTTGGGGATCTGGAAAGCCCGCATCGAAACCGAGGCGGTGGTGATTATTGCAAGAGCTCACCTTTCACAATCAAAGATGGTTCATCCTTTGAGGGTTTTCACTTTCGGCATGTCTATAGCTGGTATCCGGCATGTAGATAGCTGGGGTGCCGCTCCTCCCACCTCAGTTTATGCAATTGGGGTTTCTGAACACTGGTCTAACAATAGTTTTTATGTGATAAGGTCAATTGTGATATTGCTGCTTTCAAGAATGTTAGTGCAATTTGGATCGTTTGAGATGTCTTCGATTTTGTTCTTAGTTTCAAGAATTTTTAAATTCTATGTGTTAAACGATCAGGAAACAAATCAGCTAATTGTTTTTAGTATGTTATTTGTTTTCCAACCTGGTTGTATCGGCGGTTGGGGGTTTGTCCCGACTGTGTTCTGTTCTATTTAATGAAAATTGCTATTTGTTCGTCAAAAAAAAAAGGTAACAATTTAAATTTTACAAAATGACTAATACTTGTGAATTATATATGATTAAATTTTAAAGGAACCATAGAATAGGGTACAACTAAAAATACTTGTGACGGACTACTTCGGCTTCTGTTTCCTTCAAATAGGTAGACAATAGTTAGTAATAGTTGTCTCCACATTTGTTGCCGCTGTTGCTGTAGTCTCGGTAAGTTCGAGCTCAAGAAATGGTAGGTCTGTGGCTTTTTCTTCCTTGAGAAAGCCTTCACCTACACAAAATATTTTGTATTTTGAAAAATCAAATCTATATAGATTAATGAAGAATATATAAATATGGTTTCTGGATTAAATAGAAACAAATTTCAGATATATACACACCTTGCACTTGAGCTTGGTGCTGCAGTTGGGAGGGTTCTCAGATGTCACATGCAGAGATTGTGTTAGCTACATGTGCACTCTTGCCTTTGTGGGGGCAGACATGACGAGGCACTCCCAAAATTTTACCGGAACTTGTAATAATGTACCAAGAACAATCTCCAGATGTATCATCAGTTAAAAATAATTGAGTAAAATTGATTAGATTTTTAGAATATAGTATAAACATTGTTATCACACACATAAATAGTCATGAAAAGCAACAATTTCTTCCTCGTATAAATTACTTTTATATGTGTATTGATCCACTAATCTTTCTTAAATTATCATATGAGGTTGCTCATGTATATTTGATTTATTTAGGTTTAGAATGTACTTGTGGTTTAAGAAAATATGGCTATAAGAATTTTTTGGGCTTTTTTCAGAAATACCCAAACATATAAAACTTTTTTCAAAAATACGGTGCAACCTCATCTGCAACTGTTTTTCACTCCTGACGCCAGTGTTGCAACCTCATCTGCAACTGTTTTTCACTCCTGGCGCCAGTGTTGCAACCTCATCTGCAACTCAAACCGTATTTTTGAAAACAAACCTTAAAAAGTTAGGTAGTTTTGTAAAATCCCCAATTTTTGTATTCATGAGTAGAGCTCCTCTTTCTAATGATAAGTAACAATTGATCTACTCAATATATAGGACTAGAGTACGGAGACCTTGAGGAGATACGTTACAACAAATCATGAAAATTTCAAAAAGATATGTTACAACACACCACGAAAATTCCCAGAAGATTCGTTATAGTAAATTACAGTTACGGAGATTTCAAGGAAATATGGAGATCCCGAGGAGATATGTTACAATAAATCATACGGAGATCTCGAGGAGATACGGAAATCCCGAGAAGATATATTACAATAAATCATATGAGATCTCAAAATGTTTAGAATAAACCACGTTAATTGGACTCCATATCCACCAACTACTACCCAACAAATACTATATATTTAAAAAACAAAATTAACTGAGTCGTACAATTAATTTAGATATTATATTTTAAAAATTATCTTGTATTTGAAAAAATAATTGATTGATCCGTTTATGTCATTATTTATAAAGAGAAGTTTTTTAGTGTACATTTGATTTAGATTCTATGAAAAAATTGAATATTAAAAATTTAAATATATTTATTTTAGATTTTGAAAATAAAATATTTTTGCCCCCAACAGAAACTTTTTTCTTTAACATTCATATTCTTATTATCAGAGTAAGATCGAAATTTATACGTGGAGCACACACTCAAACAGAAATTTAAAAAACTAGAAGCTCATATTAGGAAACTAATTTCACTAGGCAAAGTTAAAACTTGCTTCTCCCTGGTCTATTTAGAACTTTTTTAAAATATTAGTTTATTCAAAGACACACAAAACAAAACAAAAACTCTAATTTGAACAATTTTTTAATTAATTTAAATTAAAAAATTTAAGTAAAATGGTGATATTTTTAAGTTAAATCAATTCGAAAACATTGATATTTTTATTTTATTTTTTATTTTTTTATCACTGAACACATTGATTTTGACTAAATAATGAAATATAATATTTTAAAAATAACTTGTTAGATATGAAGAAATGATTTTGTCAGAGAATGTTAATTAGAGTCTGTAAAACCTCATCAAAGTCTAAGTGACGTTATCAGAATTTAGTCACCGACATAGTTTACATTGGTCAAGAGTTTGATAGATGGTATTCGACAAATCATGACTTGATTATAGACAAAAATGGAAGTGTTTGTATGAATGACAATTACCTTCTTGATGCTATATATTCTGAAGATAATGATGAAAATTGTATCTTTATATTAATTAGTCATTATCATTGCATTATTTAGATAAGTAACTGTGTACTATATAAACACATGATTATGTTTACATTGATATATCGTTCAATATATATTATTCTCATAACCTAATAGCTCTTAAGAATGTTTTTTTTAGAGAGTTTTGTATTACGTTTGTCAAAGTTAATACAAACAGTATTTCGTTTATATATGTGTGTTTTAGTTTCGATTGTTTGGTACTATTATATTCAACTCCTTCTATAATAGTCTAATTACTGGGTAACATTATAAATATAACTTATTATATATAATAATATATATAATAAGATAAATAATTTATATAAGAAATTGTTCACCGGCCACAGTTGGATATCTTTCGATATCCAACCAACCCATCTTTTACCATTAAAAAAATAAATCAATGGCCGAGATTGTTTTGAAAAACTTATATATACACTATATAATATAGCTCATACCGCTATATTATAGAGCGTACGTGTCAAATTTTTTATGTTCCAAATTTACCCTTAATCACATACGCTATATAATATATCTCTAAGTAGAATTCGTCTTTAGCCCATTACAATCTTTATTATTTTATCATATCTTTTTCTAGAATTTTCTAAGCTATATATATTTATATAAATAAATTAGATTATATTTTACATAATTATAGAAATAGTATAGATTAAAGTTTCTAATTATTATTATTTTAGTTTTATTATTTAATAGATCATTTATTGTCTAAAATTTATAAATTAAAAATATATCTAACTAAATTATTTATCTAATTTATAAATTAAAAGTATTGTTAATAAATATTATATTATATTGTATATATATAATAATTTAATATTATTTTCGAATCTAATAATAATAGTATTATTTATTTTTAAATTTTTATTATAATAACATAATTTAAATTTGTAGTCATTTTTAATTTTGAAGCAATTTTTAAATTTCAAGTAACTATTATATTATAATATAATTTTATTATTATAAATATATGTAATTAAAGTATTTATTTGTTTTATATATTAAAAATATTATTAAAAATATTATATTATATGGTATATATAATATTATTATTACGAGATTCGGAAATAATATTATTTATAATATTATTTTTGAATCTAATAATAATATTATTATTTATTTTTAAATTTTTATTTGTATAATATAGTTTAAATTTCTATCCATTTTTAATTTTGAAGTAATTTTTAAATTTCAAGTAATTATTATATTATAATATAATTTTATTAATATAAGCGTATGTAATTAAATTATTTATCTAATTTATAAATTAAAAATATTATTAATAAATATTATATTATTATTTTCGAATCTTTATATTATATATATATATACACAACAATTTGCCAGCAAGTTGTTTTATTAAAATTTTGTTTACCTTTCAAAGTGTTACTGTCGCTGTAAATTGTATTTCATTTGTCTCATTCTAATCTTCTCCGCATATGGCATGTCCAAGACATGAATTACATATTTAAGTTTTTAATATACGTTATATTATATGACGTATAACTTTTTAAAAATATCAATTGCAAGGGCACAACTGGTAAAGAAAAAAGTTAAAGTGTACGTTATATAATGGGAGTGTTTGGGGTTCCTTAAACTTAAAATAAGTAGCTTATTTTTTACATATTTTTATATTTTTTTTAAAGATAAATATTTGTTTTAGAATTTTAAAATCAAATATGAACTTACTTTTTTCTGGAAATAAGGGCTTATTTCTGAAAAATACATACATCCCTACTTTTTCTGGAAATAAGCCCTTATTTCCAGAATTTAAGTTTGGTCAAACAGCCCCAATATAACTTGTGCGCTATATCATATAGTGTATATTTTAACTTTTTTTTTTAATCTTAACCGTTCGTTTAGTTTTTTAATGATGGAAAATTGGTTGACTGTATATTAATAATATCCACCTTTGGTTGTAGAACATGACCTATTTATATACGTTCATTTTATTATTTCATTTTTACTCAATAGTCAATACTTATTAAATGAACTAGTTTTTCATTTATCAACGTATAATAGATTTTACTAGTATTATATTATACAAACTTTTCGTTTTTATCGATATATGAACTATTAGTTAATTGTATATTAATGATAAATTAATACCACAATTTGTATAATATATTATATTTAATTATCTTTTGAAATTTAATTATTTATAATTTTATAAATGTAGTTATTGTTGTCTGCTTGTGTTGAAAATATTGAATTTATTACATTTTTCAATAAAATTTTGGATACCCGGAAAAAACCGATCCGATCCGAAACTCGATGGATTTGGATAACTAAAAAATATTTGGATTTGGATTTCACTAAAAATCGTACCGAACCCGACCCATTTTCATCCCTAAATTAGACGGTAAAGGCACATAACATGATTAATCGGATGAATCAGACATTAATTAGAACGATTAATTAAATAATCAGAAATTTAATCAGTTCCGTATTAATCACCGATTTTTAGAACAATGATTTTATACGATTGCAAATTGATTTCAATTTGTAATTGATTTATCTGATTAATTTTATTCCAAATTAATCAATAAAAAATAATGTTAACACATATTTGAATTTTGAAATAATTATATAATAAAATTGAATTAATTGAATTATATTTTAAAATCAAATAAATAGTTAAATATTATTTTCGTCAAATTTCAAATCAATATTTAACTCTAGTTATTGAATTATTTTTACCCTCAAACTCATTTTATAATGGAACATATTTGCTCTTATAATATTTTAAAATAAAATTTATTAATAAATATCATTTTTTTTCAAATTTCAAACATATATTTAATCATGGTTAATAAAATCTAATTATAAGGGTTATTTTGTACCTATATTTTAAAAATGAAGGGCTTATTTGGACTATATTAAAATACATGGACTTAGTCGCTCCTCCATATAAAATACAGGGGTTTTATCGCTCCTTAAACCTATGTACTTCAACCTATTTATTTTATTTTATTTTATTTTTGTGTAAAATATTTACTTTATTTTTATATCAGAAGTCGTCCTCATATTACGAAAAGAAGAGGTAAACATTGATAAAAAAAGTACAATTTGATAAGTTGAAAAATGTTCAAAATATATGCACATGTGTCATCATTGATAAGGTATCGTCCAAAACAAATGATATGAGATCACAAGTATTCAGAAAAAGTTGCCTAAAACGATGGTTTGTTAATTGTCAAAGTCAAAACACCCATATGCTCTAAATTACCAAATTTACCCCAACCAATCTAAACAAACTATTAAAAAACTAAAACAATAAAGGGTAAAATTGACCAATAAAAATATTACTTTATTATATATACACTATACAATATATAGTCATTTTCTTGCCAACAAGGAAAATTAGATACTTTCCTTACACTTTTCTCTTTCCTGCTCTCATGATCTACCCTTCATTCATTCCATAAAAATCCAATCTTTTTCTTGCAATTATATTATGGGATTTTCAGCTTTTGAGTTATCTTTGAGGTTTTGATTCAAGGTATGTATTAAAATTCTTGTATTTTTTTGTTAAAAATCCAATCTTTTTGTTAAAGTTGTTGTCTTTTTGCTAAATTATAATTGTATTGTTCATCTTTTTTATGTTTTGGACTTGGGTTTGAACTTATGGAGTAATTTAAGCATGCCCATCAATTGATTTGTTGTTATATTTACGTATACACACATTTATATTCATATAGCATTTAAAGGGGTTGCTTTTGTTGTTGATGACTTGATGGGGTTTATCTTTATTATGTTGTTATACATCAACATGGGAATAAGTTTGTAATTTTGTTGTTGCTTGTGTTTGTTTTTTGCTTTATGTTGACAGATTAATGGTGTCTACATTCATTGGTTTGTACTCAAAGCTTGGAAATTGTGGGGTGGATTTGGAAACTAAAGGTGATTAAGGGCTGTGCACTTGGTTTATTGTAGATTTTAGGGAAATTTTGATAGCTGTTTTTTGGGTGATACATATTATGTGAGTTATGGCGACAACTTCTTGGAGAAAAATTGTGTATCCTTGCTGGAGGCCTTCTACCGAGGGTGATGGCTTTAGTAATAGCATTATGGATACTAATGGAAGGAGTGAGGGATTGTTGTGGTATAAGGATTATGGGCGTCATGTTTATGGGGATTTTTCAATGGCGGTAGTCCAAGCAAATAATATAGTGGAAGATCATAGCCAGCTTGAATCTGGTTCAATGAGCTCGGTTGATTTTGGTCCTCAAGGGACATTCGTTGGAGTATATGATGGTCATGGGGGTCCAGAAGCAGCACGGTTCATAAATAATCACCTGTTTGATAATATCAAGAGTATGATCTTGCTGTACTTTCCTTTTTTTCCTTTTCCGTACTCCTACCCCAGCCACTCACGATTTCCTTTATTATTCAGTTCTTACTTGACATTCATTTACTTATAAGTTTTGTTCTATTAATCATATTGGTAGTTAACAGGCCAGATGATCATCATGGTGGTTTATATATTAGTTGTGCAAATACATTATGTAGATCATCATGTTTTAATTTTGGTTTAGTTATTGATGCATGAGGATACAAGTTTTTTTTTGAATGTTTGTGTCTGTGCGTGCATGTGTGTGAAGTAGAAGAAATAGTATTGTGAATTTATAACACCATAGTATTTGCTGTCTTTCAATATATTGGTATTATAATGTATACTCGTAGTTGGGTGTTGGAAATCATTTTATTTTTAAAAATATGGTTTTGCTGAAGATTTTAGGCTGTGAATAAGCAAATCTAGGGTTTTGCCTGCATTTATATGGTGGTTAGAAAGAAACACTAGACTTATTGTACTAGTGTATGAATCTGCACACAATCATAGTTGTGCATGTGCATATGTACACATATATGTTGGGTGATGGAGTTACATTTTGGTTGATAATGCATCAATTACGAACACACTGTCGGTTTCCTGCTCTTTATTGCATAAGTAAAGGTAGTCATGTCAGTTCTCTTTTAGTGGACCCAAACTTCCTGGTAACCCTCATACCTTTGACAGAAGGATCTAGTTATTAGTCTGCATTCTTTAACATTGGTGACTAGTGACTAGTGAGAATGATCAACTTTGATTTAAAATTATAAAATTCCCTCCGTAATACTGGTAATTTATAGTCTTTGAAGTTCTCTAATGCCTGTGTTAACTGACTTTTCAGCTATTCGTGGTGCAGAATTCACATCAGATAATGATGGAATGTCAGCTGATGTTATAACCAAAGCGTTTTTGGCAACCGAAGAGGAATTCCTGTCTCTTGTAAGACAGCAGTGGTCAATTCAGCCACAAATTGCTTCTGTGGGGTCATGCTGTTTGGTGGGTATTATATGTGACGGATTGCTATATATTGCAAATGCTGGAGATTCTCGGGTTGTGTTAGGCAGATTAGATAAGGCCTTTAAAGAGGTAAAAGCTGTTCAATTATCTGCTGAGCACAATGCGAGTTATGAATCAGTTAGAGAAGAATTGCACTCACTGCATCCAGATGATTCACAGATTGTAGTTTTAAAGCATAAGGTTTGGCGTGTAAAGGGTATTATTCAGGTGAGTTTCCAAGGTTTTGTATCATTGTTCATTACCATTCTTTGGTTGCTTATGCCGAAAATCTTCTATGGTCAGTGTTTTCAAGCACTATAGACTCGTTTCCTCGTTGCATTGGTTGAGAAGTGAATTCTCCTCAAGGTAATGATGGCTAGTTCATCTAGATGTAATTAGGATATCTGTATTGGGGAGATAATAATTCTGAAAAAGTGCTGCATTTGCTTTTATGAAATATATGACGTTTATTACCAACCATACTCTTTTTTAAATTCAAAATAGAACTTATTAGTGATTTTTTCAGAAGCATGCATTTTCCTTTTTTACTTTATCATCTTTTACGTGTTAAATATATTTTCGTATGTGTTAGTTTGGCCATTTTTCCTAGGCGTTCCTTCGTTCTGAGTTAGTTGACCCCTTTGCTTTATAAAATATAGATGATAGTTCATCTACTGACCAGGTAAGTATTAATATGTGCCAGCATGATCGTAAAAACTGGTGGAGGCAAAATTTATGCTTTTGTTCGAAATAAATCCTTAAGATGCACAAAACTTTCACTGATTGAAACCAGACTATGATATGTCCCCACCTGATTACTTTAGCAATATAAATAACGAGTTGCTGGACCTGCTTGAAAATTTGAAGGTGTTGATTCATTGATATTGAACCAATCAAAGGCACTATATGGGTGTGTATCGTGTTACTGGATTGAGAAAGACTGCCTCATCTAGTGATTAGAAATTTAAGGGCCTGGCGCTTCATATAGCATATTAGTCGTAAACTCTAAAATGTTTATGCACTTGCAGGTATCTAGGTCCATTGGTGATGCCTATCTGAAGAGATCAGAATTCAACAGAGAGCCACTGCTGCAAAAGTTTAGACTACGGGAACCTTTTCACAAGCCAATCCTAAAAGCTGAGCCATCAATAGTAGTGCAGAAACTGTACCCTGAAGACCAATTCCTTATATTTGCATCAGATGGACTGTGGGAGCATCTTAGCAATCAAGAAGCAGTTGATATTGTCAACAACTGCCGGCGTAATGTAGGATTTCCATTTTTTTCGTTTTTACCTTTGTTGGTTGATACAGTTATTATTGGGTTCTAACAAGAAATGGTCTCAGCACGATAAACTGCTATTTATAGTTTAAACTTACTGTAGTAAATAATAGTTTTCCTCTGTCAAAAATAATCTCACCTCATATTCCCTAAATTGTATACATAGATAGCAGGGTGAATGTAACCAGATTTAGTGGATTGTTGAGTAGGCTTATTTTATATTTATGAAATCATTGGCATTGTAGCTTGAAATATAACATTTTGATTTCTTTTCCACAGGGTATTGCTAGAAAGCTTATTAAAGCTGCACTTATGGATGCAGCAAAGAAAAGAGAAATGAGATACAGTGACCTGAAAAAGATAGACAGAGGGGTTAGAAGACATTTTCACGATGATATTACTGTGGTAGTATTGTTTCTAGACAGTAATTTGATTAGTCGAAGTTCCTTCAATGGACCAATGCTTTCAGTTAAAGGAGGTGGAAGTACATCTCTGGGTGTGAATAACGTAGTTTAAAAAGGTTCAACTGCTTGCATTTTGTTGACTGAGTTATAAAAATATGTGAAAGAGGAGAAAACATGTGTAGTTTTGCTCAAGTGTCTGCGTTATCTATATGGTACGGTTGATGATTATGTCAGGATGAAGCCTTGCGGTATACTCTGGAAAATCTCTGCTGAATAGCATATGAAACACTAAAAGCTACCATTTGATAGATGAGTTGAGACTCTAGATGGCCATGCTATACCAGAATATGCCTCTAAAGGTGAGACCTAGTGCTTTAAAGTAAAAGTTTGAATACTGTCAGACTGCGACAATCAAATATCTGACAATTCTGTTTTGAATTTAAGACCCTTTCTCTTTTTCTGATTGTTTTTAACAAAAGAACCTATGTGATTTTAATATATTAATAATTTTGCATTCTATAGTGTCAACTTTTTTAGTTTTCAGTGTTGATAACGGTTTTAGTTTTCAGTGTTGATAACGGTATTCAAGAATATAAAATATAGTTGAAAAGACGAGTTTAACCGTGAAATCGTGTAGTAAAACTCTTGGTATGGAAAAACATGCGTGGGGTGGGAAGTGGATGTTTGTAAAATCCTTCTACATTTTAGTTGTAAATTCAATCATGATAATAGATAACACATTGTGAGGAATTCAGTATAACTTTACTCATAAAGCGGCAGATCTGAAAATTATGACTTGTGGAAATGGAGTATAAATAGTATAACACATGCCCTGTAAATGTTTATTCTTCTATTATACCAGTTATTGTCCTCTGTGTATGCTTTGTACTAAGAAGTATTGGTGTTCTTTTAGGCTTGACCTGCTTAGCTCTGAATTCTGATTGTAGAACTAGAGAATATGTGTTTTGGTCATTTTACATGGCTGAGTGATCAGAATATTATATGAGATACGTTTTTAGTATTAAAAACTAATATGGAAATAGTACAAGAAAAATAAAAAAAAATTTATTTAAAAGAATACTGACCTAAATGACTCAATAAACTATTTTTTAACACAATAAAAATACTATTTAATATCTCATCTTTAAAAGTTCATGATTATATTATTAATCCTGTCCAAAAGAATAAATAATTTTATTATTATTATTTTAATCTAGTCCAAATATTGACCAAACTTCCAATTACACTTGTTTGCATTGAGGAGAAGAAAATTCATTTAAAAAATGATAAAATTGTTGAGAAAAATACCGTCCCCTCCTTAAAAGTGAAAAATATTTTTCTAAGTTAAACATTCTCACCTTATTATTACTTTCTAATGATATATAGTCGCAAAGGAAAATAAATATTTTCCATAAAAATCAGTATATTGCATGTACTAATTTAATAAAAAAAAATGAACATACCTACTTTTCAAAAAATCGATCTGAACTTGTTTGAATGCAAACAATAATTTTCAACCAATCGTAAATATTGATCTAAACAAGGTTGTATGATTTTACAAATCACATATATCACATAATATAAAATGAGGAGTTTCTGCGCTACAATCCCAATATGCAAAAATACAATTTTTTTGCATAGAGGATCAAACACTTATCCCTCAAAAAATTAATGTAATATATAATAAACGTCCTAAGCAACACAATATTCCCAGAATGAACTTGAAACGGTGAGTCTGATGTTGGAAGTAACTGTGCTATATTAACCTTTAGAACTCGAATCCAGAATATAAGGCCCTCAAGCATTAAGGCAATGGTTTGTATGATATCTTTAAGGGGGAGTGTAAGGTGGAAATACTTTGACCAAAAAAGGGCCATTTTATCCACCTGTATAAAGAGATCTCATTTATAATGTCTGAATCATTTGACCAATTTTCGGTGGTAGTTGATGATTTAAACCCATTTTAGATTTGGTAGAGCTTAGGACTTAGTATCTACATAAGCAATACTTTCCATATCTTCTTCATGTAGACTACTAGCGACCATACAGCTAGCCATGCTGAGACATAAAGCAAAGCAACGCCAAAATTAATAAGAATCCCTGGTCCTGCAAAACTGCCAGAATTGGGGATAAGTGGATAGAAAATTAAAAGCTGACAATGTAAGAAAAAATAAATTTATATAAAAATTCTTTATTTAGCAAAAGACGGAAGTTGAACCTGCTGTCTCTTGCTACTAGTAGAATGGTTAATGCTGTCATCTGTGCTGCTGTTTTCCATTTTCCCAAATTATTAACAGCTACAGCCTTAAAGATTTGTCATTGTTCTATTTTAAGCAAAGCCAGAACATACCAAAAAATAAAAAGAAAGCATTCACATTTTAAAACAAGACCTCTGAAAGGTTACTATTCTGAGAAGCAGCCCATTCTCTAACTGCAGACATGGTAATCTGCAAATGACTTATAAATTGTTAGTCGCACATAATAATATCCAACAAGAAAAAACCTCGACTCAAAATGGTGAGCACGAAGGAATGGTATGACATATTGAGCAAGATTAGAAGTAACAGAATGCATGTTGAGGGCCAAAATTCTGCACCGCCTTTCACAAGCATATTATTTCAGTTTAGACAAGTATATGAACACTTACAAAAAGGAAAGTTAACGACCAAGAATGCTCTTTCCCTTCTTCCTATAAACTTCAAATATACACGAGATAGAGTTCTGCTCTCTTTTTTCCCAAGTTTTTACAGTTCACTTATAAAAAAGTTAAATCTATAACATTAAGTACATTTGGTATATACTATGTTACCCGAATCTTAGTGCTATATTATAGTATCCGTGTTGAACACTCGGTATTTGGAATTGGACATGAGTCGCACTCATACATCATTTTGGGCCAAAAACGTGTAGAAATTTTAAAAGACTTCGGAGTCAGACTAGGGGCGGACGCAGCATACGACCACGGGTGGCCGTGCCCCCCCCCCCCCCCCCCCGAGATTCTGATTCTGAGCACGAGCTGATATATATACTAAACTAATATTTATAGCTTTAATATAACTTGATCCATGTTCTCTTTCTTTTTTTAATTCCTTTGAACAGCCTAAAAATAATTTAAGCTCACAAACTTTATAGCCATTACCCCAAAATTATTACATTTATAATAGATTATTATATTCTACTATAGATAATTTTCGTAAAAAAAAAGAGTGACAAATTTAATTTTAATATATTATAATAATCTATATTTTGATATATTATGAATTATATAATTTATTTTGGCCCCCCTTGAAAGACGGTTGTGCGTCCGCCCCTAAGTCAGGCATGATTCCATGTCAAGCACTGTACATGTACCTTACATGATAGCATACAGTACAAAAAGTTTCAAAAATAGTTAATACCATATGGTATCAGTACTTTCCATGTCATATAGTATTAATAATTAAACTCTCGAATTTTATGAATAGATACAAGTTCCTATTTCAAGTAGTACGAATGAGACATCTTTTACTAAAGTCTCCAATTAAATTTCGCAAGTTGATCTTTTGTTCTAATAGACAGCAAGTAATATTTATGTACTAAAATTCTTTCATGAGTTGTCTAAATTGTAAATCCCTTATATATATAATTTTATTTTAGTATTTTATATTTATGTTTATGAGAAATATATATTTAAAATAAAAATAAAATTTGGAGACTCTTTTTTTAAAATAACAAATTATATAACATCAAATATTACAAAATATAAATTAGTTTTACTTTATAAAAAATAAAAAGTTGAAAAATGAATGATATTAATATTTTTAGTGATATATTGTAACATCTATCGCATTTACTCAAAGTAATAAAACGTATTGCTTGGGTGTAAGATATTTATTATTGTTTCTCAAAAAAATTATATTATTATAAATTACTAGCATTATACATTGATATAATATAAATAAATTTTAAATAAAAATTAACATATGTGAGATTTAAATTATGCTTAACAAATATAAAATAATATAATATGATTAAGTCATACATATAAATCATCATCATCATCATTCCGGTTCGAAAATATAACTCATCTTAGGTTGCAGTTACTTTTATTTATTTATTTTAATTCAATTCAGTTTATATTATTTAAGGAATTGAAGTTAAGAAAGTATACAATGTTATCATTATTTTTAAAATTATGTAATACTAAACACCTATATAAACTTACAAATGAGGGGTACTTCGTTATTTTAGTTTTTGGAACTTAATAAGTTACAAAATACCAAACAACTAACTGACTAGATAATAACCAACAACAAACGGATAATAACTTACAAATAAGAAAAATATAACCTCTGCCTTTTAAGTTAAGCCAAAATGCGCCATAAGAAGTGCACAGTAAACATGTCCCACAATCCATGAACAATGTATGGTGTTCTTTCAAAACACCGGTTATTGAATATCATCTAATGTGTGGATTTTACACTAATTTTGTCTGCATGAAGGCTGTCTAGAAAAATTTTAAACTATGAAGTCACACTATAATGCTATCACATAAGTTTGAATTACTTTCCAATTCAGGTGTGTGTGAGGTTTCATTCTAGATTCACCCTATAATATCATTTTTCTTCATACAAAAGTAATCAAGAAACTTCAGGATGTACTTAACTTCTAACTTACCATTTACGCCATTATGACATCTCCACAAAGGACTTCAGAACAGATGGTCGCATGACTCAATATATATAAATAAGTATCAATGAGCACGAGGAATGTTAATGTATCCTCACCTCCCTACCAATTATTGCAATTGAAGGTACAGTCAGTAGCCACGGGAACTGTCCAAAGATAGCAACTTCTGGCGGTCTTGTACACAACAAGACCAAGGTAGCAGCAACCATAAGCTGCATTCAACAAACACTTAAATAAATTTAATATCCACGCAGTTTAATTAAAATCTGCAATGTCTAAACAAGTTATAATCATGTACTAACATTTTTAAGTTACAACTTTTAACACAAAGCAAAACAAACCTTATCAGCTACAGGATCTAAAAATGCACCAAATGCGCTTCCTAGCTTCATCTGAACAACAGCTGTAAGTGTAACTAAGGTTTCTAATCGAAAATGAAATAGGAAAAAAACATCAAAAGTTTTTTAAGATAACGGCTTTACAAACCCTTCGAGCAAGGTACCCGTCAAGCCAATCTGTGATTGCTGCTGCAATGAAGATACCTGTAGTAGCAGTTGTTCCCCACCAACTATTCATATAAAAAGCTATTTAAAAAATAAAGGGGGTCAGTCTCGCCCACATAACTAACAGAAATACGTAGCCATTACACTGAGAATAAGCAACAAAGGTTTAAATATCATCCGAATCATAATGCACTAGGCCATGAAATGAATCAATAAAAGAAACCTCTTTAAAAATGCCTTGTATGAGCTACCCAAGAAGAATTATTGGGCATTTAACAAAAGTCAAACAGTCCTTTACACAAAATTAGGTACATAACCTAGCTTGCACAACTATTAGGCTAACTCCCATTTAAATCCCAGGATGTACGAAAAATCCTCTCATTTTTCTTTGTAAACAGTTGTCTGTCTTCCCGACGCACAAGAAAAATTGTTATCTTGGACTGGTAGTCATGGTGTTGCAGAAGTATCCATTGTTCAAGGCTCGAACAGATAGATATTACAATCAAAGTCTACTTGGCCTTTAAGAGGAGAAAAATCATTAAAGTTACAAGTCGTTCAGATCATTCACATCATCTACAATATGTAGTGTCTTGATCACCATAACAATATTCATTACTGAGTAGTAATTGCACTCGCAGTTGAAGTTTTAAACTTTAAAGTATACCAAAAATCACTAACAATTACGGAACACAATATCACACAACTCATATCCCCCTTCCATGTCGATGTAAGGGATGATCAATCACCCCGATATAAATTAAACTAAATTATTATATTACTTAGCAAACAAACTCAATTAGTACTTCATGATCCTCGAACCGCAAACATAATATCATCACACAACAACAAAAACAAACAATTCACACAAAACTCCAAAACACGAAAAACAAACAAAAAACGCAAACATACTGCAAATTAGAACCGGAACAGACACCACACGAGCAATAGTCAAAACAGTAGGCAAAGTCAGCAGCTTCGTCGACTGATGCTTCGACACCGCCTGCTTCGACACCTCCACCGCACCATTCAAAAGCACATTTGACGCCGCCGTACAATCATTCGCTTCAACAACACTCATATCAGCACTCGAATCAACTTCTCCTCTTTTACAACACGATTTCAACCTACAAAACCCTGACTTTACGGCCTTATCGTGCGCCGAAAGAGCGGCGCGAGGATCGCGAGGCTTTATAGTGATCGCCGTCGCCGTTGCCGTCTCCGCCGTGGTGCGGCGGAGAAAATGGTGGCGAATAGAAGGAATTAGGGTTTGGAAGGAGGGGAGTTTGAGAAGGGGTGGCATTGTGGAGGGAAGATATAACGGAGAAGAAGTGTGCTTGTGGGCCTTGGATATTTACGATATTTACTGTAAGTATCTTGTAAAGTATATTCCAACCAACCATCATGCTTTTTCTACATTTTTCATTTTTTCCCTTTTCATAATTTTACATACAACCATATAATTATATACAGTAATAAATAACTTTTATTAAATAAATAATAATGTATATTTTTTTTGAATTTTTATTAAAAAATCAGGTTTTTTCAAAAAATTTAAAGAACCCTAATTTTATTTGAGATTTATCGGAGTTTAATTCAAATTTTTACCAGTTTTAAATTTTTAATTTAAAATTATATTTAAATTTCAAACCGTAACAAATTTTTATAAAAGATAATAAATTCAATTAAAATGGTTAACCGGAATAAATTGATATTTTCAAAAAAATTAAACATCTATACTCACTTATAAACACATAGATTTATACATAAATTCAAAACACAATTTAATTTAATATATAACTAATTATATATGAAAAAATGTTCATGAAATTGATCTGAAAAATTTATGTGAGATTAAGGTGACTTTATATATTAAAACACGAGGTTATATTAGAAAAATTAAAATCAGACAGGTAATTATAAATGTACTTCTATAGTTTTATATTAATTTTTTTATAACTTCTTACTTCATGAATATAATATTCATTATATATTTAATAAATTATGAGTACTTTTTAATAAACAATGTTTTCTATGATGGATCAAAATATTTATTCAAAAATTATATAATTTTTCCTTTATGTTTATTTAAATTTAAAATAATATTAATATGAGATGCAATCTAATAAATTATTCATAACAATACTAATAGATATTATTTTATAAATTTATATTTTTTTTCTCACACAAAGTAAAAAAATTAATTAAGAAGGGTGAGAAGGGTTTTTTTAGTATGGAGATTTTTGATGAATTTGACTGATTTTTATTGATTTCATTCTCATTAATAATAATGACGCGTACGTACAAAAATTTCCGTAAATCGCGTGCAAACAAGACCCAACTAAGAAAAAAGGGAAAAAATAACGAAACGGAGTTATAACAATCCGACACGGCAGATACGAAGAAAGTCTAATAAAATTTGTAACAAATAAGTCCGAATATGAAGGCCAAATCAGCAGCTAAATCTCAACTCATCCACACTCCTCTCATCAATCTCCAAATCACCAGGTATATATACACAATTCTGTGTCTATCTATATTTTTAAATTCTACTCAGCTTCCATTTTTTTAATTAAATGTTTCTATAATTTGATTTATTTATAGTTTTGCAATTAAATCATCATCGCTATTGATTATCTGATTCATTATTTTGTTGTTATCAATATTTAAATACAAATCTAAATTTAGGTTTAAAATATGTTTAGTGAATAGTGATACAGTTGTACAGTAGGATTAGTTTTTGATTTGTACGGAAACATGTGATATGAGGTCTCTAGATTGGAATTTTCGGGTTTATTGTCAAGTATGTTGTTGTCGAATTTGAGTCCGAAAGTGTTGGATGCTGATGGCAGGTACATTTTGTTGCATCTCGATTTTGTTCGAGAAATTACCGTGTTTAAGTGGTTTTTATTTCTGGATGGTAGTTTTTTGAAATGGATTTTTAGGTTTGAGTTTTAGAAAATCTAAGGGCTCGAGAATGAAGGATGAATTACTTTTAATGCGATGATAGTTGTTTTGGATTCGGTTATTTATTGAGATATGTATTGACAGGGATGCTTATGGATTTGCTGTCAGGCCTCAACACGTCCACAGATACCGCGAGTATGCTAATATCTACAAGGTTAATATGTCTACTTGGTTATTGTATGAGTGAAATGCTGAATGTGATGGTGATGGTACATTTTTATGCATGTATAAATTATTTTGTTATAAAATATTCTTACTGGTTCAAGATTCAAACCTTATATTTTTGCGATACGTACTTTGTTGCAATTGATTAAAACTTGAATGAAATATTGTAAATCATTTTTCTTTTTTAAATTCTATTTATTTTAGGAAGAAGAAATGGAAAGATCGGTTAGGTGGAAAGACTTTCTGGAACGGCAAGCAGGGTGTGCCGAGTTGCCTGTAAAAGGGGTATCCATGGAGGAAAATCGTACGGAATTACATCCTGAGGCAAATGAGGTGGAGGGTGATGCTAGTTTAGAGAATGGTATTGCAGGGGTCTATTCAGATAGCAAGAAGTCCGATGATGTTTGTTTGACTGAAAATGTAATGGAAAATGATGAAGCGCCACCAAATGAGCTAGATAAAACTCGTGAGAACATCACATGGACTAAGATCAGACCGTCTCTCTGCATTATAGAAGATATGATGAGTAGTCGTGTGAAGAAGACCAATAACAAGATTTTGAAAGATGAGGGAACTATAAAACATCTATCGGTTGAAGATTCTAGACCTACTAAAGGAGGACTCATAGAAGACTCCGAGGAGGAGTTTGATGATGTTGACAAATCTGATTCATCTCGCAATGTACCCTCGAGTATTAGTGTTAGTGCCCTTGATAATGATCCTGCTGGTGAAGTACCCTACTCCGGATCTTTTATTGCAGGGAATGAAGAACTGGAGTGTCTTGTTCAAGGGGGAGTTCCAATGGCCCTGAGGGGAGAGGTTGGTTTGTAAAATCTTGCCTCCCTTATTTTGGAACTCATCTGTTGGAATTTTCTTTGATATACGCTTTGAACATTCAATTGCAGCTTTGGCAAGCTTTTGTGGGAGCGCGAACTCGTAGAGTGGAGAAATATTATCAAAATTTGCTAGCTCCAGATGATGATGGTATTGCTGAGCATCGAAATTCAGAATTAGACAACAATCCTCTGGGGTCCTTGGCAGAAGAGTCCATCGGCATACCTGAGAAATGGAAAGTGCAAATCGAGAAGGTTATACATACAGGATGATCAAAACCTCATATGTAGTGACTTCAGCTTTTAGGTGCAAACATCACTTTTACTTGGAACCATAGTTCAATGTGATTGGTATTACATGCAGGATTTGCCTCGAACTTTCCCAGGTCATCCTGCTCTGGACGAGGACGGTAGAAATGCTCTGAGGCGTCTACTTACGGCATATGCTCGGCATAATCCATCTGTTGGGTACTGCCAGGTATCAAGACTGAACACGGTGAAATTTGTAAATGTTGTTGTTTTATGAGTTTCATATATGCACAATTTATATGTCAAAACTTTGGCTTTCTGCTAATTGTAAATTTATTGTACATCAATTTTTTTAGATATTTTTTTTTAAGGTTTACTTTGCAAATGCACAAAAGTTTATGGGTGGCTTTCTCTTTTCTGTCTCCTGTTTATTTTCATATTTAATTCAAGCTATATATATATATATATATATATATTTTATCCATATGCTCCTGCTATAGACAACTCATTGTTTCTTTCCATACTGATCTAGTGATTTTGCCCTGGTGTCAATATCTTGTTCAGGCCATGAATTTTTTTGCAGGATTATTACTGCTTTTGATGCCGGAGGAAAATGCATTCTGGTAGGTTTCAATCTTGACTGTTTCTGGTTAACTATCATTGGATGGATTCTGGATTGAAATTATATGTGTGTGTGTGTGTGTTTTGCCATCTTCACGAAACCAGCAAAGACATTTTTTACATGATGTTATCGATGCAATGTTTATACGTATAATTACTTTTACCATGTTATGTATATGGACAGCTCACTGTATTATATGTATTCTTAAGTTTTATATGCTGTCAGGACTTTGATGGGCATCCTTGATGACTACTTTGAAGGCTATTATACAGAAGAAATGACAGAATCTCAGGTTGAAATTACCTGCTAATTGGTTTGCAAATCTGATAATCAAATCTGGGTTTCCTTTTCTTCATTTCATGTTTTAAGTTGTATTTCTAGTAAGACTGTTGAGAGGGAAGATTATAACATGTGACATTGTCTTTTTCGTTTTTATAGGTTGACCAGTATGTTTTTGAGGAGTTGGTGCAAGAGAGATTTCCAAAATTAGGTTTTCATCTATCATAATTTAGCGTAGTTACTGCATGCTCTGATTGTATGTAAACTTTGGGTTCCTTACTGAATTTAAATCTTTTGCAGTCAATCATCTAGATTACCTTGAAGTGCCGGTAGCATCGGTCACTGGGCCATGGTTTCTCTCAATATTTATGAATATGATGCCATGGGAAAGTGGTCAGGTTCTATGTCTAAATTATTAAGACCTTGATTTTATGACGGGCATGCAAATATTAATATATTGTATGGTTCATTTGATTACATGACAAGATTTGAATCAGCAGTCTACTGTACTCTGTTATCTGATGGGTGCTCCTTTAAATTCAGTTCTCAGAGTTTGGGATGTGCTTTTATTCGAGGGGAATCGTGTAATGCTATTTCGAACAGCACTTGCTTTGATGGAGTTATATGGTACTGGTGAATAAAATTAGTTCTATTGAGTTTTGATTTTTTTTTTTTAAGAATCACAGATGTGCATGCTGTTTTTCACTCTCTTAGTTATCTCGTTGTGAGCTTAATCATGATCATCTTCGTTTAGGACCTGCATTAGTTACAACCAAGGATGCTGGAGATGCAGTTACTCTGCTGCAATCACTCACTGGTTCGACATTTGATAGCAGTCAGCTTGTCTTGACAGCTTGTATGGGTTATCCAAATGTAAATGAATCCAGATTACAAGAACTAAGAAATAAGCATCGACCAGCTGTAAGGGCTGCTGCCGAGGAAAGATCAAATGGGCTTCGAGCTTTGAGGGGTTCTTCCAATTCAGATAACTTGGCCATCAGCAGTACTGAGGATGCAAAGCATAATTCTGTTCCAGATCTTCAAGAACAGGTATCTTAATGTTTTATTGTTTTTCTACACTGTTCCCGTACAGTCGATATATTCACATATATTTATATAGGCAAATTGGGGTGTGTTGGTCTCAGCCTATTAGTTATTTAAAAACTCCGACAAACAGCCCCTTGAACTGATGATCTATCAGTTCACTGGTCCTTTCTTAACATAATTTGGTGGTATGTATAAAACTTGTTTATTTAAAGGAGAGGAAAGAATAAGTTGCTCCAAACATATTATGAATTTTGCTTGATGAGACAGCTTAACTCTATCTTGATTTCAAACTACTCTAGGTTGTTGCAAATTTGTCTATGTTGGTGATGTTAGAACTTAGTACCAAAATTGTATTAATATGAGTGGTTTTAGAACTTATAAACCAAACTACATTAATTAATATCCTGGCTACAAATTTTTAGCTAGCTATGACTGGTTTTCACAGCACACATTATGGAGAGAAGGTGCAGTGCATACTTTAAGGTTATAGGTGTTGGACATCTTATTTAAGCATCAGTAAAGTTCCAGAAACGTTAGGAAACCCCTTATATCCTTTTTCTCTTTTCCCACACTGGAAATTTCAGTTCTTAGAGCTAAAGGCATATAAAGTCTGGGAACAAATTTTGTTAAAAATTTAAGAATACGGGCGGGAGATTTATGTAGATTGCTGTAATTCCTTCAAAATCAGTGAATTATGCATACTTGGCTAAAGTAGATTTGTGTTCTAGCTCAGAAGGGATGCTATAATGTACAAAACATTTTATATGAGTGGTCGCTTGACCTACGGAAAATTATTACGAATGACCATCATTAGGTATATTAAATAATAACCTGATTTTAGATCTTGATTTCATTTAGTTTCAGTTGATGCAAAAATGAGCGAACTATAGAAAATCTAGATTTGGTTTAGTTTATATACAGCAACACATCAACATTAGAATTCATTCTAGTTCTCTGCTTTAGTTCCACATTATCTTTTTTATTAGTTTTCTGCAATTACGTAAATTTTTTTAATTGTGAATGCAGGTGGTGTGGCTGAAGGTTGAATTATGCAAGTCACTGGAGGAGAAACGTGCTGCTGTACTAAGGTTGATACGTTAATTTTAGTGTGTGGTTTCAAGTGCTTAGACCATCTCTAATCCATTACACCAAAATGGTGCAACTTTTGCACTATTTTGGTGTAAAAGTTACACTATACATCAAACCAACTCCAACCCATATTGCATTAAAAGGAATCTTTTGTATATACGAAGACATATTCTTCTAACTTTTTGAAAAGCAGTTGTTTTGTTAGGATATAAAAGGATATAAATGGTATAGAGAAGGAATAATTGTTGATAAATATAAGGGTATTCAAGGCATTTTAAAAGACACCAAATTTGGTGTAAAATTTGCACCAAATAAAATATTAACACTATTCATTTGGTGTGAACTTTACACTATTATACTGTTGCATTGGAGTTGCTCTTAGATTACTTTTCCAAAAAAGGAGGGCTTATGTTAAAAACCCCATGGTGTGTTTAAGACTAATCCAAATACAATGTTTCAAAGTGTTTAGGTTTCTCTCTGTAGTGTATGGCCTTTAGTTAATTCACCCAAGTCTATCAATTTTTTTTCTTTTATGATTCCTATTTCTTTTAGATTTTTCCAGCATTATTTAGTAACATCATCACGTTGCCAATTTAAGCTAACATCACTATTTTGGAATGGATTAGCATATTGTATGGAACTATACGATTACATGGTTTGTTTGGTGTATACGCTTTTTTACAGAAATGTTACTAGTACCAGAAGCATTAGATTGTGGGGGATGGGAAAGATATGAGTGTTTTTCATGCTTTAATTCAAACTTTTATAGGTATAAACTAAAGAAAAGCTGTAGGTGATGTTTTCAAGACATTCTGTTACCAAAGATCCTACAGCATGGATGTCAACTGTCAAGAGAAAGATATATACATGCAGCAAATTAGCATAACTTTAAGTAGTGTACTGCTACACAAAATACAATTCTGAAACATATTAGTATAGGACAATGACAAGAGTCTTTTTAGATGACAGTCCATATTAAAAATATAAAAATGCCACATTTATTCAAATTTTTAGCTTTCCTTTTAGTATGTCTATGTCTTGGTTCTACAATTATAGCGTGGCAGCTTATGCTTTCATAAAATGTAGGTAATTTTGCAATTTTATTCTCTCAGCTATGCACAATAGATCATTAAATTTATTACTTGGTATAGAGTAAAGACTTCCATTTACATATCTGCTTATCTATGACTTTTCCCCTTGCCAGAGCTGAGGAGTTGGAAACAGCACTGATGGAGATGGTGAAGCAGGATAATCGACGACAACTCAGTGCAAAGGTGATCAAAACTTCTTGTAGAACGTTCTTCTAGTAATCCTTTTGTGATGAAATTAGGATATCCCTTTGAAATACTTTCACCAGTCATATGCCAACATTGAGTATTAAAAGTACTGTGTGCCCTTCAAATTAAAGCTATCCCTATAATCTTTTGCCTCATCAATTTGTACACTGCAAGCCATGAACTGCTTCTTAGAATGTCATTCTTCATTTTAGAGTTTTTGATATATAGTGTGCTATAAATTGATTTGCATCATAGATCTACGCCTTTCTTTCTTCGTTGAAACAGTTGAATTTATTGTTTCTTATTTGCAAGAATAGCATGAATCTTGGGCAAGTTTGTACTTTGACATAATGCATGTTCCCTCGAAGGCTGGAAACAGTTTGATGAGTACTAAAGGTTACTGTCAAATGATTGCTGTGTAATATTATTAATCAAAATGATCATATTATTTCTCTACCTTTTCAGGTTGAACAATTAGAAAGAGATATTATTGAGCTTCATGGGACCCTCTCTAATAAGCAGGAACAAGAGAGTGCGATGCTTCAGGTTTTATTTTGCTTCTTCAAGGTCTCTTTGCCTGAATTTGGTATTTTCCCAGACTAAAGTATGTGGTATTCTTTTGCTTTGCAGGTCCTGATGAGAGTAGAGCAAGATCAAAGGGTAACAGAAGACGCTCGTAGATTTGCTGAACAGGATGCAGCAGCACAAAGATATGCTGCTCAAATGCTTCAGGTATTGAATATTAATAAATATCTGGTTGTTGATTCTGGATTGATTTGTAGTACAAGTTTTCTATATGTGTGACAGGAGGGAGAGAGGGTGGGGGTAGGGATGCAGATTCAGCCACCCATCATTAGCCAAGACAATGGTACACATGATTGACTAGTGATTCAAATTATTCTCTCTCTGCATTAGTGGAAGCATCAATTAAAAATTACCTTTAGGATTATTAAACTTAAAAGTTATACAATTTTTTGCTGTCAACCATTCTTCCTCCAACCACCCCCACCGAATTATGTTCGTCCTGCGCAGGGGGGGGGGGTTTATGTGCGCGAACTCTCGCTTAATCATGACTGGGTGCTTTTCTGCGTAGATCATACTTTCTAGTATTAACAATCATTATGAGAAATACTTCCAACCTCACTAATTCATCTTCTAATTGTGGTGCAAGCTGTTGGTGACATAGGCCTTAACTTTCTTCTCATATCATCACCCTGTTAATCATTCTTCTTTTTCTCTCGTCCTTGCACCACAAATAATGTATATGGATGGACTATGCCTGCAAAATATGCTTTGGTCAATAAACGAGGTTGCACGCTAGTCGTTGCACTTGAAATGTTACTATTCTAGTCAGCATTTGCAGCTCTAGGATCAGAGGTTTTTTACGTCTAAGCTCTGCAAAAATATGTTCATCTTCATCTTCATCTTCATCTTCATCTTCTTCCACTGTCATGTGGACTTGCATAATATGGTATTCCATGAACTTACTCAATATAATTGGTTTTTGTTGCCACTTGTTGTCGTATTTTTTGATCTCCTACTTAACATCTGCTAAAACTTTTAAGGCAACCTATCGCATTTCTCTTCCCCATTTTTTCCCCGGAGTAGTGATCATTACGTAATCACTAACGCATTGAACTTATACTCCCACACTAAAAAATGTAACTACTAGAAGAAAAAATCTACCCCAAGTTTAAAAGATAAAACGAATGTAATTATCATCATATACTAGCTAGAGATGCTTATGTAACAATTTAGCTGAAAAACAAGGAAGATGTATAGGTAACAGGAAACTGAAAATTAAACCGTATATAATCGTTTAAGCCCCCTTTTAAGATATATATACATATATCAATAGACATGTTCACTATGAAGAGCACTGACATTACGGAGGGTATGCTATATTTAAATAATTAGAGGATAATCACTAAGTGTCTAGCCTCTAGTTAAAGTTGGCAGATTGAATATTTTATAGGCGTCTCTTTCTTGTATGTTACTCTTTCCTTCTCATTATAATTATTATTGGGTGAAGTTTCCACTGAAATAAGGTGTCAAATTTGATGTTTAAAAAGGTAAATTAATCTTGTGTTGTTTATATCCCTTTCTGATAAGGTATACTATCCTTATGAATTATATCTTTTTTGAATAAAGCTTGTTGCGGGGACTGGCTAATTATGGTTATCACTCATGGATAGTACATTTGCTGAATTAGTGTAAAAGTATATCATGTCGAAATATTGGGAAAACTTGTTTCTAGAAGATAATCATATGCATTCATAGGTTCATATATTCGCATTTATTATAAGTACTATGTATCTATCCAGGCTTATTATCTAGAATATTCTACACCTACTATATAATATACCCTGCATATTGTAGCAAATCAGATTTGAGAATTCAGAATATATTTTAAGTAATTTCCCTGTTCCCTCCTGTGACAAACAGCAGTGTGTGTGTTTTTTCTGAGCATAATTCTGCCTAGTTTGTTAAGTCTGATCCTGGGCGTGCAGTTAGTGTTTCTAGCTGCAGTTTAGAGAGTGTACATAATTCTCTCAACTTATCAGTTCCTCATAATTTTGATAATCCGGACTATATTATTAATTGGCAAAGAGCTTACAGGATATACCTATATAATGCTAGGTTATCCACGTTTAAATACATGCTTGTCTAGACCTCTTTGTTTGTTAGTTTATGTCTGACATCTTACTACATAATTTTAAATTTTTGTCCAGATTACAGCTTCTTGTTGTTTCACTATATCAATATGCGATTACTGATTAAATAATTCTTTTGCAGGAAAAATATGAAGCAGCTACTGCTTCCCTAGCAGAGATGAATAGTAGGGTCGTTATGGCTGAATCAATGTTAGAAGCTACCTTGCAGTATCAGTCCAAACAAAACAAGCCAAGACCTTCCCAAAGGTATTTCCTCTGTTGTGCTCATATTAGATTCTGATATTTGATTGTCAAGATTACTTAAATGCCATGTGTTCGTATTTCTTCTCCATAGTTGTTTTCTTTACTTTTTCTAACATATTATGTTGGTACTTCGGTGCTTACAAAATCAAGGAAATGGTGTTTTATCATTTTTTTTAATGGAAGTGAGTCTTTATTGTGTGTCTTGTTATTTGTAGTTCAGTATTGTGATTCTTTAAATATTCTAGCAGTAAAACATGATGATTATATCAAAATTGTACCTTGTTCTCTAATATAATTCAAAAGCATTTGAGATAACATTTGTACCTTATTCTTTATTTTATACTTGATTAATAGTGGTTCCATGTATTAAAATTGAGTTTATATGCTAGATCCATTCAACAAGATTCGTCTGCAGTTCAAAGCATTCAAGCGCCTCTACAAGATTTTACAGGAAGGAAACTTGGTTTGTTATCTAGACCATTTGGAATTGGCTGGCGTGATAAGCATAAGGTTAGTCCATGTATCCATCTTACAAGGATCATTTATGTTTCAAGTTGTTGCTGAATGCTGACGTAATAGAAAGAATTATCAGTTGAGGCAATGATTAAGGTCCTCCTGATGCAGAATCATCAGTTGCAGAATAGGTGATCATTTTCTCCTAAATTGGCAAAAATAGAATAATAACTTTTTAAGTTGATGTTATAATCTAGTCAGGCAGACTTTTCAAACCATCTGTGACATACAAGTTAATTAAGAAGGTAAAAAAAACAAATTTTCTGTGCACTAGGTTTAGTATCAGAATTTGGGGAAGTAAATTTATATCGACTTTCTAGAAGCCTAGTTTTGCTTTATCAAGTGTTGATTGATGGATCAATTACAGTAATGAAAATCGTAATAATAAAGTTGCATTGATGTACTATGCTTGGAATAGAATTTTGGAATAAATGTTGTTTTGATTCCCAAAGTTCTCATCTTGTAATTAGTGTAGTCAGTTTCTCTGCAATGTCCTCACTTGGACCATTTTTATGTTGTAAATATTGATTTAAGTATAACGAATTAAAAAGTAGGTGAACTAGCAATGACATATTTGAATTTACGAATTAAAGTAGGTGAACTAGCAATGACATATTTAAACTTGCTAATGCTGAGATGTCATTTCAACTGTGTATAGCAATGTGTTACGAGTTTACCTCGCATGAACCAAAGACTGCACAAGTTTGTTCTACGTTTTTAACTGCTATTGATGTGTTACAAATTAATCTGTTCCATCAACATGCTGAAATTATATATTGAATGCAACAGGGCAAGTCCGCCAATAATAGTGCCGAACCAAATGAACCGAACGAGCACATGTCTACTCCCGAGAGACAGAGTCCAAGTACACACATAAGGGACAAACAAGCCCACCAGGTTCAGGAGACAAAATAAGCCATCAACTACAAGTCTGTTCTGCAATATACTCAGAAAACGTTTTCACATTTATTTTTGTTCTTCCAACCTACATAGAATTAGTTTTGATTTCAGTTTGTTAATCATTTTCCTATATAGTTCACTAAATGAAATCGCGAGTCATTTTCCCCACATATAGTCATGTTTTTTGGTTAAGCTGTGATAATTTTAGGTCAGTGTAAAGCCAGCATTTTACAAAATTGTATGATCAATATCTTAAACAGTTATAGCTTGTATTGCTGGAAAATGTAACTCTGTGATTGGTAGTTTAACTTTGAGCCTCCCTTTCGGGGAAAGATCTATCCTATTCTTTACCTGAAATTATATACCCTATAATCTATACAATGGTGGATGTTTATAGGTAGAGTTGCATTTTTATTCTTGCCCCCTCTAAATCTCTTTTTAGTTGACTATATATTGAGCCTGTTTGTCATTGTTTTTCTGGCTCACTAAACATCTTTCTTCATGTTTTGGTAAAAAAATTGTAAATGCGTTCTTATAAACGGGAAAAGTTGTATTCTGATACCTTAACTTGTAGATTTATACGTTTATTTATTTGGGAAGTTAAAATTGCTAGGAAATAATATTTAACATAGTTATTTGGTTGTGAAAAATATGGGAAGTAAAAATTACTCTGAAAATTTAGATATCCCATAACTTACCTAGGTCCCTTGATTATTTAATTTTCCTACATCAATTATTCACAAAATTATGCACAAAGTCAACAAATGCAGGTTATATATCTAATAAAAACTACCATTTTTAAAAGATCATATGATAAATAAAAAATCATATTCCTTCCGTTCCAAATTAACTGTTTTGTTTGAATTTTTTGTGGACAATTGGACTCAACTTTGATTGAAAATTAAAAATTATTCTTTTTATAATTTTAAAAAACTGAAAAATACATTTGAAAATAAATTAGATATATTTTTCAATTATATATTTTATAATTTTTTTCATTATATACTGTATATAATTTTCAGTCAAACTTGAGTTAATTTGACCATAGAAAAGACAAACAAGACAGTTAATTTGGGACGGGGGAGTTCTAAACAACACACAGGGAGTTGATATCTAGGAATTACAAAATCCGCCATATTAAACAAATAAAATTATGCTATTTTCTAGGAATTTAATATTAATGAGAAATACTATTTATTATAGGAAGTTAATTACTACTCCCTCAGTCTCACCTATTTATTTATGTTTTGGAGAGAATGTCCGGCACGTATTTTAAGGTGCATATAAAATATAATTTCATAACTTATTTAAAAAAAATTCTGAATAAAAATTTAAACATTCAATTTTTGTTCAAAAACAAAAAATTGTAAAAATAAGTTACAGAACTATATTTTATATGCATATTAAAATGCGTGACGGACACTCTCTCCGAAACGTAAACAAATGGGTGGGACGGGGGAGTATATTTTACCAAACGACCTCTAAAATTATGATTTACTTTTACCAAAATAAGTTTAAGACTCAAATCTAAACAACAACATATTAAAATTTAATATTTATATAATTAATTATAAGAATATTAATAAAGATTTATAATTCAAATCATAAATAATATATTATAATTTAATATTCATAAAACTCTGTTAGTTATTAAAATATAAATAAAAATAAAGTACTATGATTTAAATAAATATAATACTCCTCCCGTTTCTAATTAATTACTTGTTAATTTTGATTTTTTTTTATCAAATTAATTAATTATTGATTAAAAAAATATTTTATAATTTAAAAAGATTAAATAAATTCAAATAACATAAAATTTTATTTTATTATCAATTATATTTTATTTTTAAAATATATTAAAAAAATAATTAATTTGAACGCTCAAAAAATAAAATGCGGAAAGAGGGAGTATTAAACATTGAGGACGTTAGTTAATAGTTGAAAATCCTGTTATTTCGTTGCCCCTATAAACCCTAACTCACCACTCTCAGAGCTCAAAAATGGAGCGAACTTTGAATCTTCTAGACCAGGCCATGGCCGAAACGACGAAGAAGAGAGTCGTTTTAATCGAAGATTGCGTCGAGACCAGCGGCGCTTTTGTACTTCATCATCTCATCAAACGCTTTCTCTCTCAATCATCCACGTGTCTCCTCATTTTCGTTGCTTTTGCTCACCCTTTCTCTCACTACGACCGCATTCTCCGTAAATTGGTACACATAAACCGCTATATATTACTATTACTTTATTCGAAACCCGAGAATTTTATTAATTTATCGAGATTATTAATTTTATCGATGTTTAGAATACACTCTCTCTGTTATGGTGAAATGTAGATATAATACATACATTACTTGTGTCTGTGTGTTTAATTTATGTGTGAATATTAATATGTCTTTTTTCTGTTTTGTATTGTTATTTATGTCCGTAGAAAGGCCTTGGGGATTGCTAGGCACTATTTGTGTTCTTTTGCATCCCTTAAAAAGATCAAATTTAACTAATAATTAACTTGTAATAGTATGATTTTTAGGAAGAGTGAGGTAATGCAGGTGTTTGAATAAAATTTGTAAGATTCGGAAGTTAGTTGAAATTCTAATGAAAAGAGAACTATTTGATGTTAATGTCCACAAATCGTGATTTTTAACTGACATAGTAGATAAGTGTACAACTCTGTATAAGAATATATTCTATAACAAAGAGTTTTGTTTTCACAGTTACACAAGTTACACAAGTAGAGGGGGGTTGAATACTTGTGTGCTCTTTTTGCCTGATTAAAATCAACTCAAGATAAATTAAAGTTTTGAATTAAGAACAAAGAACAAACACAAAGATATGAGTGAATATTGTTTGTATTATTAATGTATGAATACAAACTCTCCTAGGATGTACACAAACCCTGACAGCTTCTCTGTGTTTCTCACAACAATTCTCTCTATCTCTATGATCACACAAACTTCGACAAATAAATTAGGTTATATAGAGTGTTTATATGGAGAGTTGCCTATCAACTAGTAACAGAAAAACAAATTACAATGGGAATATAATTCCTAATTATTAGCTAATAGTTTCCTTCTGTAATTCTCCTTCCTTCTCATAGCATATTTGCAATATATTTGCCTTTATCTTCGAAGACTTTTCATTATTGTGATCACCTTCCAAATTCAGCTTCAGCTTTATAGACTCTGAAAACCTTTACACTCTGATGATCTTCAGTCTCTGACTATATAGTCTGTAGACTCTGATCTACTCCTAGACTATGATGTTCATCCAGACTCTGATTTTATTTCTTCAAAAAATCTTCCAATCTTCCAAGTACAAATGACATTAATACCTATACAGAGTATTTTGTACATCATCAAATAAATATATTCCTAACAAGTTTAGATATTGTGAATGTCTTGGATCGAGCTCGAAAGTATGCGATGAAAATATTACATTTCATGTGGCGTTTTCGTTTTGTGGTTTTCTTTTTCATTCTTATTGTAATCACTATTATGAGAGACACAGACTCTGCGCTGAATATACACAACCATTTTCACTTTATAAACATGTATTTAGAAGATACTAATTATGGCACCTGGAGCTGAAATATTAGAGGCAAAGGATGCAAATTATGTAGGATTTCTACATTGATGGGAGTATTCCATTAAATTGAAAATCAAATTGTATTCATCATGTGTCGAGTTCCTATGGTAAAAACTGTTAAATAAGTTGTTATGTCAATTTCAGCATGCTTCATAAAAATCGTATGAACCCAGTGCATGAAAATTCTGGGTGTGTATGCTGAAATTGAGATATTTATATTTATAAAGTTCTAGATAAGATATTTATATTGGTAATTGCTGTTATGCCAGGGTTGCAACCTAGTTATGCAAAAAGACAACAAAAGGTTATTATTCTTGGATATGCTAATGCCACAGCGCTCAGGTGAGAAAACGAGGTAAAATGAGTTCATAGCATGATTCCTACTTCGTAGTTACCACGGTAATAGATAGATTTAAGCAGATTGATTTAAGGTATTAGCTATGATTGGCATGGAGATACAGAATCGGGGTGGTAAAAAATTTGGTGTAAAAAATTAAATGCAAGATTAGATCTACATATAAAATTAATTGAATTGCTGAGAATTAAATAACAAATTCCTAAATTCACAAGCAAGAATCATGACCTTAAATTCTTGGACCTGAATAGTTTGATGTCTGAAGAGAGCAACTTTGTATTGCATGGCATACTATTATATTGTAGCTTTATATGATATCTTTTGCAGAGAAAATATCCTATAAAAGAGTTGCAGTACTAGATTGAATTAAGGGAATGAGTTTATGATAAATGCCCCAGTTTTTTTTACCATGTAGATCCAGTAAAGGTTAATATCAATTGCTTTTTGGATTATTTTTTGTCACATTTTCTGTAAAGCAGCTACAAATGTTTATGATACCCTTTAATCCATTTGTGAATGAAGAAGTATAACATTATGGAACTTCAGAGTTCAGAGATCCAGCAAAATCAAATGGTTATGTAGTGTGTGGGATGTCATCAGTCATATTCATTGACAAAGTTCATTCTGATTTGTTTGATTTCTAGATGAAGTTGTAAGAAAAAGTGGTGAAACTGGACTCCGTGAATTATACCACAAGATTCACAAAGCTGTTGAAATGGCTTCACTATCAGAAAGCAACAAAGATATCATTATTATGATTGATGATATCTCTGTTATGGAGATAGCTGCTAATGGCTCTTCAGGCGATGTCTTGGACTTTTTGCATTACTGCCACACATTAACTACTCAATTTGTAAGACAAGTCGTATTAGCATCTTGACTTGCAGACTTTGTATATTTTTAATAGTTTGCAATATAATTTTGTGTTGATGCAATTTCTTTTACTTTGTATTTTGCACAGGGTTGTTTGTTGGTTATTCTTACACACGAAGATATATATTCAGTAGCAGATAGAGCTACACTTCTTTTACAGATGGAGTACCTTGCAGATGTTTTGGTGAAGGCAGAACCCTTGCCCACCGGTTTGGCAACTGATGTGCATGGACAGGTACTTTCTTATTCTGTAATTTCATCATTTGGCAGAAGTTAATTGCATCTCTGGCCAACCTGAAACAGAATATTGGTTTTAGTTCCTAGTTGGAACTGGGTATCTGTGCCAATCATATTCACTAAGAAGAACAGATAAGAATCAAACATGCATTGATTTGTAAGCGTTTTTTTTTGGTAAATAGGGACAACATTTGTTACATGAGATGCATTTTTAATTTTACAAATTATGTTTGCATAACACATCCATTGCATGTCAACTTTGTTTTGGTCTATCACTCTATCAGCTAAATTTTTTAGTCCAGCTCTTTAATAAATTTTAATGATTAGTAATAATTGGTAATCGCCATCCTTTAAGTTATCGTAGTTTTATTCATATTTAAAGATCACACTGTTTATATATTGGAGCTCTGTTTCCCTGACTCTCCAATGTTGCCATCATACTCGCTCAAACATGACATGACATGGGTGTGAATATGGGACCTTAGTCGGATACTCGGATCCTTCACGCTGAAACCTAACACATAACATATTCTTTTTAAATATGCTGTTTAAAAAAAACCTTTTGTAGTAAAGTCCAAACTTTGTTTTAAATTATCCTTATGATTTCAATTCACAAAAATCACATATAGTCATAGTCCATTAGATTTATTGGTAACGAGTCAATATTCAGGAAATACAAAATAGCAAGAGTATATGAAATTCAATTTGTTATAGTTACATGCCGAGTCCCCTCCAAATTCTATTTCTTAATGTGGTCGAGATGAAAGCTCTTTCTTTTTGTCACCTTACATTTGGTTTCAGTTTTTTTTGAAAACTCGGCTCAATGAAATATGCATGCTAGTATGCCATTATGAAAGGTCCAGTTTAGCTTAAGATTCCAAAAAATAAAACACTAACAAAGAGAGAGTTGTTTCCTCCGTATCCATACTATATTATTATAGCCGGAAGATTAAAAGTTTTGGTCGGGTCATGGGCCTAAAAAATATACATGTATTAGATACAATTTTATTTATTATAATACGGGTTCTAAGTATATACATATCTATATTAACTAAAATTTTATTTTTAGGCCCAAACTATATATTTATTATAATATGGGTGCAAATTATAACACACACACACACACATATATATAAGCTTATAACCCGTGCGAAACACGAAATAACTAATATTTAAGTAAATTGATTTTTTATTTATATTTATATTGATATATAATATAAAATTTTATAATATTAAGAATTTATGTTAATATTATATGATTTTTCTTTTATATAATTTTATTCTATTTAATATAATATGTTATAAATTGGACCCGTGTTATAATAAATATATATTTGTGCCTAAAAAGTAAAATTTTAGTTAATAATATATATATAGTTAGTGCCCATATTATAATAAATAAAATTATATCATACTTTTTAAGCTCGTGGCTAGGCCTGTCAATGGATCGGAGTTCCGATCCGAATCTTTATGAGTGGATACTGATTTATATAAAATCAATCCGATCCGTTAACAATTTGATCCAATAAAAGTCCGATCCGATAAATATGGATATGGATTATATATGATCTGATCCACTAACAACCCGATCCGATTAAATATAATTGTAATATATATATATATATTATATAAATAAATATAATTATATTTATATATATTATTTATATAAATATGTAAATTCTAAGTATTTTAGTTTTAGTGCAAATAGTTACCTTCTTCTATTGTAATGTAAAGTTTATTAGTCAAATTTCATGTCCGAACTTGATATATATTAATATTAAATATATATCTATATATCCATATATTTAGATTCAGAGAAGATCCATACTCTAAATCGACTCATTTTAATAATTATCATTAATTTAATATATACTACTTCCGTCCCACCCAATGATTAACGTTTCGGAGAGAAGGTCCGGCACGCATTTTAAGGTGCATATAAAGTATAGTTCCATAACTTATATTTATGTTAAACTTCGTGTCAAATTTTGAAATATTAAGCTAAGTTCATTAATATAAATTATATCATAACATATATAAGTCTGGATAAAATCCATAATTTTAATTTGTTATCCACTACCCTTATCAAATTATGACATAATATAATAAATTTTATATAAAAATTGACATAATAAAATTTAAGATACAAAGAATTAAATATGAATTAAAACATATAAAATATTATTGTATGAGCAAATATTAAATAAAAATTAATACATATAATATATTTCAAATAATAATAAAGGAGAAATACATATATTTAAAATAAATTTAGGAATTAATTAAAATAATTTAAACTTATTATATAAAAGTTTTAAACATAAAATAGTTAAATATAAATATTTTTATATTTATTATGTTATATTATAATAAGAATATTTATTAATATATATTTATAATACACTGTGCGTGTAGCACGAACAGATAATTTAATTATAAAAAATTAGTAAAAAAATTAATTGGATTGGATATCCTATCCGATTACCCGTGATCCGAATGAAGCGGATATAGATTGACCTTTAAAATATCTGACAGTTGATCCGATCCGAAAAAATAAATGAATTTGGATATGGAATTAAGGTGATTCGATCCAAATTCGATTCGATCCGTTGACAGGGCTATCCGTGGCCCAATTCCGACCAACCGACTGACCAACCAAACTTTTAATTTTTTGGTTATAATAATATAGTGTATATATATATATATACTAGCTTATAACTCATGTGATGCACGGATTTCTTCAAATTTTTTAATATATTTAAAATAAATTGAATAGCTTGAGCAGTGATTAAATTAAGATATTTAAACTGTTTTTGATATAAAATTTATTATAGATAGAAGAATATTATTATATCATTCTTGAGATGTAACTAATTAGTTGTTATTTTAAAACTTAAAATAGATAAAGTAATAATAATATTATAATATTTGTTAGATTCGATTATGAGTGATAATTTTAGATGAACGGGATAGTTTGGGGGCGATTAATTGAGTTGTTTAGATTGTATTTAGTATATAATTTTAATAAAATTTAATATAGATAAAAATAATAATATTATTATTGTAACAGGCCGCCCTTTTCGGGTTATTAATCTTATAAAATCTAAAACAATATAATTTATTAATAAAAACTCTATTACAAAGGTCACTATTACAAAAGCGCAACTAACAATGACGAGTCAACAACCAATCTACTCCAAATCTAAAATCCTCGAAATCCGATACACTTCATCTTCCTCTTACATCAAACCTGAAAATTGAAAGAATGAGCTGCGAAGCCCAACAAGCAACTTCCATCCAACGACTCAAAATAATATTTTATCTTTTCAAGAACACAATTTAAACACGTACCACATAATGTTTATCACATAATTGCACACAATATACTAGATACAATTATCATAACAATTCTCACATAATCAATTAAATCACAACAATGCATTCTACACGTGACATATACAAAATTCTTAATCGATAACTAAATATAAACATAGTATCCATATTTTTATTCCCACAATCTTAAATCACGGTCACACTATGCCAGTGACCGGCATCTTATTCTTATGTCACATTTTGCCAGTGACCAGCATCTTATACTTTTATGTCACACTTTCCCAGTGGCCGGGATCTTATTCTTATCCTTATGTCACATTTTTCTAGTGACCGTGATCTTATACTTTATGTCACACTTTCCCAGTGGCCGAGATCTTATTCTTATCCTTATGTCACACTTTCCCAGTGACCGGGATCTTATATTTTATGTCACACTTTCCTAGTGGCCGGGATCTTATTCTTCACGTGACTAAGATTGGGGATTTCTGAAAATTCTTTTCTTTTTCTTATTAATCACATGCCAATATACTATATACGATATCGAAAAATATATTTGATGACAATTACTCTAACAACACAAAGCATGTTTCATAATAATACGGAGCAACGGAAGATTACTTGCACGAGCAATGAATAATTACTTACACAATAATACAGAGCAACGAATAATTACTTACACAAATATATGAGAACATGTAATCAATTAATATAAAACATGTTTCACAAATACAGAGCAACAGAAGTTACTTGTCTCAAGTACGGAAACAAAGAATTCACACCATCCTAGAACATATATCCAATCCTTAACACCCAAGCGAAAACATCACATCTCAAACGTTGAACTTCTTCGTAACTCTAATTCTGTCCAGATCTGTATTTCACCTTTTTGACCCTCCAAATGATGTTTTCTCGAAAAACTTAAACCACGAAAGTCGTAGAGAATGAAAATATCTTTCCAAAAAGTCCAGAATCGCCGAATTCTGACTTACGATGAATTTTCTATGAATTTTACAAGATATCTGAATTGTGTGCGGAAAATTCTACGAATTTCAATAAAAAGACGAAGAAAAAGAATAAAGATTTGTAGAGAGAGATTTATAACTGTTTAGTCTTGGTGGCTCGAAAAGAATATGAAAAAAATAAGAAGATCTCAATCTATATATAGAGTTCTAAAACCCTAATTTATAAACCTACTACAATTTGGTTATTCAAATCCGACCCATATTCGAAAACCCATTATTATAATTTAATTTTAATTCTTAATCTCTATCCAATTTTAATCCCTTATTATTATTATTAATTTATTTTATTTTACTAAAAAAAATATTGGATATTACAATTATTATATTCATGAGATTTATTTCATTGATTGATATTTTAAATGAATTAAAGAGTTTGAGCGGTGGTGAAACTGAATTCTGTATATAGATTGTATTTAATACGACTACATTAAATAAAAAGTATAAATTTTAATAGAAGTATAAATTTTATGTTATTATTTAGATATAATATAATATTAAGATTTATTTTTAAGTGAAACAAAAATGAGGGATAACCAAAATATAGATTATATATATATATATTTTTTTTTTAATTTTAATAGGATTTTAAAATAAATAATAATTTATAATTTTAATAGAGTTTGAAGAGTTTACAGAGTGTGATTAGCATTGAGATTAAGATATATAATTCAACTGTATTGGTTACAATTGTATTAGATCTGTATTATCTATAATATATTATTATAACCAATATTATATTATAAATAAAATAAATTATAGTGTATATATATATATATATTTAATATTCTTGGAAAGTGTTTACAATAAATCTCTGTTTTGCTTATAATAGTATAGTATAGATATATTAAATAAGATTAATGTTTCTGACGTTACCTCACATAATTTTTTCGAGGTTAATAAAAATTCACATATAAATACACGAATGTATTATTGTAATTACATTAAATTATATACAATTACAAAATGTCCACACTAAAATACACTTGCACCTTGGGTAATTTTCCTGAATCTCAGGAACTTTATTCTCATATTAAATAGAATAATATTTATTATACTTAATTTTTGTAAGCCCAAATAATAAAAATCTTTATGTTAAATAAAAATATATTTATTATACATAATTTTTAATCATTATTTTTTATTAATTTAGTATCACTCATTTTAATAATTTTATATAAAATAAAAAAATCTATTATATATATTAACATGAATTCTTAATATTATAAAATTTTATATTAAATATTAATAAAAATAAATTTATTTAAATATTAGTTAGCTCGTGCTTCGCACGGTTTATAAGTTTGTATGTTCTTACTAACAGTATATTTAAATTTATTTTGTTGGACATAAGTTCTTTTTTGTTTTGTGCTAAATTATACCGTATTATATTATAATTGCATATAACCTATATTTCTTACAAATCATTAATATGTAATAATAAATTTTTCTAATCCTTATTAGTTGCCATCTAGGCATCAGCATGTGTTGTCTTTATTATAGCCAAACATAACAAATTTTTTAATCGCAGTTGACAGTTCTGAACAAAAGCAACTGTTATGGCTTCGTGAGCCCAAGAAACAAGGTGCATAATTTCCATTTCCGACTGAAGGAGAATTCTGCAGAATACTTCTATCCAGGGAGTCTAACTTAAAGAGACTTCAAGGACCATAGGTCAATAGATTGGAAAATGAGTGTAATCATCAAAGATACCGTAATATTTTGTTTTGTTTTGATTCTCATGTTATTACTGAAGAGAACGGGAAGGAAAAGTCATTCTCCATAGAAATTTCTATTGCTTGATATTCTTTGTTGGGGATCTACAGACTACAGCCTCCCGAGGCATTTGCCACCAAAGTGTAAAGAACCTTTTTTTTTAATTCAAAATCAAATTGCCGTTGTTAAAATTGTTTTTTTTTTTAATGAAAGATATGATAAGCAACTGAAAAATGAAAACTCCGGCTAGCTTTACAAATTGCCAATGCCAACCAGTATCAGAAATGAGGAAAAGTCATGTCATTGATGAACTTCACAAGAGCAAAAGTAACTATTTCAAAGGTTGTGTCTACTTCACAAGGACAAAAGTAACTATTTCAGAAGGTTATTCGTTGCTAGTTTCAGTACATTATACAAAACAAAGTGCTGCAAGTAAACTCCCACGTTCAACAGTAATTTGGCTTTCCCGTTTACCATATGTCCATGTTCTTGCAATAAAACTTCAATGTACACTGTGCATTGCATTACAAGGTGCCAAGGCTGGGGCTAGCTGTTTGGACCACTAATTTTGTCTTCAACAACCACCTGTCGGACGAACTGCCCTTTTACCCGTGGTCTCTGTTCTGCCAATTTCTTCCTGTTATGGTAGCGGACCTGACGATATTAAGAAAAGAAACACATATTTATGTACCAGTATTTTATTAAACAGTTTTAAGAATCTAGAAGTAACTGCCAGAAAAAAAATTGCATTGTAGTCCTATAATGATAATAATATAAAGACACTGTAAAAGAATTTTGTACTTCTTTGCTGAAAGGAGCAACTCATAACGGACAGGCCAATATCTCAACTATTTTTGGGTGGTTAATTGAGGATATGACCGAGTGAAATATAGCTCAGATATATATTTGAAAAACATGGGAATAACAGCAAACTAGCATATCTAGTAATTCGTACTGTTAATCTTAAATCCAGATGCAAGTTGAGGCAGCCTAGGCTGCTTCTATGGCCCCACATAACCTCCCCCCCTCCCCCCAAAAAAAAAAACATATCTCATCTACTTCACAAAAAAAAACCTCATTAAAATCTGCAATGCCAAACGTATGTTTCTCTCTATAGTAAGTATGTATGTATGTGATTGGATAGACTTCTATAGTGCCCATATTTAGGAATTCCATAACTCTTTCTTCCGGTATGCTTAGGATCCATGTTGACTTTCAAGCTAATTTATTAACATTTATTTTCTTCAAAAGAGTTACTCTAAAATCATAAACAAATTATATAATATCCATTATTACATCTATAGAAAGAAAGAAAAAAAGGAATCAGTTTGAGTGCCCGAGCAGTGGCAAAAGATTTTCGTGGTACTTCTCCCTCCCCTAATGCTTTTAAAGAGATATCAGCTACCAAAAGAAATGCTAAAATGCATATGCTTTTAAAAGAAGACTTCTCTTGATTTTTCATATCCCAAGTGGATACATTTGGGAGGTACTAGCATTCTGTATCTTGAAGGATTTTCATTTACCAATGCGGGTTGTTTCGTGATTTAGCTGATACTATCTATATTGAATAAGCATGAGAAATCAGAAATCTTTAAATTTGGGCTTTAAGCTTTTAAATGATGATATTGTCTATTTTCATATCTGTAGCTGATACGTTTGGGTGGTGCTAGAATTCCTTATCCTTCACGTTGCAGGTTATGGTGGTTACCTTAAATGTGAGTTGCCTCCATTACTAATGTTGGACTCCTCCTACCCCCCACCCACCCACACTTTAAGTATAAAAATAAGAATGGTTAAAGGCCGAACGATACCTTTTTGTCAAAGCATCTATCTTTCCTCTTCTGACGAAATTTGTCCAAGGCAGCTGCTCTTTGTGCTGACTGGTTTTGACCAAGCCCACTCTTGCATCCACTCCCATGTAAATCTTCACCGCCACATATTTTAGAACCTCCATTCTCACCAGCCATAACTGTTCCTTCTGCTGTTCCAACTGTATTGTTTGCATCTTGCTTGTTGCTGCCATTTTCTGCACCGC
Source organism: Oenanthe sinensis (assembly GCA_028671895.1). Lineage (NCBI taxonomy): Eukaryota > Viridiplantae > Streptophyta > Magnoliopsida > Apiales > Apiaceae > Oenanthe > Oenanthe sinensis. The sequence goes on along the minus strand of CM053811.1, from coordinate 8,529,484 downwards.
TCCTGTTATTACTGCCAGAAGCACTCCTATTTAAGCAAAAGTTGGCAGCATTTCCTTCAATTGGTGCAGTTACAACATTGGATGACCCAAAGTGTGAGGCTGATGCATTGCTTCTGAAAGATAAGCAATTATGATCAGAAAGCTGTTCCTTTTCGTTCATATCATGAACATGGTGGTGGTGGTGGTGGTAATGGTGATGATGGTGCTGGACTTGGACCTGCCGATGTGCAGTCTGTTCTTGAACTATTCCAGGATCAGCAAGAGCTTGTACTTCAGGTTTCATGGAAGAATCATCACAGTTTTTGAACAATTGAAATCCAGTATAAGGATGAGAATTAACTAATGATCTCGTCTTTTGCATATCACAAACTGGCTTGGATAAGTTATTGTTAGTTGATGAACCCATATCATCATTGTTGCTACTGCCACAATGCTGATTAGGAGTTCCCAGTGAATTAGATTCCAAATTATGCATCATTCTAGTCTTTTCTGCTTCTGAACTATTATCAAGCGGGGAGCAGCTGCCTACATTTCCAGTTGGAGTTCCATTAACACTCGAAGTAATGTTGTACCTGCATTATATTAAATCATATATATGCTCGGGTGTCAAGTTTTTTAACAGACAGTGGTAAGTTTGATACTATGAAAATAGTAATTTTTCATACCTGGAGAAAGCTGAAAGGTCTGAATGTCTCAATATGTTTCTCTTGATCTTGGCATCATCTATTGGTTTATTCAAATCAAGTTCAATGGAAGGCAATACATTATTCTCATCTATGGTCGTATCGATAATACTGATAATCTTGGACAGGGTGTCTTCTGTAGGTACACTTTCGATCGGAGGATTAGTACTGTTGGTAATCACACACATATAGTCCAAAGTTCCCATTCTCGAATTGTCATGTATTGCTTCATTATTGAGCTCTACTACCTTTTTCTCTGATTCCTCATTATCTTTCTTCAGTTCCTTTCTGATTGGTTGTTCAAGCGATACATCCGGATTTTTAAGGATTGCTGTCTCCAAGTATCTTCCCATTGATGCATTTTCTGCATAGTGAAATTCTGCATTGTTTAACAACTCTAGAATAAACAAGAAACTGCTAACTCTAACTTGAAGCTACTAAGATATTTCATGGCAGTAGATACACTCATACCGTGTTCAACCTCCTCTTTGTTGCACCCACTTGTTACCCAGTAATCGGTACGTGCTCTGGACCTTGAATGACAAACCTGAGCGCAGGTACTATCAGCTGGACCCCCTACTCTATCGGACAGTGTCACTGCTTGACTCTTGTCAACTTCTACCATCCTTTCTGACCAAGAATTCTGGAAAACCAAGAACATAAATTGCTCATATTCGACTTCAATTTGTTCTTTAGGCTAAAATTTGTCGGCGATTATATTAATAAATGTTACAATATTATTTATCCACATTCATGTTAATGTATGCCTCCGTTTTGTTAGTTACCAGCATGCAGAGGCAGCTCTTACATATCATAGCAGTTTTGTTCTCCTCCTCTGACTCCGCCACTCAAAACTGAGTTCCAATTTCATCCAACAATATATCATGAAAATAAACCATGTATCAAGGCTACAAACCCATTTAGCACCATTAGGTATTACAGATTCCCGCATCATAATTCCGACGTTGAACGTTTTAATAGACTGGAATTTTACTAAATTTAATTATAAACACACCTAGTTTGATGTCAAGTGACAATGTAACTTAGTGATGCTCGCCCTAGTTGGTTTTGTAAACCTAACTACTTAAAAATTGGCAGCCGCAGGATTCTGAATTCTGAAACCCTTTAGTTAAGAAAAAGATTACCCATTAAGCTATGTAAGTTAGGTGATGCATGGACATAACAGTTTTTCTGCTCATTCCACAGGCCTGTCTTTCACCTTGCATGTACCAAGCTCCCTTTCATCACGCCTCCACTGTACTCTTGTCATTATTGCTGAAGAAACATAACCACTTCTCATCCTACTTTTCATATCTAAGATACGGTGTAGTTATAAAGGTAAAACCCAAAGGGCAGTTCCACTAGGATTTAGGGTCTGATTGTTTAGTCTGATAAGTAACTTATTACTTCAAACAAATTAAGATTTTTTTTTAAAGTAAAATAAGTTCACTATTTGGCTGTTTGTGTAAAAAGTAAGACTGGCTTGTAAGTTGAAGTATGAGTAGGAAATATGTACTTACTGCAGTTACTTAGGCATTAGGGGAGGTGGGGGTGTTTGGCTAAGAGTAATTTGAAAAAATAAATACTCATCCTCTAGAAAAATGTACTTATTTCAGTTGCTTTTATACAATAATTACTTGACTACTGACTATGAAAATTTGTATACCATATTATCATGAATTGTAATTGAATAATATATATTATTCACGAGCATGTCATGAACAATATTATCAAGCTTTGCTCATGAACTTCCGATCCAATTTCCATTGTGCTAAAGATCTGGTCGTTCATAAACCAAGACTTAAAAAATTTGTTAGAAGCTCAGCAAGCTTATGATTTTTATCGAGTCGAACACCAACGCTCATGAGTCACTCGATTCATTTACAGGCCATCTGTGCTTTGGAAAACCCCTTTCTAGATCAGCGGGATGCCAAATGATGCAGGGCAAACCAGCTAAAAACTGGCTACAGATATTTCCACTAATACTAGACTTAACTTACCAAAAAATTATAGCCGCCTCTTGCAGTTATTTATGATGATAATATTAATTTTTATGCTTACATTATCATCCGTTTTTGTTTACCTCTTTCCTAGTGCATCTTGCATTTTTAAGGATGAAGACTTTTATTGGTGTATGTGAACCAGTGTTTTAAATTAAGACCTTTTTTGAACCAAAGGAACTTTGAACTTCGCAGCAACAAACTACAAGAAATATATGGCATAGAAGAGCAGTGGACCAGAAGATGATGGCTAATATCGGGTATACCTGAGTCCCACTTCCGTTGTCACTTCCGTCCTTAATATTCAAACCAGTGCTCCAATTAACATCATCACCGTTGCTTCCAGTGTTATTATCTGACTCTTCAACGCTAGACTTTGAGATATTCTGAATCCGAATACCACTCTCACTTCCACTGGAGCTACACTGATTGAAGGACAATACATTAGTGCAGTGTAGATGAGTAAATTCTTTGCTCCAGGGTAATTATATTAGAAACTAAAAAACTACTATTTTTTTGAACTAAATTAGGTTAGAACAAGCAGTCTGTTAAACCTTTCTGATACTACCGAGATCTGGATTATAACCAAAACAAATACCCTTTCTATCAGGGGCATTTAACATGAATTACTTCACTATGATCTCACTGTTCTATTGATACCCTAGGGCTAAACTCAAAAATGGAACATAAATCGTGTAGGACAATGATCAAGACCATGGTATTATGAAAGAAAATAATTAAAGGCATGTCTGGTTGAAACAACTACAAAACATTTGCTGCTGCACAGATTTTTAGGTGCATAAAATTGAAGGAGTAAATTGTTTGCAACCAAAAACTAAAGAGTAAATTACAATTACAAGAATGTGACATTGTGAGGTTAGCATAATTTGCATGGATAATGGAACCTAACTTCAATTCTGAATTAGAAAAATACTAATTTCGAGAAAGTATAATAATTAAATTAACAAAAAATCCAGATCAATAATACTTTTTTGAAATCCCTGTTGTCGCCTATTATAATAGATATTATAGATTACATCAGTTCTTTCTACAATGAAAAGAACACTAAATAGAGATTATATATTATTTTTTTCCTACTCTTATCTTGTGTTCCCCATAACTACATGCATAAAAAATACTGACATAATTATAACTTACACTGTGACATTTTCTCCAAACATGCTGCCAAAGATTCTTAAGTTCATTCTTTCGAATAGGCTTCACTAGAAAGTCTACTGCGCCCTTTGACAAGCACTTGAAGACTATACCCATTGAATCATTAGACGACATCACTGCACACAAGGTGTCACAATGTATCAGTAACTAAAAGAACACTGGCAATGATGTATAAATCTAGCCAGAGCTCGTGACAAGGAAAAAAGCTTACTAATCAACGGAATGTTCTTGCAAGATTTGTGACTCATCATGTTGGCTAATAAACCAATACCAGATAAATATGGCATCTCTACCTCAGTCAATACAAGATCAATGTGATTAGTTGGGTCTTCCAAGATTTTCCAAGCTTCTACTCCACCAGATACGGCCGTCACTGCCATTATTGTTCAAAATGAGGTCGACTAAACTAAGAAAAACATATGGATTCAACAAATAAACATGATTACCCACATGGAAGGAGCACCGGTGCAGATGCACACAGATATATTAACAAACGTTAGAATGTGTGCCTACAAGCACTTGTTTCATGAACTATGTAGTGAATTAACACAGCCACAAGGTCCCTGATTAACAAGAGACAATGCTCGTAAGACTCATATCATCTCTTAATTGTTTGGTCAAGTACTATATATATTATATTATCCAAGGTCAAGGGCTAATAACAGAACTATGAATAGTGCAGGGACTTGCTCATTAATTGTTACTTGTAAATATTCTAGCAAAAAATCACCTGTGCCAAGTCAAATTAATAGGCAAGGGTGTGCAATGATATTAGCATCATCTCATTTTGCAAGAGCACAGAACTCACATACATGAATACCATGATGAAGAAACTACTTTCCCATCACCGTGTGTCATCATTATGTTCCTTTATCTACAACTACCTCTCTACATCTTCCCAGTATCTCAAGTTTTACAATATAATATCAACTTCTACCTTTTTCTATCTCCATTACATCGCTATATCAGCTTCTACCTTTTTCTATCTCCATTACGTCGCTTATTGCCAGATACTATCTGCAACTTCATTAGTTTTAATTGGAGTCTTTGACAATTTTTTATTAGTCACTCCAGACCAGTTTAATAGAACAGCTTCTATCTCTTATTCTCTTATTTTTTGCAATCTCTGATTCTCTATATCCCTTCAATTTTACCTGTTGTGTAAAACATACTTGTTATTCATATTGTTTTTCAGACAATTTAATTATTGAGGCAAGGAAAATCCTGACACAATGTAAATCTAACTTGCAAGTGCTATTTGGATATAAAATCAAATTAAAGAAGGATTTCTTAACTTCTTATTGAAAGAGTAGATAATGATATTCATATATTCAATAAACTTTGAAGGTCATAATGTTTATGACCATACATATGAACATTTATATTTATATTTCTGCTGGGGTACGATCAAATCACACTTGCTAGATATAATTTTGAGTAAATTAAATTGTTTATCTTATACGGAGTATATACAATTTAAATTTTATAAATTGTATGCGGTGTTTATAATTTCATAATTGTTTTTAATTTAAAAGATGTCCACAAATTAAATATATATATTATTAAGTTGCCAGCACTAATCGACTAGTCGAACATCCTTTGATTAGACTCGACATACTGTCAGACTTACCGCCATAACAACCATGATGACATTTACCCTAACTGCATTCTTTATTCTTTTTGGAAGTAAAGATAAGATGTGACCGAGACCTTATCATGAACCTTTTTGCTTCCGATCATGATGTTGTTAACATTCCTTCCTATTTCCACATTGTTAACAAACTAGGAAGAAAATATATTAAATATATGGTGTAATTATATGTTACGTTTATAGAACACCTTGTTATGGAAACTTTTAACAATGAAATTGATGCAGTTAATGTGATGCGGGAAATAATAGAGAGAGTTCATATTTAAATATTATAAATTAGGTAGAAGTGCATTTGTAGTTAAATATGTGCATTATCAAGTGTTCTAAAAAGCGGAAATCGATATAAACCGGCGAAGGCATCTTGTGGCGACTAATCGGTTAATCGGAGCATTATTCGGAAATAATTTAAATTAATTTAATAAATAATAATTAATTATATTTATACACCAGTCATAAGATTTACAAATAGAATCATATGTCATTAGTCCATGTTTGGCATTTAAGTTGTTCATGACAAAATAGTAAATAACCATTATTTACTAGTTAGTACATCATATAAGCTGAAGTAAAGTTTCCACCAGTTATAGTTTTCTAACTACAAAAATAAAGTTCACTAAACATGAAAATTCAGTTAATATAAACATACACCATTGTCAAAATGATCTTTAAGAACAAATATTTTATAAGAAAATAGCAAGTTAAATAGCTGGAAACTTGCTGAATTTCTAAAAACCAAATAAGAGCTTTCACCTTCAAATACAACTAGATTTTACCAAATTATTTGACTTCAAATGATTTTAAAATTGAAATTGAGAGAATATTTAGTATTAGGGATTTAGGTCCATATACTTTACTTGTTTAAAATTTTATTTTTTCAAAAATTATTAACTTTGACCGATTTTTGACCGCTTCAACCGATTAATGCTCGTCTCGTCCAATGTGTTTGACTGAGTTTTTGAAAAATCGCTCTTTGACTCGATTTCAGCTTAATCGAGTTAGAGTCCATTCCCCAGGCGATTAATCGGATTAATCGCCGATTTTTAGAACACTAGTATTATCTAATTAGTAATATTGTGACATTGAGATATATGGTAATAGATTATTAGGTTTAATTTATTTTTTTAGTAGTTTAGATATTCTTTAAGTTTACTTAAAAGATCAAGTTTTAGGATCTCTATTTGATAAAACAATTGTACCTTTCATTATTTGAAAAAGTTAAATATTATCATTCGTAATATGTTGCCATAAATTTGAAAATGGAACTTGTTTGGTTATTTCATGGTCTTAACCTCGTCCTTGTACACCAAAATCCAATAAAGTGAATTAGATATTTTAGAGCTATACTAACAAGGATGCTTAGAAAGATCCTTTTAAATTAAAAGATCAGTTACCCAGACGAATAACAGTAAGGGCAAACAGTGGCAATGGCCTCCCAAAGGTAACCCTAATATCATAATACAAGTTACAATTATATATCTATACTATATTATTATAGCCGAAAGATTAAAAGTTTTGGTCGGTCGGTACTGGGCCACGGACCTAAAAATAAACATGTATTAAATATAATTTTACTTATTATAATACGGACTCTAACTATATACATATCTATATTAACTAAAATTTTACTTCTAAGGCCCAATTATATATTTATTATAATACGGGTCCAAATTATAACATATTTATATTAAATAGATTAAATTTATATAAAATAAGAGAACATATAGTATTAACATAAATTCTTAATATTATAAAATTTTATATTAAATATAAATAAAAATAAAAATAAAAAATCAATTTACTTAAATATTAGTTATCCCGTTATTAATTATTGATAATTGAATAGTTTATTTTGTAACCCTAACATTATGTGCGTGTATATTGTTTGATAGAAATCCCGCTAGGAATATTATCAAAAATTAGTTGTTTGTCTTGCAATATTGTCATTTAAAAGAAAGTAGTGCCCTACTTTAGTTTCTTGTAAAATGTTTTTTTCAGATTATTTGTCAATTATTTTCTACTTCAGTTTATGTATTTAGTAATTTCTACTTCAGTTTATTTGCCAGTAATTTTCTATTATTTATGTCCTGATTTCGTCCCTTATCAGTCAGAAAGTACTAAATGACAGAACATGCATGATAGCACATTCAGACCATTGTAGCATAATAGATATATTTGTCAAATATAATAATTTTAGACATGATTTAATCTATGCAAGGTCGTGAAGAAGTTCAGACCTTCATAGCTACAATTCCTAAGCAATGCACCGACAACATGGCGAGTCGAGTCATCAGTCTCTACCAGCAAAACCCTGAGAGACCTAACAGGAAGAAACCGTTCCCACCGAACTGTTGGTCCTTGAAGCTGCTGCTGAGGATGTCTTTGTGGTAAATGTTTCTCCTGAACTACGGGCCTACTATTTTTAACTTCAGCATCCCTATTGGCCCTTGACTCATCAACCCCTGAGATCCCTTTACCTTCAGCAGCTCCAATTCTCACACTCATCGTCAACCAGATTCAAACAGACCAGTATCAACTATGGAACTTGATGGAGCAGTCAAAATTATCTCCAATACAGTACAAATTTTGTTCACATACGGCTGTCATAAATAATCCAAATTCTGAAACATATCCTGCATCCCAAATTATCAACTATTAAACACGAATCAAAAACAACGAAAAATCAGAAAAAGGCTAATATAATAATTACACAAATGACAAAAAGGTGATAAAGCTTTAGCACACTGCACACACCAAACACATACAAATTTCCCTACGTGAAGTCGGCACCAAAAGATTCTTACGGAAAAAAAATTCTTATGATGAAATACCTAAATAATAGGGTAATATCTTAATTAATAAGGAGCAATCTGCATGAAATAACAATACATATTCACATACTTGATACTTCACCTACACATCCAAACGTATACACACACAAAACATATACATATACACACCTCATATATGCATTTCACTACAATTATTTAGCTAGTCAATACAAGCTAGTTGAGTTACATTCAATATATAGTATCCATATTTGATCACATATTAATTTTTCTACACTTATCCTCGAAACAAAAACAATCACAATGCAAAATTTTGTCTCGGTCGTTCAACCTCACAATTAAGAACAAATAACCACTAAACAAATACAAATCAACTGTAAAACATCAGGTATACATACAAACACACACATGAAACATTCGCATACACCATTCCGATATAAAATTCACATAGAAACAATTAGCTAGACAAAACAAGTCAATTGAGTATCATTCAACATATCAAATATACAATTATCCAAATTTAATCAAATAAAAATCTGTTCTAAACGTATTCTCGAAACGAAAACAATCGAAATGCAAAAGTTCGTTTCGATCCATAACCAAGCACCCAAATTAGCAGCTCTAACTCACAATTAAGTCCAAATAAACAACAAATACATACCAATCAAAGTATAAAACAACTTAATAAATGCAAAATTGAAAGAATTAATACAAATTATAAAGTGAATTGTGAAGATAAAGTAATTTGCAGACATAACTGATGAATAATCCATACAAAACTGCAGCTAATCAAGCTCAAGTGTTCACATCTTTGGATCAATACTTACAAAACTTGTATGTATATATATAAAGTTAAGCTTATACCTAGGGTTTTTAATTTGAGATGTTTCAGAGAGGAGGAGATAATTGTTGGAGAAGAAATATATATTTATTTACTATAATATAGAGACGAGAGTGGTGATGACGTGGCGAATCGGAGGCCCAAGATTGTGCCAGGTAGGATGAGAGTGGATGCTGACGTGGATGGAGATCAAAAGAAGGGCGTTCGGATCTTGATATGATCCTGGTTTAGATCCGATTCGGGACACGTGGAAGGTCCAAAACCAACGTAGTCTCATATAATGACGAGAATGTCCTTGTTGAGTACATGAATTTACAAAATTACTCATGGATAAGAGCGACTGGTACCATGTCAGCAACAAAATATCTTCGCATCTTAAGGGGCTGTTTGGCTATTACAATTGAATACATAAGTAGTTTTTTTTTTGCCTCCCGATAGTGAACACCATGGTATGCACGTGGTTAAACCGACCAACCCGATCGAAACTGATCTTATTTTATCGGAGTTAAATAGATTTTTTTAAAATTGAAATTTATTTGGATTGAAAAATTGTAAACTTAATTTAAATGTGTTGGACACGGATTTTGATTTTTTTAAACCGATCCAACTCAACCCGATTAAAAAATATATATGATAATTTATACACACATTTAAACTCATTTATCATTAACAGTTGATCAGTTCATTTAAATTAGATGAGTGATTCATCAGTGTTATGTTTGTGTTCAAATTTAAAGACTATATTTAGTGTTTAATCAGTGTTTTGATTGTTATAACTTAAATATTTAAGACTTATTTGAGATGAATAATTGTAATATTTTACTAAATTGTGTTTAATTTGTTTTTGACTTTCAATTTACTTACTGTTTGATAGAAAAAAAATATTTTATTTATTAATCTGATCACCCAATCCAAACCGAATGAATTGGATAGGATTGAATTATAGATTTGATTTTAATGGATTGAATTGAAAAAATTTTAAATCGATTAAATTAGATTGGGACATAAAATCCTCCCAATCCACCCGACCCCACCGGAACTGGGTAAACTCGAGTGAATATGCAAGGAAAGTAACAACAGTACTTCTGTTTGTTTGCTTACTAATCTAACCTTTTTTTTAATAACTTGAAATTACGATGTTCGTTTCACTAAAATTTGAGTAACTATAACATCACAGTCCATAAGAGGACCAGTGTAAATATTAAAATAAAATAATTATATAATTAGGAAAATAAAAACAATTATTATAATATATATAAATTAGAGAATAAAGTTCCTGATATGCAATAATTATATGATTATAATAAAATTTTCATAATTATATATAATATTTTATAATTATAATAACACTCTTATATATTTATAATATAATTTCATATCATAACAATAATTACATTTATTTTAACACTAACTCTTCTATTTCATATAATGTAGGAGTAATAAATATATTATACCAAAACGCTCTTTCATGGATTAAGTATATTTTGACTCTAAATATTCCATATCCAGTAAGCCTAATTTATACTAATATTATATTGTATATATTTCAGTCATGTATGTATTATAACTAATTTAAAATTTTAAAAAATAAATATAATTAAATTTTTCATAAAATTTATAATAACTTTAAATTTTAGTACATTTAAAATTTATTGATTAATTATAAATACCGTATATAACTAGCAATTTTTTGCATGTGCGACTGGTTTTGATTTTAAATTTATTGTAAAGTTAACGAAATTGATTATTATTAAAAATATAAAAAGTCATAAATAATTAAACTTTTGTTTTTTCATATAAACCGTTTGTTTGTTTCTTTGAAACCGTTTCTCTCACAGGTTTAGTAAAAGTAGTTTTATTAAGTTGCTGTAAAAATAATTACTCGATAATGTTGTACTTAAATGAATACGATCTATCTTTAGTATATTATAAAATTAAAAACATTTAAATTCATTGATCACTCTTTCATTAAAAATTAACAATATGGATAATGTTGTGCTTGAATGAATATGATCTATTTTTAATATATTATAAAATTAAAAACATTTAAATTCATTCATCACTTTTTTAGTAAAAATTAACAATATGAGCAGTAATAATTTAGGCATTGTACTGATAATGTAATATAAAGAAATATTAATTGTTTTGTTCATAAAATATATATTTTATTTTATTTCTTGGTAATGGAGTGTGTGTTATATAAAATAAGAATAAAATTATATTAAGTATATAAATAGTGAGATATTTTTTAAGTTATATATATAAATGATTAACTTTTTAACAATATAGAAAGTTCAACTGAAAAATATTTGAATATCATAATTAAATCTGAACATGATAAAGTAAATGATATAATAAAAATTAATAACACGAATGATAATAAAACGAAAGCTCATATACATAATGAATAAGGATTTAAATAAAATTACCATTGTCTTAAAATATTACATATAAAGTCTTATTTAAGTGAAATAAAGGAATATGGCATAAAAGTCTTATTTAATCGAAATAAAATAACATAATAATTTTATGACTTAGAATTTTTTTAAAACGCTCCATATCTTAACGTCAAGATTTCCGACAATCATATCTTGTTTGCATCGTGCATTGTTATATAAAAAACATTACATGAAGTGTAATGAGAAACGATAGGATGATAAACATAATTCTAAATTTTATGTGTTTTTTTTAATGTTTTTGAGAAATATAGAACGTTATTCTTTTCGTCTATTTTCTTATCATATACGTAGTATAAATATATTATGTTTTCTTTCTTATTTGAATGTTGTTGATTTTTTTATGCCTGGTGTCCTGGAAGAAATTGAAATTGATTGATTTTCAGAATTGGTTAGAAATTTAAAATTTTAAAAATATAATTAAGTTTTTCATCAAAATTATAATAAATTTAAATTTTAGTACATTTAAAATTTATTTATTGATTATAAATACCGCATATAATTTTGGTCACGTTCTCCGGTAGTACAGCAGGTAAATTTTGCGAGAGCCGAAGAGAATAAAAAAAACAGCACTCGCAAAACCCTAAACCCTCTTCTTCTTATTTACTCTCTCTCTAAAACTCTGTGCCCCTCTCTCTCACACTCTCTCTCTAGAAAAATGGGGATTTTTGAACCATTCAGAGCAATTGGATACATAACAAGCTCTGTACCTTTCTCTGTTTACAGATTGGGCACCGAAACTTTCGTCACCGTCGGTGTTGGCAAGTCATGGCAGATTTATAATGTATATCTCAATCCTAATTTACCTTCTTTTACGTGTGTGTGTGTGTGTGTGTTTTATTTATTTAGAACTGATATAATGATGTGTATTTGTATGCTTGTTTGTGTTTTCGCAGTGCGCGAAGCTGACTTTGGTGCTTTCTGGTAAGCCATTTTATAGTATTCTATGAAGTTATCGCGTGGCGTATTTAAATGTTCAGATGATAGAGGATAAAATGTAGAATTGTCGAACATTGTTTTAATTTGTGTATATTGTTTTGTGTGGTTTTTTTTTTTTGGTTTAAGTTATAATGTTGAATGTTTGATGAAGGTCCTCAAATGCCAAAGAAAATACGAGCTCTTGCTTCTTATCGCGATTACACATTTGCTGCGTATGGGAATGATATTGCAGTTTTCAAGCGTGCTCATCAGGTTCATTCCTAGATCACTTGTATAAGTCGAGCTGTGCATTACATATTATGCATTTTTGTTGGTGCTCAAGTTTGTTCGAATGGAATATGCTTAGTCCTGCAAAGCAAAAATTCCTGTAAAGGATGTGTTGATAGTTGATACTAACTTAGTAACTTATCTCAAAATGAAGATGAGAAAGGTTGCTTATGTTGTATTGAAAGAATAAATAAAATTTAAACCTGATGGTCTTTTCATTTAATTCCCACTCCATGAACACTAGATTAGATGGCTGTATTAGTTGGGGATGCTTTTGTTCAGGGAATTTTAGTGATTGGTTAAGGGCTTTTATTGGTTGGAACGGAGAACCGATTCCTGTTAATTGGGTAGGTCATTCCCCACATAGCCCCGGGGATTCCAAATCTAATTCACTTGTTACCAGTATCAAAATGTAGTATATTGGATATTATAAAGTCATCCCTGTTCTAAATTGAACCAAAAACCATCAGCAAAGTCATTCCCATTCCCATTAGCAATTCAAACCCTCCCCTAGCGTGGCAAGTAGCAATTGTCTTCTCCTTACTTGGTGTGGTCCGAAGACATCCATTTTGTTTTTTGTCTTATGAATTTCTGTTGATGTAAGTTTGCTTCTTAAAGGTAAATATGTTGTTCTTGATAGCATTCAAATGAAAAACCTCAGATATTGGTAGTTGGTGTGATGCCAATACTGTTGGGAATAATGTTTTAAGGTAATCAAAACTATATTGGAAGATAAGAATGATTTGATCAAATTACCTACATATCTAGTTTTGTGCAGCGTGTCTGTTTATATGTTTACACTGAATCTTTGTTGTAGTCTTGATATACATATTTACTTCATGTCATATCACATAATACTAGATATGCATGGTTACTTAGAGCCACATATCTTCTTGGCATTCTTTGAAATTTTGATTTTATATAAATTTATAAGTAGGCAAGTTGCCACAGTTTATCATCTCATTCAAAACTTTACCAAAAAGAGCAATACAATTACCACGGTACATCAGTTATGATTCATTATTGCATACCACTCCAATTGGGAAATTATGTGTTCCTAGCATCTTTTAGAAGTATTGATATACATGCTTGTTTTTGGTTGGGGGTCAGTTTTGTTAGAAAATCCAATTTAAAAAGTACACATACTGTACATTTTTTGTTATATCAAACTTCTATTTCTGGACATCAACAATATCTTGATCACTATATTGTTGCATATTCACTTTAGTTTTGACTTTGGATTTCTCTTTTGCCTTTAACTTAATATGACCTCAATAGAATTTGGTAAAATAGCATGGAAATTGAGACGGATATATCTATGCTTGAACAGGTTGCAACATGGAGCAGTCATAATGTTAAGGTCAACCAGTTGCTTTTATTTGGAGAACACATTCTCAGTGTTGATGTTGAAGGCAATATTTTCACATGGGCTTTTAAAGGGATTGATCAAAATCTTGCTCCAGTTGGACATATCTTGCTAGACGACAAATTTACTCCTACTTGTATAATGCATCCTGATACTTATTTAAATAAGGTATATTTCTACTGTCTAGGTTTTGTTTATACTCTATAGATTGTCAAAAATATTTACCTCATTCTCTTAAGATTTTTCTCACCAAGCAGCATCCGTACAGGTACTTCTAGGAAGCCAAGAGGGCGCACTACAACTTTGGAACATTAGCACAAAGAAAAAGCTTTTTGAGTTCAAAGGCTGGAATTCTACTATTTGCTGTTGTGTTTCTTCGCCGGCACTGGATGTTGTTGCAGTTGGATGCTCTGATGGAAAGATTCATGTTCACAACATTCGCTATGACCAAGAAATTGTTAGTTTTACCCATTCTACTCGAGGTGCTGTTACTTCGTTATCTTTCAGCACCGGTAAGCACTTGGTACTTGAGATTTAAAGCATGTACAATAGTTATTATTACATAAGACTTATTTGGATTTTTTACTTTCTGTAGACTGTAGTGTATCATTTTAAGTATGTTGCAATTTCCAAATTCATTCGTCATCCACTGGCTTCAATGAATTTCCACCATGACATTCTGCAGTCCATGCGAATGATAAATTTTGGGAGCTTACTTAATTTAATATATATAATTGTTTTCTCTTATAAGGCATAAATTATAATGATAAATAAATTATGTGTATCATTATATAGTGTAGCAAAGATTGTTGATAATCCTCTAAAGTCTAGACTAATTATTTATGGCTGTGATAGAAATAGTAAATAAAATGCAACTCACTATCATTTTCTTACTGAATGGGGTATATCATAATCATGCTTTGCAAAATTATTCACCACTTTTTTTCTAATTAGTTTTTTTTCATTGATGTTTCTGGTAGTTTTAGGTATAAAGGTAGCTTAGAAATATTAGAAAGTATTATGCAGGCGAAAATATTTCATGTTTCTGTAAATAATAAAGTATTTTACTTTTAGAACTGTTGAACTTGCTTCAAACTTTGACTTTTCACCTAATACTCTTAATCTGGTAACGTGGCAGTATGCTTTTTAATAATAGTTTCTTTGCCCAAAATAATTGCATTAATACTTGTATTTACACTGTATTCAGATGGACAACCACTATTAGCATCTGGAGGCTCATCTGGTGTTATAAGCGTCTGGAATCTTGAGAAGAAAAGGATCCAGTCTGTAATTAAAGAAGCACATGATTCCTCTATTATATCATTGCATTTCTTTGCTAATGAGCCTGTGCTAATGAGTGCATCTGTAGATAACTCTATAAAAGTAAGTTGATTTATACGAGCAATGTCTGTCACAAAATTTAAGCTCTAATTTAGTGACTGTAAATATTTATCTTTTGTATAGTAACTTTATGGTGTTTAGTGACTGTTTGTCTGACTTCTGAAGTTCTGAACCTTGGCTTGCTTTCCTTTTTCTTTTGATTGCTTCAGATGTGGATTTTTAACACAACTGATGGAGATCCTCGTTTGCTACGTTTTAGATGTGGGCACAGTGCTCCTCCTCTTTGCATCAGGTACCATGCTTATATGTGGCAACCAATTTTGTCTGTTTTCACTAAAATACAACCTAAACATTTACCTCCATTCTATCATGAAGTTATGAAGAGTGTTAAATTATTAATACAAGCTCATCCCACAGCAGACCCAGTTATGTCTTCCTCTATGATACACGACCCTCTTTTAGAAAGTATACTGGTTTGTTGAAAATTTGGCCTCTTGGAAAATTACTGAAAATTAGGATTAACTTATACTCGTGTAACAGCTAGGAATTATTTTTTATTAAAACAAATTTTTATGCTGCTGCCAGAATGTGGTCCTCTCTCTATTACACACTATGAAACCTTTCGTTTAGGTTTGAATAGGTTTTTTTAGCTGCTAAATTTTTTCTATAACTACAGGTTCTACGCCAATGGGAGGCATATTCTGTCTGCTGGTCAGGACCGAGCCTTTCGTCTCTTTTCCATCGTCCAGGTCGATATCCATCAATCATTGAATTATTAGATTTTGTTTTGCTGAGTTAGTGTTCATTCTCTAACCAGCTTGTTTTATTTTCTGATTCTATCTTTTTTACTGATTAGTTTCTTATTCTTTCATCTATGTGTCATGTCATGTTTTATGAACAGGATCAGCAAAGTAGAGAGCTGTCACAACGTCATGTATCAAAAAGAGCAAAAAAGCTCAAGCTGAAGGTGAGGGTTCGTGTAAACTTTAATGCTTTCCACTCTGTGTATGCTATTTGCAGCCACTGTTGAAAGCTGACCAAATAAAATTGGATATATCCGATGCTGCATTACCTTTTTACCACTCCTATCTCTTTCATTACCCTTTCATGGGAGATTCTTAATCATTTTTTTATGAAGCAATTAATCGTCTAAGACTTGACTGATTACTTTCCAGAATAGAAACAATAAATAATCATTAAGCCTGATGCTCTGATTACATTTTTAAAAATCAAATCTATGTTTGGTACCCAACATCTATTTTTAGAACTGTGAAAATTTTATTACTTCTTATGCCTTTGTTATCAAGTGTTTGCTAGACAAGAGGTCCCGATGCTTGCCTTAATTCATAACTTTTTGGTTCTAGCAAATTTAGCTTCTTTTGATTTGCATGTAATAGTACGACCAGATTGTTGACTCTTTCTTTGAAATATGTATCCTGTATGTACTTGATTTTTGTGAAATATTTAGGCCTTTACCTAATAATTTTGTTATTTGATCTTATTTTCGTTCAGGAACAAGAACTAAAACTGAAGCCTGTTGTAGCATTTGATGCTGGTATGGTCATTTTTGAAACCATATTTGGATATTCTTTTGTGCTAGCAGCTCTGTGCCTAGGGAAAAACAGGGTTTATTCTTTAAATTTGAAGTTACAGTTTATAACGTAGTACTTATATTAGCGTTAGACTAGAGTAGATGATCTTTCAGATGGACCAAGCTAATTTATCGTATTTAAGTCAAATGCAAACCTGTTTTGAAGATCCAATGGCACAAATATAAATGTTACACAAAAATATGAAAGCTTGTAAGTTGTAACTCTTCCTATTACTTGTGGAGGTACATCAATGAAAAATTAATAATGAACAAAATATCTGTAGTAACTATACGTTCTTTCTGCAATATATAATTTTTATTCCTTTCCATAGTTCCTATATTTTCCGGCTTGCTAGTTTATTACTAAGTGTACTTTTAAATTCTCATGTCATGGACAATCGGACATTTGAAAAAATTTCTACTTGTGAGAAAATCGAAGTGAGATAAAATAAAGTGTAGATTGGGAACATTACAGCTGCTTCTTTTTTTCACCATTCCTTATTATGGTCATACCTAGTTCTCACATAAATATAAGAGAAAAGTATAACTTTAATACATATTTATGTTTCTACCTCCATGTCCATTGTACGCTGTGCCATTTCTCTCTTGCTCACTAAAGCTGTCTAATAGTTCTTTTTGTACCATGTTCTTTTCTTCTCTAAACTAGCTGAAATTAGGGAGCGGGATTGGTGCAATGTAGTTACGTGCCATTCAGATACTGCACAGGCATATGTATGGAGACTTCAAAACTTTGTGATCGGAGAGCACATACTAACACCGTGCCCTGACAATCAAACCCCAGTGAAGGTAATATATCATTGATCTGTTTAATGAGGTGCCATACTCCGTAAAATTTTGTAGATATAATTTGTGTTTTAAAGTATTTTGATAGTGTTTTACATTGATTTATTATTGTGTCAAAAAAGGTGAACCGTGTCCGAACATAGTAACACAAGGTTAGCCGTGTCCAAAGGTACTAACACAGATATGAATAAAGGTATTGGATTGAGAAGGAAATACTGCTGCTATTATGACAAACATTTACCTAAATTTTTCTCATGTTTCCCTCTATTTCATGGTTAGATGCGAGTACACAACATTTGGAGCATTGAAATGGATTAGTACTGTAATGCATATAATTTGTCTTCTCCTGAAGTTGTATCTGTCCTGAAATTGATAAATATCTTTTATCTTGTGGCAGGCTTGCGCTATTAGTGCATGTGGTAATTTTGCTGTTTTAGGTACAGCAGCTGGTTGGATTGAGCGATTCAATCTCCAATCAGGGATAAGCCGAGGTAGCTATGTGGACATGTCAGAGGGAGGAAGTTCTGCCCACAGTGAAGAAGTTGTTGGCATAGCATGTGATTCAACTAATACTCTTATGATAAGTGCAGGACATAATGGGGACATCAAGGTAAACAAAACTAATACTGTGATTCTCATCTCATTTTTTAGCCTCAACTCTCAGTCCTTTGCAATAATATCTGTTCCTATCACATAGAAAAGCAATTAACAAGGCCTTACATCCAACGAATGCCTTTACTGTGACACCTTATGTACTATTATGATCTTATACCATAAGTTTTTGGCCCGTCAGCAAAGCTGCAAGTTGATTGACATTTATGTTTCAGTAAATATAGGAAAAGTACAAGGGGGATGCTTTATTAATTTCATTGTAAGTTGTAACCCATGAAGTTGAAATTTCCAGTCTTCTATCTCTTTCATAATAATAGATACAGTCATACAGCTACAAGAGGACTGAAGGTAACACACCAGTTAATCTTCCTATACTTTCTAATAAATAGGAAAAAGAAGTAGGAAAGAAATTCATCAGTACCGATAAAGTACAGTAATGAAGTTACTCCTCTGGTCCTCCTTCTGTATATACTATCTTCTATATAAGTAAAGTATAGAGGTTTTGTAATGTACACAATATGCAGTACAAAGTAAAGCCTTCAATGCAAACCACCTTCATGTACATATTGGACCCACGGTAACAATTTTATTGTAGTATGCCATTGTTTAACCATTATGTCAGTTATAGAAAATATTAATTATGCATATGTTCTCATCCTAATTTCTGCATGTGATTGTTTTCCACATGATGGTTTTATAGCCACTTGCCACATTTTGGGTATTATGGTCATACTATACTCCCTTCTGTATTTTTTTAATACTCTGGATGACCTACTCAGTGCCTTATATGAACTGCCGTATTTCCTTGTTTTGGTGCAGGTTTGGAATTTCAAGTGCCGTGAGTTAAAATCAAGATGGGAAACCGGCAGCTCTGTTGTCAAGATTGTCTACCACCGTTGTAATGGTATGTTGTAACTGTTCTCTCTCTCTCTCTCTCCCCCTCCCCCCCGAACGAACTGAACTGAACTGATCAGACTTCCTGCTTCTGTATTATAAAATATCAGGTCTTTTGGCCACTGCCACAGATGATCTAGTTATCCGTTTGTATGATGTTGTGGCACTTAGAATGGTTCGTAAGTTCGAAGGCCATGCAGATCGAATAACTGACATGTGTTTCAGTGAGGATGGGAAGTGGCTTTTGTCATCCAGCATGGATGGAACTCTCAGAATTTGGGATGTCATATTGGCAAGACAGATTGATGCTGTACAAGTCGATGTTTGTATTACTGCATTGTCGCTGTCACCCAATATGGATGTTTTGGCTACCACTCATGTTGATCAAAATGGTGTCTACTTGTGGTAAGTTTCAATATAAGTGTCAGCATGTCTTTGGTAATGGTAAAAAAAAATTGAATTGTCATCCCCCCCCCCAAAAAAAAAAAATATCATGATAGTAGGTGCACAGGAAAATTAACTTTTATAATATATCTGGGGTGTTTATATGATTTTTGTGCATGGAGAGGTTACTGCCATGGTGTGATCTCAGATCCTTACATTATCTAATATTCATGTGGAGCAGCAATATTTCTGTGGGCCTTTCTCCCTAAAAGATTAACTTCTAATTTACCAGCATGTAATTTTCCAGGATTAACCAAGCCATGTTTTCTGGAGATTCTGTTATGCATTCTTATGGCAGTGGAAAGGAGATTGTGAATGTCAAACTTCCCTCCGTGTCTGCAGCTGAAGGTTCCCAAGATGTGAATTCTGATCATCCTTCTGGTAAAAATCTGCAGATTCAGGGTGTATCTTGGGCCCCTCATTTGGATGAACAAATTCCGGACCTAGTCACACTTTCCTTATTGCCTAAAAGCCAGTGGCAAAGCCTTGTCAATCTGGACATAATAAAGGTTCTCCATCTTTGCCCCTTGTGTAATTATTAATTATTCACATTATCTGAACACATAACCAGAGATCAGATTATTATGTTCTGCCCCTTCGATTTTTCCAGTCATTGAATTTTTTCTCCTCTTTTCCCTGTGTCCGTGCTTAGGAGCGAAATAAACCAATCGATCCTCCAAAGAAACCTGAAAATGCACCTTTCTTTTTGCCTACAATTCCATCTCTCTCCAGAGAGATAGTATTCAGAAACAGTAACTCTGAAAATGAAGACAAGGGTTCACAAGCTGATGAAACTAACAAAAGCAAGGTGTATCATGAATTACCCGCATCCGAGTTCTTGCAACTTCTCCATTCCTCAGCAGAGATGAAAACTTGTAAGTTCTACTTCTGTGTTTAGGCTGTAGCTATTTCTCAACTCTTGCAAGTTTTAATCTTCAATATTATGTTATCTGCATTGTGATTGTATATGAGGGTTATAGTTCTGGGGGATAAGGTAGTTCCTTCTTATCTTGGGTGCCCATGAGATGCCTGTCTCTGATGCCCTTGTTAGCATGTTTATCTACTTTCAAATATGATTTTAATGTCTGTTGCGAACCACATGATTCTGCAGTTTCTACATTCACTGATTATATCAAAGGGCTATCTCCTTCAACATTGGATGTAGAACTTAGAATGCTCCAGATTATAGAAGATGATGACGATGATGAAGATGACGACGATGCACAAGAAGCTATAAAGAGACCGGAGTTGCATTCCATCGAACTTCTGTTGGATTATTTCATTCATGAGCTCTCATGCAGAAACAATTTCGAATTCATACAAGCTGTTATACGGTTATTTTTGAAGGTACAAAATTATCTGATGGAACATTGAATTTTATTAAAAACATTAAAATTACTAGCAATTTGATAATCTATACCGCTCTGAAGCATTTGATCTGGTTCCCTTGTTTTTTTATTGATTCTTCTTTAAATGTTATAATACTTAATTATTTATTGGCAGATTCATGGGGAGTCAATTCGAAGACAGTCAGATTTACAGGACAAGGCTAAAAAGCTTCTAGAAATTCAGTCAACAGTATGGCAATCAGTAGATAAATTATTTCAGAGTGCTAGGTGCATGGTTACATTCCTTAGTAATTCTCAATTCTGAGCAGTCTCAAATTAGTTGCGGTAGTGTTCGTTACACAGTTTTGTTCCTTGAGCAATGTTTGTATCAATTGTTGTATCAATGATATTTAAATACCCTTTTTTGTCAGTATAATATAGTCATGATGATCATCCATGCTTTTTTGTCGGTAAATTAGTTGCGGTAGTGTTCGTTACACAGTTTTGTTCCTTGAGGCTTGAGCAATGTTTGTATCAAGACGGATTGTGTTGATTGTCAGCCTACGTTAAAACCAACAAATTTTATCACTAGTGATAGATGGAAGATTTCTACATTTTTCCGGGTACATTTGCACAACTAAATTCTATATTGGTATGCAGTTAATAACAATTTTCTATTTATTATACTTTCCGACCAATAAATTTTGGAGGCTGTTTTTGCTATAGTTGGATTTCGTTATTAGGTCCACACTTGCAGTTGTACTTTGGTATGACATTGTTACAGTTTAATTCTGCCGTTCCCAATCCTAGATCTCTTTCAGATGTGCGATGTTGTATTGCAAAGTGACAAGTGTGAAGATAATAGTTCTGCATCTGTGATGGAGTAAATAACTATCTATTGTTACTATTAGAGAGAAACTGTGTTGCATGTGTTTATTTTTAAATAATATTTTTTTGGATAAAGATACCATATCAATGTTAATAATCTCAACACTATAAATGGAAATGATATATATTAGCCAAATGAGTAACAAATATATAATGCACCTTAACTTATATAATTTTTCGTAAATAAATACTTAATAAATATATATATATATATATATATATATATATATATAAATATGTATTTTTTATGAAAATAAATATTTATTTCAGTAAAATAAATGGAAACAAACAGCCCAATGCAGGATTGTATTAATACTACCGCCCATCAGTTTAGGTGGTACTGGCAGCTTCCCAGTTACTCTACTTATATAATTCATATGATTACAAAAAATGTAGCTCAATTTTGCAGTTTGTTTCAGCAGTTTGTTTAGAAACATGGATAGAAAATCATCACAGTATCATATTAATGGCATTGTGAAAATAATTTGAGCCGAAGTTCTCTATTAGTATAAGATATGAGATGTTCTTTACTAATAAATCTAAACATCTAGGCATCTACCGGTGGTTATATGTTTATAGATCTAAAAGTTTCTTGTTTTTTATTATATTAATAACTAAATAATTATAATGAAAAATTCGAATACAATCTCTTTTATGTTTAATAATGTAATTAAACGACACAGTTGACATAAAAGGCAATCCAAAATGAATTACTAATACAAGGACTAAATAAAATTAAATACAATTTTTCATATAAAATTATTAGAGAGAAACAACAATGTTTTCAAAACAACTTCAGAATTGAAATTAAGCTCCAGGTAAGCACTTTTCGACGCATTCATTTACAACACATTGCTCCACCGCATTTTCACCTGCAACAAATCACAACTTTGTAAATTTCTTTCTCTATACAAAAAAACAAATAAATATATTAAATTAAATATAACAAAATAAATAATTACCAGAGCCAATATATTTAGAACACATATTTCGAGCACAACTAGTGGCGCAATTTTTGACAACCTCCGAAACTGATTTTTCACAACGACTTACTATACATCCACCCAAGCAAACAGGCATCACCACAGACCCCCAAAAGATCATGATTTGTTGGTGCACTTAGTAGTAGTACTTTTTACTTATATACTAAACAAATTATCCCAATCTACTCGATGTGGGACTGGGTGTTACACATCAACTCTTCGGACGCTGCACATAGCAGAGCACACGATGCTATACATCCCAATGACATCTTTTTACCATAACCACCATTGTTATGAGTTGCTGCACCTTCAACATTAACCATTATTAACTCGAACACCATCAGTGTGGCAACGAGTTTCATTATATTATTTTTAGCCATTGTTATTTTCTCTCTTTTATTTGTTTTTTTAGATGATTATGATTTTTTAGATGTGAGGCATTTTTACTCTATTTATAGGGTGTGTAGAGATTTTTGATTGGATGCGGAGGAGATTTACTTTTAGATTTGGATTCTGTGAAAATCTATCTCGATTATTATTTACATTTCAATGATTATAATTCTGGAGATCTCTGCTTATGTAAACAGGATATTGTGAATCCATAACAATTAATATTCACCTCAGGATATGTTCAATGTATTCGATATATAGCATAGTTAGTTACGAGTTATGTTATCTATAAAAATCGTGCATTATTTTTATAAAGGGAAAATAAATTCATTCGTCCCTAAACTATTGGTGTTTTATTGTTTTAGTCCTTGAACTAAATATTCCAATATGCGGGTCCTTCAACTTTTGAATTTTTCTGATTGAAGTCTTTCCGTCCAAAAAAACTAACGGACGTTAACAGCATGCTGACGTGGCAGTTACGTGAAAATCAAAAATTCACCGATTGAATTCAAATTTTGATATGTTAATCTACGAGTGATAACAAGAACACAGGTGGTAAAAGTTTTCGATTTCGAGTTCACTAACGTATAGAAGTTTGCACTTTAATTTCAAGAACACGAAATAATAAGTTTTTTTCATATAGATTTCTATACGTTAGTGAACTCGAAATCGAAAACTTTTATCACCTGTGTTCTTGTAATCACTCGTAGATTAACATATCAAAATTTGAATTCAATCGGTGAATTTTTTATTTTCACGTAACTGCCACGTCAGCATTGACTAACGTCCGTTAAGTCAAATTTGGACGGAAGGACTTCAATCAGAAAAATCAAAAGTTGAAGGACCCGCATATTGGAATATTTAGTTCAAGGACTAAAACAATAAAACACCAATAGTTTAGGGACGAATGAATTTATTTTCCCTTTTATAAATTATTATTAAATGAGAGAATTCGGAGATGACAGAATATTTTCAGATCTTTAACTAAAAAAAGAATTTATATTTTTTTTACGAAAATAACTATTTAATTAGAGATTTTAAACACATTGGTCTCTATAAAACTTCTTCTATTAAGACTGCTATTTAATTGAAAATCTTAAAATGCCGAGTTGATCGGCCCGCCGACTGGGAGAAGCAAAATGAAATCCGAATTTGACCGAAAAAGAAGTAACGCTAGGAATACCATAACCGATCACCAATCAGTAAATATTCTTCTTTTTAAATCTAAATCACTTCGGGTCAATATGGCCTTAAAGCATCCGAAATACGATGGGTTATAAATGACAGGGCGTTTTTAATAAAAAATGACGACTCTTTAGAATCAAATATATACTATTCCTTGCATAACGTTATAAAACATATTATACTCATATTTTTCTTACAAAATTGATAGTTGATAGAATATATATTTATATATATATTCTATAGGATTTTTATTCTCATATTTAATTGTATTTTGCATTAATTGAATATTTATTTAATAGATTTTAATATTTTATTATAGAAAAGATGGAATTTCTATACTTACAAGAATTTGGGCTTAAAGAGATATTTTGGAGTCAAAGTAGATGTAAATTCGTATTTATTGGTCTGCACGCACTGCGTACACTGTTTGAATCATATCTTGAGTTCCAGAATTCAGAATTGGACGATCTTACAGACTACAGCCCACACGAAGTTATGGAATTCTCTTTAATTCAGAGATGGTCCCATAATCAAAAGCCAACTGGATCAGTCCCAAAACTGAGGAGTAAAGACAGTTACGAATTTTACATTGATAATTCTACTCGGTTTAGGAAATCTACTTGTATTTGTTTTAAAGTATTAAAATACTTTTCATATAAATACATATCAGATTATTATTATTATTATTATTAGATTAGTGTAGTTTTAGACATAGTATAACTCTTCTCTTTAGTGACATGATTGAAATTTGAAGGTTTTGTTCTCTAAATCTTTTATGTATTCTTATTAGTTTAATTATGTTTCTTATTGTTCTTAGTTGTTTTACTTGTTTAATTATTAGCGGGTAGTAGTTTATAGGACTCAAGGGAAAACCATGTTTGCATTATAATATTGACATAATTTTTACAGTGGTTTGATGAGTTATGTGTAATTCTAATTGATATGTTTTAATTATTGATTTGTATAATCGGCCAATATCATGATTTAATTCTATGCTAATAAGGGTATGGATCGAGAGATTACTTATTAGAGACATACGATTAACAGAATTGAATTTGAATGCGAGAGCATCATTGGATTTCTGAGGGCACGCGTTAATGCTCGAGAGAGATTAACACTGCTCTAATTACCTGATTAATTGAATTATTAAAAGTTATTATACGTGTAAGCATGTTTCGAGAGTGTTAATGTTTGATAGAGATTATCAAACTCTAGTTACAAGATCACTTTAATTGCTTTAGTTTAAAAGTCAGTTATTGTATAAGCATGGTGAACCTGATTGCCCTAGGTTTTTAATATATTATATTAGTTTTATTTTATTAGTATTAATTTAGTTTTATTTAGTAGTTAATTAATATCCTCAAATATACGTTCATTCTTGAAACAATTTACGATAATTAAATTAAAATCGATAAAACCTGTCTTCTTGTGAATACGACCCGCTTGACAATTTCTGCTAACAACAGACACCATGCGCTTGCAGTCACATATAAAATAAAATGCATCAAAAATATATTAATATTCGAATTTACAATTAAAAAATGCCTTCCGTTAAACCTTCTCTTTATTTTTTAAACGGTTTGTTTAACATGTGCCACTAAGGCACATGATAACAAAGAATCTACTATTCTTATTTTCATACATTTCGTCATAAAAATAGGAGATGTATAATTTTTCCCATTAATTAACTTATTTATACTCCTATTTTTAAGCACATAATCATAAAAATAGGAGATGTATAGTGACATTGTTGTCAATATATCCTAATTTCATGATTGAAAATCTAGAAAAAGTAGTAAAAGATTCTTCTTATCCTATGCCTAGTTAAACTTACGCACACGTTAAATAAACCGTTTTTCGAATTAAGCTTTGTTACATATACTTACATCTATAGTCTAAGTGTGTTATGATATTTATAAATTTATTATCCTATTTTTATATTAAAATTCAACTTAATTGTAGGAAATTCCTTAAAATATCATGGCTACTTTTCTATTTTGGATAGGGTTTGTTATTTCTGAGGGGGTTACGATAAAATTAAATAGTAATAAAAAGATATTTATGTGAATACACTAGGGAGGGGGTTGAGAATAATATTTACAAATTCTATTTTTATATTATAATTCAACATAATCTTAGTAAATTCCCTGGAATTCCCGGAGACACTTTTCTCTTTTGTATATATATAATCATTACGAGTCAGAGTTGAACTTATTAATTTTCAATAATCTGCTTTTACAAAGAAATAAATTAAGTTAAGTGTCATAAAATGGATGTTCTTTCAAACAAAGTTCTATTGCAAATTGCTACTGGCTGTTCGTGACAGATAAGCCGGGATCTAATATTTCACACATCACAATTATGTTGCAACATCATAACAGATTTAAAACAACATACTAATAGCATTGATACTCGTAGATACCTAATAGGCTAATAATAACATGAGTTCATTTAGCTCATCATAAACACTAACAGTTCCATTGTGAATAGCATTGACAAGATTAGATACCTAATAACAAGAGTTCATCTAGCTCAGCATAAAAGGAAAAGGTTCTAGGTGGCAAAAATAGAAAAAAAAGGTAAAAAGGTTAACAAAACAAACATACTGTAATAATTTAACATAACACGATAACGTTATTCCCCACATTTGGCAGCATAATTTAAAGATGATAGAACACCAAACATGTTCAGTACTTGTAAGGATGTCATGTGAACTGAAGCCTACATATGGTCTGGCCTACCACCATTATCTTCAGTTGCTCCATCCCCACCATGCCTGCAACCAGATTCAGCAGATAAAACAAAGCTTTAATGAAATAAAGAATGAATGGAACTTGATTTAACATAATGTTTGTATACATATACACAAACACAAATTAGCACTTTATAACACCATGTCAGTATATACATTTGTGGAAGTCGATCTAATGCTGGAAGCCTGGAACAGCCACTTTATAACTTCCACGTCTTAGGTGCGGAAGGCCAAGTGTTTGTAAAAGAAGGATTGAGAAGTAAAAAATAAAATTTTATCCATAGTGCACACCAAACACCTTTTCACACGTACAACCCAGCAACAATGTTGGTAAAATGTAAAGTTGGGGCTCACTGAGACACTGACCAATTAACAACGATCACTATTGAGGATGTAATTAAATTAAAACAATAATACAGTAATAACTAGCTTTACTGCTAGCGAGGACTTGGCACATTGCTTAGTTAAACATATTCTGCACCTAGCTTTACTCCGAGTCCAGAGAAGAACTATTCTAATACGTAAAATTTATTTATAAACATGACTATTTTTAGAGTACGGAATACAACAAAAAAATGTTGATAAAGAAACTATATAACTTTCTACATTTTAGGCTCGACCCCTGTTGCTACTTTAGATTCTTTGTTTTGTTTATTTCTTGTTCGTTCTTCTAAGTTTTAACCCTTATCTCTTCTCGGTTCTTATATATAAGCCTTTAGTCTCTCACGGTCTCCCCTCTATCAAATCTATCACTTTTAATCATTAACATTAGACGAGTTCGCACATGCAGAAATTTAAGCCATCAAAATAAAGGATTTTTTTTGGGTTTGTCAAAGAATGAAGATAATCGGATTTCGGACAGCCATAAGGCTGTAATAAAGAATGAATTAATGTAGATTTATTGTGTATATATTAGGTGGAACTAAATCCGAGGAGAGATTAGAGATATGTTAGTATCTTGACTTAATGGATATCCCTGATTCTTAGGAGTAGTATCACTGATTTTAGGAATTGTACAACTAGGTGTGTACTATTGTAATATGCCTATTAATAGGCAATTCACTGATTTAGAAGTTGCTCGTTCACTTACGTTTTCTCCCAAGGTTCTAAAATATTTTTTGGGGGAGGACAGCTACATATCTTATCAATAGAATGCCTTCTAGGGTACTCAACTTTCAAACTCCATGTCATAAAGTCGTGCAATCATTCCCTGATACAAGGTTCATTAGTCTTCTTGATCCGAAAATCTTTGGTTGCACGGCGTTCGTGCAAGATCATTCTCAAAGTCGTATTAAGTTGGACCCTAAATCTATCAAATTATATTTATAGGACATTCTTCTCATTCAATGGGTTATAAATGTTATTCTCCTGTAACTCGGAGAATAAATATCTCTGTGGATGTCACTTTTTTCAAAACCAAGCTTATTAAAATCGGAGATTCAGGGGGAGAATGCAAGTGAATTTCATCTTTGGGAAAGTATTCCTAGCATAGATACTCAAAATCCTAATGTTCATTACGAGAACCCTTCCACCTCTCAAGTCAACAACAATCAAGATACATCTTCCCAAATTACTGAAAATCCTCCAATCCCATCTTTATCTTCGACTCTTGCTCCTACTCAAGAACCAGAAAACAAAGAAACTTTGTATATACGAGAAGAAACAAATCTGGTAAAGTTATAGAGTACAAAACACATTTGGAGGACCACCATCAATCAGAACTGGATCCTCATCCTTACTCTCTGGAAATTCATTCAGGTTTGATTAATTCTGATAATGATAATATTCCTCATGTAAATGATGATGAAAGGGAGTTCGTGCATGTACAGAGCATCCTATTGGCAATTTTGCATCCTATAAGAAGTTATCACCATCATATCAGGCATTTGCCTCTAGTATTGATAACGTACAGATTCCTAAAACGATTCAAGAGGCACCAGTGGATCTACAATGGAAAGAGGCAGTAAAAGATGAGATTAACGCGCTGGTAAAAAATGGTACTTGGAGCATCACAGATCTTCCACTTGGGAAGAAATCTGTAGGTTGTAAATGAGTCATTACAGTTAAACACAACGCAGACGGTAGCATTGAGAGGTATAAAGCTCGCCTTGTTGCTAAAGGTTTCACTCAATCCTACGGAATTGATTATCAAGAAATTTTCGCGCCAGTTGCTAAGCTTAACATTATAAGAGTGCTATTATCTCTTGCTGCAAACAAAGACTGGCCCCTATATCAACTTGATGTGAAAAATGCTTTCCTGAATGTTGATCTTGAAGAGGAAGTTTATATGGATATTCCACTGGGATTTGAGAACTCTTCGAATCGAGGCAAAGTTTGCAGACTAAAAAAATATTTGTATGGTCTCAAACAGTCTCCATGAACATGGTTTGGAAAATTTACAAAATAAATAATTCAGAATGGATACACTCAATGTCAAGCAGACCACACCTTGTTCGTCAAAATCTCATCAGATAAAAGAAGAGCTATCCTAATTGGTTAAGTGGATGACATAATATTGACTAGTGACTACAAAGAAGAATTGGAAAGATTGAGAATTTTTCTCTCTAAAAAATTCAAGATAAAAGACCTTTGAAATCTTAAATATTTTCTTGGCATGGAAGTTGCTCGATCAGAACATGGAATCTTTGTTTCTCAATGCAAGCACGTTCTAGACTTGCTAAAAGAAACAAAAATGCTAGGATGCAAACCAGCCTCCACTCCAATGGACTTTAATAAAAAGGTCAGTTCAGGATTGGACAAGACACCAGTTGATAAGGGAAGATATCAAAGATTAGTTGGACGCCGCATTTACTTATCTCATACTAGACCTGATATAGGTGTTCCGGTAAGTGGTATTAGTCAATACATGAACAATCCTACTGAGGGACACATGGAAGTTGGTACTAGAATCTTAAGATGCCTCAAACTGAATCCCAGAAAAGGTCTTCTATTCAAGAAAGTGATGATCGAAGGATCAAAGCCTACACTGATGCAGACTGGGCAGGAGATGTAACTGACAGAAGTACTTCAAGATATTGTTCCTATGTCTGGGGTAACCTCGTAACTTAGAGAAGGAAAAAGCAATCGGTAGTCTCTAGAAGTTCAGCTGAAGCAGAACTTAGAGCGCTTGCTCTAGGCATTTGCGAAGAATTTGGCTGAAAAGATAGGTTGGTGAAGTAAGACTTTTTGTAACAAAGCCAATAGAAATGCCATGTGACTATCAAGCTTCCATTAGTATTGCTAAAAATCCTGTTCATCATGATAGGACAAAACACATCGAGATAGACAGACACTTCATCACTGAGAAGATTGAAAATGCCAATGTCCAAACTATCTATACTCCATCAAGACTTCAAACAACTGATGTACTTACCAAAGCCCTTCCGAGGATTGTTTTTGATGAGTTAATATGCAAGCTGCGAATGTTTGATATACATAACCAAGATTGAGGAGGAGTGTAGATTTATTGTGTATATATTAGGTGGAACTAAATCAGGTGGAACTAAATCAGAGGAGAGATTACAGATATGTTGAGATATGTTAGTATCTTGACTTGATGTATATCTCTGATTCTTAGGAGTAGTATCACTGATTTTAGGAATTGTACAACTAGGTGTGTACTATTGCAATCTGCCTATTAATAGGCAATTCATGACAGAATAAAAGAATGATTATTCTACAAACTCACACTGAAAATTCTTCCAGGGATGCATATTCTTGTCTGGTCATCTCGCGCCAATGATTTTTCTCCTCTTGTTATTTAAAATGTTTTTCTGAATTGGGAGCCAAGATTTTTTTTGCTTTTTCTTTTTTCATTTTAACACGCAAGACTTGGACCGAGTCAAAATAATTTATGGGCCTCGAAATGGGCTAAAGTTGATCGAATTGTGGGAGAAGTATCTGGTTTATTTTTGAAAGACAAAGATCTTGTACCCACGTCGGTGTGATGCGACCTGTACTGATAGGAAAAATGCAAGGTCCGGGTAACATAGTATACTACTAGCATACGACTAGGAGTCTTCAGATGGACAAGGGAATATATATTAACAACTTCACATCGAATTGGGTTGGGTTTTGTCAGGCCCAACTAATCCTAGTTTCCAGCCAGACTTGCTGCATATATCTGATTGGATGACATGACAAGAAAGGCCCATGCATATATAATTATATATGATCAACAAGTGAGATGGTCAAACATTTTGATTCAAGATAAGTTGATCCTAAAAACACCCAAGAACATTTGAGCAAATAATAGACGTGAAGTATTCATGTCATATAAGATTGAACGTATAAATTATGTATTATTCATGTAAAAAAACAAAGTGAAGGTAATTAAAGGCTATTTTTCAACTCAATAAATGTATCTATATAATATGGATTTCGCTAAGATTATGAAAAGTTCATATGCAGGATTTGTGTTACTAAAGCTCTTTGGTTTTGGCAGCCGTATCCATGGGCACTCGGACATGACACTTATTCCGTGTCAAATTCTTTGACTGAAATTTGGAAGATTTGACGATATGGACGAACTTTGGAAGCAAAAAAAAAGGTCCCATGTCAATTTTCATATATCAAGGGTAAAACTCAGATCCGAGTCTGTGTCCTAAACTCCGTACCCTAATCTAAGCAACATAGAGAGTGATACATACTCACCAGTGGTCACACACATATGACAAATCGTTTACATAAATTATTCTTTAGTGTCACAAACCTCTCTTAATAGGCCAACATATCTGGCTGTGACAACCATTTAAGTTCCAAGTTAACAATTAATACCGCCAAGTCGGCAACAACTCCGACGAGCCTTGGATGTTCATTGAATAGTGTAAGCATTAATGTGCTCTGTTAAAGACTTGTTTGAAAATATACTCCCCAAATTATCAACTTAATTCCTTGCCAATCCAATAGAATTTTTACGTCTCACCTTCTGTTACATTATTCAGTTTTTCTATGCATTGATAATCCATCCATTTTCCATCAATAGTACATCATCTTACATAAAGTGATAAAATAGGCACTTTCTGCTACTGTTTGTTTTTTCATTGTTAAATTTTCTTCATTAAATCATATATATTAATCTAAGTGCATCCAAAACATTTCACATTTGCTAAAGCCACTAGATGAGCTGATATCAAATTTTCAACTAAATTGTTTCAAGCATTACTGGAAAGCGATAAGAGGGATGAAAAAAAACATTAGGAGGTTAAAATACACACCTCCAAGAAGTCGTCAAATTGTGAGCTTTTCTATCCAATCGAAGGTTTTCCAATGCAGATGAAGCATGACCAACCTCATCTGGATGTTCATTGCTGTCATATCTCCAGTTGTATTCATCCTTCCTGTAGCCAGAAGCAGATGATCCCCCTCTCCTATCTGGCAGATGAAAATTAGATTTAATGAAAGTTACAAGCAACTAAGCAAGCCAAAGTAGCAAATGTATTAGAACCTTTACTACATACCTGAGGACTGAGAAACAGGACCCGGCCTTCAAAACAAATGCCCAAATGTTAATCACTAATTTAAAAAGGATAAAGTAAACAAAAGTAAAAATATTTATACTAGGGGTCAAGCACCTTCCCAAGGGAGGTAAGCCCCCTGCAACAGTTGATGAAGGTCTACGAGCATTTCGGGATTCTATATTGGAATATGACTCAGGATCCGGAGCGCTTGATCTCCTTCCAGTATTCATGGCTTGTGATAAATTCTACAGAAATAAACACACACCATCATTTAGCAGGCTAATTTCAAGTGAATTAGATATGATATCAAAATTTAAATAATATTAAAAAAAATCAATTCCATGTTTACTCAGGTACACAGAAGAAAATGAAAATCATTAAAATTAGTCTGAGACATGTAAATTTGAAGGCATAAATTGACTTCTGAAATCTGAACACTGTTCTCCCAAGTTTAGAAATGGGGGAGAAGAGAAAGGAAACTATGAGAATTCACTTTTTAGGAGAGAAGGGCGAGGAAGATGATAATTTTTCAATATATTTCTCCCTAAAAATTTCTTCCGTTTTTTGGGATGATTGAGAAATTTTCTCATAAGTCACAATTGACTCACAATTCAAAATCAGTTTGTTTTGGTCAGTTTTATAAAAAAATACTACATAAAAACCGACTTATAAGTTAGATTCTGAGGAGTAGGAAACAGGTTCTTATTTCAAACTTGCAATTTAACTTGAAAAAAATAACATGACCCTTTTTCAATATAAATGTCAGTACTTTTTTGTTTTTTCTTAATTTCTTATATGTTTTAAGTTATTTATTATTAATAGAATAATTTTAACAAATATCAACATTTAAATAAAATTTACTTCCGCTTAAAAGTCATAAAATAACTCTAACAAGTAGCTTCTTTTAAGTCAAGCTATACATGCCCATAGACTACAAAAGTGCTCCATTCCTACAGAATGCCTAATTTGCACCCTTTATTTATGTTCAACGTGTATTGCCCTTCATGTTTATAAAACAACAATTTCCAATAAGTTGGTCAATAAAGGACATAACACAATTTGGATTTTCAATAAATATTCTCTGCAATTCTGTGATATTATGTTCTAGTAGATCAACCTACTCAAGCATTGTTGCTCGACTGACCAAAAGGTATGACTATGGGTAACTAATGCCAAGTGCTAGAATGTCAGACAACACCGATTTCCAGATACTAGTACAATTAAATCACGCACTACTTTATTTTCACACATAATCACATAAATTAATTAAATCACATAAATTGATTGAAATTCATAAGGTGTCAATTAAATTAATGATGACGTGCTGAAATCACATAAATAAGGACTACCGCATGTCAAAGATCAAATCATATCACGGGAATGATACAATTGCTGAAATCAGATCAATAAGGACTACCACATGTCAAAGATCAAATCATATCACGGGAATGATAAAATGAAGTTGAGATCTGAAGTAACAGAATATGAAAACCTCATATTTCAAGAATCCTTCAAGGACATCAAGAAGCAAAGGACCACTATCCCCGTTGCTGTTAAGATCATATCCATTCTTGTTACTGAAGTCTTTTAACTCAGATTTCCATTCATCCTTTTGCTACAAAGATATCCAACAGAATGCAAATAATTAGTTTATAAATGAAACATATAGAAAGATATAAAGCATTCTAATATATTCAGTTTCCCCAATTTACTTCTGATGCTAAATTGGTATAGCATTCAACCACGATTCGACATATAATCATTGGGTTGTACACATTTCTAAAAATAGTTCCCTTGGATCGATAAATACAGTACGCTCTAGTTACTCTATTCCCAATTTTCAATAATACTTGGACAAATC
Organism: Oenanthe sinensis; assembly: GCA_028671895.1. Lineage (NCBI taxonomy): Eukaryota > Viridiplantae > Streptophyta > Magnoliopsida > Apiales > Apiaceae > Oenanthe > Oenanthe sinensis. The sequence continues at coordinate 8,494,787 of CM053811.1, read as the reverse complement.
ACTCTTTTAAATGCAACACTTAACTACTTCATAACAAGCTTCTATATAGATTACCAAATCAAACCAGGCAAGTGCAAGAAAAGTCACTTTGGGATAACTTCAAAATAAAAATGGGATGAGTTTATCCAGCTTGTTATGGATCTTCTAGAAAGATAGGGGCTGAATTATTTTCGATACATACATACAATTATTAGAAAGACTTTTTTGAAAATCATTAAATTAAATTAAATGAACTGATCGACTAACACCACGCTGATACAGAGTAGTGGATAATTACCATGTTGCACTCAGGCAAATATACTTTTAGGGTGTGGCTGAGTTGTGCCCAGTCGAAATATTCACATAGTAGTGCAGTTAGAAGTCTCCCTGCAGATAGCATGTTAAGATAAAAAGGAATAAGCAACACAAACAAATTCAGCAGGTCAGGGACACAAGTAACATTTTCATATTGAGAAACAAACTTTTGCATATCTGAGTCTGTAACAGTAATATCAATGACTGTCCAGCAGGCCAATGTCTTAGACATGACCCGAAGTTCTACACAAAGAATTGTAAAAGGGGAATCAGAATTCATTATCATGTAATCAGTGTGGAGGGAGGGAGAAAAAATATTTACTGTATAGTAAATAAATAAAAGAAATAATAATTACCCATTTTTGTGATGTGTGTAGATGGAGAGAGCACAAAACATATACTTTAAACTATTAAGTGAAAAGAAATATTATGATACACCATGTTTGTAAGAAATGATTAGGAAGAGGAGAAAAGCATTCACTGCAATCAATAGCAAGACAAATTTTCATTCTCAGTTTGTCATATATGTGGGTGTTATACGAGTGAAAAATATGATCAAACGCTGAGTTTTGGAGAATAGGAAAATACTGAAATTTTTTACCTTGCGAAATATTTCCAAACTATTAAGCAATTATTCTCATACCAATGATAAGTGTCTTTAATTCTAACTGTTGCCCATATGCCAAACTTTTATGAATTGAAATAGTAAAGATTTTAATAATTGTTATTACGAATATCTTTGCTCCTTTATTTTCTTGTTTTTCCATTATTTACTAGTTTACTTGAGTTGGGATATTGAGTGAGTGAATGGGAACAATTTCATAATTTAAAAAAGGATAGATTCTACAACGGACCAACTAACACAATTGATTTAAAGTTTGTAGCACATAATTAGTTTGAACCTTTATTGCTAATAAGAATGAATTGTATACAGGCATTAGCATGTGTATAGAGTATAGAAAATGGACTTTTGTGCGGTAAGGGTTTAGATTTTGATTTTATTCAGGGATATATATCTGATATGTCAAAAAGAGAGAGGTGATCTAGAACATAGAACTTCGACAACATCATTGAGATTCTTAATGACCATGGCTTATGTAGTGACATGTTAAAATACATAAACCATTATAATTGCCATTCTGAAACTATAAAAGCTGAGGGACTCAATCGAGAGTGCCAATGAAAAATTTCCCAAAAATTAATTTATCAAACATTTGATTAGTCAAAAATTAAACCACATAATTATAGGCATCCTAAACAATCACATTTTAAACATAATTTCAGATAGTAAACCTGAAGGAGACGCATGAAGTTCCTTTGCACGATCGTTGCAGCTACCTAACAAAGCAGGAGGTAAACCTTCTTCCTTTTCAACTACTCTGTCTTCTTCTTCAATAGCCTCAAATACACTAGCCCTCAGTTCAGCCTTTAATACATCAATGTGTAAACCATGTAAACAGAGTTAAACAGGTATGCTGAAATATGCAGACCATTGTATATATCATGTATAAATATTGTTAATAGATTTTCAAAATAAATATGATGAAATATGCAAACAATAAATACAGACTACATTTCTCTAATACATCTGCAACTTTGTGTACCAATTAGGCCGCTGAACCAATATTTTATTTTTGTAGCAGCTGCATTCCTACGTTTGTTGACCCAAATAATATAAGCAAACCAAAAAACTCCAACAAGTCCCACTCGAAGTAGGTGGGGAGGGTAGAATAAAAAATGCACGCACACCTCACCCCTATTTCAAGGAGTAGACAAGCTGTTTATGTTAAGGTCACCGACTTGGATAATTTTTTTTTGAAAAAATATAATATAAAATTGAATATTTGAAAACTATGTGCTGATATATTTTTAAACTTCTAGAGGGTTTTATTTTATTATTTTTTTAGAAGCTGCTAGTTCAAATTAACCCTACAGGTCTTCTGTACATAGCTCTCACAAATTACCCAAACAACAAATAAGTCTCCACACGAGAAGATAAACTCCAAAAGGGAATTGAGGAACTACATCCATCCTGGTTGACCCGTAGATTTAAAAATATTCAACTCTAAAAGGAATTTTTTTTGGGGAGAGTGCATCTCTGAATATGTACATTATCATAATCATTATACGAGTCTGCCATATGTACAAGTAGCTTGCACAAAAAATATATATATAATCAAGGCATTTACCTTTTCTCTTAAAATCTAATTTTCTTTCTGATTTTAATACATGTAATAATCCAAAAATGACGAACAAAATTAAAAACAAACCCTAAAACCTACACAAATTATAGCAGCACATAAACCACAAAAACAATCCAGCCCACCAATTACTCATACCAAACATACAAGAAAATGAAGGTATATTCACGGATTAACAACATTGGAGAAAAAGGCAAAAATCTATGCATTTCTAGATATAGATATATAAAGAGAGTGACGTCAACACCAAAAAAAACACAAAAACAATCCAGTCCATCAATAACTCATACTATACATACAAGATAATGAAGGTATGTCCACGGATTAACATTTGGAGAGAAAGGTAAAAAAATCAGTGCATTTATAGATAGATATAACTTATAAGAAGAGGGTAATATAACAAAAATAAGAACATAGGACTGACTAGGATCTTTGCATAGATGCCATTCCTTTTCAGGTATTTAAGAATGCGATCTTCCATCTCCTCCATTAATTTAGTGTTATCACCCTTCTCGACCGACACTTGACTACAAGCTCCCCAACTTTGCTTTTAGGTTTTAATTGTTCTCTCCGGTCCAAAAGGGATATAATGACCAAATTTGATTTAGATATATGATGCATGATTAGGCCCAAAGAAACATGGATCAAACAATATTATAGGCCTTGGAAGCCCAACATTTATGAAGATTCTCAAGTAAGCTTACATAAATAATTGTTAAATATTAAATTTATATAAATAATTGTTAAATATTAGAAAAGGGTCATCTATTAGGTTCGATTTTGATTTAGAAATATTGTTTAGCTTTATTACAACGTTGCTAAAATTTCTTCATTTGAACGATCAGAATCTCACTCGCTCAATTTATCCGCATCTCTCCTTCCCGAAAAACTTTATTACCTCAATCCTTATTTTGCCTCAAAGTACCCGTGGCGGATACTCAAAACTCGGACAAGGGCATTGACACTCAAGTACACTTATTTTGAGCGAAAAAGAAATACAAAATTTTCATAATATTGTCGAGTTTGACACTTGTACGCGTACCCATGCTGGATATTTATAGTCGATTTCAGTTTACAAAGGCAAAATATAAGGTAGAAGAAGACTTCAAAATATGCTTCTATTAAATTGTCTAAAAATAATTCATGATTAACCTTTAAAAAAATTGCGTGATTGTTACACAAGAAAGATCCCCAAATTTACAAGAAGAAAAGGGGATAGTGCAGACTATAATCCAATAAAAACCTTAGGGCTACGACAAAAAATAAAAATTTAACTTTGAAAGAAAATGCACAACCAATTAGCCCACATACCGAGAAAGAAATAATTATAAAAGAACAATAGACTCACTTTAAATCATAACCTTCAAAAGTCTGAAGGAACAAAATGAAGATAACCGATATCTAGATAAAATATTAAATGTATATTTATAATAAAATGAATAATTTAGAAATAGAAAATAAAAATATTGAAGATGTCATGAGTAGCAAAGGATCCGAGTATTTGATGAAGGATGTTTAAGAGACAAAAGGGTTTGTGCAGTTGATGACATTAGGTCAAAATTTTTGATGTTATAGATAAAAGATAAAACATATTTTACGGACTGAATCTTATATATAAATTTTCAGATAAGTTTTGAATAATATTGGATGATCATTAAATCATATATGATTCTTTTCTAATCGAATATTTTTTTAATTAAATATGATTTCAGATCAGATTCTTTGAGATGATCCTTTCCGTTTATGGGTCTGAATGGACATTAACAGTAACATTACTAACATAATATAATGAAACAAACATGAAATTCATAGATTTTTGACTATTGAATGAAAAGGAATTCAGCTGTGATGGCAATTGATGTAGGACAAGCAGCAAGGATATGAACAAAGTAACAATACTAAAAGACTGGACTGTAGAAAAATCTCCACACCAAAAGATTTTTAACCACAAAAAAGTGCCAAATATATAAACGTGAAGAAATCAATGTATATCGATCAAGTGTAAAAGCATAATCATCCCACATAAAGTATAAATATAAAGAAAAATAATTGATTAGGGCCAAATCAAGTGGGCTTAATTAAATAATCTAAATAAACGTTTTAATAAATAGCTAGATCCCACATAAACTAATTGATAATTAATATAAAATATCCCTTTTATTTTCATTCCCTATAAAGAGGATATAGATTATATGCTAGCAGCCTTAAAGTATCGAGTGAGAAACTATAGATAAGGAAAAATAAAAAATGTGAAAAAGGATGACTGCATTACTCTAAAAAAAAGTTTCAACACTACACAACCAACAAGTTGTTGATGCACGTATGGAGAAAGAATCCCTTATAGCAGTCATCGATACAATGATTATTGTGCTAATGCACCTCCATTCATATAGACAGTCTTACAAAAAACCAGGAAATTCCGTATGCCATAATTAGATAAATATGAAGAGATGGAGAACCCTACGACACATTTACACCCTCTAAAACCATGCTTCTGCTACATTGTGGCCACAACAGCACAGAAAATTTTCCAATTATCCCTATCGTGAGTTTTCACCAACTAAACAAGTTCGTCCACTTCATCGAAGCAAAGCTCATGCATCAAACCAAAGTAGTAAAGAACCCCAATAAAACACTTAAAACTACATCTATTGAGGATTACTAAAAAAATTCCTCAAAATTCTAAAGATTCCGCCCTATACATTTCATATAAAACTTTAAATGTAACTATTTTTACGGACCATACTAAGAAATTAAGCAAAATGGCAACATTCCCGCACACATACATTATCATAAGAATCAGATAAATCCGCAAATGTACACATAACTTCCCGAAAACAATCCATACCCAAACCATTCATCTTTTCTCTTAATTACTACTGATTTTTTTACAAAAACCTAAAAATTTACCCAAATTACGCAAAAAAAGAACACGAAAACAACCCGATCCAGCAATAACAGAGATTAAACATAGAAGAAAATGTGGGTGTAAACATACATAAACAGCAGTAGAGAAAAAACAAGAAGATCTGTGGAGATATAAGAAGAGAGTGATGCATATAGAAATATGTATGTAAGTATTGTATGTATAGCTTACACGTATTTTGGCGAGGACGCCTTTCTTTTCAAGGGTACGGGTGACGAGGGTCTTCAAGTCCATCATTTCTCGAGTGTAATCGTCCATTTTTCTTCTTATTCCGCCACGCCAGTGCTTTTGTTCTTGCTTTTAACTTTTAAGCTCCCTCAAGGCCAATTTATACATACTGTAGTCTGTAGCTCCATTTGTTCTTGATAAATGTCAAATAATTAAATAAATTTGAAAATTAGCTGCATAGTCAAAATGGGAAATAAGAGTAAAGAGTAATCTTAGAAAAATACGTAAAAAGTATATTGAAAGAAGATATAGACAATTATTTTGGGACAATTTTTTTTTTTCATAAAAAGATATGGACATGGGACAATTTTTTTCCATAAAGGAGACGAAGGGAGTATTAATTATTGTTTAGATTCAAAATTAATTTAGAATCAATAAGTATGGATAAATTTATTTATCTGGTTTGAATAATTGTATTTCTCGTGGTTAAATTAAATATATATTCAAAGAATTAATGTTTAGCCTATGCTGTAATTAGAGATTCATTTTTTTTAATTATTATAATAATATTTTGAATTGATTTTTTTAAAATTTAAATTTATTATTCGTTTTGCTATATGTTTTACTTATGTATATTATAGAAAAAAGTGATATTCTCTATGATACCCCGTAGAATTGACTTTTGTTAATAGTACCACTACGACTTTTGTTAATAGTACCACTACGTTTTTGGCTTCTACTAGTGGTACCCTCGTACTTTTGTTTTTTACACACCTTTTGTTTTTTACACACGATACCCCTCTGTTAAGTAAAAATAATAGAATTGAACTCAGATTGTAAAACAAATTGTATATTTGAAATCTTTGCAAAAAAATACATGAAATACACTATTGAATCATGTAAAACGGAAAAATGAGTGAGATATGGATGGTCAAATTCAAATTCATAACAAAACTTTGACCATCCATATCTCAATTATTTTGATTCCGTTTTACATTATTCAATAGTGTATTTTATGTAACTTTTCATAAAAAATTCAAATATACAATTTGTTTTACAATCTGAATTCAATTCTATTATTTTTATTTAACAGAGGGGTACCATGTGTAAAAAATCAAACGTACGAGGGTACCATGTGTAAAAAATCAAAAGTATGAGGGTACTACTAGTAGAAACAAAAAACGTAGTGCTACTATTGGTAAAAACCAATTCTACGGGGGTACCATAGAGAATATCCCTAGAAAAAATGATAAAAATACCATTTTTTTGAAGATTAAGGAACGATAATATCTATGTTCAAATATTTGACCAATTTTATCCATGGGATACTCCTTTCTCGTTGGTTATTCAAATTTTTACTTTAAAACAAAATTGATTTTTTTTGAAATAATTAAAACTAGATGTGCTACACATCTTTGAAAATGCCAGGTGATACACATCTCCTAGATGTGTATCTCATTTTTTTTACATGATACTCATTTATAAAATGGATTTTAAAGATACACATTTGTCAAATGTGTATTTTTGGCCAAAATTTTGAAAACCGGTATGTTCGTTAATTTTTGTTTAAAAATTGGTATTTTTGGTCATCACCCCTAATTATAGATAAACTAGCTATTGTGTACGGAATAGGGAAAATTAATTTTTTTATCACTCAACTATTTAGACTTTTAGAAACTTGTCACTGAACTATAAAATAATTTATTTAAATCACTAAAGTTACCTTTTTATTTGATTATAATCATTCCGTTAAGATTCAGTTAAGTTTAACTCAATTGATGTAATTTTTAAATTTTTATAAATTGTTGGAGTTATTAGTCAAAAAATCCAAAAAAAAATATATTTTTTTTACAATTTAACCAACAAACTTATTTTTTCTCACCTAAAACCAATAAACTTTACAAAATTGTGAAAACATAATGTTAGAGATTGTGGGGTTAACAATGTAATCAACTAGATTTTACTTTAGTTAATTAGAATATTAACTAAGTAAAATATACTGTCATATAACCATCGATAGTATGTTTGTCACTTGTAACCAAATGCTCTTAAAAGTCAAATAGGTGACATTAAGTATCAATAGTTACTGTCCTGTATAGATACAATAAAAATGATCCTTGAAGTAGAAGTTCACTAAAGTGTTCAGGCAAAGCATGGAACAAGAGTCGACAGTAACATTCTACACTGGAGTCTATGACAACATGTTTCAAGCGACATCAACTTTGATACAGACGACAACAACCATTCCAATGACAGTAAGCTTGGCGGAGAATAGATATTCACAGACAACAAGTTTTACTGACAGCATGTTTGGCAGGGATAGTTGACAGCAGCTTTCATGACAGCAAGTTTGGCGGAACTCCAAGGCATCTGACAGTAAAGTATGCGGAGCAATAGATGCTGTCATCAAAGTGAAGCTAAAGGTTGACGGTACACTTTTGGAAAGCTGACAGTCTGTTTCATGTAGCAGACTAGATAGTGAAAACACAAAGAATGATCTTGACAACTCTATCTAATCTGTCAAACCTATGACTGTAACTTGGGAGAAGACAGCAAAAAGATAATGTGTGCATCAGGAGTCAAAGATTTCTATCAACTCAGCACTACTTTATCTACAAATGGAATTGTTGAACAAGAAAAGCACAGTTTCTACTTTGACCTTTATTCTAGGACAAATGAAAAGTGCACATGTAAGTGAGATATGTGTTCTAGTATAAATACACACATTTTACAAGCCTTTTCCCTATGCAACTGAGCTAATTTTCTTTAGAGTTAGAAATTTTAGCAAATTCATTGTTCTTATTTCTTTGTAGCTGGAATTCACATTCCAGTCAGTTGTAGCAACATCAAAAATAATAATATTATTTTTAAAAGTTTAAACACTGTCTCTTACCTTACTGTCTTACATTGTTATGTGCTTAGTGTTAATTCTTGTAATTGTTATATTGTTTGTTGTTCGCAAAAATAGCAATTATTTAAGATAGTGCATTCAAACCCCCCCTTCTGCACACTCATATTGTTTAACACATACTAACCATGATTAATTATTATTTATATATATATATCTATTTTTACCAATTCATATCAAATATGTTATATTGAATTAAATACATAACAAATTATTGAATAAATTATTTATTAAATGTTATATTATCTTATAATTCATATTATTATCTTGATTACTAAAATAGTAATACTTTTATTAATTATAGATTATATTAGAAATTAGAGAATGTCATTTTTAATTTTTTAAATTATCAGCTTTTTTCTATTATATTATAATTATATATACATATACATATTATATTTTAGTTATGCACTGTATTAAATTACTCTTTCAAATTAACATAAAATACTAATAAATATATGATGAATTACTTATTTTAGATTTAAATTGAACAAAATAATTATATTTACTTAAAATATTTGATAAAATATATTCTAAGTACTTTGAAATTATTTTTCTTTATTTTTACAGATTTTTTTTGTGAAGACCTTAAATTTATATAATTTAATATGAAGTTTTTTAAAAATAATTATAATTGATAGTTTAAACATAATATTTTTCGGTGAAGGTCTTTAATTTATAATATAAATAATTAAGTGTTTTCAAAAGAAGAAATATAATTTATAGTTTAAAACATGATATATAAATGTATAGTTTATTGTTTAATGGAAAATAGATAAAGAGTTTGTTATATTTTTATTAATAAGTTAATTATGAATTTCCTTATATTATTTAATTAGTCCACATCATTTAACTCTAGTTAAAAATATTAAATTTTAATATTTTTCTCACAATTAAATAAACTTCGTTGGGTTTATGTGAGAAAAATAAAGTTCATCGGTCATATTGCAAAAATATATATAAAGTTTATTGGATTTTTTAGCTAATATCTCTAAATTGTTGTATGTCACTTAACTATTTATAATTTTAGAAACTCACCACTAAATTATGAAATTACTCCAAATTAAATGTATACAAATTTTATTGTTAAAAAATAATCATGTATAAATTATTTTGAAATTATATAAGAATAATTGATTTCTTCATAATAAAAATACAAGTGCAAATTTTATATATTCTATGTACATGATCAATTCATGTTTATTTTGAGAATAGTTCATTAAATATAAATTATATGATAATACTTTTTAACTTTCAAATTAAAAATTCTAAACTTGTTTATAAAAGTAATATCATTCTTTATTTTCTTGTATTTTTCGCCATAATTATTTTTGTCATTAATGATATATTATTTTTAACATCAATTACAAATACATTCATTATTTATATTATGTTTAATAATAAAATTTTAAATATACCATATTAATAAAATTTTAGTAACCTTTTATAAATAAATTAAATTTATATATTAAGTAAATATATAGTACAAATAACACATTCACCAAAATAAATCAATGATTTTAAAAGAATAAATTGAATAATGTTGTTTAACTGATAATTATAAACCCTGATTTTGATGATAATACAATAACAACAAGCTGCTACGATATTACAGCTTAACATGGTTAGATATGCCTTATAATAGCTTGCCATATTATCTGTGCTAACATTATTTTACAGGTTTAGCATAACAGCAAGCTTTTATGATAACAGTAAGCTGTTATGACAAAACAGCCTGCCGCTACAAATTCCAGCAGTTTTACAACTCTTATCCAGATTTCAGCAGATAGATATAAACTTCGATTAGGACTTTTATATTGTAAGTATATATCTATATAATACGTTTATAATATATATTAAGCTCAGAATATTATATTTAAACGTATACCTATTTTTTAGGAGAAGAAGTTGCATGCGTTTAAACTTATTTTTTTATCTCAACTTCTTATCCTTATCGTGCAACATTATAAGAGCTGTTTTTAAACGTTTTTACTGATTTTTATCTCATATAATATTGTATTAGTTTGAATTAATATTATCCTTAATCGTTTATCCTATTCTTATTCAAACTAGCCGTTGATATATTTTATATATATTCAAGGCTTAGCTTTTATGTTGTTTACGAACAATACTGCAACTCTACTACGATCTTAAAAAGCTTTTTTCTCTATATTATCTGAGCTTCTTATCTATCTTATTTGTGCAATATAGAGAGTATACATTTTGAGTTATAAAACACTTTTATATTCGATTGTATTGTTCAAGTTTGTAACTTGGTGTTGCTAGAAAGTGGTCAGGACCTTGTATAGGTCAGAGGGAGTTAGATAGCTTTTGTTACAGGTGTTCTAAGGTGCAACAAGGTTTAAGAACGGAGAATTGAAGGAGTGAGACTCAAGGGAATTCTGGAGGTTCTGTAAATAGCTTGCCGTCAGAGAATATGGTGAACAAGAAGTTGGTGTACTCAAGCTGCTAGGGATTATAATAGGCCATTTATAGTGACAGGGAAAAAGGGAGATATATTATTATTCTGTAATTGATATATTTTGATTAATAATATATTCTCTTACCAAGTTGGTAAGGGATCATGACGTAAACCATTAGATATAGGGGTCGAACCTGGCTAAACGTCTTGTGCCTCCTTTACATACTGCTATTTACTATTTTACTGCATTGCATACATTATAGCGTGCTATTACACTCTGACATGTTTAAAACAGTAAGCCATTAGTCAGGCACAACAGACTGCTTGCAATAACAGTCAGCTATTATAGTTGATAAAATTAAAATTGGACCTAGTCAATCCTATAACACCTATTCACCCCCCTCTAGTGCATTTACAATAATTATTGCACCCGATATGTCTTAAAAATTTATCTTTCGGTTAATATCTAATTTAAAATTTCTATTAAATATTTGATGGAGTGTACTATTGTATTTAAATATTACTAGATTACATATTTGTTATTGGAATATTAACATTATCATGGTATATTAATATGTATTAATAAAATATCAAATTTAATATTGTATTAATATGTACTAATATAATATAAAATTTAATTCATATTTTTTTATTTACTAAATATATATTGATGATATTTGTTATTTTATAACAAATATTATTCTATTAATATTTTAATATAATTATTTTTATTAATCTTTCTAAAATAAATATTTTTAATCAAACTTAACGGAATGGTTATAATCAAATAAAAGATAATATTAGTGACTTAAATAAATTATTTTATAGTTCAGTAGTAAGTTTCTAAAAGACTAAATAGTTGAGTGACGAAAAAATTCATTTTCCCGTCCGGAATATAAGAGGGTCTTCTTAACTTATATCAATCTAACTGAACTAAAATATAAATATTCTCTATATCATTATAAAAATATAACTATTAACTATAATTATAAATATTTTAAATGAGTTTTATATCAAACTGCCAACTCATCTCACAAAAAAATATCAAGTAACTATCTCATCTCCACGACGACTCATTTAAGCCACTAAACTGTTTATATATATCATTTCGCTAACTTTTTTTAAAAAAAATTAACGATTAACATTAAAATAAATGGGGTAATGAAGTGATATATCTTAACATTAAAACTGTTAATATATATCATTTCGCTAACTTTTTTTAAAAAATTAACGATTAACATTAAAACAAATGGGGTAGCGAAGTGATATATCTTAACATTAAAAATGTTAAAACATATAATCATCAATTCTAGTTCGTAATGCATGTGTTTTAATGTTAATCGCTATTTTTTTTTAAAGTTAGCGAAATGATATATCTTAATAGTTTAGTGGCTTAAATGAGTCGTTGTGGAGATGAGATAGTTACTTGATATTTTTTGTGAGATAAGTGTGCAGTTTGATATAAAACCCTATTTTAAATTAGTCTTTTATATTTGTTGAATCTTTATCCATTTTTTAAATACATCCATATCACTCAAATTTCTCCAAAATTTTTTACTATCTCATTTAATTGTTAACATAAATTAAAATTATTTAAAATATATCATTAAAATTAATCAGTTTAGCTAATGTGCTTAGAAATGCTTTAGTAGATGAAATTCAAAGACCTTCTTGCTACTTTAGAATTCAATGAAGTTATTATTTTGTTTTGATCACACGGTGTATTTTTCTGACTGCCAAGTGCTAACGCATTAACAAATAGAGTACATATCTTGTCCTAGAATTCATCTCCATAGCAAAACGATTGAAAATTTAGCAATGTCTTCTAACATGTTAGGGTATCTTCAATGATGTACTTCAAATCTCTATTTTCTTCGTATTTAAAGTTAGGAGGGTATATAATCATCTCCAATGAAGTTTGTCTTTATCTTCATATTTAAAGGAAGAGAAATGTTAGATTTCCCAAAATTATTTCTCAAAAAAGTTCTTAAAATATATTTGTCTAATCTTAATTGGTTATTAAAATAATAAATGAAATGGATCTCTCGTGCATTCACAATAACACACGGATTAAAACTTTTCATTCTGTCACATTACTACTGCCACATCATTTTGGAATATATTTTGGAAATATTTTTTGGTTGAAGGAATGTAATGTTTGGATTCAAATATAGAGTACTAATGTGCATTTGAAGGAATTGTTTTAAAGGCTATACATGTACAATATTCCTATTTTGAGTATTATAACGCTATTTATTAACATAAACATAGAAAGAATGTAAAATATGAAATAACATTTAGAGTAATGATTGGAGATGAAATAGTGATATGAAATGAAAAAGGTGAAAAAATGAAAATAAAGTTGATTTAAAATAGAGATATGATTGGAGATGGTATTAGATACTTTAAGTTTGAAGTTCCCGTATTTGCTGGGAGTGTATTAAGTTGTTCCTAACTTTACCTTTATAGCATGTTCATGATAAATTTTATGCCATATGTATTTTAAATGGTATTTGTTAGTTTAAAATTATTCGTTCGACAATTTTGAGAGTATTTGAAGAAGTTTATAATGGAGAAATTGAGTATTTTCTTAATCATAACTCATAAGTTAAAATACTGCATAATAAGCAACATTAGCGGTATTTTTTTAAAAAGAAAAATCACATTTCAATTACGAATTCAAGTCAGCATCTAGAATAGATGTCAACTCTGATGGAATAACACCATCATTAATGTAACTACAATCAGCATATGAACGTGCATTTCGCGCCATAATATGAGCTGCACGATTCGCAGATCGTTTTAACAGAACATTAGCCATCTTAGAAATAAGACTTCTGCAATCCTGGATAACTAAGCCAAAAGGAGACAGCAACCACCACTAGACTATCCATCTCTATCACAACATGATTCCATTGCAAGTCTTTCATCCAACTTAACACTTCCTTTAGACCGATTGCTTCTGCCACCTCAGGAAGAACAGACCCATCCTGATTCCTGACACCAACTACGCATATGCAGCAGCCTCCCCAAATCCCAAGTAATCCCGAACCACAGTTCCAGAGCCAAATCTTCTCTCATCAACATTGATATTAATACTATTGAAATCCAGTTTTGTCCATCTCCCAGAGACCACGGTCCCGATGAAGCAAAAATCATTAAGACACAAAATTTTGACAAAAGATACACCATAAGCAACCAACACATTTATTCCTTTTTTGATATAAAAATAGTCTGTGAATATTTTTTGTACACACAATAAATAAAATTTATTATGTAAAATTAATATTTATTTATAAAAATTTGGGGCTCAGATGTGAAACATGGGGGCCCGGGTGATCGTTCCTCTAGCACATGCCGCAAGGCCGGCCCTGGCCCTGTTTGAAACACATCAGAAGTTACACTTTCATCTGAATCCGAGTCTTCAATAATTTCATTCTCTTCTTGATTATCATGTCCCTGTGTTTCCAGCACTTTAGTAGGCGCATATGATCTCATTCCTGCTGCAATATACTCAATCCCCTGCTGATGTCCATATTCATGTACATGCATCTCTTCAAAAGGTGCATATGATTTCGTTTCCTGGCGAATATATTCGATCCCTGCTTGGCGAACTTCATATTCATGTGTTGGCTGCACGTTTGGAGGAGCTTGTGATCTCGTTCTTTCTCGAATGAACTCGATCCCTTGCTGATCTATAAATTCATGAGTTGGCACTGTAGGAGGTGCATGTGATCTCGTTGTTTCCCGAATGTACTCGATCCCTTGCTGATTTTTATCTTCATATGCTTGCATCAGTTGAGAAACTGTGGTGATGTTTGGTAGATTATCCTTAGCCCCGCGTTGATTTTCCTGTTCATGTGGTTGCAGCAATTCAAAAGCCGTACTTGACCTTGCTTTTGGTTGAATATACTCGATCCCTTGCTGGTTTTCGTATAAATTTGGTTGCAACATTTTACTAACTCTTGCTTGTTCGATCTGCTGGATATACTGGGGCTCTGCTTTACAATTCTCAACTTCAGCAGTTGACCTTTTTACTTGGTGAATATCATCGATGTTCAAATTCCCAAAGCCCAAGTGAGGATCAGAAAGGGATGGTTATCGTATGAATCCTTGGCCTGCGCTAAATAATAATCATCAGTCTCGTAACTTGTTGCAGATGAAGTTGATTGCATTTAATGCGACCACCTTCACATCAGCTTTTTGATCAAGTACTTCTTCCTGAATCCAGTTTTGTTTCCGTATTCTAATTTACTTTGTTTTTCCTTGTTTTCTTTCTGTTATAAAGTAAAACAAATACTAGAGCAAGATCGGCAGAGATATCCTATGAATGATATTTTATATGCAGGGAATTAGAAAGAAGTTCACTGAAGTTAAAAATGAAAAGAGGAAAATAGTATAAGAGATCAGGATGATGATCCAGATAGAGACCTCACGGTCCTCACTAGTAACTTACCAGTTCTTTTTGACATAATTCTGATTTATAGCAAGATAGGCGACATTGAAGCATTGACTTCTTTGTTCGGTGTGAATTGGAACTGGTTTGCATTTAGATCAGAAGATTCTACGACAGAGACTTCTAGATTTATTAATCAGAAGATTCTGTTCCATGTATCATCTTCTAGTCGGTAACAGGCTAACAGTTGACTTGTGAATACACTTTTTTAAGATGCAAGCAAACCTTGAAGTGTTCCTCAGAGATTCTGACTCATATACACATTTTTTTAATTCCCAATATTAAGTTATCACTACATAATGGTCCCTGTCTGAACTGGTATCCATCTATATCAGTTTCTAATTTAAAGAGCTGCATTTTTTTTTGGGTAGTTTACTTGGTCTTGTCTAAACGTTAGGCCAGCAGAAAAGGGAGTAGTTTAATTCATAACCTTTTCATCGGGGAAAAGGTGAGCAATGAGATTTTGGCATTTTGCCTCTAGGCTATTATGAATCCTCAACGGCTTTCTATTCTTGTTTGTACATATTATAGCTAAATTTTTTAGTCATTTATTGTTTAATTCAGGAGTTAATGCTAAATTCATATCCGAAAAGCAATAAAAAAAATGATCAGAGTTACTTTGAATATACAGCATAATTCATTAAAATATTTTACCAATTATCGCAAGATGAATATGAATGAGGTCACTATTACAACGGAACTGATCTGGATATAAGTCGAAGATTTAAGGACAGAGTCCTATAAGTTTATAAATCTGCACACGGCTATTTAATTATATCTTATACTACATAACTAGACGCAATAATCACGATTCACACAATTATAAATATGATTATATTTATATTCCTATGCTCTATAAAACACTGTTATGATAACTGAATCATTGATCAGTTTCATCTTTAGAGTAATGTAGTTTCCAGTTATTGTATAATTAGTCATATTAGAAGAGCACATAATTGAATAAAAATCACATGGCACTTGCAAAGCTGAACAGACAGTGATGGAAAAATACATTGAAGTCGATACATGGGAATGGGAGGGATGTTCACATTTGATAATTTATCTGTTTCATTTCACGTGCTTTTCTGCTTATCCAACAGAGTCTTTGAGGCCATTGGTCAGAATTGAACTAGAGTTCAGGGCAGCCCACAGCAAGTTTAAAGCCTGCAGAAGATTTGAAGTAACAATTATATCATCGGAAAGGCTAAGAATAATTGTGCTAGTAGTCACTTACACTTGTCATCTTGTTTGTTTTTACCTCTCGTATGCCGATATTGACCACCTGCTCCTTGACATCACCAGGAGGAACTTTCAAACTATTGAGATAGTTGAAACAAGTTGCGGACGATAATGAAGTCACTACCAAGTCATCTGTTACCATGAACATTGTTGGTGCATTCATGAATTCATCTGAACCCTTTGGATTTACTAAATCTGGGAATCGTAATGGCATTTCTAATCTAAATAGAAGAGGTCCCCTGTATTCAGGCAGATCCCTAGAATATATAATGGAATTAGATAAGAGGTTACGCTTAACACACAATGGCGGAGTTGTGGCTTGCCCGAGCGGTAAAATTTGGTTGGAGGAATAATAATGCTCAGCCAATTTTGGGTCAAGTAGCATGTTCTTTGACTTCTGTGATTTCAGGTATCTATTAACATTAAGGTTTGACACACTTTTATACAAATTTTCGGCAACTAGTGTTGATGAATGACTCGCACTCAACAAACTCACGACTTTTCCCAAAGGAATGGGGAGAAAGGTGAAAAGAAACTCTGCAAAATCTTCAGCAGCTTCAGCCAACAGTATTTTGTTATTCGACTTTTGAACCAAAACTTTCACAGTCATCTTCTTGAAGCTGATTTTCCCCTCTGTACTCATCTGACTATTAGTAATAGGTTGATTTGAATTGTTTACGATAACATAGTTTTTACCTAAAAACATACTTTTTAAAGGAGTCTTTGACATAATTGAGTACTTGAGCAAGTCAAGTATCTGCCAAAGAGAAAAAAAATAGATAAAGTATGTGTGGAAAGTTATATATAGAGATATTCTCTAAAATAAAAATAGGTACAAATTTATGGCACTTCAGTGGATCCAAGATTAAACGTCCTTTCTTCAAGCACTCCAAAATCTTTAAATCCAGATTTTTCCAATAGTGCAAGAGTTGATCCTGGAATGTTAGGAAGTACATGTAAATCATCAGTTATAACAAATGATGCAGTCCAGGGGACAAAAACTCCTTGTTGATCCTCTACTCTTGTAGCAGTGAAGTACGCCTTGTTATTCAGGAACCGCGAACAATTTTGGCATTTAACAGTACTGTAGATGCTCACATACGCATCAGAATTTAAACGAGTACAGCTCAAATCCTCGCAAGTAAAATATTCTATGGGTTTAATATCATCGATGTTAACTTTCAGCTTTCGACACTCAGATTCTGCTGAGTTTCGTGTATTCAGCAACATGTCTTTGCATGCTTCTGTAGCAAAATACATGGTCTCGAGATTTGAAATGCTTTTATACAAATTATTGAAACTCCCAATGGCCGGTGGCTGTGAAGTACTATTAGAATGTTTGGACAAGAGTCTAACAATTGTCCCCATTGGCATGGTGAGGAAGCTAAACAGAATGTCAACAAAATCACTATTAGCTTCTGCGTATAAAACTCTTTCCTCGTGTTTATGAACCACCACTTTCAAGGGAATTCGAACTTTGGATGCAGCCATTTCATAAATTTTGTTTTTACTGCAAAGACAAATGCTATGGGACTCCTATATAAGTGTATACAATTAGTATCATGAGATGATAAGTCGTTGGAACTATGCATTATGACGCTTCACGCTTCACGCTTTCTCTGTACTTTACCAGCATTTATTTGAATATAAAATAAAATTATAAAAATTAGTTCTGAATTGCAAGTTGAGAATTGTAAAATATAACATTACAAGTGCTCTAACCTCAAAATGCACCTAAAGTACATTTTTCTCTCTAATTTAAAATGGATTTTTGGTGTTTGGCAGATATTTTATTTTTCTTATTTTATTTTTTTTACTTAAAGATTTTTCTACTGTGTGGAAACAAAATAAAATATGAATTGTCAAATTTCAATTGGCTCTTATTTATTAATGAAAATGGACCCTGTATGCACAAAAAAACCCCGCTAATAAAAAGAAATCACATCGTAAAAGTGTCATCATAGTAAGTGATTAATTTGTGTTCAAGAAAGACCCTTTACTTCATACTAATGAGTAGTAGTGCTATAGCATTTGGAGTCAAGGTGATAAAGGTGACTGGGTGAGTAAGTAGTAGTGTTATAATTCTGTTACAGAGTTTTTTAGTACTTAGTAGTGCTTCATATATAGCTGAGAGGGGTGTAGGAGAAGATTAAAGAATGCAACACATTGAATCAGTTTCTTTAGCTCAAGATTTCAATCACGTTCATTTTCTTTAAATGCTAAAAGAAATATATATTTGTACGCCCAAACTTTATTTAACAAGCTTGAACTTTATGCTAAATTTATCAAGATAAAAAAAATCTACACATCACTTGGTAAAAAAAATAAAGTTGATACATAGGATGATGGAATTCAGAATGTTCACGTCTTGCTATCTTGTGACTGCAAGTGCTTCATTTCTAGTACTTCTGCTTATTCAACAGAATCTTTGAGACCATTGATCAAAACTGAAGCAGAATTCAGGGCAGCCCACAGCAAATTTAAAGCCTGCAGAAGATTTGAAGTAACAATATCATTAGAATATCAAAACAGTAACTGTAGTAGTACTCACAAATCCTTGTTTTTACCTCTTGCATGCATATACTGACCTCCAACTCCTTAACATCACTTGGAGGAACTTTCAAACTATTGAGATATGTGAAACAAGCTGTCGAGGATAATGGAGACACTAGCAAGTCATCTGTCACCATGAACATTGCCGGTGCATTCAATAATTTTTTTGAACCCTTGGGATCTACTAATTCAATTTGAATCGGAATTTCATCATAGTCTATTAATTTATTTAGAATTGGTCCATTATGATTAGATTTCGGCATTGGAAGATCTTTATAATACATGATGGAACAAGAGAAGAAGTGGAGTTTCAAATACAAGCTTGGAGTTTTGGCTTCTTTAATAGGGAAAATTTGGTTGGAGGAACTATAATGCTCAGCCAACTTAGGATCAATTAGCATTTTTTTTAGCTTCTTGGATTTGAAGTATCTATTGACATTCAGATTTGACACACTTTTGTATAAGTTTTCAGCAACAAGTGGTGATGAATGAGTCGAACTTAACTTAACAAACTCAGGACTTTACCCAAAGGAATGGACAGAAAGGTGAAAAGAAACTCTGCAAAATCTTCTGCAGCTTCAGCCAACAGTATTTTGTTATTCGACTTTTGAACCAGAACTTTTACTGCCATCTTCTTGAAGCTGATTTTCCCCTGTGTACTCATCTGACTATTGGTAATTGTTGGAGTTGATTTGTCTACGATAACATAGTTTTTATCTAAAAACATACTCGTCAAAGGAGTCTTTGACATAATTGAGTACAAGTATCTGTTAAAGAGGAGAAATAGTCAGTCAACGAGGGGTACGTCATGCGTGGTATATACTCTAATATTACAAAAAACTGAAATAAATTCGATGTACCTCAGTGGATCCAAGATTAATAGTCCTTTCTTCAACTACTCCAAAATCTGTAAATCCAGAATTTTTTAATATTGCAAGAGTTGATGCTGGAATATTAGGAAGTACCCTTAAATCATCGGTTATAACGAATGATGCAGTAGGGGGAACAAAAACTCCTTGTCGATTCTCTACTGTTGCAGCAGTAAAGTACGCTTTCCTGTTCAAGAACCGTGAGCAATTTCGGCATTCAACACTTTTGTAGTTGCTCACATACGCAACCATTTTATTCTTAGTACAGCTCAAATCCTCGCAAGTAAAAAATTCTATGGGTTCGATGTCATTACTGTTAATTTTAAGTTTTCGACACTCGGCTTTTGCTGAGTTCCGTGTATTCAGCAGCATATCTTTGCATGCTCCTGTTGCAAAATACTTGGTCTCAAGATTTGAAATGCTTTTATATAAATTGTTGAAGCTCCCAATGGCCGGTTGCTTTGAAGTATTAGAACGTTTGGACAAGAGTCTAACAATTGTCCCCATTGGCATGGTGAGGAAGCTAAACAGAATGTCAACAAAATCACTATTAGCTTCTGCGTATAAAACCCTTTCCTCCTGCTTATGAATCAACAATTTCAAGGGAATTCGAGCTTTTGAGGCATCCATTCACACACCAGAAGACAAGGTTATGCTATTACTGTAAAGAAAATGGCATGTACTTTGCACCTGTTAATCTGTTATATATACAAGTGTCAAGAGAGGAAGAGTCATTTGGAGCTATGCATCATGACACTTCACACCAACTGAGTTCTCTGTACTTGGTACAAACATTTAATTCATGAAAAAATGTGTAGCCAGAATTAGAAAGAGTTTACTCTTGTTTAGTATTTTTGAAAAGACATTTAAGTTAGCCTGATTAGGTATCGATGAAGTATGAACACCTTTATTTAGTAGGTTAATGTTTTTATATTCATTGCTTTACATATTAATCTTTGTAGTCCTAAATATTTGATCCGAATGAAAACATCGAACAACCCATTTTAACAACAGCAGATAAATCAAACACTTGCAGAACCCTTGACCAGAAACTATTCAAACTTCATTTACATTTGAACCTACTCTAGTTATATAATGTCTGCACAAGTACTTAGCAGTGATCTTGAAAATGTTAACAATTTTTTATTTGCAATTAAAATTTGATCAATTTGATCAATTTGACCATTAAAAAGTCAAATAAGACACTTATCGTGAAATGGATGGAGGAATCAGTAATGACTAACCAAATAAATTCAACATAATTAAAGAAAAAGCAAAATTGATATATAAATTACATGTTAATTAGTGAAAATCACACCACACAAAGCAACATGAGTACACAATATAGGAGTATACTATATGATTATTCAGATTGTGGCCACACACTAATCTTTTCCTTCTCAGCCTTAACAAAAATAGCTGTAGCCATAGCCACAAAATACACCTGTAAGAAAATAATAGACGGTGAATGATAACTTATCACACTCTTCCCTGTTGCCAACTCCACAAGCAACAATGCAGACAATCCTAACGTTGCCACCCTCCCATTTATCCGTTCCGAATAAGGACTGAACCCGAAATCCACTTTCAAACCACCAGAAACCGGTTCTTTAAGAGGTACTGGTGGGAGGTACACGCTGGCTCCCGAGCTGCCAGCTTTCTTGCCCCCTGACTTCTTGGTTTTTCGGGCCTCGGCTTTTTTGCCAGTGCCTGATTTATATTTGAGTCGGATATTTGAAAGGCGGGAATCGAAGTCAGTATTGTCAGGGGAGTCGGGGGAGGGGGTGGGAGAGGAGGTTTCCTCCGGGATGGCGCGGAGAGGGAAGGAGAGGAGGTGGGGTGGTGGGTGAGGGGATGGAGAGGATGAGAAGAGGGGGTTGGAGAATGGGAGAGTTGAGGGTGGTATGGTTGACATGGTTGAGTTTGGTTTGGCAAGTGTAGGTGTGGACTATATGGATTGGATTTGTGGATATGAGTTGGTATCTATGTGGATGGACTTCGTTGGTTTTCAGTTTGGATATATTGATCACAATATAAGAGAAATGACTAATAAGATTATAAGAGCATGTGTGAAAGACATAACCTATTTGACTATTTCATGTGTAAATTTTAATTATTATATGTGAAATTATATATATATATATATATATATATATTTTTTTTTTTCACTGATTTTTTTAACATATAAATTGTAGGGGGTAAACGAGGTTATGCATGAAGCTTAAGTTGGATTATAAAATACGCAGTACCGGCTCCAGGGGAGCTGGCCTAAGCTGGAGCCTAGAGCCTCATTTTTTCTGGGACCTCACTATTTTAGAGGTCACAAATTTTATATATAATAATATTTTAATATTAGTTTATTTAATTATAATTTAAAAATTAAAAATTGTAGTGGGCCAATTATTATCACAAGTATTTTATTCTAATAATAATAAACTATTACTTTTGGGCCTCAAGTCCAAATAGCAATGACGTAGCCACAATAAGTGATGCAGAGGCTTTGGTAAATTATGAATTTCAGAAATTTGAGTTTATTGTTAGCTTGGTCATTTGGTACGAAATATTGGAAAAAGTGAAGAAAGTTAGTAAGATTCTCCAAGGTAAAGATATAGATGTTGGAAAATGTGTTGATCTGTTACAAGGTCTAATCCTTTTTTTAGAAGAGTACATAAATAATGGGTTTGAAATCGCAAAGAGTGAAGCTGAAAAGATTGCTTTAGAACTGGAAATTGAACCTACTTTTCGTGAATCTCGTGTTCGTCGAAGAAAGAAGTTTTTTGAAGAAAGTGCTACAGATGAACCAATTCAAGTTGCTGAAGAATCTTTTCGAGTTAATTATTTTTTAGTTATGGTTGATACTATCATTTCCTCGGTTCAGACAAGATTCGTGCAGTTTAAGAAATATGAAGAAATTTTTGGGTTCTTATTTGATTTAGGCAGATTGAGAGGTATAGATGATGAAAGTATGAAAAATGCATGTGCTACTCTTGAGAATGTTTTGGGCCATGATAATAACTCTGATGTTGATTGACTTGAATTATTCTCGGAGCTGGAATTGCTGATGAAGTCACTACCAGAGAAAATAAGCAAACCAATTGAAGTGTTAGAGTATATTAGGAATATGCATTTTGCTTTTCCTAATACTTGGATTGCTTATAGGATAATACTGACGATTCCCGTTACTATAGCTACTGCTGAGAGAAGTTTCTCCAAGTTGAAGTTGATAAAAAACTACATTCGATCAACTTTGAGAGGTTGAATGGTTTGGCTATGTTATCTATAGAGAAGAAAATCGCAGCTGAACTTGATTACAAAAATCTGATTGAATCTTTTGCGCATCAAAAAGCAAAAAGAGTTATTTAGGGGCCTCAATATATTTGTTTGCCTAAACCCTCCAGTATACTGGATCCGCCTCTGAAAATGGGTGTGTCAACCCAATCATAAATTGTAAGGGGGAATCTTAACTCAATAAAAGTTTGGTAGGCTAGAATTCAATTTAAAATCTCATAACACTGCAATCAATATTACCAAAATATTTAAATATAATAAATTTGAAACTTGCTTGGTTTCACTTGATAATGAATCAAACCAATATTCAAGAAGGGTGCCTTAGTGTAAATGGCATCTATTGGGACTGTTAGGCGTTTCACAAGTCTGTCACAAGTTTCTATTAAGCATCAGGTACATGGTCACAATGTACTTTCTCTTGCATTGCTTCTATACTTTCCGAATAAGCTCGTTGCCCCGAAAAAGAATACGGACATAAGATGGTGCCTCATTATTTATAATTAGGGACATGTAAAGATGAGTAAACATACAAAGGGAAGAATGAAAACATACTCTGTTCACACGGAAATTATAAATTGTATATATTATTCTTACAGTGTCATGAAAATAGATTGAACAACCAAAATATGGGCGTACTCACACTTCACACATCATGCAGCTTTTCCTGTTTGCGATCGTATCTCCACTTGATTAATAGGCCAATAACGACAAGAAGGAAGAAAAAGCAAGAGATGACAATAACCGTAATGGCCAGGGCTTTTGAGTGGGATAACACGACATATGTTCCCGTTATAAAAGTCAACATCATTGCAACAACAGAAACAATGTTGAGGACAGTTGATGCATCATTGAGTCTTGACACACTGTGGGGATCTTCATACATAGATGCAATTAAGTAGAGAAACAAAGAAGATGTCGATAGTAGCAGAGCTAATGCATCTGATACCATAAATGCAATGAAAGCTTTCTTGTCGGAAAGTATTACCGTTCCTTTCAGTTCCCCATCTTGATGGTATCCTCCGGGCATTGTAAATCCAACAGTAAAAGTAACCGTAGTTATGAGTGCCGTAACTATTATCTGAGTGTTGGTCCTTTGCCTGTACCGATCAAGCTCATCCTTCTTCTGTATAAGATTTTGTTTCATCAACAACTTCTTGGCTTTCATAAATTCTTGGTCTTTTGTCATCTGTTTAGTAGATGGTACTAAACTTTCCGGCATTTTTGATTTCTCATTGATACTTCTACCCCCAAACTTCAAGCGCTGCCAAAACTTCCGATGCTGATCAGCTTGGAAATCATCAAGTGCTTTCTTAATTTTTACCTGTAAATGAGGAGCCACAGATCAACTAGATATCCGATAATTAATTACTATCTTGGTTCGAAAACATCTTCTGACTTTTTCGATTGTGTAAGTGACGAGGTTTGATTGATTCTAACTTTAGGGGACATTTGGTTCATGTTTAATGAGTCTGGTTAACGGGATTTGGAACTTCAATCCCACGTGTTAGTGTTTGTATTAATAATTTGGTTGTATGGAATGAGAACCTTATTCCCTCTAGGCTCTGTGAGTAAATTATACCCTTTCTACCCCTTGGATTCCATATCATTCCCATACTGATTTACCCCATTCCCTACCCTTCATTACCATTCCCACCTATCATTCAAATGCCCCTTTAATAAATATAATTTAGGTAAAAGATAAGACCAACAATATTGTATAATTTTGACACATACCTGATCGGCTACAATTTGGTCCGTAAAATACAACATGTCGAAAGAAGTCCAATGTAGTTTTTTTTTAGCATTCTATCGACCCACTTATGTTTGATGAGTTCCGGAATGAAGCAACCATCACGGATAAGCAGATGAAGTGGTGTATCCCCATTGACATCCTGCTGATTTAGAATCTTGTGAAGATGTTCTTGTGGACAATTCTTTAAAATATGCAGTATCATCTCTTTTTTACTTGCAAGCACAGCTAAGTGCAGTATATTTTGACTACTAAGGCTGTCAGCAACAACATATAAATAAGCTGGTAATAATTCCATAAGTTTTACCACTGTAGCAGTGTGTCCTTCTTTGGCTGCCCCATGAAGCGGTGTCGGTACCCACCATGTTCTGTTCGCAGATTCGTGCTCTTCCGGTTTATACCCAACAAGTGTTGCATCAAGTATTGAATCAAAATCGTAATACGCGGCGTAATGTAGTGGTGTCCAATATTCGGAGTCAGCCTTGCTTACAATATTGTCATCGTCTCTCAAGAGTCTAAATACAGATTCTGCAGAAAAATTTTAGGGAATGTTTTTTTTCCAGAAAAACAGTAATTATTAGTATTATTCACTGTAATCCCGGGCTCGACTCTATCTCATTCCGAGATTTATTAGCAATTTATATAAAGTGTATATAAATTAGGCTCTGAAAATTAATTTTACCTAAAACACACCGAAAGTTGATTACCTTGGTCACGTTTAATGATAGCAATATGCAGAGGCGTTTGACCTGCATGACCAATGTCTCTTCCAGCTTCGGAAATTCGGTGGAGCAGCTTGACCATACATGTGTACTCCGCTTCCGGTTTTGGGGGAACTAGGGAGATTAGAGACTTGAGATGATTAATTTTTCTTACACGTCCATTTTTATATGCCGGATCTTCCTCTAATATCAACTGAACCGTAGAGAAATAAAGTTTTCGAACTGACAAACTTAAAACAGTGTCATAATTATTGTCAACCATGTCAAATATAGCTTCGAAACCGGAATACGACGATTCCATATCTTTTTTGCGTGCTCCTATTAGATAACTCGGCACATTCCAACGACTATATCTTCCTTCTGCAAGTGAAGCTCGTGCGTAAATTATACAAGTACACGATATTATTTCGAAAATAAAATGTTAGAGGTCTAAATTTAATCCCAAAAATTGATTATTTATTGAACATGACACATTTTCATCGATCATATTAGAGGGATGGATGGACCTTCTCAATTCATATTATAATAATCAATTAATTAAAATTGATCATAACATCATATCATCGATACCACCTTAATTACTTAAATACTATTTTTTTTACTCAATTTGGGGTCCGTTTGGGAAATCTTATCATAAGTTACTTTTTACTTATATAGGATAAATGACATTAAGTGATAAGTTAATGATAACTTATAAGTTTATTAATGTGTTTGGATGCTTTACTTATAAGTTAGATAAGTTAAATAAAAATGTTTGGTAAATTTTATTTATAAGTTACTTAATTTTCATAAAAAATATAAGAAAAATAAATTTTATTAATTATTAATTTAAATGATTTTATTGTATTACTATATCTAGAAAAGTACAAAAATAAAATAATTATTAAAATAATAAATGATATAAGTCGGGATGAATAATACGGAAAAGTACGTCTGGACCAACTTAGAGTTTATGTCCATATAAATTGTAATATGCCTACATAAGCAAATTGCCAAACAGGTTCTAATAACTTATTAGCCAAATAAGTAGCACATATGGAGCGTGTTTGGCCCGCCTTAAAATAAGTTTTTTTGGACTTATTTTCGGGTAAAAATTTCATATTTTGATAAATGTTTTTTATACAAGTATTTAATGTATATTTGAGATTCTATAAGTTGCAAAAAAAGTTAACTTTTTTCAGAAAAAAGTTAGGAATCTCTAACTTTGTCTTAAAATAAGTTGACTTATTCTGGAAAAAAGTTCACCCAAACACCCCCATGGAATGCCAAACACGCACTTATATGTTGCAATGAGAACTGTGTAATTCATTTACAGAGTGAACGATGCAGGTTTAGTATTACTGTATTAGGATAAGTTAATTAGCTAAATAATAATCAATTTTTGTAATTACCTGATTTGTTTTTAATTTTAAAATAATTAATTTATTATTCATAAGTTGTTATATGGATTCAAAATTTTGCATAATTAGCATAAATTGTTTTCTAGAATTAGAATTTTATTTAATTGACGAGTAATGATAAAATTTGAAATTCTCTCATTCTCCAAAAATATGAAATTCTGAAATTAAAAGTGTTCTTTGGTCTGTAATTCAGTAATTAATTTAATATTTAATTCAATTCTAAACAAATTAAATTTAAAACTAGTCGTTGGTGTATTTTCCTGACTTATTATCCCTGTACATAAGTTACTTTAATTAAAAGATTTAGGCAGGAGTATTTAATGTATTTAACATTAAAAAATTTGTTTGATCGGTACTGGACAGAATATACATGTTTAAATTAAATACAATTTTATTTATTATAATACGGGATATATATATATATATATATATTTATATTAAATATAATTTTTTAACACATATTAAATATAAATTTATTTATTATAACCAGGGTCCAAATTATATATATATATATATATATAAATATAAACTTATAACCCGTGCGAATCACGTGATAAATGCTAATATTTAGGTAAATTTATTTTTTATATTATATTTTATTAATATTTACTATAAAATTTTATAACGTTGAGAATTTATGTTAATATAATATAATATAATATTATCCTTGTATAAAAAGAGGACTACCGAGGGTTAGAGTTGTATGTTATTATACAATGATATTTATATATTAATATTCATAAACTTTAATGATATATTAAATATAAATTATAAGATAAGTAGGATTTTAAAATAGAAAATATAGAATATAATTTAAATATAATATAATATTATCCGTGGGGAGTTGTATAAAAGGAGGACTATCGGTGGTTAGAGTTGTATGTATGATATATATTCTTTTTAAAATTAGATTTTATTAAAATTGAATGGTTAAGATCGTTTTTATGGTTCATCTAAAATCGAACGGTTAGGATCATAATTTAAATATAATATAATATTATATTATCCGTGAGTAGTTGTATAAAAGGAGCACTATCGGGGGTTAGAATTGTAAGTATGATATATATATTCTTTTTAAAATTAGATTTTATTAAAATTGAATGGTTAAGATCGTTTCTATATTCATCTAAAATTGAACGGTTAAGATCTTTTCTATGATTTACCTTGGACTAAAACTTTCAATCTTTTAACTATAATAATATAGTATAGATTAGGATAAGTAAAATTTAATCCATGAATTTAAGTTGTAGAATAAATATAAATTAATCCATGACCCAATAATTAGGTCGGCCCCGACGACCGACCGACCAAAACTTTCAATTTTTTGGTTATAATAATATAGTGTGTGTGTGTATATATATATATTAAATATAATATTATTTATCATACTTAATATATTTATGTTAAATAAAAATTTATTTATAATATGTAAAATTTTTATTATTATTAAAATAATTCTTTTAATTAATTTATTATCACTCACATTGTTAATAAATTTATATAAAAAAATATATCATATATATTTATATAAATTCTCAATATTATAAAATTTTATATTGAATGTTAATAAAAATATAATATATATATTTTAAATATTAGTATTTTGCACGGTTTATAAGGCGGAGGGGAGGGAGAGACCCGTACCATTGGGAAACTTGATAATAGCAGCGTGCAAAACAGTTCCACAACCAGCAGGAGCATCTAAAGGTAGACCATGCCTCCAATATTTAGGCATCTCTCTAAATATATCGTAGCTCCCCAATTTGATGGCGAGGTAGATTGGAGTTTCACCCAAACGGTTTCTAATATCATGCCCATAATTACCTGGCGAGCTGGCCCCTATCAACCGGTAAGCAATATACTCGTTACCATTGGTGAGTGCTAGGTGTAAGGCAGTGTCCTTGTCGCGATTAGGATGCCAAACAAAATCATCCAATAACCTTTTTGGATGAATATTAATGTTATTTGTTGATTGAGAATCCGATATTAATAGTTCGGCTGCATCAATGAGGGCCCTACCCACGTCATGGTGTCCCATCCTGGCTGCAATGTGAAGTGCAGTTTCTTCATCACCATTCACCTTGAACAAGACTTGTTTATTCGCAAGCTTCAACTTGATGAATCTTTGGTGTTGATCATAATACTTGGTTACAGTGTGACGGATAGCTTCATAGTTAAGCTCCAGATTAGCTAGCTTCTCCCATTCAGTTATGGCATGATCACTATCTCCTGCAGTGGCAGCAGCATAACTGGCAGCAGCACACCTATTTTCACTTTCAGTATTCATATATATTATCTATGTATGATGTATCTGGCTGTCTATAGGCTCCATGTACACACTATTATAAATGGTCATGATCAGACTTTTTCTTTATCCCCATATATAGCACCAAGACTTTCCCTTTTCTTAAAGCACAGCTCAACCCTTGCTTTACCGATTCTTATATATACACTTTACTTTATTCAATTTTTGACCTGTGAATCACCTCTTCCCTTTATTTCCTTTAATTTCTTTCAACTTTAATTTTCACCTTTAATTTATGTAGAGTTTCTCTCTCTGTTTCATCCCTGCTCTTGAGCATGCTTATCTAAGTTCGTATATAACCAACCCTGACTACAAAGGTATAATGTATTGTGTGCACAGTTTGACCAAAATTTTAAGATTAAGGCTTCTTGGTTTCGTGAAATCAAAAGAAAGAAAATATAAGCAGGTTCATGGGTAAAGAAACATGCAAAGGAAAGAAAGAAAACGTACTCTGTTCACACGGAAATTATTAATTGTAGATCATTCTTACAATGTCATGAAAATAGATTGAACACGCCGAAATTGAAAATACATCAAACAGTTGGAAATAACGATGGGCATACTCACACTTCACACATCATGCATCTTTTCCTGTTTGCGATCGTATCTCCACTTGATCAATAGGCCAATAACGACGAGAAGGAAAAAAAAACAAGAGATGGCAATAATGGTAATGGCCAGGGCTTTTGAGTGGGATAACACGACATATGTTCCCGTTATAAAAGTCAACATCATTGCAACAACAGAAACAATGTTGAGGACAGTTGATGCATCATTGAGTCTTGACACACTCTGGGGATCTTCATACATAGATGCAATGAGCAGAGCTAATGCATCTTATACCATAAATGCAATAAAAGCTTTCTTGTCGGAAAGTATTACCGTTCCTTTCAGTTCCCCATCTTTATATGCCGGATCTTCCGCTAATATCAACTCAACCATAATGAAATGATGTTCTCGAACTGATAAACTAAAGGCAGTGTCATAATTTTTGTCAATCATTTCGAATATAGCTTCAAAACCGGAATATGACGATTCCATATCTTTTTTGCATGCTTTTATTAGATAACTCCCCACCTCCCGACTATAATTTTTTTCTGCAAGTGAAGCTCATGCGTAAATTATACAAAATTAATTAATTATTATTTATAAGTTGATATATGGATTCAAATTTTTGCATAATTAGCATAAATTGTTTTCTAGAATTATAATTTTATTTAATCGATGAGTAATGATAAA
This sequence comes from Oenanthe sinensis, assembly GCA_028671895.1. Taxonomy (NCBI): domain Eukaryota; kingdom Viridiplantae; phylum Streptophyta; class Magnoliopsida; order Apiales; family Apiaceae; genus Oenanthe; species Oenanthe sinensis. The sequence continues at coordinate 8,464,047 of CM053811.1, read as the reverse complement.
ATTTGAAATTCTCTCATTCTCAAAAAATATGAAATTCTGAAATTAAAAGTGATAATCGGTCTATAATTCAGTAATTAATTTAATATTTAACTCAATTCTAAACAAAATAAGTTTTAAACTAATCGTACGTCGGTGTATTTATTTTCCTGACTTATTATCCTTCTACACACTAACAGAAGTTACTTTAATTAAAAGATTAAAAGATTTAGGCAGGAGTCCCAAAATTCTTTAAAATAAATTTTTTGGCCATCAAATGTCGAGTTTATAAAACTAGCCATTAATATGTTAATATGAAAATTTTATAGATACTCATAGTATAATTTATTTTTTGTTTATATATACACTCCCTTAATTGTGATATAAAAATTAAAATATTTTTTTTAAAAGTGGCATGACATCTATATATACTATTCTATACTATGATACCGTTTGTTATCTCTTATAAGTTACTTATAAATTGAAAAATACATATATTTTTTAACTCATAAATTACTTATAACATAAGTCAAACGAATCCTATATTATAAAAATATAGTATAAAAAGTCAAAAATATTAAAATTTTTAATCAATCAATTGTCGATACTTAATATGGGCCTAAAAAATATACATATTCATATTAAATATAAGGAAATTGTTCTATAACCACAGTTGGATAATTCACAAAAATGAACCAACTCATCTTAAACTGTTAAATAATAAAATGAACACAGAGGATTAAAAAGTATTACACTATATAATATAATGGGTTACGCACTTACCTGTATCATATAACGTAAATCTTCTTCTTTTTTTTCAAAAATGCCCTTAAATATATCTGTGTTATACACTTTTACCTGCTATAGTGTATGGGTGTTTTGTCTTAGTTTTATTGTTGCATCTCTTTTTCCACCACAACCACAAAGAGGCGAGCAACTCAAATCAAGATTTGTCTCCTAAATCATCAAAAGTCAGTATATATTATTGAATCTATATATATTTATCGTTTTGTATATATTTATGTATCTTGAACAACCCCCATTTGATGTGTTTAGAGAGTATATGCAGTTTGATTTGAATGTTATAGAATATATAGAATTCAATTTATTTGTTATGTACCTCGATTTAGTATGTATGAACAAATCTATATGAGCTCGATTTGGATGGTTTCTTACAATTTGGGAGATTTAAGAGATGAGAGATGATAATAATAGATATTAATTTTTCGAATTTAGCATATGTAATTGTGTAATTAATTTTTTTCTCCAATGTATACAATATATTATGTTTGTACTCTACTCAGTTGAGTGTTTGGGATTAATAAAAATTAAGATATTTAGTAAATCCTTACAAAAAATTAAAGAAGGGGTAGATTAAAGAAGAGAAATGCCAGGAACACATAAAGACTTAAATTTTTTTTGCACAGAATGACGTGCAACTGTCACCTACACATATCATTATTATTAGGGTTGTCGGCCACTATATATGTTTATACTTGACTTGAATTAGTTTTATTTTTAGTTATTATTTAATTTTGATTTAATATTCTATACTATTTATATTATATAATTATATTATACTATTTTGATTTGAAGTTAATTTTTTTTACTCACATGTTAATAAAATTGATTTACTGTAAAAATAATTATATAATTATTATGTAAAAATAATTATAATTAATCTAATTAATTAAAACTAACCATTAAAAATATCGACTAATTAATTACAAGTATATCATTTAAGATTTTCATAATAAACTTTTAAAACTACAAGTGCATTATAATATACTAAAAATTAATTAATATAAAACAATTCTTACTTTAAATTTATAAAATATAATAAAATATTCATATCATACTTGTTTGTCTTCAAAATTATGAATATAAAATTAAATTAAACTAATATAAATGAACAAAATTTTCACAAGTTAAAATTTTAAACACCCGCGTCATTAATAATATTTCCTTGATTTTAAAAATAAGAAGATAAGAGACTCATATATATGTTGCATGTTTTGGATCACTAACACAACTCCCTATTATATACAAAAGTTAATTAGCATATATTTTATAATAAAATAAGTATCTATAAAATATGTACTAAACATCATATCTCAAAACTCAGCATTATAAGAAATTGCTTGGCCATATACAGTAGCACGAGGAAATTGTTACTAGTAAAGATACTGTAAATCATTTTTATTAATATGTGAGTAAAAAGCATTAACTTCAAATTTTTTAAAGAATTATTTAGATTATTCTTTAATTTCACTTATGATTATAATAAATGAAAATTTTAAATAATTCAATATACAAAAATGTAACATAAGTTTAGAATATAACATTAATTATAATTTACTTCTTAAGAATATTATATTCATATTAATTAGGCATTTTAAAATATATAATTATTTTTTAAAACTAAAATTTTATTATAATATGAAAATATATAATATAAATAGTATTAGAATATTAAATCAAAATTAAATAATAACTAAAAATAAAACTAATCCAAGTTAGATTTAAATAAGCATAAACATGTATAGTGGCCGACAACCTTATTAATAATATGCATAGGTGGCAGTTCCACTGCAAATTTTGCATCTAGCATTTCTCGATTAAAGAATAGCGAGCTCAATCTTAAAAAAGTTTGAGCCTACTCCGCTCTTTGCTAATCTCCTCTTTGATAACAAAAAGATATTTCATAATAAGGAAAGAAATGAGCTGAATTGGAGATAATTCTTGAGTACATGATATAATATAGCGTACTTTAGGGATAAAAAGGTTTAAAAAAACACTTTATATAGCTCATGCCACTATTTATTTTTTAAAATCTTAACCGTTGATTACAATTTTTAACGGTAAAATATGGATTGGTTGGATATCAAAAGATATTCAACTGTGACGGAGAACATTTTCCTAAATATAATTAAGCATGGATGCCCGCTCTGGGCTGAATTTTTGTAATTTTTTTTTTATCTTTTGATTTGGACTTTATTGAAAAACTACAATCGTTGTCTTTCTTTAGCTTAATAAATATGAAAATCTTTGATTTATAAATTATTAGAACTAAATTTGTTATTTACTTATTCTATCGTAATATGATATAAAAAATGAAATATAAGATAAACACGTAATATTTAGTTTCTGAACTTATTTATTAACATCAGAATATGAGTTCAATACACTACAACAATAACAGGTATTTACTACAGATTCTATGTTTTATACACTACAAAAAAATTTGGCTTTATTGTGTGACTGTTTTGCTGGCTGTATTTGAAAATATAAAACATTTCAACTGATTCTATGTTTTATATGTTTTTTTATGATGAATTAGTGTATAATATTAATATTTATTATAAATTTTATTGTTAAATAATATTTAATATTTTTGAACAAAAATTTTTTTAGTTAATATTTATTTTAAAAAAATTGTTATTGTTTGCATAGAGTTTTTGAGACATTATATATAATCATTTTAAAAAATATTAATCAAAAACTTCAAAATTTAATAGTAATTAAAAAAATTCACATGAAAAAAATTATATAATAAAATTTATATATTTATAAGCAAATTTATGAAAAATATACATCTTCAATATAATTTAAAATTATATAAATATAATATTTTTCTTAATAAAAATAATATTAATTATTTGTAACTTATATTTAATATTTAATAACAATATTTCTCGGCACCGCCTTTGGTGGCGCCTCGAATCTTACACTTTATTAAAATAAATTTAAAAATTAAATTTGAAAAAATAGATTTAGTGCAAAATATAATATTTTTATTAATAAAAATAATATTCTTTCATGTAATTTATATTTAATATTTAATAATAACTCTTCTCGGCACCGCCTTTGACGGCTCCTCGAATCTTAAACTTTATCAAAAATAAATTTGAAAATTTAATTTAAAAAATAATATTAATTTATTGTTATTTATATTTAATATTTAATAATAACATAATTTAAGTTAAATATTTTCAATCTTCAAACAAAATATAATTAGTATTACCTGTATTTATCAAATATTATCAATTTCAAAAATTAAATGTAGTAATTTTAAATTTTATATTTTCAATTAATATAAATACTTTTCAATGTATCTATATTTTTATGTCCATGTTTGAAGTCTGATATTTCGGTAGTGCAATTTTATAAATAGTATAGTTTTTACTCCTAATTATGCATGTTAAAAAGTCAAAAAATTATTAATTAAGATTAGAGGAGTATATATTAATAAATAAATAATAATTAATAAGATACAAAAATTTCATTAGTATCTCAATAAAAAGTATATAAATTATAAATGGTTTATGAACTACTCTATATTATTGCTATTATTAATCATCATTGATGCTTGCTCTTACCTTCTTATTATAACAATCTGTTAATTTCTTATAGATTTGTGTTTTACCATAGTAATGAATTTATACATTTCTTTATTCATATTGAGGATTTTTTTTGGACGCAAACTAACGCACTCATTCAATCTATCAAGGTTAAAGCTATTTAGTGAATTGCTTCAGGTGATGGCATTATTCTGCCAGAACCTAAGTTAACACCCATATGTATCCATCATGCTCAACATTCATCCTCACTAATGAAAAGTGCCAGTAAACTTATCATGTTATATCACAGTGAACTAATATTAAAATTAACAAATCAACATACATGTATACATGTGAGGACTGAGCAATATAGGATTTGTAATATCATTCCTTTTTAAAGATTTATTATAATGAATATCATACAAACTTACATTGGTGTTTTCTGTACTAATTTATTTTTACATAAAAAGTACTTTGAGTACAACATTAATTTATACATGCAACCATAAACACTAATAACAAACTTAAAATAAAAAAACATGTACCATCAGGGACGGACGCACAGTCTTGCAAGGGGGGTCACAGGCCCCCACTCAATTTTTAGTCCGAAAAATAAAATAACATATATTTAACTTAGTGCCCCCACTCAAATAATATAAATGCCCCCACTCAAATTTAACAAAACAAAAAAATTATATGAAAAACCTGCATTTTCATATTTAAATTCATAATATATTTATTTTAATTTATGATTTTTTGAAAAGAAATAAATTATATTTAATTAATATAAAAATATTATAAATATAAAAACATTTTAGTTTAAAATATAATTTTTTAAAATATCTTTATATGTTTAATATTATTTTAAAATTTATATTAATAATATTTTTAATATAGGATAGTAGATCTGAAACTAAATATTATATATAATTATATAGTGCCCCCACTGAAAAATTATTCTGGATCCGCCACTGTGTACCATGATGTTTATATATCTCTATTTGTACATATGACTGACTATCCTCCAACTGCAAGGATCAACAAATGTAATATCCCAATTTTCTAGCGCGTTGTGAGGGTCCGTGAAGTCATTTTTTATGGACATCAAGGCTACAACTGCATGAATATACCAACACACAGATATGAACATTCATGTCGAACAGGAATATAAAATCAAATTTATTGGAATCAAGATATTCACAGCTACATTTGTATTCACCTAACATGTAATCGCCCTGTTTCAGTTATATATTTATTATCAAAACATACTCCGAAACTTTCCATATACATTTCCATATGCTAGAAACATTTTCAGTAACCTTTCTGTAAATTGGAGTACTAATCCACACAAAGTAATCAGCAGGTTGTACTTTGAAGTTTTCCACCTACAACAAACCATAATGTGTGTCAGACATTCAAAGGGTTCTGCCCAAGCAAAAAATATGATCCAAATTAGTTATAAACATGATCATCAATGTGCCAAGAGACTCTACAAAATGCACAATGGACAATATCAAAAATCTTACTCTGGAATGGCAATCTCTTGATACCTATTAAAGCTGATATAACAGAAATTTCTCTTTCATGTGTGAACTGCACTTCTGCTTCAATTTTCATCCTTTATAGTAATTGATATGCTCATCCTTTGTAGCAAATTACATAGCAGGTACATCTTTTTTTAAAAAGATAACCTCAAAAAATGGTCACTCTATAACCAACATTCAAAATAACACGACTTTTTTTATCTCGGGAAATATTTAAAATGACATATTAGTACACACATAATCAAAGCACACACAATTGACACAATCGAAACCTAAAATCAAGAAAGAAGTAAGAAATCAATAAAAATAGTACTCCCTCCGTCCCAGCCAAATGTTTACATTTGGTCCGGGCACGGAGACCAAGATAGTGAGTGTAATATTGTTAAAATAAATGAAGTAGTGGGTGTAATAGTGATTTTATTGTTAAAATAAATGAAGTAATGGGTATAATAATGTAAAGTGTTGAAAAATTGGAGTGAAATAGTAGATGTAATAATGTATTTTATTGTTGAAAGTTACTATTTTTAATAATGTAAAGAATTGAGTGGGACGTCCCAAAAAGGAAAGTGTAAAGAATTGGTTGAGACATAGGGAGTATATTTTATAGGAGAAAAGGATATCGAAGGTAACGGGTATTTCAAGGATGATGATACTCGTATTTCAAGAATTTAATCAAACACCTGATGTGCGACAAACAACAAATACAGACATAATCAATTAAAATTCGCAACCTGATATCACGAAATAAATATTATTAAATAATTGATTAAATTAAGGATGTACCTCAAATACAGAAATTTGAATATCATTATGACATGCCAAGTTGTTAAAAATTATTTCTTCTATTTTCTGTAAATAAAATGATTAAAAGATGGTTAGTTATCATGATATAATCCATTGACACGTCATGTAATTCTACGAATCAGAAGATGTAAACGATAAAGAAAGCTTAGAAATTATATCATTTATTTGCCTCTTGTACATATTCAATACACACAACCTAGTCTCGTGCATATATATGATGCAATAACTTTAGAAAAGATATATTGAGCATGACACATATACCGCTTTTCTTGACAATCACTAAATTTCCCCACCTGATCCATATTGTTTCAGCTTAAAAATGTTTGTTGCATTACATCAAACACCTAATATAACATTATATATTACAAATTAGTAACAACTACACTATAGTTACAAAATAAAAATAGGATGATTTATCTCATCTTTCTAAACAATAAACTTTCATTATAGTACTAATACCATCAATTCATGTTTTCATAATCTAAAAGATAGAATAAATACCTTTTTCATTATGCTATCGATTGATATAAGCAATCCACTAAGGTTAAGTGCACATATATTTTTTATTTTCATACTGGTGCTTCCACTAAGGTTAACAACCATTTGGTAAACTATTATATCATTTCTCCGCCTCTTGTACATATACGATGCATATAACCTAATCTATTGCACATATATAGAAGTGGATAAAAAAATCATAGTAATTAGCACCGAAAATCACACATCGACCATTGTCAACCTCAATAAATATAAAAAATAATATTAGTGAGCATAACATATTGATGAAATTAAGGATGTACCTCAAATACAGAAACTTGAGCATCATTATGACATGCCAATGTGTTGAAAATTATTTCTTCCTTTTCCTGCAAAAAAATATAATTAAAAGAATATTGTTATCATGATATAATTCAGTGACATGTCATATAATTCTACAAATCAGAAGATGTAAATGATGAATGAAGCTTAAAAATTATATCATTTATCTGCCTCTTATACATATACGATGCACATAACCTAGTCTCTTGTACATATATGATGCAATAACCTTAGAAAACACATATTGACCATTGCACTTATACGATGTTATTTAAAAATTTTAAGAGTGAGAAATCTATCAAGATATACTAATCTTGTTCTCATACACAAACTATCAAACACTTGGTCTACGATAAAAAAATTATAAAATTTTAAAGAGACAAATGTATAAGATATACCAATCTAGCTTGTTCTCATGAACAAACTATCAAACACTTGGCCTACAACGATGATTTATAAAAATGAACAAAACAAAAATATGTAACAATAAGTCAATAAGTATATGATATATACACCTTTGTATATAATCAGTAAGAATAAGATTGATCAATAAATTTGCATAATTCAAATATTGAAATATAAAATCAATTCAATCGTAAATATAGTCTCATTATATCTAAATCACTATAAAAAGAAAATTGTAACCTGTTAAATGAGATGAGTATGTTGTTAAATATGCTGTAAAAGCTTGAAAGTTATATGTTTCCTGCTGAAAATATTAAACAATAATTATTAGTAATTAACGATGAACAACATACAACAATTGTAATATAATTATATAGGATGAAATATAAAAGAAATTAATGATATAAAAATGAAAGAGGAAAAGGTAGATATAATACAAATTAGAGAGAAAAATGAAAAATGAAATTAGTTGTATGCTAAAGTTTAATGTAAATGGATTTTGTTCAAATTTGGTTTGCACAGGTAGATAGTTTTGGTTTTGAAAAATTCAAAATTTGAAATATTGTAAGCTGATCTTTTTGGATTAGATGGAATTTGATGATTTGTAAGAGTATTAACAAAACTTCGTGCAGAAGCTTGTAACGAACGACTATGAAGTTGCCACGTGTTAGTGCAGTACGGACTCCATGTGCTGCATTAGAAAGGACGATGGCATGAGTTGTAATTATAAAGAATTTGAAGGGTTAAAAGTTAAAATGAGGCAAGAACTGTTCAAATCATGCAGTAGCAACTATAATATACATAGATATTATAAAAATCAAAACATAGATATAATATAATTATATTTAATATGAATGGAGAACCTGCTCCAACCATAATTTAACGTGCACGCATCCAAGAAGTACTAAAACTTATGCTCAAAACACGTATCTAAAGAATATACATGTTTATATTAAATATAATTTTACTTATTCTAATACGGATAATATATATATTAAATATAAATTTATTTATTATAATATGAACTCCAACTATATACATATTTATATTAATTCAAAATTTATTTTTGGTCCAAACTAAATATATTTATTGTAAATATAATACTATTTATACTTAACATATTTATGTCAAATAAAAATTTATTTATAATACATAAATTTTTATTATTAAAATAACTCTTCTAATTAGTTTATTATCATTTATATTGTTACTAAATTTATATTAAATAATAAAATATATCATATGTATTAATATTAAATTTTATATTAAATATTAATAAAAAATAATATAAAAATTTATTTAAATAATAATCCGCCGTAAGGTTAAACTGTAACTTGTAAGCTTGTATATACAGGGGCAGAGACGCATACCATTGGGAAAGTTGATAATAGCAGTGTGCAAAACCGTTCCACAACCAGCAGGAGCATCTAAAACAATGACGCATACTACTATCAAGTATATCGTAGCTCTCCAATTTGATGGCGAGGTAGATTGGAGTTTCACCGAAACGGTTTCTAATATCATGCCCATAATTACCTGGCGAGCTGGCCCCTATCAACCGGTAAGCAATATACTCGTTACCATTGGTGAGTGCTAGGTGTAAGGCAGTGTCCTTGTCGCGATTAGGATGCCAAACAAAATCATCCAATAACCTTTTTGGATGAATATTAATGTTATTTGTTGATTGAGAATCCGATATTAATAGTTCGGCTGCATCAATGAGGGCCCTACCCACGTCATGGTGTCCCATCCTGGCTGCAATGTGAAGTGCAGTTTCTTCATCACCATTCACCTTGAACAAGACTTGTTTATTCGCAAGCTTCAACTTGATGAATCTTTGGTGTTGATCATAATACTTGGTTACAGTGTGACGGATAGCTTCATAGTTAAGCTCCAGATTAGCTAGCTTCTCCCATTCAGTTATGGCATGATCAGTATCTCCTGCAGTGGCTGCGCCATACTTGGTTTCACTTTCACTATCCATAATTATCTACCGTATCTGGCTGTCTATAGGCTCGATGTTGATGATCATGTACCAGTGTTGGATGGCCGAACTTTTTGATCTTTTCCCACACCACAAAGACGCACAATTCTTTACACTCTGTCTACCGATTCAAGTTGCGGTCATTATTGCGGTGGTTGTAAGTACAAATATCAGTAATGTTCATGTACGGGTCATTTATTTTGCAACAAATTCAACCTAACCCAACTACTTCTTTAGATATTCAAGCGAGTCACAAGTGTTAGTTAATAATTATAGTAGTATTTCATATGAATAATCCCAAATATCACAATTATCACGCAACCTTAAAAAATTACAAAAAAAATGAAATCAAACAACCCCTTCCCTCCAAAATACACATACGACCTGATTTTTATTTCCTTTTCTTCTTCACATAATTACTGGTTTTTACCTTCTCTTGTTCTTACTCCCCAACAATAGACAGAAGTAAAACAGAATCCTAAAGAAAAAGCCCCACGCCACAGTCACCCACAAGCAATTCCACTTGCTCAAATCCGTGATCCCTTGTTGCTGCAATATATCCGCCCCCGTTGTCAAGCATGTGCGTGCATTGATTGGCATGCCCAGAGTCTTGCTCATACTCTTCAACAAGTTCAATTTCATGGCATTTGGAACTTGGCCTAATGGCGAATTGTCGAATATTTGTACACCCTTAACAAAGCATTTTGTGGGGTTCTCGAATTCGTTTTGTAGAACACCTTCGTAAGGATACTTCACTAGTGAAATGTAGTGGAACCATATCCAGTACGGAGGAATTCTGTCTCGAGTGATGAAGAATCCGCTGAATAGAAGAAAGTAGGCTAAAATCGCAACTACAATTGTGTATCCTAGCATGACATGAGGGACAACTCCAGAGAGGAATGTCACGAATGAGCTTCCGGCCCAAAATGCAGCAAAGATCATGAAAAAGTAGAAAACGAAGCCCGATAACCCGCCGTCTAGGCCAACTGCCCAAAATGTAGTAGCAGAGAACGCGAAAGAGAGAAAAATTAGAGATGGCAGAACAACAAGCGAATGTGACAGAACATACGAGGATCGCCGATAGGCATTGTAAGCCGTTTCCCTCATGAAAATGTAACGTTCTTGGAGAAAAACAGGCAACGCATCTGCACAAGTATAGAAAGTTGTGGACATTGCAAATGCGAAAAATCCTAGACGTTCTTGAACTCCTTTTGGCGAGTCATCAAGTTTCCAAAACATCGTAGCTAATATAAAGCCAGTAACCAGAACTGCTCCTAATCTGATTCCAAAAAGCTCTGGCATTCTTCGAGAATTAGTGAACGATCTTTTCGATAACACTGCCATTTCAATCCAAGCCGGATTGGCAAAAGTAGGAACCATAGAAGCTGGATTCACATCGTTAGTTGCACCAGAAACAAGTTTACCTCGTGAAATACTTGCACTTATAGCTTCTTTTAGTGACAAATTATGTGCAGGGCTCGGAGTTTGATCGAAATTTCGACGACTCTTTTTTAGGCTTTGCCATGATTTGTTGAACTCAACTAGGCTCTTTGTTCCACCAGGTGAGCCTTCAAGTTCACGGATCCGGTCCAGTGCAAACTCGGTCCGGTTCTCATTTTCGGGTATCGGATGTCCGAAATCCGAAAAATATAACGGCAGATTCGCTGGAGAACCGCTGTAAACCGTCTGACCACGCGATAGAAACAGTAATCTGTCCAGTAATCCGAGGATTCGATAACTCGGTTGGTGTACGGACATCATTACTATACTTCCACTTTGAGCAATTCTTTGTAGAACTTTAACCACCATATATGCTGACGTGGAATCAAGTCCTGAAGTAGGCTCATCTAGGAAGAGTAGAATCGGATCATGAATTATGTCGATACCTATTGACACGCGACGGCGTTCGCCACCCGAGACACCACGGTGGCCTTCATCTCCAATGACTGTGTTGGCAGCGTTACGGAGGCCTAATTGATCAATCAAGGCTTGCACTCTGAGCTTCTTTTTCGACTTGGAGAGTGTTCTAGGAAGGCGAAACTCAGCTGCGAACATCAGGGTTTCTTCAACTGTGAGCATGGGAAAAAGTAGATCATCTTGCATTACATAAGCTGAGATTACTTTGAGTAATCTTGATTCTAGATGTTCTCCGTTGAGTGTAACTTTTCCTTTCAAGCTTCCTTTCGCAATCCGATTGGCTAATGCATCAATTAGGGTTGATTTCCCCGATCCCGAGGCGCCAAGGACGGCGAGAATCTCGCCGTCCTGCGCCTCGCCAGAGATGTCATTAAGTAGAGTTTTGGTGTTGGAAAACATGTGTTCTCTAGCAACAAGATTGTTCTCGGGAGTTTGATTATGAAACACGGCGGGGAGTTTCATTTTACGCCGGACTTTAACACTGTAGGTTAAATTGTTGAAGGCTAGAACAAACGGCATAGCCCGAGAATCGGTGCTGCTCATCGTGTCATCGCTCATGTCAAGCGACTGATGTGGCGGTGTTTCATCGCCGACGACGTCTTTTCGGACGTCGCCGACGCATTTTAGTAGCTGACCGAGTGTCGGTGAGGTTCGAAGGCGTGAAGGCTCAATGTCTTCTCTTAGGTTAAAAAATGGCATGCTATTTCTTATAGGTGAAGTACTTTGAGTTGCCATGCTTTACAATAATCAATGAGGTTCGAACTTCAAACATATATATATATATATATATAAAGATAGATGAAATGTGTGTTAAAATTATAAGAATTATAGTAGGGTTTTTGTGTGTATGACAAGTAGTGATCGATTTTACGTGTGTGTATATATGCATGTTATGTGTTGGGGAGGGAAAAGAGTGAGGTGACCAACACCTCCTAATATTGATATATCTACACGTCTTCTATATCTCGTAGTCTCGTACTATATGATGATGTGACACGTGGAGGGTAATGTTTGAAGTGTATTGAAAAATATAGTAGTAATAGTTTTCTTGTTCACTCACCTAACTAGGCTTTGGATGAAGATTTGGTTTAGGTTTGTGCGGGTAATCTACTATTTGCCTATAATTTGTAGTATATAAGATACTCATTGAGTTGGACAACAAATTATGTATTGTAATGCTATAATGACGTGTGTATGTATAGTAATATGATTGTAAATTTGTAAGTAATAGTAGTAAATCTGTCAATACATGATAAAGGTGTTGCTAGACTCTTTTAGGTATAACGAAATGATATACTGGTAGACAACTGTAGCTCTTTGCAAAATGTTTCTGGATTAGATGGATGGGACGTATTGATTATTAATGATTATTTGATGATGAGAGCATCTCCAGCACAAAAATGATGTAAAATAGATATCATGTAAAATTTATTCAACCTCTAATAGATTGTACTTCAATATTATTAGCGCGCTATAATAAATAGCTATATTCAGAAAATAGTTTGTTATTATTATTTTATAATTATAATAATTATATTACAACTAAAATTATCTTTTATTATATTACTTTTATACATCATAAAACATAAAACCTACATTTAATGAAAAGATATTTAATATAATATAATTTAATTTATATTACAATTTAAAATATAATAACATATTTAAATATGATAGAAATAATTAACAAACATTATTTTTATATAAAATAAAATACTTAACTAAATTATATTGTACTATATTAGATTATTAGTATTTTTATAAATATTCACCTATATTGTATTATATTTAATGAAATTGAGTACACTTGCCACGAGTACATTGCTTGTATGGTCCCCATAGATCACAGTGTATCAAATCAAACAATTCATATGAGGTGAAATCATGTTTAGGAAATGGAAGTCTATGTTGCTTGGCTCCAAGACATATATCACAAGTACTGAATATACTAGTATTTACAGGGGACATAACAGACATTTTATTGAGGATAACAGCTGTAGGGTGGCCCATTCTAGAATGCCAAAGTTGAGCTTCAGTGGAAGGAGAAGTTTGTATCCTGCTACATTGAGTAACTTGAGTATGATGCAGATTTAGCGTATAGAGACCAGCAGAAGTATTACCAATCTCTACCATCTGCCTCTGGATAGGGTCCTGCAAAGCGCAATGAGATTTGGAGAAAATAACAGATATAGATGAATCTGCAGTTGGCTTAGAGATAGATATCAAATTACAGTGGAATGAAGGAACACAAAGAACATTAGAAAGATGTAACTGAGAAGTCAGATGCACATCTCCTACATGGGTGATAGGAATTGTGTCACCATTGGGAAGATGCAAAAGAGAAGACATGGATTTAGGATTGACAAGTAACTGCACATTGGCTACTATATGATCAGTGGCTCCAGAGTCTAGGATCCAATTCAGGCTAGATGAATTATGAACATGGTATGCATTGTGTGTACAAGATACACTATGAATGATACCCGTCAATTGAAAGTTAGATTTTAGAAGGAGCAGAATTCCAAGGGCTAACATCATTCATGCTTTGTTGTATCATCTTGGCAATTTATGCACACTGAGCTTCAGTAAACATGTCCCTGATGCGTCCTTCTTCACTGATTTTATGATCAGGTTCATGAAGACTCTTGGCGGACACAATATATAGCTGCTTTCTTGGCACCAAACTGTTTAAGTTTTGGTTTTGGTTTGCCATGAAGCCTATGCCATTCAAGGTAGCCACGGAGAAAGAAACACTTCTCTTTAGAATGGCCAGAATTCTGACAGTAATCACAAGTCTCAGTATTGGTGTCATGTGAGCTTTTCTGAGTGGAAAATCTATTCTTGTTGCCTGAGTACTTGACATTCATGGCTATATTTTCCATTGCGGGTTGAGAAATATGAGTTTCCCGCTGACTCTATTCTTGTAGTAATACGGAATATGCTTGACTGAGTGTTGGTAGAGGTTTCATCATGAGTATCTGTCCTTTAATTCCAGTGTAGACATCATTCAAACCCATTAAGAATTGACTCAAGCTGTAATTTGATCATAAACCTCAAGCTTGCCAATTACACCGCAACTGCAAGTATTAGTAAGACAAATGCACTTTGGTAAAGGAGCAGGGCATTCAGTTCATCTGTGAGTGTCCTGCACTTTGTGAAATAAGCTGTAATCGACATAGAGCCCTGACTGAGTACAGTTAGTTCTTTCTTGAGTTGAAATATCCTGGGAACATTTCCTTGTGAAAACCTAACTGCCAAATCTTCCCAAATTTCTTTGGCACTACCAAAGTAAACAACACTATAGCGAATGTCATTAGAGATGGAATTAAGCAACCACTATAACACCATATCATTACATCGATTCCATAACGGAAGTAAACTCGAAGTAGCATCAGGTTTAGGTAAGGTTCCATCAATCATACCAAGCTTATTCTTAGCAGATAAAGCAAGTTTAATAGACCTACTCCATTGTTGATAGTTATGAGCAGTTAGGTGCTGAGTAACCAGAACAATACCTGGATTATCTGAGCTTTGTAGAAAGTAGGGATGAAATGCATCAATTACACCTTGTGATTGAGACGATGTAGCCATAGGTTGACCTGTAGTTGTCGTAGTCTCAGATTGCACTGGATGCGAGGTAACTACCGCGGAATAAGAGCGTCTTGGCATCAATTACATAAACCTAGAAGCAAGAGAGATCGATACAGAACGAAATAGACGTATATAGATCGAGAGATATTTCAATTAATCGAGAGAGATAATGATGATGCAGATGAGCGAGCGATTAGTGAAGGATCATAACCTGGCTCTGATACCATGTCACAACTAGCAAAGATAATGAAACTGTATTGAAACACCATTGAAGAGTTCATTACAAGCTTGTTGTTCTACATAATTGTATATACACTGATTGTATCTCACTACCTTACTACTCTACCTCATTGTGAACCTATACATAAGTAGTGCTGCTGATGAGATATGTTGCAACTAATTCTGTAACAACTTTTCCTCTCTCACTTATGTGTAGTACAGTTGTCCTCCAGCTGTATGTGTGCTGACACAGCTGTTGTGGCATCTATGGTAACAAGATTGAACGTGGGTGGTATGGAGAGACCATCATAGTTTCCAAAGTAAAATCCAGTTCGTATTATGTACTGGATAGTTTGTGTCTCGGCAGGCACAATGTAACAATTATCCTGACTTTCATTTGGAAAAATCCCGAGGGTATTAAATTCAGCCCTGGTTGTATAGTTCTGAACTAGTCCATTGGATCCTGTTCGAGTGTAATCAAAATCAACATCCCATACGAGTATGCCATCTGATCGTATTTTGTTGGCGCCGCAATCAAATACTTTTCCACCCCGTTATATCTAAATTTGTATTTATATGAAGATCATAATTAGAACGACTCTCATTTTCAATGCTGATCGACAATGATTTTCATGTACACTAGCATGTTTTTTAGTAGAGTGAGCACAATAGAAATATATTTCATTTAAACAACAAAAAAGTTCAATACAAACGGAGAGGCAAATCAGCTAATAAAAAGAGTGAACCGCGACCAAGGGAAGATCCCTACCCCCACAAAGCACTACCTTTGTCAATCAAAGTTATTCTGGCCGACAGTGAGCCACATCGTTATAGGTTCTGCGAGTAATGTTTATCCCCTCAATCCCACTTGGCCACTAGTAGGAAGTAAGAGCAAACGAAAGATTCTGATCGAAACATCAGCAGCTGGGCAGCAATTAGGATAGTAGTTTATAGTAAGTGCCACTGCATTTGTGCAATCAGTCTCCAAAATGAAACTATTCCTTTTATGGTAAAACAATAAGGCTACTCCAACATGCTAGAACATAACAATAACAAACTAATCAAGGTACAAAAATTGCATTTTCTTATTATAAAATCTAGATTGAACATGGATGTTTTCACTTTGTCATATACACAGATGGCTGGTTCATAGCAGGTTTGTTATGGATCAGTCCCCAGCAAGGCAGCACTACATGATTTTCAGCTAAATCAAGAAAATGTGGCATAGACAGGCGGGGGAGGGGGTAAAAGAATATTAGCGATCTTATATATCTGCACATTAAGAATTCATGGCTGCCCCTTGTGAAACTCTAAAACCAAAAAAATAGGACAAAAAGAATAGGCATGGGCATGATTAGACTGCTAATGGGTTCTACACTTCTACTTAGACGAATAAATGATACAAAAATCCATAGCTCCCAATTAAGTACCATGCAAATGTGGAACTATATATGCATATAATAACAAATACATCCAGCTTTCTCCATTTACGCAATTTCACTGCAAATAGTGAGTTCTATGATTTCACAAGACAAGATTAAGTTGTAACAGAAGGACATAAAGGGTGGGTTCTTATAGTAGGCGACTGAGGTGAACCGAAGCAAACAAGGAGGCATAATATTTTTAATACAAGTCTCTGTAGTATTCATCAACCAACTTGTACATTTGATGTGGCAAGTGAAGAATCCAAGAAATATTTCCTACAAATTTTACATAATACAGGTTTGAATAATACCAAACATAGGAATAGACATTGTTCTTGTATGCAACAAAGATATAGAAAACAAAACCGTAAATTGTGAGTCCTTGTGAAGCTGTTCTCCGGTCATCAACGCACTAAACGGTTTATACGATATTTAGGGTGTGTGGAAGTAGGCCAACATTTCTATTGGAAAATAGGAGGGTTTCGAATCCACGGCCAAGTACTTATTACTTCTTGGGTTGTAATTACTATCTCATTAAGTTCAGCTACTCTAGCTGTTCGGAACCCACAAACCATTCCGATTGGCTGACATAATTTCTTCAAATATGTAGTTGAATTCATTTGAGATGTGAGTAAAACTCAAATTGGAGAAGAATATGGCCCTTTGAATTCCTTTTATTGAAACAATGTTTCTATTTATTTTTGTTTCTAATTGGTCGGAGCACTTTTACCTTGGAAAAACATACGATTACCTCATGAAAAGTTAGCCGCATTAGCGAATGATATAAATACTACTGTTACTTTGGCTTTAATCACGTCAGTGTCATATTATTTTGGGAAATATATTCAATCAACCCCGATCCTTTTACCCATTAACATGTGAGAAGATTTCACAAAGCCTTTGTTACTTGGTATATTTACACTAAATACAAAACAACAGATTGTGCTCTCCCTCGAGCATATAAATTATTTTACTAGGGCTCATCTGTACGACTGTACTGTACTATATTTCCAAAGAGATGAGCCATTGGTGAATGGTGATAGAAAAATTATATTATAAATCTTTGTTGTACTAGACCTAGTAGTGTGTCAGTGTGTATTCTGCTAATTATATACGAGTACTGTATAACTTGAAAGGAAGGTTATTAATTTTTTTTAGACTTAATTGCACTTTCATGATATGAACTATAATATTTTTGCAGAAAAATGACTCAATTATAAAACATGCCACTTTAATGGCCAATTTTTTTATTTTTTAACACTTTGTTGCATTCCGTTAACTTTTTTTAACGGACGTTAGTGAAATAATATTTAATTACATTTTGATGGCCTGAATTATAATTTTTTAGCAGAAAAATGACTCAATTAAAAAGTTTATCAATTTATTAGCCAATTATTTATTATTTTTTAATATTTAGTTATATTATAATTTTATATTCACACTTTATTATAAAATATTTTATATGTTGTTGATTTAGATTTGAATATTAAACTTATATAAATATTTTTATAATTATAAAATTTGAAATTTAAATATGTTACTAATGGGTATTGACTTTTGGTAATATTTGGATAAGTTCCATGTTACTCTTATGTTAGCAATTATGAGATTTGATGATAACAAATTACTTAGAATTACAATAGGGATTTAAATTTTATTGTAACTAGTCGATGGATATATGACTTATAAATATCCATTGACTAGGAAATCAGTTATCAGTTGAAACTTGTTAATCAACTAATAAAGTGGATTGTAACATTTGATTTATGTTTCATTATTAATTGATTGTATTGTCTTGATGGATGCTGTGAAGTAGTCGACTGATGTTATTGACTTCAATTTATATCTTGAAGAATGGTTGATCAATTGTAAATATTTTAATTCAGAATTCTCACAAATGAAGTGAGAATGAACTATTTTATAAATAGTTCGACTAACAAATTGGAATTTTTTGTAATTGAGTCATTTTTCTGCTAAAAATTATAATTCAGGCCATTAAAGTGCAATGTAGTATTATTTCACTAACCTCCGTTAAAAAAATTTAACGGAATGCAATCAAATGTTAAAAAATAAATAATTTACCCGTCAAACTGACAACTTTTATAATTGAGCCATTTTTCTATAAAAATATTATAGTTCAGGCCATCAAAATGCAACTAAGTCTTTTTGTATTCTTGTTTTTTAAAGATTTTTCATCATCGAAACAATCATTTATAAGTACAGTATTAAATGTCTTTAAAAAAAAAAGGTACAGGATTGAATGATTTTTAAAAATAGATTCAGCCTTTGAAAATATTTAATTTTATTTAATAATATGAGGAAAAAAATAATACACAGAGAATGTGAAGAGAAAAATTGACATTAATAATTCTCACTACATATAAAATATTTTATAATAATTGAAAATGTCGTCATTAATCTTTTAGTTCATTAATTTTATAATTATAATTTATAAATTTCGATTCGATAAATTTAAATCTAAAATCCAAATAATATCTGATTTTATTTCATTAAAAAATATATGTGATTAGTTTGACTAATTCTTGTCGAGTTCGTGCCCCCATTTCACAAGTTCCCCTCGACTAAACACCTTCCATTTCTCAACTCTAATTTCTTCTTCACACCCCCACCTATACATACATATCTACATACAAATCCCATTTGATAATTTGAGCCCTACTGAAATGGCGTGGCTAAGGTCAGCAATGAACAAAGCAGTGGAGGTTGGGAATAAAAGTAATCTAACTCGTGCTGTAAAGAATTACACTGACTCAGTTGTTCATCAGGCTGGTCAAGCTGTTGCTGAGGGTGCTAAGCTTCTCCAGGATCGCATCGTAAGTTGAAAAACACCCTCTGTTTATTCCTCTCATTTAATACCCATTTTGCCCTAACTTTGCAGTACATTTATTTAGATTATGGTTGTAATTTTGGAATAATGTGATTGTTTATCGAAAAGGGGTTTCTTGATATGTGTCTGGAAATAAAACCCATATTTTAGTTTTGAAGAATTTCAATTTTCGATCAAATTTTGTATAGGGTTGGAGTCGATTAAAGGCATTGAATTGGGATGGTTTCTTGAATTTATAAGGCTGATTGTTACTTTTAGGGTTTTGTAATCGGACTCTTTTTTGACGCTGAGCTTCTTTTATGAAAGTGTTGGGATGGTCAAGATGCTATTAGGCTATGTTTGTTTGCAAGGATTATAATGTTACTGACTATTTAGAATTTATATCATGTTGTTGTACTTGAGTTTTCAGTTAATCATATGGACTGTATTTTAGCCATTTTTGATGTTTAAGTTGTTGTTTACATAATAAATATTTAGAAAAGCCCTTTATTCCTAGATTAGTAGTAAAGGGTTTGGCGAGATCTTGTGCTTAGCAAGAATTACATATCAAAAGATTGTTGTTAATGGTTATATATAAATTGTTCTAAAGAGGGATTATATCACTATTGCAGGATGTAAGTTTCTGAAACAGTATCCCTTGTAAAAATATGTTGCATGAAGACGGAGTTATAAGAAAAATCTGTATTTCTGACGAACTACTAATTCTTATCTTTTGTAACTCTCAAGTGACATTTTTTTAATATAAAAATTTCTATTGAATATCAAATTCCCAATGAACATCTTTCTTTTTGAGTTTGATAGGTATAATTTCTTGACCATTTTGATTTTTAAGTGAAGCTTATTTTTGTTAGGGAGTGTCTGCCCTTTTGTTTTTCTAATATCATAAATGATTAAATATTGTGAAATTATAAACACTCACTCCAAAGTTTAAAATATATATTTAAGCTATAAAATGTCCCGAAGCATGTAGAGTCATAGACTCGATTGATGAATTTAAAGAAGGAGTTTACGATAAATCATACATAAATGATCAAATCGACGGACAAAATTTGATTGTCTGTTAACCTATCTGGCTTGTCTTTAAAAAAATTACTTATTACTTAAAAGTTATTAATTATCTATTTCTATAGTTTAAGTGATAAAATATTATTTATAAAATATTATGATAAAAAAATGACAAAAAAATATTAAAAAGTTACATGTAATGAGGATAATGTTAGTTTTTATCCAGTTAATATTATAAACCCAAAATAAGTTGCATGAAATTAGTACCTGTTTCTTACTTTTATAATTCAACATATAAGTCAGTTTTAAGACATAACTTTTACTTTTACTTTAACAAACAAATATATAAGTTAATTTATTTACTTTTATATAAATTATACTTTAACAAACAAGCAGATTCATACTTTTATCACAATTGCCTTTATCTACTTCTTACCAGGGGGAGTGTTATTACTGAATGTGCACAATGTATTTGACATGTTTGCATACAATTTCAGGGAGCTAGGAGTTTTAAAAGTTTTAAGCAGACAGTTGCCAGATTAGAAGAAGCTTCTGTTTCTTGTCAGGGCCCAGAGAGGACTATTTTGATAAAAAGGTGGTTGCATGCTCTTAAAGAAACCGAGGAATATAAAGAAAGGAGTTTCGAGCAGCATCCTTCTTCTGAAGAATCAAAGGAAAATATGAAAAAACCGTCCATAGTGAGTACCCTTTTTTCTTTTTCCTGATTTCCCTTGTACCTTTATTTATAATTTGGTTGTTTGACTAACATGCTAGTCTGTATCAGTTGTCTAATATGTAAGATTCTTTTGCTCTGGTACGCAGATTTTTGTTAAAATGAAAAACTCATATTAATTATCTTATGGTCTATAAGTGTATATCCTCCATTTAAAAAGATAAGAATAAAAGAGTGCTAGAACATAAAAATCTTACACATCAGAATATAAGTAACTAAGTAAGAATATACCTACACTTAAATCTTGCAGCATCAAATATAACAAATATTGCTGTTAGATTGTTCTTATACCTATATTATCTGTAAACACAAGAATGTACCTAAAAAAAAGAAAAGAAGTTATGAGTTTGTTTGGGTATACGTTTATGTTTATTACGAATATAGGTATGACTTGGAAGAATATGAGATATTAGGGGGAGTGATCATTGATCTTGCCTCGCTCTTTCCTTTAATTTTTTTTGGGAGGGGGGAGGGGTATGTAGCTTGACTTTAGGGGCCTTCATCCTTGCACTTTAAGAAGGATCCTAACAATGTCCAGAACAGAGTGAGTTTTAGTAAGTACCATCTTCAGCAGAATCATGTAGCTATATAACTATCTCTGTCACTTATGTGGAAACTTTAAAATGTCTTTATGATGCATATCTCTCTTGATAAAGTCATTTGATGTGTTACTCTCTATTTGTGACAGGTTTTATATTATGATTATGACATGGGGGGTGAACCTCTGAATTTTCGTGATGTTTTTCTCTACAGTCAAGCTTTGGAGGGAATCACAATATCAATGGTAAAAGAATAGTCTTTTCATTTAGTATCAGCTAGATATAAGCAAAAAAAGTTACAATGTTTCTCATAATTTAATAATGTTTATAATGTGAACAGAACAATTTTTTGAGCTGTATATCGTAAAGCTATGAATAGTATGAGTAATATTTATAGTATCAATTATTTCTAGAATTGCTGCATAAAAGGTAAAGATTAATTGTGAGTTCTATGAGTCGAGCGTGACTAGTATCATTGACCGCAAGCGCACGGTGTCTGTTGTTAGCAGAGAATGGCAAGCGGGTCGTATCCACAAGGAGACAGGTTTTATCGATTTCAAGTCAATTATCACAGATTGTTTCAAGATCAACCAAATATTTGAGAATATTAATTACCTAATAATTAAAACTAAACTAACACTAATAAAATAAAACTAATATAATATATTAAAAATCTAGGCCAATCAGGTCCACCATGCTTACACTATAACTGGCTTATAAGCTAAAATATTAAAAGTGGACATGCAACTAGAGTTTGCTAATCTCTCTCAAGCATTAACACTCTCGAAACATGTTTACACAATTAACAATTTTTAGTAATTCAATTAATCAAGTAATTAGAGCAGTGTTAATCTCTCTCGAGCATCAACGCTCTCAGAAATCCAATGATGCTCTCGCACTCAAATTCAATTCTACTAATCGTATGTGTGCCTCTAGTAAGTAAATCTCTCGATCCATACCCCTATTTGCATAGAATCAATTCATGATATCGGCCGATTACATAAATCAATAATTAAAACATATCAATTAGAATTACATAACCCATCAAATCACTGTAAAAATCATGCCAATATTATAGTGCAAACATGGCTTCCCCTTAAGCCCTAGAAACAACTACTCGCTAAACATAATTAAACAAATAAAACAACTAAGGCAATAAAGAAGCATGATTAAACTAATAAGAATACATAAAATATTTGGATAAGAAAACCTTGAATCCTCCTTGTCACATGAAAAAGTCATGGCCTCCCTCCATCTCCTTCTAACCCTAATATTAAACTACTCTACTCTAATAATATTAATGTCTAATAATACCTAATACATAATAATCTGATATATCCCTATATCAAAAGTATTTTAATGCTTTAAAACAATTACAAAAGGGTTTCCTAAACCAAGTAGAATTTTCAATGTAAAATTCGTAGTTGTCTGTTCTGTTCAGTTTCTGGGCTGATCCAGTAAAATTCTGTTGGTTGGCCCACTCCTGAATTAAAGATAATTCCATAAGCTTCGCATGGGCTGTAAGATCGTTCAATTCTGACTTCTAGAACTCAAGATATGGCCCAAACAGTGTAAGCAGCGCGTGCAGCCCAATAAATACGAATTTTCTTCTATTTTAACTCCAAATTAGCACTTTAAGTCCAAATTCTTCCAAGTTTAGGATTTTCCTCTTGTCTGCAATAAAACATTAAAATCTATTAAATAAATATCCAATTAATGCAAAATACTATTAAATATGAGAATAAAAATCTTATAGAATATATATAAAAATATATTCTATCAAACATCCCCACACTGAATATTTGCACGTCCTCGGCAAATAAAAGAACTAAAAACAAAATCCTAACTAACTAACTAACACCACTTTCGTAGATAGCACGATTGCATTGAGCATATGCAACAAACCGTTAAACCCCTAGGCAGCCCTAGTAGGACGAGTTTTGTCTCGTGAGGGTTTATAGTGAATCTACCCACAAAGTCCATTTTTTTCTGCCAAGTCTCAAGTATGTAACATATCATAATACTCCACACATGTAAACCCAATTACACAATTTAGAAAAATAAGTCTTTCCACTTAGAGCATCCATTTGTACACAATTATCCAAGTATGCACACATTGTCTAGATAGACAAAAGAATCATGAAATAAACATCAATGTCGCATTTAATAAGTAACATGCTATAGATAGAAAGCTCACATATCTCTCAAATCACACAAGTGTTTAGGGTGTAAGTGTATCACTCAAGTTGAATCAATATAGTCATGTGCTACCATAAGTTTGATTGTCCACCAAATCTTCACTACTTTGTATATATGTATGCACAAATCAAAAGGTCTTCGTTAAGGTTGTAACAAGGTTAAGGTACATGGTAGGGAATCAAGAAAAAGGCTAACAAGTGGCTAACTTGACAAACTAATAGAGCATATTGTTCATTCTTAATTAAAGCACTCAACATGAAAATTAAATCATGTAAAAGTTGATCAGGCTTTCACAAGCATTAAACCCCAAAGTACAAATGTACTTTCCCACTTCCATATTGTAATAACAATGAACAAAAACTCTCTTCGAATCATCTTCTTCTCTCTTTTTTTCAATCTCAAGTGTTTCTCCAGTAATCAAGGGCAGTGAAAAGTCACCAAGAAATAAAAAATAGGAGATAATCTTGTTCTTAATTTCTAGTACAATTGCACTTAATACCAGCACATGTACATGGGTCGTCCCTTTCATATGACATTGCACTTGCCACCCATTGATCTCAAAGGAGCACTATTTTTTTTTCTTGACTTTTTTTTTCTTTGAGAAGATTTTTGTCCTTTTTTTTCCTCAGATCAACTCCCACCAAATAATCATACTTTAACAAAGGAATCCCCACACTAGATATTCACCAACCCTCAAACAAATCAAAATGCTCTACTAGTAAATCAAGACAAGAAAAATAAGTAGGCTCAAGAATTTAGAGTGGTGATATATGAATAAAACAGATATAAGCTCAAAGGGTCTCACTAAGGATATAACTCATGGGCACTGTTTGGATAAACGTGGTTAATCCTAGTGCCTTTATCATTTTTCATGCATACAAATATCATGTAATTTTAATAAGATTTAAAACAAGTTCTAGAGCAACATGCTATATGATGAACATCACACAAGAAAAAAATTTGATTGATATAAAGATGTATCAATCACAAATTAGGCTCAAGATCTCACAAAGTGAAAGCATGCTTCAGTACTTATTAAAATTAACAAAGATGCATTTCAAGTTTTAGAATTTTCACAAGCACATACAAGGAATCATCATATATCAAATGAATATAAGAGATGACATATAAACTAATCATGTAAAATAAATTTACAAGTATGTGTACTTATCCTTGTTAACACACTTTGAGACGAGGCAATATACAAAAGATTTTTAAAATTTTCTAATTTTTTTGGATTTTTTTAACATTAAGAACACCTCCCCACACTTAAGCGGTTCATTGTCCTCAATGAATAATTATGTAAAAAAAAGTCCTAAAAATAAAATACAAAAATAAAGAAAACAAATATAAAAAGAAAGGTTAGAAATACTCCCCAAATATATAAGCATGAAGTTCTGCTTGAAAAATAAGTGAAGTGTGTCAGCTCCAAGTCGATGCACCACGAAGAGCTCAACCATCCCCATGGGGAGGTATTTCGTCCCCATGGTGCCAAATATTTCTGTCCGGACATCATAAATTAACTTTATGGACCTCCAAATCCGATCTCCACCGTTCAGAATTTAGATACTGGAGTAATAAAGATACTGTCCAAAATTCAGGACGATCCGACCGTTAGAACTCCGGGAAACGAAAAAACAAGATAACTAACTCAACCAGAAAAATTGCTGCGAATTTTTCAATTTTGCACCATTTCCATCAGCTTGTTAAAACTCATTATTCCCTGAAACACTTCACACAAAATTCATCAATGCACTTTGTGGGAATACGAAAACAAAAATAAAATCTAACTAATAAAATAGTCTTGGGTTGCCTCCCAAGCAGCGCTACTTTACAGTCATTAGCTTGACTTCTTACAAAATTTCCTCTGATAAAGGATAGAAAGTGAAATATCCACTTCCTCGGTCATAATTTCACCACCAAGAATAATTTCAAGAGCATCCATAATTGTTTTTACCCTGCAAAATATTTCCAAACAAGCATTAAGAAATTTAAATATTCCGTCAATAATCAACAATTGAGCAAGTGCTTGTGCAGTTTTAGAAAATTTTGTGATAAAACAACGATAAAATTCACAGCCTAGAAAAGGTGGAACTCCCTCGACATTCACATGAGGTGGAGGCTCAGGTGGTGGTTTATCGGCACTCCTCACTTTCTTAGGGGCCATTAGAACATCTTGGCTTATCATGTAATTGATGAAAGAAATACCCTCATCTTCTCCATCTTCTTGAGCTTGAGACGTAAGAGCCACTTTGAATGGATTCACAATCAAATTTTGAGAAAGAACATCTTGGACAATATTTTTCATCACATCAACTTGAAACAATTGAGTTGGGAGTTGTATTTTAAGCAAATATGGTTGACAAGAAACAACCATCTCAGTATTGCTTTCTTTCGTTACCTCTACTTCACTCACAACATCTTCTACAACAACCATATCAATCGTATCACCAATGGCATACTCCTCCTTTTTAATAGTTACATCATCACCTAGCATTAACAAATTAACATTCTCAAGATCGTTATCAAGAGTGATGACACTCTCTTCCTCTTCTGGTTGGATAGGAAGTGATGATAAAAAGTCGAGTTCACTTGTAATGGAAGAATTAGCCAATTGTGCAATTTGAGTCTCCAACGTCATATTTTGAGTTTTTAACTCATTGATCTCCTGCATCAATTCTCTCAACATCTCGTTCGTTTGTTTAGCTTGCACATCTACATCAGATAGAAAAGCTTGTGGCTCTTGTTGTATTGAAGAATATTGATATTGTTGCAGTGGTGGTGACTCATATTGTTGTTGATAATACTGTTGCTGAAATTGGTGTTGATCATGATATGATAACTTCTGAACATCATTGTCCACGTAAGAGAAATCAGATTGATCCACCCATTCTTGATCACAAGTGTTAAAATATTGGGTATACCCATATCCTTCTTCTTGAAAATTATTCAGTAGTCCGAATTGAGAATCATGAGAATTATAGGCATTGTAGGAGCATTCGAAACCATAGTGACCTTGAACACCACAAATTCGACAGAAAGTGTATGTTTTAGGGGCAACTCGTGACATCTCATTGATACTCATTGGACGCATAGTAGGCACTGCCTCTTGATGGGAAGATAAGAAGGCAAAAATATCAGCTTCATCCATTGTAAACCTGAGAAACTCAACAAAGCCAAGAAAACGTAGTAAAAACCGCCTCAGTTGGAACTAAAGTTCCAATGAGACAATGGAAACAATCTAAATAACCAAATCAAAATCAATAAAAAATATGCCGTCTCCCCGGCAGCGGCGCCAAAAACTTGATGCGTTTTATTTTATCTATGACCGCAAGCGCACGGTGTCTGTTGTTAGCAGAGAATGGCAAGCGGGTCGTATCCACAAGGAGACAGGTTTTATCGATTTCAAGTCAATTATCACAGATTGTTTCAAGATCAACCGAATATTTGAGAATATTAATTACCTAATAATTAAAACTAAACTAACACTAATAAAATAAAACTAATATAATATATTAAAAATCTAGGGCAATCAGGTCCACCATGCTTACACTATAACTGGCTTATAAGCTAAAATATTAAAAGTGGACATGCAACTAGAGTTTGCTAATCTCTCTCAAGCATTAACACTCTCGAAACATGTTTACACAATTAACAATTTTTAGTAATTCAATTAATCAAGTAATTAGAGCAGTGTTAATCTCTCTCGAGCATCAACGCTCTCAGAAATCCAATGATGCTCTCGCACTCAAATTCAATTCTACTAATCGTATGTGTGCCTCTAGTAAGTAAATCTCTCGATCCATACCCCTATTTGCATAGAATCAATTCATGATATCGGCCGATTACATAAATCAATAATTAAAACATATCAATTAGAATTACATAACCCATCAAATCACTGTAAAAATCATGCCAATATTATAGTGCAAACATGGCTTCCCCTTAAGCCCTAGAAACAACTACTCGCTAAACATAATTAAACAAATAAAACAACTAAGGCAATAAAGAAGCATGATTAAACTAATAAGAATACATAAAATATTTGGATAAGAAAACCTTGAATCCTCCTTGTCACATGAAAAAGTCATGGCCTCCCTCCATCTCCTTCTAACCCTAATATTAAACTACTCTACTCTAATAATATTAATGTCTAATAATACCTAATACATAATAATCTGATATATCCCTATATCAAAAGTATTTTAATGCTTTAAAACAATTACAAAAGGGTTTCCTAAACCAAGTAGAATTTTCAATGTAAAATTCGTAGTTGTCTGTTCTGTTCAGTTTCTGGGCTGATCCAGTAAAATTCTGTTGGTTGGCCCACTCCTGAATTAAAGATAATTCCATAAGCTTCGCATGGGCTGTAAGATCGTTCAATTCTGACTTCTAGAACTCAAGATATGGCCCAAACAGTGTAAGCAGCGCGTGCAGCCCAATAAATACGAATTTTCTTCTATTTTAACTCCAAATTAGCACTTTAAGTCCAAATTCTTCCAAGTTTAGGATTTTCCTCTTGTCTGCAATAAAACATTAAAATCTATTAAATAAATATCCAATTAATGCAAAATACTATTAAATATGAGAATAAAAATCTTATAGAATATATATAAAAATATATTCTATCAATCATAAATACAATGGCTTTAGTCTCTCTAATCACAAAATAACTTGATATAAATACAGTACATAATCTAGAATCAGCTGAATATGTTTGTCTTGTCAGTATATGTGATATTTGCAATTTGATCAACCTTACTTTGAAGTGACCTACGGGCTCTCTCTATTATATGGGCTTTTGCTTTTATTAAAGTTAATTACACAGAAATTTCCTGTTTGTTTCAGATTATTGAAGCACCAAACGAGGAAGAAGTGTCTCTTCTCCTACTACTGTTTGGGTGAGCTTTCTAACTATTATAGTAGGTACAGCTATCTGCACTTGGTTCAAAAAAGTTTGACATAATTTCTCTAATTTGAGCATTTTATATTAAAAAATTGATCAAACCATGTGCTTAATCACGCAGGTTCTGTCTTACTGGTGGTAAAGAATTTCATCATGCAATAGTGAGCAGTATTCAGGATCTGTCAAAGGTCTTTTCAAGCTACAAAGATGAAGTTCTGGTAACGTCCTAAGTGTTCTACCAATTTTAAAGACGTGATCATATAACATGAAAATTGAGGGCCGTGTTTATGTTGTTACTTGTGGAAAATCGCAACTTAGGATGATGTTATTGTTAGTGGAAGACATTTTTATATCTTATAGAATATGGCACGGGACTTTATTTGAAAATTTATTTTTTCTAGGTCAAGCGAGAGGAACTTCTCCAGTTTGCACAAAGTGCTATATCAGGACTAAAAATGAATGCAGCGATTGAAAGGTTTAAAAGCAACTATATTTCTTGAGTACTCCATTCTTCCTATTATATTTACTTAGACAAAATTTTTGTATCGATACTATGGCCTTTTCTGTGACGCATGTAACTTAAAGAATTTGTTCTTTGTCATGGTCTTTTATTGCTACATCACCCTTAAGCACATATGACATAACTAAAAAACATGGAGACCAATTTTAGTATTCGTCACACGCTATGAGCACGAAACCTATTGGTTTTAATTGCAAGTTGAGTTTATACCACTTACCAGAATAAATTCTAGATATCACATGCTTGAGTTATTGCAGATTTGTCACATTTGTCACCTGGTGGCAAATATATAATGTTCTAAAATGAACTTAATTGTTCTGATTGTTGAAATGATTTCTCCCCACAGAATAGATGCTGAAGCTTCTTTGCTGAAGAAAAAGCTCGATGAAATAGTGGCAAGAGCAGAGGCTAAAGGTGAAAGCCATGCTTCAGCCTCCAAAGAAACGTCTCTTTCCACAATGGAGGTGACTCTGGTTGCATTTGCTCTCTGTTTCCTTGGCTCTTGCATTAGACTGCAATATGAAGTGTTCTAATATTTATGATTTATGAATAGTATACGACATCTGCAAACTTCAGTGGTAAGTTATATGTAATGTACATAATTCACCCACACATATTGATAGAAACCCTAAAAAACTTGAAATATTCAGATTCTGCAGTTGGTATGTTAAAATACTATTGGTCCAGGCATAATTTTTGGAACTCTTTGTTGAAGACCATACTAATCGTAATCGATTATGGTTTTTGTTTTTTACTTGAAAAATGCATGCTATTTTATTTTTTTTTGACAACTCCATTACATCTGTTTCTTTCTTCTTCTTTTTATTATGCCAATACGTTTAGTGGTTGATACCCTTGGGTGACATTATTTTTAATAATATATGTATGCCATAGTGTTTTTAGTTGAGTAATCATTAAGAACATTAATACATAATTTCTGCTAATAATGTTGGTAAATTGAGGGTATAATTAAAAGAGATATCTAATTGCATTTTCACATGCAATGACAATATGCCACTATTTTTTCTTGCTTTTATTACTGCTACATATCTAGTTGCATTTTCACATGATATGACGGTATGACAGTGATAATAGTCATGCCAAGATTTCTAATACGGGTATCATAATAGCATCAGATCTTGACAGCACATGGTTTTAGGAAAGTTTGTCACTTTAAACTGTGTAAAACTCGAGACCTGGTTGCCCCTTCAATTCTTAGCTTCTCACACTTCATGTAGAAAATATTTATATTATTCCCCAAAGTTGGGCCAACGATGTTCTACTCTTCAGATACAAAACTGGCTTTCAGAAACTAGGAAATAATCATTAAAACAGGTAAATTTGATGTAATATAGAAATTAATTTTATTTCAAATGTTTGGACAGTAATATACACAACTGACATGAAGTTTTTAATATATTAATGTAGTTGTTGACCCCACCTCCTCATAGATGTAGTTTACTTATTTATCATTAGCTTCAGTGGAATGGAGAACGTAAAAAGAGAATATAAAGAATCTATATGTTTCTTTTTCTTTTGCCTTTCTATATTGCTATGTATAGATCCTGATTGTGCCCTTTCCTGAGTAGGATTTAAAAGAAGCTCTTGCCCATATACGAGTTTGCTCTAGATTAGAAGGGCTATTACTTAAGAAGAAATCTCTTCGCAATGGTGACTCCCTTGAGGTTCACACTCAAAAGGTACATTATGGTCAGTACTTAATGGTTTACATTATATATATGTTTCGTTTCGATGTCAGGCATTATGCCTTTTATCATGTTTCTTTTGCCTGTTCCTGATACTTACAACTGCATCTACCTATTACTGATAAGTGTCCATACATTTTAGATTTATCCTCTTCTCCTTGGAATTAGATGGTCCGAATGATGTTGGAGCATTGTTGAGTTTACAGTATTAAATTTAAATGTCATGCCAAACCAGGTGCTTAAAGTACACAAGTGCCTATCAATAGTTCACTAATCCCCTAATAGAAATACAGATTTGAATTACTTACGGAGGTGGTATGCACACAAAAGTTCCTATTCTCAAACCATACTTCCTATTCGATTTTTATTTAGGCATACTAAAATTTCGTTATTCGTGAGATAATAGATTACTAAGGTCTTGCCAGAAGTTGATAGTTTAATCTTTATATTTATGTATGCTTTATATTTCTTGCATCAGTAACACTGATATGATTTTCCTACAATATGGGTGGCAACACTGATGAACGGTTGTTATACTTTTTAAGTATTTTAAATAATAGTCTGCAAGTGTATATACATAATATACAGGATATGAACGTGGGTAAAGAAGTCTTGTTTTTGTGATCTATTTTTACTCTTTTAATGCCATTGGGGTGCCACATCACTTCCTAGTCAGCTTTACCGTCAAGTTTAACAGTTTCCATCCATCCATTAAATATTTTGATTTAACAGGATGAGATTTATAGTGACTAAAGTGAGTTAAATGAGACTCCGTTCACAGTAGTGAAGAAAATGCTATTCGGATGCTACTTGAATGAGCACATTGATACTTAACCTTTGTTAGATATTAGGATTATGCTGATTGACCTTAAAACTATTGTGCAACTTGTGCAGGTTGATAAGTTAAAAGTCTTGTCCGAATCTCTTGCCAACTCCACAACAAAAGCTGAGAAGGGCATCTCGGAAAAAAGGTGCGAGACTTAGCCATGAGGTTTTTATTTCTAATATGGTAGACATGCTTCCTATACTGATTTACACTGTTCAAAGTAGGACTTGAAAAGACAATTTAAGTATCATAGTTTTTCCCACAATTAATGCAGTAGTGAAGTGCTTTTCAGTGAAATGCAGAGGCTTTCTTATTAGCTCATTTAATGATATATTATGTCAGAGTAAAGGTCATAGCCAGTGCACAAAGCTCCTAAATAAAGTGAATTTAGCTTACGTCTGTTTATACTTCGGTCCATGTTGCAGAAATATTAAAAATACATAAATTTATGTATCCAATTAAGGTGGTTAATTACCTATACTGGTGAACGGGTGGCCTCTCGGCCTATTTATTCTACTGTTATGTGACAAGAAAGACCCATTAAATTTAAAGGATAAATTGTACAGAGTAGCCATTAGACTCTAGACCTGCACTGTTGTATAGGCCCGAGTGCTGGTTGTTAAGGCACCTGAGCGGAAGTTGGAAGCGGCTGACAATGTTGTGCTGGATTTATGGATGTAGCTTAAGTTTGATATATATTCATATGGAATAATTGTGTCTGTGAAATTTGATGTTTATTTCCGTTTTTTAATATTTTGGCAGAGTGCAGAAAGAAGAGGCATTAAAATTCCGCGTTATAAAAACAAGTGAAGTGGATGAAATAGAGAAGGTACCGTCCTTTTTTATATGGTATAAAAAACTGGCTTCTTTCAGCATTGATTTTTTCTTATAATAAGCATTTGTGCACTTTGTATAGTACATGTTTTCATTGTTTTGCATAGTCAGGAGAAAGCATGGTATATAAAATCTTAAAATGTTTGCAATTTAAGAATTTCTTCTCTCAAACATGACAGGATGAGTGCCTTTGTTAACTATACTAGATATGTCTCGGAAACATGTTATTAAACAGCAGAAAAAGTTTCCAATTTGAGAATCTAGTGGTCAGCTACAGTCCTTGTCAATTCAAAGGTTGCTGTGAATTTATGGCCAAACCATATAAAACTTGAGAGGCTGAAAATAAGAAGTTATTAGTAGTGTTTTAGAAAGCACTAGCGACTAAATGCTTTCTGTATAACCTGGCCCTGTAGCATAATGGTGCTTAAGATGGTCCTACTTTGCGAAATTTGATTATTATTATAATGAGGTATGTTACCCAGACTCGGGTACAATTGTCAGGCACAGGGGTGGATCCAAGTTTCAGATTCTAAATTTCGAAAACATTAAGGTTCTTGGATATAGATTCGAAACTGGACAAGGGTGAGAGAACTCGTGGTGCAAGTGTAACACAGATTTTTCTATATTCTTAATCTTTTGAACTTCCCAAGTAATATTTTCTATTGACTCTATCACCAACAGATCAAATGGACTTAATTATATATGATTATTAATGACATACAATCAAAAGTATAAACTAGAACACACATTATGTTTCTTATATTATAATCCATACTTTTTTTTTTATCAATTCATGCCTGGTTACACTTGTCTAGGATTTCTAATTGTGCATTTTAGTCTCACTTTGTAATGAGAACAACTTGAGTATTATTTTCTTTGAAACTGATTCTAACATACTCTTACTGTCGCTATTCATTTTATCTACTTTGATCAATCCGAAAGTGGGAAAACCTGAAAAATATCAGGTGTTTAATTCTGTTGCTGAGATGTAGAATCACCCATGCACTACCATAAAAATGTAATCTCTCTAAATGTGATGCTTCATCGCATTAAATTAATTGGAGAGCACTTGCTCGAACATTATCATAATTAATTCAAAGTATTATGGAACACAACCAAAGTTCAAGAAAGATATTGTGTGTACATTAATTAACAGTACAAGGGAAGGTTTTTCTTTTAGGCAATTGCGGGGTTCATGAAAGTATTAATAATTTAGAATCTGTATTATCACTTCGGAATATATTCTAGGGTATATATAGTTGTCTGTACTAGGTTAGATTTATTTTCTATGACTATTATAATTCCTTTTTTTTGGGTGTCTATCAGTTATATCTCTCTTTTGAATTCTTGTCCTACATCATGAAGGGTGTGTGGGATTCAGACATCTCCTTGTGCACATTATGCTGCCCCTAGACCATTATGTACACTAGATTTGTAATCAACAAATCATCCAAAAGGTCCCGTCTTCTTTGATTCTTAGAGCCTTGTGAGAGATTACGAAGACAATTACTTTTCCTGAGGTATTAGAAGATGAGAATCTTTGGTTTCCTTTCAGGAAATGACTGCTGAAGTTGCTGATCTTGAGAAGCAGAGAGATGAACTTGAAGCTGCATTGAAGAAGGTTATCATCAACTCATATTAATATGTTCCTCATATGAAGAAATGTTTGATGATCTTGCAATATGCACCTGAGTTTTGGCAGAAAAACATTTACACGACTTCACGAACTCCATACTTTTTCATCTCTCGCCCTTTTTGCTTCGAAAACATTTATAACAATGATGCTGACCCTGTGATGTTTCTGCCATGTTGAAACTCATTTAATATATCTTGGAATTGGAGCTTTTATTCTTCATCTTGTCTGCAGAACATATGGATCATTTTACTTGGTCTTCTGGATTTGTTTTGTTCCATTGAGTTGATAAGACTTGAATCACCTCATATATTGTAGTTCCTATTCTTCTTTAAAGCTCATTTGTAATTTGTATGATAGTAAACACTATTCCGACTCGTGAATTTTTATAGGTCAACATCTCACTGGCAGCTGCTAATGCACGCCTGCACAATGCAAGGGAAGAAAGGGACCAATTTTATGAGGCTAATGATCAAATTGTCGCGCACTTGAAAACGAAGGCATGTGCTCTCTTTCTCCCTCAATCTGTGTTCGTTACATGTATCCACTTATTGACGTGAATTAATTACACATCTACCAGTGTTTTCTTTGTCACATCTAATCTAGATCATGCTCAGCCAGTCAGCTTTGTAATATTGTGCTTATAATTAATACTTTCACACTAGGAAGATGAGCTGTCAAGATCCATGGGATCATGTACACGAGAAGCAGAAGTTATTAGTACTTGGATGAACTTCTTGG
Organism: Oenanthe sinensis; assembly: GCA_028671895.1. Taxonomy (NCBI): domain Eukaryota; kingdom Viridiplantae; phylum Streptophyta; class Magnoliopsida; order Apiales; family Apiaceae; genus Oenanthe; species Oenanthe sinensis. Next base: position 8,428,534 of record CM053811.1, on the reverse strand, counting down.
GAGATACATGGGCATTACAATCGTCAACCACAGAGACTAAGGAAAAGGAGGTCAGGTATGTACCTAAATATATTTATTAGTCATGTCAAATTTTTTATATTCCTGCTTCTGAAAATGAGAATATGCATTATGTAACTAAATTTTGTGAAGTTCTGTTATTGCTAATTGCTTGCTTATGCATTTTCAAGTGCTGAACTGGAGAGACACGAGAGTTATTTTGTAAACTTGGTCATCCAACTCCTTTCGGCATACGAGGTATTGTTTAAATCTCCTTAAAACTCAACTTCCAAATGACATGATTGGTATGATCTGCAATCTCTTCTTTTTAATCGTTTGCATAGCGGTGATCTGATATGATGTTTTAATTTCTGTACAGAACGGTTTGAGGCCTTCAGTTGACCGTTTTGAGAAATATGTCAAGAATTTGAAGAGTTTAGATGAAAAGTAAGGCTCTTGTATTATTTTTTATAATTGATAATCTTATGGTTTATCTTGATAAGGTTCTAAAAAATTGTCACATAAGACAGGTCAACAGAACCATCTGCCGTGGATTCCAAAGAACTACATCCAAGAAAAAATCTTGAGGAGGAATATCTAGATTATGAAGGAAAGGTCATTACTAGTTTTACCAGAACTGATTATTAGTATAATTTCCACTAACATGCAACTTAATGATTGAAACTACAATAATATCTTAGTTACCACCTCATTATTATAGTAACTTGTGCATCTTAAATACACGAAAGAATTTTAGACCGGCTTGGATATGATTATTGTGGTACTTCTTCAATTAGGTGTCTAATTCATATAATGTTACCTTATAGGCTATAGCCTGTACTTCTGGATACCAGTCTATGTATTGCTTTTCTATCCCAACTGAACATGGGAACTAGTAAGCCTGTGTGTGTTGCAGTAAATGTTATATCCTACATCTAGCATTGGTGGTTGTACACAGTTTTGCAGAATATCTATATGCCTAATAATTTGTTGACCAAATTCAGTGCTCCAAATAGTGTGTGTTGCTTTCTGTGTGGCGTTAGACATTCCTTAATCCTTATACATATGCATTAATTAACCTTAATGAAATTGTTTTAGCCTCTATTTGTTGTATTTACTTCCAATCCCCACATCCTTGAATTTTTATTTTATTTTATCTTGAACATTTTACAAACCTGAACCATGGTCTATGAACAACAGTCTTTTTGTGTTGTAGCAGTAACATGTGAAAAGTAGCTGGAGTGGAAACCAGTAATTCTTTTGTGCTTTCTTTTCCATTTACAGATCATAACGACTTTCAGCGTAGTGGATAATATTAAAGAGCAGTTCTACTCTGAACAAGGAGTACATTCCAGGTGCTGCCATGAGATTCTGTGATTGTCCAATGTACATGTACATCAATTTTCTTTGTGGTATGCATTCTATTTAATTAGTGTTTATGATCCAACCTTTTTCAGCAAAGAAGATACAAGGGCCAAAGAACTCTTTGATAATCTAGAAAAATTAAGAGTGGAATTTGAAGCAATTGAGAGACCAACTTTAGAGTTGGAAATTTCAGACGAGGCAGAAATTGAGGAAGAATCCTCATCTGGTGAGAATCTGGAAGGAAATTATTCAAAGACACCGGAGGCTTCAAAGTCACCTGAAAGTAAGAAAATCGAGCACCCTGATTCTCCTTCAACCGAGTCACAGCAAGTTCTAGACCCTGAGGCGGAATTAATAAATTTAGAGTCTGAATTTGGGAAGGTTAATCAAGATTACTCTGCAGATGAAATAGGAGGCTGGGAATTTGACGAGCTTGAAAGGGAACTGGTGTCTAATGAAACCACAAGTAACAAATAAATCAAGAACCAAATTTAATAACTAAATATCTAACCTATGCGAACCTGGTAATATTTAAGAAAGTTGATGGCACATAGTGCGTAAACTCTTTTCTTTGTAACACTTGGTAGACATGTTCTGTGCATTATTTAGATAGCATCGTAGTGACTATACATTACAGCACAGTGTATGTTCTTGAAACTTGTATGACATGGTACGGAATATGTAAAACAATTTGTGAAAATCCGGTTCTTTGAATATAAATTTATATGCTTGCTACTCTGTCAAGACCAATTTTAGGTTCTAAATATTCCGAAATATGGGTTGTTACATACACCTCTGTTATAACAGAAAACTGAACCATCTCGGTATCTCAGAGGCTGAGAGTTGAGTGTCAATATAGGCATGTACAAGTAGAGGAGCCTTTGTCAAAATCCTGTCTTTCCAAACAAAACCAAACTCAGAGTGTGGGAAGTTACTTAACAAAAAAGAAAGTGTAGGATGTTTTTACGTGTCAATAAAATAACTGTTTCTCGAGCTTACAAAACATGAACTGCTATGTCTGGAGAAAAATATTTCAAGACGAAAAAGGAAAGAAACTCCAAAAACATACCAGAAAACCAGTAAAAGTAGCACCACTAGTTATAAAAAATAAAGTGGCTCTTTAGTTTTTATTACATATTTTAACCAAAATGTAGCTTCTTTCAAGATTTTGCATCATTAAATTATGTCACCTACAGATTCGAGCACACCAGAATAGATTGTTTGATTAACCTGTAATTACAATATTGATTGAAACTGCAGGAAAACAGGTTTTGAAAAATGGGATTAGTTTAAAAATAGATAAGCATGATGTGTTTAGCAGAAGAAACAAAAGTTGACGTATATGTTTTATTAGGTACATGATCCGATGATAGTTTAAATTAAAGATAATGCCAACAGTTCTGAATCCCACTCAATTTTACCAACATAACTATAGCCTATCGGTCTAGTATACTTGTTTGTTTGTATGCTTTTGGAGTTGATTATGGGTTTGAGACAAGACATTGGCTAATCATCTAGATGTTTAGGCTTATATTTTGGTAGGAACGCACGAAGATGGTTGGGAAATAATAATAATAATAATAATAATAATAATAATAATAATAATAATAATAATAATAATAATAATAATAATAATAATAATATTTTCAATTGTAATCCGATCACAACAATTACAATACGAAAGATTGTTATGCTTGAAGTGAGAGATTAGTAGGAGACCCACTAATTAAAAAGAACTGAGCTGTAAAGAACCTGATCCTCATGAAGTGATATGATTACTGGAGTCTGTATAAACATTACTCCCTCCGTCCCGGCCAAATGTTTACATTTGGTCCGGGCACGGAGACCAAGGATAGTGGGTGTAATAGTGATTTTATTGTTAAAATAAATGAAGTAGTGGGTGTAATAGTGTAAAGTGTTGAAAAAGTGGAGTGAAGTAGTGGATGTAATAATATATTTATTGTTAAAAGTTACTATTTTTAGTAATGTAAAGAATTGGGTGGGACGTCCCAAAAAGGAAAGTGTAAAGAATTGGTTGGGACGGAGGGAGTACATATCAACAAACTAACATGACTAAATGATTCTCTTCATAGTTTTATATTGGTGAAATCAACAAGAAAAAGTCATGACAAGGAAAATTGACCACTCAACACATAATTATTGAATCATTTTCTTTCTCTGTTCTTTTTATAAAAGATCTATCGAAAATTAAATTGTGTCTCGTATCATTCATAAATTTGTCAATTTTGTATCATTAAATGAGAATGAATATATATGCTTTGAAATTTTAATAAACAAGTCACATTCGGATTAATCGAATTGTTTATGTGTTATTTTCAAGTTTTGTCTAAATCATACTAAAAAATTGTTATTTTCAAGTTCAAAATTTTTTTTTGTTATTTTCAAATTTTGTCTCCGTAAATCATATCAAAAATTAAGTTGGATATTAATTTTTAACCATTATTCCATTACTTTTTATTTATTTAAAATCCCCATCTCCGATCCCAATTTCCCACATTACAGAATAAAATACACAATTATTTCTTTCACCCTTTCAAAACTCACCCTCAATGAACTCTCTAAGCTGAAACTTACACAACCAAGACCATATTCTGGAAGGATTATACAGAGAGAGCAATGACAACAACATTTCATTCAGATGACCAAGAAGATGAAGATTACATTGAAATGGAAGTCAGCTCACACAGTGATCGTTTCGTCGGTGTCATGAGCTCTACACATCCATTAGAATTTGAGTTCCAAATGTTTTCTAGCTCTTTAAAGAGAGATGCAACAATTTCTCCAGCTGATGAACTCTTCTACAAAGGTAAGCTTCTTCCACTACATCTCCCACCACGCTTAAAAATGGTCGAAAAATTGCTCCAAAACACCAAATCCTACGATACAAACACCTTCGAAGAACTCTTTAACATACCATCAGCTAACAATACACCTGCAGACAGCGCTCCTTTCAAACCATGCTATATCTCTCCTTCCAAATCCTGTCAGGCTAGTAGAGAACTGAAACCTGAGGAGTATCATACTGAATTGTCAACTGAAATGAGTGGCCTCGTTCGTGGAAAAACAAAAATGTCATGGACCAGAAAGCTTAAGCTAGTCAAACAGGCTTCCTTAAGTTCTAAACTGAAGTTTTCGCATGCCTATTTCAAGTCATTGTTTGCTAAACCTGGTTTCTCGAATGAGTCCTCTGACGTTCGTGAGCACAATCACATCATAGTAGCAAAGAATCCATTTCGAAAAATTCAAACAGAAGGCTATCAATCGCAGCCCATTACAAATAGCTTTGCCAATGAAACAAGTTCAGACAAGGGTGCTAGCAGTCAACATAGAAGGTCATTCTCTGGAGTTATCAAGTGGTTTTCAACTAGCAAGTCTTCAACTTCTTTCGGAAGTTTTTACAAGTCCTCAAGCTTGAGTGTTTCAGAAAAATGTCACATATTGCAACCCCTTAATAGAAGCTGCAGTACAAATCCAGATATAGAGAATTCTATTCAGGGTGCAATTGCTCATTGCAAAAGTAGTTCTCAACAGCAGCTTCATTCAAGAAAATGCGGAAGTGATATGAGTTTGTTCTCGTCATCGGCTTCTAGGATTGTTAATGAGGATCACAAAAGAGAACTTTGCCGGGGTTAAAGCTCGTAGTAGAGTTACACTTGAAGATATAGGGAAAGAAAATTTTGAAAATGATTGTTCCTCCTCTCTCATATCTGTGTAAAATTTTAGTTACCTTTCATTTTATTAAAAAAAATAGTATTAAGATTTTAAAACGATGAGGGAAAATATATTTTATGACTCGAAAATACGTTTCTGAAGTTCAACTGGGAAAGGTAAAATATGTATTAAAATGATCAACAGCAGAAATTTACTCGCACTCATGAATGACTCTGCCGAGACTGGACACTCAGACCCTCCTCTCTTGTTAGTTGTTACCAAGAAACTGAGATATTACTAGTAAGTTATCAGACCCTCTTCTATTATTCTTCAGACCCTCTTCTATTATTCTTCATGTACATAGCAAGAAATTGTTCATTTTCTCCATTTCTATACCAGAAGAAATATTCGGTGTGCAGAACATTTGGTTAGCACAATTCTCGGGTTCCCATTTGGGTCTGACATGCAATTCTGTTATTAACACATTCTTCTTGGAAAAGAGAAACAATAGGGGTCACTCTTTCTTCTCCCATAATAAGTATCCATAAGTAATACTGTGTAAACAATGGTAATCTGGTAATGTAATCAGAGTAGTATACATAATGAAAATATACAAATACACAGCACCAATCATCTTGCCCAGCAATGAGATATCAAACAGGGAGTATTGTGAGTTCGTAACACAGTTAGTCTGAGTACACCAGAAAAAAATCTGCTTGACCAGTTTTTATACAGTTTTTTCTCCATTAAAATATCAAATTTGATACATCATTCTTTTGCTTCACGTATAGCTTACCCACAAACTTCCTATAAGAGCTTCCATCCCACCCCATGCTCAGGCATTTTGGATATAATTCGAAATTCTGAAATATGTCTTCCAGGTCTTTCCAGATGGATATTGTATCTTTATTTTCTTGTCTCCATATTTCTTAGTAAAACCAACAAAGGAACACCAATTCTTGATACAATCTAGTGAAAGAAATGGACTAGACCTAATATACGCAACCGTAATTAAGACTGTCTCCCATGAACTAGACTTAACAATAATTACACCATTATGAGCTTTACAGCCCATTTGCAACAGTTTCTCAGTCTATTCAATGTGTATTTAGAGTGCATAAATCCTGTCTACTTCTGAATTGGAAAAATCAGAATGGTGCCATGAGTTGGAGCCACTTCTCGCAGACTTCCCCCTCTTTCTCATTAATCGGTGTCTCTTGGACTTCACAACATAATACGTCATGGTACCAAGAACGCCAGCCATTATGACTCCCCCTACCACAGTAACCAAAATTGCAGCCCACTCATACTTATGACCAACTACTATGTACGAGGATGCCATGAATGCCACGGAAGTACATACAGAAGCTAACCACATCAGTTTGTTAATCACTTCCACTACCTTTCTTTCTGCTTTTGTCTCACCCCTAACTAGTGTAATTTGAACCACGACAACAGCCAAGGAAGTGAAAAGTGCAATGGCATTAAAAATGAAGAATATCTTAAAAGATGTGCGACTCACCACAACAGCCATTCCATTTTTGCCATCTCCACCAGGCACAGTAAAAATAGCTGCAAATGCTACAGTTGCAAAAAGCACCGCCACCACAGTGACAGAGTTGGTGGCATTGTTGATTCCTTCTCGATGAAGCTTTCTGAGTTCTTTAGCAATTCCATAAACATTCTTGTTTGTTCTCTTGGTTTGCTCAAGCTGGGTGTGGACATCTTTTTTAATTTGACTCACAGTATTCCTCAATTCATCCCTTGGTTGATTAAGCTCATTAGCTCTAACAGCACCATGGCGAATGAGGCATTCCTTTATATCTGATGAATCTTCTGAGAGTGGGAGCCCTTCAGCTATGTCCAGAGCAGTTTTATGTTCTCTTGTTAGTGCATTAACATTGGTATCAGGGAGGCATAACAGCTCATTCACTATCTGCAAAAAGCGACCCATGCCATCAAGGATTGAAACTTTTACTTCTCCAATTATTAGTACAGATACCAGGATGTATTTCAAGCTTTGACTACTAAAGCAGAGGCTTATAATTCATTTTATTGAATTGGGGTTTCATATAAATGGATATGGTTGAGATTTTTAGCACTACCCCACAGCAATCAGAACTTCATCTGATATTTTTCTACAATCTACATGTTATGCATGTAACATACTCAATGTTCGGAAGCACATTTTAATTGCCACCATATGATGTGTAAGCCAAGCAGGTAAAATGTTTATCTTTATACAAAATTAAAGTTGGACGAAATGTTGCACTAAGCATAATTAGAATTATCTTTAAGTACCTCAGCTCGCTTCTTCCTGGTGGCTACATGTAGTGCTGTGTAACCAAACTTGTCAGGAAGCATCACAATAGCTGCATCCGCATCAAGCAGCAGTTTCACCACCTCGCAGCTTGTTCCTTTGACAGCCATATGTAATGCAGTCTGTCCTTTTCTATCTTTTCTTCTAGCTAACTGTGAATCTTTTTCAAGCAGTGACCTCACAATTTCCACATGTCCCTGTCTGGCAGCTAAATGCAATGCATTTTTCCCATTTGATCTAGGGATCTCTAACAAACTACAATCCTTTAACAATAACTCATTTACTACCGATATATGACCTCTTGAAGCTGCTGATATAAGAGGGGTTGCATGTGATGGGCCGATTGTTTTGCTAAGCTCAGGATCATGTTCAAGAAGCACCTGGACAATAGCTGGAATAAAAGATAATAAATGTAAAGAGTCAGTTATACGGGTAGGTCTGAGGTGACTTAAATTCCATTTGGAATAACTAGAAGAAATCAAATAGACTACTGAAAGCTTTAAAATCTAAATATATAAATAATAATGAAAAGTTAAATTAAACCCATTATTAGAGCTTTTAAGTTGGTAATTTGTTCTTGTTACAGTATGTCAAATATGAATAAAAGAATATTTGAATTCACGTTTCAAAATAAAGACCAATTAATACCAACAGAAACAGGAAATGATTAAACAAACAAAGCTCAAGAACCTAACCATGATGCCCTTGAGTAGCAGCTATGTGCAGAGGATCAAACATGGACCGATTTTTCTTCGTCAATGTTTCCTTATTCGAATACTTTAACAACTCCTTCACAACCTCCAGATGACCCTTCTCAGCTGCAGTAAACATCGCCGTCTCCCCTAATTCATTAACCTCATTCACAACCGATGCCCTAATTTCTGCCACCTCATTATCAAAATCAGCTCCACTTAAAGTCCCAACCATTTGATTGTTTATATCATCAAGAATCTTCTTCACAGCAGTAAGATCTCCTCGCTGAGCCGCCAAATGCAGCTCTGTGTCATTGTGGTGGCCAGTCACTTGCTTTACATACTTCTTCTTCCCAGCCTGATCAATCCTTTTGCCAGAATTCGACAACACCAAAGCTGGTGCTGTTGCAGATGACGGAGATGGTGAAGGTGATGGCTCTAGCGATTGCTCAACAACTGAGGCCTGATTAATCGACGGGCTTGTCATGCCTTTTTCCAAATCTCTATCACCAACTGAATGATCAAGAACTTCTCTTAAATACATAATAGGCTTCAATCAAAACAACTAAATATTCAAAATTCTCTATTTTTTTAGTTAATATATATAAAAATACAATCTTGGACTCATCATGCCTTTTCTCGAAATCTCTCACCAAGTAAATGATCAAGAACTACTCTTAAATCAATAATAGGATTCAACCAAACCAATCAACTTATTGCAATTTCTCAATTTCTCTTACTAAATGATATAAAAATACAATCTTTACCTTATCTAGCTGAACTACATATACACATAGTAGTAATAATATGATAATCAGATAATGCTCATATGGGTCACTAAAATCTAGAAGATCAAACATAAAATTCTTGAAATTTTTCATCAAACTGATATGTGTCAGCTAACATACAAATTCTTGATTACTGATAAGAGATGATCAGGAAAGCATACATACACATATACATACAGATAAAACAAAGCAGTGGAAAGAGGAAAGTTACCTCCTTCAATGGAAGAACTCATGGTTGTAGATATAATAAAAGAAAATAGAAAGAAAGTGAAGTTGAGTGGTGAGAAAATTGGAGATGAGTCGTGGGTTGTGAAAAAGAAAGCAAGAGCAATACCATAAAGAAGATGATCAAGCAAGTAAAAGACAGAAATGAGAAGGTGTTAGGAAAAGTCTTCAGTCTCGAGTGGGGGATCCATTTCGTTTTAAAGACCGTCGTACCTATCTATTTTCTGATAATTAAATTTAAAAACAATAGATAATATTTACTAATATAGAGAATAATATATTATAATATTAATATATGTAATTATGATAATAATATTAAAATTTTTATTAAAAGAAGATTATATTATAGAATATATTATTTTAATAATAATATTATAATATTATAATAATAATAATAATATTAAATTTCTTAATAAAATGACCAGTATTTTTATTAAAAGAGGATTATATTATAGAATATATTATTTTAATATTAATATTATAATATTATAATTATGATAATAATATTAAATTTCTTAATAAAATGACCAGTATTTTTATTAAAAGAGGATTATATTATAAAATATATTATTTTAATTTTAATATTATAATTATGATGATAATATTAAATTTCTTAACAAAAGAGGATTATATTATAAAATATAATATTAAAATGTTATAATAATATTGATACCGGCTTTGAGTTGATAATTATTAATAAGTCAGTAACTTTAATATTAATCTAGGTATAATCCAGGTATAATTGTTGTCTTTATTATTTTGTTGAAATGATATCATTAACCTAGGTATAATTATACACTTTGCCGGATCATAACATTTTTGATGAAATTTTCCTTAGAAAATATAGGAGTTAAACTAATTAAATTAAATTAAATTAAATTAATATATATTTGTATATAGTATTTATTAATATAGATAAATTATATTTCTTAATAAAATGACAATCCTTTTTATTAAAAGAGGACTACATTATAACGTTAATATAAATTTTTATAATATTAAAATATTGTAATTATAATAATAATAATAACTCTCTTAATATTAAAGAGTATTATATTATAAAATATATTATTTTAATATAATATTATGGCAATGATTTTGACAATAATATAAAATGGCAATAATTTTGATTAAAAGAATATTATAAAATAAATTATTATAATATTATATAATATTATGTTAATTTTATATAATATTATATCTTAATAATTATAATTAGTAGATAAATGTTATTAATCCCTTATGTTATTGACTTTGAGAAAATGAGAGCATGTCGCCCCTTAACTTGGCGGTTATAATGTTAAAAATAGATAGGTGACCGCCACATTAAATGACGGTCTTTAATTCACTTTCCACCCTTCCTACAACCTTCATGACCCGCCACCAAAGGCAATTAGCTGTGCTACTTTTGAAACACTGAACTCGGCTGTCCCATTTTCGAAACTCAACTCCACTGATGTCCCAGAAACGAAATGGATCCGCATAAAGTGAGTATTTTTTCTAAATAAATTTTGGGGTGAGTTAGAATCAGCACCTCGGGCGACAAATTATGACATGGATTATCCAATCGTTTTCTAAATACGCAAGTACTCGTAGTTTTGAAATTTGGATCTATTAAAAATTGAGTGGAATCAAATTTATTTGAAAAAAGATGGGATCATATAGAATTTTTCTCAAAAATATTGGATCTCCTTTGATCCAATCTACTTTTTAATCATTTAAATATTGAAATACTTGAATATGAATGTTTTTCATTTTTTTTTGAAAAATTGGAGTCCTCGACGAGTAATTTTATTTTTACAAAATAAATTTCATTTTGATTTTTTTAACGGATCAAACATTTTAAAAAAAGACACTCTTAAATCTTACTTAAAAACAGGTTGTACTAATTTTTTGATTGGAACTTATTTTTCGTTTACTCGTCGAGGCATAATAACCAGTATTGCTCTTTATGTTAGTAGGATTCAATCGGGATTCAAATTAGAAAAATGTAATAAAATATAATAGATATTTCAGGATAAAAATTGTAAAAAATTTATTTCCAACCAAAGATATAACTTACTGCTGACTTTTTCATCTTCTATATTTCAAAATTTTTTGTCTCGTCAGGAGTACAAATTCATGGTTGCTATCTGACAAGTGATAACACACATTTAGTGAAAGAACAAGACAATATACCTATGAATAACAATTAACCTAAGCAATCCCTAATTGACACCACCTTGAATCCATTAATCCTGCTGTAGAGCAACCATGGAGAAATGGGGACAAAAAATGTATAGCTCCAAAAAGCTCCGTAAATTTGCAATGAAAACAAATTGCTATGACCAAGAGAGTAGAACATATTTTAAACGGACCAATCGAGGCGAAGATATATATTAATTGGTCAACAGAGGGAGCATACACCATTTCACAGCTTTGCCTCGCTTATCTTACTTTCACAACATCCCTCGTCTATTCTTTCAATTCTTTCAATTCCGCAACTGGCATTTGTCATCAAGCTTTCCACAACTTTGACTTAACTCTTATCCTTTCGCTTCTTTGCATTCCTCTTCTTCCCGCTTTGTTTATGCTCAACAGCTCTCTCATGGGAATTCATATCTTCAAACTTAATTGGTTTTATAATCACACCAGATCTCTTGACAACCTGTACAATTTATAAACAAATTTAGGATATCCTTACAAGTTACAACCATTTTCTACTGATCAACGAATTACGTCATAGGAAAAAAGACCGAAATATTCCTAAACATGAGATGACAAAAGGAGGCAAGAGTAGTAAGAAACGCACTTCTGGGCAATTAAGTGCTCCAATTGCAGTTGCAGGGTTGAATTCAGGACCTAGGGGCATCCTGATACTCTGTTCAAAAACTTCCTTAGATGTGTAAGGATACGGCAACGTCTTTGTGTGCAGTTTTTCAGCCTGCCAACCGTTAAAAAAACATAGCACAAAGGTATAAGATATTAATTTAATGAATTATATGCATGATGATACAGGTATATCTTAGGCTACACAAGGCCGGCAGGTTCAACGTTTATTATCAAAATTGTATGTGATTACAACTAAACTTACTAACCTTTTTATCAACCTTCTCGGATATAATTACATTCTTAAGATGTGCATCCTTCCTTCTTTTAAGTGCTTCTTCCCTTTTCTTCTTGGCATTAGCATGCTCAGCCAGCATCCATGAAGGTAAGCCCCTCTTTTTTTGGACATGAGTCCATTGACCCCAGCCAGGGAGTAACATGGGCTTTTCTGGTTCTGGGTTTTCCTCGTTCAATATCTCCTCTTTGTCTTTCTCGAATTCTTCCTCCACGTCATCACCCGCAAAAGCTCGTCGAATGAGTTCAGCTTGAGATGGGAGTTCATAGCTTGAATCATCAGCAGCAGAAAGAATCCCATCCACCATCTTGATGTTTCCCTCTGTATCACTATCATTCTCTGCTTCCTTGAGAGTCCATATAGAAACACAAAAGGTAAAAAATAATTAAAAAAAGTAAAATGAGTATAAGAAACTAAACTAATTTAAAATGCATCTAACAATTACAGAAGGACCATATAATACTACCTCGTGTTCATCCAGGGCAGGCTCCATAACTTCCAAAGACTTTTTTCCGTTTGAATCCATTTCAGTTTTACTTTTCATCTGCTCAGTATTTCGAGGCTGATTTTGTTTCTGCTCATCATCGAATTTAAATAATGATAAGAATTGGAAGAATAATTTTGTAATTCAATGGATGCAAGTTAAACAGTTAAAGAACGTCATGTCTAACTTTTTGCCATGAATTGCTGGCGAATAAGGCAACATCATATGTTGTCTTGGTCCCTGGGTCCTTGACAATTTCATCAAAACTCTGCACACCACAAATGAAATTAATGATCCTCCGTCTCTGACTCTCATATAATATAATATATATATATATATATAATACTAAGAAAACATTTGTTAAAATAATTGACAAAGAACAATATATTCCCTCACCTTAAACAAGTCATCATGACCAATCTGAGACTTGTCTCGAAGTACACTGGGATCGATGGTGACATCTTTACGCACATAACTCTTTCTGGCATGTCCCATGTCAACATCTTCTTTGGTCTCAAACTCATCTTCACTATCAGTATTACCGTAATAATTATTTGACCTAATATTTTCACTTGAATCTGGAATCTGCTGTTTTGGAGCACCAAATACCCTCCTACCAGATGAAGTACCCAATTCTAAATTGTCTGTGTCCTCTGACTGCTTTAATGATGCTTCATATTCTTGAAGGGCAAGCTTAGCTTCTTCTTCAGCTGCTGTTTTCCTCTTTTCTAATCCACGAGCCTATCAAATGTAAAATTAATTAATTAAATACTAACACAGGTAGATAAGCTTACTATGGTACATAACCCAGCAATTTTACCATGAAAGGTAAAGAAAGTAATCCTGAATTAGGAATCTCATCATCTTCTAAAACTTCAAGTGTCTTCTGTTTTGCTCTCTCCAACATTTTTAATTTTCCCTCTTGATCTGAACCACCTGACATGTCGCCGTAGTCACTGTCGCTGCTGTCATCACTGTTACTATCATCCCTCATAGAGTTCATTTTTCTAGTTAAAAGAGCTTTTCGATGTAGCTGTTCAGATATAGCAGCTCGAGTTCCATCATCTTGCACACTCAAACCACGTTCTAGAATGCGCTTGGCCCATTTATTGTTGTTATTGTGCTTCTGAGTTGCACGCTCCTGTCAATATGAAACATAATATTCAGGGAAATCAATATTTTAACAACAATAGAAACTCATACTTGGATTCAAGCTTCATACAACTTATGACTAAAATTATCACCTGAATCCTTTCATACTCTTGCTTCATAGCCAATTTCTTAGCAGCTTCAGGATCTGTCTCAATTTGGAACTCAAATGCTTTCAACCTGTCTTTTTTCATCAAGCGATGATATGTTTTAGACTTTATCTTTTTTATGCGCTTTGCCTTAATTTCGTGTCGAAAAAGAAGATTCCGCATTTTAGCAAGACGGTCCTGATGATCCTTCACATCTTCTACTGATACCTAACAAATATCATTCACCGCCCAAAAGAAAAGTTTAACAAAACCATTGTAATATATCACTGTATACTGGTATACATATCCTTGTACTGAAACGCATGGTGCACTATTATACCCATATATACAAAACCTTTCAGAAACTTTTATTTCCTACTAAATCCTTCTATTTTAACAGTAGGGATTAATGCCTATAGATTACAATTATTATATATGTGAGCGATGCATACACTGTTTACAATGCTTACCTTGTTTAATTCAAGGAGCCTGGCACCATCTTTTCTGTGAGCTTCTGCAACTTCACTATTTTCAACTAATGCAGCCATTTGTTTCTCAAATTCTGTTCTAGGTTCAAACTCCGAAGCTATTGCACCCACAGTGGAAAAATTAAGATCTGTTTTTTCGTTAAGAAAGATGGTAGGTGCTTCCCTGTTCCTCTTTACCAATGGTTCCCACTTTGTAATATCCTTCTTTGATTGTTCATAAGCTGCCTTCCTCTCCAGTTTCTCTCTATCTGTTTTCCGAAGAGGTGCATGAACAGACATCTGCTTTGTTTCGATACGATCCACGCTTTTTTTAAGTTTGCCGAAACCAGATTTTCCCCTAAGTGGATCTAAAAGATCTTGAATGCTGATGCGACCATTGCCATCCAGCACATCACTGCTAGGATTATATTCATTCTCTGGGTAAGCCTCAGATACAACAATGTTATTTTTTAACTTCTTACCTGAATGTCAGTAAAAAGATGTGTGATTATCTGATTATTATATACAAAACTTCTACTAGTTCCACATAAACTTCACATGCACAACTTAGAGTGTCTGACATAACAATGTCAACAAGAATCATGCAAACACGCCCTGTCACGCACACACAGTTCTAATAGATTCATTTAATTCTATTCTAGAAATCAACTAGTAAGCCAGCAAGTCATAACAAAAGAATTGTGCACTAATATACATTGCACATGATAACTCAATAATAAGTCATTTAGAATTACTTTTTAAACAACAAATGCACATTGTTACAAATTTACTGCAATCAAACAAGATTACAAGACAACCAAAAAACATGCATAAAAGGAGCAATTCATATTTGCATGCAACTCTACTACATACAACTTTAAAAATCATGGCAATTTTGATTAGTAAGTAATTTGGAGCTCAATTTTACCTCCAAAAGCATCACTGGGTAGTCCAGTAATTTCTTGCAGCATCCTTCCATGCCTTCCATCATCATCATCATCGTCATCGTCATCATCTTCTTCTACATTATCTCCTGGATTTTGTGCCGTATCATCAAAATCATCAGTGTCAACTTCATCAGAGTCAACATTCTCATCCTACACAAAAGGAACACAGCATCAAAAGTCAACAAACAAACAGAAATGTCGACTGATTACCAAATGGACGTTTGAAAGAGTATTAAAAAATTTAAAGGTCTAGCTGATATTTTGCACGAAGAGAAAGGAAAACTGATCATTTTATTGTCGACAGTGGTACAAATCCTGGTGCACAGGTCTCAAGTCATTCTAATGTAGTTGCTGGTACCAATTGAACGCCTGAAGATGGTGTTTCCAAAATCATAATACAGTGTCTTACAAGTAATTCAAATTGGGGGGGAAAAAGTATCTTAACCCATATGACCAGAATCCTTTCCACCGGCATTATTAGCTCGTAGCTTGTAACATTACTCCAATATTGCACATAGAATAGCCTTCCTTATCTATATACAGCAATTATTTTTTTATTGATCTCAAGTTGTTACTAGGTTTTATACAAATTTATATTAGTACATAAACCGCTTTCAGGTAATAATAAACAACACAAACTGTTTTCTTCTCTGCTGATAATATGCAAATTTATAACCTGAACTTTTCACATCAACGAACAGAATGTAACCTCCTTACACTAGCAACACCATTACTCATTTACTTCACTCAGTGACTCTTATTAAAATGATGAACATAGGTCAACAGCATTTCACAACAGAAAACATGCAAATTACAAAACAACACACGTTAAACTTATATCAATCACATTCTCACAAATTACAGCTTCAAACAAATCAACAAACACCAACCAAACAATCACCAAAGAACAAAATAAAAACAAACATAACAATACTAAAATGTGGTACCCAGTACTGTACATAAGGCTCCCACAATAGCTCAACCAGTTATCCAAACATCACCCCAGAAAACATACAAGACCCAACAACTATATTCACAAAACAACATAAATCAAAGTTATACCAATCACATTTTCACTACACACAACCTCAAACAAATCAAAATCACCAACCCAACAATCAAGAATCAAAAAAGACGCAAACTTTACATTCCTCAACTATCAAAAACACAAAATGTTCACACAAAAACATACATCAAACTTGTATCATATCAATCAATTTCCACTACCAACCCAACAATCAAGAATCAAAAAAGACACAAACTTTACAACCCATAACCAACAAAAAACACAAGAAAATCAAAACCCATACCTTAAAATCCTCAGGAAGCTCGAACTCAAAATTGTCAACAGGATCATAGCGTCGATTCTTCTTAGATTCTTCTTGAGGAATCTCTTCTTCATACTCATAAACATCCTTAACAGAAAACTCCTCATCAGAATCAATCTCATAATCTGACCCAATTCTTGGGTTCAACAGTTCTATCTCTCTTTTCATTGTATTGGGCAAGTGAGGTCCACTCCTCTTACGTTTGTCACCACCCCTTTTCAATCCTTTCTTGTTTGAGCTTGTTGGGGTTTTGTTCTTTCTTGCCATCTTGATGTTTGTGTCTCTATTTTTTCTCTTTGTATCAGCCATCACTGTGATACATATATATATATATATGTAAGTATATGTTCACCGGAAACTTGATGAAATTGCGGCGGAGGATAGAGAGAGCAGCGATTGTCGAGAGAGTGTATTAGCCCTAGGGTAAGCTGTTTGTTTTCTTTCTTTTTTTTTTCTCTTTCAAGGGAAGCACTCGAGCAGCCTTGTATAAGGATAAAGAGTAATATATTTTTAATTAAATATAATATAAATATTTTTGAGTATATATATACTTGCTACTTAGACGTTAAATAAAAATAATTTAGTATGTATGTTACTTTAAATATTAATATTTTTTATTTACAATTAATTGTTGTTTTAAATAATTAAAAATAATTATTTATTTTTATTATAATCTATTTTATAAATTATGATAGATGGTAATATAATTATATTTTAAATGTAATGTTGAGAGGATATATTAAAAAAAGTATTATAAAAATTAGATATATTGTTTTATTAAAATACATATTTTTATTCATAAATAATTTTAAAATATTTATTGTAAAAAACATATATAATTGTGCCAATAATTTTATTTTTTGTTAAAATATATGAAAAATGAATAACAAATAAAATGAGAAATAGAAAAAATTCATTCATATTCAGGCTAATAAAACCTTCTGAGAATAGAATATCAGGGCCATGATTTCTTGTTTTTTGTTTTGGACCAGAATGGTATTCTTTAAGTATATTTTGGGCCCGTTGACGAATAATTCAGTTTGTTCTCTCAATCATGCTTTCTATTTGAAAAATGTGAGTTACCCGAAAATTGCGTTGAGTTGTCACGTGTAATTGGTAAACTTGCATGCATATTGAACGGGTTAAATGGCTAATACATAATCAGACTCACACTCATCTTGCAAGTGGGTCATTGAACTCAAAAAACTTGCAGTTGAATAATTGAACTAATATAAATTTGCAATCGACTAACTGAATTAATATAAACTTGCAATCAACTAACTGAACTGATCCTCAACTTGCAACTGGGTAATCGAAGTCAAAAAGTTATAAAATATCACATATTTTCATTTATAGAGTGTTGCAGGGAGAACAGTAATTTCGGAATCTGAATCCAAAAATTTGAATCTGTATCCGAATCTGAGATATCCAGAAAAAATATATATAATAATTATATATATATCTTATTAAAAATATATTAGTTAATAAATAAATATATATATATATATGTATATATTATAAATTGAACATAAGAAAAAATATATATTATATATATATTTCTACATAATATATATAAATTAGGATTCAGATATTATCGGATACGAATATGCCCATATCCATATTCGTATCCGAATCCGACTATTCAGATACGAATAATATTCGCTTTATTTCAAATATGGATAATATTCGATTTATTTCGAATACGGATACAGATATTTCGAACGGATATCAGATATTTCGAATTTTTTTAACAGCCATACAGTTTTGTATGTTGTAAGTTTATTTTTGTTCAGTACCCCAGTTGCAAGTTTATTTTTTTTCAGTAACCCAATTGCAAGTTTTTATTAATCTAGGAATGTAAATGCAAGTTGGGGTTGAGTTCAGTTTTGTAAGTTGCAAGTTTGGTTTTTATTTTGTTAGTGATGTTAACGACAGTTACCCAAATGCAAGTTTTAATTACCTGAATTATGTCAATGCAAGTTTTTTGAGTTCAGTGACTCCCTTGCAAGTTTAGTGTGAGTCTGATTATGTATTAGTCATTTAACCCCATATTGAACTGAAATAAATTATGTCATGCCACTTTATTTGAGATAAAAATTTGGGATACATAGCATTTCTCTAAATATTTTGAGGACATGATATTATAAAATATATTATTTATTAAATATATGTGATCTCTAATATTAACGTTTAACAGCCTTTCAATCTTTTTTAATGTTTAACAAACTTTTTATATATTTTTTTATTAATATTAATATTTGATCTAGATAAATTTAAATTATTTTTTAAGAATTAAGAACTTGTGTTATATAGTGTATTTTTAAGAATTAAGAACTTGTGTTATATAGTGTATTATATAAATTTATTAAAATATTAAATGATACTAATAAACTAATTAGAAGTGTTAGTGTGACAATTAAGGTCAAATCCCGAGTATTTTTTGAAAATTGAGTCAAGTCCTAATTTCTGAATCTGAAATAAGCTCGTGACAGGCCCCCACAAGATTGTTGCATTTATTAGTATTAATCTTACTTATATACTAAACAAATTATCTCAATTAACTCGATGCTAAACAAATTATCCCAATCTACTTGATGTGGGACCGAGGTGTCAAAAACTTCTCCACTTAAATTCATGACGTCCTCGTTAAGTCAAATAGATGGCTCATAGACCCAGATCGTATCCCCACCTCCGGACCTCTATCCATCGTGAGATAATATTATTAGTCTTCGTGTCCCACCTCGAGCAACTTGATGAACCAAGTTTTCGAGAGTTGACTCTAATACCATATGTGACAACCCGGGTCAAATATCGGGACTTTCAAATCCGAAATAAACCAAAATAACTAGTTCAAATGCAACAACTTGGGTAATTTACAGGCTCGTCACAAACCCCCAGAAAATCATGATTTGTTGATGTACTTAGTTCTAGTACTCTTCTTTATATACTTAACAAATTATGTCAATGTACTCGATTTGATATGAGATCGGAGTGTTACACTTAGTTTAATCATAATTAAAATTTATGTATAATAAATATAATCTTCGTTTTATTTTAAGTGCTTTTTGTTTTTTTAATGCATATATTTAGGTGTAAAAAGATAATAATAATAATATTTAATAAAAGAAAATGATTCCATTAAACAGAAGTTTAAATTCAGGAATTTTATTTGATATGCAATTAAAAATAAAAATTATATATATAATTGTGATATTTTATATCTCAATATATATTTCAAAATGTTAAATATAAATTAGAATAGTATAATTATATTTTATTTAATTAAAATATATACATAATCACAACTGTGATTCGAGAACCAATCAAGTTTTTTACTATTTCGACTTTAATAATACATTTATTTGGTACTTATTATAAATTTTCAAATTTGAAATTATAGATTTGATCAAATGACATGTTTGAGTAATTATAAGTATTTGAATTTAGATTTTATTTGAATTATAAGGTATTCAAATATTAGTACAAATATGAGAATTTAAAATGATAACTCAAATTTTGTCATTTGAAATGAAATCAAAGTTCTCAAACACAATTTTAAATATTCTATATTTTATTTATAATTACGTACGATGATCATTCTTTCAAACAAAAAATTACAATGATCATATTATTTTAAGTTTTTTTTTATTATAACTAATTTCCAGTACTTGGATTTATTGATCTAATATTAACACACACATATAAATCATTTTGTGTTATTTTATAGTTATTAAGTTTTGAAATACTATTATCTTTATTAATATTTTAAAATTATTCGATTCACTCTCACTCTCAATCTTCAAATAATATAATTTGGATATTGTATTTTTTTAAAACAAAATGAGGAGTTAGTTATTCCACTTTTCAAAATTTTAAGCAATAATGTTAAAATAGTATTTAACTAATCCATTTTTTAACATTTTGTAAGGGTTGAAAATTTAATATGGAAAAACCTGAATAAAATATTTCAAATTATTATTATTTAATGTAATATCATTAATTTTGAAAGTACTTATTTTTTAATAATAATCTTAAATAAGAATATAAATGAATCTTTTTATTTGATAAATTTGTTCGAATTTGACTTAGTTCGAATTCGACTTTGTTCGAAATCAATAAATTCGTTCAATGTATTATTGAACTCGATTTTGTACAAGGGAATATGTTTGAAAATGTTATCGAACATTATTTGATTTATTAAGAAATTGTTCCAGTTAGTGTTCAATAAAAAAATGGTTTTTGTTGATGAATAAAGATGTAAAAAATTAAACTATTCAATGAATGTTTGAATTTAATTTTGTTTGATTTTGATAAACTTTGTTCAATATAATATTGAACTAAATTTTGAAAAAAAATATCAATAATATTATAAAATATTATTCAATTTAATAAATTGTAATTAATATTATATTAATAAAAATTTCATAGCATAAATTAAATATCTCAAAAATTTTAAATTCATGAGTAATGTGATAACCGAAAGTGTTAGATGGTTTGGTTTTAGTTGGGAGAAACATGGTGATGTTTACCGTGTCTTTCAAAAGTTGATAATAATGTAATCGGGGAGATGAAGTGAAGGTGAGAATTGTTAGCGTAATGAAAAAGAAATGAAGAATATTTTAATTGAGATTTAAATTGTAATTATAAAATAATAAAATTTATTATTCATATTAATAGTTTTAAAATATGAATAAAGATAAATAATATCAATTTAAATAACTAAAAAAAGCATAAATAATAAATATTTATATTAATACTAAGCTATTAAATAAAATATATAAAAAATCGGTGCTTCACACGGGTTTGAATCTAGTATATAATAAATTGGAGAGTAAAATGTTATATTTATAATGTTATTACTTGGTGAATAGATTAAGATTCAATTAATATTATTATTAAATATTATCAGTGATAAGAACATGACTAAAATTTGATTTCCTACAAATATAAGAATTAATCTACAATTATTTTTTAAAAGAGTAAATTAAATATTAGTATTAAAATTGAATTAATTATAACTTTCTTAAAATTTAATGAAATTAGATTGTAGAATACGTAACTAGTATAAATATTATAAGATAAAATCCAATTACAGGCTAGTTATTATATAAACCGAAGGGAAAAATTAATATACCACCTCCTTAAGGCCTTAACTATATCTTTAATAATAAAATATTATAATGAATATGAGGAAGAATATTGTTGAAAATTTAAATTTTTATTAATGTCTTAAGTTACTAAAAACTATCTTTATTATATCGAGTAGAGTTGCTCTAAAGAATCTTTTTCTATATATATTTTATTTATACTGAAATTCATTATACAAATATTTTACGATATTCTCTCCTTCATATTTTCTTTTTGAGATATCTCATCTATTTTTAATATTTTGTAATTTTTCTACAAAATTTAATGAATTTAATTATTTTACATTTGTCTTTTTTTTTTTTTACATTTTTAATCTTTTTAAATGTTAATAATCTAACGATACAGTGAGAGTAAAACTTATGTTGGATGTCATTTTAAACATTTCTTCTTTCATTTATTTAATTAATTTTGGCCATGGAATTATTATAAGAGGAATCATGGAGGGGAGTGGGGACGTCCATCAGAAAAGGAGAGGGGCAATGGATCGCAGATTCGGGCATGGGAAACAACTTAATGTTATATACTTGTATTATTGTATATCTATATAGAGTTAACACCATTATTTTAGTTTAGAATTTAGTTCTATACTTCTATGATAGAATGAAAGGCTATGATAGTTGTTCTATACGACCATACTAAGTGCCGGTTTGGCTTAACTTATTTTCTGGAAATAAGTGCTTATTTTTAGAAAAAGTAAATATGTATAACTCGTAAAATTAAACGAGTCGAGTTCGAGCAGAGATTTAGGCTCGATTAGTTAAACGAGTCGAGTCGACTCGACTCGACTCGATTAACCTTGGCTCGAATTACGTCCGACTCAAAACTCAACTCGTTCGACCCGCATTACAGCCCTAATTCCTCATGACATTCTCCAAAAACATACCGTTATAAAAATTTATATATAAATATTAATGATAATTTTATAAATTAAAACTTCACTTCATTTACAAATCTATACTCATATATTTATATGAAAACTTCATACAGTCATATGAGATCATCCTCATAAATATCACACCCTTCTTTATTTTGTTGTCAAGTTGGTGATAAGTACAAAATGGTCCAAATCAGTAAATCACACCTCGTTTTCTAGTGTATTTTGAAATTCAATGTATTGTGGCTGCGGTTTGAAAAATATAATATATCAAATAATATGTATGGTTTGATTCACAATTTAAACAAAAATCACATCATCTATACTCCGAAGTCTGAACACATGCACCTAGATGATATGGTCTCCGCATTAATAGACTATTTTACTTTCATAATAAATTTTTGCATGCGGATCATTGCGGGTATCATTTTTTCACTTTTTTTTTCCCAACTTCTGTTCATAACATAAATAAACAGTTTATATATTAGAAGTACATTGTGTTCCGGAAATTATTTATTTAAAAAAAAGAAAGGGAAGATAATTTTTTTTAATTTTAAAACTTGTCTTCAAGTGATTTTTTTAAAGGAAAGGGAAAAAATTTGAAAATTTGAAAAAGAGTTTCTTGTATAATTTATCCCAAAATCTTTTTCTTCAATTTAAAAAAAAATGAAAAGAAAAAAATAATTCATTTTTCTTTCTTTTCTTTCATGAATTTAGGAACACAACGTTAAAGTTCAGGCTATCATGGAAATTAAAATTGATGGAGAAAATTAAGATAATTTATTATGTACATATATACTTGTTTTGGATGTTAAATGCGTTAATAGAGAAATTGCGATCGCAGAGATGGAATAAGTATTTATTTTAATAAAAAAAAAATATATTTATGTACTTTTTTCTAAAATTAAGTATTTATTTGTGAGGAATAAGTAAAAGTTAAACTTGTTTTTGAAAAATAAGCACTTATTTATATAAAAAAAGGTATACTTTTATTTATTTTTATAAAAATAAGCATTTGTTTCCATGATTAAAAAAATAATAAACGGACACTTAACCATTTTATCCGGCTATCTTGTGTAATTTTGATTATTTCCTATCTTTACAATGACAAAATTCCAACCGCCTTCATGCAGCATTTCAAAAAACATTATTTAAATAACGGTCGATTTTGTGACATTTAGAGCATCTCCAAGGTATTAGCTAAATTGATTAGCTATAATGATATAAAATAAAAATTATCTATAATTTGCTGAACGAATTGTGTTCCAATGGTATTAGAGCAACTCTAACAATATCCTAAAGTATTGTTCTAAGTTAAAATTTAGGACAATTTAAATAAATGGGTACTCCAACAATGTCCTAATGGTGCCCTAAAACACTAGGACAATCATCACAAGTCTTATTAATAAGGCACCGCTGCACATGACTCTTTTTATTTTTATCAATAAAATATTCACTCTCCTCCTCTTTTTATACTTCTTTTACCTCTTTTTATCTTTTCAAATATAAATATAATTCAAACATAGTATTATTTTAATAATAGGGCATGAGAATAGGACAAATTGTTGGAGTTGATGTATGTATATAGTGTCCTAAATCACTAGTATATTATATTTTATTATATATATAAATCATTTTCTAAGACATTGTTGGATTTGCTCTTAGTTATAATGAACATCTATATTTAAAATAATTTTAATTTATGGTAACTATTAAATGAGATTGTAAAAAAAATCGGAGAAATTTGAGCGAGAAATGACGTGGATTTATTTAGAGGATGACTAGAGATTCGTAAATATAGAAGACCAATCTTTGATATCTATAAATATAGCTAATAATTCTTCCCTCTTAAAGTGACAAATATTTTAGATAATATTTATATTTCTTGCCATGTAAAATGATATAGCTAAGAGGAGTTCATGGTCGGAGATTCTCTTACGAGGTTCACAAAACTTTAAGCATTTTGTTTGGCTATCTTGTGTAATTTTGATTATTTCCTATCTTTACGATGACAAAATTCCAACCGCCTTCATGCAACATTTCAAAAAACATTATTTAAATAACGGTCGATTTTGTGTCATTTAGGGCATCTCCAAGGTATTAGCTAAATTGATTAGTTATAATAATATAAAATAAAAATTATCTATAATTTGATGAACCTCTGGATTGTGTTCCAATGGTATTAGAGCAACTCCAACAATGTTCTAAAGTGTTGTCCTAAGTTAAAATTTAGGACACTTTAAATAAACGAGTACTCCAACAATGTCCTAGTGGTGCCCTAAAATACTAGGACACAAGCCTTATTAATAAGGCACCGCTACACATGCCTCATTTCATTTTTATCAATAAAATATTCAATTCCATCCTCTTTTTATACTTCTTTTCTCTCTTTTTATCTTTTCAAATATAAATATAATTCAAATATTGTATTATTTTAATAATAAGTCATGAGAATAGAGCAAATTATTGGAGTTGATGTATGTGTATAGTGTCCTAAATCACAAGGACATTATATTTTATTATATTTATAAGTCATCTTGTAGGATATTATTGGACTTGTTCTTAGTTATAATGAACATCTATATTTAAAATGAGGTTTTGCTCTTTAGATTTTTGTTCAATAATTACACTTAATGCAATATAAATTAGAGAAATATATATTTTATATTATGTTTTATAATAATTTTAAAATATAGGAGCGGGACATCTTCGCTTAAGAAGTAAGGACACTTCAATTACCTGTGTACCCCGTCACTACCGCATATACGGGAATTCTTCCACAATCATAATTATGAATTTTATTTTCAAAAATTATGATAAAAGTAGGGTATAACTAACTACTTTTACAAAATTAAACATATGTATTTATTAGTAAATTCAAAATATTGATATTTGTATTCATTTTTGCACAAATGAATATATTTTTATGTTTTAGATGAATATATTATATATTTAATTTAATTTGTATATATTTTTTAATTTTATTAATAAATTTTAGTATTTAGAACATAAAATATATATATAAATTTATGTTTATATATACCGAATCCTTGCAGCCGAATTTTCATATTATTATGTTTATTGAACTTTTGCTCTTATATATGATAGTACGCCTAAATTAAAACAAAAATGATAGACGAAATGATCTAGCAACTTTAAAAAGAATGATAATTATATATTATGGTAATTATATTTATCGTAATAATTAAAATAATTCATTTTATGTGCTTCAAATATTTTACAACTAAATTAGCTCCCCTCGATTAATTCTTGTCCACCACCAGGCATAACCCCATTTCACATGTAGAACAAGGTTTTACTTAATGATGATGTATTTTGCTGCGTTTGTTTTCATGTTTAGGACCTACATAAAAAAGTACACTTCTTTAATTAGTTAGATGAATTCCATCGTTTAATAAGTAATGAAATTAAATATTAAAATTGATGATGAAATTTGAGGAAGTATCTAGATATAGGAAAGGTCATACTGCGGAGAAGCCATTACTACAGTACTCCTCTATGTGTCTATAAGAGATCCATGTATGCCATGAATATGATCTGAGGGATTGGTCTTGTAATCAAACTCTAGTTTAGTAGCTAGTAACTATCATGTGGTTGTTTGAAAACAAATTGGTGACATGCATGATTGCCATAAGTGTTTTATAAAAAAAAATCAAACACGTAAAACATATTATTGAGCACTAGAAAATTTGTTATAAGTTGAGTATTAATATTGGAACAATAAAAATTAATTATCTAAATATCTAATATTCTTTGTATTTTATTCAAGTTCTAAAGAACATCTGCCATAGCTATATATATTACCCGTGTAGAGTTCATATAAAGCACCGGTTTAATAAATTAATGTTAATTTATATGATAAAATTATTATGGAATAAGAAATTATATATTATTTATAAAATTAATCGTCTCAATGTATTATTATGTAATTATATATATATATATATAAACTTTGATACATCTCTCCTCTTAATTAGGAGTAGTATATTCGAGCCTCATCTATTTGTTTTTGTCCGGAGAGCCTAATATTATATCCCAAAGTTTTGGAACATTTATTTTCATATATCTGACTTTAAAAAATACATGTAATTTTTTAAGATAGTCAAAATTAAAAAAATTACAGTATTTAATTTATTTTATATGTAGTCAGGTTAATCCAATAATTAAAATTGAATTTGATTTCTTGCTATGTTCATAATATAGAATATAGAATATATCTATACTATATTATTATAACAGAAAAATTAAAAGTTTTGGTCGGTTGGTACGGTATGGGTTACGGACTAAAAAATTTACATATATTAAATATAATTTACGTATTATAATACGGGCTATAACTATATACTAGGCCATTTTTCTAAAGATGGACACATTATATAGAGTTCATAGAGAATCACCTTATATACACATAAAATAGATATATGTTTTTTGTTATTTTTATAAATGAATTAAAAATAAATTTACATATAAAAAATATTGAAAATGACATATAATAATGATCAAATAATAAAATGATTCTACAACAGAATTATATTGCTCAGAACATAATTCTATAGTAGAATCAAATTGAAAATCATATTTTTCTCTTAATTTTTAATTTGTAAAGCTTATACATGGTTTATATGTTACATTACATTCAAAATTTATTCGTTATTAATCATAAATATGATTAATTTTAAAGTTATTTATGAGATTCTATGTTAGAATCAAATGGTTCTCTCCGAACCTCTATATAAAGTGTTCATCTCTAGAGTGTCACCCTACATATCTATATTGACTACAATTTTACTTGATCCAATTATATATTTATTATAACACACATCAAAATTATAACATATTTATATTAAATATAATAAATTTATATAAAAGAAGAGAACATATAATATTAACATAAATTCTTAATATTATAAAATTTTATATTAAATATCAATAAAAATAAAAATAATTAATTAATTTACTTAAATATTAGTTATCCCGTGTTTCACATTGTTATAAGCTTGTATATCTATATTATATTATTATAGCTGAAAAATTAAAATTTTTGTTCCAAGGTGAATCATAGAAAAGATCTTGACTGTCCAATTTTAGATGAACCATAGAAACGATCTTAACCATTCAATTTTAATAAAATCTAATTTTAAAAATAATATATATCATGCATACAACTTTAATCCCGGTAGTCCTTTTATACAACTCCTCACGGATAATATTATATTATATTAAAATTATATTCTATATTTTCTATTTTAAGAATCCTGCTTATCTTATAATTTTTATTTAATATATCATTAAATTTTATGAATATAAATATATAAATATAATTATAAAATAACATACCACTCTAACCCGATAGTCCTCGTTTTATATAACTTCTCACAGATAATATAATATAATATTATATTAAAATAAATTCTCAATGTTATAATTGGAAAATTGGCATTGAACTCGATCACCTGTATTTCTAAAAAGTCTATTAAAATTAAATTGCTTATCAAAGTGGTTGGTGTTGCTTTGATCAAACAAGTCGATCATCAGAGTATGATGCAAGTTAGCTAGATTACGGTTCTTTGCAAAACCACACTGTCTATATAGTGCAAATGAGCATGTTAACACAATTCTGCAAAACACACATTAAAGTACTCTCCTCCTCTTTTTTTGTCCATATATACTATGGAATTCTTAAGTTTATTATATCTGTTTCCTCTCTTCTACATCATATTCCAGTTATGCAAGCTAATTTTCCAATTGAGAGACAAGTGTTGCTACATGCTTGACTATGAATGCTACAAAGCACCTGAAGATAGGAGGCTAACCACTAAAAAATGTGCTGAGATCGTTCTTCGCAACAAGAATCTTGGCCTTGAAGAGTACAGATTCTTGTTAAGAACTATCGTAAATTCGGGTATTGGTGAACAAACTTATGGCCCAAGAAACATTGTCTTGGAGGACCTAGAGGAAAATCCTAGGCTTTGTCATTCTTTATCTGATATGGATGATCTTTGTTTCGAGACTCTAGATAATCTCTTTGCTAGATCAAAAATATCTCCATCTCAAATTGACATTCTTGTTGTAAATGTTTCTTTATTATCACCAATGCCATCGTTGACAGCTCGAATAGTCAATCGATACAAGATGAAGCCTGATGTTAAGACCTTCAATCTCTGTGGTATGGGCTGCAGTGCAAGCGTTGTCGCGATTGATCTTGTTCAACATTTGTTTAAAACCTATAAGAATGCAAATGCTATTGTCGTGAGCACTGAATCCATGGCTGCTAACTGGTACTGTGGACAGGAAAGATCAATGATGCTGTCCAATTGTCTGTTTCGGTCAGGTGGTTGTTCTATGCTCTTTACAAACAACGTAAGTCTTAAAAGCCAAGCGATATTGAAGTTAAAGTATATGATTCGTACTCATACTGGCTCGGATGATGAAGCTTATGGATGTTGCATCCAAGATGAAGATAGTCTTGGATACAGAGGATTTCGGCTCACTAAAGCCCTCACTAAGGTTGGTGTTCATGCATTGACACAAAACCTACGAATTCTCGTGCCTAAAATTATACCAATTCGAGAATTACTTCGATATGTAATCGTCTCGTCACCGTTTTGGAAAAAAAGTAAGAGTATTCAGCTTGAAGGGTTGAATCTGAAAAGTGGTATCGAACACTTCTGTATACACCCTGGTGGAAGAGCTGTAATTGAAGGAGTTGGGAAGAGTCTGGGGCTTGATGAGTATGATATCGAACCTGCTCGAATGGCACTTCATAGATTCGGGAACACCTCTGCAGGTGGTTTGTGGTATGTTTTAGGTTACATGGAGGCTAAAAAGAGGCTGAAAAAGGGTGATAGGATTTTAATGATTAGTCTTGGTGCTGGATTTAAGTGCAACAACTGTGTGTGGGAGGTGGTAAGGGACTTGGAGAATGGCAATGTGTGGAAAGATTGTATCGATAATTATCCTCCTGAAAACATGACCAATCCTTTTATCGACAGGTATGGATGGATCAATGATCAGAGTCTTGAATCAATGACTGTTTCTGAGATCAGACACAAATTCAAGCATCTGATTTAGTGGATTATTTGATATATATGCAATCTCATGCAGTATTATTTTTTAGTTTGCTTCTTTAAAGTTGTGTCATGTGTGTACGTACGTCCAATTGTCTGCATATCACTATTGTATCCAAAAGAAAATGAAAGGTCATGTATACAGACCACAAATAATTTCTAATGTACGTTTCTATATAAGGATTGATCAAATTTACATTACATATGTGAAACTCTTAATTCTTACTCTATATATTTGAGCCTCTTTTATATTCATAATGCACTATCAAGTGTTGCTTAAAACATGAATGAATTTCACAAACGTGAACATGCATGTGCGTATATATACATACACATATTAGTACATGTTAATTAATATGATAGAGAATATATTTTTAGAGAGATTTCATAAAAGAAAGAAGATTAATTTAAAATTTTGAGATTCTCGAGTACTGCAACACTAAACACAAGTCTTGTTTGTCTGCAGAGCAGCCTAATTTAATAGCCGAAAATAAATATAAATACATTATTGAAATAAATTTGGCTACATACCTATACCAATGGAAAGTTATATGTATAATTACTAATACTGCACCAACACTTCAAAGCTGACAAGCTGTAGCATGCAGTACCATCCGACTCTGACAGATTCAAGTTGGGATGTAAAAATAATAAAGAGACGAGGCATTGTTCGGTAGTGTCATAAAAAATAGTTGTTGAAGATACAGAAACAAGTTTAATTGCAAATCTAGCTGTCAATAATAAAAAGAACAGCAGTAAAAGTAACTAAATTATTCAAACACATCTGACTCAACTTTGCACCGCAGTTGATATCATACCTCGATGGCTCGATCTGTTTGTGGCTTAAAATAAGTCTAGAGTTGCATGTTTATAGAAAGACATGCAAGTGGGTGAGTAGTACATACATTTTTATAATAATTATATTATCCCTTTTTAGGTAAAAAAATCGGGTTTGAGTTAATATTCGATTAATTCCTTATTAATATCTCAACCGATAATTTCTGATTACTAATTTTTACAACCACACTTCAAATACTACTTGTGAATATTTAAATTTCTGTAACTACTCATTTTTCTATATATAATTATATTTTCCTATATCTATCTATATTATATTATTAAAACTGCATGACAAGTGTTTGGTTATTTTATCTCTCACACAACTTCAAATATATATGTTTGTCTCCTACTCAATTTCAAACTCACTCTTTTATTAAAATATACACTATACTTACAATCTACTAACATGTTTCAATTTCTTTATTGTTCAACCTCTTTAATTTATTTAAAATTATAGGTTATTAATTAAATTTTATGAATATTTAAATAATAATATTATTTTATTTATATTAATTAAATTTTATAACTATGTTATATCTATATTATCTATACTTTTATAGTGACAAGTGTTTGGTTGTTATAGTCTATTTGTGTACCACTCAACTTCAAATACACTATTTTAATTAAATTTTAATTAAAATATAGAGTTATATTAATAATCTACTAATTAACATGTTTCAATTTAATCATCGTTCAAACACTTTAATTTATTTAAAATTATAATTTAATAATTAAAATAATATATATACTGTAATTCTCCTACTCAATTTCAAACACATTTTTTTAATTAAATTTTAATTAGAATATACTTTATCAAAAGATATATTATAGATACAACTCTATTTAGAACATATATATTATACATAAAACTTTATCCTTAGTGGAGTTCTATTTCTTAATAATAAAATGAAATAAATTATCATATAAAATAATTATTTTATACTATATATATATATATATTACATTAACTCTATCTCTAGTGTAGTATTATTTTATACAATTGCTCGCACGTAATATTATATTATATTTAAATCATAGCATAGATTTTTTTTATTAATAATAATGTTACAATCCTCCTTCTTAATAATAAAATAAATAAATTACCACATTAAGTTAAATATTTAAATTATATAAAATAATTTGTGTATACTATATATATTATACATACAATTTTTATCAAACAATGTAATCTTCTTTTATACAATTATTCACGGGTAATATTATTTTATATTTAAATTATAGAATATAATTTATATTTTAGGAATAATATTATAATATAATTTTTATCTAATATAGTTGTATTAATATTTAACTCAATTTTATCACCGCTTTTTAATTTATTTAAAATTACAACCTATTAATCATATCTCATGAATATTAAAATAAAAAAATAATATATCATAATAATATATAAATAACACATAAAAAATAAACAATAACATAAATTATTATATTAAATTAAATAATCATTTAAAGTAATTAATGTATAAATTTTTAATTAATATATAATTTATTAATGTAATCGTGTTTTGCACATGTTATAAGCTAATATAATTATATATCGAGACATGCTCCTGTTTATCATGAGACGAGAGTAAGAGATGTTGGAATTTTAATAATAATATTCAAAATATTTGTTTGCTTTAAAAGAAAAAATATGATCTTTTATTTTAAATATGAGACTTTTTATTTTCTCAACTTCTTCTTTTAAAAACTAGTGGCTTTTGGCTCTCTAGCTTTGCAGTTTCAAGTTCTTATCATGTTTCCCAGAATAATCAATCTATTACAGAAGGGGGGTTGAATGTAATAGTGCCTGTAAATCGATTATGAACACAAGTATGTTGAATGGAATACTGTTTTGTATTAATAATGAACTTGAATACAAAACTCTCTCAAGATATAAAGTTCTTAAGAGCTGCTAGGTTACAAGATATTGCTTTTATATAAATTCTTAATTCGATATTGAATTATAACCTATCTCTGTGTTTATATAGACACAGCTACAAATACAATTACAAAATATATTAGGATAAGAATAGATTTAATAAGGTAATTAGACTTGCACTTGAATTCCTTCTTACTATCCAAATCAGACTCTGATTTGTCTGTTTCCTTTTCTGATAAACTCTGTCGGTTGATAATCTCTGATAGAGCATTCTCTGTTAGAGTAAACTCTGATCGAGTATTCTCTGATAGAGTAAACTCTGACCGACAGCTTCCTTAATTTTCCCTTTCCTTCCCATAGCATATCTGCAATAAATTTGTTTTGATCTTCGAAGACTTTCCTTGAAACTAGCTGTTTGAATCAACCGAATACTCATCTCCTTTAAGCTTCGAGAAGTCAGGCTGTGAGCTAATCAATCGAGTACTTGTGAGACTTCTCGATTGGTAAATATCCGTTGATGACTTCTCGATCAATAAATATCCGTTGATGACTATATATCCGTTGATGAGTTCTCGATCAGGAAATATATGTTGTCGAGTTCTCGATTGATAAATATCAGTTGATGACTTGAGTTCTCGATTGATAAATATCAGTTGATGACTTGAGTTCTCGATTGATAAATATCAGTTGATGACTTGAGTTCTCGATCGATGACTTCTCGATTGGCTTTATCAGTCGATGGCTTATTATCAGTTGATGACTTATCGATCGATATTTATCAGTCGATTGCTTCTTGCAGATAGATATCCGTTGATTGATTCTTGCAGATAGACTGTGCTAAATCCTGTTCTAGTATTTTGTACATCATCAAATTAATATATTCATAACAATCTCCCCCTATTTATGCTTTATAAACAATGAAGCATAAATCAAGATTTGATGATGTCAAAACTAAAAAATGAAATAATTAATCTAGAACAGTATAAAATAATCATTTCTTATTTGTTTCTCCTGGAGGAATCACCTTTCTTGAATCACTTTTCTTCTCCCCCTTTTTGACATCATCACCACCTGTGACAACCAAAAGAATCTGTGCTAAGACTGTGGAGAAAGTGAACTGTGCTGCAACTACTGAATCAACCTTTGTGGTTAAGTCAGAGACTGTTGTTTGGAGAGAAGCTTGAGTGGTAGTAATATCAGCAATAGCATCCTTGAAAGCTACTTCTGTGAATAAGTGAAGGGAGTGAATTCTGTCAAACAACAAAAATGAATTTTCATCCATCCCCTGCTTCAACTCATTGGACCAACTCTGTGGAAAATCTTGATCCCAATAAGTAAAGCTAGGTTCAGGATACCCTAATCTCTCATCCTCACAGTGGGGTTGGGCACCCACTCTCTCATTCTCACTCAGGCTCTCTACAGCCGTATCTACCTCTCCTTTTGCCTGGTCCAGTGCCAGCCTCTCAATTATTATTATTATTATTTTTTCACTCAATTTGGAAGGTGCACTCAAAAATCCTACAGAAGAGGGGTTGAGAGAAGAATTATGTGCTACAATACCTGAACCTCCTTGATGGAGGGGAAACCCTTCAAATGTCTGAAGGCTAGGGGTTTCCACCAAGGGGTGAGCAGCAACAGAGTCTGAACCCTTACAATCATCTTCTTTCTTTTCAGAGTCTGTTGGCTCCAGTATTCCAGTCTCAGGGTCTACTCTAGACTTTGACTGCTTCAGTATGACTTCATTAGAAACCAGAGTCTGAGTGTCACCATCTTTGACTGTTGGTGCATGAGACTCCCCCTCAAGATGGATAGACTCTGATAGAATAGATTTGGAAATTTCTTCATGAGCATCAATCAGAGTTTGTCTTCCCATATCATTGGGGTTCTCATCAGTTTTTTGGTGAGTTGTCAATGAGGGCCTAACAGCATACTCCCCTGCCCCACTATCACCCAACCTCTGACTAGGTGGTTCTTGTGTGGGTGAGGCAGACTGAGCATCTTTATCACTAGTCACCACTGGTGCACTAGTCCCATCCTCCAACTACCTTGCACTACCTGCTACCTCCTGTGGTTCTTCCATAGTCAATGCATCCAAGTGTTTATTTAGAAAAGTCCTTGCATGGATGACATTAATGGCCTGGGAAAGAGTCATGTTAAAGGAGTCCTGCAGTTCCCTTGCAATCTTCTAATAATATGAGCCCTTGAGTTGATCCAATCTACCTTCATAGGTTGTATAGATGTATTCGTTGGCCACCTTTCCTACAATGTGGACTAGAAAGTCAACCACCTGTCTTGACAGAGGTTGAACATGAGAAATCCATTAAATGGCTGTCCTGTAGGTAATTTCATTATCCCAAATTGCTTCATAGTCAAAAACTGGTTGCTCAATCTCAGTTTCCAACTCGGCAACATACTCTGATTCCCTCCTTATGTGGACCTTAAGCCTTTTAGGCTTCTTTGAAATTTGCTGTTCAGAGTCTGACACACCTAGTGCTTTGAGAACTTCATTTGTCTTGCCTTCTATGAGCCCAGCTGCTTGTACTTGTAATGAAGAGTTGAATAGGTAGCTGTATAGATTTTTGACCACATCATGTGCAGACATTTGTAGCTCCTGTTCCATTCTCTTCCTTAGGGCTTCATAGGTTGTAAGAAAATCCAAGACTTGAGATTTAGTCTGATATTGCCCTGGATCTTCAACTGATTCCACCAAAGGATATAGGAATAGCAGTACCTCATCACTTGGAATAATGATCTCATCAATTAGACTTGAGGCTGCATCCAATGGCATTCCTTCCCGAAATGTGTCATGATCAGAGTCTAAAGGCAGTCTAGACTCTGACTCAACATTAGACTCTGGTTCAGGTGTTTTCTTGATTTCAGAGTCTGGCTCTGCAGGAGCTTTGGGAGCATCTGTTTTCTGCAAAACAGGGTTAGTAATAATAACAAGCTTGTGTGTGTGTGCAGAATAAGCCTTCCTTAACCTTCTGTACTTCTTAGCAAAAGATTTCTCAGGAGACTCAATATGAGAATCCTGAGGTGCTTCCCTAGGTTTTTCAGAGTCTGTAGCATTTTGAGAGTCTACAGACTTGGCTTGAAAGTTAGATTCAGGTGCATCATTACTTTCCTTTAACAAAGAAAGTCCTTCAATAACCTGTCTCTCTAGAGGGTTGAGCTTCTCATCACTTTGCTCATCTATAAGCCTAGTTTGTACCAATCTCCTTCTTTTTGCAACTGGTGCCTTTTGAGAGACACCAGAGGTTGGTTTTCTAGATAGTGATTTCTTAGATTGTTTAGTGGAAGGTGATTTGGCTACTTGGGTAGGTGCAGGGGGATTCTCCAAAACTTGTTCCTGCACCATTTCACCAAAAAAAATGAAGCATTGTAGATAGAAGGTTTGTAGGTGGAGAGTTTTACCTGAATTACCTGTTGATATGTCATGGTAGGTAGACTCTTCTTCTTGTGATCAATTCTCTTAATGTCAGAGAATATCCTTCTTTGCTGTTTGTATTCCCCATACTCTGACATATACTCTGAGTGTCTGAAACTTGCTAAGTTGAGTCACTTGTCACCATCCCTAATTCAGAAACCAGTCTGTTAAATGTTGCTTCAGGCAAAGACTTGGTGAATATATCTGCTAATTGTTGATCTGTAGGAACAAAATGTAATTCAATTGTGCCTTCCTCCACATGTTCCCTTATGAAGTGATATCTGATACTGATGTGCTTTGTTAGAGAATGTTGAACTGGATTTCCTGTCATTGCAATAGCACTTTGGTTATCACAATAAATATGAATATTTGAAAATTTCAAACCATAGTCTAGCAATTGATTTCTCATCCATAAGATCTGTGCACAGCAGCTTCCAGCAGCAATATATTCAGCCTCTGCTGTTGATGTTGAAATCGATTTCTGTTTCTTGCTTTGCCATGACACAAGTCTTCCACCTAAAAATTGACAACTGCCACTTGTGCTTTTCCTGTCAATCTTGCATCCTGCAAAGTCAGCATCTGAATAGCCTATTAATTTGAAATCAGATTCTCTAGGATACCATAAGCCAAGATTAGCAGTGCTCTTGAGATATCTGAAAATCCTTTTCACAGCAATCAAATGAGGTGCTCTTGGATTTGCTTGAAATCTAGCACATAGACATGTGGCAAACATGATGTCTGGTCTACTTGCAGTCAAATAAAGTAGAGAACCAATCATTCCTCTGTATGCAGTAATATTAACAGGTTCTCCAGTGTCTTGATCAAGTTTTGTTGCAGTAGCCATGGGAGTTGTAGCAGATGCAGAATCTTGCATTTGAAATTTAGTGAGTAGATTCTTTGTATATTTGGACTGATTAATGAAAATGCCTTCCTCAGTCTGTTTCACTTGTAAACCTAGAAAATAACTCAATTCTCCCATCATGCTCATTTGATACCTGGACTGCATTAACTTTGAAAATCTTTCACAGAGTTTCTCATTAGTGGAACCAAATATAATATCATCAACATATATTTGAACCAATAATAAATCCTTACCTTGAGTTCTGTAAAACAAAGTTTTATCAATTGTTCCTCTAGTGAAACCATTTTCAAGTAAGAATAGAGCCAGAGTTTCATACCAGGCCCTTGGTGCTTGCTTTAGTCCATATAGAGCTTTATCCAGTCTGTAGACATGACTTAGATATTTTGTATTGACAAAGCCATGTGGTTGTTCAACATAGACTTCTTCTTCAAGTTCACCATTTAAAAATGCACTTTTAACATCCATCTGGTAGACCTTGAATTTCTTATGAGCAGCATAAGCAAGAAAAATTCTGATTGCCTCAAGTCTAGCTACAGGTGCATAGGTTTCATCATAATCAATCCCCTCCTGTTGAGAATAACCCTTGGCTACCAGTCTTGCCTTGTTTCTTGTAATTATTCCATCAGAGTCTGTCTTGTTCCTGAATACCCATTTTGTGCAACAATAGATCTGTTCTTTGGCCTTGGGACTAGGGTCCAAACTTCATTCCTTTCAAACTCATTCAATTCTTCCTGCATTGCAGTAATCCAATCTGCATCTTTCAAAGCATCTTCAACCTTCTTTGGTTCTGTTTGTGAAAGAAAACTATGAAATAGCCATTCATTTTGAGTAGCTTTTCTTGTTTTTATTCCACTTTCCAGATCACCTATAATTAAATCAGGTGTGTGATCTTTGGTCCATTTCCTTGGATGTGGAAAGTTCCTTGAACTAGATGCTCCCCCATGATCTGTGCCTTCATAGAATGATCCTTCTGTAAATGATGATCCTCCCCCTGAAGATGTGTTTCCATCAGTATTTGATGTCTCAGAGTTTGAATTATCAGAGATTGAGATATCAGTGTTTGTGGTCTCAGAGTTTGAATGATCAGAGTTTAGGGTTTCAGAGTTTGTGTTGTTCAGAGTTTGGTCAGACTCTGATATTTCAATAGTTGAATCTCCAATGTCAGTATTTGATTGATGTTGCTCCCCCTCAACATGTGCAGTTTCTTCAATTTCTATTTCAATCATTTCTGAATCAGAGTTTAAAGAATCAGAGTTTGCTTCTCCAGGATTTGGTTGATCAGTGTTTATCTCGTTAGAGTTTATTTTCTGCAGTTCATTCTCAAATCTCAGAGTTTCCTGTGCATCTTTATCATGTAACCCATCTATCTTCCCTTCATCAAAGGAGACATTAATTGATTCCATGACTGTCCTTGTCCTTAAGTTGAATACTTTGAATGCCCTTGAAGAGGTTTTAGAAGTTGTTGCATATCCAATAAAAATTCCTTCATCTGCTTTAAGTTCAAACTTCTTCAATTGTTCAGGATGTGTTTTGAGAATAAAACACTTGCATCCAAAGATGTGAAAGTACTTGACATTTGGCTTTCTTCCTTTCAAAGATTCATATGGAGTCATTCCATGTTTGTTTATTAAAGAACAATTCTGAATGATGCATGCAGTGTTCACAGCTTCTGCCCAAAAATAAATAGGTAGTTTTGCTCCTTCTAGCATTGTTCTGGCAGCTTCTATTAAAGTTTTGTTCTTTCTTTCAACTACACCATTTTGTTGAGGTGTGCCAGGTGCTGAGAATTGTTGAGTAATACCTTTTGTTGAGCAGAATTCCTCCATTGTTGAGTTCTTAAACTATGTTCCATTGTCACTCCTTAAATTCTTTACTTTGTGAGTTGATCCATTTTCAATCATTGCAATATGATCAATGATTGTTTTTGCAGTTTCATCCTTCTTGTGCAAAAAGTACACCCAAGTAAATCTAGTGAAATCATCAACTATTACCAGAGTGTATTTCTTCTTTCCAATGGACATGATGTTAACTGGACCAAATAAGTCAAGATGCAATAGATGAAAAGGTTGATCAATAGAGTTTTCAGTTTTGCTCTTGAAAGATGTCTTCCTTTGTTTGGCCTTTTGACATGAATCACAGAGTCCATCAGGATGAAATTGAACTTTTGGAAGACCTCTAACTAGGTCCTTCTTCACTAACTCATTAATGTTTCCAAAGTTCAAGTGACACAACTTTTTGTGCCAATTCCAGCTTTCCATTGGTGATGCCTTTCCAAGTAGACAGGTTAAGGGACCATTAGAATTAACATCCAAGCTAGCTTCAAATAGGTTATTATGTATGTGGCCAATAAGAACTACTTTTCCATTCTTCTTGCTTTTCACTTCACAATGAGTTCCATGAAATTTCACAGAGAAACCTCTGTCTGTCATTTGACTCACACTGAGCAGATTATGTTTGAGTCCTTCAACCAGAGCTACTTTTTCAATGATGACATTTCCAATCACAATGTTGCCATATCCCAGTGTTCGTCCTATGTTGCCATCTCCATAAGATACTGCTGGGCCAGCCTTCTCCTCAAACTCTGAAAGCAGGGATTTATTTCCAGTCATATGTGCAGAACATCCACTATCAATCACTAGAATGTTCTTTCTGTTTCCCTGCAATCAGTAAATGCAATTTAATTAGTAGTTATGGGGACCCAAACTAGTTTGGGTCCTTTCTTTGAAAACTTGTTAACTTTTGCAGCAGAAGTTCTTTTGTCAGAGTTTGTGTTAACAGAGTTTACATGATCAGAGTTTGCATTCACAGATTTTGTACTGTCAGAGTTTACACTCCTTTTATCAGACTTTATCACATATATTTGCTTGACAGTATGTTTTGGAGAATTACTTATTCGAGGCTGTGGTTTGTAAGAATTGTAATACAAATTATGATAATCTTTGCATGTATAAATGGTATGCCATAAACTACCACAATGAAAACAGGGATTGTTTCTTGTTTGTTTTCTAGCCTCAAACCTAGGTCTTTCAGGTTCTTTCTTTTTCTTGTGTTTGCAATCAATAGCAAGGTGATTAGAATTACCACAAGTAAAACAGGTTTTCCTAGGAGCATCAGGGATATTCATGTAATTATTCTCCTTAGTAATTCCTACTTTACCATTCCTATTTCTTTTCACCTTTTTAGATTTCTTAGTGACTGCCTTCAACTTTTCTTTAAGTTGCTTCTGAGAAAGTAACCCTACATTCACCTTTTTAGAGTCTAGCACACTATTGTTTTTAGAGCATTCAGGGAGAGTTTTCTTATTATCACTAGCTCTAACAAACTTCACAGGTTCACTCAATGTTCCTTTTGTGTGTGAATTAGTGTGAATTTCTTTATCAGATTCATAACCTAGGGCAGATGTCCAATTCTTTTCAGAAAGCATTTGTTGGACCTTCTTACCAGAGTTTGTCCAAACTCTGAAGGTCTCTTTTTCCTTAGCTATCTCAGATTTCAAATATGTGACTTGTATTTCCAACTGATTTTGCATGTGTATAGCATTCTCACAGTCTTTCTTAAAGCTA
The DNA here is from genome assembly GCA_028671895.1 of Oenanthe sinensis. Taxonomy (NCBI): domain Eukaryota; kingdom Viridiplantae; phylum Streptophyta; class Magnoliopsida; order Apiales; family Apiaceae; genus Oenanthe; species Oenanthe sinensis. The sequence continues at coordinate 8,388,221 of CM053811.1, read as the reverse complement.
AGCATGTGTACAAGTTCAGTTTCAAGAAAGTCATTCCTAGCATTCAGAGTTTGTATTTCAGATTTTAATCTTTCATTCTCAAGAGACTGTGACTTAAAGCTAACATGCAAATTTCTAAGAAAAGACTTTAATTCATGAATATCTTCAGTATCAAAATTGAAAACAGAGTTTGGTACCTTGTCAGAGTTTAAGATGGGAGAATCAGAGTTTGCCATGAGAGCATAATTAGTTTCTTCTTCAGAGTCTGAGGAGTCCATCCAATCTTTCTTTGATGTGATGAGAGCTTTCCTAGATTCCTTGCTTCTGCACTCAGTAGCAAAATGTCCCATCTTGTTGCACTTGTAACACTTGACTTTTGATTTATCAAGAGTTTTTGATTTTCCATCTCTATCTTCTCTTCTTCTGAATCTGTCTTTCTTGTCTGACTCACTATGCTTCTTCTGATAGTTTCCTTGCTTCCTAAATTTTCTGTATTTCTTGAAGCTTTTGACAAACATAGCAAACATCTCCATCATGTCAGAGTCTGAAGAATTATCAGAGTTTACATCAGAGTTTGCCTCAAACTCTGATTCACTGCTATCTTGGAGTACTACTTCTTTCCCTTTCCTTGTTGAAGCCTTAAGCACCTTTTCTTTTGGTTCTTCAATTTTTGCTTCAACATTCAAAGCAATAGGTCTTGCCTTGTTACTCTTTCTGTTTCTTCTTTGCTGTAACTCCAGATCATGAGTTTTCAATTTGCCATAAACTTCATCTAAGGACATCTCATCCAAATCAGCCCTGTCTCTAATCAAGGATGTCTGCAGATCCCATTCTTCTGGAAGAGCCCTCAGAAATTTGGTGTTTGAATCTTCATTGTCATATACTTTATCCACCAAAGCCAAGTTGTTCAACAGAGTTAGAAATCTGTCATAGATATCTGTGAGGGACTCATTCTGCTTAGCCTCAAAGTATTCATACTCTTGGATTAGAACAGATCTTCTATTTTTCTTTATCTCCTTGGTTCCTTGACATTGAACCTCCAGTGCATCCCAGATTTCTTTGGCAGTTTTGCAAGCTATTACCCTGTTAGACATTACAGAGTCAAGACTGTTATGCAGAATATTTCTTACCTTTGCATCTTTCGAGACTTCCTGTTTTTCTTCATTAGTCCATTCTTTCTTGTCCTTCAGGGTGTAATACTCAGGGATTTGTCTTCCTTCCACAATTGTAGAAGGCACCAGTTTGGTTGGTAGGTACTGACCTGTATGGATTCTATCTAAGTAATCAGGATCAGTTGCTTCTAAGAACATCATCATCTTCACCCTCCATGTAGGGTATTCAGCCTTCTTCAATATTGGAATTCTGATGCTCTCATACTTGCTTCCAGACATGATTATTTGATCTTTTGAGTTGAAATTTACTGCCTGCTCTGATACCAATTGTTTCCCAGAATAATCAATCTATTACAGAAGGGGGGTTGAATGTAATAGTGCCTGTAAATCGATTATGAACACAAGTATGTTGAATGGAATACTGTTTTGTATTAATAATGAACTTGAATACAAAACTCTCTCAAGATATAAAGTTCTTAAGAGCTGCTAGGTTACAAGATATTGCTTTTATATAAATTCTTAATTCGATATTGAATTATAACCTATCTCTGTGTTTATATAGACACAGCTACAAATACAATTACAAAACAGATTATGATAAGAATAGATTTAATAAGGTAATTAGACTTGCACTTGAATTCCTTCTTACTATCCAAATCAGACTCTGATTTGTCTGTTTCCTTTTCTGATAAACTCTGTCGGTTGATAATCTCTGATAGAGCATTCTCTGTTAGAGTAAACTCTGATCGAGTATTCTCTGATAGAGTAAACTCTGACCGACAGCTTCCTTAATTTTCCCTTTCCTTCCCATAGCATATCTGCAATAAATTTGTTTTGATCTTCGAAGACTTTCCTTGAAACTAGCTGTTTGAATCAACCGAATACTCATCTCCTTTAAGCTTCGAGAAGTCAGGCTGTGAGCTAATCAATCGAGTACTTGTGAGACTTCTCGATTGGTAAATATCCGTTGATGACTTCTCGATCAATAAATATCCGTTGATGACTATATATCCGTTGATGAGTTCTCGATCAGAAAATATATGTTGTCGAGTTCTCGATTGATAAATATCAGTTGATGACTTGAGTTCTCGATTGATAAATATCAGTTGATGACTTGAGTTCTCGATTGATAAATATCAGTTGATGACTTGAGTTCTCGATCGATGACTTCTCGATTGGCTTTATCAGTCGATGGCTTATTATCAGTTGATGACTTATCGATCGATATTTATCAGTCGATTGCTTCTTGCAGATAGATATCCGTTGATTGATTCTTGCAGATAGACTGTGCTAAATCCTGTTCTAGTATTTTGTACATCATCAAATTAATATATTCCTAACATATCACTATCAAAAAGATGTTTTCTCCCCTAGTGTGTTTTGGAGAAGATAAAAAAAAAGAGTAATCTCATATATTTTATATAAACAAGTTTATTGGCAATGATCAAAATGGTTTTCAATATGTTTCCATGTACTACACTAGTGAGACAGATGTCGTTTAATACTTGAGGTTGATTGTCATGAGTCCGTGTGTATGTAGCGGGGCAAATTCAACTTTAGCGCAGTCATTAAGCTCACCTCACGAATTTTGTTCAGATAAGTTGTCTTGATTTTCAACTGATAAATTTTGATTTGTTCCCTATTTTTACCTGCATCATATGAGACATCTTGCATATATTTTTACCAAGTTGATATAATCTACTCAATATTTTATTTACCCCTTGTGACTATATACATATTCCCTAAAAAATATTATCTTTTATTTTAAATGTGAGACTTTTTATTTTCTCAACTTCTTCTTTTAAAAACTAGTGGCCTTTGGCTCTCTAATTCTGCTGTTGAAAGTTTTGATCACTATCAAAAAGAGGTTTTCTCCTCTAGTGTGTTTTGGAGAAGATAAAAAAAAAAAGTAGTCTCATATATTTTATATAAACAAGTTTATGGGTAATGATCAAAGTGGTTTTCAATCTGTTTTCCTATACTATACCAGTGAAACAGATGTCATGTAACGCTGATGGTTGATTGTCATGAGTCCGTGTGAATGTAGCGGGGCAAATTCAACTTTAGCGCAGTGATTATAAGCTCACGCCACGACTTTTGTTCAGATAAGTTGTCTTGATTTTCAACTGATAAATTTTGATTTGTTCCCTATTTTTACCTTCATCATATGAGATATCATTGGAGATATGTACATAGTCACAAAAGGTAGACAAAATATTGAGCAGATTATATCAATTTGGTAAAAATATATGCATGATGACTTGTATATATTTTTACCAAATTGATATAATCTGCTCAATATTTTATCTAAAGTCATCATGCATATATTTGCTAAAGTCATCATGATGATCATGCATATATTTTTACCAAATTAATATAATCTGCTCAATATTTTTTCTACCCTTTGTGACTATATACATATCTCCAATGATATCTCATATGATGAAGGTAAAAATAGGGAACAAATCAAAATTTATCAGTTGAAAATCAAGACAACTTATCTGAACAAAAGTCGTGGCGTGAGCTTAATCACTGCGCTAAAGTTGAATTTGCCCCGCTATATACACACGGACTTATGACAATCAACCTCCGGCGTTACACGACATTTGTCTTACTGGTGCAGTACAGGGAAACAGATTGAAAACCACTTTGATCATTGCCCATAAACTTGTTTATATAAAATATATGAGATTACTTTTTTTTTTATCTTCTCCAAACCACACTAGAGGAGAAAACATCTCTTTGATAGTGATCAAAACCGGCAACTGCAGAGATAGAGAGCCAAAGGCCACTAGTTTTTAAAAGAAGAAGGAGAGAAAATAAAAAGTCTCACATTTAAAATAAAAGATAATATTTTTTTCTTTTGAAGCAAACAAATATTTTGAATATTATTATTAAAATTCCAACAAGAAACTGGTCTGGCATGTGTTAATTATTTATAAGTTTATTATTTAATTGTGATGTATGACAAAAGACCCTTATTTTAGTTTAACATTTTAGTATTTAAATATAGAAAAAAAAATTCAAATTATATTGACCTTACTTATATTATAATATATCTAGAAGTTAGGTGAGGAAATTTCAATTTATATTGGAATGATTTATATTGTAATTTTATATCATGAATAATATATATTATTTCTGAATATTGTAAAGAGAATGATTGAATTATTATTGATTGAATTAAAATTTAGAAATTTTTCTCTTTCTTTCTTGTGGATTCTAGAATTACTTTGTGGATTAATCAAGATGTTAACGTATTTTGGTGTAAGAATACTTCGTTTATATTCTTAAGGATTAATGAATTATTCCTAGACTTGCATCAAATTGTTTGTATAATAATTATAAATGGCTTATAAATTTAAATCCAGAAAAATACAAAATATGTATTTTTTTCTATTACTTATTTCAAATTTTGTAATTTGACTTCATAGAATTGATGAATAGTATCATTTTTAAAGATTATTTCAAATATTTTATTTTTATTTTGGACATCTTTTGTTACTTTCATTATTTTAGTTATACTAATAATTCTTATATATTATATGTTATATATTCCTAATCAGTTTATTCATACTAATTAGGCTTAAATGTAATTTAAACCCTGTGTTATTAATAATATACAATCAAAACCCTCTTTTAATATATTTAGTAAATTTAACCCTATGTTTTTGAACTATGTACAATTGAAACCTTTTTTAAAATAAATAGTAAATTTAACCCTAAGTTTTAAAATATTTACTAAATTTAACCTTGACTTTTTAATTTCGGAATAAAATAAATCTTACGACAAAATTTTGAATAAATATTCGTCAAATGCACTATTGTCAATTTTTTTGTATAGATATTATCTAAGCATAATAGATATTTGCAATTATTAGGGTTTTTTTTACTATAAAATGGATATTTAGATGCTCTTTTCTATATTAATATATCTATATGTATAATATATTATATATGTTCAATAAAATTTTAATATATGTTTATATTATTCCATCTTGCCATCATACTTCCCGCTTAATATATTCATGAATGTTCATCACCGAATTTAATTTATTTTCAAAAATACTCTTCAGTGAATATATTCTCGAAAATACTTTTTCGATATAAACTTTATTTTATTCTGAAATTAAAAAGTCAAGGTTAAATTTACTAAATATTTTAAAACGTAGGGTTAAATTTACTATTTATTTTATAAGGTTTCAATTGTACATAGTTCAAAAACATAAGGTTAAATTTACTAAATATATTAAAAGAGGGTTTAGATTGTATATTGTTAATAACGTAGGGTTTAAATTGTAAATAAGCCTACTAATTAATACTATACTAACTTATAATTCAAAAATAATCTTCTACTTATAAGTAAAAATATTTATAAATAAAAAATTATTTCTTTTAAGATAAATAAAACGAATTCTATATTATTTTTCAAACATTATTTTTTCTATCTATAATTATCTAGAAATGCCCCTTTATCACAAGAACAGAAGGCAAAAATTGGTTTCTTTCACATCATGATCCGTATGTTTAGTGACATTTACTTGTATTCTCAATTTAATCAAGGTGTACCCCTCCTTAACTAATTTAATTAATTAGTGGTCTGTGGTTGAATATCTGATTCATATTACTATTCTTTCTAATTTCCTAACTCGAATATTCTTACTGATATCTAATGGGTCTTAAATGTTAACCTAATTGTGAATGATATCAATGGATCTAGTGGACAAAGGTTGAACTGTACGGTGGAGCTAGCACATTAAGTGAGGGAGGGCCAAATAACACTATTAAATATTAAATTTTTTGGTGATACAAAATTATGACCCCATTTGTTTTCACTTATTTTCTGAAAATAAGTTTTTATTTTCAGAAAAAATAGGTATGTATGTACTTTTTCTGAAAATAAGTAACTTATTTTTTATTTTGAAAATAATATTTGGTTTTAAAATTCTAAAATAAATATTTATTTTTAAAAAAATATGAAAATATGAAAAAAATATATGAAATAAGTAACTTATTTTAAATTTAAGGAACCCTAAACGACCACTATATGTAGGTTGATTTTAATTTTTAATTATAACAAATAACTCTAATATTATGTTATATATTAATTAGTTTCAAAAATATATTTATATATATTAAATTTATGAAATTGAATCAACGGTTGGTATCATTTTATTCAAGGTTTAATAATGATCATGTATAATTTGTGTGGTTAATATTATTTGTCAAGAAATTATAAAACAAGTACAATTTGAAAATCTAAAAAAATTATAAATAACTAATCAAAAATATTTTTTTATGTTATGATATGATAGCAATATGATAAAAAAATTATAAATAGTAAAAATTAATTAATTGTTATTTTATTTTACTATTACATTGTGATGAGAAAGATGCACATATTCATAGAATATCAAAGATGTACCAGCAGATAAAGCAAGCAAGTAAAGTTAGAGATGCATGTATAATATTAACACTCTATAAAAGTCAGGGTGGGCGGCAACGTACCCTCGCCCAAGGGAGGCTCCGCCCCTGCATACTGTATTATATATAGCGGGCCATGCATTATTGATTATTATGGTAGCGTGTCTAGTCGACCTCCATTTCTAGTCTTCTATCCACTGAGCTCAGGTAATCAAAGTGAATACATGCGATTATAATTGAAGTGCCGCAAATAAATCGAGTTGAGCTGATTCGGACTTTGATGAATTGAACCCTTTTTTTCTAATAAATTAAGCTGAATGAGTACGATTGGAAAGTTCAATTGATAATGGGTTTATCCCAGGTCTGGTTCGACTCTGACTCATCCCGAGAATTTATATAGAATATAAGCCTAATTATTTTAAAAAAATAAAATAAGCCTTTAAGAGATGAACTCAACAAAGAAGAGTAAACCATACCACCACTTAAAATTTTATTATCCGTGAAGAGCCGGATCACTGTCATTGGAATAACCACGGCAGAAGAGGCAGTCCTCAGTTCGGATTGCAGGCTGCAATGCAATTCGATATTGCCTCCCCAACTAGCTAATGAGACGCATCGGGCCCCTTCAGGACTTGTAGATAGTATCACCTTTAGCTGGTAAGAAGTAGTAGAACGCACCATCACCTACAACCCTTTCCTCGCCTCTCTGATCATGGTGCCTATGTGGTTAGAACTAATAGGGAAGCAGCAGTTCTTCAACTAAATAGTTATCTGCTTTTGAGGAAGATCCACCATTTTTTTATAAAATTCAAGGACAACTTGAGTCCCTTCCCCATTAGTAATAAATGAATTCTTTTTTACTCTACATCTTAAAGTCCAAGGAAATGTTGTTATGTTGTCTCAAAGAATAAACTAAACAAACCATGAATAAATCCGAGTTACCTAAGTTTAATTAGTCGATTCATTAGCAAACAAGGATTATCCATGTGCTATAATCGGTACCAATAAGGATATCAATTTTCTTTGGACTCGTTTGCTTTGATGTAACCCAACAATGTAACTGCAACTACCTTGGAACTTAAATAATTATTGGTTGTGCAATTTTAAAGTAATTCACACTTCCGAGATATATTTAGTTACACTGAAATACCGTAACTGGTTACCTAGGTCATGCGTGATTACTTTGAGTTACATAGCCCTGTATTGTTTTTGATTAAATAATATAATATATTAAATTAAATTATATTGATTACAAAAATTATATAATATATATCAAAATTTAAATAAAAATATTAATTCTAAATTAAATATAAAAAATATTTTTTGTCTCTCATATAACAAATATATAATGCATTTATTGTATGTATATATGATAAAAAGTTATCATGAAAGTTTTAAAAAATGAAAATATAAAATTAAGTTACTTATTAATGTTAAAATATGTAGTTGAACTATTATTTAAAATTACTTATAATATTCGATAAGCAAACACACATACATATATTTATACATGTTATAATATATATGTATATATATATATATATATAAATTTTATTAAAAATGTATATATATATATATATATATACAATATTTTGTATGCACATATCCCGAACTTCTTATGTATTGAGCAAATTATATCAACTTGGTAAAAATACATGCATGGTGTCTCATATGATGAAGGTAAATATAGGGAACAAATCAAAATTTATCAGTTGAAAATTAAGACAACTTATCTCAACAAAAGTCGTGACGTGAGTTTAATCACTGCGCTAAAGTTGAATTTGTCCCGCTACATACACACAGACTCATGAACCTTCAGCGTTACACGACATTTGTGTCACTGGTGCAGTACATGGAAACATATTGAAGACCACTTTGATCATTGCCCATAAACTTGTTTATATAAAATATATGAGAATACTTTTTTTTATCTTCTCCAAAACACACTAAATGAGAAAACCTCTTATTGATAGTGATCAAAACTTTCAACAGCAGAATTAGAGAGCCAAAGGCCACTAGTTTTTAAAAGAAGAAGTTGAGAAAATAAAAAGTCTCACATTTAAAATAAAAGATAATATTTTTTTCTTTTGAAGCAAATAAATATTTTGAATATTATTATTAAAATTCCAACAAGAGACTGGTCTGGCATGTGTTAATTATTTATAAGTTTATTATTTAATTGTGATGTAGGACAAGAGACCCATATTTTAGTTTAAAATTTTAGTATTAAAAATATAGAAAAAAATTCAAATTATATTGACCTTACTTATATTATAATATATCTAGAAGTTAGGTGAGGAAAATTTCAATTTATACTGGAATGATTTATATTATAATTTTATATCATGAATAATATATATTATCTCTGAATATTGTAAAGAGAATAATTGAATTATTATTGATTGAATTAAAATCTTAGAATTTTTTTCCTTTTTTTCTTGTGGATTCAAGAATTACTTGGTGGATTAATCAAGGTGTCAACGGATTTTGGTGTAAGAATACTTCGTTTATATTCTTAAGGATTAATGGATTATTCCTAGACTTGCATCAAATTGTTTGTATAATAATTATAAATAGCTTATAAATTTAAATCCAGAAAAATACAAAATATGTATTTTTTTTCTATTACTTATTTCAAATTTTGTAATTTGACTTCATAGAATTGATGAATAGTATCATTTTTAAAGACTATTTCAATTATTTTATTTTTATTTTGGACATTTTTTGTTACTTTCATTATTTTAGTTATACTAATAATTCTTATATATTATATGTTATATATTCCTAATCAGTTTATTCATACTAATTAATACTATACTAACTTATAATTCAAAATTTATCTTCTACTTATAAGTAAAAATATTTATAAATAAAAAATTATTTCTTTTAAGATAAATAAAATGAATTCTATATTATTTTTCAAACATTATTTTTTCTATCTATAATTATCTAGAAATGCCCCTTTATCACAAGAACAGAAGGCAAAAATTGGTTTCTTTCACATCATGATCCGTATGTTTAGTGACATTTACTTGTATTCTCAATTTAATCAAGGTGTACCCCTCCTTAACTAATTTAATTAATTAGTGGTCTGTGGTTGAATATCTGATTCATATTACTATTCTTTCTAATTTTCCAAACTCGAATATTCTTATCTGTTGCTAATATCTAATGGGTCTTAAATGTTAACCTAATTGTTCGACGTTCTGATGAGAATGATATCAATGGATCTAGTGGACAAAGGTTGAAGGTACATACTGTATTATATATAGCGGCCATGCATTATTGATTATTATGGTAGGAGGTAATCAAAGTGAATACATGCGATTATAATCGAAGTGCCGCAAATAAATTTCAGAATTTGATGAATTGAACCCTTTTTTCCTAATAAATTAAGCTGAGTGAGCACGATTGGAAATGTCAAGTGATAAAGGGCTTATTCCACCTAGGTTTGGGTTCGACTCTAACTCATCCCGAGAATTTATTTAAAATATAAACCTAATTATTCAAAATAAAATAAAATAAGCCTTTACGAGATGAACTCAACAAAGAAGAGTAAACCATTGTATACCACCACTTAAAATTTAATTATTCGTGAAGGATGACTGCCGTTGGAATAACCGCTGCAGAAGAGGCAGTCCTCAGTTCGGATTGCAGTCTGCAATGCAACTCGATATTGCCTCCCCAATTAACTAATCAGACGTGAGCCCCTCCTCAGGCCTTCTTTCAGGAGTTGTAGATAGTATCACATTTAGCTGGTAAGAAGTAGTAGAACGCACCATCACCTACAACCCTTTCCTCGCCTCTCTGATCATGGTGCCTGTGTGGTTAGAACAGGGATGCAGTTATACCTTCCTTCTTCCAGTAAACAAATATCTGCTTTTGAGGAAGATCCACCATTTTTTATAAAATTCAAGACGAACTTGAGTCTCTTCCCCATTAGTAATAAATGAATTCTTTTTTACTCTACATCTTAAAGTCCAAGGAAATATTGTTATGTTGTCTCGAAGAATAAACTAAACAAACCATGAATAAATCCAAGCGACCTGAGTTTAATTAGTCGATTCATTAGCAAACAAGGATTATCCAGGTGCTATAATCATTACGAATAAGAATATCAATTTTCTTTGGGCTCGTTTGCTTTGATGTAACCCAACACCTCTTCGAACTTAAATAATTATTGGTTGTGCAATTTTAAAGTAATTCACACTTCCAAGATATATTTAGTTACACTGAAATACCGTAACCTAGGTACATAGGTCATGCGTGGTTACTCTGAGTTACATAGCCATGTACTGTTTTTGATTAAATAATATAATATATTATATTAAATTATATTGATTACAAAAATTATATAAGATATATCAAAATTTAAATAAAAATATTAATTCTAAATTAAATATAAAAAATATTTTTTGTCTCTCATATAACAAATATATAATGCATTTATTGTATGTATATGTGATAAAAAGTTATCATGAAATTTTTAAAAAATAAAAATATAAAATTAAGTTACTTATTAATGTTAAAATGTGTAGTTGAACTATTATTTAAAATTACTTATAATATTCGATAAGCAAACACACATACATATATTTATACATGTTATAATATATATATATATATATATATATATATATATATATATATATATAATTTTTATTAAAAATGTATTATTTAATTTTATTTTTTATATTTTTTATTTAAAATGGATTAATATTATATTTAATATATTAACTCTCATCTTAATGATTATTTTAATTGTTTGAAATCTCAATATTTATTTATTTTAGTTTAAATGCTACATAACAATTTAATATTTTATTTATTTAAATAAATTTTATTATTATTATACATGAACAATTTATTATGTAATATCTAACTCATAAACTAAACAAATATTTTTTTAGTATTATATAATTTACAATTTAATTTATTTATTTTTATAAATACTTTTTTTTATTTATCATTATATTTGAAACCGGTTACATATCCATCAACCAAATATGTGTTTTTCAGTTCTGCGGGAAGTGAACATTGTAATCTAGTTCCATGAATATTTAAGGTACTATGTAATCCAATAACCCAAAAACCTGACAAATAAAGGAGGCCTTAGTCTTTATTGAACTCGAACACTCGGTTCGAGTTGGAGTGGCGGCAAACCTTCTTCAAAAAGAGATCCGATTCACGTTGGGTCGAGTGCCCAAGTTAGGTGAATAGGAATTGAGACTTTCATTGCGTCTTCTTGGTAAATCGGCGTTTATATATAAGTAATGCAACTATAAAACTCGTGGAGAGTTTGATCCTGACTCAACCATCCATAAAGTAGTATCAAATTACATAATAGTCAGTTTGGAAACCTAGATTTCACTTAAAATCTTGGATTTGATGGCAGACATATTTGGATAATCAAAAAAATTGGATTTGAAATTCAAAATATTCAAATATTATTATAAATATGAGAATTTAAAATGACAACTCAAATTATGTCATTTCAACTCCATCATTTGAAATGAAATTTATGCTTTCAAATACAAACTAATATTCGTTAAATCTAAATGAGGAAAATTGCACTATTTTATGGACCAAGTAAATATACGTTTCTAAACAATAGATTTAACTTCTAACAACGTGCATGCACGTTTCAAATTAACAAAGTTCTTTATACATGATCCAATCTCCCGCTAACTTCTCCTTTTCTTCCTTGACTATGTACATGATATTATACAAACACTTCTCTTTGTTTTGATTTTTGATTGCATGCATAAAATTGCACGTACCCCCATATTAATTTTATCCGGCAATGGAGGTACCTGTGTTCCCGTACTCGGACATCGATTCGAGCTTCAGAGCCATGGCAGGTCGGGCTGAGGGCTTTGGCCGATCAGCTGTTGGTGGACTCCATGGATCATTGTATTCTGTTACCACATTGGCCGGTATTTGCTCTTTTTTTTATACCTTTAAGCTTGTAATTTATTTGTATTCCTATAAGTTCTGAATGAATGCATCATTCAGAATATATCAGTAGTGACTAGTGAATGGAAATTTGATCAATTGCATTTATTAAATTTTAGATATAAAGATTATTATTATATGTGGTTAAATAAGCGTTTAACGCTTATTTAAACACTTATTGACATATAAAAATTCCAACTGTATGTTGCTTGAAATAAATAATTTTGCATTTTCCATTATATACGAATCATGAGTGCAACTGTGATGTGCCTATAGGTGTCAGAAATTTATTAACACTTATTTAACCATTTATTGACATATAAAAATTCCAACTGTACGTTGCTCGAAATAAATAATGTTGCATTTTCCATTATATATGAATCATGAGTGGAACTGTGATGTGCCTATAGATGTCAGAAATTTATCAAACTTGGATTGTATCAAAAAATTGGTGCGCCTAGTTTTAATATGGATCACTAAACAGACTTGTTGCTTGTGTGTGATTAGATTGACCAGATTTCTTGAAGTTGGATTGTGATTATTTATGAAGTATGATTAATATCGCTTACAAAAATCTGTGTAATAAACTGAAAATTGAAAGCATAGAGGACAGGGGACAATCTAGTGCTGATATGAACTCGAGTTCAATCCTAGTGACCTCATCCCCTCAGTTCCCCCTTATATTTAAAATGGAAAACAGAAAGATGTTACTACAAAATGAAGTATAAGAACACTGACATAGTACATTAGTTACTTCTGTGAGCTTAATTGTCGTGTGTGTGGCTATGCAAGTCTGCATGTTCACCTTTTGCCGCAACATATGTGGTTTTGGCATCTGCCCTATAAATCTGAGTTGTTGTTGTTAGTAAGCGAAGCACAAAACTTTCTGTAATGATATGCATTGCAATCAGACAGAGTCATTAACTTTTGGTAGGAAAACTTAGCTTAGCAGGGCAGCTATTCTAGTCATGTGAACTGTATAAATGAATTGCATGTCTGATAGCTAATTTTATCTGAATGATGAATTTCGAGTGACTCTGCGCCTGTTATATCTTTATTATCTGCCTGTGAGTTTTACTGAATTTTAGCTAACAAAAATTTGATACGTATTTGGATTGGCAACGTACATTTGTTGCTACCTTAAACTTTTTTTTTTAAATGTGTATGTAGCTATGCAAGTATTTCCCTTCAATTTTTGCCACCGCATGTAGTTTTTGGCATGTGCCCTGTAACTCTTAGTTCCTGTAATTTGTAAGGAACTCAAACCTTATAGAAGACATCCTCTGTTTTTTGTGCAAAATAGGGAGATCAAAGTCAGAGCTAACTCGATATTCACTCACAAATTAGGGCAATCAAATGTCTGTTTAAAGTCTTATCATGATCATGAGAAAGAGTTTAGTTCCACAAGTCGATTTAAATGAAGTATGGGACTATGAAAGCAGTTAAGTTGCTTATAGACTGAGCTTGGATCCCATTATATCTTACATGTCTACTTTTAACTCTGCTATATTATTGTTTGTGCCAGTTGTATGACAAACTAGACTTATGACTGTTCTATTCGATAACTCATGTGAAAGGAGTATAATTCTCCTCGTCAGCAAGTATGCTTTAGGAATTAACCCGCTAATGCTCAATGTTGTCGCGACAACATACAAGCTTCTCTGTAGCCACAAGTTATCCATATATTCCATAACCAGAAACTATTTGTGTTGGTCATATAGGCATCCGATAAAAGATGAACCAGAGTCTGGTTTGATAAGGTCTGAGGGGGACATGTTCTTAAATGTTGCACAAGGAACAGGAACGCATGAAGAAATTGTATTCCATCCTAGTGAATATTATTCAACTTGGAGTTCGGACACTGCAAATTATTTCCTAAAGGATATACTGCAAACTTGTTCGGGCTGGGCTGCCTCTCGATGGTCCGGCCAATAGATGAAAGTGATGATCTGGTTGAGAGTCCACCAAATCAACAGGATGATCTGGTTCAGAATGCATGACAACACCGGCTCTCTTAAGAGCCTTTTAAGATGCCAGGAACTTAATTACCAGATCAACTAGAAACTCTTTACGCTAGTCTTCACTACTACAATGTAGAAAGGATACTTCTTTTTTCTATTAACTCGACAGATTGGTACTTCAATCTTCATGATACGTAATGTAAATGAGAATTTGTGTCTGCCATTTACTTTGAGATGTCATCACTGTGCTATTTTTATTTTCTTCTACAACCTTCTAGAATTCAAATTGAGACGGTTTAAAAGTCTGTAAAAAGGAGAAAATAAGGCTCGATATGTCAAACATATAAAATTAGAGAAAACTAAAATTATTTTAGAAGTATACTAAAATCCAAAATCACATTCCAGACTCCAAATTAATATTTAGAGTCCAAATTTCATCAGCATTTTTTGTTTTAAGATAATTACACCAGAAAACTTGTGCATTGAATATCAACTTTAAGCAATATAACAAAAACAGTATTCGTCTGCTTAAAACAAAAGTAGATTAAGGAACCAAAGAGTACACTTCCTTCAAAAACCATCAACCAAGTATTATTATATAAGATAATTGCAAACAAATCTCAACTTGAAAATATCCTCTCTAAAAGAGTTCTACCCTACACCTTGATGGCATACTTTCTCATGGGGAAGTAATTCTCTTTTTTCTTCTCACGCTCAGTCTTCAACGAAGCCTGTAAAACGAAAAGAGAATCACTTTAGGAATTACATACACACATTCAGAACTTTTAAATATTGTAGATGCATGCAATTGTATTGTTTGATAGTTTAAATGGCTTAAAAGTAAAACATGAATAAACATTAAACATGCAGGCAAAAATATT
The DNA here is from genome assembly GCA_028671895.1 of Oenanthe sinensis. Taxonomy (NCBI): domain Eukaryota; kingdom Viridiplantae; phylum Streptophyta; class Magnoliopsida; order Apiales; family Apiaceae; genus Oenanthe; species Oenanthe sinensis. The sequence goes on along the minus strand of CM053811.1, from coordinate 8,372,909 downwards.
AATCTCAGTCGGAAGAAGAGAATTGCAAACTCTAGAAGTGGAGTATGTTGGTACTTGTATGTTAACAATTTAGAAAACTAATTCAGAAACATCATTAGCTGTGTTAACAACTAGAAAGTAGTCCAAGTTACCAAATATCTAGATGTATATTGTCAATAAGGTGCGGACAAGTAATAACCTATATCTAGAAAGTTAATTCAGAAACATCATTAGAATTACCAGTAATAAACTAATCCAAGTAAACAGATATTGAGCTGTATATTTTCAGCAAGAAAGAAACAGATTCCAAAGAAGATATATACATAGCTTATTATTGTGGACCATTAGGGATAATATCAGTTTACGTCATATTTCAAGTTTAACATCAACATGGTAAACTGTAACAAGATAGTGCCCGAAATATATAACACATATGGTGCATGTCAATAAAAACAGTAAAATAGAGTTTAACAATACCTGGTGCTTGGTAAGACGCTTACGGATGGCTCTGGTCTTCTTGGGACGCAGATCAAGAGGCATAAGTTTCTTGTTCTTGTAGACTTCTCTCAGGGCAGCCTTCTGCTTCTGTTGCATAACAGTCAACACCTGAGCAATTGACAACCTCACCACTTTACTGTACCACATATACAAGAAACATAAAGTGAGATCCCCGTATACACATTAAATAAAGCTAAATACAATTTTGATGACCAACTAGGACTGTGTTAATACCAAGTGGATAAATTTCCCGACAATTAAGCATGCAAGTCAGCCTGACAAGGGTGCATTCATTATTTAAAAATACAGGAGGAAAATAGGAACACCTATATGTCAGGACAGGGGAGTTAGAACAGTTTTAGTAAGGGTATTGTAGTCATTTACTATATGAGGAGGTCTAGTATAAATATAGCCTTAGCCTTGTAAAGTTGTAATTCAGATATGTTTGAACTATTATCAGAAAAAGGAACTTGTTCCACAAGTGTCTCTCTCTCTAGATTCTGTTATTCTCTCTCTCTCTCTAACTGAATTCTCTCTCTAGGGTTTATATTTCTCTAAAACTCACCATATCTCACCTGATCTCTTGCATTTCTAGCCTAGAATCTCCAATTCCTTGCTTGTTTTACTGTTCTACACATTAAAATACATAGAAAAACACAAAAACATTAGAAAAACTGGAAAATTACATGTCAAGGCATGACACTATATCATTATCATAACACAGAAGATACATTTCCTGATACTTTCATCAAAAACATGCTCAGGATCAATTTTATTTCAAATCCTTTTATTTGTTTTTGAGAGTACAATATAAAAGACACGATTGAAAAACAAACATACAATTAGTTAAACTAAACTCTAAAACATCATTTTTTTTCTATTACAGCCGTATCCTAGTACTCTAAACACCACATTGATACAACAAACTCCATTCATTTACCATTTCCACATACAATTCCAATCAAACCAAACAAAACTATACCAAAAAAACCGAGAAAAAAACATAAACTAAATCCACATTATACAGACACCGCTGATATCGAAAAAATTACGTCAACAGCGTTTCGACAAAAAAAGAGTTGCATACATCTTGGAGAGCTTATTAGGAGCTCCACCAGTGACTTTCGCAACACGAAGAAGCGAAAACTCAGCTTTCAAATCCTTACGCTGTACCAACAAATCAGCCTTTGATTTTGTCCTCAGCTCATGTACTTTAATTCTCGCTGTACATTCCAATTCACAATCAATTTCACTACATGTATCAAATCATATACGTATCAACACATCAAATCACACTACCAAACTAATTATATTATACTATTAATTGAGTAATTAACAGGTTTAATTGAGTAATTAAAAGAATTAAGAGAAACAATATAATTACAATGATGATATTGAGAGATTTACCCATTGATGGACGTGTGTGAAATCAGAGGAGGCTGCTTTGTTTTCTTGGAACCCTAGAAACTGAAGAAGAGGGGTTTAGGGTTTATATATATATATATATATATATATATATATAACAGAATGTTTGGGCTTTTTATTTTTTGGGCTGGCTTGTTTTTAGCCCATTTTGTTTTATTTTGTTGTAGGATTAATGGGACTTATGGGCCCAATGATGAGCCTGTTAAAGGGGTTCAAAAACTGTTTGATTGCTGTGCCAATTCTTGCAACTCATACAAAGCCTTCCATAATTAATTATTCTTATTTGTTTAGATAATTTAAAATTATAGTTTCTATATTATGTTGGAGCTGAAGAATTTATTAAAATATTAATTTATAAACATTCTACCTATTTAATTATTTTTTTATTAAATATGTATTGTCTTTTTGTATTTTTCATATTAAATTATAATAGTCAATATCAAATCTTAAACTTGTCTTACCACTTTAAAACAATGCAACATATAATTATGACTAAAAACTAATAAACACACGTGAAACAAGTTCGAATTCGACTCATTTAAATAAATTCAATTCATATAATTCAAATTCAAGTACAAAAATATACTGGCCTCATTTTTCCTAGTAGCTAGTATCGGCCTCATTTTTCCACACATAAAATTAAGAAAAAATCTTGTTATATTGGCCGTGCCACACTCTCGGTTCCAACTTTCAAGTGGATGTATCACCGTGTGAGGGGACATTGAGAGGAGCAGATGAATGTTTAAGATTAACATGGAGTCGTGGACAATTATTCAAGTGGCTATATAAACGTCACTAAACGATAATACCAAATTTATGATACTACCCATCACCATTTTTGTAGTTAATTAAATGAATACTATGTCATGACTCGTGGGCCGTTGAGTTTTTAGCTTAAAAATGCGAGGCTTACGTACAAACATTTAAAATTCAAGAGTATGCACCATACTTATGTTGTTGGGTAATGGCCAAAATCAAATTATCTAACAAGTTAGGTCAAGAAATTTAAGAAAATGACATTACGTATTACGTATATGTATCGATAAATAAATTGTAAATTTTGGCTAATAATTTACACAAGATTTCCCCACTTGATTGGCATATGTCTATTCATATTTGTTTCATCAAAGTAAAGAGAACTTGTTATTTTATAAATTTGCAGTAAAATTTTGTTAGGTATATCATATATGTTCACATATATGATCCGTTAGTGTTTGGTTTGCAAATGTAGATAGTTTAGAGAGACAAGGTATGTATCAATCTATTTCACTTGTTTATTTATGTAATACAAACACATATATTTCAAATGTGCTTTACTTTCTCCTAAAACTAGGTCTGCGACCCTGTTTACTACAAATTTAGGGATGACAAAAAAATTTGATATGGCAGATACCTGATCCGTAACCTGAAATTTTAGATTTACTGAATCCGATTTTTTAGAATTTAATTTAATTTTTAGACTTGAAATTTTTTAAATTTAGATTTGGATTTGAGGTATACCGATCCGAAATCCGATCCAAATCCGATTTGAACCCGAAACCGGAAAAAACCCGAATAATATATATTATATATTATTTTATAAGTATATATATAATCCTTCGGATTGGGTTGAGATTTTAAATTTCGGATTTTTTCCGAGTTCGGATTGGATTCGGGTTTGAATTTTGCCAAACCCGGTCCGATTGTCATCCCAAACTAGAATTTCGATACTTTATCCATTTTTCTAAAATTGTAAGTTCTTATTATATTTCAATAGATATGTCTTCTTATAATACATTATTATATTATATATTTAACAATTGTTTAATTTTTATAAATTGGAATAATTTTTTTGATGGAGAAATCTGAATCAACAAACTTGAGATTTTTTGTTGAAATGAGTTATAACATGGCTGAGACTCGACCTGAACAGAGTATGGTGGAAAATAATTTTTTGCGGATGACATTTTTTGGTAACTCGACAAAGCTTCCTAACAAGATCTCTGATAAATTTTCGCCAGTTACTTAAATTTCGAGGTTTATTATCTGGGCCTATTCATAATTAGACCTACTATAAATAATTCATACATTAATTGATGAAATAGAAAGTAATTTGAGTATAGTTATTACAATTAATTTATAATTATTTGATTAATTGTTCGATAATATTGTTATTGTATACCTCAAAAGTAATTTTTGCAAGATTGAGAAAAGTCCATGAGACATTAAATTTGCATAAAGTTGATAGAAGTCAAATATTCCAAATATTACTTGGACCGAAATAGTCAATATTCACGAGAAAGTAGAGTGCTTGAATTTCTACTCTAGAAATACGGAGTAATAATAATAATGATAATTGATAAATAAATAATGATGATGACACCGTGCATGAACTTGTAGTACGTACATGAACTTTAATGGAACGCCAATGGGGTAAGAATGTAAGATCAGGATGCAGGCAGGGTGTTTTTACACTTATAAAATGAATAATATTTGTTTATTTATTTTGTTAAATATAATAATAAACATAATTAAGACGAGAAAATTGCATGTGTCTTCTCTCTCAACTCGCAAGTGATGTTTAATTTCTCTATCAATAATGACAAATTATTTACTAGAATTAAAGAGATATCACGTAGTGTTCTAATAATAAAGATATAATCAAAAAGTAATGCTATATACGCTAAAAGTTATTTCAATTTTTTAAAAAAATTATGTGACATGATTAATTCGTTGGCGCATATGTGATATGTATGCACACGGGATCTTATATTATTATATGAAAATTACTAATTACACGGTATTTTTGGACAAATTTTGGGATTTCTAACGTCAATCATTCACAATTTAAACATCATATTTATTGCTCCAGCATTATCAATAAGTTGCTAGATTTTCTCCCCTAAAAACGCAAGTGGTACATTGACAAAACAATACTGCTAAGCCGCACACGTAATAGTGATCCTTTCAAATTACTAAATTAGTGCTTGATGCTTGTATTTAACAACTTTTCTGATATTTACTTTTGTCTTCAGCAACTTGCACCCAATGGACTTTGCTCTTGCTCATGTGTGTATTTGGGGAGCAATCATGGAAGCATGATAGGTTGAAAAATTGAGTAATTTCATAAAATAAATTTAATCAACTTTTTTAAATTTTGAGTATTTTAAAAAATAATTATATTAATTATGATTATAAATTTTGGTTGAATGGTCTTTTAAGATTCTGGTCGGTTCACTAGTGATGGATTAAGAAGGGGACCTTCATCCCTAACGCGACAATGGAAAAATATTTTATATTAATTTGTGTATATATTATAAGCAGTTACTGTTATAGTGTTATATAAGGGAATTATCAGGTATATAATTTCGATTTTTAAAAAAACAGAGAATTAAAATAAATTAGAGGTTTGAATAAATAAATTGATATTTGGTAGTTAGAGGTTTAATTAATATTAATACAAATATTAATTAAATATTATTATTATTTAAAAAGTAATAATTCTGATTATATGAATCCAGAAACAGAAACTCGCGGAGAAAAAGAGTACAAGAGACTGACTGTATTATTTATTAATAGAAGTTGATAAAATCGGAACCGGAACCGAAAGTCTTCGGTTTTTAAACTCGATAACCGAAACTGTAACTAAAACATCGATTTCGGTTTTTATCGATTCGGTTTCGATTTTAAAATCGATTAAATAAAAATATTATAAATTCAAATAAAAATTATTGACAAAATAATTAAACAATAATCCTCGTGGACACCTCAGCAAGCTCAGCTCTTCCAGATTGACTATACATAACCCTGAAGAATTTGTAGACAACCATGACGCATATACAAAATAATTTGTAGACTGATCAGCAAACATAAATAAAACTCTACATAATACGGCCAGGTACTGTGGAATAAAAAATGATTTATAAAACTTAGAAAATAGTTATACTAAAATATTGGGGGCAAGTGATAGTATATATATTTATTAATATTTAAAATTAATATAAATTGTATATAATGTATATTTATTTATTTTAATAATCGATTCGGTTTTTTTATCGGTTTGAACATAAAACCGAAACCGGAATCGATTAAACGGTTCAATTTTTAATTTTTTAATTTCAATTTCGGATCGGTTTCAATCGATCAGTTTTTACCAATTTTTACCGATTTCAGTTTTGATTTTATTCGATTTTTTTATCCGCACTAGATAGAAGAGAAACTTCTTTCTACCGGTAATATCCACGTCGGGCGGACAGTATTTCTGACTGAGTTAATGGGAACAGTTGAGTGTTGAGATTAATGTGATTTTGCAGTTTACCTTTGACTTTCGAAGCCTCTCGTCACGTTTTTTATTGATACATTATATATATGCGTTTAAATTAAAAATGATTATTTACTTTAAACTTAAAATTAAAATATATCTTATTCTCCTTTTAAACTTATTAATTTAATAAGAAATAATAATAATAATAAATATACTTGTTGTTAAAAAAAATCACGATACAAGCAAATAAATCCCTAAAGTCAATTCGTGTAAACGATGTCACGGTCGAAAAGGAGCATCATTTTTACTATCCACAACTTTTAAAAGAACAGCTTTAATGTTATCAAAGGATGTTTTTGAAAAAATTAATTAGTTAATAAAATTTATGAAATTATACAGCACTTAATGTTTTTATAAATTTAGAGGGTGTTTGATTTGATAAAAATATTCTAAAAAATAATTATTCATTTTTTTAAAAAACCGAGAAACAAACATCTCGTTAATATTACTCCTCCTGATTTATGTTTGTCATAATAGAATCTAAGTGTAGCAAGATGACAGTACAAAATAATCCAATTCACATATGAGTTGTGGGGCCCAATTAAAAAATTGAAGTACGGGCCCACACAAGACGTGGCTCAGTTGGTTCCCAGACTCCAGAGTCAAACTGGGCGTCCCTTGCGTGTGCGGTATGCCCCTACCGAACATTCACACGGTTAGCTTTTTTTAAATCGTTTTTTCTATCTGTTTTGGTAATGCCATACCCTAAAACGAAATGACCTAAAGTCCAACAACACGTGTGAAATGTGGCGAGATTGTAATGATTTAAATTTGAGTTCCGATCTGATTTAAATTTCGAGAATGTTTATTTATAGAAATATATTTATTTATCTATTTTTTATAAATATTTACTTCTAAAAAATAATCTAAGAACTAATTTTAAAAAAAACATAAATACTTATTTATAAAAAAGATATACTTTCATATTACTGTATTACTTTGTAGTACTTTTTTTTTAATTATTATGTGGGTTCACCATCGTCATGGTCAACTATCACATATATTTAGATAACATTCTTAAAATTTTGTTGTTATTAATTTTTTTTTATCAATATCGATTTGTCTATGATTGTAAATTCAAAAATGGACTTAATATTGTTTAGTTGCATGTGAGAACTGAATATAAATAAGTTTTATTAAATAAAATACGAACTACGAAGATACTTGTACAGTAATATTTAAACAATTCTCTGCTTATTCGGATCGAGGTAATTAATGACAAATAAAGTTGGTACCTCGGACCCATTTGTTTATCATAAAAAAAAGGTGGATCCGCATATTTATATCAAAGATTATATAATGTTTAAGAGTATAATATTTTTGTGCCGTCCAAATTTTTTCCTACTGAAAAATGTTTTTCTCGTGTCAAATGCCTCAGATCAACTACAAGGGACATGGTAATTATTGGGGTTTTATCCTAAATTGATCACTCCAATCATAACACATGTGTTATTAATAAATTATATATTATTTATTTTATATAATGTAAATATTTCATTTAATATGATAATTTATTTTATTATTAATTTCTTTTTATATTTTTCTATACAATAATATTTACATATTAATATTCATAAAATTTATTGATAATTCATAATTTTAAATAAATAAAAGAGTTTGAATGGTGATGAAATTGATTTGAATGTAAGTAAACTATATTAAATAAAAATTATAGGATAAGTAGGATTCTTAAAATAAAAAATATAGAATATAATTTAAATATAATATTATCTGTGAACAGTTGTGTAAAAGTAGGTATATTGGGGATAGATTTGCATGTATAATATATTTTATTAAAATTGGATGGTTAGGTTCGTTTTAATAGTTCATCTAAAATTGAACGGTTAAGATCATTTTTAGGGTTCACCTAAACGTTTCAAAAAAAAATTCACTGCTTTGGTTATTATAATAAAGTATAATGTAGATATATACACTCCAACCATTCTATCTCTCGCTTATATTACCTAAAGTATTGATTAAATATTTTTTTAAAAAAATTATAGATAATGAATATAGGTAAAGTCCTTGGAATAAAATAATTTTTTGATCACCTATATTTTAGATAATAATTATTTTAAAATATTTCAGGGAAATAAAACAAGATTTCTATTTCTTCAAAAAAAAAAAAAACAAGATTTCTATTGGAATTGCTCTTTGTACTCATACCGACGTACCGTCTCAAATCTAAAGCCGCATAAATATATTTTGTTGAAAATAATCAAAAGGAACAATGTGGTTAGTTTTAGACTATATTAGGCATAAAATAAGCAAACAGAATTTTTCCTAAATTATTATTAAATTTGAACTGTGATAATTACAAATAAAAATAATTATTTACTTATTTATAAAAGAATAATAGTTCAGTAGTTGATAATTCTACTTCGCCTACATATCAAAAAAATATTGGACGTAATAAGAGGTTAAATTTTGGCAAATCAATAAATCATAAATTTTAATAATAATGCGACTATAATGCAACATTGCATTAGTATTTATGAAAGGCGAAAGCCATAGTGAAAAAATTGTGAATAGGAAATTTTAACTTCTTCATTAATCAGCACATATCAACAGTACAAAAATTTACATAATTCTTTCTTTACCAATGTAAAATTATAGCAAAAGTCAAACATATATCTGGAGATAAAAAGAAGCAAGGAAAATAAATGATCGAAAGTGATATCCAAAAAAAATTAAAAATGGATAGTACATGATTAGTAAATGTCAAAGGTCCCCGAGCCAAGTTGCTAAAAGAGGTGCTCTTTAAACTTCAAAAGAATTGACTCTGATAGTAAGATGAGTTGAATAATTAGTTTAATTATTTTTCATATAATTATTTGATCTAAATATATATATTTTTAAAATAAAAATAAGCAGTGATAAATTACGTGGAGTTTAATTATGTACAAATTATTATATGTATTTAAAAACACCTAACACAATTTTAATTAATACTTCCTCCGTTTCATCTTTTTATTAATATTTTTTTGAGATGTCCAGTCATTTCGTAATATTTTATAAAATAATAATTAATAATTAGGTCGAGACAGAGAGAATGTGTGATTGTAAAAATTTCCAAATAAGTAAGAAAAAAGTGAATATATGATAATATTGATGTGTGATTGTAAAAATTGTATTAATAGTAGTTTTTACTTTTCTAATAAAAGTCAAATATAAAATTTTAAATATTCGCACTAACATGGAGTATAATGGATATTTAAAATTTTTAAATATTCACCGTAAATCTTCCTTACATTTAGGATATGTACAAGGACTGCATAAAGATTTAAAAAGACTAGGTGTATTTATTTTGTATGTATGTTAATGACACCGTTTGTAATAAAACAAATGTTTACGATAATGCTGAAAAAAAGATTAGCTGTCACTTGTCAGGGGCTTGCCTCTCGGACTCTGCCTATCAAACTCCAGATAATCTCGTCAACATAACAAACACTTGCCTAATTCACTTCACCATACATACATCTATCCTGTTATCCCGGATCTCAAAAAATATGATTAAAATAATGTTAAAGATCTCATTTTTTTTAATAATAAGATTTATAATCTTATAAATGAATATGTTTTAAGAAATTTTCGTGCTGCAAGCCAGGTCATAGTACACCGGAGAGTGCTGAAGTAATGGGAATTAGGGAAGTGTTAAGCTGGATCAAGGAATAGAAAATAGATGACGTGATAATAGAAACTGATTGTCTAGTTGCTGTCTAGGCAATGAGAAGTTCCTCAGTTCTACTCCCCTATTTTGGTCGGCTAATCAAAGAATGCATGATACTAATATCGGACTTAAAAGACAAAGGTGTGTGCCTTATATTTATATTAAGCGGTCTGCGAATAACGTAACTCATTTCATAATATAACTCACTTCTCAACGACAACGAGTTATAGTTGTTCTTTAGCTGATCGAATTTGTAGAGCGAATAATATTCATCCGGTCGTGTATTGTTGAATGATTTAAAAAATTAATGAAACCTTTTCTTCTTTGGCAAAAAAAAAACTTTTCATTTTATCAACATTGTTATATCATTTAAGTAAATATTTTGAAAATAAATTTAATGTCTCTAATATTACTCAAATGATTACATATTGACACATATTCGTTACATATACACATTATCCAGAGATGAATCAAGAACGACGAGAAAACTGGGGATCTCAAAAGATATTTAAAATATTTTGAATAATTATTTTTAGGAAGTATATGTTATAAACTACTAAAAATAATATGCATTTTCCATAGATCTTGAAGTAATATGGAATCGAATCCGAATCCCATCATTCATTTTAATAGTTAAATATATTGAAATGCTGAAATTTATTTATGAATCATTACTCGTTTCTTCTATAATCATATTTATTATAATGTTCTCTAGAAGGAAAATCAAGTAAAAATTGCAAATGTTGACTATAGAAGGTTCTGTGCTCCCACTAAAATGTCCCTACTGCTTTAACTATACTTTTTATTTTATCCTCATTTTCCTCCATATAAATAGACATGATCCATTCCTCCTTTCTTTCCATCTCAATGTATTTTTCCTTGTAGCTCTTATTATAAACAATCTCATCTTTCCCACATCCTCATCTTCTTATAATTATCATTTCACAAAAATCACCTTCCATTTCTTAATCTTTTTCGACTCTTTACATGGTACATATTCTTTTTTCTTTCCTTTGAAAACATCAAACATGTATGTATATGTATACTAATGTGTTTTGCTTTCATGTTTTTGTGTATTTTTTCAGGCTATTGATGCTGCAAATGTCGCATATGAAGAGGTAGATTTTGATAATTTAATAATAATGATAATTTTATTTATTGATGATGGTAAATTTTAATTTATTGGGCTTATGCATGAATATGTATGTTAACATTTTTATAAATTTACAGGAATATATATTGAATTCCAGAGGATTTAAGCTTTTTACATGTAAATGGCTGCCTAATAAAGAACCTAAAGCTCTGGTCTTTCTCTGTCATGGCTATGCAATGGACTGCAGCATTTCCATGAGAGGTGAATATGCATACATATCATGAAATGCATGGTGGAATGTATTTATATAGATTGTTAACAGGGGAATGAAATGAAATTGCAGGTGCTGCTCATCGACTCGTAGAGGCAGGATTTGCAGTTTATGGTATGGATTATGAAGGCCATGGAAAGTCATCTGGTCTGCAAGGATTTTTCACAAATTTTAATGATCTTGTCACAGATTGTACTGAGCATTACACAAGCATTTGTGGTATGTTTTTCTTCTTTTCTTTTATCTTCTTTTTAATCCATTTCAATGTAAATAAACAAATTAATTAATGTGTTCGATCACACTAACATACCAGTAAAAATTTAAAAATTTCAATGTTCTTGAAATAAATCTTGAATGATATGCAGAAAGGAAGGAAAACTCAGGCAAGTTGAGATTTTTGTTGGGTGAATCAATGGGGGGAGCAATGATTCTCCTTATTCATAGGAAAAATCCAAGCTTCTGGGATGGGGCAGTTTTGATTGCTCCTATGTGTAAGGTATATTTACTATTTTTACTCATACATTCATTTCTGAATTGAGTATCTTCTATTTTCTCCACAAATATTGCATAGAAAAGAAAGTTGGGTAAAGATGTAGATGTATTCTTGTTTTTATCTATATGGAAACTGTATATTATAAATCTACAAAAGAGGGATTTGGTAATTGAGGTTCTTGGCATTTTTAAAGTAACCAAGAAAGAAATTATTTACTTTGCATACCAGTCCAGTTTTTGTACAAGACAGCTATTTTGTATATGTACTAATTTTAAGTAATATAATGAAAAGAAATAAAATATGACAAATGTCCTGAATGGCTGAATCTATAGTTAAATATTAACATAATTTTGTTTGATATATATATCTAGATTGCAGATGATATAAAACCGAACCAAATGATGGTCAGTGTTCTTACTCAGCTTGCCAGAGTGATTCCTTCTTGGAGAATAATCCCAACACAAGATATTATCGATGCTGCCTTTAGAGATCCTGAAGTAAGGAACGAGGTATGATGAACTTATATATATCTCATTAGGAACTCCCTGAAAATGCTGAACATATCCTGGTCTTAAACAGAAGTATCATTAATTCATTATCATCTTACGCATCGATTTATATGGCAGATACGGGCCAACCCATATTGCTACAAAGGCCGCCCTCGTCTACAAACTGGTTATCAATTGATGCTTACCAGCATGGATATTGAAAAAAACCTTGCAGAGGTGAATAATATATTTAGATTTTAGATATGTTCCTGCGCAGTAAAAATATTATCTATATGCTACATGATATAATTAATAACATTCTTTATATATTTTAGTTAGTTTTCCAGCCTAACAGGCGTGTTTTAAAATCAGGTCTCACTACCTTTCCTTGTTGTCCATGGTGAGGCAGACAAAGTGACCGATCCATCAGTAAGCAAGCTTCTATTTGAAACAGCTTCCAGCACTGATAAAACAATTAAGTTGTATCCTGGAATGTGGCACTCACTCAGTTACGGGGAATTACCTGAGAATTTAGATATTGTCTTTACAGACGTTTTCTCCTGGTTAAATGAGAGAGTGGCATCAGGATATGCAAGATTGGAAAAAGAAGCGAAATTTGCAGATGATATGGAAACCAAGAACTTCAGCAAAAACTTATAGACTAATAGAATTGCTTATATTTAAATGTTGTGTATCCTATGGTGTGACAGAAAGTAATAATCTAAGTAACCGAAAGAAAATCTTGTTAGTAGCAGAAAAGAAAAGTCTCAGCGATTGTTTTTAATATGATTTTTTATTGCTTTAATCAGTATGTAGAAACAAAATCTATCAATGGTATTCTGGTCTTTGTTTTCCTTTGAGTTTGCGGCTGTATTTCAGATTCTTGATACTTTATACTCATTAACTAAGAAATACTAAGGATTATCACGGATTCGAATGCACAAGAGCCCATAATAAATCAAATATGGTGTCCAAACTTCCAAAAAGTAGGAATAAAATGAAAGATAAGGGAAGGCAGCAACATCAGGCACCTTTCCCAGACCATGCTATTACAGGATCCTTGTGTTGTGCCCTGGAGACAACCACAAATTGTTAAATGAGATGAGATGTCCCAAGTCATTGATTTCTGTATTTAGTTATAAATTGCCAAGTCTTTTTACCATACTTTACGGGGGATGGAAAAACAGAACAAATGGAAGTGAGAAAAAAAAGCATTACTATTCATGTAAGCAACTACCACAGAAAACGTTGAACCATTCCACAAGATGCTTATCTATAGTTACTTTCTCGGTCTTATCGTGCAAACATGGTTCATGTCAGTATCAGGTTTGTAGCATTTTTCTTTTGTTTTTCTGTTCTGCAAGGCTGTAATGGGGCAGGCAAGCCAGCAAGATCATATTATCTTGTGATCTTGCAAAAGCCGAAACAAAACTGGACTCAGTCTTTCAGCATCTAGTGTTTTATATAAATTTTGGTTTAGTATAATTAGCATTGTAATATGCTCTCACAATAGGAATGCTCTGACTAATTCAGCAATGTCTTGGTCGGTTAATATAATGGGCAAATATGATCAGCAAGTCTTTGGCTGGTGAAAATGACCATTAATATAACTATTTCTATCGAAGGGATCCATCATATGCTCATAGCTTCTCAAGTAGAATATAACACATGCATATAATTTGAGAACTAAAGTGAAAATTTCAAACAACAGCAACTTAAATAATTATTAAGCCTTATATGTAAGAAGGGACCTGACTCTTTTTACATTAACTTATGTGACAGATTATATGGACTGAATTATACTTTGTTGGATAAAAATTGATGAAACTTAGTAATATAATCTGGAAGAACCTCTCTCTCTCTCTCTCTCTGAAGTTCGAGGAGAATAGATGATACAATCAAGTCACAGGATCATTAGGTAGACTCCAACAGTTGACACGTGAAACCAACAAAAAGTGCTGTAGTTCAAGTGTAAAAGCTATTTCTCTGATGTTGCTTAAATAAACAGAGGTGACAGCTTTAATATGGCGTTGCTAAAAGTTAATCTCACTGAATCAGTCTCTACAAAGCATGCAAGAGAAGAACAGCAGCTTCATAAGAATCAGACCTATGTTTGCTTGACACTACTCAATAGCAGTAACCGAACCAGGGGTAAGCACCTTTGGGATTTTGTCATTATATATATGTTGTTTGGCTGGAATTTGAGTTACTAAGATTAATCGTAGGGTTCGGACCCTGGAAGAAATTCACTGGTTTGCTATATGTCTTTCTTATTGTATACAAAGTTCGCATTGTTCTCTTGATTTTAAAAACTCGTATTGTGCTCTGATTTTGAAGTTCAGTTCTGCCACTGCTCAATAAGCCTTGACATCCAGGTTTTGCCATATGTTTCTACATTTTCATCAAATATCTTGCATCAGTCCTAAAACTGTAAAGCAGGTTCAGAACCTTCAATATATTATAATATATTTGGTTGTATATGATTTATTTAGTTAAGCTGTGCTGAAAGCAAAAAAGTGCTGGGAAAACACAAGGTTATATTTTATCTTGAAGAAAACAGAAGAAAAGGGAAGAAAAATGCATGACCAACACTTCCAACGATGATAAACTCAAAGAAATCTGGAAATGAAATTTGATTACTTTGTGTAGTGACACTGAACTATGATTATTAGTTCAAGGATATAATATAAATAGTAAGAGAAGAGCCACCAAACATTACATCCCCAAAACTTGCCAACATTATCGGATACAAGAGCTCTGGTGAGAGGTGAATGGCCATATATATTGTTTCGTCTTCTTCTTACCTAAGTACTAAATGCCAGGAATCCATAGCCATTTCTTTCACATCCATCAAGTAATCTCTGGCTCATTTACTAAATCATGTTACCATATTATCCGAATTCAGGAAAAAGGGATTCATGTGTCTTGAAGTTGAAGCAATACAGTCTCAAAGATTTAGGTTTGAAAATACAAGCGCAACTGATAAAACAGTCAGAAAAACAAGTATAATCCCGACTTTAAAATTTTACATAGAATGTGCAGTACATACCCTCCAACTGTAACTATTTCATGTGTTTTAGGCGTACAACACACCATTGTTAGGTTCCATCAGGTCTATTAAATTTTGTGGAAAAAATTTAGCAAGATACGCAATGAATTAAATACCGGAGTTTCTTAAATACTGTTCCTTCTTATTTTGCAGATAAACAGTATTCATTGTAACCAATGTATTTCTTTTGTTGGATGGAAACTTGAATTTCAAAGGGTCCTATCTGAATTCTGAAGGCAGACGGTTTAAAGGCTCCTGTCAAGCTAAGAACTGGACTAAATTGTCGTAGAAATATCGCAGTGCTGGTTCATGAACTTGCTTGATTAATTACACTTCGAGTACAAAAGTCCAACATAAATTGGTGGCCACAACTCCGAGTTACAGATTGAAGGCACAATTCTCATTTTTATCAAAGAATATTGTTTCAATTAAGCCTTCTGCTTTATAGACCTTTCCTGCACAGGTCAATCAATATATCATCCATACATGGAAGATAATCCACTCCTGGGGCAATATGATATTTGTTAATGGAAGAATTTGGTGATAACAAATTTCGGGGAGGGTTGTTGGAATTATGGTGGTGGTTGATGACGTTGAACAACCTAGGTGGGCGGAGATGTGGTGTTTCGTGGGTGTGGCTAAGATTGTTTGGTTGAACAACTTAGCCTACACGAATTAGGGTTCTTGAGAGCCAATGTCAAACCATAACAAACAATGTGCTTACGTACAAGACAAACGTAGTTCTTGGGGAGTAAGAAACCTTTTAGGATTAGGCTTCCCCTCCTTGAGCAATTGGGCCACCGCCTTAAGTGCTCCCAGGTGTCGGTCGTTGAGGCCCAGCTTTGTATATGGAACGTAGCGGCTAAGTCAGTGACCCGAGTGTGTCGGTGTCAGCCTAGTCCAGTCTCATCGTTGACCATATGAGCTTAGTAGGCTAGCCTTCCTGGAAGTGTCACTAAGAGGCGAGGTTAATGGACCCCCCTAGTTGGGTCAGAACCTAATTATTCTGGGTGAAGTCCAACCTTCAACAACAATATGTCTTTGGCTTCTTCAAATAACAAGGATTGGGCTGATATCTTCAAATGGGCTTCAAGTAATGATTATGGTGTTATGGATCTCAAATAGGCGAGGCTGAAGGCAAGTAGGCGAGGCTGATGGCAAGGTCGATGGACCTGGGCCACCTATCTTCTTCATTTCAAGTAATGATCTTTGTTGAATGGTCTAGGCTCTTCATGTAGGCGAGGCTCTTCGGGCATGGGCCTAGGCTACCTGTCTTTCGTCTGTCTTCAAGCCTCACTAATTGGGCGAAGTACCTTCTAAAAGTCGAGGTGCCTAGGTCAGTCAAGTCATCCATCTGGGTTAGATGTCTTCATGGGCCTAGGCCCATCAATTAGGCGAGACTCTTCGATAGTGAGAGTCTGTTGAGAGTGAGAAGCTCCTTAATTTATGGGAGACAGATTTTGGCTGTAACAACTACCCCAGTTTCTTGCAATTTTGTAAAAATAAAAGGAACTAGCATCGATCTCTGAAAATCTAAATCCTTTTCTTTTTCTAGGCGAGCAGTCTAAATAAGTTTCTCCTTTTAAGTCTTCATGTCTGGCACCCTAAGTAAATCCATGTTCTTTCTATCTTCAAGTAGGCGAGACACTTAGGTGTATCTTCTTCCACCTTTAAGTAGGCGAGACACTTCAGGCATCCCTACTCTTTCCATCTTCAAGAGTAGATGAGGCATTTTAGGCATCTTCTCCTTCCACCTTTAAGTAAGCGAGGTTATTCACATATAGGCCCGAGCCACCCGTCTACTCCATCAACGCTGACTATCTCCTTAGGCTCCGGTCTTGTCGAGCGGGCGAGCACTATCTGAGAGGGCGAGAACTACCGAGTGGTCAATCACCCCCCAACATATGAAAATTAGCAAATAGATGAGTACACCTGAGTGGATGAGGACTCTTAAAAATGAGAGACGCTCCTTTCTTGATGAAAATAATTTCTCTGGTCTTAAACCCCCTGTCAAGTGAGTGATGACTCCTTGAATAGGCGATGAAAAATACCTATATAAGCCTAGGCGGTTCAATTCTTCCATCTCATTAATTAGTCTTCCCATGTCTGAACTTGTTGAAGTGGGCAATCACAGTAGAGAGTGAGAGAACTAGCTTCTCCAATTTCTTGAATGATTAATTTAGCCTCATCAAATGATGTATTCTTCAAAATTCCTACCTGGGTACATGGAGCTAACCCATGCAACCTCGTCCAGGGCATGGAGCTAAGCCATGCAACCTCGTCCAGGCCTTCAAAATTCCTACCTGGGGACATGGAGCTAAGCCATGCAACCTCATCCAGGTCTTCTTCCAAATTTCTACCCTGGAGACATGGAGCTAATCCATGCAACCTCGTCCAGGCCTTCTTCTTTCATGTCTCATATTGCTCACATGCTTGAATAATTTTATAATATTCATAAATAACTTAACAAAACATGTCTTAGAGCGGTATCCTCTTCACCTGTTAAGAATCAGTTGCATATATCGCTTAACAATATAAATTATTCAAACTAGAGGTTTCAAATAGCTTCGCCTATCACCACCAATAAATATTCAGAGTGATCGTATGGAATAAGTATTATGTCTACATCGCCTTCTTAGATTAACATTCCGGGGGACCCGGGGGCCATCCTTTGTTCATGAGACAAAGGGCCTCTCCCTAACGATCCAGCCATACACATAAACATCTGGGAGGCCTGGGGGCCATCATTTGCTCATGAGACAAAGGGCCTCTCCCTAACGATCCAGCCAAACACATAAACATCCGGGGAACGATCCAGTTTGGCACATAAATATCTAGGGGACCTGGGGGCTATCCTTTGCTCATGAGACAAATGGCATCTCCCTAACGATCAAATCAAGTCTTCAATCATTCATTTATATTTTCCAAGACTCGGTACACTTTTATACAATTCTTTCAAAGTTTGTCTGAGGTTCTTGCACATCGACATATGTCCTTCCCAATTTGCAGTACTACTATACCTCGACTTTACGCAGTGGCTTAAGCTCTTTCACATAGTAGCATGTCCCCTTCCAAGCTGCTGACATTGCCTGTGCAATATTCCTATATTGAAACATGAGTTCTTTGTTAGACCCTTTATATAGACGTAGAGAGTCTAAGAATTAGAGTAGGTTTATGAACCTTGGTGGGTAAGCCACCTCCTAGAAGGAGAAGCTCTCCACTACTCAAGAGGGCCGGTGACCTTCCCCTGATGAGGTTATGATTGCGTGATGCACCTAAGTCTTGGGTTCGTAGCATTGGTTGATCTCCTCTACTGAACGATCATCATCAACGATTTTGTGGGCGACATCCTTCCTCTAGAGATGTCAAGAGCCCTCCTTCTAGCAATAATTGTTAACAGAGAAATTTGGTTATAACAAATTTCGGGGAGGGTTGCTGGAATTATGGTGGTGGTTGATGACGTTGAAAAACCAGGTGAGTGGAGATGTGGTGTTTTGTGGAGGTGGCTGAGACTGTTTGGTTGAAGAGCCAATGCCAAAACGTACTAAACAATGTGTCTACGTACCCTATATATAGGGATCAAGCCAAACGTAGTTCTTGGGGAGTAAGAAACCTTTTAGGATTAGGCTTCCCCTCCTTGAGCAATTAGGCCACCGCCTTAAGTGCTTCCAGGTGTCGGCCGTTGAGGCCCAACTTTGTATATGGAACGTGGCAGCTAAGCCAGTGACCTGAGTGTGTCGGTGCCAGCCCAGTCCAGTCCCATCGTTGACCATATGAGCTTAGTGGGCTAGCTTTCCTGGAAGTGTCACTAAGATGCGAGGTTAATGGACCCCCCTAATTGGGTCAGAACCCAATTAGCCTGGGTGGAGTCCAAATTCAACAACAACAGGTCTTTGGCATCTTCAAATAACAAGGATTGGGCTGATATCTTCAAATGGACTTCAAGTAATGATTTTGGTGTTATGGATCTCAAGTAGGCGAGGCTGATGGCAAGACCGATGGACCTAGGCCACCTATCTTCTTCATCTCAAGTAATGATCCTTGTTGATTGGGCTAGGCTCTTCATATAGGCAAGACTCTTCGGGCTACTTGTTTCTTCGAGCCTCACCAAGTGGGCGAGGTACCTTCCAAAAGTCGAGGTGCCTAGATCAGTCAAGTCATCCATCCGGGCTAGCTGTCTTCATGGGCCTAGGCCCATCAATTAGGCATGTGAGAAGCTCCTTAATTTTTGGGGGGCATATCTTGGCTATAACAATATTCATTAGATATCATCTTGAATTAGAGACAAAGTTTACTAGTTTAGCCCATGTAACTTCTACAAGCATCTATAATTTGAACAGGAGTGACATTGTCCAAAGTTGTGTTCTCTAGATGCATCTTTTCAAATATAGTTCAAAAGCTGAAAAGCTCCGGGGCACTGTATATTCAGAAAAGGCCAGATATCATTGAATCCCACGACACCATATCCCCAGTAGGCAACCTTCTGAACAAGGTTTCTTTCCTCAAAGTTCGTGGAAAACAAGTTGGGCAAGCTTTGGCGCTTAGCATTCAAATTGATCATGCTGTTAACCAAGTGTTGATTTTTTTCTTGGAATGCATTCTTTGAGTTTATGACCCAAGTATTTTTCAATGTTGCCAGGTTCGGTGCTTGATCTATCCATTTTTTCACTTTAGTGTTTTGCTTATGAAATGACCCCTTGCATATTGTCTATAAACCTATAAATAGTTCTTATAATCCAACTCCCTACTTTTCCATTAAAAATTAGGCAGGTAATATTTTCTTCCTAATACTCTTTTTTCTGAGAATGATTATTTTAATTAGGAAAATAAAAATTCATGAAAAGGAAATTGTTGGCACATTGTATTATGTTAATAACATCAATATCTAACATTATTTTAGAAATGACATTGCTGCAAATGTAGCTACAACAAAACATTCATTGGGCTCAAGACATCAATTGGAGCTGTTAAATGTCAGGTGTTTGTCTTCCTCACAGGGCGAATTCACGTTAACATCATCTGGAGAAAGATTGTGTGTACTCTACCATTTCCGAGCTGTTGCAGTCAGCGTTCTTCATAACACGAAGCACACTAAAATCCATAAATAACAAGTCGTGTCGAGGGCCATAACTTGTAACCTATACACATAAAACCCCATATTCAATATATTTGTATTGACCCATACAGCACAAATCATACCAATTACCGAAAAAGATCAAATAATTCAGAAAGTATCACATAGATCAAAATACATATAATAGGTTACAATCCCAATGACAGTAGATGGAATCCAAATTTAAACTAGAAATTACGAAATTCAATGCAACTAGAGTCATGTTTATGCAATGAGTCTGCAAACCTTTGATTACATCTCAGACAATTTTATTGCGAATTTCTTCAAGTTTTTTCAGTATCTCTCCTGGAGTCCTATCCAATTCATCAGCAATTTTTCGCTGCAAATCCATGGGCAAAGTTGGGAACTGCTCACACAGATCTCCATCAATCACATCCTACAAAAATCATTAAAAAGTGTTTTGTAAGCAACCACATTTTTAAGATTGACGAGGCATAACGTAGGTTGCAAAACATAATGACACCAAAAGGGTAGGATAGAGATGTTGCAATTTCCCGAGCATATATTGAATGAAGTAATTGATCGCAAAATAGAAATAATATATATCAACAAATATACCAATACATAAACTGCCAGATCAGACAACTTGTTAACTATTTTTATCACAAAAAGTGATTGCATGATATGTAATCCGATGCGCTGTAAATATAACTGATCATGCCACGACCGATATAGGAGTGTAGACTTTACACTTACTAGGATGCACACACACACCCTAAAAAAAAAATCCTACGATAGAACAATACACTATTGAATAATTTCTAATAAATCACATCAAACTTGCAATTGAAAACAAAGTCACATTTTCTTTCACATTTCAAAAAATAATAATTGGGCATCCCTAAATAAAATTGAAAAACAAATTAGACGCCAAATTTAGCTTCAGTGAACAAAGATTCAGAGAGAGAGAGAGAGCATCCACTGAATATAGCTGTTCAGACTGAAAGGGCTAAGCAACTATCAATCTACTAAATAACAAAAGTTCAAAATTATACTCTCTATCCCTCAATAATATAAGCCTCTGTTCTTTTCTAGAGATTTAAGATAATAAGTTATTAAAAAGGTGGAATATAATGCCTCAATCAGATAAGTTTGATAACGCATCTCATACAAGCCAGTTACGTGTAACTTCAAATGTTATTGTGCTCAGGAAAAGGCTCACCTTAACAGGATAATATGCAGATCTATAAGCCATATGATCTCTTCCACACAAAGGTGGGTGTTCCTGTCTCATATGCATCTCCAAATGATTGAAAAAGTCAACATCATCTCTTGAACTGAATGCAAGCAATGCCCCTAAGCTTCCCATCACAGTTCCATATATAAGAGACTCCTGACCTCCAGGAATAAGAGAAGCTTTCTGCAAGCATGTGACGACATCCCCAACATGAAATTGCACTATTTCTTCAACTTTGTTTGGGGCTCCATTCAGCTTGCCCTGCTCCCATTTTATCTTTCCACCAGTTGGATCTTCTTCAATCTCATCAGATACATCTTGTGGTAGTCGCACAAAATAGATGTTCCCAAACTTGTCTCCACCTGCCATCGTGTCAAAGTCTATATGGTATGATGCAGTAAGCCATCTTGGGACAGAATCATCAGCGAATATATATAGTTGATTTTCATCACGCCTATACTTGCAATAATGGAATGACTGTAAAGAACAAAACCATTAACAGATGGACTGTCAGTAAAGCACTATATAAACCAAAATAACTATCTAATCGGGAAACGATTAAAAGCGGTGGTAGGTTTTAAGTTATAGCAAATAGATAGCAAAAACAGGAGGACACAAGAAGGGGGCAGTTGATTTCAACTCTTTAGCCTAGGCACCACTTGACCATGGAATGCATCTTTTACAAGTTGCTATTTATCTAACAAGATAATGTAGAAAACACTATTATACATAAAATTGGAGCATCTCCATTGAACATCCATTTTAGGCAATAATAATTGATAAAATACAATGTATCCAACTGAGCTGAAATTTAAACCCCCCAAGGTCATACACCAAAAGAACAATGTGACTGTCCTCAACAATGTAGGAACAAATTTAGTCCATTGTGGCCATTCCCAAATTTAGGCTTCAATTCATTAAATATAAGAACATTGAGATACCTTAGCTGTGGATTGAAGCGTTATAGAAAATGTATGCAGTTTATTTGCAATATGTAATGTTTATAGACCTTTATTTTATTTTAGTATTACAAGAAGAGAAGCTCAAATCACGTGATATAAATCGCATTTTTGAATAGGGGATACAATAATCTCAGATATGGATGCTTGCATGGAGAAAAGATGAAACCTCTAGACGAAGGTCAAGACTATCATAGAAAAAATGTAACCCTTCCTGACAACACATTATATACTACCAGCATATTAATTATTGATGTCTATATTTGGGTATATGTGTTCATACTTCATATGGATGTAAGAGAGATTTCACTTTGTAATAAGAAAAAAAATGCCCCAGCAGGTAATTTATGCTCCCTAAAGTCCAAGTTAAAAATGACAACCAACTATAAAGATATAAAAAAAATAGTTAAAGAAATTGCATACCTCCTGAACATCACCCACATAAATCCGGTCACGATATGTATGAATAGAGTTAATTGTGTTGGGGAATAGTTTATTCTCACATTTCCTAAGCAGTCTTCGTTTCCCCAAATCATACAATCTGAGAACTGGTCCTATTCCAGCAAGTAATCTTCCCTGGAACTGGCACAATGCAAGAGGTACACCATCCACTTGTGTCTTATGCAGAAGTTCAAGCGATCTCCCATCTTTAAGAAACCGATAAATATGAATATATCCAGCCGAGAAAGATCTTTTTGGCCAAAACTGCAAGCCTTTGGCTGTACCAACAGCTAGAAGAGTTCCATACTCTTTATCATGAAAATTTATTGTGCATATACTGAAGGCCGCTTCATTATCCTGAAGCTCGAGCAGACAAGTTGTTTCCGTGGTCCTTGGATCAAGAACTCTTATACAAGAAACCCATTTGTCTGACTCTGCTTTAGGGTAACCATACTGCTCATCAGAGAGGGGATCATCCTTATCCTCATCATCACCACCATTCTCCGCCTCCATTTTACCATTTTCACCCATTCCAGCAGCCTCAAAGCACTCCTTTCTTGCAGCTTCACGGTCTTCTGCAGCAAATGCTCCTTGATCACTCTCAATGATAACAATAAGCTTTCTCTTGGATTGAATCACAAACTTTCTCGGTGTGTACCTCAGAGGAATCGTTGTTTCATTAAATGTTTCACCCAACCTCTCTATGGTAAAAACTCTCAACGCATCTCCAGCAACTGCAACAACACCTTCGGCACACTGATCAGATGAGAATGAGGCTGCATATTCAAGAGTCTCATATGACAGGGGAGTCAGTAAGAAATGCCCTTGGTGGATATAACCAAGCCATGGTCTACTCGACAAACAGAGCATAGCACGGCGTCCCCTCACAGCAACAGAAAAGAGCTTTGGTGCTCTAAGTCCTAAGAAACGAGATCGAGCATCTGACAGCTGACCAGTCACCATATCGACCACTGTTCTGAATAAAACACCACTTTGTAAGCCTGCATTAAGAAAAAGGTTGGCAGGGTGGTCTGCACCATCCTCACCACCTACAGATGCTTGAACTTCAAGAAAAAGAAGAGAATCTGGGGGTGATGATACACTTTGCAGGCTCAGAATCTGCATACAGTCATCGGGATCTAATGATAAGATACGAATAGTGTTGTCATAAGATCCTACTGCTAGGAAGCGGGATCTTTGTCTTCCTTCAGGTACAGGTGCAATGTCCAAACAAGCTACATCCCCGGACATTTCATGTTTCTCTACCTCCATCAACTGGCCAGTCATATCTACCTCAAAGTATATAAGTTCTCCTCCACTCAATGCAACAACAACCTGAAGCCTATTAGAACCAACCTTAACAATTGTTCTTTTTCCGGGAGTTCTCCACTCATTAATACGTCCATCTTCCCTTATATGCCTGATACCAGTTGGATGAACTTGCATTAGTGAATCATCACCTATCAATGATACATCAAGGGAAGGGGTCGTATCAAGGAACCCACTATCACTAACTTCTTCAACTGTCTCACCAATTGAAAGGACAAGTGTAGCATTAGTAAATGAAACAACAATATATGCATCAAATTCATCATTTACATTCTTTTTCACAGTCCAGACTGCACTAGGAACACCAGGAAGCTGGGACACAGCCATCTCACTGATTGCTAAACCCGGTTTTAGTATACGTAGTGAAGACCGAGGCCCTCGCCCGCAAAGTGAAAATATCTGAGGTGTTTCTTCCTCAAAAAGATTTGTTACTTTCATGTCCATTATTGGCATCAAGCTTTCAACCTGATCAATCCTAACAAGGTTCTTTAGTCCTCTTGGTTGAAAAAATACAGGCTGAAAACCTTCTTCTGTTTCCATCAATGTAGCAGATGAAGATTCAACATCAGGATCATCTCCAATTGCCTGAAACTGATATAAACCATGATTTCCAAACTCTGATGCAGCAAAGAGAAAACCCAGTTTCAGCACACACAACGAAGAAGTAACCGGGATCGTATCAAAATACTTAATTTTCAGCTCATTAACACGGTCATTCTCATGGTCAAGTGTAACCTTAAAGATGTCACCATACTCCGTTTGCAACAGAAAGAAAAACATGGACTTCTGCTTGTGCATAGCAGCAGAAACAATCAAAACCCCGCGTTCAGCCGGCAAATCAGCCCGTCTAGGAATGACAGCCCTTACATCTGGATGGCCTTGATTCTTATAAATCACAAAATTCTCCGCACAAACCAGCACACCACTAGGTCCATCTCCACCGCCCGGCACTGTAACAAGCATATTCGCCCCATTATCAACCTGCTCCGACCACTTCCTCGAAACATGATTAAGCCCTAAATCCAACTCATAAAACGTCAAATGCTTCTGCGCCTCAGTCGCCGCCTGCCCCGTCGAATCCTGATCCGCCTCCGAATAATCCAACTCAATGGCCGCAAAAATCGGATTATCAAACCCACAATCCACCCCAACAATCGAATACACAATGGTATGCGACTTATGCGCCTCCAAAGGAGACGAAATAGTCAACCTAGCCGACGTATCCCTATTCAACACATAAACCAACTTCTGTTTCTCACACGCACCAATCATAACCGCCCTCCCTTTCGGATCAATCCCCAAATACTGGCCGGGAACAATCCTCCTACACCCCGATTTCCCAAAAGTTTCTTGGTGAATTTTATCAAACACATTCTTCTCTTTATTATACTCAAGAATAACAATTCTACCAGAATCAGAACCAACAACAATGTAATCTTTATGAGCACCCGTTAATCGAAACTGAGCTAAAGATCGAATAGCACCAAAAACTTCAACAGATAGAATAGTTTGAATCTTACCATTATCATCAGGCCTTAAAAGATCGAGAACTTTGCCACGAGCCACAACAATTTCTTGGGATTTGCCACCAGTGAAGCTGCCATTGATTGCACACACAATGCCTGTAGCTTGTTGGAGAGTGAGATTGTATAGATACATGATAGTACTAAACCCACAGACCAAAAGGGGACTAGGGTTTTTGAAGAAAGTGTAATTGAGTAGTGTTATAAAACCCTAGAAATACAAATTAAAAGAAGAGAGGGGAATTTAAGGGAGATGTGAAGGGGTTTTAAGTAAGGAGAGAAATTTGTTAAAGGAACGAGTGAAATTGTAAATAGGGAGAGTTTGTGGATTTTTATAGTGAGTTAGGGTTACGAATTTATGATAAATTAGTAAGCAAACTAAAATTTGCAAATCAATTATACTTATTTCATGGTTTTGATTTTTCACACACATAATTTTAGTTACCCATTTTAATTCAAAATACATGTTTTTTTTCTAATTTTTTGTATGTACTTTAAAATTTATATAAAAATATAATTTATTTTAAATTATCTTTTTTAAACAAAAATTTAATATACTACACAAACACACGGTATATTTATAAAATATTACAATACATATTTAAAATTTTAGATCTTTATATAATAATAAATTTAAAGTCAATAAAATTGATTTTTGGCTGATAAAATTGAGTTATTTTTATCTTCGTGGTTAAAAAAAATAAATCAAAAAAACATTCAAAACCTAAACATGTCTGTATATACGCTCTTTTATATAGCGTACGTTTTAAAAAAAACTTGTACGCAGTATAATATAGTGTATGTACGCTATATAACATACATGACTAAAAAAAGAATTAGGTTAAAAAAGCCTAAACATATCTGTACATACGCTCTTTTATATAACGTACCTTTATTTTTATTTTTTTACTGTTTAAACCAACTAATTCAACTCCAAAATACAATCAAAAATCAAAATCAATAAAAATCATAATTTCAAAATATCATAAACAACTTAAAACCATAATACAACTTTAAGTTTGAAATCGAATCTTCTTCTAAGCTCAATTTTTGAAATCTTCAAGAAATTGAATTTTCTCATCCCAAACTCAATTTTTGAAATTTTTAAGAAATTGAATCTTTTCCCAAACTCAAAGTTTATAAAAAATAGGTATTAGATAACTCAAAATATATTAGGTTATGAAATGAGTTATGAAATTGGCAAAATTGAAGTGAGTTTTAGAGAGCACATAGAAATATCTAAAAACTGGTATGATAAAAAATAAGTGTGTTTCTGGGTGTGTATTCTCGGAAGACATATAATAGAATGTAATTTTAAAAGGGTAAAATGGTAATTAAAAAAATATATCCATACACTCTATAATAGAGCGTATGGACATATTTTTTTAAAAAAATATTCTGTCGTTGATTTATTTTTTTAGTAATAGGAGATGAGAAGATATCCGACTGTTTCTGGTGAAAAGTTTCATTCAAAATTATCATATAAATATATAAGATAGTATAGAAAGAGCAAGCAATACGAATACTCCTTCAACCCTTTTGAGCGAAATACGGAAAAATGAAGGAAAATTCATGGATCGACCCCATCATCTCCACCCCGTAGGAACCTACGAGATCACCCCAAGGACGCCTTGGGCATCCCGGGGTCACCGACCATTTCTTCTTCTCTGCCTATCTATTATGTTTTTGAATCGGAAAGTCTTCTCTCAGATTCACCTAAGTTAGCAAACCATAAACAACTACTATTCGAGGTTTTTTTTATCAATTTTTATTTGATCGGACGATATACCAATGCAAAGATTCAAGAAGTCACTCTGCTTTCTGGGATGGACTTGAAATAAATAGAAAGAAAGGCAGGTTGCGCATGAAACAAATAAAAAGAAAGGCAGGTTGCGAAGGCGCTGATACGATTGAAGTCGAAGAGATTGGGAATCGGTGGATTGTCTGGCCTGGTCTTCTTTTTTAACATTTTCTGAAATGTTAATCTATCAATAGTTCTCAACAAAAGAAAATCCCTCCAAAGGCACAAGCCCATAACGGTCTCATGTCTAACAAGCAAGAAGCAACACAGTTGAAGTTGGAATTGTCCAAATTTTTGGGGTCCAAATAGGTGTGTGCTGGGTGCTTGTTTAGCTGGCAGTCAAATATTTAGTAACAGGAGTGTGATTTTAAATTTATTTGATTAAAAGTAAAAAATTTGAATGCTCATAAAATATTAGAAGTTGATTCCGCGTTTCTACTGTAAATTGTAACCAAAAAAATTGTTTCTACCCAATACTATTTAGCATTTTTATACTCTTTTTCGCCTCAAAAAATATTGAGATTTTCTTAAAAATTATATATCATATATACACTTCGTTCCTATTAATTCTTGACATTTTCGATTTAGGAGTATCGCCTCAAAACTCATTACTTCCCTTTATCATTCTAATCACTTATATTTTTATTGACCATTCCCATAATTTTACCAATGTTATATTTATTTTCCTTTTTATTTTTTAACTTGGATCCCACCCATTAAACCAAATGTACAGTATAAAGAATGGGACTGACCACTTTTGATGTACAAGTAGTATTTAGCTGCGTCTTTTCCAGTGCCGACTAATGATCTGATTACTCCAAATTGACATTTATTTCACATCTGCCAAATGAAATAACATGGTGCACGAATTTCAACCATACAAATATACAATACATGATCACCCAGCACCACTTAATCACATGCATGGAAGTACATGTATATATATATATATAAACACACACACTCTACCCATATACATTTCTTGAAAATGACCATATATTATTATAACAAATGAGAACCGTTGAAATATATATACATATTTGATAATATAATCATGTCAAATGCCAATCTCACAACACAACACAACACATGTCTAAGTCATTATTGATCAAATGATCCTTTCATTAAGGCATCATCAGCTAGCTAGCTCTATCTTGATCGTTGTAAAGTGCGAATGACACATGGCACTTCTTATTGGTTACTACATGATCTCCGGTGGGACCACAATGCACTCCCTTCGTACATAGATTTTCAGTAAAGGCTAGCTTCCTTTTTGGCTGCTTGTGATTTTTACAAGTTTAACAAACATGGTACCAAATAGTTGATCATTCTCCCCACGGGATCGCACACATACACATATATATACATATGACATATACATATAGTTATTGATTCGATGAATATACGGTGCATCTAGCAGTCAGAATCTTTGGATGCCTGTTGATCCAATATTATCTTCTCAATCATTTTGTGTGCCTGCGACTCAGATTTTCGATCTGCTTCATTATGAGACTCAGAGTATGCCTCGAAAAATTCTTTGTTCTCCTTCTCTAGCTCATTCCACACTGCATCAACGATTCGAGATCATACATACAAATATCTCAGACCATAGGACATGCATCATATAAAATGTTTGTGTGTAACTAACTTATAAGTTGAAAATCTTCGGAAAAAAAGCAACATATATTCATGAAATATTAACAATATATATACCGTAATTCATCATTGACTTATTCATAAAGTAGAATCTTCTAGTACTACACGACTTGATGTCCAAAAACATTAATTAGTTGTCTTTGTCTTGGTAGGTGTGCCTTTTGAGAATATCATCTCCCACCAATCAAAACACCACAGCCGCCTCAAAACATACCAGTAGATAAAAGTAACTTCTGTATATAATCCATTTATAGTCATTTTTTCCATTGCATACCCAAAAAAGACTTCATGAAACTTTGAGGTAATTAAAAGAAGCTGCATATATCTAATATCCTTCCTAAATCCTTGGGTTACATCTCTAATTAATTAAGTGACGGTTATAGCAAATCACACCAATAATTTTAACTCTACAGTATAAACTAATTAATGTATACACTATACATAAGAGCAACTGCGACAGAATTAATACAAAGAATATCTTTTTTCTCTTTCGCAAACTAACGAAAGATCTATGAACTAGTTGATCATTCGAATATGATATTATAGACATATATGTATAGTTTATGGTGATCAGTATGTGGTACTGTTGAAGTAGTTCCTACTATTTAAGCCTTATATATTGATATTTTACCAAAGCTCTAGACGTTAAGACATGTGAGATGAGATATAATAGTAATTAACAAAGGTGATCACCAGGGGGGAAATAATAACTACCAGTTGAAGTAATGACAGATTCTATATTTGCATGTTTTCTGAGAGCTTCCATGCATTCTTCTTTTGTCATGTGAAATATCAAACACTTCTCGATCAGGTGTTGCACCTACATCAAAATTATCAACTCACAATATGAACAAACATGCTTTCATGGTCATCAACAACCATAAACAAGCAAATCAGTGTGTGTGTATGTGTGAGAGAGAGAGAATTAACATGAAAAATATACCATGTGTATGTAGGAAGCAGAAGAATCACCCATGATAATACTAGCTAGAAGCGACTGAGGAAATAATATCTATTTATGGTGTATGTACGCTAGATATAGAAAATTAATTAGTATTACCAGTATATAGGAGAAACTGGTGATGAACCGAGGAAAATCAGGAGATGAATAATCAATATTAGATAATAGTATGAGGAAGGGAACAGAAATGGTAGGGTGGGGGCATGTAATCCCACGTGGGACTTTGATTTTAATTGGTGGAGAAGAGATAGAGGAGATTTATAAACGACCATTTCTTTGTCTTGTATGAATGCCATTTGGCCACCCTACTTGGATCCCACCATTAAAACAAAGTCTCCTGCAAGTGTAGCTTAACCTATTCCTTCCACCAATAACAGCAAGCCAACTGGATTTATATATCATGCTTTTACCTTCAAATTTTTTTCGGATCCTGACCATCGCTTGTTCTATCCATCTATCCACGTCGAATGTGTTAGCCACGTCTTCTATTCGCGTTTTGGAAAGTGATTCTAGGGTTTTTTTACTCTTCGCGGTATTTTATAGCCGAGTGATTGTAATTACCAACATTTGCTTATTCTAGATCAAAACCCTTTTTTCGACAACATTAATCGTTCTAAAAATTTCGAATAAAGCAGCTAATTAACTTTTAATTTTTTATCGGATAGCAGTTTTTTAGAGCAACACTCAATTTATAACAGGATGGTGTGTCCCATGTTGATTGTGATGAGCACAAGGAGTTTAAACCAAAGTGACATATTTGGCTTTGGCTCCTATTGAATTTCTCCCCTCCAAAATGTGCAATGCTCAAATTTGCAATCACTTCATTGTCCTGTATAGTGTTTGTTGTTTTCCATGATTCCATCTCACCCCTTGTCTCGAAATGCCAGAATCTAGTGGGGATTTATATTCCTATTTCAATAATCTTCCCTCTGCTACTTTGGCATCCTCCCCTAGCTATGTTTCCATCAATTGAGCCATCTCTAGATGTCTTATCAATTAGTTGTTCTCAAAACTTTGATCACTTGCATATGCCTCAAACATGGACGACCTCTTCTTTTTCACCGGCTAGCAGTGAATCCATTCGCGTCGCGCTTTCGGAAACTCCTCTCTCTTTCTTGCAGATGCTCCAATAATATGACCACTACAGCTCTAATGTAATGCTAACATTTAGTGATTGGAAGCATATAGTGAATGGTTTTTTCGTAAATGATATGGTTTATGCGGTAAAGAAATTGTCCTTTTCCCCAAGCTCTGGCAATCTTGTCATTCTTTGTGTTTATCATGCTACACTGATTGGTAAAATAGCGTTTTCATTTGGTTTTATGTACAATAGGCCAACTAGCAGAATGCAGCAAAACACTATAAAGAAAAAACCCAGATAATACACGTAGATTCAACTCATCTTGCTATAGAGTCAAAACATGATTAAAATATCTTCCTCCAATCTATTGACAGTGAAGAAGAGAAACATCTCCCCTGGAGTGCAAGTTATTTGATAATGTTCAAGAAGAAGAGGATCTTTTCAAATGTAGGCGAAATATATAATCATAAATCTTTTACGAAAAAATCTTCCAAGGAAACGCAAAAAGCGATAATAGTTCTCGTCGTTTAGAAACAAATGGTGAAAAATTGCATAATCAATTGTAACATATACATGTCCTCCTCATCAATCACCATCAGAAGCGCAATCAACCTCTGGAATTGCATTAGTACGTACTGGACACATCTGTAATTTCCAAAACTAGACGTTCAATTATTATGAAATCGTATTGTAAAGGGCCCATATAAAGATGAGGGGCAAAGATTGATTTTTAAGCACATCCTGCCATATAATATATGAACCACAAAACTCATAATGCATTGATATGACATTACTGATACTGCAGCAACACATGCAAAATGAAACACTAATGAGTTGATCAATCATCCAGTATCCTTCAAAAATACTTCCAAAAAATTTACAGTCCATCGATACTTATTTTCGGAACATCTGGCTTCTAGCAAGAGTGATAATTTATGGTCATGGTATCAATGTAGATATAGATACGCATAACTGCATGATTGCATATTTTCACACGGTGAAACAAATTATATATCCATATCATCATATGTAAGTATGCAAGTACAATTTCCAACACGGATAAACTTCTCCTGACCAACTGTTAAATTTTTTATCTCAATCAACATCTACAACAGACTTGTCCATCACTGATTGATCAAAATCTCAATAATGTAGACAGCTAATACTGCTTATAGATATTTATATAATTTCAGTCAGTGCTTCCCAGTAAAATTTCACAGCCTGAAACTCACAATTGTTAATAGTACTTCTACTATCACCTCAATATTTTAGCAGAGTTTGTTACTTGGCAAGTATAAGAGCACACTTGCTTTGAGCATTCGCCCGTCGAACCCTCCAACCCCAATTATTTAAATTTATGTGTATATCTATTTGGGATTATTTAATTGTTTGGTAGTCTGCTTGAATCATTTCATAGTTTTACTGTACATTTGAGAGGGAGCGTTAACGATATGATTCCTTGTATATTCTACCATCCCTTAGAGTTTTAGTGACCGTTTGAGACTCAGTGTTAATTATATATGATCCAATTCATATGTTCTACCCAGTTAATACATTCTACCATCACTTAAGTTTTACGATAACCAATTACTTAAAAAATAATAATTAGAAAAATAAGCAACGGGCCATTGTAAATAATTTTACGCTATTTCAGTAGTTCTATACCGTATGCATAAAAACAATTCTATAAATCTTGAAAGTTCTTGAAGGTAGAAATATATGGTGAGCACTATAGCACATAAGAGTACGTACTTGAAAGAGACAATTAAACTAAAAGAGACGACACGGGGTACTCCCCAGTCCCCAATGCATCAAAATGAGAATTCCCAGTTATTTGGACATTATGACATTATTAGTGTCAGTCTGGTAGGTGACAAGTCAATATCTAAGTAAAAATTATTTCATCAGAAGATGAAAAAACAAGCGCAGTTCTATAACTCTTACCCTTTCTTGAACAAGAGCTGATCAAGACGTCCAAAACTTGAGGACTGAGAAGAATCAAGTAGCAAAGGCATATCAACGCAACCAAAACTTGACGACTGGGAAAAAAAACTAGTAGCAAACGCGTATTCCAATAATTTCATGCACAAAGGCTAACTTTAACAATTAAGAAAAAATACTTCTCATTAAGCCATAGAGGAATAGTATCCATAGTTTTTAAATTGCATTTGTATTTGAAATTAATAAGAATAAAACTCCGGTTGTTGTCATTGCTCTAATATCTCACCAAATATACATATACCATGTCTAGGAATACATCTGTATTATTTTTGTTAACGTATGACGATTGTTGTTTCTTCATGACATTGGTCAAACTAGAAGTCTCAGAATTTTTTACTCTGCGCTATGAAAATTTTATTATTTAAATGCAGACTTGCTATGTTTTCCAACAGTGTTCCCGATAATTTGATAAAAACAATAAAGTATATATTCTTACTACACTTGCTAGTAGACTGAGTGTGATGGTTCCACGACTAATGTTAAAAGACCTTACAAGCATAATACTCTACTTGAAAACTCGCTTCATTTACATCTAAAGTCTGTGCATTTACAATTATAAATAGACAGGGCTTGGAATTCACATAACACTATGCCCAATTGAATACTGTAACATCTAATTTACTATACAGAGGAATGAATTGAACCAAAATACGGAATCTGTGAAGTCTGTTCCTTTCAAGATTTCCGTGGTAGCAATGGTTCCAAATGCGGGTTTGTCTCTTTGGAGATGGGAACATGTCTGTTTCCTGATTCCAATTCACTGCTTGTAAAGTCATCTGCCCTCTGTTTTAGTACTCTTTGGAAAAGATGTGGCTTATAATCTGATTCCAACTCAGCTGACTTCGGGGATTCATTCAAGCTCTGTAAATGCTGAAGACAAGTTTGAACTGCATCATGTACTCTCACAAAGTACCACTCTTTACTGATTAGATCCACTACCCCGGATCTTGTCAGGGACAACAAAACATCCCGGTTAGGGTTGGAAATGGCTAGCTGTAGTATCATCCAACTTAATTAGCCATTTAGAAACAAGGAAAAAAAACACCTTAGAGGGAATACAAATTACTTGTAAAGATATAACCAGCTATTCTTTAGCAGCAAGAGGGAAGTATCACCTGGATATTTCTTGACTTGTATTCTATATACAAGTCTTTCAATGCTTGGTTGGCACTGGAGTCTATATACGTGACAGCTGAAGAAAAAATTAAACAATATAAGTGACGCTAAAGTCTGACCCAAGGTTCACCATAGGTACATCATATTATCTACATGCAACAATGGGGACATGCATAACTATTGATAGTTTCATACTAACAGATCAATTTAGCTCTGTCTCGCGTCATTAAAATGATAAATTCTTTAAGCTCACTCTAAATATAATTTCATCCATTATGATTAATGATTTCTTTATTGAAAGGTTGATAAATTTACAGGTTAATCTAAAAATACCAAAATTTAAATAATTTTTGAATTCTATATCGGAGAATATATACCTATGATCTCGTCTATTCATTCTAAAATTTTCCAAAACTTATAAATGATCAGAGAGGTACACCTTGCCAGATCTGATGCTTGTGAAAATCCCGCGGCTATGTCGTTTAGGAGGAATTAGTGTGGATAAAACGGAATCAATTGTATGAAGAGAAGTGGAATGAAGAATGAAAGACATGAAATGAGGTGAGAGTGAATGAGATGAAGTACAGAGAGAGGATGATAAATTTATGATTACAAGTGACAGAAAGGTACAAGCAATCTTTTGTTAAATGGAAGGAATGGCGCTTGGAATAGAATTATCCAAAATACCAACAGGGCATAGACCTAAAACTGAAAAGGGGAACATTGACAATTTACTGGAGATGGAAGTGATTCGGGCATGGTTAATCCTGAAGTAGGACCTAAGGAAGTATCATATGGAAGTCTATAATCTAGCCACAAGCTGTCACCAGTAATTGTATTGACAATTGAGCAATGCACAATACTAAATAATGTAGTCTGTGTTTTTAACCCAGAAGTAGAGAAGATAATAACTCTCGAGTTGATCTATTTTTCTATTTTTTCTCTACTGCAAATAATGGTGAACTTTATAGAGCTTAAATAGGAATACTTACGCGCCATCTCTAATATGACAAAATACACTCTTTCCATTTCTGGACCACGTCTTGTAGGTTCGTCAATCTCAAGTTCGTACTCCCGCAGCCTGAAAGCAGAGTGACAAAGATTCAACTATATATTCTAATTGGTAGATCTAGAAGACATTAATCATTTAAGAAGTGAAATACAATTTAGAAGTATAATGTATTTGGTGTTTCTGCTGTAGCCACATCAATGGTCACCTGTCTTTTATGTAACTTATATTGGCAAAATAAATAGGCGCATCAATTCGAACAACCACAATTCCACTGTATTTATATGCTTCTGGATACTGCTGAATGTTTCTGTAGACAGTGGTACCAGGAAGGCGCCCCAAGATAGCTGCAACACGAACATATATAAGGAGACATGCATCGGAAATCCTTAAATAAATCAAAAGGCTAATAAAAAGGTGAAAGGAAAAAAAACAAAGAGGTAGGTTTTAGAAATGTTTGTTGAGATTTCTTTTTTCATATTTGGTAACTTGCCTAATTATAACTAATTGCCTGTCAGTTAGGGTCGTGCTTAAATGTGAAACTGGACTTAAGAAGAGAGAATAATTTAGTCAAACATGTTAGAACATGAGAGTAAAGATATGATGTAGCTTTAAAAGTCGCTGCGATCTATGAGTTGAGCAATATTAAGAAACCTTACGATAACATTAATTAGGCAAAGTTTCACAATCAGAAATTAGAATTAAGCTGAAAAAAGAAAAAAGCAAAACTGAGAAAACCTGGAGGAAGTGGAATTCGAAAAGCCTTTTTTCCTGTTCTTTGCACTTTACAGAAAAGGAACGCGGAAAAAGTCTTTCCCTGTCTAAAAAATGAGAGCTGGCACATTTTCTATAAATGCTAAAAACCTAAATATATGTGGTTGCCTGAGTCAGGAATCAATATCATAAGAGTAGTCATGAAAGTGGATTTCAGTTTAGAAAGTCCTAAAAAGTGAAAGTGGACTCTCTGATCTGGAGGGAGTATAATCTTAATCTATGGGTAACTAGTAAAGTGGAGGTAAGGAATTAAAATATGACATGGGCTAATAGATGTATCGTCAAAAATAATGTTACTGGGGCCATTGATGAAATCCAATATATTCTATTGCTAATTATTAAGAGTACTATGGATACAGTCAGAAACAATAAAGTCGAGCAAACAATTTCAAATGGCCTTTTTATAAGATCCTTGGCTACAATCCCAGGGACATCTTAACTAGTATTGCATAGGGGAAATCAAATATTAAGACAGTCATATAAATAAGAGAATTTCTTACCAATATGAGGATTGGCTGATTCATGGATCACAAAAGCGAGTGAGAAACCAACCTAGATATATAAACCTAGAAACAGTTAATAAGATGTGCTTATCCGTAGAAATATTAAGTAGTTCAAATTGTGAACAATAAAGAAAAATGACAATGCTTATTGCACATATAAGTAGTGCTAGAACTATGATAAGGTCTACATTTCTTGCAAAAATTGGATAACAGAAATTTTAAAAAAATCACTCAAGCAATCATTAGAAAATGAAAATTCAGCAACTTCGTAGTTAGTCCTATAAAACAAAAAATCGGACAACAAAGAGAAATTAAAAAATTATTGCATGCCTAGTAGCAGATCTAGTGGCAGTACATCAGTATACTACTTAGGAGATTTACAAATTTAATCATGATTCATCTGAACATAAATCATGGTTGGTAGAATAGATATTTTTAACTTCCGTTACAATACCCTACTTCATATTTTCCTTTTGTTAGTTTACATACATAAAGAAAATCCACACAGCTGTGACACATCCTGTCACAGTGCTGAGCCATAGTAAAGAAATTTCTCATCATGATTATTAAAAAATTCCCCACTTTGCAATGTTCCAGTTGGAACAGCATGCAGCAGCACTTCACAAATTTAATAGAGCAATGGGTAGAATATCATTAAAGGAAACTGATAGTTTCAATTCCCAGATAGTTCCATTATCTATTACCTAAACTTTTCTTTATCATGTTGCCGAAGTACATTGTAGCAGTGATGGAGCCAGGAAACAAAGTCAGGCAGGTCCTCCAAAATCATTTAAAAATGATTTTTATTTAAAAATAATAAACAAGATAAATTTATAACATCTTATGAATTAAAATTATAATACATTATTCTAATTTAAAAGTATTGTGTCGCATAGTATAGACAAGATTAAGGGGGGGAAACATACTGCACACTCATCTAAAATTACATTTCAGTTTATTCAAGTTAAGTACATCAATATTTATATATAATTAATAAATACATAAAACTAAGGAGATTAAAAAACTAAAGACAGGAACAATATAAATTCACAAATTTATAAGTTAAATTCATTGAACAAAAAAGAAAATATATTTTTTATAAGTTTAAGTTTTTAAAGTAGATAGCTACGATGATTATTATTTAACAAATAAACATTAAAAAATATAATAGCTAACTTATCAATCCTATATCTATTGAACACACAGAAACCAGGGTGCACAGAGGGTAACACTGATATCAAAATAACTCCGCCCCTGCATTGTAGTATTAAATAAAACAAAAGCTAATTTCTTGGCATATATTGGTCATTAAGTTCATAATGAATGTGGACATGAAAACCAAACAAGATATATAGATATCCGTCATTAGGTTCATAAAGGCTATGAATATATTCTCAGTGCGCCACTTACCCCAACAAGAACTCCAATCTCTATACCAAGAAACAAGGTCGTCAAACTAGTTATGGTCCATAGTAGAAAATCTTTCTTATCGACACGCCACAAGAATATAGCCTCATCATAATCCACCTGAAAAATAGTTGTGAGCCAACAGTACAATTCAATACACTATACTCTAAAGTCTAAATCATTTTATTGCCTATGAGTGCAACAATACTACATCAGTGATGCAGGGGATATCAGTAGTAAAACATTAGAAATTTGATATATATTTTTAGAAAGAATGATGATATTAGTTTGTCATCTGTTTCACTTGGTAATTGAATACCAATTCTAAGATCCATTATAAGTATACAATGCTTTCATATGATGTTATTATAGCCATAAATAGAATTTAAGTTTACAAAAGTATAACTATAGCCATAAATAGAATTTAAGGTTATAAAAATATCCATATCTGTGTCGAACAAACTATATGGAATTTATATGATCTCTGATGGAATAATTAGACATCTATATCATTGTGTCAATAAAATACGGAAAAATATTGAAATACAAATATCATTCGTCTCTGTTATATACAATCACGGTAAAAATGTACACCTAATCAAAGAAACATATTGCTGACAATATAAAAAAATCATAAATTCAGAACTTTATACATATATGAATATAAGATGCATTGATGTTTAGATATTAATATGTAACTAGCAGTTTATCTCCATTCCATTTTGGTTATAAGTGATGTTTTCCTGCTAAGGAGAGTAAGCACCGGGATTGATGATTAGGTTCTCTGCCCATTGTGTCCCACATCAATATTAAAACCGAGTTCTGATTGTTACTTTTGAGGAAGCCTTAGGGAAGGCATGTTATTTTGAGTATTTAAAGTTGTACAATTGACCATTACCAAAAGAATTTTAAAAAGAAACATCTTAAATGACCAGTTGGCATTTGTACAAGTACTATTCTATACAAGATAACTTTAAATGTCATTAATTTCTTTGGAATCACTAAGCTCTAAATGCAGTAAAAGTTAAAAAATTGATTAACTTCGAAAACTAAAGTCTAAAGATAAATCAAAAAATTATTATTTAAGGTCAATGATATACTAAAACTAAAAGTAGAATTCAAACACAGCAAAGCTCTGGTGCTTTCTACCCACATTGCACTATACCATAAGTCTCATGTAATAAGAAGATATCAAATATTTAACTGATATGTTGTACATTACTAAATTGTGTATAAGCTTCATCTGAGATATTAAAGGTAACGCCACAAAATTGTGTTGGAAATGCTCTACAAAGTTCAATATAATAACTTTCACTTTTATCTAATTCCTTGGCAGTAGATAAATTTCAAATAGGCATGTAAACAAAATATCATCAATATTGCTCATATACTCATACTTAAAGATGCCTGATTTGCTCACTGATTGTCAGCTGATAGAAAGCAGTAAACTCAACAGAATGTTCCTAAACGAAATCAGAGATATTTTATAACGAATGGAAATCTTTCGGCTAATAATGTAGTGCAATATTAATAAAGAACCAAAGTAACCTGACATTTTAAAGAAAAGTAATAACTCACCAGGCCAACTACAGCAGATATTACAATAGCAGCAAGAGCACACTGCAAAACAGATCAAATGCGAAACCCAAAGGGGCATCTTAAGTAAAATGGGTTTTGTGGTGATTGAATCTTTCTCAAAATTTCTTAGGTACTACCTTGAATGATAATTTATTTACATATAGAACAAACAATTGCAACAAACAAGACAAATTTAATCTTAAATCATTTGTACATCGTCCATTGCAACACAATGCTACTAAAACAGACCAATGACGAAATAACAGCAGCCACACTGTATATGAGGATAATGATGTCACCAAAAATCCATACCTGAGGTATGTATTCAAATATTGGAGTCATAAATAGAAGAGCACAGCACATTATGATCCCCATCAAGATTCCAGATAAGCCAGTTTTCGCTCCACTTTCATGATTGACAGCTGACCTAGAAAAGGAGCCTACATAATGCATTCATAGTATTTCTTTAGAGGAAAGTAAAGTCATTTTACTGCAGAGGGGTTTTGATGCAAACTAAATTCATACAAAGAAACCTGTCTTTGTTCAAGCACAGGTTCAGAACATAGATTTGCTTTTATTGAGAACAAAAACTAACCTGTTGTAGGATATGCTGAAAACATTGAACCAAGAATATTTGCCACGCCAAGACCAAACAACTGGAGAATACAAATAGGAACTCTTTTAGTATTGATTTCTCACCTTTGAGATACTTGAAGAGAAATACACTAAAGAACTATACTATGCAACACAACACATTCAATTTCTAATCTATATGTTTAGAATTTAGCAAATCCGGTGTGTTACAAAATTATATGAAATCATCTATACAGAGATGGACTACAATGATAAGTTGCTACAATGTACCAAATTAGTCCAAATTCCAATGCTTCAGTAAACCACATATTTTATTTTGATGATTGTTAAAATATAAACAATTGCAAATAAGACAAATTGATATCAGCATGAATTTCATGATTAACATGCGCAAATTATATATACAAAACTTCTAATATAAGAGAGATATTTTCCAGAACCATCGTTCCATCTGTAGATGAAACAGATATAGAATTTATTACATGAATCACATTATCAGAACTTAGGACATGAGATGAGACAACCTGAAGCACATGCATCTCTCTCTAAACATGTGGAAGCTAAAACCATAGTGCAGGTAACCACAAAAAAGAAAATACAGTAAAACCTTGATAAACTAATGCTTTTTTCAGTACATTTTAATTTTCAATAAATTATCCGATCCTGACCCTGAGGTTATTAATTTATAGAGGTTGTACTGTTTAGTGTCCAACACAAGCTGTAATGAGAATATATGTATCACACCAAGTAACCATTTTAGATCCAGTAAAACATGTCTATGCTCAATGATATTCTTCTCATATGTTTCACAATTGTCTTTACAGCATATAACATGCTGAAAATCAAGCATTGGAACAACCTTTCAAATAAATTATATAGTTTGCTTGCTAAGCATACCTCTTGATTAGAATCCAATTCATAACCATTCTTTGCCGCTAGGGCTTTAGCAATTCCAACAGACTCCTGAAGTAAAATAAACAGTGGTAGAAATGATCATTATTACCCTAATCAAAAAACAGTTATAGCATCCCCTGAAAAATAATAAGCTCATTCTCTTACCAATATAGCCACCCCAGTAATGAGCATCGCAGTCGGAATTAGAGACGTGGCATGCCCAAGATCTTTAGGAATTGAAAATTTTGGGAGGCCCTGAGGTATATTTCCCACCTAAAACATATATATCCAATTTTTCCGTAAGATCTTTTA
This sequence comes from Oenanthe sinensis, assembly GCA_028671895.1. NCBI lineage: Eukaryota > Viridiplantae > Streptophyta > Magnoliopsida > Apiales > Apiaceae > Oenanthe > Oenanthe sinensis. The sequence goes on along the minus strand of CM053811.1, from coordinate 8,331,390 downwards.
TAAGTTTAATTCAGATTAATTCCATTAAATAAGTCTACTTATGCAATCACTTTTGTCCCGACATCACCTTTCATCATAACTCCCTAATCCATGAAATGGTATATGAGATTATTTAGGTCCCCCCATATTCAAGTAGTGACAACTCACTAGTTTTGATGTGAAACTTATGATATTGTACATCCTATAATAGGAAGACCTCTTGCAATGTATTCTCTAGAACTTACGGGAGTGTATAATTAGCACTAAATAGGTTATTAATATGAAGAATCATAAAGCATATAATATGAGGAATCGAACAAGAGTAATAGTTAGCACTATATGATTAATGTGTCATTGTGTCTTAATAAATACACACGTATTTCATAGTGGCATTTATGCATAAGTAGGTAGATTTCCGCAATAGCAAGTAACCAATGTTCTTGTTAGAAGCTCTTTACCGTATTAAATAAGTAGGTAACTTGTAGGTATTCTTAACTGAATTTCAGACACCTCACACATATTATAAGAGTAAAAAATAAGGTATGAGCTAAGTGACTTTAGATTCTTTGTGATGTAATCTTAGTAGACAAATAGAGGGGTGTTAGAATTAATATGGTGAACTGCACTAAACAGAGACTAAGACGGTCCTTTGCCCTAAAACTCAATTGATCAACCTTATCCTTTGCCTTACAAAAACAGAAACAATGTACAGCATGATAGAATTAGAAACCAACTGATAATAAATTCATAATTCATATGAAAGGAAATCTCTCACACTCAATTTCAACCCAAACTATTTACCAGTCATGCACTGCCCTGTATCACTTCCTATTCCACCTACATTTCTCCTGCCTGGCATTTAAATTTGGATCAGCAACAGCCTTTGTAGGGACATGCCCCTGGTATAATGGATCAATACGGACCCCTAAAACTTGTAGACTTTCCCACATTTATTTGTGTTTACTTTGTTCTGGTCCAAGAGCTAGAGACCACAACAAACTTAGCCATAAAATTATACTTCCACACGAAGGTGTATATGTGTGCTTTGCCATTTGAACTAGACTTAGCCATAAAATTATGCTACCACCTGAAGGTGGATAGTTACCCCTTTCAAAGTTTTTTACAAGTATGAGTAAACTTTACAGGCTAAATAATAGCAGGAATTCTTTTTAGATGAGCGAAACGAATCAGTAACCACATAGAAAGCTATGAATTGCAGATAGTGACATACTGGTCTCTATACAAAGAATCACTGAGATAAAAATCTCTAGGTAGCAAAAACATTTTATGAACATGCTTGAGAAGTGAGAACCCTCGTTTTCACTTTAAATACTATAAAGAACTATGCTACAGCATCCCAGCATTAGGGTGTTTGTTTGGTAGTATTAAAGGCAGAAATGCTGATTGGGATTGTATGTCCAGCTCCCAAGTCCCAAGTACTAAATAATGTAACATGAAGGCTGTTAGTCTGTCACAGCACACTGCACAGCAACCAACTTCCCAACCCTACTTAAACCACCATAATCATTAATTATGAACCACAAACAACTACTATTTAAAAAAGGGAGGAACTACTTTCAACATTTTAAAATAATATACATCATAAGTGGGATAGCTCTTGTCATTACATACAATTTAAAGCATTGAGTTACATATAGATATATTTGTTTTGTATGTCCAGTTCTAGCAGTGCAGTGCATCATAGATTAATCATCTTATTCTCACCAAAGAAATGGAAGATGGGTGAAATATTTTCGCAAAAGCTGTACCCACAACAACTGCCGTAAGAGGACCAGCAGCTCGCAAAAATCGCATGTTTTTTCTTGTTTTTCCCTGTTTTTCAACTTCTCAATGATTAATATGATTTGGAAACATACAAGCAATTTGTTCATTAAAAATGATAACATACCAGGTGCTTCATGATCAGCAGAATTGCAAGAATAAAGGATCCCATTACGAAAGGTTGCCATAAAAACTACAAAAGAAAATAAGAGCTAATGGTCAAACAAAAAAAGTGAAAAATGAAGTAACACGATTACTGTTACGAGTAACTAAGGCCTGTTAATATCAACAATAGAGAAAAAAGGCAATTAAAGAGATGCCAGATTTTAACTTCATCCTTGGGGATGTAGCTAATTAATTTGCATAAAAATGGGCAAAGTAGATGGCAAGGTCAAATTTTCGTATGCAGGAAAAAAGCATCAAAGAACAAAGTAGCATCATTTTAGAAACAAATGCAACTGTTGAAGTGCAATTGAATTTTGATCTAAAGATTAATAGCTTGAGAGAAAGGTAAATGTGGCATGGAGCTAACTATGGATGACTACAAGTCTACGCCCAAAACTCATATAAGTAACTAAAAAATAGTTTAAATATCAAAATTTATAATTTCCAATAAACTTACAATAATTGAGGGAAGTTCATAAACTTTATCCAAACGTATCTAAACATCATAAACCGTAAAAAATAACCTTAATGAAAGAGAGAATAGAGCCATTTCACTTAGAGTTAATGTTGGGATAGTAAATACTCTGACATGCTTATTATTAGTTTTAAGTAGCATTAACGGATATTTACAAAAATGAGGGCGCTGATTAGACTATGCTGCTGAAGAACATACTAGCCACCAGTGGTCGACAGATTAATGATCAGCTATGAACTATATAGTATGCATTAAATATATAATTATATTCATGATAATTTGTACCAAATATTCAAACTAAACAACTATACCAGATATAGTAAACAAGAGTACTAAAATGTAGACACGTGAGATACATGGACATGGGATTAAGTTACGCGCAATATCAGGCAAAGCCGCAAATGCATACCTTGTCCCTTCCATTAATTATACTAGTAACCACTGGAATAATTTTGCTACTTCCATCAACATCATATCCCAGGAAATATTTTGCTTGAGATAGAGCAATTACAATAGCTGAAGAAGTTGTAAAGCCAGAAATCACAGAGTGACTGATGAAGCGGATAAGCCATCCAAGCCTGAAGAAGGAATTTACAGGTTCAGATATAAGTACAGAACAAATAAAACCTGACTTGAATCATAATCTTGCTTGTTTCAGGATGCAAAACATTGGCTTGCATGGTCTACTGCAGACTGTTCAACAGCTATAAGAGATACAGAGATGGGCTATAAAGCAATTTAAATTTGCAACCAGAAAACACATGTGTATTACTCCTACATAATAGTATTAAGGTAAATAAGTAAACATCTAGCGTTTAAGGATCCAACAAAGAGACAAACTAGAAATTTACTGCTTGGAACTGTTTCATGACAATAGTGCAGCCAGTTGAAATGAAGTGCAAACAGACATGGAGCTATAATGTCGAGTATTATGAGATTACGCATGTTTCAGAATTTAGCCTATTTATATACAATATACCAGTAATAACAATGCTCACAAGAACCTTCATCTCTGTGGCTGATAGAGATTTTAAGTGCCCTTGAATTAAGTTTTATGCATACATACTCGTCAAAGAAGTAGAATGACTATAGGAATTGGATCACCGAAATCCAATTCAGGAGACAGAAGAGTTAAATCTGATAGCAGATAACACAACATAAATAAGTTCGAGTACCTCAACAGCCCCATTATGCACTCCATAACTCCCACCATGAGGGCCAATAATATAGCAAGTTCGGTGTATAAGTCATCCGAAGGATCAACTAAAGGTCCTAATACATTTGATACCAGCAGTGAAACCAATGCTACAGGACCAATTGCAAGCTGACGAGATGACCCAAATATGGCATACACAAATATAGGCACAAATCCAGAATCTGTAAGGTGGATTCAGATGCAAAAATAAGTCGCAATCACAAGAATATAGACAAGGTAAAACACTGGTAATTATAAGAATTAATTATTAATGACCACTGTTGTAGTGTAACTGCCAAGCCTGAAGCATCATAATACAAGAAAACTGACATTAGTATTTAATGACAATAAGAATGATTTCAATAACTAAAAACTATCTAGAAAAAGCACGAGGCGACAAAAGTTTCCTCCAAGTCACAGAATCTATAAGATAATCAACAATGACAGCACGAGATAGTGAAGAAAATTGCATACTGATCAGATAATTAACTTACAGAGTCCATAGATTGGTTGAAGCCCAGCTAGCTTTGCATAAGACATTGACTGGTCACACAACAAAACAGTAAAAAACACTGAGTACATAATAAAACCAATCTAATAATGTGATTTAAAATTAAAATATAAATCAGCACCTGACCTACATTATCATATCATCTTGACATGATCTACCAAAGTACCACAAAAGATATAAATACATATATATATATATATATATCTGCATACAAAATGTCATCTACAAAGAAGTTGTTTAATTTGATAAAACTTTTTACAATACAGGGGACGGAGGAGTGCATTTGAAATAGTGATAATGCACAATTACAGAACATTCTGTCTTTGTTTAATATATTTTAATTATCAAAACAAAGGTCACGGTAAAACCAATAACAAAAAGGATGTTATAAAAGGCAAGTCACATAGTAAATTTGTGTGATAAAGGAGCTACGAAAATTATCACTAAAGACAGAAACATCAAGCATATATAGGCTCCCCATCCAACTGAACATATAATATCACTCAACATACTTTATGCATCACTAATCATTCATTTCAGAAATAGCATTGCTCCCAAAATAAGTTAATGAAACAAAGTGTATAGTGGAAATCCACTAACCAAAAGTAGAATAAAATTAAAAAGCAAAAAAAAGTTGTAACAGAATTACTAACTAAACAATCAAACACTACTCATAAATAGAAAACAAAATCAAAAAACATTAATCACTGCAATTCAGCCTAACAGAATCACTCAACCTGAATCTACAAATTTCACAACAACAAGTAAAAAGTCGAGTAAACACATATATACACTCAGTACACAACACAAATGTGTGTACGTACACACATACATATACATGATCTATTAAATTATTCAAGCATAGAAATGAATAATTACAAAACAAAGTAAGAGCAAAATTATATGAATATTTATTATTGAATTGTCAACATACATACATATATCTCTACGCATCGACTTGTTTACATCTGAAGCGAATAGTCACTAGACGAGCTAGTGTTGCGAGAAATTAACATAACAAACAGCAGAAAGAATGAATAAAAACATAACAATCAATACACAACAAACATACATAATCTATGTACTTATTCAAGCGTAGAAATGTATTATTTCAAAACAAAGTAAGAGCTAGGCTTTCGTAGAATTCAAATAACAAACAGTAAAAACTCGAGTCAATACACATCATAAATCTGTGTACACAAACAGTAGAAAATCAAATCAATATAAAACACAAGTTTGTATACACAAACACATACATGATCATCGATCTATTTACATTTTCGAGACGAAAAAAGAGCTAGAGTTTCCGTAAATTAGAATAACAAGCAGTAAAATTCGAATCAATAGATACATGGATGAATTGAAAAAGTAAGTGAAGATAGACCTGAGGAACGAGCATGACACCGACAGTAACACCGGCCATAAGATCAGGCTGAAGATAATCACTCCACTTATAAATCCTTATCCACCTATAACACGGCACGAACATTTCAATCCACTCATCGCGCGTCTTCAGTTTCATCCTGGCCGTCCATTTCGACAACGCCGACGAGAATTGCGACTGCGACGGGGTGGAAGATGTGGAAGGATGTTCTAGAGGAATGATCTTGACGACGCGGTGAGGCATCGCGGCGGCGGCGACGGTTAGGTTAGGTAAGCTGGAGGAGGCGTAGGTTAGCTCCATGCGCATAACATGCGCATTGCAGAGGTGAGGAGGCGGTTTTCAACCAGGCAGGGAGAGATAGGGGTGAGCAACGGGTCCGATCCGACCCGAACCGAACCGGACCTGAAAGAATCGAGAACCGAATATGAGAATTTTTCAGAATCGAACCGGACCCGAAATTATGTTAGAACCAAACCGGACCCGAACCGTGAATTACGGTTCGGTTCGGTTCTAACCCGAAAGAATCGAAATGTATATTTTTTTTATTTTATTGACTGAGAAATTTACATTATATAATAAATCTTTCTATTTAATGAATGTAAATCAATCTACTTTCCATTTTATCATTTGACTGCATTCTTGACAACTAACAACCAAACATATAGACTTTGTCTATATGTTTGCGCATTGAAGATGTTCCATTGGATGAATCAGCTGAAAAAATTGATCCACAATGCTTGTATTTACTCTTCCATTCTTCTGTTATTTCATCTCGATATTTTACAAAATCTGACCAAATATCTGAACGAAGTGGAACAGGCTTCCTCTTTGTTCTTGGTTTAGTTTGAGATTGATTGGCAGACTTTCCTATCGCATCCGAGTTATTAGCTTCTGTATCCGTAGGATTCTGAGGAAAAATAACTAATCTCAAATGAATTACTGTGAATCAGAATTCAGAAGTAATTCACATAATAACATACAGACAAAAAGCTGCCCAGAGGCCAGAAGATTAATACGAAAGAAGTAAAGATAGAAAATCAGAAATCCACAAAAATCACATAAATCAGGCAGTCGGGCACAAAGATACAAAGATACATATAAAACCTTAAACTTAAAGATCCACTCAATAACTTACTGAATCTTTTGCTGAACCCGAATCCATCATAATTTAGTTGGGATTGAGAGCTTCAGCCTTCACAAATCACAATCATCAATCAATCGGCAAAAAGATATATGCAGAATTTTGAAGAAGAGCGGAAGGCCAGACAACTGATTGAGGAAGTATGTGATGAGCTTGTTAAGGAAATCGGGGAAGACAAGTTCAGACTATGAGAGATTGAGAGCAGAGAGCAGAGTCGATTTGGGAATTAAAACCTAAAAGACCCACTTAAAGTTTCATATAAACTATTTTTATTATTATTATATATATATATATTATTTAAATGTATTATATAATATCGGTTCGGTTCAGTTCTTTCGGGTTTTGGATGTCGAGAACCGAACTTTTCTAAATTTCAGGACCCGAACCGGACCCGATTTATGGAAGAACCAAACTAGACCCGAAATTTCGGTTCAGTTCGGTTCGGTTCCCGGTTCTAACCCGAAAAATGCTCACTCCTAGGGAGAGATGAGAATAATACAAATATACAATAACTATCAGGGGTGTTCACGGCACAGGTTCGCCGGGTTAGAGTCATTTTTCTACCCAATCCAATTAGTTTGGTTTGAAAATTTTCAACCCGTTATTTATATAACCCAATCCTACCCAATTTAAATCGATTTAGGTTGGGTTGGTTCGGTTTGATCGATTTATATCTAATATTAAAATTTTATATTTCCACATATCTGAACATAAATTGCGATAATAAAATTTATTATCTCAATATAAATAACAACAAAATTAAAATAACATTAACGAAATATGTTCATAAATAGAAAACTTATAGCTAATCTAATAAATATTTAAAATTTTAAATATATAATTATTATTATATTAATATCTAATATATAAATTATAATGAAAGTATAAGATATTGGATGTAATTATATATTATGTAGCATATAATATATACGTATCGGGTTGAGTTGGGTTGATTAAAATAATTTTTAACCCATACTCAACCTAATTAATTCAGGTTGAACACTTTTTAACCCAATTTAATATCGGATTTTTATTTTTGATTAAATCGGTCAAAAAAAGGATCGGTTTGCGTCGGTTTAATCGGGTCATGTAACCATGAACTCCTCTATACACTAGAATAGGTAGGGTGGTGATTCGGTGGGCCCCGCCTAGTTGAAGGGACTACTGCGCCAAGTTGAAGGGACTACTGCTATTGGTCACACGTACATTTCTCATTAATGCTTAAAATTCTTGTAATAATAATAAGTAATATTTTTTTGTTGAGAGATGAATAATTTTAATAAATAAATAAAAGATTTTGGTTACAAGAATACATATTTATCGAAATATAACTGTATAGTGTAGCACACATAATTAACTAAATAAGAAGTTAAAATTAATTTATGGCTAGTTTAAATTTATTAAAAAATAATTATTTTTTTAAATAAATAGGTTAATATTTTATTGAAAGCGAATCAATTCATTTATTATATATAAATTATCATCAATATCCAATTATATTGTTCGTGTTGTTGTTATTTTTGCTTCTTATTGACATTTATATTTCAAAACGTCATTTTTTTTAATAAAAGTGTCTCTAGAAGCAATTTTTTACTATATTCCCTCCATTTTTTATAAATTGATTTAACTTTTAATACACATTTTTAAGAGTTTTAAAAGTATAGTAAAAAATATTATTTTTAAAATTTCTTTTTCTTAAAATTAAAATATATAATCTATATTTTAATTCAAAAAAATAATTTTAACATACAATCAAAGCACATATAATAAAAATATGTGGAAGAATCAAACCCTTATAAAAGAAATGGAGGGATATTCAATACCCAATAAATGAACATAATGTGGAAGTAACTTTTCTTTTCTTTTATACAGATCTTTTTTAAAATAAAATTTATTCTTTAACATATGTGCATCTTTTTTTCTTAATATAAATTTAAATATAATTCATCAAAACTATTCTGTTATTTATTGCTTCAAAAATTTGGATATCTCGAAACTTAATTATATCCTTATTTTCTAATATAAAAATTAATAATACATATAAAAAACTTCTTTAATTAATTTTTTTAAATATTTATATTTTTATTAAAAAAATATGCAGACACTTCATAAGTACGTTTCTCGTTAAAAAGAAACTGACAGGACAGTAGTATATTTCAGCACGTTAAACATAGCTGGAATCAGGTGGATACTTAATACTCGCAACACGGAACTCATATTATACAACAAGAGAGTCCCTATGAATCTGGCCTTAATAGTGGTGCTTGTTCATTTGTTTTTGTATTCACCGTACTACACAAGTACTTGGTCCAAAAACAAAAGCAAATACAACAAAACAAAATGAGTACTGGTATAGGATGACCACATAATAGTATAATGTAAAATTATGCAGTAGATTTATAATCATCTCAAAAAAATACTATTAATTGAGATAGAGAATTAAGCACGTAATCCATTACTGATTCTTGTACGTCTCTATAATTAGATTAGTCAATTACTTTCTTAATATTGTATATGCAGATATCCACCGCCGTTAATCAAGTCTTCCAAAAAGATTAGTCAAGCTCTAATTATCATTTCCCTGCAAAACAACAAACATATTGGAATAGAACTTGTATTAACATGTCAGACTCCATTTCTTGCAGAAGCTCGTTATCGTTTCTTGGACGCGAAATTAGTACTTAATATTTATTATTTCTTGTCGAACATAAATTCGATATTTTCGACACGAAACAGGAAAGTACATTACACTGTACAATATTACAATCAGATCTAATCTAGTGAGCCGCAGACAGCCTTGTTTTTGTATAGAAAATGAAAATCTATGGGCTAGATTATACCAGGTATAAGCCATTTTTACAAAGTGAGCTCGTTTATATAGAGTCGGGTTAGACAATTCATATCTGGTCCCTATCCGATGGGATACTTTCTTGTGGTATCCATATTCTTTTAATTAAGGTTTTTGTTGGGAGGTCAGAAATCCAAACAATTGAGGGCCTAATGGCTAATAATATGTTTATTATTGAAAAATGTGCTTAGCTATGTAGAAAACACAACGAATGTCTACAGGCAAGAAAATTAAAGTTCTCATAGTTTAGGTAGAATGTCTAAAATGTTCCTCACATTTACAGCTAAAAATAAATCAGTTAGTACACATGTTGATCAAGCATTAAATTTATGATTAAAATGATTGGAAACCTGAAACTTTGTAGGCTTGATCAGTTGAAAAACCAAAGCATCGCCATCAACTAAATCATGATCAACAGCAAAGGCTTTCCATCCTCCACTAAGTCCGGTCTTTCTATCAAGGTACTTAGTTTGCCATTCATTGCCATCCTCATCAGCTAAAGTCATCATCTCATCGTTTCTGGGGAGGTGCCCCTTGCAGAAATTCTGAGGAAGACCCTGTTATATATGAAGTGATAAGGATCCTATATTAACAACTTTGAAAACCTCAGGACAAGCATTCATAAATGGGTAAAAACAGCTGGATAGAAGAACTAAATTAATGACAATAAGTATCATATTGTAGCAACCCTAAACTTTATAACCTCAAGATAAGCCTTCATAGAAGGATAAAGACGGATGAATAAAAGAACTAAAATAGAGCTCACCAGCCAAAAGCCACCAGTGACGTGACTTAAGCATTGGCTTAACAAAACTTGGGGTTTCTAGGGCTAGTCCTGATTGGACATTTATGGCTCTCTCTAATGCATACTGTCTATCTTTGTCAGAGGCATATATACGATTCAACAAACTCCTCTTACCACCAGAACTGAACATCAATCAATTTCAAAAAGCGTAAGCTAATATAGTAATTTAGATCAGTGTAGTATTGTTAAAGTAAAAACAAATTACAGAAAAATATTAACCTCCTAGGCCTCCCCAATGGTTCAATTGGAACCTGCCCAGCAAACCAAAAGTCTTTAGTTAGTGTTCCATCCCTGACAATAGCTAAAACTATGCTTAAAGCTTGACATTAAAGAAAAAAACTAGCATTAATACAATGTTGATTCCAAGTTCAAATTACTAACAACAACATGCAGCAGTCTCCATTACAGGTGCAAGTAAATCATGATGGATTAAGTTAAACTATCAACTCTCCCAAAACATTAAGATATTTCATATTAGTATGATGGTTTAATTCGATAACACAGATTTTACACTATTCTTACTCTAAAACTTTTTTCCATGGTGATTCGAGTGTGGATCCTTGGGAGCCCAACCATCAATATTCAACCTCAGTCTCCAAATTAAAATTTTGAGAATATCGGGGGTCCTAGCCTCCTACGTTAGAAATCAACATTTGCACCAAGAAGCAAGCAACAAACAAAAGTGTACACAATTCGAGGATAATGGGGGTAGGATGCTTTGAACTCAAAACATCTCCTAAACCTAAACTTTGATACCGTGTTAACTCTCCCAGAACTTTAAGAAATTAGTAGAGGAACTCAATGTTATTAAACACGCGATGCGCACCGAGGCGCTAAGGTCCCGTGGAGCCTAGGCGATGAGGCGCGAAGCGAGGCGCGCGCCTCATCGAAGTGAAGTGAATTTATTTTAAAAAATTAATTATATATCATAGAAATATGGAATAATGCACAAAAAAGCATAAACAACTATATAAAACTTTAAAAAAGCATTATTTTAACTTTAAATTATATATCATTTATTTTCTGCTGCCCTTTACCCTTCCTCTTCATCACTGCTGTTTCTGGATCAGGAATCATGTATAAATCAAATGGACCCTTTGGCCTTGATGTTGAAACCTTAGTCTTCAGAGAAGCTCTTATAAACAAATCAGTATGTATATGATATATACATACACGGTTGTATGTATATACTCATGATATATATTTGTATGTACAGTTGTGTACACACAAATACTCGTAGAGAATCAGAAAAGAAGAGAAGAAGTAGAGAGTATACCTCAAACTCGGTGGGAAATCTATCAAACTCGGCTTGAAACCCGTCAAACCCGGTCAACTCGGTGGGAGACTCACTCAAAATTAATCTCAGCTGCTTTACGTGGAAGTTTTGTTATGATATTAGGTTTTCTGTAAGGTGGGTTTATATTTATAAAACTGGGCTTAAGTATATGGGCTTTATTTGGGCTATTTAGAATATTTTTAGACCAATTTGAGCCTCGTTGCGCCTCACTGCCTTGGAGCCTCGCGCCTCACAGACCTAGGCGCGCGTATCATTGAACTCGATGCGCCTCGGACATAACTATACGCTATGGCCGCGCCTCGCCGCGCCTCGCCGCGCCTCGTGCGCCTCGGCGCGCCTTTAACAACATTGGAGGAACTTAATTTAATCATAAATCGCCAACACTCCCCCAACTTGAAAACCCAATACCAGGGATTATAGTGTATCACTAAGAGCCCATGATCCCATATTCCCATCTTTTGTTGCAATATCAGCATTACTATCCCAATTATAATTGTGAGAATATTGGAGCATTGCACTTTAACCTCGAGGTCTGGGTAAACACATGACCTTTGACAATACCCTCCCAACACATTATACAAGCATATTAAGGTTTTAACAGAGTCGGCAACCTACCTACTTATAAACTTCGATTTATTTCTCCACTACCCATTGTCTTCTAACAGAATTAGCATAAATACAAACAATTAACTAAAAAAAAGCTAAACAAAATGAAGAACAAGGAAAAAAAATATAACTAAAACTACTGCCAAATCAAATTTATTTTCCAAAATGTTCACAGAAACCGTCTCTCTACTTGTTCGAGGTAAAGTCCCAGACCAGGGTCTACATTACTACATACCCTCAAATCTAATCTACTTTGGAGCGCGATATAAAGGATATGTGCTACTAAACATAAAACCTCTCAAAATAACACACGTCTGAAAAATTCAAAAACACGAAAATAAAATAAAAGGGAATAGCATAACAAGAGCAAGAGACTTCTCTATAAGTAGGAGGGGGCAAGTCAGCAACACGACTAGACCTCCGGACAGGTAACACATCAACTGGCTTACGTGGAGTCCGAGGCTTCCTGTTCACCTGTAACATCAACAACAAATAGAAACATGAAAAATTATCAACACCCTTTATTTAAAGAAATAAAAACATGAAAAATAAAGAAATAAAATGTGAACGTGAACGTGGGTGAGTGACCGAAGAAGCAGAGATGGGTTGGAGAGATTGAGCGAGTTTGTTGAGATTAAGCTCTTCAATTTTTTTCTTGTTTTCTTCGACTCTTTTTCTCCGCAGCTCCTCGTAGCTTGATTGTTTTTCATTTGTCGCCATTTTTGTGTTTTGGAGAGATTTGAGAGAGAGATGTGAAGTGAAGTGAAGGGAGATGAAGAGTACAGTACCTTAAAAAGATTGAGCGCCATTTTTTTTATTTTTGTTTAGCGCGGTTTAAGTTTTGGGAACTTTTGAAATTTCAAATGGGTTTTTAATTCTTATGTTGAGGGAATTGCAAACGAACCCAACTCTTTACAAATAAACTCAAAATCGATCTGATTCCGATTTGACTCGTATTTTCGATTCCGATTTGATTCGTATTTTCAAGTTGGATATAATTTTTATTTTGAATTGAAATTCGTCATCTCAACTCACGTAGTTCGAATAAAATATTGTAATTCTAAATATTTTAAATAAATTTTGTGAATACTTATTTTGGAGATTCTTCTTGGCTCTTTACGTCTATTGTTGCTAAAAAAATCATTGTAATCGTGAATTCACTACGTATTAAGAACACCATGTGGAATGAGTACATTACATTAAATAGTAGGAATCAAGATGTGGAAACTAACTTACTGTCAGTACTAGGAATAATTTTTCCCTTCTTAAATATAAAAGGAAAAAACAACAATTCTCATTTTGAACCCCATACCTTGGTGAAAACAATCATTTTTGATTGGTTTCAGCGGTTGAAATGAAGATTTAAATGGTGGAACAAAATATACAAGAGTCCTATGTTAGCTGCAGTTGAAGGCATGCTCAGGTTTGTGACTGTACTCGTAATCCAGATGAACAAATGCTCGCTCTATCTCTGGCAACTGCTCAAGTTTCTCCTGCAAGGCTTCGCCAATATCATGTGCTTCCTGCAGAGGCATGTCAGAAGGCAGAACGATGTCCACCTCCACAAAGTAATGAGATCCAAATGTGTATGCCCGAACTGTATCAATATGCTTTATGGCTTTGTGGTGGTTCCAACAGAGGTATGTAAGTTTCTGCAAGTATTCTGGTGATGCTGATCTTCCAACTAGAGAGTTCACATTCTCCAGGACAGTTAGTGACCATGTGCGAATGGTATATAAAGCCAACTGCAGGACAACACAACACCATGTCCATGATGAAAAAATAAAGTGATTACAATAAAAACTTATTTCTAACTTCCAATGCCAAGCATGCCTTCTGCAATAAATTTCCCACTCTAAATCAAAATTCACTCAATATATTACAACAAAATTTACTCAATATATTACAAAATGATCAAATTTTTTACAGGCATAGTTGTTCTATGTTCTAGTTTTAGCATCAAAACTAGAATGACAAATGAATCATAGGTATTAAGTTTAATGAAGAGAAATTATGTAAATCATACTATGACCAAGTGCAAGGCTTTGTATGCTGAAATAATACTTTTTCATAAATTTGCGAAAATGACTAGATGTAAAACTCGTGGTCAAAATAATCCGTTGATCTTGATACTAATATCACTTATGTATTCAATAAAAGTAAACATCGCCTAGCAATTCCACTCAATATAGATGGATTTATTTAGGGAGCTGACGTGTGCACACCCTTTAATGATTTTGAGACTTAATTATCCTTACCTATCAAATGCTATTAACTTTATTTAATTTATGTGAAAGGAAAATTTTGTCTCAATGTCAACCCTATAAATATAAGGTATGCACATATCGGCTCCCATTTATTTTTGTCAGACCATGCTGGTTTGATTGTACTAGTTTCGACCACATAGTATTGTAATTATCATCATCTGATCCAAACTTAAGAGAATCTTTTATAAAAAGTAGTATATACCATTAAATACCAAATCTAATTCAAATTGCATAGTGCCTACTGCCACGCCTAAACAGATGGGTATGTGGAGTTTATGCGTCTACAAAAGACATGGTCGTGCACCTAAATCTACGTCATAACTGGTCGCTTTAGAGTTTTTTGACAGACACAAGACAGGTTTTTTTAATTTTTATGTTAATATAAAACTACCAATCTATTTGATGCTGCATCTCACAAGTATACGCTAAAAGAAGAAAAGTTTAGCCAAACTATTCTCAAGTACATATATAGATAGACCTTCACCTACTAACTATTATGCTACTCCTAGCATAAGATTCTGCCGATTCTTTATTTTTTACATCTATTTCCTTTATCAGGGAATAAGACAATGTTAAATGCTTTGGCATAGATAGTTTAGGGACTAGCTGGCACTCGTAAAATAGCCTTTAGGATTTAACCCTTGATTTCACACAGAATCACCAAGGTCACGTGTACATATTTCACATGTAAAGTAAAAGCAGAACCAGGTGTTTATCATCCCTAAACAGTTGACAAATTTAGTGGTGACCGTAGTTAAAGTATGCATGTTCATTGTCAGACAAGTTCATTACAATTACACACACACAGAGAGCTGAGAAACAAGGTGACTTACAATAATAGCGCCTACAGGATCCATCCATTGACTAATGTAATTGGCAAGTAGTACAGCCACTAGGCCAATCATGTTGGTGATAACATCAAAAAAGTGATCTTGTGCATAAGCTTTGACGATCTCATTGGTAAATGTGCGGCAATATAAACATAGCACAAGTTTTACTATTGTCACAGAGAGCATGATGCCAACAACCCATCGCTCTTGATCATTAGTCAAATTGAAGTCAGAATCCTGAAATATATACAGGTGGCAATTCTAATATAATGAACATGTAATATTGATTTAGATAAAGATAAGAAGATACTACTTTGTTCTTTTTGTTCACAGTGAAAATTTGATAAGAGTAGAACCCAAAAAGGGAAGATAATAAGATGAGATAAACTGCTGACAATTTTTCATGAAAATAAATTATAATCCAAGATATGAAAGGTATATCAACTTACATTATTCATTAATGTACGCACCGACTCCAATATTATCTGCAGCCCAAGGGTTGCCATGACAGAGGCAAAAACAAGGATTCCCTGCATGTCATATAGAAGTTTTATATCCCCCATGCACTTGTTCACTGGTGTTTCACCTTATAAACTTCTAAATACAATAAAAGCTATAATATACTCTTTTACAGACTTAACATTCCTGATTATGGAAGGAGCATCAAACAAATAACGAAGAATTTAACATAAGTGCTCTAGAATCGTTTATTCTATTAAAATAACCTTCATAAAAGGTCTGCACATGCCCCAACCCATAATGTTGAAAAAAATGTTAAACATTTGCCTGTATAGTAAGAATGAAACCACTTACTTCCTCTGCAGTGTTTTATATGTTTAACCTCCAAATTTTAATAAATAATAAGTGAAATTTATATAAACGACTCCTAAAGACTAAAGTTGGCCATCCATTACTAAACGAGCATATTCTATGACAGTAATAATTAATTCTTTTAAAATGAGAAGTAATGTTCATTAAAATCTCTTAATAGTTCTAAGAGAACAAATTAAACCGAAAATTTTGAAACATCGTCTTATCTGAAACTTAGCACTATAATAAACTCTTAAACGGATTTCTATAAAGAAATGCCCCAAAATCAGTTTCTAGGTTTTAAATTCATCAACAAAGGGACAAATAAACATGAAAACTGGAATAGAGGTCCTGAAATAGAATTATATACAAGAAAGCTAGGAAAATCACAATGAAAAATCATGAGCAAGGAAATCTAAGCTGCTACTTTCTATACTTGCATCTTTGTTGGTGAACACTAAATAATTTTATAGAGCCAGCCTGATTATTCAAGCCTACTTGGGTGTTACCATCACAACCGCTACCTGTTGTTCATTTCAACGCCTAAGCTAAGCAACTGACAGCTGATCACAGGTGTTTGCAGTTGAAAGTAATCTATTTCGAGAAAACCATTTTCTACTGCTTGATTTGTTACTTACAAGCCAGCCAAGTTGCAAAAACGTGCTAAATGCTAGGGATCAAGAAAATGCACAGTCAACATAAAATAGCATCCTTCACTTTATAAGTAAAATAAAGCGTCTGACTACATTTACAGGGAGATATTCCACAAACAAGAACAACGATCACTAAAGCCATCTTTCCTTTTATCAATATATTTACCTAACAAATATAAAATACAACAGCTTTTGTCCAAGACAATGGCCTCAAGATTTGATCTACTTCAGAGATTCGTTTAAAATTTTCCCATAATGGGTATCACTTTAGTTAATACATATTGTAGATGATTCCTTACAATTGCATAACTTACTAAACACAATAAAAATCAAAGACTTAAAAAGTATACATACCAGTAAAGACTCATCCAAGGAAGGTATATTAATTAGGTTGATGGATAAATGAATTACAAGGTGATCACACAGGACACAACTAAAAACTCACCTGATGACAGTAAAGAAAAAGAGACCCGGACAGAAACAATTTGGCTGATCCACCACCACCACGGATAGTGTCTCAAGACCCGCAAAATAGTTATTTCATTTTTTCATATTTAAAATACTACCTTAGGTTGATAGATAGATGAATTACAAGGTGATCACATGGGACACGTTTAAAAACACTCACCTAACGATAGTAAAGAAATAGAGAAACAGAACGAAACAATTTGGCTGATCCACCGCCACCCGGGATAGTGTCTCCGGACCAGCAAAATAGTTATTTCATTATTTCTTGTTTAAAATACTCGCCCCCGTCCCCCCTAAAAAAATAAAAAAAACATGGAAAATCACTAGCAACTTATAAGTTAAATGACTGCAAACTACTAACCAATGGCTGCATTCGATTCTTTCCAATAGGATATTGATAAGGGTTTCGTTTCTGCATGGAGAATGCTGTGAACCAGAGGATAAACCCTGACAGAAGATCAAGAAGCGAGTCCAGTGTTGAAGCAATAATGGCCAATGAACCACTTCTAACGGATGCATAAACCTTAGCTGCAAAAAGAATCATATTTGCAAAATTCGATATTCTAATGGCCATTGTTTCACTTTTAGCCAACCTGTCACTTTCTTCCTGCACCCAAAAAATTAAACATCTATGATGAGTGTTTTTCTCACTTACGATTCTTTACATCTCAAAGACAGACTAGCATGTTGCAATATAGAACACAATGTATAACAAACCTGTGACAGTCTTGGTAAAAAACCACGATCTGCCAAGGCATCCATTTCATTGAATCCCTCCAACATTTCTACTTGTTGTTGATAATACTCAGCAATAATATCTTCTGGACCTGGAAGCAGCAAAGTAAGCAAGTGAGATGCGACTGATGCAATAACTGAGTAACGGAACAGTATTTTAAATCCTGAAAGGATGCATCTCGCCTGCCAAAAGTAAGGAACTTAATAAAGCTACTAAGGAACAGTTGAAATTATAACAGCCAATATGTTCCTAGTCTTTGCATTCTGAGTACCATGTCCCTTCTTATACAGTTTCTTGGGTGTAAAGTGTAAACCTCGACTCAATATATACTCTAACTCTTGAATTAACCAGAAAATAATGGAGCCTGTAATATGTTGTTGATACCATGTAGAATCTCTAGAATGAAATATGAACTACTGTAATCAAATGGACGCAAATCAACTCTAATAATATTAATTTGTCCAAATTAGTTATAACTAGTGTTAAAGTGGAACACCTGTCATCCATCTAGATGTACTTTATACAAGTGCAGGCAAAAAAGAAAGGGAGTTCTAAGTGACAAATAAAACTGTTGGTAGCCTAATAACCATAAATTATTTGTTCAGTCCCAATATCATAGCCACAGTAGTTCTACCACACTTATTGGTTTATGGTGAAAGGAAAAAAGGGTACTTCAATATGAACCTTAATGTTGATTGCTTCCATTAAAAACATGATTAAATTGCATTGAGTTGCTTCGAAAAGTGGCCAGGAATTTACTATAAGCAAGTACATAGAATGCACATGTTCTTGCAAGACAAGAATGTGCAAGCTTTTATATACTGGATACTATCATGTAATATCTTGTGGAGTTACAGGACCCTGAATTACATTAATCTATTGATGCTGCTATGATCCCTCAATTTAAGAACTGAAACTTTGATACGAAGGATTATTACCAAGACTGGTCTTTAAAAATTTTAAAGACCCAAAGTACACTAAAGTTCTATAACTTGGGCCTTCATTGTGTATAGAACTGAAGCACCTTTGTGTAGTTCCTACTTGCCTCAACAAGCATATTGTTACCTTGCTAGCTTTTTCACTAATTCCAACAAATATCCCTCTTCTGTGTTAAGCTTTAAAATCCAATAATTAAACTGCAACTTCCCTACCGAAACTCTTTCTCTATACTACAATAAGACTAACACAATAAACCTACATATAACACTATACAAAGAATTTCAGCTTTTACGGAGTTACTTCATATCAACAGGCTTAAAATGGCAGAGCCAAAAGTATACACAAAAGACAAAAAACCCTTAGCTATCACTAATTTAAACAAACAAATATTTCTTTCAATTTTATTGGAAATTGAGTACATCTAGATTCTAGCATAATACAGACAATATTTACACGAAAAAACAAATCGCAAACAAATTCAGCTACATACTCACATAAACAAACAAAAACAAACTTAATAAACAAATTAAATTATTCTAACATGTATTATACTTTCTAATTCAGGCAAACAGGTAATCGAATTAAAGAATCAAATAAGTAAAGCTAAATATAGAATATACACAACACATATACACACATAAACTAATCGAAAACACAAAAAATGACCTAATTAGCTAATAATATCATACACACAATACACATGTGTCTATATATATATTGAGACCGGAAAAATATATTCATTTATTGAAATTATTAATTTATCGAGATTGCGAAAATACCTAAAACGCCTAAACAATCCTGAAGGCCACGAGGAGGCTTCTCTTTATGTGGAGAAGAGACATGAAATCCATCGAAGTTTAATCGCCACGAGTGTTCGCCATTGCTAATCTCTCGTAACAGAAACTCCTCCTCGGAGCCGCCGTGATCGCCGCCGGTGATTTCCGGGTCCACCATGGCACGAAAATCGAGGTATAAAAACACTGCTTCTGATATGGGTACACACTAGTATTAGTAGAAAGTGGGAAAAATGTGCACTCTGTGTATGATGTGCTAGTATGTTATTTTGTGTGTGTATTAGTGTGTGTATATAGGAGAGAGGTTGAGAGTGTAAAATGTGTGGGATATGAAGGGTATTTTAGGGTATGTGAGTATTGGATATGGGTTAAATATCAATGAGGTGACTGATTGCGTTCAGATGTATCAAGTAGGTGGCTGATTGCAAATTTGACTCATGTTAGTGACTGATTGCACAATTTGACTCATTTCAGTTGTAAGGTCACTTGAAAATTTTCCGACGAAAAAAAATGTGCACAAAAAAATCCGAAAAAAAATTATATGTAGTAAAACACCCCGACTTTGAATCTCCTAACTCAGAATTATCGAAAGGAAATTCAAAACTTGAAATCAAAATTAAATAAATCTTGACCCAAATTTATTTAATTTTGATTTTGAGTTTTGAATTTTATTTCGATAATTCTGAGTTTAGGAGATTCAAAATGGGGTGTTTTACTACATATAATTTTTTTTCAGATTTTTTTGTTCATATTTTTTTTCGCCGGAAAATGAGTTTGATAAAAAAATCGAAATCAGTGACTAAAATGAGTCAAATTTACAATCAGTCACCTACTTGATATATTTGAACGCAAACGGTCACCTCATTGATTTTTAACACTGTTGGATATTATACATACACGAGTGTGGTAGAAATTAGAAATTGGTATGTTTATGGTCCCAGGGCCCATGCGATAATCGCAATTCGCAAACGCGGAAGGGCTCGACATTAGTTTGAAAATCGAGTTCGATTTTAGTAAATTATTTAAATTTATTGTTTTTAAGATGATTTTATATTTAAAAATATTGATACGCGTTTTATACTTAAGTAACCTATGTAGTCTTAACATGGATATTTAAATACTGACATTTACTCCCTCCCTCTCATAATATATATTTTATTTAAGAAAAAAAAAACTTATTTTATGTGTCTTTTTCTTTATCAAATACAAGTATGTGGAGTATTTTCCTAAAATACTTTTATTTTTATATTTTCATGTTCATTAACTAAATGTACATAATGATGAATTTGGAAATAAAATAACATATTAAATACTTTTTAATATATAAGATATTTTATTTGGTTTTAATTTATTTATATATATTAGTTGTCATGTAAATAGGAAGTTTTTTTCAAAATAAAAATATATGCGTATATCTTATTCTCTTGAGAACCTAACATAATCAAAATATATCGGGTATATTTGATTTATTATATTTTAAAAATATTAAATAAAATAAATAATTTGATTGAAATATGTTTTCGTTTAATTTTTTGAGATGTAAGTATATTGTTCACAATTAATTTTGACTTGCATAATAATTTATCTTTAACTTGTTTTTTCTACACAAATATATATATAAGAAAAATAATAATATTCTTCTTACATGTCTCGTTATTTTTAAAATTTATAAATATAATTTTTTCCGTCTAGAATCATTAATTAGAAAAGATTTATTTACTTTCTAAATTATTATTTTATTGATGTTCAAATATTAACAATTAATAAAGGTGAAATTGAGAAAAAAAATCATAGAGGATAAAAGTGAGGTATTGTGTATGGCAGGAAGTAAAAAACTAATGAAAAAGAGAGGGTATTTTGGGGAATGTAGTAGTGGATATACATTGTACATATTGTGGCTGTTATACGAGGAATTTTGGGAACCCACCTTCAAAGTGTTTTGTAATTTATTGTCTTATGATTGCGCATGTTAACACGTAATACAAAAACGGGACCGTTTCAGTGGGTGAGTATCCTGTGACAGTGATGGTTGCGTGAGCCATGTTGACATTTACAATAATTGTGGCGGGGAAATGTAGGTTAATACGTGGTGTCATGTGTGCCGTTCATGTTGTGAGAATCTTGAGCGAAAATCAATTTGAACTTCTTTTGTGACCGGGAGAAATGACATGTACCCAAAAATTATATGCGAAATGTTAAGTTGTTAGGTATATAAATAATAATTTTGTAATAATAATATGAGATCATGCGTGATATGTTTTTTTAATTTTTAAACGTGTTATAAAATATAAAAAAAAAATATGATCATTTTTATTTTTTCAATAAATATTCCAATATTAAATTTGTATTTAATACAAATATATTTTTAATAAATTATAGAATTATATTTTTTATGCACCTAAGGAAAAATATTAAGTATTAATATTCATGAATAGAATATTGATTTATATTATAAATAATTTATATATTTTTTAATTTATAAAAAAATTCAAACAAGTACTTATTATTTATAAATAATAATTTTAATTTCTTTTACAAAAGTTAACTGTTTTGTTTTTTTAATAAGTCTTGTCAAATGGGCACTTATATATAAAACTAGGCTATATTTGTATTATTAATCAAGTTAAATTAATGTTTTTATCTTATAATATTCTGATGTTTAAATTAGCATTACGAATTAATTTTGGTTGGTGAGATTACTGGTCCTTAAGTTTCATTTTTTTACAAAAGTCACAGAAATTAATCGATAACAAATACTATAATTATATCCTAATAAACGTAATATGAATCTTATTCAAATAAAATATTAAAATAATATAGATATCGAAAAAAAATTGTCAGCAATATCTAAAAAATATTAAACATATAAAGGCCCCGTTTTTTAACTTATACGTAAGTTATAAATAAATAATCCCAAACCGGATAAAAATAAACTTATCCAAAAAATATTGTTTGACCTCCTCCTGAATGTCCGTGGTACTATAGATGAAATGTGTTCCAAAATGCCAAAATATATAGGGTTAAATATCAAACTGGTCACTGAAGTGGAGGTCTAATACCACTTTCATCATTGATCTCAACGGTATATCATTTGAGTCATTTAAATTTTCATAAATATTATATTGATAACTATAACTATGTATTCGAGAATTGATAATATCATTTTTTTTCGAGTTCTACATATTTGTTTTACATGCTGTGATGAACAAACGAAAACTTATAAGTTCTAGTATTTTTTGTAATATTTTCAAAATTTATGAAATTATTTTACTATTATTTATTAATTTTATAATTTTTTTCTTTTGATTTATTATTTTAAAAATAACTAAACATAGTAAAACTCATTTTCTTTATAAAATATAATTCACGAATTTAAATGTATGCATGGTATGATTTTTAATGATTTATTCAAATTTTAATAATTTTGAAAAATATTTATACCCATTTTTTTAATGTAAAGTTTACTAATATGATATTTATACCAACTTAAATGATGAAAATGATACTCCATTGAGATTGATGACAAAAATGATATTATGCTTCCACTTCAGTGATCACTTTGATATTTAATCCAAAATATATATATGGACGGACGTGTTCAAAACCCATCAGGTCATATCAAGGCCCACGTACTCTATACTCGAGTAGGGCTGACCAAAAAATCTAAATAAATCTGAAATCGAATCAAAACGGGTAGAAAACTCATAAAAATTGATCCGTATAAAATCAAAATTGAAATCAAACCGAAAAATTAAAAACTGAACCGTTTGATCGGTTCCGGTTCCGGTTATAAGTTCAAAGCGAATCGAGAAAAACCGAACCAAACCGATTGTTAAAATAAATAAATTTATTATATACTCCCTCCGTCCCAACCAATTCTTTACACTTTCCTTTTTGGGACGTCCCACCCAATTCTTTACATTACTAAAAATAGTAACTTTTAACAATAATTTATATAAATTTTATATATTAATATATATATATATATAATTATATATATATAAGTTTAAATTATGGGGTCAGTGATAGACCGAAACTCGTTCAAATTTATTTTACTAGACTGGTCCACTATCTTTCTGTTATTTTCAGTTCGGTGTCCCCTGTGTAGTTGGTGTGTTTGTGTATGATGTCAATATCATTTTCTGCTGATAATTATTTTTGGCTAGTTTGTAATATAATTTTAGTTTTCAATTTCAAATTTTAGTTTCCAGTTTTTATTTCTTGTTTTAGTATTTAATTAGTTATATTTGAATAACATATATTTTAAATTTTATAATATTACTATATGTTAGAAACTGTGATTTGTGTAAATTTTGAATGCGAAAATAAAATTTAAATTAATTTCATTTTATTTATTTAAATTATAATTTTTTTCATTTTTATTTCATTCGGTTTTTAACCGAACTAAATCGATAAAAACCGAACCGATCTTTTTAAAACCAAAATCAACGGTTTTGTTGCGGTTGCAGTTTTTAATTTTTAAAACCGAAGTTACATGGTTCCGGTTCCGGTTTTATCCAAAAACCGGACCGAACCGAACCATGCTCTCTCATGTACTCGAGAGTCGAGAACGGAAATCCTGCAAGAAAAATAAAATGAACCTATCAAAGTATATCTTCATATAATCTATCCACTATGTTTCTAATAAAAATATTAAAAAATTTAGTTGGATGATAAATAGGGTTAAAGTTCAAATAGTAACTCATTATTAGCTGAGGAATTCTGGGAATCACTAATAGAAAAACCTAATTTTGACAAATTGACGCGACCCAATTAATTATTAAGGTTGAATTATTTATATTAAATGTTAATTGTTAGATATGAGTTCTATGAAACTTATATAGAGGGGGTCAATATATATGTTGAATTCTTTTCGTTTTCAACTAAGTGATTGAGAATGTTCTTGGTGACTTTGTAGCTTTAATTTGCAGGTGTGTAATATTTAAGTAGATTTGCGGAAATGAAAAATTGCAGAACACACGCAAATTAACTTTCAATCTAATTTGTTATTAAAGATATTGCTACAATTTGAAAATTCAAACTTGAATCTTCAACTTCTCTTGTTCTTGTAGAGAAAACAAGATTTTAAAACTATTCTGCAGTGACTAAATAGACAACATGTCTTGTTTACACATGCTTTCACAGACTAGTTATTATAAGTCTATAACTAGAAATAGACAAAACTTCTTTACATTGTACATAATCTATTTCTAGGTAAGTCCTTCGATTTGACAGTCTGCTGTATTCTGTTTTCTTCCTTCTGTTTTCGTCTTGTTCTCTCTTTAAACTTCATTGTAGACTTGTCATTATCAATCTTAGGTTTGACTAACCTTGATCACGACAATGTTTGGATTACTTGTCTGTAGCTTCTGCACAATTCCTTGAAATTAGCTTCGTCGAAGCAGTCGAATACTCAAGTGTTGTCCATTCGATAAGTCATGATGCTTTACTTTTTGATCGAGTACTTCTGAGACTTCTCAATCAGTTTCTTTTAACACTTCTCGATTAGACTCTTGTCTGAGACTTCTAAATTAGTTTACTTTTACTCACTTCTCGATTAGACTCATTTCTTGACTTCTCGATCAGTCACTTATCTTGACTTCCTTCTTTATTACTCCATTTGCAGTTACTTTGACAAGATGCCTTCTTGGAGATTTGGTTTTGTTTGCTTGATTTAAATGTTGAGGAATCCTGAAGTGATTTAAATTTAATATTAAATTTAAATTAAATAATAAAATTTATAAAATAGTAATTATTTAAATTTTACAGAATTAGTATGATGACACTTGCTATAATGATTGGCTATATTTTAAAATTAATATGTTATTATTATTTCAAGTTATTATAAATAAAATATACTATTTTAATATGGTAATAGATGATGTGAAATTTAAGGATGACCATCGGGCCGGTTCAGGGGTCAGCGAGTGCTATCCCCGCCCCCGATCCCCGAACCCGTCCCGATCCCTGAATGGAGATTAATTTGTTACCCGATCTTCGTCCCGAACGGGAATCCCCGCGGAGAATTGAGGAATTCTTTAGTTTAAAATATAGGTCATGATCCTCATTCCCGCGGATTGCGCCGGGGAGACACTAATACCCATCCACATCCCGATCCCTGAATTTTTTAGGATATCTCTCTCATTCAATGCGAGGAACGGATCGAGACCGGGCGGTGCGGGGAGAATGTTCATCCCTAGTGAAATCTTGCTACATTAAAAAAATTAATTTAAAGTGAAATAAGTATTTATTAAAATCTAATTATAAAAAGTGGAAGCTTATTTTTATAAATTTACTAACATTAAAAAAATATATCAAAGAAATGTTAAGGTGACAATTAGTAGTTTAACACTGACTATAGTAAGAATATGTCGAACGATAAAAGTCTACTAGCTAAATTATATGCGTGATATATGGATGTCATTTAGAGCATCTCCAACGCTAAGTACCTGTTAACAATAAAGTCTACGTATCAGTACATTATACTTAATATGTGAAATATAGGTCACTCCAAGGGCTAGCTCTTTTTAGATATAATTTTAGATTTCATGATTTCATCTTTTATATCTGTTTGAGTCTATACCTGTTATATAAAAATATTCATGTCAGCTTTTATACCTAATTCAACATTATTTAGACCTAGCCCTACACGTACACATGTATATTATATTTAATATATATGTTTATAATATTTATTTATATTTAATATTTTTCATTTTATATAATATTAAATGTAAAAATATTTTTTTATTATTAACCAAATATATTAATTACTTATATAATTATTTAAAATATATATGGCACTTTTTAAATATTTAATATATATATATATCAATTTATTTTATGTATTATAAATTTTATTTATTTTTATATTTTTTATTTTATATAATATTAAATATAAAAATAGTGTTTTATTGTTAAACAAATTTATTAACTATTAATATCATTATTTTAATAGATATAAAATATTTATAAAAAATGATATACTAATATAATAAAATATAATTTTAGTATGTATTCTATAATGCATAAAAGTATTTTTTGTTAATTGTTTTTCTCATGTTTAAATATTTTATTTTCAATTGTGCTAATTATTTATTTTTATTTTAAAAACCATAAATATCTATAAAAATGTTATAGTATTATTAATAAATATTTTTGCATTAATTATACTTTATATTTCACCTTGTATTGAATAAAAAAATTAATTAACTTTAATTTAATTTATAATATTTTCTTTCATGTATATATATAATTAATTATTATTTATTATATAACTGATAAAACTTAATTGTTGTAATATAATTATTGAAATTTAAAATAATAATAATAAACTATTTTTTGAATATAACTATTCATTATAGCTAATGTCAGTGAAATACAATTCTGTTATGAATCTACATGTAATTTGATGAAAACTTTAATCCTAGAATCATAGAAATTTTAATTGATGTAACTGATCAATTGATATGAAAATTATAAATATCAATTGATCACGAAATCATTTATCAATTGAAATATTTATGTGAATGAACTGATAATATGGATTGTAGAATTAGGTGTACTTAGTCTATTTCAATCGATAATGTGTAAGTCAATTGATATTATTCTTATCAATTGATGTTAGAGTCGATTGATATAGGTCATCAACTGATGTGTAACTTAGACTGTCAAATTGTAATTATTTGAAGACAATAAAATTATACAAGTGAAAGATGATCAGTTGACATTGAAACATCGATGGATAGAAGATCAATTAAAGGAAGAATTAATTGATATGCTTAACAACAAATTATCAATTGATTAAGACAACACAAAAATGCTATCTGTCAGAGATCCAAAGGACAAAAACACACATATGGAAGACAGTCTATGATGACTGTGAAGACTCAAACAAAAGCTGTCTTTCCAACCTTTTCCCAAAATAGAAAAAGATAAAAGGAAAGATAGAATAGAAACAATCCTAGAATATGTATTGTAAAAACGCACTTGTAGTATATAAACAAGTGTGGTAGCATTGTTAGAAAATGTAAGAAAGTCAAGTCAGACAATATTTCTTGAATCAACTGTTCATCCTTAGAACACTTTATAAGAACAGTTGATTTATTTTCTAACCGTGTAAAAACGAAATTAGGTTTTATTAACCTAGAAAAATTGAGCAAATATACACCGATGGAAATACCAATCCATCAGTAATTTTAAAACATCTTTGTTCAATTTATTTTTCAGTTTCATTTGTTCATATATATTCTCTTAAACACTCAAACCTAAAAAATAAACATTAAAACAGAAAAAGTTTTGTGATTTGTATTCAACCACCACTCTACAAATCATATTGACATTGTTATGGGAAATAACAAATTCCTTATTCGTTCAGCAAATTTTACATAATATCTATTTTTCTTCAATTTAGCTAATTATTACAACTATCAGCAAATTCCTGATGATGCTATTTAATGTGTCACTTTTTAGAGAGTATCTAAAAATTGATACACTCTAAATTATAAATAATTATATTTGTCAAACCAATAAATCTATCATGTGTAATTCCTGATTATTATTATAAATAATGTCATTGAAATAAATGTCCTTCTTTTTAATTAAAATTTTAATGCATAATAATAGAACTCCATTTTCTAAAAATTTTAGTATTTTACATACGAGTACGGTAATAAGCAGAAAGTACTGTAGTAACCACGCAAGCTCAACACCAAACTAATCATTCCCTTGTTGTTCATCATCAATCTTCACAAGTCCACTCACTTTCACAATGTCAATCTCTCCAAACCCTAGAAAATCAACCTTAATTCTCTTCATTTCCTACTCAATTCTTCTAGTAACTTCTAGAACTCTCCCTTCAACAACCTCATCTCCCAATTATTCAAACTCTAACTCAAATTCTCATGTATTTATATGGCCTTTGCCTTCGAATTTCACGTTCGGTAACCAAACTCTCTCCGTCGATCCCGATCTCTCGTTCTCCGTCGCCGGTAACGGAGGCAACTCTGTTATTCTTAACGACGCTTTCGATAGATATAGGAGGATTATATTTAAGCACGAGTCTAAGTTGAGGAGAAATGTAGGGTTTGATATTGAGAAGGTTACTGTTGTTGTGCATTTCGATGATCAGGAGGTTAGAATTGGAATTTGTGGCTTTTTAAAGGTTTTTTTCGATGTTGATTTCGATGTTTTTGAGTTGTTTTTGTGGAATTCTTAGTTGAGGCTTGGTGTGGACGAGAGTTACTCATTGTTGTTGGGGAAAGGGAATGATTATTCAATCATTGGCGAGGTTACGATCGAGGTGAGGTTGAATTATGATTACTGAATTTGTATTGTGATGTGTTGGCAAGTTGAAAGTGTTTAATGCGGGACTCAGTAATATTTTAGAAGTGTTTAATGTGTATTGTGATGTGTTACTAGGTTGGAAGTGTTTTAATGTAGATAAGTGCTGAATTGGGTAATATTTTGAAAGTTCGGTTAAAAATTAAAGTGCATACGTACCTATCTCCTATATGAGTAATCACGGTAAATTAGGAGTCTAAGTATAGTGTCTTTTATATATTTAATGATTGTAGTGATGCTATTTTTAGTTGATATTAATATTGTCTATCATGTGCGTATTTGAAGGTGAAAGGTTGCTAATAGATATTTTACTGTAATGGTTCTAAGATAATTAGTAATTCAGTATCCAGTTCACGGAGCAGCTTGAACTTTTGTTCACCATCAACATTAGACAGCTCAATCTTTCTAGTTATTGGATTCTAAACTTGCATGTCTTAATATAATATGACACAGATTCTAAGTTCATACTTGTTCATTGCAGGCAAACACTGTGTATGGTGCATTGCGTGGATTGGAGGTATATATACACAGTATATGTTTAGTATAATTAATTATGGTGGCAGCTGAAGGATACTAGTCTATTTATGTATATATAATATATGAGGCATGCTGAAATATCCATTAGCTGATCTCTTGCCTGATTTTTTTTGGTTATGCACAGCTCCTCCTGCCTGTCCACACAGAGTCCTGTTTGGTTTAAGTTTAAAGGGTTTATTAAAACTTGAAAATTACAAAGAACACACTTAGTTGGGCCGTCACTTGGGCATGTAAAGCACTATCTGCCACTATGCAATTAAAATTTCACAAATTTGAAGACAGGGAACATTAAGTATTAATCATAAGCTAATCCATTTGTGTTGAAGAAACTGACAGATACATTTTTTATAGCCTTTTTTTTACAAAATTGTAAGATAACCTTTAATGTAAAAGTGAGCAAGCAAACACATAACCCATTCTAACAAAATCAACCATAAATTTTGACCAGGGGGACTATTTGTCCATGTGCATCTTCATATCTATGGCATTCTTATAGAAGGAATCTTACCTTATATGCCAATTTGTCAGTCTTCGAGACGTTCATGAATTAAATACATCATATTTTCTCTACTTATAGAAACTCTAATTGTCTAAATTGATAAATTTTAGTTCCTTTCCTCATTTCCTTATTTATCCTCTTAAATTTGTCTATGCAGACATTCAGCCAATTGTGTGAATTCAATTATGAAACTAAAACTGTTCAAGTGTACAAAGCGCCTTGGTACATCTCAGACAAACCTAAGTTTGTATATCGCGGGCTTATGCTGGGTGAGCATGACTCTTTCATTGAATAAAAATGGAAGTTTCTTTTTTCTTTATATTTATTAATAGCTGATTAATATGCTTTTGACAACTCCCTCATTTTCTGCAGATACTTCAAGGCACTATTTGCCAATCGATGTCATCAAGCATGTCATTGAATCCATGTCATATGCTAAACTAGTAAGATATGTTGCTTTCTATCTTTTACGGAATTTTATTTATATATAGTTGTAATAATATTAAGCATTGCAATCAGTAGAATGTCCTTCATTGGCACATCATAGATGAGGAGTCATTTCCTCTAGAAGTACCCACATATCCCAATTTGTGGAAAGGGGCATACACGAAGTGGGAGCGTTACACTGTTGAGGACGCTAATGAAATAGTTAGGTAAGATTACTGCTTCCTACTTCAGTTTTTTTTTTGTATGTGAGGTTTAAATGTTTTTCCATATAAACCTGTTTTATATATCAAATTGTATTATATATAAAATTTCTGTATTTTTGTTTGTGAATAAGTCCCTTACTATTCCAAACTAAAATGATTTATTGCTTATATCATTGAACCCACTAGCGTACGCTGGTGCCATGATTGTTGAAATATTGTGTTCATAATTCATGTGTTGTTCCAGTAGTAGAGTGCTTATTATCAACACTACTATTCTGCTTGCATCTTGTGCCTTTCAGTTCTTACTCCAGGTTTTGGTAACAGTCTTCACAGCATTGCATTCTCTGTTTTTTTGTTGTCATTTATTTAATTATGCTAATGTGAGTTTTGTGTTTCCTTTCCTCTTGATATATCATCACGTGAAGCTATGCAAGAGAGAGAGGTATAGTGTCAATAATAACACTCTTCTCAAGGGTTAAATTTCCAACTTCTCATCCTCACAATTCTATTAATTTGCATAGGTATCAATGTTATGGCAGAAATAGATGTTCCTGGTCACGCTGAATCATGGTAAGACCATCTTTGGGTACAAGTTTGAACATTCCCTATTTCAAGTCTGCCTCTTTAAACTCTGTTGATACCTTTGTCTAATAATTTAAATTTGTTATACATATTTGTCTCATGTGTATGCAATTCTAAATGTCTGACCAAGGGGCATTTGTTAAGGACTGAATGAGTCTGGTAAATCATTCTCTTACTAAGATTGTTTGGATGGGCTGAATGACACCAAAAGTAGCTGAATGATTTCTCCCTAAAATGACGTATATAGATTTTTTTTCTTAATTAATAATTTAATATCTACTAAAGCACATAAAGTTAGAACTTTAAGAATTAGAGTTGGTAAGCATTCCTGATAAACCAATTTTAATCTATATACACAACTGTAAGGCTGTAACTGTCACAGAAATATGAATAAGATATTAAGTAATCACGTGTCCTCCAAAAAGCCACACGTGAAAGTAAATTGTAGGCTCTGCTGGTAGCATTGTTTGTTTCATTCAATATTTTTATTTTAGTTTTATAAGTTTAATTGAATTTCATCTAGAATTGGGTTCATTTCCTGTTGTGATGTACATTATTTAAGTAACAAGTATTAAACTCTTGTATGCATTCTGTACAGGGGTGCTGGATATCCTGATCTTTGGCCCTCACCTTCTTGTAGGGAACCCCTTGATGTATCCAAAAACTCAACTTTTGATGTGGTTTCTGGCATTTTAACAGGTTAAAGTTCGTCTACATGTTTCTATATCTGTCGTTTGTTATTAGGCTGCATCTTTTTTCTTACTTATTTTTCATATTGTTCTCATATCTTCTTTATAGTAGTGATCCATTCTATCAAGTTTTTCAATTCTATATGTATGCTCATAATATCTCCCATGTTGCCAAGGACTTCACAGTTTACTTTTCTTTGATTATGTTCTGCTTAATCTAAGTCACTATGGACTTTAAGAACAGGTCCAATAGCGATTAGCGTGTATCATATGCACATTTCATATATGCCCTCAAGTTACAAATTCATTAGAGGCATTGATCACAAGATTAACAGCTTCAAGCCATAAAATTCAGTTTTTACTTTGAAGTACTGTAAAATAACTCTACTTCCTATTTTCACTAATGATTTATTTAACCTACCACGAATCTGCTAGTGCCATGGTTATCTTATCATTTCAATTCTTGAATTCCTGTCAATTTCATTTGCAGATATGAGAAAAATCTTCCCATTCGGTCTCTTCCACTTGGGCGGGGATGAAGTTAATACAGGTTGACACTAGTCTTTCTTATACTTAATTCTCCAAGTTATATACTCGTCCTGATTAAAACAATATAATATGGAAGTGATTTATGAGACAAGCTAACATTGAATTTAAATCTAGAGGAATTAGAAATAAAGACACAGAGATCATGTGTATTTCACTTGAATATGATGGTAAATTAATTCCAAGTAAATTAAGAGCTGAGAGCTCATCCGCGCTGCTATTCTCTTTTCTTACTTATTCCTTTGTGGATCTTTGCAATATAACATGGTTCTCTAAACTTGTCACTCCTCTTCAGAAAGATTGGTATAGTACGTACATCTATAAATGAATTCATCTGCAATAGGTAAATGAATTTTCAAGTAAATGACGCCCTGTTAGTTTAACTGTGCTGATATCTCTTATTTTCTCGATTTGTGCCATATGACACAACCTTCTTACCTGAACTGTGGTCAGTCCTCTGTATGAAGATTGGTATGGATTGTTATCAACTGATTCACCTTCATTAGTTAATAAAATATTGTTAATACATTAGCACTGTTGATAAAATAACATCAGCACTGTTTTTCCATTGAAAATATAGGTGGGTGATTGGTTTCTGCTGTAGTGCTGTTGCTTATAATTAGAGAACTTGTAAGAAAAATATTATATACACTATTTCTTCCCCCAGGAGTGAAATATTTGCTTCCAAATTGAAGTTCAACATTCAAATTGGAGATAAACAGGTTTTTTTTCCTTGAGTTTTTTCGCTGATAGAATAAGTTAAATATATTGAATGAGCAGTAGTGCTTAATGACTTCGTATATTTGTATTTTATAGTGGAGGCATACCTATTATATTGTACAGATATGATTCAATATTTATCATCTTATACATTTTAATTATCAGATAACTGAGATGCAAGGTCATGAATTCAGTGTACTGTGATTCGATAAATCAAGTAATGGCTATAGCATTACAAAAGTACAATTAAATCGATTGTGAAAAGCTTATGTAGTACCTTAACTCTTTCAAATTCTTATAGCATTTGCACTTTTTATCCTTGAGAGTATTGTGTGTTTGATGAGAGACTGAGAGTATCTCATGTATCCTTGAGCTACTTCCATTTATTATCAATTTATCATCAGATAGATACATGCTGCTGTTGATAAACATTGTATACTACTAAATTTTAATTGTTTGAACTTTTAATTTGCAGATTGTTGGAACTCTACTCCACATGTGAAGCAGTGGTATGTTCTGTACTTATTGTAGTGTATTCTAGTGCATCAGCTATATAAGACCCTCTACAGTGATTTCTAAAAATCTGACCTATTTGTTTGAAAGCCAATTTATTGGACTTTTAAATTCACAATTTAAGCGAGTTATTTGAAATTGCAACTAGTATATATGCATAGTTTACAATATTTTATTGAAGCATTCACTAAAAAATGACGAAGACTTCTAGATACAAGATATGACCGAACTTGCATTTCTGATCTTTAGTTTTTCTTGCCTTCGCTTTTTGGATTGTCTGATCGTGTCATGCAAGCCTTGTGACAACTGCTTCCGAGTGGCAAATATAACATTTGTGACTTGGGCATGTTATGTGTTTGTAGAGATAAAATACATGGACCTATGATGGATGTGATATCTATATTCTCTGGATCATTTGTACTAGGTATACACTAACTTTTTGGAACATGGATACTTAATGTTAGTATGAAAATTGACGATATATTACTTAAACAATCTATAATACTTCATGCCTCTGGAAGTTTGGACCACCTATTGTTGAAGTTTCTGTGATCCTGTATCTTCAATTCATAGAATGCATGTCTTGCTTCTTCCACTTAATTAATATCCAGACATGCTATATGCAGGCTTCATGATCATAACATGACTACTAAAGAAGCATATCAATATTTTGTGCTCCGAGCTCAAGAACTAGCGATATCAAAAGGTTGGACCCCTGTCAACTGGTAAGCTTATACTTCTTACCAAAGCATATACATTGTTGGGATCAGTAAATAGGTGTACTTTATGCTATTTGTAAAACAGAATTCCAGAAGATCATTTTGCTCACATTTTCGGGTTTTAGTTTATAAAGATTATATTTTCCCAAATAACTTTGCTTCATGTTTAGGAAATTAATGGTTACTGTATAAAATGTTGTCTCAGTCTGATAGTGCGTCTGTGCATGCATGCGCGATCGCACAAACACACTAACTATAATGTATATGCTCTGTTGAACTTTGAAGGGGATATCCTGGGCAATTGCTCCTAAATATGCATTTACTGTTCACAGTGTTTTACTGAGTTTTGTAAATTGACTTAACATAGAATTATAATTGTCTTAGGACAGAGACCTTTCAATACATTCTTAGATAAACTCAATCCTCGAACTGTGGATTATAATATGCGTTCTCAGATAAACTCAATCCGCGATCGCGCACACACAGTAACTATATATGCTCTGTTGAACTGTAACAGCCCGACTTTTCGGACTAAATTCCAAATTCCAAAAACCAAATTCAGGAACAAAGTTAAATAATTTCGATCCAATATTCAAATAAAACCAAATTCCAAAAATAAAATCCCAAAATCTCATAAGAACTCTAAAAATTCAGGAACAAAGTTAAATAATTTCGATCCAATATAACGTTAAATTGGAGGCGCAGCTCCTCAAATTCAAACTAACTAAAATTCATAACATTATTAAAAAGTTCTAATCCAAATCCAATGCAAGTCCATTCGCTAAGTACCTGAAAATTTGTAAGTAATGAGCTACACAACCCAGCAAGAAAACGATTCGAACTAACTAGTGGATCGAGTAAGTTTACAAAATTTCATAATTTTCAGAGTTCAAAGATCATAATTTCGTAATTCAAATCTCAGTACGTATGAATTAATTCCACAGTTCGCTAAGGTCACGAATAGCCGGTGACACGGTATCATAGGTTCATAATTGTCAATAATGCGCCCCCTACTAAGGTATCATAAATTGTGCAAAGCACGCCCTAGTAAGGTATCGTAAGCTAGTTCCGGAACTATACGCAATTACTAACGGGTTCAAATGTCAGAGCTAGCTGGGAATTTCTTATATCTAAAATAGCATTCTTGATCCAAATTTCATAACAAAATATTATAAATATAAAACATTTAAAATAATCCAGGAAGTACGAAAAGTGAACTTACCTTAAAGACGATAAAAACTTAATCGACTGACACAAATAATCCTAAAATTATTTAAAATAAAGTCACATTAGCATTGTCCAGGAACAAGTCAGTATATTTTAGTATGACTCATTGACATATCAAGTAAATAAATAAACATTAATATAAAATCTAATGTGTACGTATACATGCAATCACATTTATTTGTACCACATATAGAATCACATAGAAATTAGAATCATATCATTTAACACACGTATATCCTAGTCAAAAGATAAACCATGAGCCTACTATTTATAACCTGATTGTGTGCATCAAATGGCATGGCATCCTGCTTATATAGTTAATAGCCATTATAATCGATTTAATAAATAAATAATTATATTTATTAACATAACATAAGTAAAACATATCTTTCTTAAAATAATAAATTCGATTAAAAGGTTAAAATAAACTATGCAACTCATTCGATCAATATCCATTTTAAAATACATAATCAACATTCTATTATTTTAATGAATTAAATAATAAAATAATAATTACATGCAACGACAATTTACAAGAGATAATTACTAGCATTAACAAGTTAATCATAAATTTATCAATGGCTAACATATAATATATACATATGCTGATCATTAAATATAATTTTCTTTAAAACAGGTTATGAGAGAATAATATTAACAATAATACAAAAATGCAGTTTTAAAATTATTTAGATTAAAAGTACATAATAAAAACACTTTAGAGAACTCATTTCTCAATACTAGTGACTCTTAAATTCATGTACATTTACCGAGAAGAAATCATTTTAAAAAAATAATTCGCACACAAAGAAGTCTAGCTATGGAGTTTAAGACGTACCTGTTGCAAGTTTTGTTTAAAAGATACAGTAAAATAAAAGCACGCAGCCACGCAAGTATACATATAGATGAGGGTTTAACACTCCAATATAGTTACGTAACAATTAAAAGAATACTAATCCTATATTGATAATGCTAATCTTTCTAATTAAATCTTTATCTGTATTCAAAAATTCTTATCCTCTTATACGTAAACAAATTTCATAGTTGTCTTAATATAATAAAACTTTAATTATTATAAAAAAAATAACATATATTACATTGAACTTCGAAGGGGATATCTTGGGCATATGCTCCTACATATGTATATACTGTTCACAGTATTTTACCAAGTTCTGTATATCGACTTGACATGAATCAAATTTTTCTTAGGGAAGAGACCTTCAATACATTCTCAGACAAACTCAATCCTCGAACTGTGGTACATAACTGGTAAGTTAATTGGTTGCCAACCTGCAATTTTTTGGTTAATCAGTTGAATGCATCATGGTTCAAGCATGAATGCTATTGTCATGACAGGTTGGGTCCTGGTGTTTGTCCAAAGGCTGTTGCGAAAGGGTTTAAATGCATTTACAGCAACCAGGGTGTTTGGTACCTCGATCACTTGGATATTCCTTGGTATGAATTTTATAACGCTGATCCAGTAGAAGGAATAAAAGATGCTTCTAAGCAAGAACTTGTTCTTGGAGGAGAAGTTTGCATGTGGAGCGAGACAGTAGACACCTCAAACGTTCAGCAAACCATATGGCCTAGAGCAGCAGCAGCTGCAGGTATGGCTATAATGCTGTTGATTTGGCGCTTGCTTTTAGTTGTTATTGAGTTTTTGAACTGTTTATAAAGAGGAACTGGTGGATAAATCTTGAGTTTGGAGCTAATAGTTTAATTATATTATTGTTTTTGAAATAAACTATTCTCTCTAACATGTCCTGATGAGATACATTAGCAAGAATATCTTATATCTATAATCAAATAAAGAGAAATTTGATGTATTTATATATTATTATACTACGTAAGGGCCTAGGTAATAGTCATTGTTAGATCAAAATATTAGTTTCATTATTAGATTAAAATATTAGTTTCAATCTATATACTATTTTGTATTGATTAAGGTTGTTTGAAATAAGCCCAAAGTATTTATGAGCTTTAGATGGTTCAACTAGGATATTTTTGGGGCAAATTTATGAGCCCAAAGTATTTAAATATTTTAATCCTAGTATATACCCTAGAAGAATCGTATATAAGAGACCATATAAAGTATTAATTCTATTAGTATGTGGCTCCTTCAGATAATTCTACTAGGGTCTTAGAATCCTATACAAGTATGGCACATATTAATAGAAAAAGAGATTATTGAATTGAATCATTGGGTTGAGAATCTATCTCTTCTTTCTATGGATTACGATCCATTATATTTTGTTGATTTTTTTTACACACTAATGAGGAATGTGGACGCATTTCTTGTCTTGTGATCTTTTAATTCTTTCTGTCTTTTGCATGGTGGCCTTTACTTATGCTTTTCTGTTCTTGTTTGTGGCGTACACTTCAGAGCGATTATGGAGCAACCCAGAGTCCACATCAGTGGGGAATAGTACATCGTCTGTGTTAGCTAGGTATCAATACTTCAGATGTCTCTTAACTAGACGAGGTGTTCAAGCTGCCCCATCAACAAATTTCTATGCTCGGCGCGCTCCAACTGGTCCAGGATCGTGCTACGAGCAATAGATCGTTATTAGCTGTGCTATTTAAGTATGTCTAAAGTTGCATTGTACATAACATGTAAGTTAATGTTTAAGGTCCAGCTTGTGGTTGGTGTATCAGTTAAAAGTGACTGCTGCTCTCTGTTATGCAAGTAGTGGAGTTTCAATCTATGATGTCCTTTTGCTATCGTTGTTATGTTGTTGCTGTTGTTTGTAAGAATGAAGATCAAAGTTTCATCAATATACCAAATTATATGTTCTTTGACCGGTGCATTACTTTTCCCTATACTTGCATATCCTTGCTTATTTCTCTGATGGTCATGCTTTGACCATTTCAATAGTGTCTGTCCTATGCTTGATACTTGTCAAAAATAAAAGAAAGAGGCTACAGAAGGTATCGTGTAAATTAACAAAATAGTCGGTAAGGCGAGTTGCAGAGTAAAATAAGAACGAACTCTGAAATTTCCATCTAGGTAACCTTCTACAGTCGTCTCTACTCTCTAGTACAGTCTTTAATCTTGATATATAAAGACCTAGATCCCTGGTAGTGTGACAACCCGGGTCAAATTTCGAGTTTTTTTTCGAAAATCGGGTTAAGTCCAGACTTCCGAATTTGAAATAAGCTAAAGTAAACTGGCCCAAATGTAATAATTTGGATAATCCACAAGCCCACCACATGCTCCAAAACAATCAATGATTTGTTGGTGCACTTATACTCTTGCTTATATACTGAACAAATTATCTCAATCTACTCGATGTGGGACTGAGACTGGGGTGTCACCTCAGGACCTCTGTCCATTGTGGGATAATAAAAATCGGTCGAATATGAAATAAGCCAAAGTAAACTGGTCCAAATGCAACAACTTGGGTAATTCACAAGCCCACGACAGGCCCCCAAAAGATTAATGATTTGTTAGTGCACTTAGTAGTAGTACTCTTACTTATATACCGAACAAATTATCCAAATCTACTCGATGTGGAACTGGGTGTTACAGATAGTGCCAAAAAACTTATGATTTTTTACATACCAATCACTATGTTACTAGTTATTACATCAAATAACTATCATATTCTACTTCATCCTTAGATGTTGTTTACATATTTTAATGATCAATTTTAAATTTTAAAAAAATGAGCATTTTTTTATTTTCTTAAAAGTTAAAACACAGCTAAATACATTTATATAATTATGTATAAAATAAAAAAATTGTATGCAATGATAAATTATATAAATATATAGTAATTTGAATTACAAAATTAAATAATTTGAGTAACAGAAGTTAATAATCAAACCAATTTAGATGGGCCAGAAGAAGTATATATAATATTTTTATTTTGTTCTGAGGTTTTAATTGTGTAGCTAGATAGCCTAGATTGCAGGTTTGTGAAGCAGCATACAGTATAACGGTAGATAGAAGTATCAAGAAGCAAGTTCACTTGCTAAGTTATTCACATGCACCCATGTATGTATGCATTCAAGCTCTTAATGCATGTTTTTCTAATTTATTTAAATATTATGCATGTGTTTGAACTCTGATGTAATGACTGGGTGAAATGAATTAAGTTACGGATTTATAATAGCACTAAAACATGAAATTGCAATTGTCTATTAGGTAGTGCTTACAACAGCTGGTGCTGTCAAAGGTCTTTGAATTGCACCCTCTTATATGGGTAATTTTTCTTTGGATGCAGCTGCTTTGTGCCCTAAATTAAAGGACTGACTATGTTTGTGACTTGCTGGTTTATAATTGCAACTACTGGAAGTTCGAGATTGGATTGTTCTATTATATGACCAGATGTTAACAAGGTAATTCACTATGCTACTTAAATTTACAAAACATGAGATCAATATTAAATTTATATAAGGATGGAATATGCAACTTGTATCCGGATACTTTCTCGAGATGTTGATAAATTCTGTTGTATGGCTCAACAGTAAACAAGTATATCTAAATTTGTTTTTGCGTTAATAATTACTTGAATGTCATGTAGCTTAATAATTTTAGAACTTATATCAGTAATCATGTAATAAAAGGTGTATTATTCAAGCTATATATTGAAATTAATTGCTCACTTGGGTAAAGAAATCAGACACGAAAACTGGGAATTTATACTTGCACAAGAAATATATATGTTGGTATGGTATCATATTAGCCTTGTTTTTTTAAAACAATATAGTTTTTTTTTTCTAGCTCTGTGGACTAAGAATGGGGTAGAAATGGAAATCAACAAGTCATAATTATTGTTGCTCAATCATTGAAGTTTATTACATAATCTGTTGCAAGGATCACTCTGTCGCAATGACGTGATCAACCATTGAGACAAATCATCTATGTAATTTTTGTAGCTTCATGGACCAAGAATGAGGTAGCGAATCAATTATCAAAGTGTCATGAACTCTATAAGTATGGCTGCTGAATTATTGAAATTTATCACGTAATCTATTGCAATGACATGAACAAATCATTCAGACAAATCTCTTACGTAATTTTTCTGCTTGTACTTGTTCTACTGCTAGGCTTATACACACTTCATTTTTTAACATTGTTCATTTAATATTACTCATGATAGCCTTTACTGAGAGATAACGTCACCTAGAAAACAAGAAACAAGAGAGCGGTAATCCTTGGCGGCTTTCATATTATTGGGGTGTATGTCATGGTGTTTATTAATGCTCGAGCCTTTGTTTAATAGGTTGACAGGCGTCACTCTTAGGGCCGCACCTGATAATATTTGTTTCTGTTTCTGTTACTGAATTTGTTTTATCTTATAGAAAATTTTAGTGTTT
Source organism: Oenanthe sinensis (assembly GCA_028671895.1). Taxonomy (NCBI): domain Eukaryota; kingdom Viridiplantae; phylum Streptophyta; class Magnoliopsida; order Apiales; family Apiaceae; genus Oenanthe; species Oenanthe sinensis. The sequence goes on along the minus strand of CM053811.1, from coordinate 8,290,359 downwards.
TGGATTCTGTTATTGATCTGCAATCGTACTAGCCTTCTAGGTTTCAATCCGTTTTTAGAATTTTATTTGATTAAATGGTCTTCACTCTTCAGTCTGAAACTGAAATGATAGGGCACAACAATACACGACACCGGTGCCCCTGTCTGTATTACCCTGCAACAACTTTGATACCATTTGATGGACTTTGCAGAATGTTCATTGTGAGCATTGAGCAATGACTATGTTGCACTCTAGCCTTCGATATTCAAAAGACTTATGTCCTTTTAAAGTATCAACATCTGCTATAAGACCTCCCCTCCCCACATATGTATGCAACTCCTAGAAATTGACCAAGATCCCAAGCAAGCACAGTGCGATAGAAAATTTTGCGCTGCAATAGTTTCATAGTTAATTTTTTTTCCTGTTACTCTCTCCGTCCCATCCATTTCTTAACATTTTCCTTTTTAGGATGCCCCGTCCATTTCTTAACATTTCCTTAAATAACATATCTTTCTTCACTAAAATTTGTAGGTCCCACTAACTTAACACATATTTTCCTCTCGTTTCTTCCCTTTTCTTTACCTTTCTTAATCTCCGTGCCCCACCCAAATGTTAACAATTGGGTATTCGGGTGGGACTGGAGTACATTTCATGGTTCCTACTTGTAAATCGATACATGCAGTAAATATTCCCGCAGTTTGTTTCAGACTCATGACGTGTGAGACAATATATGGAAGAATGATGAAAACAAACTTATTCATGGTAAAAGAAGTATTCCTGAATAAGCATGAAGCTATGTTCCTAGGAGATCTACTTTTGACAGCTAAAACAGTTGCCTTCCTGATGATATAAGTTATTATTTGCAATAGTATATCTATACACTCTACAGGAAGTAATTAATAATATCTGAAGTCTGAAGTCCATGCTCGGTGCTCCACTTGATGTTAGTTGTATAGAATCTTGTATGGTTGTAGCTTTATTCGGTTTTGTATCTTAAATATCCACTATCATAATAAATAGCAATTTGGATAGTAACCTGAACCAAATTTAATAGAAAGAGCTAATTTACCATCACATTACAAATATGGTCTCTATAGATTTATAGTTTCTAACACTTCTGTTGCAAGAGCAGTTCAACTTAGAGCTTAGTTCTCTCGGCTTAATATGCCTTGACCTAAAGTAATTTTGATCTTGACTTTGTCTTTTGGGGTTTTAAAACAATGTATCCATAATCCATCTACTGCACTGTATTAGCACATGGCACTTTAGAGGATGTATATGTTTCTACAGTCCTAGTCTAGTTGTTGACCTGGTGCAAAGTAATCCATTTTGTCGACAATCATGCTATGTATTAAAGATATTAAAGTAAATAGGCCATATACTGCTTGAACACAGAAATCAGAGCCATGAATGGTGAGAGGCAAAACATGCAAGTTTCAGGAACACTGGGATGAGAATTCTTAGAGGAGGGCTATCACAACATCATACTCGTAATGCCAATATGATGCGTAATGGTGCATATTGTGCTTTCTTCATCAACAGAACACACGAATTTGATGTAAGTGACTCTGGTGCCCATGCAGATGAGCTGTATCTTGGCGATGAATCATGGTTCTGCACTTCTGCCAAGATAAAAAGGCCATACATATTCTTTTCGATTTCTCCCTTACATGTTCTTGTTTGTTTGACTAGGTACATTCCAGAAACATATGCAACAAACTGAGCCTATCTAAACCGAATTAACCCCGTTGCTCGGAAATTCAATTTATACAGCGAGGAGGCAATGCTGGCAGTAGATTGCCCAGAAATGTTACCCTCAAAAACCTAATTCTCTAGATAATTAAGTAATGTAAAGGATCAGATGTGGTGCTGCAGTTGACTGTAGATATGGGAGCACAGGTTTACAAGTTATGGACTAAAATATCAGTCTCATTCTTGAGAACATTATTGTTCAAAAGTCAAATTTGACTTTGATCAAAAGAAGTGTAGATTAAGATGAAGACACTTCAATAACAGAAAATATATTATACAGAGTCTTATAGTTGATGCATGCATTGTATTAAGACAATTTGAGTGTCAAATTCTTAAATTATGAATGCAGCTAATTTATTGCATAAAATTTGATTTTGATATCTCTATTCGATCAATTACTAGCGTCTTCGTTTCAGTCATGCAATTTACAAAAGAAAAGCAAAAAAAATTAAGTGACAATTGGGATGTACATTACAATATGTGAAGATCTATAATTTCCTATTTATGTTGAAGATTATCAAAAATAAATTATAAATTAGCGTTTATTCGGGTTAAATTTAGGTAAAATGATGCAAAAATATAAAAATTATATATTATTATTAGTATTATTTAAATAATATACATTTTACATAAATTTTAATATGTGAAAATTTAAACCTAGCTAGATTTAGTAAACATCGTTAGATACACTATTAATTACATATCATATTTATTATTATTTTTACGAAAAAAATCATATTTATTTTTAATTACTCAAAAGGATAATAATTTATATTTTAAAATTTTTAAAAAATATATACATAACCAAGTTTCTAAATTTGTAGAATGCATGGTTAAATTATGAAAATTGTAAGTATCATTTATCTAAACGCAGATACATACAAAAATAGTAGTCTGCTGACGAAAAAATGAAGAAAATTGCAATTTATGAGCAGGGGTCCTTTCACATGACTTGACAGTTTGTAGAGAGAGAAATATTAACACCCAGTCTTCTCTCAAATCTCCAGTTATAATATACTTACAAACACATACATATATACATACAATTCAAGAACAGGCTTCAAGGGTATGTCTTTTTTACCCTTTTCTCAGTAAATCTGATGTTTTTCTTGGCTCATTTATGATGGGGTTTCATTTTTTGTGAAATTTATTTGATTCTTGCTTGTTTTTTGTGTTTTGAGATCTTAGGGTTAAGCCCTTTTGATTTGTTGTGTGTTTATGTAAGTTCTTGATTTGGTATGACTGATGACTACTTTTTTTTGTTTTGTTTTGTGTGTAGGTGTTGTTTATGTAAGATCAAGATTCAAGCTTTACTGTGTTTTTCTTGGTTGAGTGAGATATGGTTTGATTGTGTGACTGTTAGGTGTTTTTTTTTTTTTGCAATTTGTAGTGGTTTAATATAGTGGATAGAAGAATATTTTGTGGGGTCTAAAGAGTTTTGGGGTTAGTTCAGTTAGTGAAATTGTTTTTGAATGCTGGGGAAGGATGATCCTGCTGCCAGTGATGGTGCTGGTGGCAGTGGTGGTGGTTCTTCTGGGTGTCCAGCTCCGGTACCTCGAAAACAGTATTGGAGGTCGGCGTCATGGTCTGCTTCGAGAACCATGTTGCCTCCTCAGGATTCGATTGGTGAGAAAGATGATACGGATCTGATTGGAAACAACGGTGGTGGGCTTTGTAGGTTTAATGTGCCTTTAACTCCTAGAACACAAGGGAAGGCTAGGTCGCTTTTGCCGCCGTTGCAGCCTCTAGCAATTTCTCGTAGAAGTTTGGATGAGTGGCCAAAAGCGGGGTCTGATGATGTTGGGGAGTGGCCGCTTCCTTGCACGCCTGGTGGGAGAGATTTGAGTAGTGGTGGAGAAAGATTGAAGCTTGATTTGTCATCTATCCGGAGCAAGGCAGATAGAAATAGCGGGTTTGTGAAGAAAGATAAGATTGCAGTTTATGATAAGGAATGTTCTAAGGTTGTTGAGCACATATATCTTGGGGGTGGCGGAGTTGCGAAAGATAGGGCGATACTTAAACAGCACGGAATCACCCATATTTTGAATTGTGTAGGTTTTGTCTGTCCAGAATATTTTAAGTCAGATTTTGTATATCGTACATTATGGTTACAGGACAGCCCCTCGGAAGATATTACTAGCATATTGTATGATGTATTTGATTATTTTGAAGACGTGAGGGAACAGAAGGGACATGTTTTTGTTCATTGCTGTCAAGGGGTTTCTCGCTCTACGTCATTGGTGATTGCATACATTATGTGGAGAGAAGGGAAAAGTTTCGATGATGCATTTCAGTATGTGAAGACAGCTAGGGGTATTGCTGATCCAAATATGGGGTTTGCTTGTCAGTTGTTACAGTGCCAGAAAAGGGTGCATGCATTTCCTCTGAGCCCCAATTCGTTACTCAGGATGTACAGACTTGCTTCTCACTCTCCCTATGATCCATTGCATCTTGTGCCAAAAATGCTAAATTCTCCTTCCCCTGCTGCTTTGGATTCTAGGGGTGCATTTATCATACATATACCGTCCGCTATCTATGTTTGGGTAGGTATTAAATGTGAAACCACTATGGAAAGAGATGCAAGAGGAGCTGTTTGCCAAATTGTTCGTTATGAAAAGTTGCAGGTACCCATCACAGCTATAAAGGAAGGAGAAGAACCTTCAAACTTTTGGGATGCTTTTTCCGATTTCCTTCCTATAACAGATAAATCTAGCAACGGGGTGGATGTTGTTGAGTCATCAAAAAAGATAATTCCAGGCGAGCGAGAAGTGAGTAAATACAGTGTTGAATTTGAGATATTCCAGAAAGCCGTTGTTGGGGGATTTGTGCCTCCATTTGCATCATCCGGCACTGACCATGAAACACACCTACCTGTAAGAGAAAGCTGTTGGAGTATGCTGAGGCGCAAGTTTACCTCTGGCAGCATGAATGAGTTTGCCTCAGCTTCAAAATCTTCTCTCTCCAGAGTCTATCCAGACTCTGTTTTGAAAAAATGTTTAGAAAATTCTTTGTCAAAGCCATCACTTTCTCATGTAAATTCGTTGTCTTCGTCTGTGTCATTAACATCTCCATCATCAACATCCCTCTCCTCATCATCAACCGTGTCTTCCTCTTCACCACCTTGTCTTTCTCCAAAGTTCTTGTCAGCTGATTCAAGTAGGAGCTCCAAACACTTTTCAGATGGTAACTCTTTAGCTTTTCATGCGCCCTCTTTTTCCAATTTATCTCTTCAGTCCTGTAAACTTTCTCCTCTATCCATGTCTAAAAGCACTGAATTTATCGATGTAAATTTTAACTCAGGCCGTAGTTCTCAGTCAGTATCCCAGCCATCGAAGAAACCTCCACTTTCTATTGCAGAACGTAGAGGTAGCAAGTTGCCAATGCTTACTGATGATTCAAGGGGTAAAGATGCTCCTCAAAGTGGTGTTTCCTGTAAAGATGCTGGTGTCATAATGAAAAAAGATGATTATTCCACTGGTAGACATGAGGAAATGGTGCCAAAAGGAGAGGAGGGTTTAGATGTCGAGCCTATGTCTCAGGTAACTCCATATAGAGTAATTAATGTAATAGAAGCTGCATCTGACAAGACATCAGATAAAGGACTAGGAAAGGAATTATTGGATGCCAAGTGCGCAACTGACTCCTCTGGACCTGCGGACAGAAAGTTATCTTGTCCAAACCAAAATCAACTGGTAGTATGTAGGTGGCCTAGTTTGGAGAAGATTGTGTCGTTTTGTGCAGCTGATTTGGATTCCAAAGATATTTTCATCCTTGTTACTCCAGCTTCAGGCTTAGGAAAATTAAAAGAGCATAAGGTTTTGTATATTTGGGTAGGAAAATGTATCAGTCATGGTAATAGGAAGATGCTACTAACAGCAGACCAGGAGATTGGTGGGCTAAAAGAGATTAACTGGAAAGAAGTTAGTTTTGATGTGATCACTAAAATGGGCCTGCCCTGTGACACTGACGTCAAGGTACATCCTGCACCAACTTTCTAATGTTTTAAGAAAATGTTCGGTGGTATGTATGTAGTCATAGTTAGCATGTTTGTTGATGCATGACAATAAATGAAAAATGGTAGAAACTATATACTCATGAAAATGGTTATGATATATTTAAAGAGAGATAACTTTAAATTTGCATTATTGCATTCATATTTGAAAAGAAATGATAATGTTGATGCTTTGCATAAATATCAGGGTTGAACCTAGTGAACTCATAGTGAAAAAGAAACTACTCCTAGGTAGTTGTGCAATAAACACCCCGGATATTTGTTATTAGTTCATGATATGTATTACATATACAAGATATTTATTTCCTAACACAGATCCCAAAGCATAACTAAATTAGGAAACAAGTTGTAATGTGGATTTATTATTCCTACTTTTACAATATTTAAAAAAAAATCTAAAATATTCGTAGTGTGCATACTTGATAGAATTAATTAATTAAACCAGATAAAATCTACATCATCATGATTTCTAATTACAAAACCAACTAATTAATGAAAAATAATGTTAGTTTCCTTGATTTACATCACTTATTACCAAAGATTTATCTATTGTGATTCAATTTTGCATCTTGGATACAATTCTATCCTGAAAAGCAGAGTATACTTGCTATGATTATATGATTGCACACACTTATCAATAGTGGTCTTATCAGTTACTGTAATAATGCGATGATGTGGACAAAATTTCAACTCATTTTACTGTTTCCTTGCATGGATTTTGAAATTCTTATGCTTCTCGTTCTTTTTAGGCAGAGGCAAAACAAATCCATCACCTTGAAATGTAACTTGTTAAGAAATGCAAGATATCTGGTCAAAGTATTGTCTATATGATTAATGAGGCTTCTGCTTGAAGCCTCCCCACTAATAATATGTTTCTTTTGATGATGTTTGCTAAAAGATGTATGTTTGGGATTGAGTTTTTGCGAGGTCAGAAATATGTTATTATATAAATTGAACATATTTTCAGAGAAATTTACAAGCTTATGTTTAGTAGATCTTCTAAGCAGTCATTCTCTGTTAAGGTAACAACAGAATCTGCTATATCAGTACTAGATTGTCCCTTGTAGTAAAATTGGAAAGAATAAAATCAGCAAGTGATCATCAGTTATCGTCTTCTGATGCCTATTGTCTTCTTTTCTCTGTAGTAGAGATCTTTATGAGATCCAATAGTTCAGATCCTTGGAGAGTCGTAATTTGTAGGGTTTCCCTTTTGGTATATCATCAGTTATTTCTTTTGTTGTTCTGAATAGGGTTGTACAGTTATTCCCCTCACAATATCTTTTTTTATCTATCAGTTTCTTCCTCTGTACAATATTATCAAGTAGAAGTTGGTTCAGAATTTAAGAATATATATGTTATCTCCAATTTCTAGGCTGGAGAAGTGAACTGAAGAATTTCCTGTTTTGCTACTGAACTTGTCTACCTGTCATATCTGGTGTTGGTAATTCAAGGATTCTTTTCGGTCACCTATGATTGTTTCCCTGTCATTACCTGTAATAAATCAGTCCTCTTATATAGTCCAACTGTCTAAGTAAGCAGATCTGAGGACAAAAACTGGACTTGTGACATCCCAATAAATCAAAGAATAATATTATATATCACATATCTTGATGTACTCTGACACATCTGTATGTATCTTGACTTCCATATACATGATAGGTTTTTGAGTTTTAATGACCTGTGTGAATTCTTACTTGAGCTTGTACTATTTGCATTTGTTTCACACTTCGCATGGTTCTATGGCTCTATATTATTTGACGTATATTGTACATTATGTAATTTGGGCCATACTTTTGACACTGATTGTTCAAGTTATATTGGATTGATCAGATTGTGAGACAAGAGGAAGAACCTGAGGAGTTCCTTGCATTGTTAGGTTCTTTGTAAATTATTACCATTGCACAGTTGACGGTATCTGCAATCTGGACTTGCACATTTCTCCTTTTCTTCGGCTTACATAATTTGTAGTTGCAACTTGTCCAACATTTCAAGGAACTTTGCCGTATCAAACTATAAAGGTATTAAAACTATTAGATAATTCTCCCTTGTTTGTATAATGTCACACTGATTAAAGCTTAGACACTGAATTATAATAATATAGTTCGGTGCTCCGTTTGTAGCATTATGACATGCATCCAGTAGTAGAGAAAAATTTATATAGCAGTCCAGTTTTAACAAGTTATTCATCTATTACTTCTCAAATACTGTGAACGACTAATATACCTGCACATTATGAATTGAGGTTCGTAGTTGCATTTTGAGAATTTTACTGATGTTTCTAAATCCTCATCAGATTCAGCCAAGTGGCTGGATTTTTATCGTCTTTCATGTCACATCTATCGGTGGTGTGTAGAATGTGATGGTTGTTATTTACTGCAACAGAACATCTGTATTTGAATGCAAATAGTTTGTTTTGCCAACATTGCATGTAGGCAGGGTTAGGACTCCTTTTGTTGGTTATCAATTAGGCTTGGTTAAAAAAAATAGAACTTCTAAAGTTCTAATATTTGGTCATATGCTCTGTTGCAGGAAAGGAGTTTACTTTGTAAATTATCAACGGTGATTAAACAGGAACATCGGAGGCACCCTCTTTACCTTGATCATTTTCTTACTAACAAATTAAAACATGGCTGTACATTTCGCTGTTAGTAACAGAGTAACAAAGGTAAAGTCTTTAATCTTTTATGATATATGATTAATGGATTAGTAACAAATAATTCACCAACTAATTTCATAAAAGTCTTGTAAAGACAATTCACCAGGATAGATATATTATATGTAACCTTCGAGGTTATGTGCAGTCCTTGTTCTTCTCATGATTCTTGTGCCAAATGCGTACACTGTTTTGAATGTTTTATAAACTTTAGATGTAGTGCACTTCTAGAACAAAGTGTAATGACATATAAGCTAGCTATATATCATTTTTGTCAAGTTTGGCGATGGATAGATCATATAATTGGCGTGCTCTATTTCCTAGACTCTTTTACGGAGTGGACAACTGCTATCAGCTCAAGCTAGCAGTTGAGAGCCTTCCTCCAAAGTCCAGTCTGCATAAAGTAATTGTAGTTTGGATTAATTTAATTTTAGTATTCGGTGATAGTGACATTATTATTGAAATATGAAGAACCAAATTTGAAAGAGGTTGAACGTTGAAAGAGGTGAACGAGTGCATCAACGGAATTTTTAAAGGAACTAGGAACCGGTGGAGTTTGAGGCAATTTTTTTCTGGAAAAGGGACATAGAAGAAGCTGCAAGATTGAAGGTGAGAAGACAAAAAAAAAAAGAAGGAAAAATAAATAGATGGTTGAATTTGCGTAAAAGAAAAATAAGGTTAAGAAAATAAATCGAACATCAAGTAAGAAAAATGTAGTTCTTCTGTCTCTAAAATTCTGAATAAAATCCATTATTAATTTGCCTATGTACGTAGAAATAACATGATTATTAAATTTAATAATCAAAAAGATATTTAATTAAAATATGATATCAAAGTTGGAACCAAATCTTATGGATGTAGTATTTTTTTTAAACATCAACATCGCCCAAATGATATAAACCTTTAACTTTATATTTGTATTTTAAAACCCTGAAAAATATATTTACATATAATATTTTTTTATATAAAAGTTTAAAGTTTAAATTTTTATAGAAGTTTTAAAAAAAAAATTTAAATATAAATATATTTCAAGTGCATTGATATACTTGCACATGTACTCCCCCAATCCCATTATGAGACTCCCATAATATAACTAACTATGGGAGATTTTTTCCTATAATACTTGTCTAGGTCTACTTCCAATACAATTTAATGTTAAATTGTCAATTACGTATTTCTTTTTTAATTGATCATTCCTAAGACTAATATTGATTTTTTCCATATTTTTTTTTGAGAAATTAGACTTAATGTGCTTATTAATCAACTTATGTATTGGAATAATGTGTGCTATCTTCAATTAAAGCAATTAATATTAATAAAGATAAAAAGATAATGTTAATGTTAGAAAATTTTAATATGTGTATTTTTTTCTGTGTAAATATTACTCCCTTTGTTTTTTTATATTTGACGTTTGATTTCAAGTGGTTTGACCGTATAGTTAAGATAATTATTAAAAAAAAATTAAATTCTAAATAAAAAAACATAGATTATACTAAAATTCACAAAAAGAAATTTTTAAAAATAATTATTTTAAAGATTTCGGTTATAATTTTCGGCAGTCAAAATACTTTAAATTACGTGCATAAAAGTCAAAACGACAAAAAAAGAAGGAGCAGTAACTTGATGGAGCGATTTTTCGGTATTTCACACTTTGAAACTGTAAGCGTTTACCATCACACGAAGAGTCTAAAGTTATTGAAAATCGGATTAATGGCCCATAATATTCAAAACCCACATAATCTGTGTATAAATATCACCAACCTCTGCTACAATTTGTTGCACATCTCAATTTTTGTAGTACAAAATAACACATCAATGGGAGAATCTAATTCAAGAAAAATCAGCCTGAAGCTTCTCGTAGACAGAAATGAAAACAGAGTTATCTTCGGAGAAGCCGGAAAAGATTTTGTAAATTTTCTTTTCCATTTCTTTTCGAAAAACAAAATGGTTGGCTCTTTGGGCAAAATTTACGAAAGCATCGAAGCCATGAATGCCAATTACATGGAACCTAATGTTAATAAAGATCATGTTCTTAATCCAAAAGTTTATTCCATCCCTGGAGACACTCCTTTGTTGCTAGGAAACCAAAGCCACCAAGGTTTTCTACAGATGTGCATATATTACAAATCATAAGCAGGTAACACCAGAGTATGAATGTGTAGATGACATACATCGATTCTCCGGAGAATAGGGAGGCTGCTGGGATTGTAAAGGGAGGGTATGTAAAAGAGCTGGTTAATTACGTGATTATGGACAATCTCCGGAGAATCCTACATAATCCCTTCATTTTTCCCGGTAATTAGTGAACTTCTTTTTTTCAAATCTAACTTCACTGCATTTTTCTCCATCTTCCAACATTCAGTTTTGCATATCATATGTGTTATATTCCGGTAAATTTTATTTTTCTGGCGATCTCTATTATTTTTTGTGAACCCAAAAATATATAATTTAGTGATTTCTGTAATACAAATTAGTGATTTATATAATACAAATTAGTGATTTCTGTAATATAATTTAGTGATTAAAGTTCGGATATGATAAGTGACAAATTTATTTTAATTATAATTATATTTTTCAAAATATAGCACATATGGTACGAAAACCGATCATTGGGAGATAAAAAAAAAGTGGTGAAGTTGGATTTGAAAAAAACTTCAACAATTGACGGGAAAAATCAAATTATATATATATAAGAGGAATTAAATATTCAACTTATTCATCACCAAATTTCATAGTTACCACATATATTCCTGCTTCTTTCTTCACTTCTTTCAAAATTATGTCTTCCACACACTCTTCAAATATCTCACGCATAATAATAACTTTTACGACGTGTCATGTAAAAATAACCCCCTTCTAACTCTTTTGCATCATCATATAATATGTTCATGCCTAATAAGGCCGCACTATGAGATTTAAGCACACCATGTGTCTACATGCTTCTTCATACCATCATAATTACCCCCATTATCAAACCAAATCCCCACATCGATATTTCAGAAATGCCAATATGATAATGGAAACAATTAAACCAAATTCATTGAGAAAATATACATCCATTTTTCTTTTTATATGTTAGGCGCGCCTTAAGTAACTCCATCAACAAGCATAGTTTCTCAGATTCTTCAGCCGTCAATCAAATTTAAACAATGAAATGCCCGTAATAAAATTTTAACCCATGAAGGACCGCATACAAAATTTTAACCCATAAGCCTCTAAGAAAGTTTAAACTCGTGAAACCTTCAAGAAAAACTAAACCCATAGGAGCTTTAAGAAAAACTAAACAAAATTACATCTAAGTGGCTTCAAAATCAACAGCCTTAATGGTCTTCAATAAAATTTTATCTCAAAATGCCTTCAAAAAAATTAATCTCTGAATCTCTCCAATAAAAATTAACCACCTAGAGGTCTTTAATAAAATTGATCTCCGAATGTCTTCAATAAGAATTAATCTCTGAATGTCTTCAATAAAATTAACCTCATAAAAAATCTTCAATAAAATTTAACCCCCAAAAGTCTTCAATAAAATTAACCTCACAATTTCTTCAATAAAATTAAACCCCCCAAAAGTCTTCAATAAGAATTAAACCCATAATTTGTTTAGGAAAAATTAACTCATAAGAGCCTTCAATAAAAATCAACCCATGAAAGCCTTCAAAATCCGCAACACCCCTATGACCATCTTATAATATAGTGCATTCGATAAATGTTATGCATGCAATGAGTGAAATGATTAATTTTTTTTTAAAAAAACTCTAACTTTCCACTCACCATCATCCCATGATGAGACATTCAACGCAGAGCTATCATTTAGAAAACATCCATCAATGTGGCATCTCGAGTTGATATTTTTTCATAAGAGACATCCCATATTCAAGATATTTCTCGTATCAAAACATCTCATATCGAGACAAATATTATGTAACTTCTTTTGAATTGGGCGAACGATTATACCTTGCTTTCCATTTGTAATGTATCCCGACTAGAAGAGTTTAGTAGAGTGAAGATCCTGAGCAACATTAAGACTTTGTTTAAGTAGACCATTAGTTGAGTCTGATCCAACAAAGGAGGAGGATGGAGAGCCTTTAACAATCTTCAATTTCGGAAGGCCTTGAACAATCTTCAAAATTTTTAACCCCTGAAGGCATTCAATAATCTTCAATAATATTTTAACACATTAAGAGTCTTGAATAAAATTTTAATAATCTTCAAAAATTTTAACCCTTGGAAAACATTCGATAATCTTCACTAAAATTTTATCAATGAAGAGTCTTCAATAAAATTTTACCCCCATGAACCGTTGAGTGTCTTCACTAAAATTTTACCAATGAAAAGTTTTCAATAAAATTTTACACTCATGAACCGTTGAGAGCCTTCACTAAAATTTTAACAATGAAGCGTTTTCAATAAAATTTTACCCTTTACCCTCATGAAGTGTCTTTACTAAAATTTTTACCAATGAAGAGTCTTTAATAAAATTTTACTCTCATGAAGCGTTGAGGGCCTTCAGTAAAATTTTATCAATGAAACGTTTTCAATAAAATTTTACCCCGTGAACCTTTGAGAGCCTTCACTAAAATTTTACCAATTAAGAGTCTTCAATTAAATTTTACCCTTTACCCTCATGAAGCGTTGAGAGCCTTCACTAAAATTTTACCAATGAAGTGTCTTCAATAAAATTTTACCCTCGTGAAGCGTTCAGGGCATTCACTAAAATTTTACCAATAAAGAATCTTCAATAAAATTTTACCCTTTGCCCTCATGAAGCGTTGATGGTCTTCACTAAAATTTTACCAATATCGTGTCTTCAATAAAATTTTACCACCGTGAAGCATTTAGGGCATTCACTAAAATTTTACCAATAAAGAATTTTCAATAAAATTTTACCTTTTACCCTCATGAAGTGTTGATGGTCTTTACTAAAATTTTACCAATGAAGAGTCTTCGATAAAATTTTACCCTCATGAAGCGTTGAGAGACTTTACTAAAATTAACCAATAAAGAGTCTTCATTAAAATTTTACCCCTATGAAAAGTTGAGGACCTTCACTAAAATTTTACCATTTTCAATAAAAATTTATCCTCATGAAGCGTGGAGGGCCATCACTAAAATTTTACCAATGAAAAGTCTTCACTAAAATTTTACGCCAATGAAAAGTTGAGGACCTTCACTAGAATTTTATCAATGAAGAGTTTTCAATAAAATTTTACCCTCATGAAGCGTGAAGCCTTCACTAAAATTTTACCAATGAAGAGTCTTCACTAAAATTTTACCCCATGAAGAGTTGAGGACCTTCACTAAAATTTTATCAATGAAGAGTATTCAATAAAATTTTACCCTCATGAAGCATTGAAGGCCTTTACTAAAATTTTACCAGTGAAAAGTCTTCAATAAAATTTTACCAGCGTTAAGGGCCTTAACTAAAATTAACCAATGAAAAGTATTCAATAAAATTTTACCCTCATGAAGCGTTGATGGTCTTAACTAAAATTTTACCAATGAAAAGTATTTAATAAAATTTTACCCTCATGAAGCGTTGATGGTCTTAACTAAAATTTTACCAATGAAGAGTCTTCAATAAAATTTTACTCTTTACCCTCATGAAGCGTTGATGGATGAAGAGTCTTCAATAAAATTTTACTCTTTACCCTCATGAAGCGTTGAGGGTCTTCACTAAAATTTTAGGATATGATTGTAGAGCAGACCCATTTGATATTGAAACGTGCTTAAAAAATACTGAGTATTCAAATTCCCGATTATTCTGTGAAGAAAGAATATCTACTTTTTTTCTTTTCTAAAACGCAGATCAAACCCATTTGGCTTTTACGATGCGAATGCTGCATGCATATTCTATATCTATAGGCTAGCCAATAGATGTTGTGCTTGTGCATAGTGCATACAGGTTACATAAGTATAGAGCCATATGGGGTACTCCTAAGGCTAAAACGATTCAAATTTTTGGTATGACGTACGATTCATTTCTACAGAGTAGATCCAGACCTGTATATAAATAAGTAAATAACACATAGACCTACAGATACACCCAACATTTAACATTTTGGGGCTAGACATCACTACATATATAAAGATCTTTCAATACAAATCAAAACAATGGGTGAAGCTGCTGGCAAAATATGTGAAACAATATGTAAAAAATACAATAATATAATAACGAGGGTTCGTGTGTGCATGAAATATCGATCTTGTTGGTGCATCCAGGAAGTCTAGCTCAGCCTTCATGTGAAAATGATCAGTGGTTCTGTGTTATGAAGTTTGTTTGTGCGTGCTAGTTTTTTTCTGTGTTATGAAGTTTGACTATGAATTATCTTTGTTCTTAATTTGAAATTTACCGTGCCCTGCTTTTTGGTATTTGAATCAAGTTTACAGCTAGAGATGGCAGTGCAGTTGGGTCCATTTTTGTTTAATCTTGTTGGTTTTAATTTGAATTATTAAAATAATATCAAGTACTTTTTAGGTCCCAAAATAAGTGTGGTTAAGGTCTAAAAAAAGTTTGATATATCAAATTACGTGTAAAAAATCGCTTATTTAATTTGGACCCGAGTCCGTATTAGGTTAGGTTGTATTTGGGTCCAGAATAAACTCAAAATTTACTTCTTTTTATTTATTTTTTAAAGGAAATTTCAAATCGATCTAATAAGTCTAACATTTAAGACCAAAGTGAAATAAATCTCCAATGTGGTTCTCGTTGTGTATGGTAGAGTGGCCCAAAGTTTAGACAGTCAAGTGGCCCAAAGTCGAGTTAAACATTTCAAATAAACCACCCTGTTAAACTTTGTAATTAATGGATTTAATGATTCAAGTTAATTGATCCTCCAGTCAAGCTAAAGAGAGAACTCACAAGAGTTTAAACATAAATATGTTAAATACTTTCACAAAAGTGATTAAGGAATCTAAGATACATTTTAGGTAAGTTAATTGAGATACACATGATTTTATATGCAAACATGCAAATGGTATTTTTGTCAATTCATAATTCATTTAAAATTTTATTAATACACTACTAATTTGTATTAATATCTTAGGGAATTACCTAAAATACATCTTAGGTTCCTTTTTCTCTTCACAAAATTATAAATCTAATCGAAAGGCTTAGCCATAAATATTTGTCGAGTTGATGATTGAAGATTACATTTAAATTGACCCCAATGAACAAATAAAGGCAACCTTGTGCACAGTATAGTAGTTTGTTAGTTTGGTTTGGTTCAAATGTATACAAATGATATATGGTAAAAATAAATAAGTTTAACATCACATAAGCATTGAGACCGATATGTAAAGTAAGATTTGATAACAGTTTGGTAAAATAAATCTAATGTCTAAAATCAACAAAGACATCAATATAAAGTTATAAAATTGATGTCAAAATGATATTACACATCAGATTTTCATGAGAAAAGCAATGTCTAAAATATAATTTACATCAATATCTTTAAATAAGTTGATGTTATTATATTTAAAGACATCACATATATATAATGAACTGATGCGAGATATAACAATTACATCAACCAGTAAAGAGAAACTGATGTTAAAACAACTATTAAACATTGATTTATATTAATAAAACGATGTTAAAACTTTGAACGACATCGACTTTAAAAATGAAACGGATGTTAAAGTCAATCATACACATCAGTTGCACTCAAGGGACAAATATGCTGATGGATTTAAAGACATCACATATATATAATGATCTGATGTGAGATAAAACAATTACATCAACCTGTTAAGAGAAACTGATATTAAAACAAGTATTAAATCGCAATTAATTATAATCACCCGATGTTAAAGGTATAGACGACATCGATTTTTCAGAGGAGACAGATGTTAAAGTTCAGCATACACAACGATTTAACTTTAGGAACCGATGTTAGTTAATTATTAAACAACGGTTATTTAAAATATTTGATGTTAATTCAGATATACACATTGTTTTTCAACAAAAATATTTGAAATGTCCTTTCGAGTTACATGTTATAAGTGATCCAAACCGCATAATTTGACAATATTTAAAATGAAAATCATACAATATATTTATAAAATTGAAGAACAGACATCAGAAATGTTAAATAAATCATTGTCTAAGGGTCATATTAACATCGTTTTTTAACAGATGTCTTACTTTTAACATCGGACGCAAAGACAACGGTTTTGTTTTACACAGACTATGTCTATTGACAAATTTCTAGGAGTGAAAGTAGTACTAAATTCTCATACTGAAATACTTTCGATGAATGCAGAGAATATGAGTGACTTAACTGAGAGAAATACACGCCTTTACCAGTTGATCGAAAGCCATACATATGTTATGCAACCAGCACCTTTTACACTATATATATGGGTACTCACACGCTTTATCTTTCTGGAACAAACTAGGATCTCATCAGACAGATCAGTAGCAACACAGGTGCTATAACAAGCATGTGGGGAAAATTCTGTACTAGCATGGTCAATATAAATTGTTTGTTGCAGTGTTTGGCCATCATACTTTAAATTGCTACATATTTTTAGATTATAATGTTTTGGCAAGCTTTTCGGTTGATCAAATGCATATGCATATTTATAAAAATAATATTCATCGTAAAAATTAAATTTAAATTGATGTAGTAATTCTTATTATAGATAAAGTCGAGGATGTAGTAATTTCAAACAAAAAATAAAGTAAAAAAGAGTTTTGTGAAAAGAAATACAAGTACCACACGCACCAGCTAGGCTAGTGCCGCACAATACACATGAAATACCCATTTTTCTTAAATTACAAATAACACATTAATTTCAACATAAATATGCCCCGATGATACATGAATTCCCCTAAATACCCCCACCCCTAGCTGTACTCCACCTAATCAACGGCAACTTTTTACCCACCTGCCACCGCTAAAGCTAACACCCCCCCCCCCCCCCCCCCCCGGGGACCCCATTCCACTTTCTAAACAGTCAACTCTCTCCGCCCCCTTCTTTGACCGAGTTTCTGTGTCAACTCATTCCGAGTCATACCCAAATAATTGCCTAGTTTGTGTGTTCTGTCGTCTTTTCGCTTTAATTCCCTTGACCGAGTCACTCACCTCCGAGTCAAATACCGAGTCAACACATTACATTAGCCTGTCCCTTATTATTATAACAAAAAAAACAATAGCCTCCTTGGTTCTCTACCATCTTTCCTTTCATTCCATTCACTGAGTCACTCACCACCGAGTGAATATTACTTTAGCCTCTCCCAAATTAATATAACCATAGCTCACTCATCCCTCATTTCTTTCGCCGAGTCAGACACCGAGTCAGCATTACTATATTTTCTCCCAGCATAACAAAAGCCTCCTCTAAATCCTCTCCTCTTTTACTTGGACTGAGTCACTCACTCCGAGTCAACTCCGTTTAATGATACATATACTCATAACACACACCTATAAGTGTATTTTGTAATTCCGATCCAATTATGATGGTATCTAGAGGCCTGTTTGGCTGGTCACCGCCGCACATACAACCGTTAACTCCGGTATCGGAAGTGTCGGAGCCTCCGGAATCGCCGTCGCCGTACTTAGATAACAGCGCCGCCGATGCGGTCGGGGTTGAAACGGAGGATGAGATGGATGACGGAGAGGAGATGGAGCCTCCACCAGCTGCAGTGCCGTTTTCGAGACTTTTCGCTTGTGCTGATAGGCTGGATTGGGCGCTAATGGTGTTTGGATCGGTTGCTGCTGCAGCGCATGGAACTGCGTTGGTTTTGTATTTGCATTATTTCGCAAAGATTATTCATTTGCTGTCGCATAGTTCCGATTCACCTGATAAGTTGTTCGATAGGTTTACTGAGGTAGTGTTTCAAAACTCACAACTTTAAAGTTTAAATTGTGTATATTTAGAAATCGATGTTCATTCTGTGTATATATAATGATGTTTACTTGAGTTGTTAGTTAGTACCGTTAGAAAACGACAATTCAATGTCTAGTTTGCGCAATTATGTATATGCACGTTGGCTGTTGTTTGTGTATAGATGCCGTTGTTTGTTTATTAGTGAATTATGATAATTCAACATGTAGTTAGGAAATTGTTAGGTTTGCATACGTTTCTAGAAAATATAAGTTTTTCTCTTAGTGATTGTGCGGTGGTGCATTCACTTGTGTAATTGAAATCATACAATGTGGATATCTGATCAATATTCTTGGTTTTTGTTTTCTGGAGATGCTTTTGCATTGATATTATTAGGAAGTATAGATGGTAGGTTGTGATAACTGATAAGAGAGAGATCTTGTTCTATTTGAGACTTTGAGAGGCATTTACGATTCAATATATATGAGAAGTTTAAGATTAAGTATTTTGCTATTTTTATATGCAATTTTTCCATTTTTAAGGATAAGGAGTTAGAAATCAATTATGCAATCATTGATATGTGGTTATCTTAATTTAAGATTGTGAAATTTCATAATTTAATCAATTATAGGTATGCAGGACATGTATTACAGATCAAATTTATAATGGGACTGCAGTCTTTGAATTCTAAAATGTATAATATAACTTCATAAATTCCATATGATTATAGCATTCCTACAGGCTACAAGTTATCTGTTATCGGTTAATAGTATCATGAAATGTTTTGTAAATATCTTTAAATATGATCTGTTATATGATGTACATACAGTCACTAAATTAGTGACAGATTATTTTGGATTCCTATTTCTTCCTGTTCAATGTAGATAAATTTTGTTAGATGAGGAGACAGAACACAATCATGGATACGGTAGTACATAAGTACATTCACTCTTGAAGAAGCAGATAAAGAAAAATGTTCATAGTAATAAAGAGAATAACTCATCAATATTTTTATATAGGCTAGGAACTAATCACACCAGGAATGAGGAGACAAAGCATGTGATAAATAGCCATCTCAAAAGATCTATCATTATGCTTTTCCGTTTTAAAGATTTCAAAGTGTAGGAGTATCTATTTTCCCTCTAAACCCCTCCAATAGCAACAAGTATAAATCATTAGATTTTTAGAGGGATTTTTATATTGAATAGTATTGACAAAATATTATGAAGCTTTGATATGCCATTTTTTCCTTATTAGGAATCCCAGCTTTGTCCTAAACTAGACTTTAAGTATTGCTTGAAATTCATGATTTATTCAGAAGTTGGAACTGGTCGAATTATGGGTATTTTTTGTATTGACATAGATATATACAGAGAGAATTCATAACGGGTATGATATTATTGCTGTTACGCAGAGTGGTGTAGGATTATTTCCAAAAGTAGATAAACAAACTAAGCCAAAAATACTAGTTTTTTAGAGTAGAATAGACTTATGGCTTAGTTCATGTTCTAAATCAAAATGGTTGACGGGCTTCGGTTGGAAGAATAAATTTTCATTATTTACTGCACCAATTGAACCCTTTATGATGTTACAAAATAAGCACTTAATCTAGTAATGCTTGCTACACTATGCAATAAAAAGACATGCTTTAAGTGGACTCCATCTTCCATTCACCCTATTGCCTTTTATGTTTTTGACCGTCTGAGTAATGGGTATCTTACATATCAACTTATCTATATTCTGAGAGGAGTTGTAGTTGACTAATGAGCATGAAATTATTGCTGTTACACGGAGTGATATAGGGTTATATCCACACTGAGAAAAGCAAACTGAGCCGAAAAACTGGTTTTCTATAGTAGAATACACCTCTGGCCTAGTCCATGTGTTAAGTCAAAATGGTTGGCGGGTTCATTTGGAAGAATAAATTTGCATATATTCTCTGCACAAACTGAACCTGCAAAGATGTTACAAAATGAGTACACAAGTCAGTAGCTTGCTACTACTCAAAAATAAGGAAACATGCTTCAAGTGACCTCCATATTTGATCCACTCTCTTGTCTTTTATAGTTCTGCTTCATCTATATCAAAAAATCACTCCTTCTCTACTATATCCTCATCTCCAATTGTCCACTCTGTGCTGCTGCATCTCTTTTCTAAACTTCCAATAGTTCGCTAGTTAAGGGAGGAATTTCAGGGCTATAAAAAAGTAAACTTTATAAAATTTATTTGCTCTAGTTGCTCAATCAAATTTAGCATATATCATAATGAAGATTTTGTTTGTGAATTTGTTAATCTGAGTTTAGTGAACTTAAAATTTCCATCTCTCTAGTGTAATGAACTTAAAGTTTCCATCCCTCAAATCCGAAAACAAACTGAAATTTCCGGCCAACTGGAATGTAGACATAAGCAAGTGGTTGGCCTTAGTTGCGTTATAGAGAACCCACCATTCTATATATCGTTACTAATTGGTAAAAATTGAAAGGGTGCACTCCTAGTGTTATCAAGCACATGCATTTGTCACGGCCTTCTTGGGGTAAAAAACATATAAATTGTTTTGGGAAAGTCCGTATTTATCAAAGAAAATAAGTTGTCTGAGAACTATAATGGGGGACAATCTAAAGTGGAAAGTTAATTGTGTGGATCATGTGAACTGTGAAGGGAAATGGTAGTAACTTTTCTGCTTCAGGTGAGTGTCTTGACTCTTGAGTAATATATTTTAGTCTCGTGGCTAACTGATATTTATGACTTTAGACAATGGTTTTCCAAATAGTGATCATTGGTACATGTCATCTCAATTGTTTTGGACCTGGGTCATGTTCATACTGACAAAATGTGTTAAATATGTTGAGTGGGTCAAAAACAAAATTGCAAGTGGTAGAAATTGCAGAATATAGACAATAGATATAACATGTCTGCCAAGTGAAAATATATATTTGACTAGTTGCCTATAATCATCTAATACTTCAAGAGAGGGTAGCAAGAAGGTGAAAGAAAAAAGAATAAATATGAAAAATGGTATGACTGGACAAGAAGGTTATTTGTTGAAAATGAAGAAAAATAAGAAGCTACATTATGTGTGATTAATTTGGTAGCGGACAGCAAGAAGATGATCAAGTGGGAGATTAAAACTGACAATTACTTGGGACTTGTAGTTTGTACCAGTGGATGAATAAAAATTGGTTTGAGGGTTGTCTTTTCTTGGTTTCAAGCCGAGCAAGTGCAATCATTATTAGAAACAGAAGTGTTTATGGTGGGGTTGTATTTAGCAGTTCACCAAGCTGCTAGAACTTCTTTGCGTTGTAGGCTTGTTGCAGCAAAAATAGCTGCAAGCTACTTAGTGTCTTCCTTGAACAAGAAGAGTAGCTTAGTGCTTGATTTATTTCCTACAGGTCTAAACAAGTGACATAGGTCACTGAATAGAGCTTGATTTATGTCAAAGCTGCAGGTCTAAACAAGTGACAGGTCACTGAAAAGAGCTTGATTTGTTTCAAAGCTACAGGTGTTTTAGTTGTAAATTCTCTGCATGGTGGACCTAAAACCTCTTAAGAAAACAAAAAGAGTTGGTGAAACTTATTTATAATTTTGGTTGGCAATGCGCTTCACTGTCTCTATTTGCTTAATAGCATTTTTGATAAAGTGAATCACACTTTTGGTAGGGTGTAACCATTAGATTGATTATGGTATACTGTGTTGACAGTCATATGTCTTTTCTTGTTTCTTTCTATTATTCATTGAAAACAGGCAGACAAGATCTGACCACTGCTGCCTCAGACAGTCGAACTTAGTGACTATAACAGAACCTGAACCGGATTTTTTATCTATTAATATTTGTACCTTAATCCTATTTTACTTTGTTTTAAAATAAAAACAGACTTTTTTCCTGCTGGAAACCATTTTTGTTTTATACCTAGTTGAGAACAGAGATCAATTATTGACTTGCTGTGCTCTGCATATTTGCAGCTTGCTTTAACAATTCTTTACATTGCTGGAGGTGTTTTTGCTGCTGGTTGGATTGGTAAGTAACCTGCATGGTTAGATATAGTTACTCCGTTCTATATTGTGCTAGTAATGTTCTTTTCGGTCTTCTGACAACTTTTGTTTTGTAGAGGTGTCTTGTTGGATTCTTACCGGAGAACGTCAAACTGCTGTGATTAGGTCAAGATATGTTCAGGTGCTACTTAATCAAGATATGAGTTTTTTTGATACCTATGGGAATAATGGAGACATTGTGAGCCAAGTATTAAGTGACGTGTTGCTCATCCAGTCTGCTCTTAGTGAAAAAGTAAGTGCAGTTCAAAGTAATACTTATTCTATATGCTCCGTCTCCATGGTTTGGGACAATACATGCCTTCAGTAGAAAAAAGATGAAATATGTACAACTTACTGTGCTAATGCCTTAATTCACAACACCTGCAGACTTAATGCATTGGTCTATGTTCTCTCTATCTGCATACTCTTTTCTTTTGCTAATTAGTTATTCATAAAACAGGTAGGAAATTATATTCATAACATGGCTACCTTCTTCAGTGGTCTCGTGATTGGATTCATCAACTGTTGGCAAATAGCATTAATTACATTAGCTGCCGGCCCATTTATTGTTGCTGCAGGAGGAATATCAAATATATTTCTGCATAGGCTTGCAGAAAACATTCAAGATGCATATGCCGAAGCAGCAAGCATTGCAGAACAGGTTAACTACTACTTACATATGTTTTCCTCCTTTAGTATCCATTTAGGTAAATCTATGTCTTGTGTTTAATTAAAATATTGGCTTGGAATTTTTTTTTAGTTATCTGGTAACTCAGGAACTATTTAGTGGGTTTGTATTATTTTATTTTTTCCACTTATGGTGCTGGATAGTCTCTATACTGTAGCTGATGATCTATTTAGTTATCTGGCAACTCAGGAACTGTTCAGTGAGTTTGTATTATTTTGTTTATTCCACTTGTGGTGTTGGATAGTCTCTATACTGTAGCTGATGGTATTTCCTCTCTTCAAGCCAGAGAATGATAACTAGCAATCGGTGATAAAATTTCTTTTTCTCTTAACCGGAATTTGTTCAATCACTTGTCTACCCCGTTAACTGTTTTCGTATATAGTTAATAAATTTTTTTCCAAATTTTTAGAGGAGTATGCAACCTTGATTGATACTCAAATATTTATGATCTCTTAAATCACTTCGGAAATAGAATTGTTGGTAATTTGTTTTAGTTTGTCTATATAAATTGTTCATGTATAAGTAGAAAGCAGTATACTCACTTCTTCATTTGCCAAGTCAGTGTTGTGACAGAATATGCTCTTCTACTGACATTTATCGAGTTCTGACATTCATGTGATTTGTCTTCTATGCACTTCTGTGTGAATTGTATGTATTCTATTTTTTGTGCATCTACCATTTGCAACATTATGCATGTTAACTGTAATTGTGATTTGCGACAAACTTGCTTATTTTTACATTGTATCTGTATATAGGCATATTAATGTATGTTAACAGCCTTTGTTTATCTTTCTACACCAAGTCTTGAACTGTTATATTCATTCATTATAAAGTTGAATTTTCTATGAAAATCTGGAATGTTATACTGCTTAAATCTAATGGCAGATTAACATCTGTAAACTTGTTACTTTTGATAAGAA
The DNA here is from genome assembly GCA_028671895.1 of Oenanthe sinensis. Lineage (NCBI taxonomy): Eukaryota > Viridiplantae > Streptophyta > Magnoliopsida > Apiales > Apiaceae > Oenanthe > Oenanthe sinensis. The sequence goes on along the minus strand of CM053811.1, from coordinate 8,266,498 downwards.
GAGGCTATTCTATTATAAAGTAATTAAGTGATGATGAGTGATACATAATAACAGAAGACTTCCATTTCCAAGTATGTGAGCATTAGAACTGTACCTATGGTTTGCCACCACAAACAGTTTCTTGCTTTTCTAACATGCAAGTTTGGTGTTTCAATTTCGCAGGCAGTCTCATACATTAGAACCTTGTATGCATTTACAAATGAAACATTAGCAAAATATTCATACGCAACTTCGCTACAAGCTACCCTAAGATATGGTATCTTGATAAGTCTTGTACAAGGGCTTGGACTGGGATTCACATACGGGCTTGCTATTTGCTCTTGTGCTTTGCAACTCTGGGTAGGCAGGTTCTTGATTACGCATGGAAAAGCTCATGGTGGTGAAATTGTTACAGCCCTTTTTGCTGTCATTTTAAGTGGCCTGTAAGTTTATTTTTCTTGATTATATTACTACCTGAGTTTGACCGTTATAGCTATGTCTCCCTGATAAGTGTATGCTGTTTTTTCATAGGGGACTAAATCAAGCTGCAACAAATTTCTATTCATTTGAGCAAGGTAGAATTGCTGCCTATAGACTTTTTGAGATGATCAGCCGCTCATCCTCCACAGTAAACCATGATGGAAATACCCTTTCCTCTGTACAAGGAAACATCGAGTTTCGAAATGTATATTTCAGCTATTTGTCCCGGCCTGAAATTCCTATCTTGAGTGGGTTTTACCTTACTGTTCCTGCTAAAAAGACCGTCGCCCTAGTTGGAAGAAATGGCTCTGGTAAGAGCAGCATCATACCACTAATGGAGCGTTTTTATGATCCTACATTAGGTACGTCTTTCATAGCTTCTGAATATAGTTACCCGTAAGTGTCACTTAATTTATTGTGAGATCTTCGTTTATGATTTTTGCATGTAATAATATTTTTTACATTTTACTGTTGCAGGGGAAGTACTATTAGATGGGGAAAATATCAAGAATCTGAAGCTGGACTGGCTAAGAAATCAGATTGGTTTAGTCACTCAAGAACCTGCCTTGCTTAGTCTGAGCATCAGGGACAATATTGCTTATGGGCGGGATGCTACAATGGATCAGATAGAAGAAGCAGCTAAAATAGCACATGCTCATACATTTATTAGCTCACTCGAAAGAGGATACCAGACACAGGTAGGCACCTGAATTTTAGTCTTTTTACTCCTTTTATTTTTGGAACTCCTCTCTCCACCTATCTCTCCTTTGGCTTTCTCTCTACATCTAGGATCTTGTGTTTCAGGTGGGTAGGGCTGGATTGGCATTGACAGAGGAACAGAAAATCAAACTTTCTGTTGCCAGAGCAGTCATTTCAAGTCCATCTATTCTTCTTCTTGATGAGGTTACTGGTGGGCTTGATTTTGAAGCAGAAAGATCTGTTCAAGAGGCTTTAGATCTTCTCATGTTAGGCCGATCAACTATAATAATTGCTCGACGGCTTAGTTTGATTAAAAATGCTGACTATATAGCTGTGATGGAAGAAGGTCAACTAGTTGAAATGGGTACCCATGATGAATTGATAGCTTTGGATGGCTTATATGCAGAACTTCTGAAATGTGAAGAAGCCGCAAAATTACCAAGGAGGTATTACAGTTGAGGAAACTTTTATTCTGCTCATCTGACCAAGAGAAGTTATTCATATAATTTGCTTATTCACCATTGTCTAATGTATTTTTAGGATGCCTAAACGAAACTACAAAGATACTACAACATTCCAAATTGACAAAGATTCTTCAGCAAGTCGTAGCTTCCAAGAAACATCATCTCCCAAAATGGCCAAATCACCATCTCTACAGAGAGTTTCTGCCATCCATGCATTTCAGCCTGCAGATGGGACATTTAGCTCACATGAATCACCAAGAAATCAGAGCCCTCCTCCAGAACATATGGCTGAAAATGGTTTGACGTTGGATGGGACAGATAAGGAACCATCAATGAGAAGACAAGATAGTTTCGAAATGAGACTACCAGACTTGCCAAAGATTGATGTCCATTCCGCAAATCGACACACGTCGTATACTTCTGATCCGGAATCCCCTGTTTCACCACTTTTGACATCTGACCCACAAAACGAGCGATCCCATTCACAAACCTTTAGTCGACCACTTAGCGAATATGATGACTTGCCAATGGAAATGAAAGAAGCCAAAGATGCAGAACATCGAGGAACTCCATCGTTTTGGAGGCTTGTAGAGCTTAGCTTAGCAGAATGGCTTTATGCTGTTTTAGGAAGCATAGGGGCAGCTATTTTTGGTTCCTTCAATCCTCTTCTTGCTTATGTTATTGCACTTATAGTGACCACATATTATAATAAAGATAAACACAACTTCCGGGAGGATGTAGATAAATGGTGCTTAATAATTGCCTGCATGGGTGTAGTAACAGTGGTTGCCAATTTTCTGCAGCACTTTTATTTTGGTATAATGGGTGAGAAAATGACAGAACGAATTAGGAGAATGATGTTTTCAGGTATTTGATTCCCTCTTCTTTTCCTTTTCCCCAATTTAGCATGTACATGTTCTCCTTATTATGAGTTCATATTACGTACTTTTATCATGCTGTGGATGTGTATTATAACGGATGTATTCATTCCATTTCATTCTCTCTGACAGCAATGCTTCGCAATGAAGTGGGATGGTTTGATGAAGAAGAGAACAGTGCTGATACTCTGTCCATGCGTCTAGCAAATGATGCTACATTTGTAAGAGCTGCTTTTAGCAACCGAGTTTCTATATTCATTCAAGATAGTACTGCTGTTATTGTGGCTGTTTTTATCGGGATGATACTTGAATGGAGACTGGCACTTGTCGCTTTGGGTACACTGCCTGTATTAACCATTTCAGCTATTGCTCAGGTTTGCATGGTTTTTCCTTACCTTCATTTAGCAAGACAGTTTTTGTTTTTTTGTACGGAAATGATCTGTTTTTTTATACCAACTGTTTCTTGATTATGCCATGCCTTACGTAATTTTTTCCTTGTGTTACGTAAGAGGATACCTTTTTTGTCGTGTGATATGTGGGTATAGATTTCTTACTTTTTTGGCAGCCATTATTTTAGCTAGTGTTGCTTTTGTCTGCTTAAACTGCCTCATGCAATTTTAATAAATGTTGTTTTTTGGAATTAAATGGACATCATATAGATTCATAGTGGTAATGTTATTTAGAAACACTTGAATTATCTTTCGGAAGCATGTTACTTTTATCTTGTATGATGTTTATCAGTATTTTGTTGCAACTCACCAAGTATATAGGCCCTCTTTTTTGTTTTTCCCCTTAACTTTTCTTTTCAAGAGTTATTGAGGTAAAAGGCTCACTGAGGCATAATGAAGTTTATTAGGAAAATGAGTGGGAAGGAGAATGAACCAGGGATGGCAAAAAAATCCGATCCGACGGATATTCGATCCGAAACCCGAAATTTTGGATTTACCGAATCCGATTTTTTGAATTTGGATTTAATATTTAAACCCGAAAATTTTTGGATTCTCACTGAGGCATAATGAAGTTTATTAGGAAAATGAGTGGGAAGGAGAATGAACCAGGGATGACAAAAAAATCCGATCCGACGGATATTCGATCCGAAACCCGAAATTTTGGATTTACCGAATCCGATTTTTTGGATTTAATATTTAAACCCGAAATTTTTTGGATTTAGATTGATACGAAACCCGAAACTCGAAAAAAATCCGATTTATATATATATATATATATTGATTACATATATAATTAACGTACTATTTTTTTAGAAAGAATCTTATTATATTTTTTTCAATATTTCTTTTAAGATTTATTCAAGATAAAATTATTTTAATATTTATCTATTTGTTAATATATATATATATATTATTTAAATATTTAAAATATGTAACGATTGTGATTCGATTTAAACAAAAAAGATTAATAAAGTGATAAACACATTTTTGATTAAATTTTTATTATATTTTATATTAAGGTATTAATCGGTGAAAGATACATATAAATTATTGTATAAATATAATGAATATTGAACAAATTTTCTATGATAGTTAAATTAATTAAATTATTTTTCAATTTTAGGATATCCGAAAAAACCCGATCCGATCCGAAACCCGATGGATTTGGATATTGATTTTTGGATTTGGATTTATTTTAAAACTCGAAAATATTTGATTTGAATTTCACAAAACCTGCCTGAACCCGATCCGTTGCCATTCCTAGAATGAACATTCCTTCCCAAATTGGTGGATTGAGCTCCATTGTAGATTGCTAGGAATGGAATGGAGGAAGGAATGCATATAATAAACAGTTACCCCTTAAATAGTACAAATTTCATTCAGTTCCTTCTTAGATGTATTCACCCCGAGCAAGCACAACATCATAAATATCTCTTGTTTTGGGGACACCATTTGTAGATCATCTAGCTAAAGCTTGATCTCTGTGGATTTACTTTACTAATATATATTGGAACCTCATTACAGATATGAGAAGAGTTTTATTAAGTTCTTATCATCTAGAATTCTTCTTATAAGTTGGACTACATGCAATAGCCCATTCTTTTATATATATATATATATATATATATATATATATATATATATTGGTATTTAACACCTTGTGTCTGATATATATTTGTTTCTGCTTCCCATAAATAATTTAGGCTTCATTCATCTTTGTAATCTGAGCCCTGATCACTTTCAAATCTCAATTTGCAGAAAATGTGGCTTACTGGATTTTCAAAGGGTATACAAGAGATGCACAGGAAGGCATCTTTGGTCCTTGAAGATGCAGTGAGAAATATATACACTGTGGTGGCTTTCTGTGCTGGCAACAAGGTAATGGAACTTTACAGAACGCAACTGGGGAAAATATTCAAACAGAGCTTCCTACATGGAATGGCTATCGGCTTTGCTTTTGGTTTCTCACAGTTTTTGCTATTTGCATGCAACGCATGTCTTCTCTGGTATACTGCAGTATCCATTAAAAATAAATACACAAGTCTCCCAACTGCTCTTAAGGAGTATATGGTGTTCTCTTTTGCCACATTTGCTCTTGTGGAGCCATTTGGCTTGGCTCCTTATATACTTAAAAGAAGGAAATCTTTGATTTCTGTATTTGAAATCATTGATAGAATTCCGAAGATTGACCCTGACGATAACTCAGCAATGAAACCTCCAAATGTTTATGGTAGTCTGGAGTTGAAAAATGTTGACTTTTCATATCCAACACGGCAAGAAGTTTTGGTGTTGAGCAATTTTAATCTCAAAGTCAATGGTGGGCAAACTGTTGCTGTAGTTGGAGTTTCAGGCTCTGGAAAGAGCACCATACTATCTTTGATCGAGAGATTTTATGATCCAGTTGCTGGTCAGGTTTTTCTGGATGGCAGAGATTTAAAAGTATACAACTTGAGATGGTTGCGCAATCACCTGGGTGTTGTTCAACAAGAACCAATTATATTCTCAACCACAGTCAAGGAAAATATCATTTATGCAAGGCACAATGCGAGTGAAGCTGAGATGAAAGAAGCAGCAAGAATAGCGAATGCTCACCATTTTATCAGTAGTTTACCTCATGGTTATGACACACATGTCGGAATGAGAGGTGTAGATCTGACCCCAGGACAGAAACAAAGAATTGCAATTGCTCGTGTCGTGTTAAAGAATGCTCCCATTTTGTTACTGGATGAGGCAAGCTCATCTATTGAGTCCGAGTCAAGCCGAGTTGTTCAGGAGGCACTTGATACATTAGTCATGGGAAACAAAACCACCATTCTCATAGCCCATAGAGCAGCTATGATGAGACATGTTGACAATATTGTTGTACTGAACGGAGGACGAATCGTTGAGGAAGGGACCCATGATATGTTGATGGCAAAGAATGGATTGTATGTCCGGTTAATGCAGCCTCACTTTGGAAAGGGTATGAGGCAGCGTAGACTAATATAAGTAGACTTTGTGATTGTACAGTAACTTCCCTTTTTCTAATCCTTTAATTTAGTCCTGCCATCGCATATCTTCCAAGATTTGACGAAGTAGACGATAAACACCAATTTTGGCTGTACAATTGTGGGTTGTGTTGTGATCACAAATAGTAGGGGTGGCTGCGGATTATGTACCTTGTGTAAACAGAGATATGAGGCCTAGAATTTGTCAGTTTTCTGTGAGCTTAAGGCTTTTGGTGGGTCATAGAAGTAGATGCATATTCTTCTGGGAACTAGCATTAATAATGTGCTTTGTCCCTATTTTTTATACAGTAGCTGTAGTTGTCACAGGGAGAGATGGTTATGTTGTATTTTCATAGTGTGCGATGTGTCTGCTGAACTCCATTTGCTCTCTGCTGACAATCTTCCAGCGACTTCATTTCTTCGGTTGGTGAAAAAAGGGAAGCTGACAAGAGGTGGATAGTTGTAGTTCTGAGTGATAATGAGTCAAACTAGACTGTTCTCCGGCGTCTTTTTCTTTTATTATTATTTTTATGAGATTTGAAATATAGGCTTTTCATTATAGATTATCTTTGTTGTAAATGTTAGTTGAAGCAGTTTTGTAATGTAAATTGAAAAGGTTATATTTGGAAGTTAAATTTCAGTTACTTTACTTTGGTGCATCTCAATAATTTTTTAAAAGAAATCAGATGTACAGCGGATGTGGATTCTTTACTTCATTAAGCAAATAAAAGAAAACAGGGAATTGATAATTCAGATACTTCTTGGTGCAAAAACATTTCTGCTGGCACGAATAACTTAAAAATAAGGCAAAAAAGTTTCCATGGCAACACCCTGCAAGACGTGGCCTGAATACCCTTCTTTTGGTTGAGGGGTTAAGTCTCTGCAGAAGCAGGAGGATTGGGGTTTCGATATTTAAATTCTCAGACATTCGTTTTTGTAGGTATCCATCTTTATCTTGTCCCGGGTTCTATCGTTGAGAGCTCTTCTGAATACACCTAACAGTTTAAACCCTGTTTGATGATGCTTTTACACTACGAGGAGTGGTCTGACTACCCTTCTTTCGGCTGAGGCTCAAGTCACTGTGGATGTACATGGGGTCTCACAGTATTTATGTTTCTCAGGCACCCATTTTTAGAAGGAAAAAATATAGACGGGGTCGTATTATAACAAACACTGCATCATTGATCTCCAGCTTATATGCAAACTAATTCTAAATTCAGAGAAAATGACACTTTGCATCCCTTGGGGTGTTTTGTCAAATCAGTTCACTTTTATGTTTTGTAGAACTTTACAACAGTTCACTTTTATGTTTTGTAGGACTTTACAACCCCTATCTTTTAATTTGGTTTCGTTTTACAGCCCATGTGCATATTTTTCTATTATTATTATTGTTAAAATTAAAAATTAAGGTTAATATATACATTTACTACACATTTTTTCATACATATCCGCCATTATTAGACTGATCAACTTCGTTATTAGTTTCAAGATTATTAATCCTTTTTAAAAGGCATGAAATTATATTTTTAATAAAAATACGGATGCTCAATTATTAAGTAATTTTAATTATTTAATACGATCCTTTTTAAAAGATATGTAATTATATTTTTAATTAAATTATACTTTTAATGTCAATTGTTAAGCAATTTCAATTATTTTAATATTATAATATATATCACCATATTTTTTCCAAAATTTAAATGTCAATTTATGTTTAAAATATATAAATAAAACTTATAATATGTGCAGGAAATATGTAAATGTTTATATTAAACTAGCTTTTTAATTTTAACAATAATAATAATTGGGAAATATGCGGTGAAACGAAACCAAATTAGAAGATAGGGATTGTAAAGTGTTACAAAACATAAAAGTGTACTGATTTGACAAAACATCGTAACATAAGGGATGCAAAGTGTCACTCTTCTAAATTCCTAATAAGATGAGTCACTTCAACCATGGTGTTGAGAATATTTACTAAAATTTTCCCTATCTTCATCAACATGATAACACAGCAGCTGCCTCTTTTGAGTAATCTATTTGCATTAGAGGTAGAAGCTTATCTATTAGCATGGTATATATCTGCTCAATTTCAGGATGGTTTCTGTCCCCTACCAAAAATACATGGGACTGACCCTTTATATCTATCTGACTAAAACCTGGTAGTTTTTTCACATTCCTCTCCTTCATCTTCTTCTTTATGAGAGCAAATTTATCCCATTTCCCACATGCAGCAAAGACATTGGACAAGACTACATATCCTCCTGATTCGGCCGGCTCAAGTTCAATTAACTCTTCTCCAATGCGATTGGCCACTTCAAAATCCCCATGTAGTTTGCAAGCACCAAGCAGTGCCCCTAAAACTGCACCATCTCGCTCATGCAGAGGCATTGTATCAACAACCCTAGTTGCCTGCTCAATTTTTCCAGCTCGGCCTAGGATATCAACAAGACAGGAATAGTGTGCAGCCTTCGGCTCCAATCCATAAGCATGAGCCATTGAGTCAAAAAGCTTTTGACCCTTATTGACAAGACCAGCATGACTACAAGCCGTTAAAACTCCAACGAAAGTGACGTCATCCGGTGTGGTTCCTGACCGTAGCATCCGTGCAAATGCTTGTAAAGATTGGGAACCGTATCCATGAACTGAATACGATAAAATCATTGCCGTCCATGATACGACATCCTTTGATTCAATATCATTGAAAGCCAGCCAAGAGGAGTTAACATCCCCCATTCTTGAATACCTTGAAACAAGAGCATTCATAAGTGAAGTTGAACGAACAAACCCAAGTCGTATAATAAGTGCATGGGTTTGCAACAACTCTGAAGTGCTTTCCAAGCATGATATCAATACTGAAGTGAGAGTCGTTTCATTTGGCCTAACATGGAAGCAATTAAGCAGATGAACTAGGAGCTTGAATGATTCCCCATCCAACCCATTCTTTGCATAGCCATGAATGAGTACATTCCAGGTGGTGATATCCCTCTCAGTCATCTTATTAAAGAGGTCACTTGCCTCAAGCATGAGTCCCTCATCAGAGAACGCTGTAATCATTGCGTTCCAAGCAGCTATGTCTTTTTTAGGCATGCAATTAAAATATTTCCGTGCATGTTCAATTGACCCATTTTGTGCCAAACCCGTTACCATAGTTGTCCAAGAAACTGCATTCCTAGAAGGCATTGAACTAAATAATTGAATAGCTTCATCTACTCCCTCACTGTCTAAAGCACCTTGAAGCATTACGTTCCAAGAATATATATTACGTTGTGGCATCTCATGAAACAGTTTCCGAGCCTCATCAATTCTACTATTATCAACATACGCCTTAAGCATAGCTGTCCAAGAAACCACACTTCTCTCCGGCATTTGATCAAAAATCTCCCTAGCTTGATCAAGCAATCTATTATTAGCAAAACCCAATAACATCGTAGTCCAAGACACCACATTTTTCTCTGGCATTTGCTCAAATAACCGACAAGCATCTCCGACTCTCCCAATCCCAAAATACCCAGAAATTAAACTTGTCCAAGAAAATACATTCCTCTCCTTCATCCCATCAAACACTTTCTGAGCCTCCTCTATTTGACCCGCCTTAGCATACCCACTAATCATCGCAGATTCTGCTACAATACCCTTCTCCGACATCGAAAAAAATAGTGACTCAGCTCGTGGAAGATCATTATGTTTGAGATACACAGTGATCATTGAAGTATAAGAAACAACATCTCTATGAGGCATTTCATCAAACACCTTCCGTGCTTCATGAACTTTCCCAATACGACCCAGATTACTTATCTTCACATTGAAATCATATACACTTTTTCGTGAAAATTCAAATGAATCTGCATTAATAGGATAATGGGTACTGCTAGAAAATGAAAATTTGTTTTCTCGGAGTTGAGATTGTGGATGTGAATGGTGCTTGTGTGTGTAAACTGAATGGTGTCTTAAAGATGACAACTTTAAGAAACTGGAAAATACATTATGATTATATATGGATCTATACTTCACTGCATTCATTCCAAGTTTCATTGTTTTATCTTTTTCTCATGCAACATAGTTTTATGGCATTTTATGATGATTTTCTATCAAACAAAATAGAAGAAATAATTAGAAAGAAGAATAAGATATATGAACTTTTTTTTGGTTTTAAAATATTTTCTCTTTTATTATCAAAATGTAAAATTGTATATCAAAATTTTGTTTTCAAAACTTATTTTAAAGTATGTTTATAGCATAACAAATTTTTTGAGTTTAACGGTTCTTTCTGATTTAAGTATCGTCTTTTTAAGTTACGAAAAAAATCTTACGTATTTGGCGCTATAGTTAAAAAAATCTTACATATTTCCTGTATATAATTAGATTAACAAGAAAACAACCAACAAACTGAAAGGCAAAAAAGCTTCCATACAGTGCTTGTGAAGTGGATTTGCTATATGCCAGGACTTGATGTTGGAACAGCACAGAAATGAATGGTGACAATAGAGTTGTGATTCTCATTCAATTTCAAAAATGAAGGCAAGCACAAACGCACATTTGTATTTATGCCATGATTATATACATGAAGGAAAAAAAAGAGCATTCTTGTGTGATGTTTCTTAGCTTGCTAATAACAGCCATTTAGATGTCGAGCACCTTGAATGAGTCTGCTACAACTTTAAGCTTGTCTCTTACTCTTCTCCAACGCCTTTCATTAGCTCCAACAATCAGTGTGTAGTATCTCCCTGTCAAGAATTCAACATCAACTGTCAATATCACTACTGAATACATTTACATGCTGTTTTGTACCTGCGAAACAAGAACATGGTAGATGATGCTATATCAGGAATGCTTAAGACTACATAGGTTAAGTGCAGAATTCAGAGTGAGAACAGATTTCGTACCATTTGCAACTGCTATAGTTGCAAAAGCTGCTCTTGAAAAATTTCGAGAAGTAAGTGTATATTCAAAGGTGTAATAATTCTTTCCATCAGTTGTCCTCTGCAACAATTTATATAAACAAGAATTGTTACATTCATTAATTTACGGAAACATATGATATAATTTGGAGTTTAACTTTGAAGGCAATTTACGATGATTGCTTTTATTTCCATTGGCATTTCAGGAATCACAGATATTTTGGTGCTTATGTTGTGTTTGGTTGGGATGAAAAAAATATGGAAGCAATGGAATGAGATTTGAACTATATTATGAGTAAAATTTCAAAAAATTCATTCCTTTCCCATTCCATTCATAACAATCTAAACTAAAAATAAAACCCACCAATTTAAGATGGAATGCTCCATTCTCCCTCATACCCATTTTCTTCTCAAATTTCATCATACAAGTTTTGCTCTCATTCATTTTTGTTTCATATCCTCCCTCCTAACTCCATTATTTTGTACTTATTTTCACCCATTCCATTCCATTCTCCCCAACCAAATACAACATTAATGTTTTATTTTAATCCATTTTTATTGGACATAATTGTAGTCTACTGCTGCCATTTGGACAAAAGGATGCTAACCTCTTTCATATCAAATATATCTGCTACTTGTGTAGGTGTAGCCAAAACTTTCTTGAGCAAATAGGGGACAACCTTGAGAAGTACCAAAGGGGTCAGGAACAATTACAATGATTTTACATATTGATCTGGATAACGAAAGTACCTCATTTATTGGACCCATATCATGGATATCTGATTTATCGGTAGGTATAAAACTCACTCTAACATTTTGCAATTGGAGATATCGATCTTTAAAAGCAGAATCATGTCCTCGATAATCAAATTCCTATACACAACAAAAGTGCTGTTTAGTGTTTACCTACGAACACCTTATCCGATTATCTGCCCAAAAAAATCAACTTCCATTCAAGGAACTAAATATTCTGAAACTTACTCTCCAATCTGAGGGGTAATAATATGAATAGCCATCTGATATGTCCATGAAAGAATCATAGTTTGCTGGGGTCCCTGCATACTTAGAACAACTTTAGTACATGAGACTCGAACCAATACAATTCATACCAAAGATGTGTGCTAAAATGTGCACACTATTCTACTTTACTTATTCGACTCTGATATAACAAATCGTAATCTCGTGATGGTTTAAGATGAAACACTTGGTAATTACTGATTAGACATGAGCATTTCTGATGTACTAAATCCCTCCAACAGAGATAAACTACCAACCATGATACCTTCGGCCAACACGGAATTTACAGGAATTAGACTCAAAGCAAGTGCTCCTACTCCTAACAATAGTGGCCTTCTCTTAGAATTTCCTGCAACATTGTCCATATGTATTAGCACAAACAAATATGTCTAATCATTTGACAATTTATCAAGTACATTAGATTTTCTCCAATATTCATAACCTACTTTCTTGCACAGAAGTTGGGTCACTTGAACATGCATTAATATTAATTACAGAAGGCTTTACAGTGAATCTTGAATGTGCCATATTAAACTGAAAAACAAATAGAGAAAACAAGTTTTAATGGTAAGAAAAGTAAATATAATTTTCGAATAATAAAATGGTTGCAACAAGAACCCTTTTTGATAGACTTGTGGAGGGCAAGGTCAGTGAGAGTGATGAGACTGCCATTGTTGATATCAGAGAGCCACTCAGTCTCACTTAGTCTGTGTCTGAAATGGATATATATTTGTATGGATTGTATGTATGCATTTTGTGATGGTTAAGATTTGATATGCTCATGTGGCTTTTTGTCTTTTCTTTTTATTATACAAAAATTGTTTTGCTTTTTGTTCTCTCTTAATTTTGCAAGAAAATTGTCGAAAATAGTATATTAATTTATATCTTTAGAATATGGAGAAATTTAGCACCATTTTGTTTGATTGAAGATTAAGATGAGTTGTGAAGAAAAAAATTATTGCAAATTAAAACAAGTTATGAAAAATAAAATATTTGAAAGAATATATCAAAATTTTAAGGTGTTAAAAATATGAAGTATTTGATATATAATTATATATTATTTTAACCATGTAAGAGAAAAGGATGACAAAAATAAGTTTTTTCTGACATTTAGAAAACACAACTGGATAAAGAATGCCACCAGCTGCTTCAAGCATTCGATGCATATATTTTAGAAGCATATATTAACACCATTTGAAGCATTAAAACCATAATTACATGTGAAGATAATAGCAGTCCACAAGAGGAAAGAAGAACAAGTTGCTTCAGCATTCTTATTCTGTTGTTGTATACAGCATTACAGCTTAATTTTACAACTAGGTCTCCATAAGTGTCAACTCATCAGACATATGTGTGATATCTTACAGAAAACTAGAAAAGTCTGAGTAAATCAAAATACATGCTAATGAATGTAGGGAACATGAAAGTCCCTCCCTAAAAGGTGAAAACGAAGACTCAGATTAGAGTAACAGTCTTTCTAACATATTTTATCCTCGAAGAACAGGATGACTTGAGCTTTTCTTGATCAAACGTGCCAAGTTTAGATACTTGAATTCCATAAGCATCCATTCTGCGGATATCTCGTTCAAGAGGTGATTGCCAGAGTCCATCCCACCAAGCAGGAGGGAGAAGCGGTGTGTAAGCACATTGAGTAGATTGCTTATGGCAGCTCAATGGGCCAGCAAATCTGTTCCACACGTGTCCCCAGCCAATTTGATTCCGTAATCCCTGTGTAAGCAAACCACTTTGGAAACTACTGAAGAACGAGAAGCTTGAACTACCAGAAGAGTTCTCCGCTGAAGATCATGAATATTGATAAATTAGAGGTAAAAGGCATTGGGGTGCAGTTTTTAGAAGAAATGAGTTGTGCAAAAAACATGAAATTACCAAGACTGTTTGCTGCAGCAAGAGCTGCAACTAGTTGAGCATAGGTTGTCCCAACACGCCTGTGAGCCCCAGAAACTACAGCATGTTTTGCACGCGATGCAAGAAAGAAATCGACAAATGCAACCCATCGCGGAGCTGGTCCCCAATCCGTTGCTCTAGAATTTACATTATGTTGTCCATACGTATTACCAGATATATTTCCTTTAAAGTGTTCATAATCAAAATGAAGAATCTGGAGTTGAGAAACAACCAAAGAGGTTAAGCAAGATCTACCCCTCGGCAAAGTCAAAATTTATGATTAAATAACTCCACAAGCAGATACAGGGATACATGTAACGAACTTTCTGGTTTAAAGTTGAATTTTGGGCAATTTCTGCTACCTACAAATCCCAAATAACGGTTGATGATTAACTATTACCTCCAGAAATTCCTCTAAAATTGGTTTGATATCTTTTACTGCGGAGGGGCTATCTGAAATCAGAACCAATCTGGGTTTAGAGCCTAGCTGCATATTTTGCATGGCTTTTTGTAAGCACCTTAATGCTGCCTGAGTTGCTCTTACAGACCTGAAGAAAAGAAAGCAAAATTTTTACATACCTAACAAATAAAAATCATATGTATTGGTAGGTATTTACAAGTAATTACTCATACACTATCTATATGTAATTTTATGAACTCTTATTCACATGATCCCATTTGCTTGTTCTGCAGCTCGAAATCAGGGCAACACTTGCAAACCTTTTACCTTTTCTATTATTGTACCCTTATAAAACCATATCCGTACATTATAAAATTATGTTCCTTCCAAAAAATTAGGTGCAGCAGCAAGAGGGGGAAAAAGGCAACACCCTTCTTACTAATCAAATAATTGGAAAAGAACCCAAAGCAATTTAAAGCATGACAACCTTGATGAAATATCCAAAGTTGGTGTTGCAATCGCAATACCTGTTCATAAGCATCCGCATGTGCAGTGCAATATCAGGATCCCTCCCGTCACCAAGAACTGAGTTCACTACCATATTAACATCCTCTACAGGATATATGAGGACTCTCATGAGCTCCCCAAACACATTGGGCCTATCATGAAGATCTTCTGGCTTTCCAAATAGATTTGTGGCAACTTCCCTCATCCTAATGTGAATATTCTTTAGAAAAAATTGAGCTGCTACAGCATCCGTGGTATTCTGGAGCCTGGTATAGAATCTGAAAGTCAATATATATGTTGAATCCTCCAGAGGAGTTATAATTGGAATTACGGCTTTTACCATATTATGGGTTCCTCCCACTCCTTCCAATTGCTACACAGAACACTTGTCCGTGTTGGCTTGAGAAAATCATCAATCCTCATTAACAGATGTCTTCCATATTTAGTAACACAACGATTTTGTCTCCAAAGATGTTTAACTTCTTTCAAGGTAAACGACATGTTTGAATAGGAGATGTGATCCCCAAATGGAAATTTCTTCCTAAAAATGCAAATAAAACAAATATTACTATAAGTTCGATATCCACAAATTATTAGTTATCATCGACATACAACTCTAGAAAAATTCATTGACTTCTAGTATGTATATTTTCCATGTAAAAGCCTAAACATGATCGGTGAATGCATGCAAAAATCTATTATAAATTTGAATTAATTAAAAGATTAACTCAGGCCAGTATATGTAGCCATTATTACAAAGTTGTAAATCCATCTTTGGAATTTAACTCATACAATGCCAGCTTAAAATCATCTCATTGCAGGTGGAATAGAGTTAAATATTGGATCAAATGTTTCTCGTTGTGATTTTAATATTATGATCACAAAATGCATGCAACATCCAGTGTTATCAACCAAAAATCAAATTGAGAACCCTATGAAGCTAAGATAAAAAGGGTGATAATCTCATCTTTAGCAGAAAATTCATTAAAATGGCCAGAAGCATGCAACGATATCATCTGACTTATAGATCCAAATAATGACAAATTAGCACAAGTGCACAACTAAGATTGTAAATTAAAAGACTAGTGGTTGCTTCTTTTGTTCATCACTTAAGTGAAATTAATGTATAGATTGCATATATAAAGGCTTGAGAGAGAACCAATATGCCTGGTTTGCCCAATTATCAGTGAACGGTCCAACATTATGCTGAGTGCAGCAGCCGTCAAGATCTTGTACATTTCATTCCCAAATCCCGCTTCAGATGCTTTTCCTAAAACAAATTTATGTCTACAGAACTGCTCCGGAGGTAGGCCACGAACTCTTGAAGCACCTAAAAGATTGACAAAATAGAATAAGAACCCAGCTTGTGCCTCCCAGAGTGTAGCTTATATACTGTTTATTAGCAAAAATATGGTAATTAATAAAGAAAGAAAACTATGTTGGTTAGTTGTGCAGCATGCTGTAGTTTCACTGATGCTTGGCATGCATATTCAAAAATATTTCCTATTTTCTTTAGGGGAAACCATTGTATAAAAATCTTGAGTATTACACTCTCCTTCATGATATTATAAATACCTAAACTCATAAAACAGTTTAATTCTCCACCACTGCAGAAACAAAGATATATCTTTACACAGAATACTTGAACAAACAATAATTCACAAAGCAACAAAAATATATTGTATTATAAACAAGACTTTAGTTTTAACCTCAAGTTGCTAATACTATTTAGGGGTGACAATGTCTAACACAACTTAATTATCAACACAATTACATTTACAAACCCCAAAAATGACATGCCACCACTCAAATTAACCCCAACATGACTCTTTTACTAAAAATTTATCCATGTGAGCTAAATATATCAATATTCATTTTTGAAGTAAAACCATTTTAGAATGACAAAATTGACACATTTAACAACTCGAATCCAAAATTAATACCCCAAAATCACAAATTGTTACAACATTTAAACAACATTTCTAACTTCAAGATTCAATTTTTACCAAGAAAGCAAACACAACTAAAAAAAGATAACAGGTATATCACCACCCCTAATATCACAGCACAAATCACAAATTGTTACAACAGTACTAAAAACACAACATTTCTAACATCAAGATTCAATTTTTACCAAGAAAACACAAAATAATAAACACAGCAATATCGGAAAAAATCAGAAGATAACAAACAAGTTACCATTAAGATCAAAATGTTCTTGAATGATTCTTCTAACCCGAAGACTCTGTTCTCTAAACCCACCTCGAAAATCATCACCCATCATCTCAACACTAGCACATTCTTGATTTTGGGTCTCAACTTGTGTAATATTATGAGGGTTATAAATATAATTAGTACTAGTATTGAAATTTGAAAAGCCAACAGCAGCTTCTGTAATTTCTTGAGTAAGGAACTGAGTTGTATCACCTTTAGCCAAAGAAGAAGGATCGATGGATCTGAAAGCTAAAAGAAAGATACTTACAGCAGTGAAAATAGATAAAGCAATGAGAAATGTAAGTATAGACACTCTCTTCTTCTTCTTTCTTGGTGTCCCCGGAGACTTCATCTCCTATGGATCTAACTAAGCAGGCTTTCTCAATTATTTACATCCTTTATGCTTATATTTTTTTGTATATACATGTAACATAACATGTATTTTAAATTTTATAATGAGAGTGGAGAATAAGTTGATTATTTTTAATTTTTTAATTGAAATTTCGTTAAATTGATCATCTCAACTTGATGAGAGTGGAAAATAAGGAATGCGTGGGCTATATCTTTAAAAATAAGAGATGGAATAGATGTATATATTTTAAAAAAGTGCTCAGAATCGTTGGAAACAACATTTTTTGTCAAATTTTCTAAACCACCGGTCTTTTGTTCATGCGAGACCCTGTAATTGATTCAACTCATCAAAACTTATTAAAACTACCTTATATTATAAGGATTGAATTGTTTTAATATTTTAAATAATTTTTATTTTAATATTTTTTTTATATAATTTGAATTTAAAATTTTATAATAATTATTTAAGCTTTATTTTAATATTATATGTATATATTTTTATAAAAAATTTCATATACTTTTCTATTTGTATTTTAATAAAATAATTTTTGTGTGTTTTATTTAAAAATGTGTATTAGTTAAAATATTAATGTGAAATATGTTTTAGTTACAAGATTAATTTTTAATAAAATAATATTTGTATATTTTGTTTAGATATATGTATTAGTTAGGAGATTAATTTGAGATGCGTTTTAGTTAAGAGATTAATGTTTAATAAGATAATATTTGTATATTTTATTTAGAGATGTGTATTAGTTAGGTAATTAATTTATAATTTTTTAGTTAAGAGATTAATTTTAAAAATTAGGTCTAATAATAAGTATCCGGCCCAAATACCGACCGTCTACCAAACTTTTAATGTTTCGATTTTAATAATATAGTATAGATATATACTCATTTGCAAGAAAATAATCAATAATTTATCGGTTAATTTGTATTGACTCTACTCATGCTTCAGAAGATTTATGGTTCGATTTCATTTTATTACATAAAAATAAAATCGATTGAACAGAAATGAATAATAAATAACAAAACAAAAACCCAGTAAAATTAAGTAGAAACGACGTGGTTAGCAGTGTGGTAAATATACCCTCTGTTGTGGGTTTAGCAGTATAGGTAGCCTAGCCATTCTTCTGTTTCTGCACTCTCGCCTCCAAAACTATACACACACAATAATGGTATTATCAAACAAGAAACTCAAGCAAAAAATCAGAGCCCAATTAACAGATTCATATATCTCTTCATCCCAAAATGTGAAACAATCATTCAAATCTCTTCTTGACTCACTCACCCAAAAGACCAGATTGTCAAAACGTCATAAACGCAGAGTCATAGCTTCTATTGATGCTCAAGATGATAATCAAGAAAATGGGTTGGGCTTAGAAGTTGTGAAAAAGGAGAAAAAGAGGAAGAGAGAGGTAAAAGATGGGGTGGAAAATTTGGGTCTTGATGGGTTGGAAAATGGTGTGGAAAAAGTGGGTTTAGATGGGTTGGAAAATGGGGTGGAAAAGAAGAAACAGAGGAAGAGAGATGAGAAAGATGGGGTGGAAAAAGTGGATCTTGATGGGTTAGAAAATGGGGTGAAAAGGAAGATGAAGAAGAAGAAAAAGGGGAAGAAGAAGAAGAAGAGTGAGGGGGTTGGGGAGAAGGGTGTGGAGGTTGTGAAGGGAGAAGATAGGGTTGCTGAGGTGATTAAAGTCGATCAAAGGTTTGTGTAATGTTGAATGTTGGCAATAGTTGTATGGAGTCTCGATTATATTGGAGTCTGTCGAGTCCCATTTTTAATATAATGTGTGATTTTGAGGACTTGAATATAATTGGGCCTCCTAGAACCCAATTATATGTATATTATGTATAGTTGTAAACTTTATATGGATGTAGTTATAGCTTGCTTGCCCCTTAATGATTGGTATGTAGATGTGGGTATTGGATTTTTTTTGTTTGCTCCTTTTTTGTTTTGATGGAGATGATGTTTGTGAAAATTATATGTTTGTTTTGTTGAGGGCTTTGAGTTGAACTGGTTTTAAAGTTGTTTACTTTAAGAATGTTAGGGTCTCTGTTGACTCCTAATGGATATCATGTCTTGGTAGTTGGGACTTATTTAGCAGTTGGTGGTTTGGGTTTTGGTGTTATAGGGAGTTTCTGTGTTAATTTCTATAGTGTAATGTCTCTCTATATTAGTATTTTTGTTATTGAAGTGTATATTTTTTCTGTTATTCGACTTTATACACGGTGTTATTCGTTATTGTACTGCTTGATATATACTTTTCCTTGCCATTTATGTGTTGATCTTATGACTATGTGCTTTATAACTGTTGTTGCACTGCCAAAACCGTTTTTTTACGGAAATAACTTGCCCTCCTCAGACCTCGCTTCGAGGTTTGGTATTTTCATTTTGTTGTAGAGTAATATTTTTATACTACACTGTTGTGTGAACTTTGGTAAACATTAAATATACTATATATTTTTCACACACCTGATATCATCAATCCTTTTTGGCTATGCTGATTTTAAAGGATTCTTACATTAAGATGAAGTATTGGGCTCTTAATTAAGCTGCCACCATTCATTTTTAGATTAAACTGGGTCTGAAGTCTGATACCATTAGAAAGAGATGAGGCTTAGGTTTAATTAATGTGTTAGTAATTCAATAACAAAACAACAGCAAGAACAAGTAGGTTATGCAATGGCAGTAAAATTGGCATCCATATCTCACAAAAGCATGCATAAATGCATAACAAAATACAATGTTGTATAGTCCCTTTCTTATTTTATGCAGCACAAGAACACCTTGGTCATTTAAAGCAGCTGGCTTTGTTATAGGCCTTGTAGCATTTCAGGGTTTATCTCATCCCTAATTAGCTTCAGCAAGTTTAATAGACTGTCACAAAAGTCAAAAGGATAGAAAAGTAATTATTTCTATGTAAGAATAATCGGCTTCTTTCTCTATGATGTTATTAAGTTATATTTTAATAGACAGGGTTGTTGATTGAGGTGAAGATGCTTATGTTTGATAATCTGTTATTCGCAGTCAAGAAAATGCAGATGTTTCTACCAAAGTTTATGTTGGAGGCATTCCATACTACTCGAACGAGGAGGATATACGCAGCTTCTTTGAAAGTTGTGGCACCATTACTGAAGTTGATTGTATGAGGTTTCCTGATACTGGAAAGTTCAGGGGAATTGCATTCATCAGTTTCAAGGTAACTCTTAGATGGTTTTGCATCTTGTTAACTTGTGTATGATCTCTAAAATCATGTTATAGGCGCTTATACATTAATATCTGGAGAGTTAGTATTACAAAGTACGTAGAAAATTAAACTTGTATAGGATGGTCTCTTCTTTGGTGAATGTATCCACTCTACTATCATAAAAGTTTGTTAAAAGAAAAGTTGTTAAAAGAAAAGTGGTAGAATTAATCATCACATAAACATAAAACATGTTTATAATACATCATCACATAATCATCCTTTCGCAACCAATTCTTACTTGGCCATGAAGTGAATATTTTAAGATATTAGAATCTATTTCTAACACTAGAACTCTACATATTAAAATGCCAACTTCACCTGCTTCCTAAAATAGACTTTGAAATTTAGGATATATCTAAGCTTAGTGTTTTCACATGCTACATCGTCATGTCTTTTTTTTTTTTTACTGAGTCACACAGTCTATAAGTTAATAACGTTTTCGAGTAATATAGCTCGGAGGTGGTAAATCGGTAATCCTTCACATGATCTGTTTCAAAATTGAAGTCTGTGTTATTTGGGTGAATGTAGTTTGGCATTAGTGTCAAGTGTATTTTAATCAGATCGATGTGCTTTTTACCTTACTCTGAGAAATGTGTTGAGACTCATACTAAACAAGAAGACCCTGCTTTGGTGGTTTTTATATTTTCTCTGAACACGAAACACGAAAGTCCCATCTAAGTCTAAAGATAAAAGATGTGTGCAACTGGAGGGAGATAGTGGCTATTGTATAGAAATTGTGCAAGTATTTAAAGCTCATAAATTTGTGCCTCACTCCTAATATTCTGTCTGTTTTGCAGACTGAAGCAGCAGCAAAAAGAGCCTTGACTCTTGATGGGGCTGACATGTAAGAATTTGCTTATCATGAATTGTCTTTTCTGTGCCCCCATATTACTTAGCACCTCACCACATCATTTATCGCAGGGGTGGACTTTTTCTGAAAATACAGCCTTGCAAGACAACTACAGAGAAAATAGTATCTGATTTCTCACCTGCAATTGTGGAGGGTTACAATAGGATATATGTTGGTAATTTATCTTGGGATATAACTGAAGAAGATTTGAAAAGTTTTTTTGCAGACTTCAAAGTATCATCTATTCGATTTGGTGAAGACAAGGAAACAAAAGAATTTCGAGGCTACGCTCATGTGGATTTTACTGATAGCCTCTATGTAACAATGGCATTGAATCTGGACCAGCAGATTCTCTGTGGAAGACCTGTGAGAATAAGATGTGCAGTTCCTGCAAAGAAGGCAGATCCAAGTGCTAAAGTTATTCCAACTAGCAGGATTGCTAAAGTTTTTCCAACTAGTAGGATTGCAGAAAATCTTGAAGTAACATCTGATAATGTTGAAACAAGTGCTGTTAGTGGTAAGCTAAAGCGGAGAACATGCTATGAGTGCGGTGAAAAGGGTCATCTTACTTCATCTTGTCCAAAGAAACAAGCTGCTGATTCAATCCAATCTCTGCCAGTCAGTAATGAAGTGAAAACTGATGATGTTGACATAACTGCTGTCAGTGGAAAGATAAGGCGGAGAACATGTTACGAGTGTGGTGAGAAAGGTCATCTTACTTCATCTTGTCCAAAGAAACAAGCTGCTGATGCAATCCAATCCCTGTCAACCAGTAAAAATGATGATAACGTTAAACCAAGTACTGCTTATGCTGAGGTCATTCCTGATAATTTCGAAATAATTACCATCCCCAGGAAGATAACGCAGACATGCTATGAATGTGGTGACAAGGGCCATCTTTCTTCAACTTGTCCGAATAAACAATATGCTGATCCAACAATATGCGTGCCAACCAATATGGATGTTGATATTGTTGGAGCATATTCTAATAATAACGAGGTAGGTACTGTCAGCGGGAAGATACGGAGGAGAACATGCTACGAGTGTGGGGAAAAGGGCCATCTAAGTTCTCAGTGCCCAAATAAACAACCTGCTGACTCTATGAAATCTGTGCCAGATAATAAGAATGCCTATAATGTTGAAGCAAGTACTTACGATCCCCCGATCAAAAGAAATATTACTGAAGCAAGTGCTTTCTGTGCCCCGGTTAAAACAAATAATGTTGAGGTTAAAAATGTGAGTGTTGGGGCTAATAATGGTAGCGTTGATGCAAGTACTATTAGTGGGAAGATAAGGCGGAGAACATGCTACGAGTGTGGTGAGAAGGGTCATCTTTCTTCGGCTTGTCCGAAGAAACAAACCACGGATTCAATGACTCCCTTTGCTAGTTAATTATGTAGACCCTTTGTTGCCCAGCCATAACAAGGTGATATCATATTATTTTTATTTTGATTCATTTGATATCTTTTAGAAATATAAATTGCCCTGCATGGGTTGTACCATGTACACCAATTTTTCAGATACCATATGAGACTTTCTTGGATTAGTTGATTTATATTTTGGAAGATTTATTTCAATTATGGATAATTCGTTGCTGAACTTGCTGTTGGAAATACTGGAAAGTGCGAAGACTTGTATGATGTCTAAAGGAAAGAAAAGTTATGTTCAGATGACCATAATATGTGCACTTGGAGATAAGCGTGACATTTATACGAATTGTGCTGATCACTTTTTTCCTTTGTTATACAATGCTTTGAAGTTATAAATGTGCGAGATAAATGTGTTAACATCTGGATGAATTGTATTTTTCAAGTTATCATCCGGATGATAGTACTTGAAATTTTCTTTAAATATTTTTTTTTATTGATTAATTTAAATGTGATTTGAATCATATTATAATTACATGATATATATAAATAAAATTACTTAAATGATAATAGAAACATGAATCTCTAAAAATATTTCAAACAAATTAAACTATCATAATCAAATTACTTTAAAACTTAAAAAAAAGTTATTTTTAAATAGAGTCTCAAAAGAGTAAAATGTAAATTATTTTGGGTGTCATTCATTTTCTTCATAAATTTAAAATTATCAGCTTAGCAATTTATTATGCATATATTTTACTTTCATTATACTAAGATATTACAATATTGTTCATAACTTGATGTATATCGAATTTAACAATTCATGACAGCTAAGAGTAAAAGGAGGTAGTAATTTTAGTATATATTAGACCCCATCTTATTGGATTGATGTATTCGTCGAGTTCACCGATAAATTTATATACTTTCGATTGAGCATGATTTTAATACTATTTATAACAACTCAAATAATGTATATCAGATTTAACCACTTATCGAGATAAATCGAAAAAGAACTAATAATTTTAGAATATATTAATTATTAACTTGTTTCTATAAAAAATTCAGATACATTATATCATTTCGATATGTGATTATATAAAATTAAATTGATAATAAATAAATAAAAATTTTGGGACAATGAAAAAGGAAAATGAGGCCATAAAGGGGTTAGAAACACCATTTTTACATTTTTTAAATATATACATTTATATAACAAATTTAATACCTTTTGAAGTATAAATATAGAGACATTGCCGATACACCGAGAAACTACACGTCTTTGTAGAAGACCGGTTGTATCTCAGCACACACTACAAATATACATACAATCTTCACGTTCTGTTGCTTATAAGTTTTGTAAGTCTACACATATATACAAACAGTGGGTTGTTTTGGAGTGTGCGAATGGGACCCATTAGAGGGTTGAAGAGAAAGGAGAGAGCAGAGGACGAAGATATTATTATTGAGGATGAAAATAATGATGGCCCTTTTCTCACTTCTCAACCTGAGTCCTCCTTTGATTCGTGGTGGGACCATTTCTCCAAGAGGTTTACTGGTATGTATATATATATATATATATATATATATATATATGCATATATGTCTGTTCTGTTAAATTACCATAAGAAATTAAGAATCTTGTGAACTGGCATGAGTAGACCATCTCAACAATCTCATTAAGGAACTAATGACCTCTCGGTCTAGTTGTATCTCCCAAGGTTGAGTACTTGAGTGTTCGAATCTCGTTAAAGACAAGATGTGTGTATGAGTGTGTTTGGTTATAAAAAAACAATCATATTAAGGAAAAACAATCAAATGAAAGTTAGTCCTTTGTTGGAGAATATTGGGGATAGGAGAGTTCGAAGTGGAGTAAGATACCAACTCTTCTAAAAACTTAAGGTGTTACACAGATGGATTAATGTATATATCTTGCTTGTTAATATAGCTTAGTAATTGAAAGGTGAATCATGAGGGGCTTATTGTTAGGGCTGGTCATGAGGATTCGGGCTAGTGTGGGAAAAAATATTTGAACCTTTTTAATGAAATTACTATTATTTTTTAAGATTTGATCCCTAACCAAGTGTAAAAATAGATTACTCGTATTCGAAACCTGATCAAGTGTCATGATAGATGATAGATGACTCGTATTGTATATTTGTATATATCTCGTATTGTGTGATGTAATAACAAAATGTCAAAATATATATGAAAAATGTCTAATGTCTAATATATAGTGTGCATTAATATTTATATAATACATATCAACTAATTATATAAAATATTTATATGTTTTAACCACAACTATTTATATGTATTAGTATCATAAAATTTTAAAATTACAAACACAATTTATATTCGAGGATATATATTAGGATAAGTATATTAGGATAAGTAATGACTAAAATTTTTCTTGGTTTCAGCTGTCTAATTATTTTGAGTCGTCCGATGTTAACAAAGAAAGATAAATGTATCGGATCCTTACATAAATGTATATAAAAAGTTTAGCCTTAAATAACTCTAAATACATGTATATGTATTACGTTTTTTTAAAATTTCAGGCTCGTGAAATCAATACGTGCTTATTATTGTGGGAATATTCAACTTTAGTCCAAAATCTTTTGGTATTTTTAAGAGAGCTTGATATGTTTATATGTTAAGATACTCTTGCTCAAAAGCCCCAATTTTCAACTTTAGACACTTTTTTAAACTTGTTGAATTTTAGTAACATATGTGTTACATCTTACTTGTATAGTGTAGATTTAAATGTGTTTGAGTTTAATGTAATGTATCTAATACCAATAATTTTTGTGGGGTTTCCGGAATGGAAATATTAAGTTAATTAATAAACATGATTTATTTAATTGTAACTTTTTAGAATATTTATATATCTAAAGTACAAGCTCTTAAGTCCATTTTCTAAGAGTGAGTGAAAAAATAACGCTCCAAGAGACTCTTAGTGCGTGTGGCTCTTTGAATCACTAAGAGTTTCTCTTTCTTTATGTTTTTTTGATAATTAAACGATTCATTAATTAAAAACCATACGACATCTATAAAAATAATTAAAATCGAACTTTAACGAATACATATCATAAATCAAATCAAATATTCCTTTATCAAAACTATGATCGTTGAATAAATCTTCATTAAGGGGCATCTCTCTTTCCTATCGCTAGAATATACAGCCTTTTTCGAGAAACAAGTTATAAAAAGCATCATCCCACTCTTAACTCATATTTTATAATATATTTCATAAAAGTTATATTTTTCTCTCTCCACTTTCTTTTGTATTTTGTGTATTTAAAGTACTTTTAATAATAAAAAATTAAATAAGTAGTGGATATAAAGAACATTGTTGGAGTTGGACAAAACACTTAGAGCTAATTTTTTATAATATATTTAGAGAGTTAACTAAGAGTCTCTTGGAGATGTTGTAACATAACTATGGTTTAGAAAAAATATCTGTTGAACTTTCGTTGCGTATTGAACCTCAGGCGTGACTACGTGAGAGCTCCAACTATTTATAAAAATGCCACCTTTGTTTGTTAATAGATGTGTTGAACCTTAGTTAAATATATGTTGAATATCATTTATATGAAAGTTCTGATTATTCACAAAAAATGTCACTTTTTTGTTCTTTTTTTTGTTGCTAAGTTTCTTTTTTTGTTCTTTAATAAAAGGGTCATAAATTTTCAGTTCATTTCAAAAAATTTACCTCCTTTGATGTCATCGTTAGTGATGTACGCCACCCATTTTTTCTAGATTCAATGTTCCAATTATATGTTTTTATTTCTGCAAATTTTTCACAAAAACCATATATATTAGAACAATGACATTTTTGTAAATAATTGCAACTTTTGTATACACGTGTTTCAAAATAATTTCATCTTTCTTATACGCATGATTTAACACACCTCACTGGGGTTCGACACATGTAGAATAGATGTAACTTACCTCACTGGGGTTCGACACGTGTTTCAAAATAATTTCAGCTTTTCTATACATGTTTATCATTAGTTTATCTAAAAAAACCACTGCATATTGTTTTTAACTTATTTACAAAGATACCTCCAAGTGTCTAAGTTTCCATTTAATAAAACTTTTTACTTGATATGGCCCATATATATATATATATATATATATATATATATATATATATATATATATATTAAATATAGGGTTTAAACACAATCTCTAATACCATTTTTAGTTCGTTGGATCAACCTCTTTTTGGTGAATGTGATAAAAAAATCCATAACAGAGTGTAACCACAATGACCAAATTAATTACAAACACTCCCAAAAGGTTAAGGTATTATAAAGATGACTTAATATGTAGACATCATGCTAATGTCTTAACATAGATATTTCCTGCTTTTAAGCTTTATTACCATATTTGATTTTCTCTCTATACCTTTTAGGTGTTGGTAGAAGTCATTAAGCGGATCTTAATGTGTGTTTGTATAATTGTTAGGAATAATTAAAGTTGATTTCAAAATTTTCATTTTTTCCAAAAAGAAATATATCTTGTTAGTTAGTGGTATCAGTAGAGGATTAATTTCAAATAATCAGGATAGTTGATTCAATTCCTAAATATTCAATATTTTTGTTTCGTTTTGATTGTTAGCCTATATATAGGCTTTTTACTTGCATTTTTATATAAGAAGAAAATTAAGAGATCCTGTATTTATTAGGTTTTGAGTATTTTTAGTACTTCATTAAAAGCTTTAAACACCAACTGGTATGATGAACTTCTATGATCTTAAGTGATATGTGGTTTTTTTGGGGGAAAAAAGAGTAAAGCTATGATTTTCAACCACAAATCAAATCTTTCCTTGATTTTCAATAGCAAAAATTACAAGGTTGTGAAGAAATTCAGGCTAATGGGAAAAGATCTACTTGATAAAAGAATTTTAGAGAAATTGTCTGTATGTTTGACCGAGTGACTTGAGGAATAGATTTCATAGAATCAGCATATCTTAGTAAATTAGCTTTATCAAAGTAATTACTGTTTTTCAAGCCCAAGAACAAAGAAGAAAGATGAGAAATGGAGAAATCAAACATGTGGTTAAAGGAGCTCAGAGCCAAACATTAAAAAAAAAATTAAGGTTTCATATCGTGCTTATCGCAAGAAGCATGGTTATGAGGAAAATGATTGCTGGTTTAAGAATAAACCTCAATGTCGCAAGTGCAAGAAATTTGGACATGAAAAAAAACTGTAGAAATAAGACCGAAGAAAGTGTCAAATTGGTACTTGTTGCTGATGAAGAGAACTGTTGTTTTAATAGTGGAGAGGTCCTCCGATAGCTAAAGTTGGTGAGAAGTGCATCAGAAAATTGCTTTCCTGGAAATGCACCAAAAGTAATTTTGGGCGGGTAGTATTCCAACTCAAAGGGTGATGACATCGGTCAAACAAATATAAATGTTAGAAGTAAAAGCAATTATTAAGAATGACTAAAAGTTGATTTGAATAGATACGCATTATTCCTAGAACTCTCTTTCATTAGTTAGTGGTTGGTGGTATTAGTAAGATTAATTTCATAATTAGAATAATATTTTGCGTTCCTAAATATCCTATATTCTGTTTTAATACAAGATCTAATATTTATACTACTGTTGCTTTTCTATATTTCTAGTTCTTCATTAACTAATATCTTTAAACACCAACATTAAGATTTGTTTAAATTTTAAATTTTACGCTGTACTTGTGTTTGTTGAATTTGAACTTAATTGTGTACAACGCAGTTTGGCCATGCTTGAAATCTTTACTCATAGACATATGATGGGTTTTCTTTGATATTGATGACATTTCTTTGCAGGGGTTTGTGTGAATTATGTTAGAATTTGTTAGTCCTTTCTGTATTTACGATGGTGGCTTCTGATTTGTGACAACTATTAATTAAAACTTTGGCATAGGCTGAAAAAGCTGTATAGAAAATGAACCTAGTTTTGCAGATACTGATCATAGACGCACTGAATAGGAAAGATAAGTAGTACAAAGTTGTACCATGAATACTAATATAATAACATATCACATGATCTCTTGCCCACTGTATCTGCAATTTGGCAAACTCATCAATAAGTCTGTATGTTGAGACATTAGAGTTTTATATTTGTAACCTGAGAAGTATTTCTACGTCACTCAAAATAATGCACAAGCTAATGCCCACTTTCTATGTATTTCAGGGTCATTGGCTGAATCAAAGGACTCAGCTAATTTTGAATTAATTTTCAAGATATCTAGAAGGACGTTTGAGTACATATGTTCACTTGTGAAGGATGTTATGATGGCAAAGTCTTCAAGTTTCACTGATGTTAATGGACAATTTTTATGTCTCGAGGATCAAGTAGCAGTTGCTTTGAGAAGGTTGAGTTCTGGTGAATCATTATTAACTGTTGGTGATTCCCTTCATGTACACAAAGCAATTGTTCGTAAAATAACCTGGAGATTTGTGGAAGCTATGGAAGAAACAGGAATCCACCATATCCAGTGGCTATCAACCGAAACAAAGATGAAAGCGGTGAAGTCAAAGTTTGAAAAAATTCGAGGGCTCCTAAACTGTTGTGGTGCCATTGACACAACGCACATCAAAATGTGTCTACCCATTAGTAAAAACAAATCAAATGCGGTCTGGTATGACGGTGAGAAGAACCACAGTATGCTCCTACAGGCGATTGTGGACACTGATATGAGATTCCTCGATATTGTCACTGGGTGGCCAGGAAGTTTAAGCGACTCCATTGCATTCAAAAGTTCAAGTTTCTTTAAACTTTGCAATGAAGGAGAGAGACTAAATGGAGAAACAATGAAACTTCCAGAAGGAACAGACTTGAGAGAATATATTGTTGGGGATGCAGGATTCCCCTTGTTACCATGGCTCTTGACTCCCTACAGAGGAAGGAATCTTTCAGAATATAAGGTAAGCTTCAATAGGAGGCACACTGCTACACATGCAGTGGCACAAAAGGCATTATCACAGTTGAAGGAGACATGGAAGATTATTGATGGAGAGATGTGGAGACCTGATAAAGATAGGTTGCCGAGAATTATTCTTGTTTGCTGCCTGTTGCATAATATAACTATTGATTTGGATGACGAGGTGCAAAAAGAAATTCCCTTCACTCATGATAATGACTCCGAATATCGGCAGCAAATTTGTGATTCTGTTGACAAGGCTGCAGCCAGTATGAGAAGGAAGTTAGCTCTTTATCTCTCTGGAAGGTTGCTACCATAATAGCATGCCATCTTTTTAGAATTCCATCTTTGTTGAGTCACTATCTATGCCGATTACTGTTCACATATCTTAGGTCCCTTAAAAATCTTTCATCAAATCTTTGGCTAGTTTACTTACTTGAGATGTGTAGTAGGACAAGAACGGTGGTAATGCTTGTGTGTGTCTGTTATCAAATAGTCTTCTCAAATACTCTCAGTGAAGAGGATTTATTTGAATGAGCATCTCATTTATAAGTTTCCGGTCACAACGTAATGCTATGGATTCCAAATCGGATCCGAAATGCAACCTGGCGTAACTTGATTGGTTACTTGTGTAAGTTATATATAGTCAATAGAGATAGACGATATAGGATTACCCAATTAAAATATGTCACATGCACTCGTTTGGGATGGCCCTGTAGTGTCATTCATCATAATATAGTAGTATTATGGCTAGAAACTGTTTAGGCCTTGCAAGTCTCTACTATTATTATGGCATTATGATTATGAAAAGATCTTGTTCATATACATAGTTCGCTGGTGGTAAATGGCAAGTACTTGACCTTTATTAACACTTGCAGCCAGCCAATATCATAATTAACTTCAATAGTTGCTCAGTGTTCATAGCATGCAGCAGTTCACCAATTGGTTTGCTTTTTATAGCATGACTTTAGGAACAGAGTTTAGCAAACTTAATTTTTGGTATTTGTTAGGACCTGCACGTACGTAATAAAATTTATTGTTAAGAAGATGGGTGGGTAAGTTGATCGGTAGTCTCTAATCTCTACTGATCCTTGTGTTTGGTATGGCTAGAGGAACAACCTCTTCTATGCTCTTGCATCAAAATGTGTTGGGTTACTGGATTCAGACATGCTCTGTTACTGTATAGGGTAACCTTTTACAATTTGAATGTTTAAAAAACTATATAGAATAAATTTACCTTCATAATATAAAAGAAATTAATTTACAATTAACTAGTAGTAAGTAGATATTGGTATTAATTATAAAATTGTAGATATATGTTTAAATTATTTTAAGCATTATTTGCAATGTTTATATGTGGATTGATCTAGAACGTTGGCCAAATGCATGTATATACACAAGCTCGACTCTTGTGGAATATAGAGTATAAGAGTATTTTTATTTTAATCAAAATAAGGGTCAAAATTATCATTTCACCGTCAATAGATAGAAATTAATGGTTGAGATTGATTTTGAAGTTGCAATAGGTTGATTGAGAAGTTTGGTTTCAAACCCAGGTTGGAATAGGATTCTCATATGATTACAAATTTTATATTTTGGTTGTATGAAGTTTATCATAATTTAGTTAATTTAATATTTAAAAGCTTAAAATTTTTAAAAATTATAAAAAAATAATTTTGAGGGATGGCACGTTACTGCACTCCTTTTATCCTTAATATATACTAGCTTTTATCCCGTGCGATGCACGGATGAATTTTTTTAGTTTTTTAATATTTTTATTTTAATATTTTATAATGATTTGAATTTATTTGTATTTGTATAATAATAATTTAAATTTTATTTAATATTATATGTATATATTTTTATATAATTTATTTGTATTTATATTTTAATATGATAATTTTTGTTTGTTTTGTATAAAGATGTATTTTACTTAGGAGATTAATGTGAGATATTTTAGTTAGAAGATTAATATGAGATTGTTTTTTAGTTAGAAGATTATTTTGTTTGTTTTGTATAGAGATGTATTTTACTTAGAAGATTAATGTGATATATTTTAGTTAGATGATTAATATGAGATTGTTTTTTAGTTAGAAGATTAATATTTTAAAATTAGGCCCAACAATTAATCAACTATCCGGCCCAAATATTGACCGACTACCAAACTTTCAATGTTATCATAAATTTCAATGATATATTAAATTAAAATTATAGGATAAATTTTAATGATATATTAAATAAAAATTATAGGATAAGTATGATTTGTAAAATAAAAATATAGAATATAATTTAAATATAATATTATATTATTCTATCTCTGATGAGTTGTATAAAAAAAGGACTACTGGTGTTAGAGTTGTATGTACGACTATATTCTTTTAAAATTATATTTTATTAAAATTCTACTGGTGTTAGAGTTGTATGTACGACTATATTCTTTTAAAATTATATTTTATTAAAATTCAACGATTAAGATTGTTTCTATGGTTCATTTAAAATTGGACGGTCAAGATCTTTTCTATGGTTCACCCAGTACCAAACCAACCGACAACCAAAACTTTTAATCTTTCGGCTTTAATAATATAGTATAGATTGATTGATGACTGATTGTAATTGATTGAGTGATAAAGAAATCAAAATACACAAAAAATTCAGTGATGAAAAAATCAAAATGACATCAAGAATTTGGTGAGGGAGAAATCAAATGACACGTAGAGTTTAGTAAGTAAGATATAAGGCTGGCACCGAGGAAAGTTATTGCACGAGGTATCCATCATTTTTGGTAAATTTTTAAAAATATATTTAGAGAATAACTCATAAATGAAAAATAAAATAAAAAACTAATCTATTTATTAGAAGTTAAAAATCAAAATAGATATATTTTTAATTAACAAATAAAAAAAGGAATATATTTTTAAGTTATAAGATATTAGTAGTAGTAATAAAAGCAGAGTTCTCTGAATTGATTATAAACCGGAGGTAAATTATTTTAACATATATAGGACATCTCAAAAACTCAGGATCGGTCCTACAAGCTATATATGAAAAACACATCGTGACTTTATTGTGGGAGAAGTTTATGAAAAAATGAGACATGGGTTTGATGATGAAAAAAAACTAAACTCAAGAAGAGTTCAAGGGTCCGGCTCCTAAGTGTAGAAACTTTTGTTCTTGTATCCTACATGAACTTGTACATATTATAAATTATAAAATTATGAATAATATAGAAGGTCTCGCTCATAATTGTTCAAATTCGAAACTTTGTACTTGTTTTAGTATTCCACATTATCTTCATTGTTTTGTACTGAAATTTCAACGCAAAAAAAGTCTAAGCCAGATAAGAATGGTAGAATTGGGTTTGCCTCGCTATCTTGCAATGTGCCTGTATGTGGCAACTCAACATAACATGTGGTTAATTTAATTTGTTTCACTTAGCGACTTCAATTATAACATCGTACGCAAGAAAAATACGTACATGGAACGAGTGACTAGAAATTCTTGTTGGAATATCAGTTAACTTGCGTAGAATAGGTGAAGTTTACATTGAATCTTGTCTATAGGACAGTCAAGTCATTCTCGAAAGTCTTTTTCAAGGTACAGCCCAGCTCCTGTCGTATATAATGACTCGCACAACACATATTTCTCTGCGACTAAATAGATACATACGTGATAAATCCTCTCACGTGTGCAACTTCTGGAAGCAGGTAGCAGACCCTAACTAATTAGCTACTGTGAAATCTTTCCATCAGAAAATTTTAATTATTAAATCTTTTATTGTTACTAGTTTTATTGTCAAACTAAGGAAGAAAATTCTTCACTTTGCTATACTAGCTCAGTCTATAAATAGCTTCACAATACAAACAAAGCAATCAAGAAAAACAAAAAGATACTTCATAAAAACATATACTAGAAAGCAATGGTAAGCACTATGAGTACTTGTTTATGGGGATTGGTTCTTTTCTTGGGGATAGTTGGTATTAGGGGACAAGATGTTGGTTCCATAATCAGCAAGACTATGTTTGAAGATATGTTGAAGCATCGGAACGATGCCAATTGTCCGGCCAAAGGCTTCTATACATACGAGGCTTTTATAGATGCTACGAAGGCCTTTGGTGCTTTCGGAACCACCGGTGACCCTGACACTAGGAAGCGAGAGATCGCGGCCTTCCTGGCTCAAACCTCACACGAGACCACAGGTTTGTGATCACTACCATTCATTTTTGTCTCTAGGTTTTCTATTTTTCTCAAGTAATATTGATCATGTGTTGCCTTGTCACAAAGGTGGATGGGCGAGTGCACCTGATGGACCATATGCATGGGGCTACTGCTTCAAAGAGGAACAGAACCCTCCATCAGATTACTGCGCCGCAAGTCAAGAATGGCCATGCGCTCCCAACAAGAAATATTTCGGCCGTGGTCCTATTCAGATCTCCTTGTATGTGACGTTCTAATTTGTTTCTCTCTTTATGTTTTGCTCTGTTGTTGCTTTAGAAAGTTATGTTTTACATTGTAATGATATATACACTTTTAGAGATAGATGATGCACAAAGGCTAACAATTTTTGGAGGAGAAGTTTTCTAATGTGAGCTTGTATTATTGAGTATCGCAGCAACTATAACTATGGACCAGCAGGAAGAGCTATAGGGTCTGATCTACTAGGCAACCCGGAGTTGGTGGCAAGTGACCCTGTCATTTCATTCAAGACTGCACTATGGTTCTGGATGACACCACAATCTCCCAAACCGTCGAGCCACGATGTTATCACTGGAGTATGGAAACCATCAGCAGCAGACTCTGCAGCTGGGAGAGTTCCAGGATACGGAGTGGTAACGAATATCATTAACGGTGGAATTGAATGCGGTAAAGGATCCAACCCACAGGTTGAGGACAGGATTGGCTTCTTTAAGAGATACTGCTCCATTCTTGGAGTTAGCCCTGGCGACAACTTAGACTGCTACAACCAGAGGCCTTTCGCCTGATTACTCATCATTCGGAATATACTAAATGATATGCTTAATAATGTCGGGAAATAAGTTTTGGAAATTAGCTACCACCCACAGACACAATAAATAAATGACAACTACTGTACGTTTTATTTACTGTTAAGCAAATAAAATGACTTGAATTTGGTCCCTGTTCTAGACAAATTATGGTCAAATTGGTTGAAAAATGTACAATCACTCGATCTGCCACCGCACCTGCAAAAAAATTGTTCATTTTATTATTCTTTTTCGCCCACCGCAACAAATACATATAAAACCAATTTTATTAGGTATTATTTTATCGAATTTTAATTTAACAAATTTATTTAATGACTTTAATTTTATTTTGACGATAATTAAAACTAATCTAAACAAAAAAAAATTGAAATAAGAAAAGATTCAAATCAAATTTAATTCGAATAAAAAACGTCCCAATTCAAATTAAAACTAATTCAAATAAAAAACGTCCCAATTTAAATTAAAACTGATTTAAATTATGTAAAAAAATTAAATTTTATTCGTATATAAATATATCATAACTATCGTGACAAAAAAATATATATCATAACTATATACTCCCTCCGTCCCAACCAATTCTTTACACTTTCCTTTTTGGGACGTCTCACCCAATTCTTTACATTACTAAAAATAGTAACTTTTAACAATAAATATATTATTACATCCACTACTTCACTCCACTTTTTCAACACTTTACACTATTACACCCACTATTTCATTTATTTTAACAATAAAATCACTATTACACCCACTATCCTTGGTCTCCGTGCCCGGACCAAATGTAAACATTTGGCCGGGACGGAGGGAGTACACTATAATCTAAAACGATCCGGAATGTGGCGATAGATAATTTTTGTATGAGAAGCCCATTTGTTTTATTATCGAATCCAATAGTCAGTTACATTATAAATAGAGGGATTGTTTTTTTAATTTTTGAAACCTGATTTGAATCAATGGGCACAAACATCTCTCGTTGAATCATGGTTTAAAGGACAATTCAAGACTGATCATGATTCTGATCAAGCTAAACCAATAAATAATTTACATAATGAATTTGCAATTGCATCAGCTGTCACAGCGGCAAATCAAAACCCATCATCAGAAGTTGTGATTTTAACTGCTGGGGATATTATTATGGACCTTGAGTGAGCACCGGGAGCAATGATTCAGGTGACAAAAACTTCCGAGTACAGGCCTATTATTATTAGATTGATAGGAAATTTGGAGAACGTAGACAAAGCCGAGAAACTGATCAAGGCTGTCATAGCATTGGCTGATGCTGGAGGAACTGCATTGTTGCATAAAGATGATAGTGATATTTATGCTAATGGCACTGATCAAAACCCGGAACCCTACCAATCTCGCAATTATAATTCACAGTTTACACAATCTCGAACAACTTGTCTATCTGGTCGAAAACGTTTTCGTTCTCATAAGCATAAGCGGCCTCGTCCGAGTAACATAGACCCTGTCTATTCTTTCTGTTTTCTATTACCTGCAAAAGATTGTTTCAAATGTGTGAACACATGTTTCTATGTCAATAGATGTGCTAATTAAGTAACGGTTAAGTAATGATAGTTCCAAGTGAAAAAGCAAGGATCTACGGATATCTAAATGTATATATATATATATCTGAGATACAGCTCTCAGTTCATAAAACTTGTACCAGCTGAAAGCAGGACAAAATAATATGCATAATAAAAATACTATACCCAGATCCAATTAAGTATTTAGTACACACACTTGCAGAAATTTGAAATCCATGATTACCCATTAAAATGGACCATATGCCCTTTTTCGAAAAGATTTGAACTTAATCGGGCAAAACTCCAAAGGGGTGAGATCCACACCAAGTGTATGTTGTGAATTAGAATTCCAAGACGAGTCTCGGTTAATAAGTGAGCCTCATGTTAATTTTTTTTAATCCTGATCGTTCAAGATCTAATCCAATGACCCAAAAATCATATGCTCCAAAATTGATTCACACCATACACTTACCTTACCGGAGATCTCACCCCATCTATAAATAGTTTAATATCGAAAAATTTTATCTGACGATTTATCGAAATTAGTACTCTATCGAATAGTTTCAGTCCGCATATGTCTTGAGATTTGAACATGATTTGCATTTTTAAACTCCGTCGGTGATAACTGATAAGCAACCAACCCCTTTGTACATGGGATATATTAAAGGCTTGGAAGAAGAATTAACTGTGTTTGTAACACTCTCCTCCACTGTGTTTCACTAGGTAAATAAGTAAATCTGCGGGGGGATTTGTTATTTTGTTTTAAGACTCTCGATTAATTTCATGTAAAAAGAAAAAATATTTTCAATTTTTTTTTTATTCAGCTTAAAATTAAAAAATAATTGAATTTACGAGGACTATAAATTGGGGCTTATTAATATAAATCGATACTCTGTTTTCTAGGCTATTGCAAAACTACGTAGTTGAAAACCCTAACGTAAGATATCTCTAAATAATGGCCCAGCCACAAAAAAATGATAGTCCAGAATGGGTTGTGATTGCTGATGATTGGGTTGATGTAGATGAGAAAATATATGATGATTTTGATCAGGCTAAATCAAAAAAAATGATTTACATGATCATGTTAAATCACCTGTCACAAACATCTGGACCAAAATTTATGACACATTGGGCCTGTTTGGCAAACTGCTACTTATGGAAATAAGGGCTTATTTCCGGAAAAAAGTAGGGATGTATGTACTTTTCAGAAATAAGCCCTTATTTCCAGAAAAAAGTAAGTTAATATTTGGTTTTAAAATTCTAAAACAAATATTTATCTTTAAAAAAATATGAAAATATGTAAAAAAAAATAAAAAATAAGCTACTTATTTTAAGTTTATGGAACCCCAAACACTCACATTATATTGATGTACCGGAAGACCTGGTTAAATTTTTTGCTGGTAAGGATGTTGTTATGGACCTTGAGATAGCGTCAGGTGCAATGATTCAGGTAACAGAGCTTTCGGACGTCGATGCTAAAGGCAAAAACAGGGCTGTTAGAATGATAGGAAATTTGGAAAATGTAGCCAAAGCCGCTTTGGCTGATGCTGGAGGAACTGCCTTGCTGCGTAAACATGATTGTGATAGTAATGATTATGGTACTAAGTATGGTCATCATCAGAAACCGGGATCCTACCAATCTCACGTTCATGATTCACATTATCCAGAATCTTCTTGGGGACCTTTCCAGTTTGATGGTAAACATTCTCATAAGCGGAGTCATGGCAAACTATGCCAGCATGTGCTAATGGGATGACAGGCATACCATTAGCACATGCTAAGAATACTACCACCACAGTTACTGCAATATATAGTCATGTGGATTTCAATTTTGAGTATGTGCGTAAAATTATTAATTAGAAGTACATCTTGATATTGCCTGGAGATTTTAGATTTTCTTTCACTGTTTTAAACAAGTACTTTAGATAAAAGTTTTCTTATGATATTTTACACTTCTTCCATCACAGTTACTTGGAGTATGATACTCCGAGGACTGCAACTAAGATTTCACACTTAGCCTCCTCATTAATTACCCTTCCAAAATCTCTTTTTCGAATGTTTTCTTAGTTTGATAGTTGATGCTAAAATCAAAATTACAAAAATATATACTTTAACGGACGAATTGCTAAGAGGATCATAAAATATAAATTAAATAATTCTATGTTTAAAATTATCAATTTATTGGTTAGGAGGTGCATGCAGCTGGTCACACACAAAAAATGACCTAATCAAATGATTGGTACTGAGATAAATCCACAATCCTCCAATCAAATAACATTTCCAGTCACTAGCCATTCGAGATTAATCTTGTCTTTACCTTTTTTCCTCAGCCAGTAAAGGTGCTTAAAGACGAATATCTAGCAGCTGACTTCCAATCCTCCTCAACTTTCTTCTACTTTAACTTTTCTTTATTTTCAACTCCTAATAAAACTTATGTAGGAGGTCATAACAATCGCGTGTCATAACTATCTATCCGTTATAATTTTTCACAGGCAACAAAAACACCGATAATTTTTATGAATTCAAGGGGTTATATCATCCATCCGCGCTATCTATCCGCGCTTCTGAAAGATTAGTTAAGATTTTTTGCTATCCGCGAATAAATAATTTGTCAACCATCGCTTGTTCCGGACCAAAACTCATCAATCTATACACGATTAAAGTGATGAAGCGTCACATTTTTCTTTTTTTTGTACGCACTATCAAAACTTCTTCCATTCTCCACCAAACTTACATTATATTATATTGGATGTTTCTTTCATGTTTAATCACCATATCAAATCTAGTCTTAAATATTTTAACAAATACGACTAAAGGGCTTTTGAAAAAAGTTTCAATAATCTCAATTCACATGCTCTTAAGTTAATTAACATTATATACATCACTATTATGTCATGCTTAAGCCATCAAATTTTATCTACTCGAACGATAAATTGAACAAGTACGTAATAGAGTTAAATTCACATTTGCCAACACTTCCATAACGGTTACGCTGGTCTATCATCTTCTTCATTCTTCATACCAAATCTAGCGCCTTTTCCTATAACCTACTTCTTGATTTTCTACAAATAACGTGTACACGTGTTTCATTCTTTCATAATAACAAAATATCGTAGTTGTAAAAATTGTATGAACGTGATCGTTCATCAGCACAAATATAGAGTACTACGGTCTTCGTATGCTACAAGAAATATAGGTAAAATTGACTGCAAAACAATTATTTTTAAGACTTATTTACAATTTAAACCCTATGTTATTAACAATATATAATTCAAACCCTCTTTTAATATATTTAATAAATTTAACCCTACGTTTTTTAACTATTTACAATTGAAACCTTTTTTAAAATAATTACTAAAATTTTAAAATAATTAGTAAATTTAACCCTATGTTTTTTAACTAGGTACAATTGAAACATTTTTTAAAATAAATAGTAAATTTAACCCTACGTTTTAAAACATTTAGTAAATTTAACCTTGACTTTTTAATTTCGGAATAAAATAAATTTTATATCGAAAAAGTATTTTCGAGAATATATTCACAGAAGACTATTTTTGAAAATAAATTAAATTCGGTGATAAATATTCATGAATATATTGAGCGGGAAGTGTGATGGCAAGATGGAATAATATAAACACATATTAAAATTTTATTGAACATATATAATATATTATACATATAGATATATTAATATAGAAAAGAACATCTAAATATCCATTTTATAAGGAAAAAAACCCTAATAATTGTAAATATCTATTATGCTTAGATAATATCTATACAAAAAAAAATTGACAATGGTGCATTTGACGAATATTTATTCAAAATTTTGTCGTAAAATTTATCTTATTCCGAAATTAAAAAGTCAAGGTTGAATTTACTAAATATTTTAAAACGCAGGGTTAAATTTACTATTTATTTAAAAAAAAGGTTTCAATTGTACATAGTTAAAAAACATAGGGTTAAATTTACTAATTATTTTTAAAAAGATTTCAATTGTAAATAGTTAAAAAACGTAGGGTTAAATTTACTAAATATATTAAAAGAGAGTTTGAATTGTATATTGTTAATAACACAGTGTTTAAATTACATTTAAGCCTATACAAATTAACAGATCATTTATATAAATATAGTATAAATTTGTTAATTAATATACATAAATACAACCTACTCTACATTTCTTTGTGTGTGAAATATTCATATAGAACATGAGAGGTCTCCCTCAGATTATTACGTTTTGAACTGTTGAAATATCTTGACAAAAGCACATTGTTTTCTACGATATTTCATGCAAGAAAAGTTTATATAGCTGTAGAGGAATTGGGGTTTGCTCACCTTATATTGACTGCTATTTCCATAGAAGTGGTGATTAAATATGGCACATATGGTCAAATATAATTTGTCCATATCGAAACGACTAAAAAGTTAATCAAGTAATCAAAGTCTCACTTGAAGAAATGTTCACTGTACTTGCGCGACCTATATAAAGCTTAACAATCCCATGCCGAAACTTCACAAAGTACTCAAGAAAAAAGATACTTGTATACATAGCTGATATCAGAACTCAGAAGCAATGGTAAGCAACATGGGGTGGTTAGGGAGATTGGTTCTAATTTTATTGTGGACAATGGGTGTTAGGGGACATGATGTACGTTCCTTGATCAGCAAGTCTATGTTCGAACATATGTTAAAGCATCGAAATGATGATATTTGTCCGGCCAAAGGCTTCTATACCTATGAAGCTTTTATAGATGCTGCCAAGTCCTTCGGTGCTTTTGCATCCTCCGGTAACCTTGTCACTCGGAAGAGAGAGATCGCCGCCTTCTTTGCTCAAACCTCGCACGAGACCACAGGTAATTATTAAAACACTTACCTCTTTGCTAATTACTACTAATTAGTGTACTTCGGTTTCTTATTTTAAATTTAACTCATGTACATAACTGCATGTAAGCAAAGGTGGAGGGCCAAGTTTACCTGATGGACCATATGCATGGGGCTACTGCTTCAAAGAGGAACAGAACCCAATAGATTACTGCGTTGCAGATCCAAAATGGCCATGCGTTCCAAATAAGAACTATCACGGCCGTGGTCCTATCCAGATCTCCTAGTACGTCCCACTGCTAAACTCATGTCTTCTCCTTTTATTTATACTTTTACTGTAATTATTTTTTTTGGATGATCAATGACAATCAATATTTAATTTTTTCAATTTAACCAAGGTCCAAGTTCTAAGAAATAGTTCGAACCTCTGTTTTTTAGTTCATCACAAGGCCAATTTTATCAATAGAAGACTATAATTATATTATTTCTACAAAAAAGATTGGTATCTGAGCCTATGTGCATTATATTGAGCATTGCAGCAACTATAACTATGGACCAGCTGGAAAAGCTATAAGGTCTGATTTGCTAACCAACCCTGATTTGGTGGCACACGACCCAACCATTTCATTCAAGACTGCTCTATGGTTCTGGATGACACCACAGTCCCTCAAACCGTCGAGCCACGATGCTATCACTGGAGTATGGAAACCATCAGCAGCAGACTCTGCAGCTAGGAGGGTTCCTGGGTATGGAGTG
This sequence comes from Oenanthe sinensis, assembly GCA_028671895.1. Lineage (NCBI taxonomy): Eukaryota > Viridiplantae > Streptophyta > Magnoliopsida > Apiales > Apiaceae > Oenanthe > Oenanthe sinensis. Next base: position 8,224,787 of record CM053811.1, on the reverse strand, counting down.
GTAACAAACATCATCAACGGTATTGAATGCGGTAAAGGGTCCACCTCAGGTGGTGAGGACCGCATAGGCTACTTTAAGAGATACTGCTCCATACTTGGAATTAGCCCCGGGAAGAACTTAGACTGCTACAACCAGAGGCCTTTTGGCTCCTAATTTATTTCGCATATGCTACTAAATCTTATGCTTGTGATTCCCTACAGAGTAAAATTCACATGTATTACTGATTACTGCAATCAAATGAACTTGTGTATTTTTGATTAATGTGTGAAAAAATATCATATTAATAAGGTTTCAAATAAGAAACACTATTATATATCAATTATATTATAAATAAGATGCATTACGACCAAAGATTTTTAATAGATAGATAGATAGATGGAGGGTTGCTCTTTATGTAAAAAAAAATTATCGTGAAAATAGCTGAGACAATTGTTCTGCATATAACATTTTTCAAATATTATCTGAACGTATCAGTAATATCAGATCGAGTAGAATAATTAAACAAAACATTATGAATAGAGGGGCTTGTTCTATTTTCGATTCATTCTCTGTAGTCTATTACAAACCCTAACCTAGAACTAAAATCTCTAAATAATGTCGAGGCCACAAGAAAGCGCTATGATCATGGACAACAAGAAAGATATGAAAGAGATTTCTGAGGATTGGGTCGATATAGGTGACAAGATAAATGATGATTCTTATCAGTCTATACCGAAAAATATGTTGCATGATGATCATGTTGCATCAGCCATGGATGATGATTCTGATCAGGCTAAACCGAAGAATATATTACATGATGATCATGTTGCATCAGCCAAAACTGCTGAGAATAAATACATCTGAATCGAAACTTATGACACGTTATGTTGATGTACCGGAAGATAAGGTTATATATTTAAGAAGCGAGGATATTGTCATGGACCTCCAGTTAGCATCGGGTGCAATGATTCAGGTGACGAAGCCTTTGGATGAGAATGCTAAAGTGGAGCAGGCCGGTTAGGGTGATCGGAAAGGTGGAAAATATTGATAAAGCTGAGAAACTGATCAAGGCTGTTATAGCTTTGGTTGATGTCGGAGGATCTGGTTTGTTGTTTAAAGATGATGGAAGTAGTGATGGTTATGGCATGAAGTATGATAGGCATGACAGTGGTAAATCAATCACCTATAAAACGTTTTCAACATGGTCAGTGGCGTTCTTTTTTTCCTAAGAGGCCTTATGGTCAGAGACATACTCGTCGGCCTATCAGATGCTTTCGAAAATGGTCAGAGGCGTTATCTTTTTCCTAGGCAGCCTTATGGTCGGAGACATTCTAGTTATGCTAGTTATTCTAGTTCTAGCAGTGATTACAGAATTACTTATAGTTATAGCAGTGAGTATGATAGTGATTACAGTTATAGACGTTCTCGTTCTCTTTCTTCTTGCGTGGGTGGTTTTTTTACCTCTAGGTGGATATGCTGAAAGACAGACATATGGGGCTTATCAGTTTTAATTTTTGAGTAGTCTCTTATTATTAGCTAGTAATCTTGCTATTGCGGAGATTTCAGATATATTTCAGTGTTTAAAATAATTAGTTTAAATAAAAGTATTACTTCCTCTGGTGTTTTTTTTGCAGAAACTGTGTGATTTGTTCTCTTTTCTGCTATACTTTTGATGAAAGTACTACACCAAAATTTAGCTACCTAATTTTTCTTACAATGAACTAAACAGAGCCGGAAGGAACATTAATAACCTTTTCTCTTGAGCACATGAACTTCTTTTTTCTTCAAAAATATATTAATACATTGAATCGAAATTGCCTGTGTTGTTTCCCTTGATTTGTGATTGAGAATTTGAGAAATCATTAAGCGTCTAATGATTTAAGTAGTTAATAGTGGCAAAGCATCAGGCACCCCTTCACATCTTAGATGTAGTGCTGAATGGTTGTTCTTGCTGCTTTCTTGCTAATAGGAAACTATGTGCTTAAATTACTTAAAAGTAAAATAACACACAATAACGTCTAGAATTTTTAGTGATCCTGTATCGATCTCCATTTTCAGTGATCCTGCATCGATCTCATTCTAAACCACTGAAGGATCAAATTATACATTGAATATATTCTTGTCAGTAGCTTCATCTTCATCTGGACTTCAGCATTCCCCTTATAAGGTTTTTTCTGTTAAAAGCTTTAAGCTTTTATAGGGGGGGGGGGGGGGGGGGCATGGGAGGATTTTCTACCATCTCCTGGGACTTTGATTCTATAGGGCCCATATTTCTGTTAGCGGGATCATGTCTTTTTCTTGGAACAAATAGGTGAAACTGCAGGTTCAGTAAAAGACCTGGTTTGTTTAGTTGAAATAAATTTGGAAATGCTTTTATTCTAAATGTTGACAAAGAAGGTCATCTTAGATCAGTGAAAAGCTTGCTTGTTCGAATGTTGGTCCAGGCTATTCATGATTTCACGTTCTTTTGTATCAATGTTAGTAGTTCTGCTATGTGATGCAGCCCAACTGTTTATCTGTGTGAATATACTTTAGAGTGAAATGTGGCTTGAAAATGGCTGCAAAGAGTAGAAATATCCCTTGTGTCGCGTCAACAAACGAATTACCTTCTTCGAAGTTCAGAAATATTTCATTAACTAGTACAGAGGATGTCGGTTGACTGCAGAGTATCGCTGCAAAAATTTCTTCCAACCACCTGGTACCGTGTGGACATTGCTCAAGTTGTTTGTCTAGTTCAAAACATAATTGAGAATCAAGAGGTGACATTGCAAACAAAAAAGAATCAAGAGGTCCAAAACATAGTTTCCATTTTTGGCACGTGGAAATACAAATGCACAACTTGTCTAGCAATAACCAAAAGCAATCTATGCCAAGTCTTTTGGCAAAATGTTATGTACAGGGTGACATCCATGGCTCAATACACTCCTTCTGCACAGGATCGGGGACAACCAACTGTTCCTTCACTCTCTCAGCAGCAGTAATTTGTCTGTCTTTCATCCACAACAAGAGCCATCAAACCCGAAATATGAGCCAACAAAGGATATGCCCTTTCCGCAAGGGTACCCATCACGCTAAGATAAATTAGTTTACAGATTTGGCAACAAAAAAAAAAAAGAGAAGTTTACAGAACTGTGTTAAGTAAGATGACGTCTTCTAGACATGTACAGAAAATGTATAACATATACTACTTCAAACAAAGACAAATATATAATAAGTAATCTCACAACATACAGTGTAGGATAAACAAAAAAGTAACCAGGTAACGAAAAACTTCCAATGTTCAAACAATTTCCCAGCCTTCCCATATTGCCTTATCAAAAATATTAAGTGACTATGGAAAAACATTTGCGTGTGAATTACACACTAACATTCTTTTTACTTGCATCTGAGCACAAATCTTAACCATCAAAGATGTAAGTTTATGTAAATACAAAGTTTTTGTAAAAGAGCCATATCGGCAGATATTTATTTAAGTGTTTCCCAAGGCTGAATGATACTTTCGATCTTCAAACAGTTATTGCATTAACATTAATCGGTTCAGACTGCAGGGCTTTCTGAACAAGTTCACTCTGCTCTCTAACATGAACTGTGTAGAAACCAGTTGCTGTTGCAGCAGATGGAGCACGACCTACATATTTGATATCATCTACTGTACCCCTGCCCAGTACCTTCATGGCAGTAGAAAGCCGGGGTGCAATATAACTGTATGCACCCATGTTCATCGGTTCTTCCTGGCACCAGATAATCTCTGCATCTGAAAGTTATAGGAAGGAGAAAGAAATGGTGATCATTAACCATGAAATACACTATGCAATATGTATATGTCAAGTCTATTTACTTAAAACTACATGCACTTTAACTGATAAAACTTTAGGCTTTGATATACAAAAAAACTATAGAACTTCCAGCTTTGGACATGAAGATCGTTCACGAATCAACATAAAATATTCTCTGAATGCCAAGGTAGCAGATTATTGTGAACGTAGTGAAAAACTGACAAATGTGTGCATGATGCATGTAAATAATTACATAGCCTTTAGATATTTATCAAGGGTTGGAAGGACGGGAGTATATCAAGAAATGTGACTTTCTTTTTCTTAAATTTTATTCCCCTGGAGAGCCTACTATTACTTTGTAACTGTAATATCAGTTTAAGTATAGGTTCATAGAACTTAAACCATTACAAAAATAAATAACAAACTATGATATCAAGGAGATCAATAGTGGGGGTCAAGGTGTTGAGATCCATGCAGAAAGTGAAGACCTTAATCAGGTAATTGCAAAAGAGATGAATTTCATTATACTAAGACTTTGATCACATAACATTGTACGGTTCAAATAGTGCAGGTTAAATACTTACTTGGATAACGCATTAGTTCACGTTGTATGAGATCGTATGGGAACGGACAAAGTTGTTCCACTCGACATATTGCGATGTCCTTGCCATTGCATTTCTTCCTCTCTTCATCCAGTTCGTAATACACCTGCAAAATGGCAGAGACTATTACTTGAGTCTAAAAAAATTGAAAACTTAATACGGTAATTAGTGATGTCATATCAAACCACATTAATAGAACATCATGCTACCTTTCCAGAGCAAAGTACCAAACGTCTGATGCCTTCCTCAAGATCTGAATGGTCACTTTGATCCTTGATGAGACGTTTAAAACGAGTTCCTTGTTTGTCAAAACCAGGATGGCCTTGGACATCATCAAACTCTGATAGATTTGACTTGCACTCCTTGTGACGAAGCAAGTTCTTTGGAGCCATCACAATAAGAGGCTTACGGAACTCCCTGTGAATCTGTAGACGAAGGCCACAATAGAATATGAAAAGTTGTAGAGAGTTTGAAAATTGTAAAAAACAAATAAACTAAGATAGCTTCACTCACTTGACGTCTCAAGACATGGAAATAGTTTGCAGGTGTTGTGACGTTTACAACCTGCCAATTGCATTCCTGGATCTGCTTCCGAAGTGTAGGATCCATCACCGGGATAGCATAGGGGTAATCATCACTCATCTGCGATCAGTTTTCTAGTGGATGAGTCAACATATAAGTTTATAGGACAACCACTTTCTGTGGCAATACAAGTGATCTAAAATAATACATGACCTTGAAAATAGAGGTACATTTAGGAGAGCATACAAACACAATATATTATTACAAATTTATATATCTAACATCAAGATAAAATCAAGTTTCTAAGACATTGATACAATGATCTGTAATTCATAAGATCGTTGAACTGATATGCAAAATAGAGTTAGACGACCTTCAGATAATCTTATTGGTCGAACTGGTAGACGTCTAGAGGATATAGTAATGCACTGTCAGTCAACCTAGATTACCAGGTATACATGCACATTCACTTGCACCCTTAGAATACTTATGTCTGATACTTTGATAAAATTTCCTTTTGAAAGCAGTATTTACTATTCTAAGTTCCATCCAGCAATGAGTTCCAGAAACCCCCAAAGGAACCACATTACAAAAAAAAGATCAGGATTACAAATGGAACCAATTAATAAACTATTCTTATATAGTTATATTTTATTTTTCTTCTGACACAAAAAAAGCTATGAATCCAAGGTTCCACCATATAAAGTAGTTGCACAGTTCCCTCAATGGACATCATGAATGAAAAAGCATAAATTTGTTTCATTTATTCTGTGCTATATATTCAAAAACCAAAAACAAAAACACATGCACACACAAAGAAGAGAGCCTCAGAGACTAATATAACTAAACAATTCATTAAAACGAAACTACAGATAAAATTTTACCTGAAGGAAACGCTCCAAGCGTGCACTGGAATGTTCAGGTCCCTGACCATCATAACCATGAGGAAGGACCACAACTAAGCCTGTTTGGCGCAACCACTTCGCTTCACCACTGCTCAAAAATTGGTCGAACATGACCTGAGCTCCATTTGAGAAGTCACCAAATTGAGCTTCCCATAATACCAAGGAATTGGGATTTTCCATTGAATAGCCCAATTCAAACCCCAGAACACCAAATTCCGAAAGGGAGCTGGATAAAAATGATAAAAGATTGTCAGTTCTACAAGGACAAATATTATTTTAGTACACTGTGGTATGCTACCCTAAAGGAGGATTTTTTTACTGGCAAATATAATTAAGTTTCTGAATAAACAATAAGAGTTTTGACAAATTTACTTTATAATAACATTACTCAATATTTATGAACAGAATGTGCAACTCATCAACATAGGCCATAAACTGTGAAGTGATTGGATACTATAATTTGGACAGACAAAACTATTGTCACATTCTTTCGCGTAGAGGTGGAAGGTTTAAGAGAGCACAAATATATCCTGCAAATATAGTGGCATATACAGGCATCTGGTTCCAACATCTATAAACATTGAAAACCTACAGATATAGTTCCTTCTACTAGGCCATTGAAAAAGTAAAATGACAACAAAAAGAAACAAGAAAGGACTTCAAAATTTTGAGCACGCAATTATCTGATCCATCTCAGTTTTACAAGCTACCAGGACCTAATAAAAAACTGCTGTGAGCACCACCAAAATAGATAACGGTGCTAGAGATGTAAGTTAAAACAACATGCTATTAATTGGCATTTTCTTCTCATCTGAAAAGTCACTTTGAACGGTAGACTGGTTGCTAAGGAAAGCAGTCACAGCACCACATATATTAGAAAGTCAATTCTGATTGATTTATATATGAATAGAACTCATCATGCTTGAGTTAAGAAAATATGTAACATTTGGTACAAATGTAACCACCGAGTGGATCGTTCACATTCAACTAATTCATTCATGACTTGACACGCCTATCACCTAAGTAGTCCAGTCCCTTCCAAATTGTAATTTACAAAATTTATGAAGCTGGGTGCATTTGTCTTGAGTTTTTTTAAGCATGCAAGGTGTTTCCAAGCTAATTTTGTAAATCCTGTGGGCCCTTTTTGAAGAAATAGGTTAGCATAGTGTAGAAATTGTGATGGCTTTTTCGGCAAGGCAAGGAATTTCTCGAGTGGCACAATGGTTTATTTCCACAATATGTTTTTCTAGAATCCCTGCCCTTTTGTTTAATAAGCTTGTACTTGAACTGGCACCCGTTTTGACATCTCCATTAGATTATTTCTAGCTCCCTATACCTTTTAGTAAAATTTTGAATTAAGAGCAAGGTTACCGAGAGAAATACACTAGTGCATTTTAAAAAAGAATGGGGAAAATATAATGGTGATGCTTAATTAGAAACAAATACCTGTTGCTCACAGTGAACATTTCCTCATTTTGGTTTGAGATGACATGGTCCAAAGGACAATATTTCTCACCAGTTTCCTGATCATGAAGCACAGAATGCCGATGACTAAAGGTACCTCTCTCTACGTCCTGGCCACTCAGTCTGACATGATTTCCTTCTACGAGTAATGTTGCAAAAGCAAGTGCTTCACCGACTGCCCAGTCAATGCCCTCTCCTGTTTCTATCATCTTTGCACGGTCTCCAAAAATTTTCTTCACTGCTCTGTGAGGCTTAAAATTCTCTGGAAGGGTTGTGATCGCTTTGCCAATAGTCTTCAGAATCTCTGGTTTAACTCTGTAAAACAACACAAGATTAAAAAATATGTTGACCTTACATATCAAGAAGAGCAAACTGACGTAAACATAAATTACCCAGTATTCCGAATACGAGAAACTTGTTCTGGAGACTTGAACCCAGTCCAATAAGCCGATAGCCAGTCCCTTCTTAACGTAACATAATCTTTACTGGCAATGAATTCTTCATTAAGGATTGTATTGACCTTGTTTTGTATATTGTCAATATCTTCTTTGGTTACTTGACCAGACTCCAACAGTTTGTTTTGATAAATTGTAAGAGCCGAGGGATGGTTGCGGATAACCTGCACCATACCAAATTAGTAATGACAATGGTAATAAAAGAAAGTATCCGATTACTACTATACTTACCCTCACCACATATGATGTTCAAACCTATATATATGTATCTATCTATCTATCTCTCTCTATATATATATGAAGCTAATAGCATGGGGGTAAATTCAAGTTGTGGCTTTGTGTTGAATACAATATTGATGACCTTAGCTCTGAAGGAAATGTAAAATAAAATAGCAAACCTTGTACATTTGGGGCTGGGTAAAAGATGGTTCATCAATTTCATTATGCCCAAATCTACGGTAACACACTATATCAACCACAACGTCTGAATGGAATTTCTGACGCCACTCCGCTGCAAGCTCACAGACATGAACAACGGCCTCCATGTCATCACCATTAACATGAAAAATGGGAGCATCCAAAGCTTTGGCAACATCGGTACAATATTGAGAAGATCTCCCAGCCTTCGGATCAGTAGTAAAAGCTACCTGATTATTCACCACAATATGTATGGTTCCACCAGTAGTATAATTTGGAAGTGCACTCAGATGCAGGGTCTCATACACTACACCTTGTCCTGCAAAACTACCATCCCCATGAATCAAAATACCCATGTTTCTGGTCCTATCCACATCATTGGAGTAATACTGTTTCGCTCTAGTTTTTCCAATCACAAGTGGATCTACAGCTTCCAAGTGGCTGGGATTTGCAACCAATGATAAATGTATTCTCTTCCCACCCCTAGTTGGCCGATCATAAGATGTTCCCAGATGGTACTTAACGTCCCCAGTTCCAGTATAAAGCCCAACTTCATCTACGGGCTTTGTACCACTGCTAAACTCATTAAAGATCTGACGCAGTGGCTTCCGGACAACATTACCCAAAACATTTAATCTTCCCCTATGAGACATTCCAATGACGATACTCTCCACACCAAGATCTGCAGAACGATCAAACATCTCCTTCATGCCAGGAATCAAGGTCTCACCACCTTCAAGACCAAAACGTTTAGCAGCAGTCCACTTGGTAGCCAAGAAGTTCTCAAACTGAGTACTCCATATCAACCTGTCAAGGATGACCTCGCGGCGCTGCCTATTGTATTGCATCGGGGTGGGAGTCTCAATCTTATCTCTCAACCAGTTACATTTTTCACGATCAGCAATGTGCATGTACTCATACCCGATACTTCCACAATAAGCCTGCTCAAGCCGAGTCAATATAGCCCTAAGTGTCTGCACCGGACGATTCTCGGACAGAAACCCTGCCATTTTCCACACACCAAGAAAAAATTCCCGATCAAGATCAGCTTCACTAAACCCATAAAGCGCTGGATCCAAATCATCATGAATCACTCTCTCTTCCAACCCCAACGGATCCAATTTAGCCTTCATATGACCATTAACCTGATAAGCTCTCACAAACAACAACAATCGCATACTCTCTTGAATCGTCTGTCCCGAAATTCCAGGTGACGTAGCTGCCTGGCCAACAAAATTCCTGAAAAAATTATCCCACGACTCATCAACACTATTAGGATCGGCCTCCCAAGCCCTCTGAAGCTCCTCTAGATAAACACTACTCGTACCATCCAAGAAACTATCAGTCAACCTAGAGAGTGGAACAGGACGAGGAACAGGCGCAGCTTGTGCCTTTGCCTTAAAAACAGTAGAATGAAAAAACCGACAATCAGACCCCACAACACGAGTCCTAGCAGCATACGCCCCACTCTGCAACAAACTTCTCCTAACGGCAAGCTTTGCCACACTAGATCCAGCTCTAAACCACCCCATCGATACGAAACTAAACAAAACTCCCCTAAACTCTTAACCTAAATCTAATCAAATCCTGCATTTTCAAAACAAATAAACACTCCAATCAATCAAGTATCTAATCCATGAAATTAGCATGCGATTACTAAATAAACAAATAGCAAAATTGAATAGAATAGCAACAGTGGGCTTAAATGAACAAATTAGATCTATAAATCATACAAAAGCAGAGTACATATATATAATTATATATTAGATACCTGAGTAGAAGAAGGAAGAGGTGGCTTAAATGAAACGAACCCTAATTATTAAAACACATGTATGTGTGTATGTATGTATGTACGTATGTATGTATGTATCCCGATAGAGGGGAAAGCTTTATGTTATGCTCACCTTCAACCACTACTAAAATGTAAAATGTTCCTTACTTTATTCTTTCTTCCACTCCTGCTATCTGTTAATTTATTATTTTTTGCGATTTAAATATTTTAGTCGATTCAATGTTACTGCAACAAGTCAATCAATAATATTATATTATACTACTATATTTTTCATTTGAATATCTAGAATAGTCAGCCCAGTTCCACGTCAGGCCCACGATATACGAGGCCCATCAACCTCACATGACTCATCCATTCATAATAAAAGAGTTTAAATTAAAGTTCATTTATTATTCTGTCATAGGAGTTTAACAAAACCAAACCAAGACTCAGCCCTAGATTTCCCTCTTTCCCCCAATTCATGGTCAGTACAATCGACAACTTTTTATTGCATATAATTCTGTTTTATATTCATTTGAGATTACGATCTGATTCTTTATTTAATTTTTCAATTTTCTGTTATTGCTTATCGTTAATTTGTTATGCCTTTTTTCAACTGTTTGTTTGTTATGGTGTGTACCTGTTATCGTTGCAACTGTTTTTATGCACTTTTATCGAGATATGAGTGAGCGATATATGTTTTCAAGACCGTTTATGTCTACCTAAAGTGTTTAATTTGTTGATTACTTCGTTAGGTAATCATTTCGATACAGTGTGATAGCGTAGTTGTAGACATCCTTGTATGTCTCGACTAATTAGGACTGAATATAGTTAGGTAAATTAGCTGGTATATAGGTCTTTTTGTGGAGGACGAAAGTTGGCAGTATTGCATAGCTGTTCTTGTTAAACTGTATGTTTCTTATCATTACGTGATAAAATAATATGCACTGCATACTCTTAGTCGATTAGGATGTTAATTTAGCTTGATTCATAGCATGTACTAGCAATCTTGCCTATCTTTTTGTCTGTTTGCCTTTTAAATAAATTTCATCCCTCCCTACTTTGTCATGTAATTCGAAACAGTGATATATTGATAATTGGATCTTGAAATGATATTGTTTAGCTATATACACATTAATTTTACATCTTGCTTTACTTAATTTTTTATAAAAATTGAATTCATTTTTGTTGAAAAGGTTCCCTATCAATTCCAAAACTAGAGATGCACTTTTAAATCAGGCCTTAAAAATCTAAACACATTTTTAGCTTTCAAAATCGTATTCTTCACATTTATTACAGTCATGGATTTGAAAGGAGATTGACCAATGAGTCTCTAATTTTGTATAAACAGAAAGGAAAATTGTACAGTGATGTTGGAAACTGGAATTGACCAAGTATTATTTTTAACCATTTCCAAATCTTTATTTTGTAAAGAAGAGTAATAAAAATAGAGTTCATTTTAGTTTGCACCCTAAAACAATGTTTCAAAAACACTTTGGTAGCTTTGCATTCTTTAATTTAAAGTTTTGCTTCAATTTGCACCCCTTCCCTAATTTTATCCGTCAAAATAATCAAAATAAATTATAAACAGGATATAAAAGTATATGAAATTATATATATGAATATGAAATATATGAAATATTATTTATATTTTTTAATTTTGTTAACTTCTTCTATACCCGATTTAACCTTCATTTTGTTAATTTTGACGGATAAAATTAAGAAACGATGCAAAATGAAGTAAAACTTTAAATTAAGGGGTGCAAAATGTTTTCATATAAAGTTTCGGTACTAAAGTATTTTTGAAACATAGTTTTAGGGTGCGAAGTGAAATTAACTCATAAAAATATGAACCTGTTAAATTGGTATATAACTATTACTGAAGTATCTTTTTGTCCGTAAATTTCATTGCTCGTCTATTAAGTCAGATGGTTTCACTTGGGGTATAATTTTTTCCTTGTAGTCAGTTTTTGAGAAGTGATGATTGTGTGGGATATGTAGGCGAATGCAGCTTCTGGTATAGCTGTCCACGATGACTGCAAGCTAAAGTTTTTAGAACTGAAGGCCAAAAGAACTTACAGGTCCATAATTTTCAAAATTGAAGAGATACAAAAGCAGGTTACTGTAGAAAAAGTTGGTGATCCGACCGAAAGCTATGAGGACTTTGCTGCGAGCCTCCCTGCCAACGAGTGCCGATATGCTGTTTATGATTATGATTTTGTGACCCAGGAAAACTGTCAAAAGAGCAGGATATTCTTTATTGCTTGGTAACAACTTTCATTGACATTCAGTACTTTATCTTATGTTGTGATTGGTTGGTGAGAATGGAATGGAATGAACAAAAATAAAAGGAAGATAATGGAGGTAGTACGGAAGACTTCAAAAAAATGAATGAATGCAAAAATTCTATGATGAGATTTGGGTAGAAAATGGGTGTAGGGGAGAATGGAACATTCCTTTTTAAATTGGATGTTTGAGCTTTAGTTTAGGTGGTTAAGAATGGAATGGAGGAAAGAATGAAATTTTGGACTTTTACACATAATTTGGTTCAAATATTCATTCTACTCTCTCCCATTCCGTTCACTCCAACCAAACACAACATTAGTTTCTAATATGTTTTGTCATTTATATCTTGTATTGTCCATTTCTCTGTTTGCTAAAGGTCTCCCGATACGGCAAAGGTGAGAAGCAAGATGATTTATGCAAGCTCTAAGGAGAGGTTCAAGAGGGAGCTTGATGGTATTCAGGTAGAGTTGCAAGCCACAGATCCGACTGAAATGGACATGGATGTTATCAAAAGCCGGGCTGCCTAAGCTATGAATTCCTGTAGCAGGAGGAGCTTACTGTTCTGTTCCTTTCATTTGTTTTGGATGTCTATATATTAATATATGTGATGTGAAACTTGGTAGGTGTTTAGGTATAATAACCGTATTTATGGAACATTTTAATTGTTGAAGAATACGGAAATCTCAAGTAAATTATAATGTAATTGTTATCTTCTTGAGATCAGCATATGTTTTTTTTAGTATTGCAACAGTGCATGTCCGTTTCTTGGTGCTGATATATTTTTGTCAAAACTGTCTTAGGGTGAAAAATGATTTGGGTAGAACCGAAAGCTGGGATCATTTTATTTGTATTAGATTTGGATTTGAGTTCACCCTCATTTTTATATTCGATAGAAGTCAATTTCAAGGATCAGAGTTTTCAGATCAAAATCAAATATATCGGATAAAAGTATGAGTATTAAAGTTCGGATTCAAATCAAATATGAAACAGTGTCATATAATTTTTTTAGATATTGTTTGGTATTGTTATAACAGTTTTTTACTGAAAAGTAATTTATAGTAAAAATTAAAATTTATAAACATTTCTTTGGGAAAAAAAATTGGTCTTTAGGGTCTCTTTTAAAGATATGAGGATCCTCGTGCTTTTATAAAAACATTTTTTTTAAAAATTTTATGGGAAGTAGTCTATAATTTTCTCATAAGCATTAATCTTTTATATTATATCTCAACATATACATAAATTAAAAATAATTAAAATTATCACCACCGAACTTTAATCAAGTAGTCTGTAATTCATCAAATATGATTTAGTACATTAAATGTCATTTTTATTTTATTTGTATTGTTTATATAATCATTAAACTTAATAAAAAGTTTAATACAACAAAATATGTAAAATTGATGATATAACTAATTAATTATTTGAGTAGATAAATTATATTAATTGAAAATTGAAGCTTATAAAAGATATTAAAAAATTATATATGGGGTTTAGGATAGAAATATAATCAACATTCAAATTTGGAACGGATCTGAATCATGAACGGTAGAATTATTTAACAATACAATCACATTAAATAATAAATAAACTTAAAAACAATATTGAAAGAACACAAATGAATATAAATTAAAAAACATAATATATTTTAAATACAATAAGAGTAAAATGGATCTTATCTAAATACTCCATCAGTCTTACCCAATTGTTAACGTTTCGGAGAGAAGGTCCGGCACGTATTTTAAGGTGCATATAAAGTATAGTTCAATAACTTATTAAATTAAATTTAAACACTCACGTAAATTAAATTTAAACACTCACGTAAAAAACACCAATTTATAATTATTAAAAAAGTGTTAAAATAAAAATCTTAATTTTAAATTTAATTCTATATTATAAATTGAGAAACTAAGAGTATCAATAAAATATATGTTATTATAATATAATAAATTTGAATCATTAAATTATAATTATATATATTTTTAAAAAATAATTACAATATTTATTTAAATAATATTTATAAAACATTTTGTGCATGGCACGGGTATAAAGCTAGTATAAATAGGTTATGGAGAGAACTAGACTCACATATAATTATATATACATAATAAGATATGTAAAAAATTATTTATGTCGGATTGTATTTATCAAAAAAAAATTTGGTGAAAAATATCAAGATTATTATTAGTGTATACACTCAAATAATATAACTAATTAATTTATACTTCATCATATAATAATGACAATAAAATCATATAATAATGACAATAAAGAACACGAGATACATCTCAAGTAACTTTCTAGAGATATCGAATAAAATGAATTTATTTTTATTTTATCCAAAATATTTTCAAAATCTTGTATCAGATCTAAAATGTTGAGTTTTAATATATTAAAAATTAATATTATGTATAAATATAAAGTATTAATTAATTTTTTATAAAAGTATAAAATAATAATTAAATAATTAGACTCGAAAAAATTAAATTTAGAAAAAAAATTATTTATATATTATAATTATGAAAGATAAGAAAATAGATTTGTAATTTAAGAATAAAGAAAATTAAAAATTATATGTATAAACTGGGTTTATAGGTATTTGTGGTAAAATTTGTAAATTAGGAAACCAATTATTACCTAATAATAACAAATAAGAAAACCGATCATGCATTATAAATTGGGTTTTTTTAAAAAAATACCAAACTTTTTATTTTTTTTCAAGAATACGTTTTTTTATATTTTGCAAAAATATAATTTTTAAAGTTTTTTTTATAAAAATACGGTTTTGAAACTAATACAACCTGATACAACTAAAATCAACCTCAATTGCAACCATGTGTAACTTCAATTGTTTTAAAAAAAAATTACATTCAATTGTATTTGGTTACTAATTGTATCTAAAAAAAAATTATTTGGTTACTTTTACTTGAAAACCGTATTTTTGTAAAAAAAAATTAAAAGATATTAAAATCACAAAATAAAAGTTAGAAAAATAGTATTCTTGATAAATATCTTTATAAGTTTGAATAATATATTAAAATAAACCTAATTTAAAACAGGTTATGGGTAAAATGAAGTAATAACTAATCAATGAAAATATCCTAAAATGGAATGATCATGGATATAAGTAGGTTTGGATTGGATTTGTTTAGATTTGTGATTAGGAATGTGATATTCAACTATTATATGTATATATATAATAAAAAAAATAAAGATTCATGAAGAGCCAAAAATATAATCTATATCTTAAAGTTTTGCCCCATAAACTATTTAAATTGGATATTGATTATGAAAGTAGCGTTGCTTAATAAAAACTGCATTAAACTTAAATTTAGTGAGTTCAATATTACTCTTATTTAAGATCATATTTTATTTGGATTTTTTTATGAAATAAATATTTTTTATAAAATAAATTTAATAAGTGTCTTGTACTAAAGACAAGTGGTTTTTTTTAAATAAAATTTCATCCTTATTTTTTTTATAACTCCACCTTAATGCTAAGAGAATTGGGTCTTTTTTGTAAATTCCAGGCTGATTTTTTTTTTAACTCCATGCTTTAATTTGTTCCAAATAATCTACCTTTTAAATATGTGATATTTGAAAAAAAAATATTCATTTTGAAATCACTATTTATGTCACATTGTTTGTAGATTTTAAGTACTCCAACTTTGGGGGGAAATTGACAAACTAAATTCATTTGTAAAATCCTTACAAAATATTGACTAGGTGTAATTATATAATTTAATAATTTTAATATCATAAAATAAATAAGATACTTGCCTTAAAAAAATCAAACCCTTCTATCTCTTTAAATTCTAAACACTTTGCATACCTTTCCGGCCATTTTAATAAAATGAAACTATTCACGGGTGAGTGTTGGATATTTTTGATATTCTTCGTATCCGACTAATATATCTCATACTATTAAAAGAACAAAATACTCATACGCTATATAATATAGCGTATAGCGTATGTACACTATATAAAATATACACTCTTGTTTCCCTTGAAACACTCTTATTATGAGACCTTTTTTTAGAGATTTATATGAGTTATTTAAAATTCATTTCAGTTTTGCTTACTTGAATACAACTTTTGTATAAATCTAATACTCATTTCACAATCTTATATACTTTGAGCTATCTAATCATTTTTTTATAAATTTTGAACTTGTGAGAAGGCTTTTAACTTAGTTTTTTTTCTCAGTTTACGCTAATATAGCTTACTTACAGAAAGCTATATTACAAAGCTCAGGCCTAACATCACAAACACTCTTATAAAAATATATACACACATCTCTGTTTTTTGTGTGTGTAGTTTTCCTGTTTGCTTGTTGATCCAGTTCCCAGTAGTCTGTAGACTCGCTCTTGAACCAAACTTAGAGGTACAAAAGTTGATCAACTGCACTCTGCGACACAAGAAGAAACACTACCAAGTTTACAAGTTCCAATATTGTTCAAGCTTGATAAGGAGATGCACAGCTATATTGATCCTATCCAGGTATTTTCTTGCTTAATTATTTATTATTTTTTCCCCAAAAAATTTAGATTTGGAAGCACATACAAATATGAAAGATTCAATTTTTTTGTAACAGGGTAAAGATGAGGATTGAGGAATCTAACTTAAATGTTGAGTTTATAAAGATAGAAAATGAATCTGTTTGTTCAGACAAATCATCACCAGGCAGAGAATTATTAGAGGCCCAAGAAAAGGTTCAAGAACTTGAGCATAAATTAGTATCAGTAGCCGGAGTTTTGAAGAATTCTGAATCTGAGATTACTAGGCTAAAGATGAAGTTTTGTTTACCGGCAATAAACGGGAGTGTGTGTATATATTTAATGTGTAAGAATTTTGTGCGTACGCTGTATTATGAAGCCCATGTTTATTTTTTTAATTAAATAAATTATGCGTGACAAAATAAGGACTGAAAAAGAAAAAAAAATTAAAGTCATATGTTATATAAATGCTACATTATATAGTATAGGTTTTTACTTTTTTTTAATCCTAGCCGATTATTTGTTATTTTAATGGTGAGAAATGAGTTGATTTGATTATTAATAATACCGGGTTGTAGAAGGAATCTCTTAATAAAATACCCCTTTTTGGTAATCAACTTAGTCTATGAAATCACTTTTTACTTATTTTATTATTCGTGAGAACTCCTTCCCGATTACTTTAGGTTATCAAAAAACACTTATATTTAATTAAATTAAATATTTACTTTTTGCCAATATCTTATCTTAATTTTAAAAGAAAAATTAATGGTAAAACAATGGTTACAAAACTTTTAAACATGTTTATAACCGCTCAATAAAACTATAAAACACACAAACCTATTTAACGTTAGGAAATTTCCCTAACTAATGTTATTATTATCTTTTGTATATAATGTACATGTCACGTAGAGAAACCTATCATAAATATTTCGTTCTCAATTAGTAATGTTCAACATGTGTTTTCGCAACCTATAAAAAGATTTTTGGATCCAACATGAATCAATGTTCTTATTCTTTTTAAAATCATGACTCAAATAAAAAATTATTAATCATTTTTTGCGAAAGTCATCTCAACATTAATAGCAACACTTATTTTATAAAATAAATATTTATTTTTTAAAAAAAATGTAAAAATGTATTTTTTATAAAGAGTATGAGATCCTAAGATTAAATTTATGAAAATTTCCTAAAACACTCTATTAACATAAGGTTATTTAGTTGAAAAAATTAGCTCAAATTAGCCCAACAGGTCCAATGTTGCTCTACGGGTCATGTGAAATTCAAAACTTATTTTTTAATTAAAGTTAACCTCAAAATCTTTTTTCTCTTTTATAAATAAATACTCATTTCTTAAAAACAAGTTTAATTTTTAATTTATTTTTCAAAAATAAATATTTATTTTGAAAAAAATGTGTCAATATTTATTTTTTATAATTTTTTTCCAGAAAATAAATTGAGCCAAACTGACCATTATATTATACTATTATTTTCCTCCCTCATTATTTGCACATCGTAATGTTCTAAAAATCTCACTGCCATACAAAGTGACACCTATATCAATTTTGTTTTTCAAAAAATTAATAACCAAAACAATCCATGTCAACTTCAAATCAGTTACTATAAAAAAAAACTTGAAAACAATTCAACCAGCACCTATATATATACAAGCACCTTTCAAATCAATTCAATCTTTTCTTGTTTTACCTCCAAAACTTATTGAACTAGTCTCTTAGCTTTTCAATGAACATCAAACACACCTTTTACAAAACAATCCACAATCTCTCTAAACAACCCTCATTTCACCACTCTCATCCCTCACTTACTCTACTATCATCTTGCAAAACCCTAAAATCTCTTCTTCAAATCCATGCCCAATTAGTAGTTTCAGGCTACAAACCAGACAATCACACAAACACCCTTCTCATAAAATCGTACTCTTTTTTCGAAAGAACTGATTTTGCTCGATCTTTATTTGATTTTACACCAAACCCAGATGTAATATTGTGTAATAACATGATTAGAGCTTATAATAAGACTAATCAGTTTCAAGAAAGTCTTGAAATGTATCATTTTATGTGTAAAAATGAAATTGAGCCTGATAAGTTTACTTTTACATTTGTGGTTAAAGCTTGTACTGGGTTGTTGGATTTAGAAGAGGGTGTTTTGGTTCATGAAATGATTGTTGAGAAAGGGTTGGAGGGGGATGTTTTTATTGGGACTGGGCTTGTTGATATGTACTGTAAATTGGGTGATTTGGGTAGTGCGGAGAAAGTGTTTGATGTTTTGCCTAAGAGAGATGTGGTAACTTGGAATGCTATGATTTCTGGGTTTTCGCAGAGTTTGGATCCTGAGGATGGTTTGGTGTGTTTTAAGAGAATCCAGGTAGAGGGGTTGTTGCAGCCTAATTCGGTTAGTTTGTTGAATTTGTTTCCGGCTGTTTGTAAGTTAGGGGATGTTGAGGCTTGTAAGTGTGTTCATGGGTATGTTTTTAAGAGGGATTTTCCGGTGGCGGTTTTGAATGGGTTGATTGATATGTATTGTAAGTGTGGTTGGGTGGAAAGTGCTAGGAAGATTTTTTATTTGATGAGAGGAAAGGATGATGTTTCGTGGGGTACGATGATGGCAGGGTATGTTTATAATGAAATTTTTGATCGTGTTATTGAGTTATATGATCAAATGAAAGGAGAGAATATGATAATGAATAAGGTATCAGCTGTAAGTGCTTTACTGGCAGCTGCGGAGATGAGGGATTTGGAGAAAGGGATAGAGATTCATGATTGCATCAAGCACCAGGGGATTGATTCTGATGTTCGGGTTGTTACTCCTCTTATAACAATGTATGCAAAGTGTGGAGAGCTGCAGAAGGCTAAAAAATTGTTCGCAGGACTTCAACAAAGAGATTTGGTCTCTTGGTCAGCACTTATAGCTTCTACTGCACAATATGGGGAACCCGAAGAAGCACTTTCACTATTTCGAGATATGCAAAATGAAAAGTTGAAGCCAACTAAAGTAACTTTACTGAGCGTTCTTCCTGTTTGTGGGGAATCGTTATGTGCAAAAATGGGAAAGAGCATACACTGCTTTGCTATCAAAGCCGATATAGATTCTGATGTTTCAATTGGAACAACCTTGGTATCTATGTATGCTAAATGTGACATCTATTTTGTAGCATTAACTATATTTAACAGGATGCTACATAAAGATATCGTGACATGGAATGCATTGATTAATGGTTATGCTCAACTTGGCGAACCTTACAAAGCAATGGATTTATATTACCAATTACATTTGTCCGGGTTACACCCAGATTCAGGAACAGTTGTGGGTGTACTCCCTGCTTGTGCTTTTTTAGATGATCTAACTCATGGGAGATGCACTCATGGGACAATTGTTAAGCTTGGGTTTGGATCAGACTGTCATGTAAAGAATGCTCTGATTGACATGTATGCCAAATGTGGAAGCCTTTCTGCCGCTGAATTTCTATTTTATAAAACCGATTTCATAAAAGATGAAGTCTCCTGGAATACGATGATAACAGCATACATTCAGAATGGACATGCCCAGAAAGCCATATCCGTTTTTAACCAAATGAAAATTGAAGCTTTTGTTCCTAATCTAGTGACAATTGTGAGCATCCTTCCTGCAATAGCATATCTAGCAGCACTGAGAGAAGGTATGGCTTTACATTCCCAAGTAGTTCAAACGGGCCTTCATTCTAATACACTCATTGGCAATAGTCTCATAGACATGTATGCCAAATGTGGGCGTCTTGATCATGCTGAGAAATTATTTCTTGAGATGCACAATAAAGACACAGTTACATGGAATACTATGCTTGCTGGCTATGCAGTGCATGGCCACGGTGCTCACGCAACTGAACTTTTTTCAGTGATGGAAGAAAGTCATGTTAAAGTTGATTCTGTGTCTTTTGTCAGTGCGTTGTCCGCTTGTCGACATGCAGGCTTGGTGGAGGAAGGCAGGAAGATTTTCTGTTCCATGCAAGAAAAACATCATGTTTTCCCTAATTTGGAGCACTATGCATGTATGGTGGATCTGTTAGCTCATGCCGGTTTATTTGATGAAACTTTGAGTCTGATCGAGACAATGCCTATGGAACCTGATGCTGGAGTTTGGGGGGCCTTTCTAGATGCTTGTAAAATGCATGATAATGTAGATTTAGCAGAATTAGCACTAAAAAATCTTGTCAGACTTGAACCAGGAAACCCAGCTCACTATGTTGTATTGTCAACCATTTATGCACAATCTGGTAGGTGGGGTGAAGCAAGAAGCACAAGATTACAGTTGACTGACACAGGGTTGAGAAAAACTCCCGGATGTAGTTGGCTCGAGGATGTAAGCATGATGCACGGAATTTCGAGTGGGTGAAAGAAACCAACAGAGATTGAAAATCATGACAAATTATCGAGGTAATGCATTTTTTTACGGAGGATCGCTTTTGCGATAAAAATCATTATGCATACTTGATAGCAGCAATGTCACAGTGTAAATGACAGTAGTATGATAATCCATAACTGTTACTTCTTGTACGAAAAACCTCATTCAGCTAGAAACATAGCTTAGAATATCTTGTTGTGCCAATTGCCATTCTTCTGTTTCTAACATATCGAGGATAAGACGATCTCTAGCATAGATTTCTAGTTATCTGAGTAATCATATTATTCGGAATGGGAAATTAAAACATTATCCTCTCATTGAACAAATTTCTGAACTAGCTTTTTATACCTTAAGTTTGTGAACCTGAAAACTAACAGTAGAAAATGCGCAGGTTCAGCAAACAATGCATGACTGCTAGAACCTTAAATTTGATATTGCCTCAACAATGCACAGGAATGCCTGCAACGACCTTGTTGGTGCTATTGGCCGCATTAACGAGGCTTCAAAGTTCTGTTCAAGGTATCTAACTGAAGAAAGGTACTAGTTCCACTTTTGTTATTTATTTTTCTTAATCTCCTAGTAGAATCCTTTTAACTTGGTATATCCATCTGCCAGACTGCCAGTGCCCATAATTTTCCACCAATACAAGCAGTGCATAGTAAACTACCCTCCATCCCGAAATACTAGTCTCTTTGAAGATTTTTTTATCCCATAATAATTATCCATTTCTATCTCCAATGCAAAAAAAATCAAATTTACCCTCTTATTTTGTCACTTCCAATGCAAATTTTATTTTGATTGCATATAAAACTAATATAATAAATATGATAAACACGAAAAATGTTATACATCTAACTTTTCTTAATATGCCTTATTTTTTCAAAAGAGACTAGTAAAATGTGATAGAGGGAGTAGTATAATTATCCTAATGTTAAGGCATTTCTGATCAACAACTATATACACCTTTCATTTCTAATCACATCGCCTTCACTAAGACTCAAACCCTCAACGAGAGATATCCACTAGGCGATAATGTCAAGGTTCTCCCATTCCTAATTGAATGTCCTTTTTAGGCAAATTCTTTACTTAAATTGACCAAACTCTGAATTGAATCTTATAACTATTAATTTATAATTTTACATTGTACAAAATTCTAAGATGATAGCACACGAAATATAGTTTCATATTTTAATTATTTTATTACTTTATAAGTTTATATCTATAAAATATAGTAAAATTTTACCACGTCATTGCCCAAAATGATATCTAAATAGAAAAGGAGGAAGTAATAAATTATGAATACTTCTATCTAGATAATAATATAATATAGTTAATTTCTACTTTCATGTTCCACCTCAGTTGTATTTAATGTGATATCAAGGAAGGATTAGTTTGACAAAATAAGGCTCAATTCATAATGCAACAAGTTATTTTCTTATACAAAATATGTTTTCCTGAACCAATTCACTTATTATGATTTACGGTGATCAAAGTTGGCATGGAAAAGTGCCCTTGTTATGATGGTATACAATGCTTGTTATGAAAAAGATGGTAAAATTAATCATCCTCATAACTTAATTTATAATTTATTAGTTGCAGATTGTGATCCACAGATAACAGAACAAAGAAGCTAGAAAACGAAGAGATCGTCGACTGAGAAAAGCACTTGATCTGCTGGTGAATGACAAGGTCAAAAGGCTTTTTCCAAATGAGAGGACCCGTGAAACACATTTTGCTGGTGGCTGTCCTGTGTAAGATGTGAAATTTAACTCAACTTTATGCTGGATCATCCAGAGTATTTTATGCCATGTGCCGGCTTGCGGTGCTGCAGAGATTAATGTGAACATATGAGACACTAACAGCAAGCTGATTGTCGTCTGATATGCTCCCTATACAGTGAGGCAGCGGGGCCTGATGCGGTGCTGCAGAGATTGTGAACATATGAGACACTGACAAGAAGCTGATTGTCGTCTGATACGCTCCCTAGGATGAGGCAGCGGGCCTGATGAGGTTCTGCCGTTTATTGATTTCAAGCTGTCACAGATTATTAGATCAAGTAATCAACGACATATAATAAATTAATTTATAATTTATTAATATAAATGATGATTTTAAAATATCTGATAAATTGTGTATTTAGACACAATCCTACAAGAAGTACAAAATTAACATTTAAGAAGTTTCAATACTTAATAATTACAAAATATATTGGTTTTAGTATTAAAAACAATTAGAATACTTTTTAATATAATATTTGTAAAATGTAAAAAATATATAATTATTAACTTAATAAATATACAAATTATATATAAAAATGCAATTATAACTTAAATAATTTAAAATTTTGATAAATAAGCTCATTTTTTCTAATGAATTCCTACTATGAGCCCGTTTGTTTCCCCATTTTTTTTAAAATAAGGGTTTATTTTCAGGAAAAGTAGGTATGTGTGTATTTTAACTTAAAATAAGTAACTTATTTTTTATTTTGAAAATAATATTTGGTTTTAAAATTCTAAAATAAATATTTATCTTTAAAAAATATGAAAATATGTATAAAAAAATGAAATAACTAACTTATTTCAAATTTAAGGAACCCCAGTCCCACCTAAAAAAGCCCCTTGTCCGTAGCTAGGTTGTTGATTAAATTGATTTTCAATTTTAAATTTAAAAATATATATATATGTGTAATATGTTAAAAATTAATTTAATATTAAAAATAGTTTAAAATTTAATATTAAATATTTTTTAAATAACGTATTTTATTTATATTTTTTTGATAAAAATTAATATTATAACTTATAAATTTTATTTATATTTTTATATTTTTGATAACTAATAATTTAAACATAATAAAATTATCTAAATATACGTTAATTATCGTTTTCCAATATTGAAAGTTATCACATCCACAAAACCGTCTTCATCCATCAATTCCATCAAACCACATGTGGATTTCTAATATTTTATCATTTTTAAACAACTCCCAGCAACTATATATACACAGTCGCTCTCCTCCTAATGGAGGGAAGGTTAGTTGTAACTAACTTTTGTCTCCAAAACCTTCTAGAACATCTTGACTATAACTTAACAGTTGACTATTATTATGATTATTACTAACACTACCAATAGCCCCCCTCAAGTTAGGTGTTGTTGACGTCGAAGGATCATACAACCTTAACTTGGATGTGAGATAATGCAACTGAGGGTGAGGGAACAGTTTTGGTAAACACATTTGCCAACCGGTGTTGAGTGGGAATATAAGTAAGATGCAATAACCCTTCCATGACTTTATCTCTAGTAAAGTGACAATCAACCTCTATATGCTTTGTTCGTTCATGAAAGACATGATTTTTTGCTATGTAAATAACAGATTGATTGTCACAGTGCAATGTCACAGGAGTAAGATTGTCAATTCCCAACTCTGCAAATAATCGAACCAGCCATGTTACTTCAGAAGCAACATATGCCATAACTCTATATTCTACTTCTGAGCTGGATCGAGAGACAGTAGATTGTTTCTTTGACTTCCAAGTATAGGAGAATTGCCAAGCATGAGGATGTAGCCAGTTATAGACTGTCTAGAATCAGGGTAAGAGGCTCAGTCTAAGTCTGAATAGGCCTGTAAGGTGAGATGATCAAATCCTTATAATAGAATGCATTGTCCAGCTGTGTGAGAAATATATCTTAAAGTATGTTCAAGGGCTTCATAGTGAGGTTGTCGTGGCTGGTGCATAAACTGACTCAACATTTGCACTGCATAACTAAGATTTGGTCTGGTATTTGTGAAAAAATTCAATTTTCCAAGAATAGATCTATATTGTTCAGGATCTGGAAAGAAGTCTCCTTCCAGGTCTGTCAGTTTAAGGTGCAGAGGTAATGGTGTGACAACCTTCCTTGAAAGATCAACTTTACTCATCTGAAGAAGTTCTTTAGTAAATTTCTTTTGACTCAGAACTATCCCACCTGAGATATAGCTGATTTCAATGCCCAGAAAATAATGCAATAAGCCTAGATCCTTGATGCTAAAGACTTGATCAAGGTGGTTCTTGAGAAATGAAATGTGATCCTCATTATTTCCTGTGATGATCATGTCATCCACATAAACAACTACTATTGTAATAGAACCATTACTTTTCTGGATGAAAAGACTATAATCATTCTTTGATTGAACATACCCTTGATGAACCAATTCAGTAGCCAACTTTTCAAACCACATTCTGGAAGCCGGCTTTAAACTATATATGGACTTTCTGAGTCTGCAAATATAGTTCTTAGGATTGGGAAGGACTTCAGGTACTGTCATGTATACTTCTTCATTAAGATCCCCATATAAGAAGGCATTATTTACATCTAACAGATGTAACTTCTAGTTTTTACTTGCAGCAACAAATATAATGTTTCTCACTATACTCATTTTGACAACTAGTGAGAACACTTCTTCATAATCAACACCAATCTTTTGATTAAATCCCTTAGCCACAAGTCTGGCTTTGCACCTTTCTAGTGTTCCATCAACATTCATTTTTACTGTGTATACACATCTACAACCTATAGGTTTTTTGCCTTTAGGTAGGGGAACCAAATCCCATGTGTGATTAGCTTCCAGGACTGTTAATTATTTTTGCATAATAGTTTCCCAAACAACAACTGTAGAAGCTTATGCATAACATTTTGGTTCAGATATGTCTTGAACTGGTGATGATGGGATATGTTTTGTAGAAATGAGTTGCACTAATGAGAGATTGGTTCTACTGGTTTAGAAGTGAAGTTACAGATGTAATACTACATATATTTGGGCTTGTGTTGACTCCTGGTTGACTGTCTAGGGTATGTATTAGAAATATCCACTACAGTAATAGGATCATTAGAATGATTAGTAGAATTGTGATGAGTATTAGAAGTGGAATTGGAAGAAAGGGTAGACTCAGAAACAGAAGAATTGGTATTTTCATGAACATAATTGTCAGGTTCAGAAACATAATGTGTACCAGGTACAAGATATTCTGAGGTATGTGTGTAAGAAACATGTGGAATGAAAATGTGATCCAGATACTGTGACTGTGTTTGATTTTTTTGAGAGAAAATTTTATATGGAAACTGTTATTCATGAAAGTTTACATCCCTAAAAATTATGACAAAATTAGTTTTGAAATTGAAGACTTTGTACCTTTTAGTATTATTGGAGTATCCTACAAATACACCAGCATTAGCCCTTGGGTCAAGTTTACTTCTAGACACGTTGTAGGTTGACACATAACACAAACAACCATAAGTCCTGAGATGACCTATATCAGCATTGGTTTAATAGAGTATGAAATATGGTGTTTGATTGTCAATGCTACTCAGAGGCATTCTGTTAATGAGGTAAGTGGCACATAACACAGATTCTCCCCAAAACCTTTCAAGCAGCTTAGCTTGTAAATGTAAGACTCTTGTGGTTTCTAATAGGTGCCTATGTTTTCTCTCCACAACACCATTTTGTTGTGGAGTGTGAGCACATGTAGTCTGATGCATAATGCCTCTAGCAGTATACATTTGCTTAGCTAAGCCCTCTGTTATTTCTAATGCATTATCAGACCTAATGCATTGAACCTTAGTTTTGAACTGAGTTTCAACATAATTCAGGAAATTATTCATCACAGAAGGAACTTCAGATTTGTATTTAAGCAAATGAACCCAAGTAAATCTAGTAAAATCATCAACTATAGCGAGAAACTGAGTACATCCAGAAGTAGACTTTGTTTTGTAAAGATCTCATACATCAATATGCAACAGTTGAAAAGCAACAACAGTTTTAATATGTCTCAAAGGAAAAGAATGCCTAGTTTGTTTAGCTGCAGGATATACTTGGCATATTATATCTTTGAGACAGTTTATAATTTTTGAAACTGGAGCTATTAGGTGGAATTTTTGAAATGGTAAATGTCTTAGCCTTAGATACCAGATTTTTGCTGCTTCTTTATTATTTATTGACAGGTTGCATTGAGGAGAATAACTGAAGTCCCTGTACAATCCATTAACTGAATTACCAAGAAGAATCTGAGGCCTGTTCAGATAAAGGCCCTGTAGAAAACAACCCTTATTAGTGAATATCATTTCACATTTAAGATTTGTACAAAGTCTAGAGACAGAGATTAGTCTGAAACAGAAATCAGGTACATGAAGGACATTGTGCAGAACAATGTCATCATTTAATTTGATCACTCCTTTATGTAGTACTTTGACTTTGGTTCCATCAGGAATTGTGATATAACTATTAACAGTGGTTACAGGCTCATATGAATGAAAAAAATCAATATCAGGACATATGTGATCAATTGCACCACTATCTATTAGTCACTCATGATGTGAATGAGAAACAAGACAGATAGTATTTACCATGGGAACATGTTTATCATTTTTTGTAGACTGTGTGGTTCCTGAAATAGATTGGCCAAGTAGACTCATCAGATGATTATACTGATCAACACTTATGCTTTGATTGTTATCATAGAGGTATCCTTGACACCATCATCAGTGATGTTTGTGTGTTGAGAAACAGCTGCTAGCTCCTTGTTGGATCTTGTGAAGCCAGGAGGAAATCCATTGATCTTGAAACATCTTTCAAGACTGTGGCCAGGAATTTTGTAGTGAGAACAGAAGTAGTAAGGTTTTCCTCCTTTCTTGACAGTAGCAAATCCAGTATTGCTAGTCATAGGTCCAAAATTTCTCTGATAGTACCCAGTATTTCTTTTATCAGCATAGAAAGCAAGAGATTCAGTATTAGCAGTCACTTGAGACACTTTCTTGTGCAAGTAGCCTGTAAGCTTGAGACACATTGGGCAGGGGATGCATCATCAGTATATTTCCCCTAACTATACTGAACTGTTCACTTAGTTTCATCATAAACTGAAGTAGCATGTGCTCCTGTTGCTTTTGTTGGATCCTTTGAGTTAAGTTGCAAGTACACTTGTTGCAGGTGCAGTGAGAAAAAGGATCAACATCATTTAGACCATCCTACAGAGTCTTAATCTTTGTAAAAAAACTCAGAAACTGAATCAGAACCTTGATTGATTTCCAAAAGTTATTGCTCCAAAGAATAAACCCATGTCATTGAGGCATAACCAAATCTTTCTTCCAAATCATCCCAAATTTCTTTGGCAGCTTGAAGAAACAAAACACTTTTGGCTATGTGTTCTTATAGGTTAAAGAGAATCCAAGAAATTATAAGGTCATTAGAGCGCTCCCAGTACTTGTGCTCAACAGAGGTAGTTGCAGGAATCAATACACTACCGTTCACAAAACCTAGTTTATTTTTTGCTAAGAGAGTCAACATCATTGATCTCTTTCAATTATGAAAACCGACTCCATTAAACTTGATTGAAACAAGTTGAGTTGTGGATGCATCCGAAGGATATATGTAATACATATTTGAAGGAACTTGATTTGTAGTAGTTGTAGCCATGAGATAGGAATAACAATTTCGTGAAGAAGACAGTTTTGATCGAAAAATTATACACACACAAATCAACAGAAACAATCGATTTCGGTAGTCAATATACACAGATTGTACTCAAAATGTAAGTATCAAGAAGAAATTATACCAAACGAGATATCAAACACATAGAGTGCGCGCAAATATTAGATCGATCTTTGCAATCAATGAACACAAATAGATAACAAAAGAAGAAACTGACGAGATTGAATTGAAATGAACTGAAATGAACAAATCACACTACTAATACACTACAAACAAGATATTATATACAGTCACGAATGAACAAGAACGAATGAGCGAGATAAACAGCTTACTACGATGATGACGATCATGAAAGACATTGATGATCCGCCATTGAAAATCGAGCAAGTTTTGCAAGTTCTGATACCATGATATAAACCACAACCATTGAAGAAGAAAGTAGATAAAAATATATGTATTGATTAACTAACTAAAATGTTTTGTACAAGACTAATTACATATACACAACTGCTCTACTAATGGAAGGAAAGTTTGTTGTATCTGACTTTTGTCTGCCGGACCTTCTAGAACATCTTAACTATAACTTAATAGTTGACTATTATTATGACTAATACTTACACTACTAATACATACTAATCAAATTTATGCGTAAACCATTCCCTAAAAAAAATTATGCGTAAACCGGTAAATTTTATGCTATATATTTTTATAAAGAATGCGAGTTTTAAGGACAGCTGGCATTTTATGCATGTAGACGAGTTCATAACTTTTTCACGCTTTGTTGTCATCTGAATGATTCATACCAAAAAAATATTGCAGAATTATAATTTTATTTTCAAAATTATAATAAAAAGTTTATCTAGAATTTTTTTTACATTTTTTATTATAATTATACAAAATTTAATAAAAAATTTCACGATACTCACGTTAAAAAGTTATTGTTATATTAGTAACATATTGTGTGTGTAAAATCTATATACATACAAGCTCACTGGATTGTCTTTATATTTTTAATTATGAACATAAATTATTTATACGTTTATGTTACCATTAAAAAAAATCTATCATTAACTAGTATCGGCTTTTTATATCATATGTAGTTAAAATATAGAATATAGTAAAGTATTTAATTATTAGGGTGTGTTTAATATTGTTGTTACTAATAGCAATTTTTTTTTAAAAACACATGTAAAAATTTAATTATAATTTGGGGATAAAATGCTCAAAATATCATTAATTAATAAATTGGTCCCTCTCTATCACACAATAACATGACTTTATATCCATTCCTACTTCCTTGTAAATGGACCGGGCTGGGGTGTAATTTTTTTAAGGCATCTTTATGATGCGTTTCCCCCCGGAAATGCAACTTAAACATGCGTTTTTTATTTTATTATTTTGAAGTTTTGTGAATAGTGATATTTTGAACTATCTCTCAAATTGTGATACGAAGAGCCATTGTCCTAAAAATTTATTTGATAAAACTCAAAAATAGTTTTTAAATAAATATTTTTGATCTAAAAATTATTTTTAAAAAAAACATGTCACACATACTTTTTTTTTAAAAACTATTTTTTAACTTATACGGAAAGTAATTATAAATATACTTTCAAAACTTCCCAAAAATATTTTTTTATATCACATCTCTAAACATGCAAAAATCAAAAATATTACTCAATATCAAACAGTCTTAACTGATATTTTTTCAAAAGACCTCTTCTAATGAACATGAAGAGTCAAAGATTTCGAAGACCAAACTACCCGTAAAATTTGTTATTTCAAATCTCAAGCTTTAGCTTACAAAACCTGAATCTCAGTTTTTTATTTAAATTTATTTGTTTATGTTGATAACTGAGTAGCATGCCTTCGCTAAAGTGAAAGTGTTTAAATGCTTCGGTATGGTTATAACTTGTACTAAATTATAATACAACAATAAAGATACATGCGTCATTATCCAACCTCTCAAAAATCTATGAATATAGTTCTTTATAACTGATATGTCAGTGATCAATCCTTGTAAGGACTCTCACTTTCTTGATCCCTCAATAGACCTAGAAAAGCAAGAAATCCAAAAAAGAAAAAACCTCCTGACCAACCACCTCCACCTCCTCCGCCACCGCCGCCATCTCCATCATCACGAGGAGGAAACCCATCCCCGCCATCATCGAGATCTGGAGATTTCTCCTTCCCTGCAACATTTGAACAACTTTACAGTTTTACTTTCTCAAGTACATAATTACTAGATAGTAGAAATGGTATATCTATCAGCAAGGCAGGGATCCTGAAATTAGAATTGTCTTAGGGGACAACTTTTTGATTGTGTTATCAGCAGTACTGAGCTCTTTTTACTACTATGTCACCAAAGAAAAATAGCATCTTAAAGAAATAAACTAGGAACATTCCCAACGGCAATATATTAAGAAATCTCAAATATACATAAAGATTATATACTATACAAGGAATGCAATTTTACATGTCTGGAATGCAGAAGGCAAATTACCTTGTATTGGAGCCACAGTTATGGTAGATGACTGCCGTGTAACAGTTTGGGTCTGCTCTGCAGAACATCTTGCATTCTGCAATATAAAAGAACAGATATCAAGATCTACTTGCACACATTTTTCTTTACCCAACTCAATAAACAGTCTCAGACTCCCAGGTAGACTAATCTTATAAAGCCTTCTGTTTTAACCCTCCTTTTTAAGAATCCAACCACCACCCAGCAAGGAAAGTTCATAGATAGTTGCATAACTCACAGACTGTTATCTGCCGCAAAATCAATTAGGTTTTTTAGTTAACAGAGATATAAGGAGATAGGGCAACTACAATAAATAAAGTGGAACTTCCACTATCATTTTCCATTTAAAAACTGAACATGCTGAATGTTACGTATAACTGAGAACTATACAGTAATATACACATATACATGTCTGTATTTCTCTTTTTCGAACATTAAAATTATATCTTGTTTAAAACTTGCTTAACTCAACATTGCATGAGGAATTATTATACAAAGACTATCCCCAAAATAGATCTCCCTCCATTTCAGAATCATAATTAAATAGTTGTAAGTTGAGTTCATGGCTGGTGAGTGGTGGCTAGTGGCTACAGCAACTGATCGACTATTGTCCGACTGCTCATTTCTCATTCACATCTTGCACAAGCAAGATCATAGAAAGCAATTAGATGTTGGAAAATGCAGTGTGTATCTGTATTTGATTATATATTTGGCAAAAAGTACAAAATTGTTTACCTATACACAACTCATATAGTACATTATGTATAATAGTCAATACAAGTTATCTTTTTGTTAGATCATTACACTCTTACTTGTATAGTTATATGTTTATATAAAGATTTTCAAATGTAATAATTAACTAGCAATTACTTGATATTCCTCAAATTAATATCACGTAAACTTACAACAGCAGCAGCAGCACATATTACAGAAGCAGATTTCCTTTGGCTAGAAAGAGAGATGGCTTTTCTTCTATCAGATAGACGAGACTGAGTAGAAAGGGGGCTGAACTTCAATGAATCGATATGCTTGGTTTGCCTACTAACTGCACTAACTGTGTAACATCAATAAGAAAGTTAAGCCAAAAACCATTACACACAAAAAAAGGAAGTAGGCATCTACTAAAACCAACAAATATAATTTTAGTTCTCTCTAATACTGGCACATGTATTGTTCTAGGTATTACTCTGTATATATATAATTTGACATGTATAGAAAATTATATATATACAAGATGTTATTATAAAACTTCGTATTTCTAAAATTTTAACCAGGTCCGAAAGAATAACTCATTGATGGGGGAACGAGAATAAAGAATTAATATATATGCTATTAATTAGATTGTGTTTGTTTAGTGTAGAGATAA
Organism: Oenanthe sinensis; assembly: GCA_028671895.1. Classification (NCBI taxonomy): domain Eukaryota; kingdom Viridiplantae; phylum Streptophyta; class Magnoliopsida; order Apiales; family Apiaceae; genus Oenanthe; species Oenanthe sinensis. The sequence continues at coordinate 8,192,379 of CM053811.1, read as the reverse complement.
ATAGTACTCCCTCCGTTCCGTCCCATTTGATTCTTAACATTTCTGAGAGAGTGTCCGACACGCATTTTAAGGTGCATACAAAGTATAGTTCCATAACTTATTTTTAAATTATTTTTTTCCTGAATACAAATTTAAACATTAAATTTTTATTCAAAACCAGAAAATTGTAAAAATAAGTTATGTAACTATACTTTATATGCACCTTAAAATGTGTGTCGGACACTCTTTCAGATATGTTAAGAATCAAATGGGACGGAGGGAGTATATTTATCTATATGTTTTATATGCGGGGTTTTTAATTTGTTAAATAAGTAGCTTATCTATAATAAGCCCAATTGTTAATGGGTCATGATCCATTAGGTTATTTGATTAGATTTTCTATTCACTATATAAGTACTGTATTCCCCACATATTAAATTAGACTTGATTATTGAGAATATTTTGAATATTGAATTGGGTCTCTTTTATGGGTTGCGATCCATAGCTTTTCTCCTTTCTGCGGTTGGAAACCCTTGGGGTGGTGAGTGTTCTGCGGTTCATTCACCCAAGTTATATATATTATTGTATTGTATCTATATTTTACGCGTTGTCCTGCATCACTCATCTATATTATTATATTGGGTTAAAGAGCGAAAAACCCCTCGTGGTTTAGGCGTAGGAGCGGATAAGCCCCGGTGGTTTAATAAGACTCAAATAAGTCCTTCAGATTAAAACTAATGGTTCAATATAGCCCCTCTAGTTAGTTTTTCTTAACTATGGTTAGAAATATTATTAAATATCTAATTACATTAATATAAATATATATATATACTCACACATATATCTTATATTATTAATTTTTTATTAATAACATTATTATTTATAAATTAATATATTTTTATATAATTGATTTTTATTAAATAATTCTATAAAATAATAATTAAGTTGTTAACCAATATTAATGTATGTATATACTTTTTTTTATTACTTAACTATTAATTTTTAACCTTTAAACATTTACACGTTAGTTTGTATTTTACTTTTAAATTCTACTTACTCGACGAATATTTTTTTATTTAAATAATTAACTAAATATGAGTGACATTTTAATATTAAATTATAATACATACAAACACACACACTTACTTACATACATATATAGATATATATAGACAAATATGCACAATTTCTTACATTTCGTATAATGTACGAATTTGTTTTTAATATTTATTATTTTTACTTTAATATTGTATTTATATGATTAGAATTTATTTTTATATCTATGATTTTAATTTATTTATAATCTTGTGTAGAAATATTTTTATATAATTTTTCACATATTTTATATATGTTCGTGTTTAAAAGAGATAAAATTTATATATTTTATTTAAAGATAAGTTTTAATTAGAATATAATTTTTTTTATATACTTTTTTGTGTAACAATATTGTTACGATATACATGAATATTAACATCATAATATTAATATTAGAATATTTTGATATATTTTTAAAATATTAATGTCACAATATACATGAATATAGTAATTTTCTAACCATAGTTAAGAAAAACTAATTAGAGGGGCTATATTGAACCATTAGTTTTGATTTGAAGGACTTATATGAGCCTTATTAAACCACATGGGCTTATCCGCTCCTCCACCTAAACCATAAGGGTTTTTTCGCTCTTTAACCCTATTATATTTAACATCTTATTTTTAACAAACCATGTATTTATCATAATAATCTGATCCAAAAAATCTTAATTATCTATATTAATAAAAAAAAATTGGACCAATTGCCTAACCAAAACTTCTAACGTTTTGGTTTTAATAATATAATATAGTATATATAAGTAAAAATTAATAACATGCAACTAAGATATCCAGACAGATTCAAGCAAATAATTATGCATCAGACAATAACATCAGACTCTCATAATCAAGAAAGATGCTAATTTTCTCAGAGTCAGCTAGAGTAATAATTGTTAATAGCTAATCCCCACTGCTGTGTTTCTAGCACTCGAAATGTTTCACAAGCTCTTAGATGACTACAACTAACTAAAACTTACGTCTACTCTAGATGGGAACTATAACAGATAGACATCCATTTACAAACCTAGCGGCAGTGTGCCAGGACTAGCAATGGGATTTGCATTCCAGGAAGCCATCTTGATATGCAAGCACGAGGTCACAGATCACCTGCATACATTAAATGTTTGTATCACATCAGTACTCAGGGTATCTGCGATAACAGAAATTTACAAATGGCAGTAAAACTTTCATAGCACAATACTGAAAATCAGTAGAGCATTACAATGAAAAAACGAAGTTCAGTATATGAAGCAAAATGCAACCCTTTTTTTTGTTGCTAAATACTGTTTTCAACATCCATTATAGGTGAAAATCATCTGTAACAAATAAAATAAAATTGGACAAAAAAACATAAGCTTTCTTCTCAAACAACAAAAATTGATGCAAATCAGTCAAGAACTTGCCGTAAAAAATAACTTCTTTCAAAAACTGTACCAAACTTTTGTTTTCTAATACAACTAGAACAAGTAAACCATCATCTAAAACCTTGCCATATTTCCAAAGATTCGAGCTTTAATATAACAATTACAGGCCAACAATCTTATATAACAGTAGCTGCGCAGCAATTACACAGTTTTCAAAAAATAAATGATACTGAAAAACAATTACTCATTTAGCCCTAAACCATCATTACTCAAACATCAATTTTTCATTCTTATATTCCCTAATATATATTCAAGAAACCTATATATAAACAAATATATACTTTGAGTTTTGAACATAACACAATAAGCCAAGAAATTGATCTGGGGTGGCAAGAATTGTAGTTAATTTCAACAAAATGAAGCAAAAAGCAAATCTTGAAATGATCAATTGAGTGAATTAAAATCACAGAACCCTACAAAATGAAATAATTTTTTTTTTAAAAGGTACCAGTGATGCTTATAAGAGCTTTAAAATGAAGGGGCTTGTCTGCTTTAATTTATTTGTGTAACCCTTTTCTTCTTATCTTCTCCGCCTCGTGTTTCTGGTCGTACGCCGTCGTCAATTGGCAATTGTTACACGATTAAGTCTATCCTATATTACGATTATATATTTTTTCTTTTTTGAAAATTTTATACTAGTTTTAAATTTTTAATGCATATTTTGATTCTAGAATCTAAATGTTACAGTATAACCGAAAAATATAATCGGAAAAGTATTAATAATATATTAATTGTAACACCCCAGTCACACATCGAGTAGATTGGAATAATTTGTTCAGTATATAAGTAAAAAGTACTACTACTAGGTGCACCAACAAATCATCATCTTTTGGGGGCCTGTGGTGGGCTTGTGTATTACCCAAGTTGTTGCATTTGAGCCAGTTTACTTTGCGTCTATTTCGGATTCGGAAGTCGGGACTTGACCCGATTTTCGAAAAAGACTCGGAATTTGATCCGGGTTGTCACATATGGTATCAGAACCAACTCTCGAAAGCTTGATTCGTCAAGTTGCCGGAGGTGGGGACACGAAGCTAGCCGGTATTATCCCACAATGGCTAAAGAGGTACAGTCTTGGCATATGGGGTATCTGTTCGGCCTGACGAGGACGTCATAAATTTAAGTGGGGGAGTTTGTAACACCCCACTCCCACATCGAGTAGATTGAGATAATTTATTTAGTATATAAGTAAAAAGTACTACTACTAAGTGCACCAACAAATCATGATCTTTTGGGGGCCTATGGTAGATTTGTGGATTACCCAAGTTGTTGCATTTGGACCAGTTTATTTTGCGTCTATTTCGGATTCGGAAGTTGGGACTTGACCCGATTTTGAAAAAGACTCGGAATTTGATCCGGGTTGTCACATTAATAATAAAAGTTGAATTTATGATAATATGTTATGATAAATTCGACGTCTAAATTATTGAATTAGGGGATTATGTGTCGTTATTATCGAATTTTGTGTTATTTTAAGTTATTTTGTATCTTTTGAGAGATAAGTTAATGCCATTTATATTGGCAAAGTACCATACATGAAGTTATATTTTTTGAGTTTAAATTTATATTTTATGAGTAAATAATGGCGATAATTTATAATTAAATTTTAATCATATTTTTATTTTTTCATTAAATATATGTATTAATTAATTCTTAATGAAAAGATATTACATATTTATATTTTAATCTATCAATGATAATTTATTGATTTTTAATGAGTTCAAATTATTTTTTTATATTTATATTAGAAATTTTAAATTTTAAATATAAACTATATATATTATTATTATATGTTATTTTGAAATATCTAATTAAAGTGATTCCCTTTGATTAAATTTATATTTTATTTTCAGAGATTAAAGTTTATTATCAAAATTTTAAGAAATATTTCTGCATGTGTTTTGATCAAGTGATAATTTTTCTTAAATGAAAAAATTTCATTTTTATAGAATTGTTTTTCAATACAACTAATTTATATATGAAAGTTTCTGCCACCGTTAATAAAATTAATATTAATATTTAACCATAGCCATATAACTCTTTATGTATATAATAATTTATTTATATATAATTATAATTTAATTTAATTATTTCGACATTTTGCCATGTTCATATCTTGACCCGACTTAAGAAATGAACCTTTTCATATCCCGACCCGAATTAGAAACCCGAGCAAAGCAAGTATACTAGTAAACTCTCTCAAAAAAACATCCCAAACACAAATTAGGGCAAAAACACGCCCCTACCTCTTCAACAAACACGCATTTTCGCAAGATAATTTTAATACAACCCTTCTTGTTTCCTGGTATGAAACAGCCACTTTAATTATGTCTTGTTCCTAGTTTATTACACTTATTATTGTATATCTTTTGTTTGACTCTATGTTTTTAATGCATGCATATGTATATCTTTGTAATTTTTTTTATATCAATGCCTGAATTGTTTTCCTGCTGACCCTTTACAATTAACTCAATTCTTGACATGGGTTTAGGTTTATATTTGTATTTCACGTGTAAATTGATGTTACTAGGGTTGTAATTTATCAAATACATGGCTCAATTATTTTCGGGTTAGCGCGTAATTTTGTTTGATGTTTATTGCGGCTGTGTTTTATTAACTAGATGGTGGAATTGTTGTCTGATGATCCTTTACGAATCACGAATAAATTTGTTATTGTTTTTGTTTAGGGTTAGGGCTGGTGTGTACTTTTGTTTGATTTTTGTGTGTTTATATTTGTATGATATGTATAGGATGATGTTACTACGGTTGTAATTTATGACATAGATGGCTGGATTATTGCCTGCTGATTCTTTGCAAAGTGGTACGTATGAAGGAGCCTTATACAATAATCAGCAGTTAGAGGATGGAACTGGTGGTGGTGGTCGATGGTACTATTCTAGAAAGGAAATCGAAGAGAATTCTGCTTCTAGAAAGGACGGGATTGATCTCAAGAAAGAGACGTACTTGCGCAAGTCCTATTGCACTTTCTTGCAAGATTTGGGAATGAGACTTAAAGTGTATGTTCAACGTATCGAATCTATATAATTGTTTTTTCCCATTCCAGTGTTTTTTATTTTTGCTCTGCAGATTTTAATTTACATGCTTCCGTTGTTAATTGGTGTATTGCATCTAGTTCGCCATCCTGTTTGTTTTGCTGAACTTGTGAAATTCTTTGAACTTGTACTTCTTAAGCTCCTCTTTTTAAATATTTGTCTGGAGTCTGGACTCTTAAATGGCTAAATAGAACATTTTGCATCTACAATTAAAAAAATCCGAGTACTGTAAGTATGAAAAACTGGTCTTCTAAGAATTACTTTGAATTGTCTTATTATAAAATTTCTTGATAAGGTGATTGTAAAAATATGTACAAATAGGAATTAGGGCCCAATGTTTATATTTAACAAGGGCCCCTAAATTAGTTCAGAGTACTTCAGACTGACCTGATTGGAAGAGAGGAAAAATTGTAATGAAGAAGTGGGCTCTTATGTAAATTTTCAATTCAGTATGAATTATATCATGCGAATTTGCCATTCCCTCTGGATTCTTGCCTCCTATTAATGATTTAGCATTAAAGCTAACAAGGCCTCCTCATAACCTTAGTTATTGATTTGAGTTAATGTTTTGCACTCATCTTGTAAGATATGGCCTTTCAATTTGTTGTTCCTGGATAATGATAATGACATAATGTTTCTTTCATCACTGATATGTGGTGAATATCATGAGTACAGGCCTCAGGTAACCATTGCTACAGCAATAGTTTTTTGTCATCGTTTCTTTCTCCGTCAATCCCATGTGAGGAACGACAGGAGGGTAAGTCCTCAGTTGTTTAAATTAAATATTGGTTTCTTTAATTCTTATAAGAAACCTCAATTGCTACATATTTGAATGTGCTATGTTATAATGAATTGCATGAGAATACTGTTCAAGTGGAATATGAAGAGCAAATTGGTTAATGAAGGCTGGCTTTGTTTACATTAATATTATAAAAGTATAAAACACATTACTGTATTAGTGTAAGACACACTCTCAGACTCGATTGACTCTAGTTAGTGTTGCTGGATTGACTGAGATGGATATGTCATCAGTTCTGGATGTATGAAATCCTAAGATTAGAGGGATGAAAGAAATCTTGTTTATGTGATTTATAAAAGTGAGGGCGTGAGAGGAGAGGATTACTTAAAAAAAGATATAACTTATAAGAGAGTTAAATTTTTCTTGGTGTAAAAGAGTTAAAGATTAGCGACAATTACATCAGCTCCCGTACTCATATCAAGTCCTGAAATGCTTGTAGTAGTGGGCGTGTGCTCTCATTAGGTAACAGTAACACGAACCCTTTGTTACACAGAAACAAACACACTAATATGTTCCACACTTCCACCTGGGGAAATATCTAGCTAGTTTGGAGCTTAGCTTGAAACAACAAACATATTACTAGTATGATTAATGGTGAGATTTTGATCTTTCTCTGGTCTCTCCTGTATAGTACAGTTTCTTTTCTTTGAAGAAACCCATACGTGAAAGTATTTGATTTGGAAAAATCTACTACACTAAAAAGGTTGGAGTCAATAACCTGGTCTCACACCACTTTCATTCTCTAAAGCTTCAATTAGGTCACGAGGAGCCTTTTAAGCATTAGCGCAATTATATCTGGTGGGTGTTGTGTGGAATTAGAAGCTGTCAACGAGCATAAGGATGATGCCATTAAAGCTTGTTTAAATCATTTCACGTCTGCATCTTTCTTATTATCTCTTCGGTTAACTTGTTCGGGTTCTCAATTAACCGTTCACATTATATCTTTCAACAACGTAATTGGGCCAATGTTCACTAAGGTGTGCCTATGATGCGCTTCTTGCCTCTTTCCCTACACCATGAGGTTAGGGCTTCCTTGAAGAGGATCGAGGCTCTGCTTCGATGGGCTCCTTCCCTAAGCAAGAGCCTAAGCGCGCCTTTACCAACACTGTGTATCTTATTTACTATTCAAAATGATAAAGATTGTACAGACTCTTCAAATGCATGCCTTGATAAATTATAAAAAATTAGTTGCAATTCTTGCCGCAAGACTAATATTTAGTGTCTCTAATTGTCTTATAATGTCTCACAGACTATTGCAACAGTATGCATGTTTCTCGCCGGAAAGGTTGAAGAAACTCCTCGCCCGTTAAAAGATGTTATTCTTGTTTCTTATGAAATTATACATAAAAAAGATCCTGCTGTTTCACAGAGGATTAAACAAAAGGTGTGTTTCTTTTGTTGATTACTTGTGCTGCACTGTATATGAACTGATCTTGATGTGATTGGGCATGTTTGGATTTGCTCAAAATATTATTAGTTTATAAAGTACTCGTTTTGGGGTACAGATGTACAGTTGAAGGTCTTTTTCTTTTACTAAAAGAATAGTTCTCTGTTTGGATAAAATTACATGTAATTACTTATATATGTACCTGTATGGTACAAAGACCTATTCAGTTAGATGTATACAGAATTAAAATAGAAAGCCATAAATATGGTTGTTCTGTCGTGAAGGATATTACTTGCCCGTAATATATATATATATATATATATATATATATATATATATATATATATATATATATATATATATATATATATATATATAAAAGGTCTTGCCCCAGTGAGAACTTCTTAAAATGAGAACCGTGAGAACTGGTGATTTGTCTAGTTAAAACTGGTGATTTCATGCAAATTGAAAATTTCAAGTTTGCCAATGTGCAAATTGAGAATTTTAAATTTGACAAACGAGTGATTTGATATAATTCAAAAATTATAAATTTAACACAAATCACCAGTAATAACTATGAAAATCACCGGTTCTCATTTGAGCAAAAACCTATATATATATATATATAGGTTATTATGTTTCACCTGCTCTTAAGAAGTATCTTAGATTATATTTTAGAACTTCGCGTCATCAACTCTTTTGCAAGATGTATAATGTTCCCATGTATATTATGCAGGAGGTGTACGAACAGCAAAAAGAGATGATTTTAATGGGGGAAAGGGTGGTACTTGCCACTCTTGGATTCGATTTTAACGTGCATCATCCATATAAGCCCCTTGTAGATGCTATAAAAAAATTCAAAGTTGCTCAAAATGCCCTGGCTCAAGTTGCATGGAATTTTGTTAATGATGGGTAATATGTTGCGTATACATCTTAGTTTACCCATCCATGGTCAATATTATTCCATGTTTTGACCCAGGAAAACTGCATGCAGGCTGCGGACATCTCTATGCTTGCAATTTAAGCCTCACCACATTGCAGCAGGTGCCATATTTCTTGCTGCCAAATTTCTTAAAGTAAAGCTCCCATCCGAAGGCGTAATTTGGAGGCAAGAGTTTGATGTCCATCCACACCAATTGGAGGGTTGGTGTCTTGCGTTTTTATGACAACCATTGTTGATCTATTATGTAGGGTTTGGGCACATTACATGACCTGTCTGCTTAAATGCATATCTACTTGCACATAGTACACATCTTCTTGCACACAGAACTCGCGGACATATTTTTGACCTTGGCTTTAAGTTAACTTTTTCACAGTTTTTTGGATCTGGCGGACGGGACCTGGGATCATGTCATGCAGTAATCTAATAATATGGAGAAGTTATATGTTCCCTATTTAACTGCACTGCCTTATTTTTTGCAGAGGTTAGCAATCAAATGTTGGAACTTTATGAGCAAAATAAAGTGCCACCCTCTCAAACCAGTGAAGATAAAGGCAGTGCTGCTGGTGGGCCCACACCAAGAGCTCAAACTAGTGAAGATAAAGGCAGTGCTGTTGGTGGGCCCACACCAAGAGCCCCAACAAAAGCTCCTACAACAGAAGAGCATCTTAAAAATAAGAGCAGTTCTCATGGTAGGGGTGCTACTTCAAAACCTGGAGTCATGAAATCGGGGTTATCTCGTCCTGTCCCTAATCAGCCATATTTTGATAATAATTCTGCTCGTACAAGGGCAACACAGAATGGATATGACTATGCAAGCCCAGATATGAATGGTAAACCAGATTCCAAGAAAGATATTCTGGTTAATTATGGTCAGCATTTCGACTCAGAATCGTTGCAGTACCAAGGTAACACAGAAATTCAGGGTAGTTCAAGGGATGATACTGAGGGACATGTTGGAATGGATCAGAAAGAGAATGGTGGGAGAAGTGACTCAAGGGAATCCATGGACTGTAAGGACAAGTGGAATGGTCGATATCGGGATCATAAAGATGGCAAACTCGGTCACTCACCACGAGATGCAGTGATTAAAATTGACAAGGACAAGGTAAAAGCAGCTCTTGAACGGAAAAAGGCTCGTGGTACTCAAACTCGTAGAACTGACTTCACAGATGAAGATGATTTAATCGAGAGGGAATTAGAAGATGGTATTGAACTTGCTGCTGAGAGCGAGAGGAACAGGCCGGAAAGAAAGCAAAATTGGTCTGATAATAAATATGAGCATCATTCAGGGAATCCGGATGATGATGGAGATGATGAACATGGAAAAAAATGGTTGTCTCCACTTAAACAAGAATTGAACAATGTTGAAGAAGGGGAATTACCTACTTTTGATGATACAGGCAGGTCATATCAGTTGCCAAAGTCAAACAACCGCAAGAGGAAAGCTGGTAGCCCGCTTGACAAAGAAGGAAAGGGCCACAAGTTTATGGTGCCTGCATTTAATGAGCAAAATCACAATGACTTCAAAGATCGAGATGGGTTGGCACATCCTGCTTATTCAGAGAAGGATCAGAAAAATCAAGTTCAGTAAATTTTGTTTGATATCCGTTCTAGAGGATAAATATTTTTTTCCTATACACCACTAGTGCATGCTTTGTATGTGTTACTCTAGTGAAGAGGAATATTGCTTGGCAGCCTATGACTTTCATGCAACTGCATAAGAATGAGAGGAATAAGGCTTTATGTTAGGTGAATTCTGTGGAAATAGAAAAACACTTGGAAATTTAAAGGCTGGTACAAGTTTTTAGTTAAATCTTTAAATATTTTGCATCCCCCTTCATAGTTGCTTCCATAGCTATCTGCAGTGAAAGAAGAGAATTCCTATTGTCCTGCAACTGCATCTGATGTGATGTGTTTCAGTGGACATTATACTGCCCTAAGCTATACATGGATTTGTTTTTTGAACAGCTTCACCATACCAGGCTTCGAATTTAATTTCATCCGTTGCCTTTTAACGAGTGGTGAAGTTTTCTTTATACTGTGCGGGGTGGTAACTGAAAATAGGAAAGGTATCGCAGCCAGTATTTGCCTAATGTGAGCTTCTGTTCAACTTTGTGAAGCATTGGCCAACTCATTTGTATTACCAATATTTGGCATTTTCTGTATTCCTCGTAGTTCTGTTATGATTTTCTTTTTGCCACGAGGAAATACATTTGAGTAAATGGATGATAGGATTGATAGGTACATAAACAGCAATCGACCAGAGACTGGAAGGGAGAAAACTAATATTAATAATGGGAAAATGTATAGAATTTTTATTTTATTTTTTGGCCCGTTGTTTTTCCCGACAAGGCGTTAAATGATTTATAAATTAAAAAAAAAAATATATTTTTTAATTTAAATTATTTATTACGTAAACCAAATGGGCGTTAGTGATGATGAAATTGACCGTAATGTCAATGAGATTAACGAAAGCGGTGAGCCGGTGATGTAGTGATATAATGTAATACTCGTATTAATCTTCCACAAAAATAATAAAATTGGATTAAGTAGAATAGTGAAATTGGTATGAAATTGATATCCAGCAAATCCCCTCGACCCTTTTTTTCCTATATCCGTTCCTTAGCAGTGGAATATTTATTTTTGATTCTTGAAAAAGTTTATATTTGATCGAGACGAATGAAATAGAGCGAATAAAATGAAATTTGAATTATGATAAAACTAATTGTTAAAATCTTTTCTTCATACTTCCATTCTATTCCTAAGAATGCTCTTATCCGATCCCCTATCCCTCATGAATTTCAGTTTTTTATTTTTTTAAAATATTTAGGAACTAGAAAATGAGTGCCAGGAAACTTACTATCCATTCCATTTCACATCATATACAAATTTTATATGTAAAAAATAAGTGAAAAATAATAAAATAATATTTAGTAGTTAAAATTGTGAAGGGAAGTGAGAGAAAAAATTAATTAAAAAAATATATTTCACCCTCCCCTAACCAAACATAATATACATTCATATACCATTTATGTCTTCGCCTGAATTTTTTTAACACTCAGAGTATAACAACCCAATCCCACAACTTAACGCATACCGGGCCCAACAACCCACCACAGGTCAGCCCATAAAAAGCTAGCAATTTTAGGTATACACTAGTTATTGACTTGTCATTATAAAGGGCCCAAATACACTTTATCTATTCGATGTGGGATGTTACAAACACCTCGCCTTATTGGGTCGACATCCTCGTCGAGCCCATGGACAAATTTACGGAACCCGGGCAGTGCCTAAGCACTTCCGGCCGAGCAAGGCTCTGATACCAACTGTAACAGCCCTACTTTTCGGACCATTATCTAATAACAGAATATTCAAAAACAAATCTAGATATCATTAACTGCGATAAGAAAACAACTGATAATCCTCATAAATTTTAATGTCTAAATATCTGAAATAGAAATACTAATAAGTCTAAAATTTAATAAAATAAGTTCCCGTAATGTCGTAGGCAAACTGAAACTAAGGTCTGGGTAGCACTCATCACTTTTCCTGCTTATACCCTGAATACCTGCGGAAAAGAAATAATACGAGTGAGTCAAATGCCCAGTACGAATATAATTTTAAAATATATATATATATATATATATATATATATATTTATATAACTGAGTGAATTGTGTCTTACCAACACAAAGAGATAAGCACAATAATAAGTGCACTGAATCAATATATGCGAACAAAATGAAACGAAATAGAAAATATGGCTGAATCACAATAAGGTAGGTATCCATAAGGGTCTCTCATACATCATATACTCGTACAAAGCAAGATACAAAACAGAGAATTCTTCCCCGGTAATTCACGAGAAGAAAACACATGAAATGCACAAAGCATTCCTACAATACAGAGAATCCTTCTCCGGTAATCCACGAGAAGAAAACACACAATAACGATCATGATCAATACACAATCTCATACTCCAGAGACGTGCCCGTATACTCACAGCACCGATACGAGTAAGTGCCGAGTTCACCAGACCTCCAAACTCCATGAACTCGTCTGTGATTTGACCACACAGATAGGTTTAAGAGTCCATCACATAGGTTACAAAAGTTGCCGACTCTTTAATCAGAACAGAACAAAGTCGCAATAAAAATGCGAAACGAAACAGAATCAAGGCAACAATAAATAAAAAAAAAATGGATACGAAACGAAACTGAGAATGCATACTAACAAGTATACATAGAGTACAAAGAGGTCACAGTTTTATGAAAATAACTCGACAATAAATATAACGAGTAAATAATATTTAAAATTGAGAAAAGACGATCAGAATTTTATACTAACAATTATACTTTAAAATTAAGAAGAAGGAACAGAAATTCGTACCCATAATCATAATATAAAACTGAGAGAAAAGAGATTAAGAATTCGTACCAACAATTATAGTTTAAAATTTAGAAAAGGGGTAAGAATTCATACCTGAATAATAGCTAAGATGAGAGTCCAAAATTATTAAAATCCTTGGTAGCATGCCATAGCTATATTTCAGTGTTTGGATCTAAAACCAATTTAATTACCGTAAGCTTTGACATATAATTTCATGCAAGTCAACATATTAATATTTATACAACTAGATATGTTCATGCATTAAATTAATCCTCACAATTACAAATAACTTATCTAGCAGCATGTACCCGGTTACGCATATTTACAAAACTTTGGTTGTGTAAAACTTGTATCATAAAGAAAGTACATTATTAAACAATTATATAATCGATTAAACGAAATGCATGCACATACAAGTTATGTACTTATATCCCTAACCATGAATATAATTCTATTGTGCTATTTTTAATAAATAATTAACTCTAACTCTTTCATAAATTTAATGTACCGAATAATTACTGATTAATAAATTGAGAAAACCAAATCATCAATATATTCATTAGCTCGAATGAGATAACCAACTTTTATACTTATAAAATCACATAAGCCGAATTTATATATAATCAAATGATAATATAAATAATGAATGGTACACTAAAGATAACCGATTACATAATAAAATATTAATAAGCTGTTAAATTGCTCAACTCATACAAGCAATATATACACGCATGTGGCCCCAGGGAGAACATATAAGTTCTACTAGCTTTTAATTAGTATATGTATTAAATTCTCAAAGTCATAGCAATTAAAGGAAAACTTGATTACACAGACATAATTACATAATTAAATACCTTGATTAGAATTGATTTTCAATGCTTTTGAAAGAATGGGTCTTCTTTGTTTCTCCTGCCACAGCGGCTATCACTCTTGCTAATCTTTTTTTTTTTTTTGTTTATATCAATAGCATACTTTAAAATAAACTATCATACGTAAATGGTTTTATATACAAAATTGTTAACGCTGTTATATATTAAATTCCTAAAATAGAGGGATCATATACATATCCATATAACAATCCTATCGATGGTTGACCACGTAATTCGTAATTAATACAGCTAATATTTAAATTATCTATGCACATTAATATTTGTAAACATACTTATAAAAATAATTGCGAATTTTAATTCATACACCAAAGTAGCTGACACGACAAAGATGAATATCTAAATTCAAATAAACTCATTTATCACCCAAGACAAATAATTAAATAAATATAATTTATAACACATATAATTTTATAAGATAAATATTAAATAACTGAAATAAATATGAGGGATTTTACACAGAGAGTAAGAGAGGTGTAACATATTTCACCATTGTGATCTTAACACATGAAACTCAATAAGACATTGGTGTAGCTAAGTACATATTAATCACACAATACACGCAATATTAAACTTCAACTTACATATATGAAGACTCCAAATATGTACATTCTCTTTAATTTGTCACGTTTTTATTTGTCCAATTTTAGCAGTTTACAAATTCCACATGCTTGGTATAAAACATTACAGAGAAAAATATGTTTGTGAATGCTATCTTGGTGTTGTCGCAAATTCAGTCTCAATTTTGCTTCAATTGAAATCGCATAAATTTATGATCTAGATTATTAAATTTTGGTACCACAAGAGAGTTTGCATAATTTATTTCGCTTCGTGGGATGCTGTGAATGCCACCATAACAAATTTAAAGATTTTTTTTAAATTTTAATTTAATGCGTGACTCCCTCTGTTCTTGAATATTTGTTTCATGATTTTTTGGCATAAATTTTAATATGTTTTGACCGCAAAGTTAGTTAGAAATGTTATTTTTAAAATTTTCTTTTTGTGAATAATAATATTAAACCAATCCTTTTATTCATAATATTTTTAAAAATAATATTTCTAGCACCTTAAAGTGTGTGCTAAAAAGTTAAGAAACGGATATTCACAAGAATGGAGGGAGGGAGTATTTACGTAAAAGTAATTGAAAATTTAGAGTTGGAAACATGTAGTCGCGTAATAAGATGGTACAGGTTCTTAATTATGAAAGATTTGAACATCAAGCTGCTAGAACGTAACATCAACCTGGCTAGCTGCGGACACTGTTGTTGGCCTTTGCACATGTTCTCCAAAATGATTGAAACAGGCTCGAGGGCAGGACTTAAAAATAAAATGTCACCTGAACTGCAGTACTCATAATTTGATAATCTGTGAAGATTTTAAAAAAAAAATGTGCACCTTAGAGAAACTGGGCAATGTTTACATTTTAACACTCACGGGCTACGATGATCACCGTCTCAACCCATCTCTAATAGACTCTATCTCTGATGCTCTGCATCAGATTCGCTCTGAAATCGCTGCAAGGCCTTCAACTTCTGCTGCTCTTATCACCACAGGAGAAGGCAGGTTTTTTACTAATGGTGTTGATATAGCATGGGCTCAATCCAACAAAGATAAAATTTTCCTCATGATGTCTAAAATGAGATCCCTCATTGTTGACTTGATGTCTCTCCCTATGCCAACCATTGCCGCAGTGAATGGCCATGCATCCGCCACTGGTTACATTCTCGCCCTGGTCCACGACTACGTGTTCATGAGAAAGGACCGTGGATATTTATACATCAGTGAGGTTGATAGTGGGGCAGTGATTACTAGTACTTTTTTTAGAGCTACCCTTAGGGCCAAAATTTCAAGTCCAGCAGTTTGGCGTGACGTGGTTCTGAAAGCAGAGAAGATGACAGCAGAGAGGGCGGTGGAGAAGGGAATTATCGATGCAGCCTACGATAATCTTGAGGAGACAATGGCAGCCGCGGTGGAGCTGGGGGAACAGTTAGTGAGTAGAAACTGGAATGGGCAAGTGTATGCAGAAAATAGAAAAATTCTTTCCAATGATGTGTTGAAAATTGTATGCGCGAGTTTATGTGAATTGTTAGCCAATTTGAACGCTCTCATGCACAGTATATATACCAGCACCTTTAATAGTTCAATGTACACCCTCAAGTTAATTCATAATCAGACAAGATAAATTTTTGAAAGAGGCAGGAAGAAATGTGCAGCTTAGAGAAGCGGGGAAGCATTTACATTCTGAAATCCATCTCTACTAGACTCTACGGGCAATGATGATCATCGCCTCAATCCATCTCTACTAGACTCTATCTCCACCGCTCTCCATAGCATTCGCTCTGAAATCAGTGCCACACCTTCCACTTCTGCTGCCCTTATCACCACAGGAGAAGTCAAGTTTTTCTCCAATGGAGGTGACCTGATGTGGGCACAATCCGACAGAGATACAATCCTCCTCATGATGTCGAAAATAAGATCACTTCTTACTGAGGTCATGTCTATCTCTCCCTATGCCAACCATTGCTGCTGTCAATGGCCACGCCTCTGGAGCTGGCTCCATCCTCGCCTTAAGCCACGATTACGTATTCATGAGAAAGGACCGTGGTTTTTTATACATGGGTGAACTGGATAATGAGGTAGTGATTACTGCCTTGTTTTTGGGCTACACTTAATTAAAGGCCAAAATTTCGAGGCCATATGTTGGGCATGACATTGTTCTCAAGGTGGAAAAAATGATAGCAGAGGCAGCGTTAGCGAAGGGGATAATTGATGCGGCTTATGACAATGTGGAGAAGACGGTGCAGCAGCGGTGGAGTTGGAAGAACAGCAGGTGAGGAAAAACTGGATTGGACAAGTGTATGCAGAAAACAGAAAAAACCTGTATTATGATGTGGTGCATGAGTTAACTTAACGGTTATGAAATGTCAAAGAATTCTTGTTTAATCAAGGAAGTCAATTCTCGACTTTGATCAATTGATCAGTTGGATATACAATTTGTATGTTCTATAAAGGATATGCTATTTGTAATCTTTAGATGGTTTAGATACAACACTCGTATAGTCATATTCATACAGTACAGTACGCAGTGATTGAGTAGCTGAGCGTTAAAGAATTTTCAGCCCAACTATAAGGGTATATTGATGCTATTGGTATTGAAATTTTAAACAATGTAAGATGGTATATTGTTTGATAATATATATAATATCAAGTGATGAGAAGATTGCAGAGATCGAATCACACAAACAGACCACATGGATTTGTACATTGAATTTTGGCTGGTGGAAGCATTGATTCTTGGACAAGTTCAAGACGATAGAAAGAGATAACGGGATTGTTATATGAGATTTCAAAAATGTAATTAATACTTAATTACAAATATGAATAAACAAAATTTAGAGAAGAAGATATAGAGTTAAATTTTAAGAGAATAAATTTTAACTGAAAATACGCAGTCAGAGGGTCATATTTGCTAGAATTCTGGTGTGTTATCGTTTTTATGTATCAACTGCTTCTACATTTATTTGTTTGATATAATAAGGTATGTGATTATGTGATGTATGTAGGCATATTACATTTTTACTAATTTTGATACTGAGATAAGTTGTTTTGGGGGCTGATTTTATTATTATATTGGAGTAGTTGTTTGGGTTGATTTCAAAGCAATTAGCTGCTTAATTTTTTGCTTATAGGTTTCTAAATAAACTCGGCACTACTGGATTCTTGTGTGCTTCAAAGTCTGATTCAGTTGTTGATTTCTTAGTCAGATTCTGAAGGTAAAAGCTTTTTCCAAGCTTGAAAACACACCGGAGGCATTGTCAGCAGCCACTGCGATGGTGAAACATCAGCTGTGACTGATTCCAGACTTGGAAATGCAATCAAGGAAAAACTTGTAAGCTAATTTCCTTATTTTGCCAGGCCTCGTTTGTTTTAGTTTTTTTAACTGAATCTGTATCCTGTTAACCTGGATTGTTTATATTTTCACATCAAATTGACTGTTTCCACAATAATGCTGCTACGGAACTGATGAGAGGTGTGATAAGTAAGTTGACTGAACTCATATCTGGTCTGGGAGCTTAAGATTTGGCTCCAATGAGCTTGGGTTTATCTCACAGCCTCTACAGATACAAACTTAAAGTCAGCCCTGACAAGGTGAAGTTTTATTAACATTAGTTATATGGTTACTAGCACTCGGTTGCTAATTAGTAAAAGATAGAAATTAGACATGAAGGCCAGGAAATTTATTATCTATCAAAACATCAGGTCCCCTGATAAACTTACAAGTATGCAGAAAGATAGTGACTCTATTAATTGCACATACATTGAGCTAGCTTGAGTCATAATATTGGTACTTAAAGAGTTTGCAATAATATTTGAATGAAAAGAGTAAAAAGGCTTATTACTATAGGCCAGTTAAGAAGCAGCATTACATGGATTTTTTAGCATGGCCTTGACACCTTAGTCGCTTTTTGACTTTAACAGTTCTATAATAGATGGATTTGATATAACCATGAAATGTCAAGTCAGCCAGTGCATCCGGTCTAACCATTTAAGATCATTTCTTAGCTCAACGGAGGATTGCTAAATGTTTGTTAACTATATGTGTTTGATGTTTCTCAATCTCCACTTGATAGTCTTAATTCATCGTTAAAATGAATTATATATAAAAAAAACATGGTGCATGCACAATCATACATCCTGATGCCAATAAGAAATCACATGATATATCGAGCCTTCGCAAAGTTTTTGCTCGATCCAAAAGAAGATATGATACCACATATATACTTAGGAATTAATAATTCCTGTTAAACAAAGCAAAATTCTAGCACAGTGCTTGAAAGGAGCATGGCACAATTACTAAGAGATTACCAAGTAACAGTGTCGAGCTAATTCAGTTCTTGTCATGAAATACTGAATTTTCCTCTATTGTTGATGAAATACTGAATTTTCTAACTCTATATCTACACATACTTATCTCTTCATTAACTTTTTTTCTTATAATTATTGACTCTCAGTTCTTGTCATGTCTCGTATTCTCACCAATTCCTCTCAATTATTATTTTAACAAATTGATACAACTTTTTCAAGCTTATTACGCACCCCAATTCTCTAAATTAGACGATTATCATTTCATTGATTTTTTAGACTTGGGCTGATTTTTGAGACTAAAGAGTTGGCTTGCAGCGGACATGAATCTTGAAGAATATGTACAATGATTATACCAGCACCTTTGTGCATGTACCTCAATCTGATAAATAGAGAAGATAGATATAATTGGAACTTGCATGAGGCAGCAAAAAATGTGCACCTTAGAAAAGCGCGGAAGTGTTTACATTCTAACTCTTACAGGCAAAGATGATCACCGTATCAACCCATCTCTGGTAGACTCGATCTCCTCCGCTCTTCATCGCATTCGCTGTGAAATCACCACCACGCCTTTCACTTCTGCTGCCCTTGTTACCACAGGAGAAGGCATGTTTTTTTCCAATGGCGAAGATGTAGAATGGGCTGGTTTCGACAAACATAGATTATTTTTCTTAATGTCGAAAATAAGATCCCTTCTTACTGAGCTCATGTCTCTCCCTATGCCAACCATCGCTGCTGTCAATGGACATGCTTCTTCCGCTGGTTATGTTCTCGCCCTAAGTCATGATCACGTATTCATGCAAAATGACCGTGGTTATTTATACATGAATGGGTTGGATCGCGGGATAGTACTTACTTCCCCTTTTTTCATGGCCACCTTTAAGGCCAAAATTTCAAGTCCAGCTGTTTTGCGTGACATTTTTTTGACAGCAGAGAAGATGACAGGCAAGAGGGCCGTGGAGAAGGGGGTTATTGACGCGGCTTATGATACGGTGGAGGAGACAGTGGCGGCAGCTGTGGAGCTGGGGGAACAGTTGGTGAAGAGAAACTGGAACGGGCAGGTGTATGCAGAATTTCGAAAAAGTTTTTTTTAATGATGTGTTTCATCAGTTTTGTTGAAACTGAAGAAAATGTGAAGAATTCTCGTATACCTATCAAGGAAGTTGTGTCTCGACTTTGATCTAGGAAACATGAGCCTATGCATGTAGATCTGCAGCCACATCTCCTTTTCTGTCATTCCTATAGACAAAAAATCCTAGTTGAGCATATCTTGTCTTTATTATATATCTATGAAGTTTACTTTCTTTCAATCTATTTGTGTGTACGTGTGATCTTTATAAATGCACAAGTTGTTTTTTTCCTTGTTAATTAACTGCATAAATTTCGATGATCGAATCCATGCCTTTGTCGAAACTTATATCTACAACCTTACAATATTCAACAACACGGGAGATCCGCTAGGTAGAAACTTGTATGCATTTGATTCTGACAAGTGCATATATATATATATATATTCACTGATTCACCAATAAATATTCTGAACCGAAAACTTAATATTGCCAGGAGAAATGTGTTTTAAACCTTAAATTATATCAGTACTGAAAATCTGAAATTAAGTTGGCATCAGTTCTTTATTTCCATTCCTTGAACTTTTTCAGTTGTAGGGAGGTGAAACACTGAAATAAGTTGGAATATATTCACGGTAGACAAAAAAAGCTTCCTATTCAGGAACAGGTAAAATTTGGAAAGAGGACATCTAAATACGGAAGGAAACATTTGAATTGGGATGTATACAATGATGGGCAGATGTTGATCCCCTTTTCTGCAAATCATGTCAGGCCTTCCGAACTTCACAGGGAATTCAACTTTTCTGTGAATTTTACAGGTCTCAATTCTCACTAAAGACTTCATTTTTACCAGATTACTGTAATTGAATAGAAGCTAAACATACACAATAAGCCCACCAAATTCTACAAAGATTGCTCCCTAGAATTTTATACACCAAGCAAAAGCTTCTTTAAAAACAAAGAAAGTCAACAAGGGAAAGGTAAAGTCTGGCATAATACTTTGGCTAGCTCTCATTTATGAGATCCATACACTTGACTGCCTGTGCATCCACTTTGGCCAACTGGTATGTTGCATCAGCAAGAGACGGACGGTGCCAGCCTTGCCAGGCACGTCGACTCGTGCCTGGTAAGTATCTCCGGTGCCAGATAAGACATACTGTGGATCCAGATAAGCATATTCTCAATACGTAACATAAACCAATCAGATTGCCAAATTTTCTCTTACCAGCCCATCAGTGTTCTCCTCACTCTATCCACGATCTCATTCTTAGCTCGTTTGCTAGCTAATGGATATTCGCGGGTGTCAATCAAGAGGAATCTGTAAACCTCCCACTGGCGATCTGTTGTTGAATGTCTCCCGATTTCGGCCTGCATAAAAAAGAGATATTGTTAATGCATTCATGTTTGTGCCCACTCGAAAGATAACAAATTGCACTTTAAATGAAGATGCAGAACGTGGGTAAGAAAGACAAAGAAGTCCAAGTGTGAGACTACGTACTGAGAAGACACATATCCCTAGCACCTTTAATGCCAATGTTACATCGTAAAAAACACGAGGCCTTCCCTTTCCTGATAATTCAACTGGATTAGCAACCAAAAGTTCAGTGTCTGGACCGCGGTTGGTGATGGTGACTCGCAACGGATGCAGCATCTCCTCCTTCAAACGAGAACACAAAGTATCCTGAAACTCACGATCTACAATCTTTCCTCCATCTGATTTTTGAATGAACAAGTCCAGAGTACGATAGCCTTTTACACTTTGAGGGACTCTTCCATACGCAATCTAAAAAATCAAAGCTGCCATGAGCCACATGATAATAAACCAAAGCTAAACCTTAGCTACTGATCACTTAGTACATGCAAAAAATCCCACAAGGGAAGAAACACGTCCAACAATTAGCTTTTCCTGCATCCTAATATATACAACTTCGACATCTAGGTGGAATCAATTTAAAAGGAAATCAGTTGATATACCTGAATATCACAGTCCTTTGCAGTTCTCAAAATATCGTAGATAAGTCCCTTCTGATCAACACACTGTATTTGAAGCAAGGTGTGCGCTGGGCTCAGATGATTATCAACTGTGATAGTGGCCTTCTTAACTTTGGTCATCTCAGCACTGAGGGCTTGTGAACAGGCTTCTCTATCAGAAAGCTCACAACAAAACAATTCTTCACAAACTGCTTTGGAAAGAGAAGATAAACCCAGCTGACTTTTGTACTCAGGACCTGCTAGTTCAAGTTCGCAGCTAATACAATCCTCTCCTATTTCATCATAGATATGTTCACAAGTGTCATCTCGTCTCTTTTTGGTGTGCAGCAAGTCCCTGATATGACACAACAACATATTACAGAGATTAGCAAACACTACTAAAAATGTCACTAATCATAACTCTCTGTTTTTTATGATGTTCGTAATTTTGATTAAATAGATGTGCATTAGAAAAGACATTCAAAACCATGATTTGCAAGAAAAGAAATGCAAAATAAGAAATCTTGTACCCACTTAATCCGAAAATAGCATATGCAGGACTAAGTGTCTATAACTAATTAACAAAGTACACAAGAATAAACACTACATTCCAAATAATAATACGACAAAACATATTCTCTGTTTCAGTAGACAAAAGCGTGTTTGAGCATCTTAAATTGAACCATCATTTATTTTCCTTGTTAATCCATTCAAAGATCAGAAATCATAGTCCTTCCATTTAATCACTAAAAGATTACAAATTGTAGTTGTTTGAGATTATTAATTTTCTAATACATGCAAACACCCATGTAAAGAAAGTTTCTTTTGCTACACGTTTGCCAAACTCAAAATCTCTCATATAAAACAGGGAAAAAACAATGCTGGTTGATAAATTAATGATTAGCCTTGACAAAGGAAACCTAACATCTTATAATCTAATGGAATTGCCCTTCTTTGAGTGGGAGTTCAATTGGAAATAAAAGGACTCTTGACTGACTCAAGTTACCAAATGCATATACTTCAGGATCATATGAGATGCATGTTCAAGTAAACTAGACAAACACAAGACCTAATGACTAAATATAGCAATGAGAAATTGAATCTAGATGGACAAGTTATATCAACTACTAATACCGAGTATATTGGAGGAAAAGAAGAGCAATGAACTCATAGGGAATCATGTCAGACGGTGATCATAGTAAAATGAGCCAATCATACATTTCCATAACGAATGAAAACTTGAATATCCTGACACAATCTAGAAAGAAAATTCACCCGCAAAAGTAAACTATATATCTTAACGGGAAATTATATATTGGGAAATTATATATTGGGAAATAATACCTATAGGCATTTTGTTACTGAAAAAAATCTTTTCATTAACTTACATGACATCTGTAATTAAGAAAAGGTCCAAGACTTTTCCATCCGGAGTTGTCATCACTTTTACTCTTTGAATTAACAACTCGAGCTCAGATAGCACTTTTGTAACATCTACACAAAACAAAGAAACATGTCAGAAAACAGAGCAGATTATCTTAAAAACCTAACAACCAGAAAGATGTTTGTAATTACCGTGTAATAAACCTTTCCGATCCAGGGAGAAAACCTTCAAAAGATACAACGGAGGTGGTTGAGAAGTGTTGCTCGATTGATTTAAGTAAAATGTCGGCAAACACGAAGGACATGCGGATAAAAGCCGGTTTTTCAAGCTCTCCCAATCAACTTTCAACGAAATAGGTCGCGGAACAACCCACAACACCACGTAACACCACTTCCCATCAGTAGAGAAATCTGCATTCAAAAATAACTTCACACATCAATTCAAAATTCAAACTACGTAACAAAAACTTACACGCCAAATAAGCATTGTGAAACGATAACCACATTATCAATAAAGTCAATATCCACATCTTCCGCAAAACAGTGTCCAATCAAATGCAGCCATCTTATAAACCAGTTTCAGCTCAAACACACAAACAAGTCATGGCGGAAAAGCACAAAAACCTAAAGAAACAAACACGTTCTTTTCACAATACAGCATTTCACATAGTAAATATCCGACAATGAACCATACAAAAATCTCCACTCGAAAAACCCTACAACCGACTTAAACTATCATCCTCTAAGATTCAATCGTAAACAGGCTAGAGCTTCATTTTAACAACACAATTCCTATCCATAACTAGACAACTCCTAACAAACATTAAAAAATCGAGAAAAAAACGCAAACAGGCAACAAAATCAATCACACTAGTACATAAACATACACATACAAATATTTATGCAAACACACGCAGAATGTAACATAGGCAAAACATGATTGCATGAACTAACAATTTAACAATTAATAAAAAAATACAAAAAATAATATGATTTATATGAAAAAAATGAAAATGAGGATGAGACCTCCACGGGTGATGAAGAGGCCAAATTCGAGTACAATTCTGGAGAGGTCACAACCGAGACCGGCTTTATCGGGACAATTTACGGTGACGACGGTGGTATCTCCGGTGCTCTTTTCTTTCTCGATTAAAACGACGTCGTCCCAGCAAGGAATCGCCATTCTCCGGCGGAGATATGTTCGAAAACGACGACGTATGGTTTCAGGTGAAACGGAGCCTCATGTCTGTTTTTTTTATATCGGTTCGGTATGTGTGTGTGTGTGTGTGTGTGTGAAAATTGATTGGGGAAATGGTGTGGTTTTGTTGGTATTTAAGTTAGCGAGAATGAGAGAGAGAGAGTGGGAGAGAGAGAGAATTGTTGTCTGCGGGCCGTGTTGAGATGTGGGACCCGCAGGTGTATGATGTCCACGTCAGAGTCGCAAGTGGACAGACATACACCACGTGACCCAAAGCCGACTCAGTGACTCGCCCTTTTTTTCTGTTAGCCGACTCGGTACTTGCCCTCTTTTTTTACGATCTACTGAGAGCAAGGTTAATGCTGACATTAAAAAAATACTGTTAAAATAGTGTTCCTGCTCTAATATATAATTTCAAAATAGAATCAAGATATGCAAAATTAAGTGACTTTTTCTAAATTGAAGTTACATGTTAATTTGAGTAAATTTAGCTGCATTTACAAAAATTAATATTATTTCATTTTATTATACTGTGACTAAACGGGGTTAGGAGCTTGTAACTTATTTTGGGGTTTGATAATCAATCTAGTACCAATTTTGAGAATTATATTTATGTCATTTAAAAGATAATCTAGTACCAATTTTGAAGGAAATAAGTATATGCATATATATAAATATATTTTGATATATATATACATATATACATATATATATGTTTAATATATTTTACCTTAATAATTATGATTTTTTGATGTTATAATTCATTATATTTAAGTTTATATTTAATTTTCAGTTATATTTTAATATTTTATATGTGTTAATAATAACTCTTATATTTAAGTTTTTTAGACTAGCTACACCAAATTCATTTTTAATCTTATAAGAGTGTGTTAGAGAACTCGACATTTTTATATTCTAGAAAGAAGCAATGAAACAATACTCAGCTATTGAAAATGGAGGTTTTAAATATATAAGAATGTTATGCTTAAACAACTGGTATAAAGTTTAAGATACATGGTATGTTGAAATGTGCTAATTAATCAAAATATCCAAGTACAGTGATAGTTAGAGAATTGTGGGAAAGTTAACTAGGGGGTGTTTGGCGCAGCTTATTTCTGGAAATAAGTAACTTATTTTCAGAAAAAATAAGTATATATGTACTTTTTCTAAAAATAAGTAACTTATTTTTTATTTTAAAAACAAAATTTAGTCTTGAATTCCTAAACAAAATATTAATATCTAAAAAAATATATAAAAATGCATTATTTTTTCAAAAAATAAGTAACTTATACTTATTTTAAGTAATCCCAAACGGGCCATAATTCATTCTGAAGAACTGCAAGGATCGCTGGTTGGTCAAAATATTTAATATTACATATAGGTTTTATTCATTCATTTAATATCCATATGTTTAGTTAAAAAATAAGTATTTATTTTTCAAAAATAAACTTAGCAAAACGAGACCTATATATTTTTCAATTTATAAGAAGTTTATAATAAAAAAACTGGGGCTGAGTTCATTTGAACACGCACATATGTATATATATATTAACACAAAATTAGTTAAAATAAAAATGAAAGATGGACATATATTTAAATAATTACAAATATTACTAATATAAAAATTATATACAAACTTTTTTCATTTATAATTAAACTAATTAAAAATATTTTAAAAGAATAGATTCATTTAGCATTAAAAAATTGAATTAAACAAATGTTACCGGACAATGAAACTCACCATACCCATTGTAATCTGAATCTTGATTTCAGACGCATATTCTTCTGCGGATCAAAACCCCCCTAATATTATATAGTTTATTGACAAAACTTTATTTCATTTTCATTTCACTTCTGTTGATGCATGTAATCAATTTTGTGATGTAGCTTGTGATCGAAATGTTTTTTAACCACATGTTGAGAACGTGTTGTTTAGAGTAGCCCTTGGTTTAGACCTAATAGTTTATCGACATTTTCTGAATATTTGATTTTACATTCATGTGAATAAATAATAATAATAATAAAAATAAAAATACACATCTAAATAAATTAAATTAAACACGCACGTTGAACCAATTATTTCCCTGGCCTAGGAAGTTTAACATTGTTATCTAGTTCAATTTTTTAAAATCCAAAATTATTATAATATAATATAGCGTTTGTACAACTTGTACCTGCGGTGCATCCAAATGAAGAACACAGTATTGTTGAATAAATAAATGTATATTTATGTACAAAGCAATTTAGTTTCGAATACCCGAGAAGAATATAAATATAATTATGTCCACCAATTGTGAAAAATGGGGTAGAAAATGAACGACAACAACCAACACCACTCCCTCCAACTTGTCCAATACAATCATTTTGATTTTGGACATTTCCAAGTTCCCGACCCATCGCACTATCCACCCTGTCATACATACACATACATAATAATGCCAAACCTTTCTATGTTAATGTTTATATACGTATTTGTTTATTGTTATTCTCAACACATTATTGAAGGATCTTGTGTAATTGGGGTTCTTGAGTCCTAGGCTAAAGTCAACACATATTGGGGCATGTTAGATGACAAGGTTTGCACAGTCAGTACCAAGTCAATAGTATTTGTTTGTTTATGTTACTTGTTACTTTCTTCTTCACTAAAATAAATGGTTGGTCCCTGGGCCTTGAACCTTGATGAGGATTGAAATAGACACCTTATTTTCAACCTTGGCAAGCCGTTGAACGTTATTGCAACTTGCCTTTTTCCTATATTATCACTTACCTATTCTGTTGCCATTTTACGGCCGCCACGCCATCAGAGATGGCTACACGGGCGGGTTGAATCGACCCGACTCGTCAAAATGGCTCGGACGAGCCGGTTCAAGAACCGACACAAACCGTCCGAATAGCATGCCATTCACGAGCCGGGAAAGTGAAACCCGTAACCGGCACATCTCGCCAAACCCGTGACAAGCTGGCACGGCTCGGCCGGGCCCGAACTTTCATGAAGGGATTGTTTTTCAGAGATGAATGATAGTCGTCGGATGAGGGAGCCAAGTGCGGGAAAAACGGTGCATTGAATTGAAATAATATAATGAAAGAGTTGTAGTAATAATAATAGTACTGGTTCACTTTTTTGTCATTAATATTTTACATTCCAAGTTTTAACAACTCGAATTAATTAATATTAATCGAGTTTAATTTAAATCTTTCTAATGTAATTTGATTTTTATTAAAAAAATTGATTCGTTTGTAATTCTAGTTCTCGTAGTGAATTGAAATATTTATCTGCAATGTTTGATAATATTAAATTTTTATTATTTTTGTATTTTTAAATTTGATTTTCTTCGTATTTTTTAATATGTTTATTATGTACAAACAGTTTGTTCCATTTTTAGAGAGGAGTCCTCTCAAATTATTTGTAAAATATTTTTTAGTTAATAAAATTTATAGAGGTACCGTCCTTTTTTCTCCAAAATATATTTGTATGAAATAAATATTTATTTATTTTGAAAAAATGAAAAAAAACCCGACCTTAAATTTTTATTTATTTTCAATAAAAATATGTACATACAAGAAAAAAAGTTAAAAAAAAGTTAATTATTATTTATTTTAAAGAATCCATATGAAACATACTCTTTTTAAAAAAAAAAAAATAGAGCATAAATTAAATAAATATTAACATGCTAAGATTCTATATATTACAATGCAACTAGTCACGGCCCGCTCGTGCTGTTCGGCAAGGCTCGCAAGTTCGGCTCAACAAATCTGCTATATTAAATGGATTAAAGATTTAATAAAAAAAACCCGCCTAATCCGTTAACCCGCCGAGCTATTCACATGTCATAGTTTTCCTGGACCGGCACAACTCGCCTTCTCCCTCGTACCGTGTTCGAGTCCCTCGATGGCCAAACTGACTTGACGACGAACCAACATGGCTCGCCGGGAACTAACATGACTTGTCCAACCCGCTAACCACCCCACATTATTATCAAAATCTATGTCTTTCTCACGAATCTATTACGGGTATTTAATATTTTGTACAATTTACAATAACAAGCCAAATTAACTTGCTCAAGAACAAACCTAATTATTTGGAACTTCGCCCATATTCCTTTCTACATATATTGTTTTAAAAACGAAATAAATTATAATTTTTTAATAGAAATTTAAGAAAATTACTCTTGCTTTTACACCTTATATCCGGCTGTTTGTTACAACTGCAACTTTTATTTTAGACAGAAGATAACATTATTGCACCTAAAATATCGCAAGATGCAATCGATCTAAAATAATACTACTTTCTTTATATGTCAATAATTCTAAATAAAGTAATTAGTGGGGTCTAACATACCTGTCTTTTCCTCTAATTATTGGGTTTAATTACAATTTTCCCCATTCCATGGGGTGAAGACAAGTGAGAGACACCGTAATATTACCAAACTTGATAAACACATGATAATCACATTATATAGATATCAATGTATTCGTGTATCGTACATGTTTGCCAAACAAAAATCACTTCAAAAAATAAAATCAACATGTCTTCAACTTCACAATTCTAATTTCTATGTGAATTAAAGAGTTCGTGTCAAAATGGCTAAGCATGATTCTAAAGCTAAATATATATAAATGAACATTTCAATAATGACCTCAATTGCGATTAATAAAACTAAACCATCATATTTATTTTTCATTATTACAATTTTACAAAAAATATTTACAATTACAAAGCCTAGATGTAACAATAATTTAAAATTTGTATTATAATAGCACAGTAACTAACACGAGTACATGATAGGTATTGTAGTTTTATAATTTACTTGTACATTACGAAATTACTGGATTATTTAAATAATATTTAATTCGTTATATATCAAACCGCACTAATATAATTTTTTTCTATATTATATGTCTTAAATACAATTTTCCCTTTAAATATAAGAAGTTTATGAAAAGATGTTTTTCGTATTCGTAAACCATTGTTTTATTTTAAAGAAGTGTCCCACTAGATATTTTATATTCATGATAAAATATAATCATATATTTATTTACTTTATTATTAAATTAAACTCACACCATCTATATAATAATTTATAAACTTGACAGAAAGTTTAGAGGAAATAAACACGTATTCAAGCAGTATACAGACTCGCGGGCCACATTTCTTGCTTTCATCCCTGGGCCATATATATTTTTTTGAATTGATGGGTCACATGCATGTTTAAGCACCTTATTTGACCTTTATAACCAAGTACTCAGATGTTACAAATAAATTGTACAGATGTCTCTGCACCAAAATGCCATTAGGTCTTTCTCTTGCTAAGGTGGAACCCATGCATTTCTGAAAATATATCAGTCTTTTCTTGCTCGAAAGATAATTTAGTCAACTTAAAGAATTGTATGTTTAAAAGTTACAACCTAGACTAGGCCTCTGCAACCGTCTGGACTTGAGGTATCGGTATCTTTGCTTTCTTCTTGCTTACTTTCTTCGTCGTCACCTCGGCCACAACTTCCTCTTCTTTGTGTACTTCTATCCTAGCAAACACAGGTCTTGGTTGAGCCATGACCTGACCACTCTTCAGCCCACCCCACTTGATCTCATTCTAAAATCGAAGGTCAATCATAAAACCTTAAATATACAATATGAATTCATATACTAGAATTAAATATAAAAATATGAGCGAGTAAAATACCCAGGTGGCAGCATTGAACTGCTCCTCAGTGTAGCCAAGCTGCTCGTATATCCTCAAACATAAGCTTGGTGTAATAGGAGACAAAGCAATAGCTATAATCCTCATCGCTTCCAGTATTATGACAAGGTCCTGATTTAAAAATAACTAGTTTAATAATTTCATATTAGAATATGGAGATATATATTTAATCAACAAGTCTCTGAGTGTCCTGTGATTAAATTACTTTCCTTGGACCTCGTCCCAAGTTTCCTAGCCATCATCCGATTCCTCACAACTCCAAAACCCTCTTTTCCACTACCCAGCAAATTATATTTTACTAGAATCTAATGCAAGACCAGATCATATTGTTGTTAACACTTAACAATGCTTAATTGCAAAAACTTATTTAGTTGTAGCCACAAGTGAACTGTCCTTGCAACTAAAATGTTAATTATTTTTTCGGGAAGGAAAGAGTTAGATGTGTTATCTACGCATTCATGCAATGTTAAAAGGTTGAAACTTGTTACTGCACAAAATAAGTAGTAGATAAGCTGGTTATCATATGCTCGCCTTCTTTACTTCAGGTAGTATTAATGATAATTAGTAAGTAGTACATAGAGAAATGGCCTCTGTAAATGTTTATATATTGAGTAAAGTGCATTTTTTGCAACTTAAGTTTCTTCTTGGTGCATTCTATGTACCTCATCTTCTAAAAGTAGCATTCGTAATAGTCTAATTACAAAAACTGTGCACTTTGTATATTTCAGTCAACTTTGGTTAACGTCATTAGGGGCATTTTAGTCTTTAAATAGTTCATCTTCCACGGCTCTTTGCGGTAGCCATTGTCGAAGTTTCTAAATATAAACTTATATATCTCAATCAAAATTTTTGGAAATTAAGTCATTTCAAACAACTAGTCATTTTATTCTCTAAAAACTGTCGCAAAAATGAACTTCAGATTTCAGAAACTAAATATTCCAGTGCCCAGAATTTAAATTTAGAAACCTTACATATGAGTGAAATTTTGAAATGTATCCATTCCATTAAGAAAATGAGTGAGATATGTGTCTAAATTTTTTAACAAAGTTCATCTATGTTTACCACAAGGATTGGGGAAGATGAAGTACTTGAAGACTGAAATGTCTCTAATGGAATTAAGCCTAGATTAAGGAAAAGACACAAAGTGCACAGTTAATCTAATTAGAGTACTGCAAGTGCTAGTTTCAAAAGTTGAGGTACCCAAAGTGCAGTCGAAGAAAATATGAAGTACACAATATATTTTACTCTTATATATTCTATCAGGCCACTGTAATAATAACCACAACAGAAAAAGAACGGAAGTATCTTGTAACTTGACAACTTAACTACAGTACAATCCAGACTTCTATTATAAATGGTTACCGAAGCAAATTTACTTTGATTGCTTCTGATAATAATGCAACTTTATGTATTTCCAATGGCCAGGGTCAGGTGGGCTAGCTAGCCATATAAAGTCTAATAACCTTTTCACATTCAAGGAACCATAAATAATATCAAGATAAGGTTCACGAGACAAAACCTTCGTAGCAGCTTCAAAAGCATCACCTCCTTGTTTAAGAAGAGACCATGGTGCTCGTTCATTGATATACAGATTGCCAGCATTACCAATCTCAAGTACAGCCTCACAAGCTGATGATATTGCTAGGTTTTCATATTGTGTTCGTGCCTTTGCCACCTACAAGAATGAATTCTTATTAACCTGAAGACAAGCTCAAACCTTCAGGGTGGTATAGGTGTACAACGCAAAGATCCTGAATCCTATGACATAATCTTAAATGCTACAAGAGATGAAGCAAACATAATTTGTTCCTCCCTCTTATTGTACGCGTTTCACATCTTATTTCGAGCATATCATGAGATAACTTTCGAATTTCTTAAGCAAACCCATGTCTGGACAACCATCTAGTTACTATTATTAATTTTGGGAGCTTGATAGAAATTTTACAGCACACATTTTGGTGGGTTCAGGGATTCAGAATGTTCGTTAATATATTATTTATAGGGTAGTCGACACATTTTCAATGCAATCATAAAATCACCTTTGCCACTGCTCAGACACTCCTTGATTCCCTGTTCTTCATAGTTAAATGCATAGTACATCGAACCTAAAATGTCATTGGCGATGTACAAATTTTTTCGGCAAAAAGTGTTCCAGCAACATATATTATACAAATATTCATATTAACAAATACCAGATCCTCCACAGAGTCCTTGAATGTATTTCCTTCAGCTGCAACAGCTGAATCAACCGGTAAAGTTGAATTACAATTCTTCTTTAGAAGTCCAAGTGTACGATTAAGAAGGTTTCCTGCACAATTCACATACATCAATTACTTAAACTCTGCTACAGATGGTGCTCTAATTATCATTATGTAATAAGAAAAATAGACATACCAATTGTATTGGCAAGATTTGCATTAATAATATTGATGAATCGTTCTTCTGAATAGTCTCCATCATTCCCCAATTCAACCTCCCTTAGGAAAAAGTACCGGACTGCATCAGACTCAAATTTATCCACTAGACTTTTTGGATCAATCGTATTCCCCAAAGACTTCCCCATCTTCATACCATCCTAAAATTGCAAAAATAAAAAGCATTGCTGCATGAAATAAAATTAGGCATATGAGAATTATTAAATTAGGTGTTCACTTCCATACATCAAGTTAAACAAATTATATTCAATAAGTATTGATAAAAAATATGGTCACATATTAAGCTTCAAACTTACAGTTAATATAGAAACTGTAAAATTATATGACATTAACAGTGGTAACAAAGTAAATTTTTTAAACCATATTCAAGACAAAGTACCAAAACCTTTATGAAAATAACATGATCCAAAATTAGTCCAGCATGATCTTTTTATATTGCATTTTGTTGAGATTAATGCTACCAGAACATGCATGCTAGACGCTGATTATATATCCGGACAGGAAAGGTAATGTTCTCTTGTTGACAAGGTACATCTTGCTACTGTTTCTGTATGCATTCAGTTCTATGAATCCTAATTATTTAACATAGGTGTGACAGTGATTCTGTGTACCTACAAACATTAGGTTAAACATAGTTCCATGGACATAATATTTTACTTAACAGAGATGAAATTTAACTAGATGATTGCAAAAAGTGTACATATATATTAGGTCCAATTTATCATCAAGCTTGAAAGTCTCTTACCAATGCCCACGTACAAAGTCAAGACTTCAATTCACTAGTTCATAAAAAGAGCATTATATATGTGTGTGTGTGTGTGTATAGAGTAAGGTTCGGCGAGGAACTCCTTATTTGAGTAACTGAGGAACCAATTCCTATTTTATTAGAATTTGATTAACAAAACTACAAAACATACAAAAAATCATAGAACACCAAAAATAATTGCAAAACAAACAAAAAAATTACATAATATACAAAAAAATATAGAACACAAATTAAAGAACGCTAATGCTGAATAGTGTTCTGTAATTTTGTGTTCTATATTTTTTGTATGTTATGTAATTTTTTTATTTGTTTTGTGATTGTTTTTTGTGTTCGGTAGTTTTTTCTATGTTCATCAATTTTTTCATGTGTTTTGTAATATATTTATTGTTGGTTCCTCAGTTACTCAAATAAGGGAGTTCCTCATTGAACATAAGCCTATATTATATATATATATATATGTTACCCGGGCTCTTCAGTTTGCCTCAAGTACCCGTGTCAAACACTCGACACTCGGATATGAGTATGGACACTTATTTCAGGTCAAATACATGTAAAATTTTCTAAAAGTTGTTGAGTCCGACACTTGGATACATATCCATGTCACACACTTCCAGCCGAGTCCCGGTGTAAGCATTAACTCTGATGTGTAAGCAAATGTGTAGTACTACTAACACAGGATATAGGCTGATAGGTAAGTACACCTGTTCCAAAATAGATCTACGCACTTTCTTGATGTTCATAACTGTGTTTCAATGTAAGATGCATCATACACGCCGAACGCCTCACACAAGATAGAGCCTTATAGGTATAGAACATGTTTCATACTGTGTTGACCAATATTGCCTTGTCTAAAGTGTATGCACAAATTCATAAGATGCAGTAACAACATTGCTTGCAGATAATATATTTTTGTATGTTCTAGGGTTCTACCTTTCACAATATATTACTATATCATAGTTGCAAACTATATTACTGGTACATGATATGTAATCACTATATGCACTATTGCACTTAAAATCAGATTAGAAAAAAACCATATGGAGGGTATACATGTATACAAGGCATTTAGAATACCTTAGAATGAATAATAAGCTATTTTAAGTGAGAAGTTTAGATATAAACAGTAAATGTATATTAGCACTGGATATACATACCTTTGTCAAGAAACCATGCCCAAACACCATCTTTGGAAGGTCTAGTCCAGCAGACATTAGCATTGCTGGCCAATAAACAGCATGAAACCGTAATATATCCTGCATAGGCGCCACAGACAATAATTGCTATAATGTAGTATCATACATTTAGATGAGAACTAAATCTGAACAAAAATAGAGTAGAACATAAAAATCGAAATCCAGCATAATAGGTTGTCATAAATCTACGCGTTTGAAAAAAGCAAAAAAATGACACAATAGCCATTTTTAAAACCATGGCACGGTAATTAATAATAGTGTTGTTTGCACTTCGTATCCCAGAACTTTCATCAAAAAACACTTTAGTAACAGAAGTTTGACCTTAACAGTTTGCATCCTATAACTTGCAAGTTGCAACCATGCTGACAACAAGCACCTGTTCCATTAAATCTTAAAAGTAACTGTTACAGTTTAAAATTTGAAGGGATGGAACTGGAATAAGAAGATCTGTGCTATACGCTATGCACGCGTTGTGACATTTTTGATTTAAGGAAGATCAAAAGTAGAAGACTGGCCTACGAATCTGTGGGAACGAATCGATTCGTGCAAGTATATTAGATATCCTCTAATATATTATAGTGAAAGGAGAAAATATAATATTATAAGTTCATGTAACAGCTTATTAGTTTATTTACACATCAAACGGGGAAGCAACATGCTACAATAACCTGGTTTAAACTTTAAGCTGCTGTACTGCTGTTAGCCTGTTAGTATCCCTGGACATATACACAAAAGAATCTGGAGAAAAAGGGTTGATGTTGAAAAGATAGGATCAACAATACCTTTCCAATCAAGTGCAATGATGCAGGCCAACCAGAGGAAACTGCAGACTGTAAATTAGAATGTTCCTTGTCCTCTGATAGTGCAGAAATATAACTGCAATAGGAACACATGGAAATGATAAAGTACAAGAATGGGAGACGGAGTTGCAGGTAGCATGAATTTCATAACGTTTGAAGAATTAAACAGAACCAATTTTAGATTTCAATTTATGACAGAATTGATGGGATTTGGGAACAAGGTGCAACTAGCTCATATTAGGCTGTTTATGTCAAGTTCTATAATTATACTTTTTTCTGTTCCCTGGATTTTTCAATTTTAAACTTCGAAAAATTAGTAAACTACCACATCTGCAAAAGCTAACATATTGAGACACCAAAATTGTGACTATGTTTATAATTTCTCAAGGTGAACAAGATCTATCTATAAACTTTTCTTCCGTAGAACTGCCTTTGAGAATTAAAGAAGCACATTGGTGACTATTCTCGAACTATAGGAATTAGTACAATGAGAGAAATACTTGAGTTTTAAAAGATATAAATGAATACTGATTTCGTAGATGGGATTACATGAAGTGATCTTAATTTAAAAAAGCACATGGACTCACAAAGAACAAGATGAAGCCTAACTTACCCAAGCAAGGCATCAAACCAGACATATATAGTTTGATCAGTGTCATCGGGAACAGTGATACCCCAATCTACCGCTGCACGAGAAATGGAGAAATCCCTTAAGCCACCTTTAATCCAACCTTGCACCTACAATGTCGATGCCTCAATGGTACAATATCATATTCTAAAGGAAGCTAGCTCACTATTCATTAGACTGAAGAAAATAACATAAAAAACATGACTAATGCACAGACACACATGCACGCACAACCAGGGACAGAGGTACGAGTGGCGTGCCAGAGGGGCCACCACCCCAAATCTCAGAATTTTTTCATAATTAGCATTAAAACATTTATTGAATTTAATTTATGTTCTATATTTTAATAGTAAAAAGTTGTAATATTTAACTTTCACCCCCTCAAAATATGTAAATAATTAGATAATAATATAATTATTCGCCCCCCGCGATATACAAATCCTAGCTCTGTCCCTGCACACACCCACCTACCCACTCGCACACACACGTGCACACACAAGGAGTAAGAGTCTAGGACAAAGCAGAAAAAATTGCTAAATGCTAGTTGGCCTGACAAGAGAGCCAGTGACATTACCTCATGCAGACGATAAGATGGCTGCACGAAACCTGGATTTTTCTGTAGTGTCTCTTCCAATCGCTTTTGATACTTTGACAAAGCAAAAAAGTAGTTGTCTTCTTTCCTGCTTACACATGGCTTTAGGTGCATGGGGCAACAGTTGTTATCCAGTAACTCTTTTTCATCCTAAAGATGGTACACTTCTTGTTAGATCCATCAAACTATCTAATGTAAAGGGAGGGTACTCAGAAATTTCTGATAAGGTAAATTATTGAAAGAGGAAAGACAATAGAGGAGCTGATTTAAATTTTACATGTACGCGCAAACAAGCAGGCATGATATATACACATAAAAATTATTATATTAAAGAAAAAAAAGTCGAGTGGCACAACAAATACTAATTTTGAGCTGCGGATGTTAGTGTGTGTGCGAGAGAGAGATCACGGGCCATCTACTAGAAGTACAACAATTTTGGTCTAGGTACAAATCAAATTAAACAAAAGGTGTAGGTAAAAGAAACTGTCAAGATAAAAGACAAAAACAGAATTGATGCAGTCAACACAATAAAGTAAGGGTGACTGCTTGTTTCTGCTTCTAGCAACATTGAGAGCTGCTTGATTATAATGAATACACATATCGATAATGCTGATAATAAATTTTAGAACTGTGATACCCAATGTATGAAAAACATCAAATTGTGTTTAGAAACATGAAATTCATTTTAAATGACATGATTGAGTTGCCTTTTCAAATTCTCAAGCTTAGCTAAAAATTAAATAAACTTGGCTAAAAATGTTGTTTGGATTGTCTGACAATTTATATGTCCAAATCAAGAATACTGAAATGACAATACATATTATGGCATCACCTTGTACTCCTCACAGTTGACACAATAGAGGCCTTCATAATCAGCCCGGTATATGTCGCCACTCGCAAGAACCTTGAAGTAAAATTCTTTCACTATAGCTTCATGCTTGGACTCAGTTGTTCGAATAAACTTATCATAAGCTATGTCTAACTGTAATAACATCCAAAGGAAATATATCAAGAGTAATGTCACAGCAATTTAGTTCAAACATCAAAATTATTCCTTAACCAAAAAAGGAACTGTTTGAAAAGAAGATTACATCTTTCCATAGCTCCTTGTAAGCTTGGGAAATGACATCACAGTGTTCACTTGGACTGGAACCACTGGCGGCGGCAGCAGTAGCAATCTTTTCCCCATGCTCATCTGTGCCAGTGATGAATATAACTTTTTTTCCTAGAAGCCTCTGCCATATACATAATCAAGAAGGCATTTATATCAAAACTATATAGAATATAGTAGATGTGCATCTAATCATTAAAAAAATTCAAGTAATTAGGTATGTCGTATGTGAACATCTATGCATCAAATTCAGTGTGGCATTTCGGCTCTTCCACATGGTATCATATTATTCGCAGAGAAAATAGAAACTCGCTACCTTCGAGCCTTCAAGACTCTCTTCATTTTTCATGCTAATAATATGCAAATTAGTCACCGGAAAGCTTTTCTAGTTCAATAGATATTCTCTCTCCCTCTCTCTCCCTCTCTCTCTTCCTCTCCCTCTCCCTCTCCCTCCCTCTCTCTCCCTCTCCCTCTCCCTCTCCCTCCCTCTCCCTCTCTCTCCCTCTCCCTCCCTCTCCCTCCCTCTCCCTCTCCCTCCCTCATATATATAAGATGCAAAATTAAAGGAATGGCATTATAGATAGAAATGGGGGTAATACCTGAAACCGAGCAATAGCATCAGCAGCAATAGTAGTGTAAGCACTGCCCATATGAGGAGGAGCATTTACATAATACAAAGGAGTGGTTAAAACAAAAGGGTCTGAGCTAGAGTGCTTCTCAAGCCCATTACTTGCAGCACAGTTGCAATACAGAGCTCCCCTGGATGAATATGACAAGGGCTTTGGACGAAAAGTGATGGAATTTTTCAAGTGGGTCAGCCCAAAATTGATGGAGCTGTGAAACACAGATGAAGAAGATGAAGATAACAACAGGATTCCATTTCTTTGTACTGAGAAATGGACTCTCCCAGCCATTTTTTCTCAAGATTTATCTTTTCTTTATTCTTCTGGGTTTATGGATATATACACAATATGTATGTATATATTTTTAAGTTTTGTGGATAGGGAAAGTGAATTTGAAGTAGCTTGATAACTATATTAACAGGGTCCGGAACAAAACATAGAAAGATAATTTCTCCTCTCTCCTTCCTTTCTTTACTTGTTTTTTTGTATGTATTTTTGGTTAAAACAGAAGTGATTTCATTTTCTTGTGTGTTAATTTTAATATAAATAATAATTTTGTGAATAAATTTAGGAGATTTGTTTGATAAACATTTTCTTTAATTTAGATTAGAAAATACGAGTAATGATTTTAATAATTTTGGTGCAGAATTACAAATAATAAAGTTACTAATTTGATTTATGTTTTTACATAGGTCGAATCCAGGATCCGGGAGTATAAAGGATAAACCCTTACCATTTATTACTCAATCGTGCTAGTAGTATTTACTTTCTTCTGAATTAACTGAAACTGATGTTCAGTTGGGGCCTGTTGCGGTGACGTTGTAGCATAAATTCTAAACAAACTTTTTGTTTCTTCTCTTGTTAACAAACATCAGCAGAGGCATAAAATTATTGCATAGTAAACTTTCTTCTCCTGTTAACTAGGTGGCATAACAAAGCTAAGTTTGTCATTTAATTGTTTAAAGATGTCATTAACTTCGATATCATTCTCATTGTTCTAGTAGTACATTACAAAATGGTGGCCTAACTAATATGGTGGCCTAACTTAATCCTGCATATCATTTTAGTGCCCGAAGTTTCAAATTTGCAATATTATGAGCAGACGTTGCTTTTATTATTCAAAAAGATGGCCAAGAGCCACTTTTTGAGGGAAAAAAATCATTAATTTTTTGCGATTAACTACCTTTTTTAAGAAAAAACAATGTCTAGCCGTCATATTACAAATTTGAAACTCCGACCACTTAAATGCTATGTGGAGTTAAGTTTAGCGGCCACTCTGCAATTTACTCTTGTTCTAGAGGACAAGATTTCGAATCATCCTGGTTCAATTCAACTTAGTTGCACTAACTATTTCATCTTCCCCCAGTCATATTTGAGGAAAAATAGTTAAATGTTCACTTTTTTTCACCAGTCACTGCTCCATTGATGCATGGATAGCCTAGAGATGTTTCTGCTACATTATTGGTGTCAAAGTTCCCTCTTAGACTGATGTGGTAACCCATTGTATTCTCATATTCTGGGGTAAAGAGAGTGGATCAAGTAAGATAGAACAAAAACGACAAGACTATAGTGTAAGAAAACACAATACTTGTTACTTATTAGAAAATTTTCTAATAGTACGATCAGGCATCCGCCTCAAAATATTTGACCCAAAAAACCTGTCCGTCTCAAAGATTTTACAAGAGGCGACAACAGGGGAAGAACAAAACTATACTAATGCAACAAAAGCTCAAGTACTGCATAATACTTCATGAAATTTTATAGGGAACAGCGAAAGAAAATAATCCTCTCAAAGGAGTATGCCTATTGTCATAGAACAATAGCATCAAGCCGACCTGGAAAAACAAAAATTTAAAAGAAAGATCAGCAATTCATCCACCTACTTTATAATTAAAACCAATAAAATTATAGTGGGAATGTGACTATGATAACTGCAGAAAACTGCCAGCAAATTGAAGAATTGATAGCAAGATACTGAATTATTTAAAAGAAGATGAATATGTTCCATATACTTGACTACTTGAGTGGTCCATAGTAATAATCATACAATTTCAACAACAACACTTGACTATACCACACAAACCAGTATCTAAGTTCACAGCATAAAAACATAAACTGGGCACATGCAGAGATTCCATGCGAGCCAGTAAATTTTTAGCCACCACATGCTACCAAGTTTAAAGTTAGGTGGATCATCCAGTAAACTAGACGCATATGAACTTTCAGAAAAAGTAACTAACAAACTTGGCTCCATTTTGTATGTACAACAAGGTATTGCCGTATCGATCCAATACAGATTGATTTACATGAATGGTTCCAGTACTCATAATAAACCAATAGAATTAAATCCTACAATTAATAAAATAATGTGATGGTTCATGTAGACTCGAAAAGTAGACCAGCCCATCGGATACACTATACAGTATACTTTGCCGAGTATACTCAACAAAGTTTCAACTTGTCATCTTTTAACATAGAAAGTACTACTCTCCACGCAAATTTAGCGCGGAAGGCAGATCACCCTTCTCTCAAATGTATGTCAGCCTGACCAATAAATACTTTTAATTTATTTGTACTTTTATATAAAATAATTATATAAATAAATAATAAAAATACAAATAAATATAAAAATAGTAACGTATTTAAATATATATAAAATATTTTATATAATATAAATTATTAAAAAACTAAAAAATATTTAATGATATTAATATTTTAGTATTTTTTAAAATATGCAATATATATCGTCAAAAAATTATATAAATTGTTTTGATTTAGTACTATAATTATATTTAGTGTCATATTCAAATGTTTCAATTATTTTTATTTTAAACTACATACATCCATATAAAAATATTATAATATTGACATTAAATATCTTTTATTAATTATATTTTTTTATATTCACTTGAATAAAAATAATTAGTTTAATTTATTTTAATTATATATAAAATATAATTATATGCAGAATATAATTATAAGTTAAAGTTTATTAAAAATATATAATAATATGTTAATTTATGCAATATAAACTTGGAATATAAATTAAATATATTTTTAAGCACTCCTCGGTTTATATTTTAATATATTTATTTATTTATTCTTTCCATACAGAAAAAATAAAGAATCTTACAAAAAGAAGAAATATAATTATTTTATATAAAAGTACAAATAAACTAGAAACAATGAGTTAGTGGTCAAAGTAGGTTAACTAGGATACATATGAATGGGTAATCCGCGTTCCGCGCTAATTTAGCGCGGAGAGTGCTAATATATTTTTTCCCCTCAGCGGGAATTTTTACTCTCTGCGAAAAATTATCATGGAGTGTTTAAAAATTTTATTTTAATCCTGATCGTTGAAGCATCCATCCAACGATTAAAAGACTGAATGTTACGTTCAGGGATCAGGATCTTTTTTTACAGTACTCACAAAAAAGTATTTATGTGAATATAATAACAACTCCGAGTTCATTAGTTTAGTAACAACTTTTTTACTATAGTAACATCTGAATATTATAGTAACATGTTTTACTATAAATACTTTTTTGTTACTATAATATTTTATTTTAACCGGAGGTAACACACTATATATTCTAAATTATATTTTTGGTTAGTTTGGACGAGAGATTTTCGAAAATTTGAATATTAATTTTTCATAATTGTCTAGCACCCCCTGGTAAATATTTTTGTTGATGCATTTTAAAAGAAGAAGAAACAAGTTAGAAGAAAAAAGAAGGAATTTTATTCATAGTTTATTTTATAATTTAATATTCATAATCCTAGGGTTTAAATTCATACATATAACTTTTAGACTCGATTTGAAAAAAAATGTGTGTATATACGTATTTAACCGTAGAATTGGAACAAAATGAAAAATCCAATCTTCAAATTCAATCTTATTCTAATTCAACTAATAAATTAAGGAATGTTTATATTTGCGTATATATCTCTCATAAGTAAATACTAATTAATAATCAGATATATTATGAAAATGTTTGAACCAAAATGTTAAAAACAATAGTTATATTAATAAATATATTTGTATTGTAAATAGAATATTATTTACACATTTTATTTTCAGAATTTTTGATGAATCACAACAGTATTTTTGTTACATCCGTGTCGATATTAGTGATGAAGGTTTGTAGATTCTGTAAACTAACAAGTTTGCAAGAATAAGTATCTATAAATAAGCTAATCTACGCATGCTCTATGTTTACCAATATTGATTATACCTGTATGTGAATCGATCGATGTCCACGGAGTCGTGTACTCTGCGCATGCCATACGTAAGAATAAACATACACAACAAACAAACAATGATAAAATCCGGAAATATCAGGAGATATAGGTGACAACTGACAAGAGTCAATTATTATTATTGTAGGTGCATTCGGCAGCTAAGCCTTGAGAGTACAGTCTCTCAGGCAAAACAAACAGTCACAGGTAAACATAAGCATAGTACTTCAAAAGTTGGAGGTTCACAGTAACAAAGAAACACAGTTATACAGATGACTAGTTTATGAACTTGAAGCGAAGCATAAACTTGACTTCCCCGGAAGCAGCTTGCTCGTTTGGTACATAATGCCATGCCCCAAACACACAGTAGCGACCCACTGCAACACAGAAGCGCTGGCAAACAAAGGATTGTAAAATCAGCAACTGACTGGCTAATACAATTAAACACAATCATCTCCCGATTCCCCCCCCCCCCAAAAAAA
Source organism: Oenanthe sinensis (assembly GCA_028671895.1). Classification (NCBI taxonomy): domain Eukaryota; kingdom Viridiplantae; phylum Streptophyta; class Magnoliopsida; order Apiales; family Apiaceae; genus Oenanthe; species Oenanthe sinensis. Next base: position 8,149,379 of record CM053811.1, on the reverse strand, counting down.
AAAAAAAAAATCAGATAAAAATTAGTAATGTTAGCAGATACAACCAAATTAAAAAACCTTGAACAAGATGACATATTTTCAAGAAGTATAATCGCTAATAATGTAGCTTCTTATAAAGATATATAAACTTACCTGCAGCAGAAAGGCAGAGGAAACAGCAGTCAGCGACTCTTCGCGATCCTTGAAAGCTATCTTATCTAGCTTGATGTCCTGCAAAAGTCACCCATTGTGTTGTTGTTTTGGTCCAGCTAATAGCTATATACTACACTAGCTAAGGGACCCAATGTGTTCGTAATATAAAACAAGATACACCTTTAATAGAAAACTTAAGCACGATGACGTGTATAAGAAAGTACAATTCTGGAAATTGTAGTTCCTTACAAGAAGAATGTAGAGTAGCGAATTACCTGTGGCAGAAAGGAAGAGGCAGCAGCGGTCAGCGACTCTTCTTCTTCCTTGAAAGATATCTGATTCAACTTGATGTCCTGTGAAAGGCACCCAATGTATTCTTGTTATATTTTCCAGCTAAAAGCTGCATACTGTATTTTCTATATCATAGAATCTATTGTGTTCATTAGACAAAGCAATATACGGCCGATACATACCTTAAGCAAGATCACGTGGCTAGAAAAGTATTCCTCAAAAAACAAGACAAAGAAATAAAATTACCAGGGCCACGAAGGCAGGGACAATAGCAGTCGATGATTTCTCCCCATCCTTGAAAAATATCTGATCCAGTTTGATGTCCTGCAAAAACCACCCACTGCATCTTCTTATAGTATCCAAAAGAGAGCTATTTAATGCACTTGTTAGGCAAAAGGGAGAAATATGACTACAGGGATACCGGATCCTACAGTATGTACCATCTCATCTTCTAATCCATGATTTTTTGTAACCTTATTTGGATAAGTACCAGTTCAAGCAGACTTGTAAGATGAATTTTGGACCTGAGATTGATCTACAAACATGTTCTGTAAATCTTTCCCTTCAACATGAGTCATAATACCTTTAAACAGCTGTTTGGAGTCTGAATGTAGAGTCTCAGCACTCAAAATTTTCATTTTTCACTTTTTGGGCAGGCTAGATATTCAAGTCTATTTGGTCATGGATTATAAAATCAAGTTGTATATTTAAAAGTATTAAGACTTACAGTATCTCCCCAAATTCTCAACAGAACATACATCAAATGACAAGAAGATACGAAGCCCAAACCTCAATTGCATGCCTAGACGCTTCTAGATTTTAAATTTTATACATGTATATCAGTTTCATTTATTATTATACGATTGTCAATTTATAGATATTGCCTTTACCTTGAGTGAGCAGAATACTACGAACTCCTGATGCTGATGCATGAAAAGAGCAAGAGGTCCATCTGGTAGCATTGAGGCCTTCACAAATGATAGCATGACAGAGGCATCAACAATAATGCCATTGACTGGAAAATAAGTCCAATCTAAGCAGGTCTTTACAAAGATCTCCTTTACTCCTTCAAAAAACTGAAACATATATAATTATGTTATATATCAGTGATCAAGGTATATAAAGCACAGAAACATATCGGACCCCCAGTTACCTTCTATTCAATTCCATAAAGCTTATAAAAGGGTAAAATTTCTCCACAAGTAAATGAAAATTTGACCACTGAAGTATTTATTTTAGCCAGTTAACTTTTGGGACATTCAAAGTTGAGAAATTCATTTGAAGTCAAAAGTTAAGACTCTAGCACAGCCAACTATATGATGTACACATTATTCGTGTGTGCCAAAGAACGAAAAACTTGAACTAATAATTTGAACTTGTGTAATAATACATGTAGACATATGGTCATAATCACAGACATGGATATTTTACTTGCTAACAGAACATCACTTAATTGACTATGAAGGGATACATCAGCGCATTTTCACATGACTAAAAAAGAAAGAAAAAGGAAGCTTATTACGACAATATTAGACAGATGACAGACTTCAAAAAATAACTGAAGCCAAAAAAGGAACCACCAATTATCTATTTATCCTTTTTGCCTCAGATGAGTGACATAGGTGATAACATAATGTTTTCTTGAAAATATATATTCAATGATCCTAGTAAGAGAAAAATACAGTGAAAACAACAATATGTTTATCGATACTGTTGCATATACATTATAATTTTCTTGGGCATTGTTTAAATTCCCTTCCAGTTGGCCAAGCCAATGTCATCGGGAGACTTTGTACAAGATTTTTCTACCGGTTTCTTGCAGTAATGTTGAAAAGTATGACATATTTTTGTACTTAATAATAGAAATTACAAAGAAACAATACGACTTGCTAGATGAGGTCATAACATCTAATATTTAGAATTGTAAAACTAGAGATATATGCTATGATATGCATAATGGGTGCAAGGAAAGCTTTAAGCTTCCACACACGTGAATAGCATGATAAATTGTGATAACAGTACAAAAGTTCAAAACCTTAATCCTAGGGATTGAGACCCAATCACAAGCAATTGTTGTTTTGGGGCCAGAAAACAAGAGCAACCTATGATAGACAAGGAAAAAGAGAATCAGTGCCCAAGTCGATTTTGCTATTATAAACATATTAGAGATTCATTGGCGCCGAAGAGTACCCCTTGGTATTATCAGCAACCCCAGACAAAAACAGATCAGAGTTGAATGCAGCCTCTGTTTCCCAGTCGTACAAGTAGAAGGGGGGGTTGAATACTTGTATGTCTTTTCTGCCCGATTTAAAATCAAATTAAGAACAAACTCAAACACAAAAATATGAATAAGTACTGTTTTGTATTATTGATTTGTGAATACAAAACTCTCCTAGGGTGTACACAAACCCTAGCAGCTTCTCTGTGTTTATCACAGCAACTCTCTCTATTTCTATGCTCTCACAAAATTTCACTCAGATGATTATTGTTTCGACTTCCACACTTTTACAATTAGGTTACATAGAGTTTATATAGAGAGCTGCCTATCAACTAATAACAGAAAGATAAATTACAATAGGAATAGAATTCCTAATTATTAGTTGACAGTTTCCTTCTAGAATTCTCTTTCTTTCCCACAGCATATCTGCAATATATTTATCCTGATCTTCGAAGACTTTCCATTCCTGTGATCTTCTTCCAAATTTATCCTCAACTGTATAGACTCTGAAATCTTCAGACTCTGATGATCTTCAGACTCTAATCACATGTAGACTCTGATAGATCACAGACTCTGATAGTCTATAGACTCTGATCACCTTCCAGACTCTGATCTTCATGCAGACTCTGGTTTCACTTTCTACAGAAATTCTTCTAAGTACAAGTAACATGAATGTTGACCATCTAGACTCTGATTATTCATTTCAGAGACTAGAAAGACTTATTACAGATAAACTAATCTAGACCCTGTTCTAGTATTTTGTACATCATCAAATGAATATATCCCTAACAATCTCCCCCTATTTATGCTTTATAAAATGTAAGCATAAATCAAGGTTTGATGATGTCAAAACTAAAGAATAAAACTAATAATCTAGAACAGTATAAAAGAATTAAAAAAGAAAAAGAATTACTTCTCATTTAATCTTCTCAAAGGCTGGATTGTTCTTCAAAAATGAATTTAGCATATTTTCTTCCACAATTGCAAGAGCTTCATCAACAAACTTCTTTAATTTCTTCATTTCTTCATTTGAACATTTAATTTGACAGTAAGCTGCTCTCAGATCATTTGCACTGCTTTCTTGATCTTTTAAGTCCTTCAACATCAGAACACTAACTTTCCCACTCATAGGCTGAAACCCAAAGTAATGACCCACACCTTCTTGAAATTTAATCTGTTTTTCCTCCAATGGCATGACTTGATCATTTCCCTCAGTATCAACATATTTTAAAGAAAATTTGCCCATTTGTCGATTTGCCTGTCTGTGCAAAATCAGCTTCCTATCAATCTCCTTGAACCATTTGTGTGTGACAGCTTCTTTGCTCTTGTTAACTTCATAAGCAATTTGAAGTAGGAATCTAATATACTGTAGTTCCTCAGCCTGTTTGAAAAAGATAAAATTTGACTGACTAATCCATCTTACACTTCCACCTTCTAAGAAGTAAACCAGCATCTCATTCTTCACCTTTTCTGTACCTCCCTGACCTCCTTGTATCTTCTTTTCAAAAACATTATACACAATTTGAGCAGACACCACTTTATTTAAGTGCTTCTGAGTGATCTTCTCAAACTGCCTATCTGTCAAGGATTGAGGATCCCTGGTTAGAGTAGATGTTCTGTCAATGTCAGATTCTTCAAATCCTCCAAGACCTATCTTCTTTTTAGCTCTAAGTTGCAGATTTGATTGACTGCACTTCCAGTATGAAGGTTCTTGAGTTTGATCAGAGTCTGACTTCTTTCTTTGCTTATCAGAGTCTGACTTAGACTCTGATTTCCCATGTCTAGTCCCTGACTGATGTGTTGGAGTTCTTACTACTCCAGATTGCTTTTGTTGCACACCATCAGGACCCTTAGAACCATGAGAACTATCTCCATCATCACCATCTCTCCTCCTTTTAACTCCCCTTGATTGATTCTTGCATCCCTCATCCTTATGTCTCCTGGAGGACTCACCTTGCTTCACCTTCTCCCCCTTTTTGACATCATCATTACTAGTGACAGCCAAAAGAATCTGTTCAAGAACAGTGGAGAGATTTGCCTGGGCTGCAATAACTGAATCAACCTTAGTGGTCAAATCAGAAACTGTAGTTTGAAGAGAGGCTTGAGTGGTAGTGATAGCAGCTAGAGCATCTTTAAAAGCGACCTCTTTGGATAATTGAAGAGAGTGAATTCTGTCAAATCTTGTATTGAGCAGAGAAGTTGTATTATCAACACCAGTGAGCTTTGTTTGAATATGAGAAATGTCCTGAACCACACTGGATAACTGAGCAGCAACATCAGGCAGCTTAGCTTTAACAGCTCCATCTAAGACTTGATCTTCTTCACCAGGATAGTAACCATGTTCCTGTTGAAAAGATTTTTCTGAAAAGCCTTAAGTCTCTCAGAAAGATGAATATCCAAAATACACTCAAAAGAATCTTTATCATTGATGCCTCTTTGCTGTGCAGACTCCCAAGACTGAGGAAACACCTGATCAAAATAGATAAAAGAAGGAGTAACAAGATCATCATCTGTAGAATGGCATTCCTCAGCAACAGGCTCTGGCTTTGTGAATGGAGGTGTAGACTCTGGTGGTGGTGTAGACTCCGAAACTGCAAACGGAACTACAGACCCTGACTCCTCCTGAGAGTGATCAGAGACTGTAGACTCTGGAAGTCTAGCCCTTATAGGCATTATTAAAAGAGGTTCTTCTGACTTCAATGTGGCAGCCTCAGTGAAAATGACAGGGTTATCCACCAAAGCCTCCATGACTCTATCTGCTCTCCTTGCTAGAGAATCCACCAGGTGAAGTTGGGGTCTCTGTGTAAATGATTTCTGAGCAGCAAGAGCCTCCTCCTGTTTGCCAATCTGCACAATCAAACATAGTAAATTGTCATCCATCCCCTGCTCCAACTCATTGGACCAACTCTTTGGAAAATCTTGATCCCAATAAGTAAAGCTAGGTTCAGGATACCCTATTCTCTCATGCTCACAGTGGGGTTGGACACCCACTTTCTCAATCTCACTCAGGCTCACTACAGCCTTTTCTATCTCTCCTTTTGCCTGGTCCAGTGCCAGCCTCTCAGAAATTTTTTCACTCAATTTGGAGGGTGCACTCAATAAACCTACAGAAGAGGGGTTGAGAGATAAAAATGGTGTTGCAATACCTGAACCACCTTGATGGAGGGGAACCCCTTCAAATGTCTGAAGGCTAGGGGTTTCCACCAAGGGGTGAGCATCAACAGATTCTGAACCCTTACTAGCATCTTCTCTCTTTTCAGAGTCTGTTGGCTCCAGTATTCCAGTCTCAGGGTCTACTCTAGACTCTGACTGCTTCAGCATGACTTCATTAGAAGCCAGAGTCTGAGTGTCACCATCTTTGACTGTTTGTGCATGAGACTCTCCCTCAAGGTGGATAGACTCTGATAGAATAGATTGGGAAATTTTTGCATGAGCAACCATCAGAGTCTGTCCTCCCATATCACTGGGGTTCTCATCAGCTCTTTGGTGAGTTGGCAAGGAGGGCTCAACAGCATACTCCCCTGCCCCACTATCACCCAACCTCTGACTAGGTGGTTCTTGTGTGGGTGAGGCAGACTGAGCATCTCTATCACTAGTCACCACTGGTGCACTAGTCCCATCCTTCAACTGCCTTGCACCACCTGCTACCTCCTGTTGTTCTTCAAGAATAAATGCATCCAACTTGTGATGAAAGGCCCTGAGATGGATTGCATTGATTGCCTGGGCATCTGTGAGATTGAAGAGGTCCTGCAGTTCCCTTCTTACTCTTTGAAAATATATGCCCTTAAATTGGTCCAGTCTACTTTGGTAGGTTGGATAGATGTATTTGTTGGCAATTGTACCTATATTATGGACAAGATAGTCAGCCACCTGTCTTGACAGAGGTTGAATTTGAGAGATCCATTGAATGGCTGTCTTGTAGGTAACTCCATTATCCCAAATTGCTTCATAGTTAAAAACTGGTTGCTCAATCTCAGTTTCCAACTCAACAACAGACTCTGAGGCTCTCCTTTTGTGGACCTTAAGCTTTTTAGGCTTCTTTGGAATTTGCTGTTCAGAGTCTGGCACATCTAGTGCTTTGAGAACTGCATTTGTTCTGCCTTCTATGAGCCCAGCTGCTTGTTCTTGGAATGAAGAGTTGAATAGGTAGCTATAAAGATTTTTGACCACATCCTGTGCAGACATTTGTAGCTCCTGTTCCATTCTCTTCCTTAGGGCTTCATAGGTTGAAAGAAAATCCAAGACTTGAGATTTAGTCTGATATTGCTCTGGATCTTCAACTGATTCCACCAAAGGATATAAGAATATCAGTGCCTCATCACTTGGAGTAATGATCTCATCAATTAGGCACGAGGCTGCATCCAATGGCATTCCTTCCCAAAATGTGTCATGATCAGAGTCTAAAGGCAGTCTAGACTCTGACTCAACATTAGACTCTGGTTCAGGTGTTTTCTTGATTTCAGAGTCTGGCTCTGCAGGAGCCTTGGGAGCATCTGTTTCCTGCAAAACAGGGTTAGTACTAATAACAGGCTTGTGTGTGTGTGCAGAATAAGCCTTCCTTAACCTTCTGTACTTCTTAGCAAAAGATTTCTCAGGAGACTCAATGTGAGAATCCTGAGGTGCTCCCCTAGGTTTTTCAGAGTCTGTAGCCTTTTGAGAGTCTACAGACTTGGCTTGAAGGTTAGAATCAAGTGTATCATGACCTTCCTTTAGCAAAGAAAGTCCTTCAACAACTTGCTTCTCTAGTGGATTGAGCTCCTCATCACTGTGCTCATCTATAAGCCTAGATTGAATCAATTTTCTTCTCTTTACAACTGGTGCCTGTTGAGAGACACCAGAGGTTGGTTTCTTTTTGGATTTTGGTTTGGAAGATTGTATAATTGAAGGGGATTGGGTGACTTGGGTAGGTGCAGGGGGACTCTCCATTACTTGTTCCTGCACCATTTCACCACCAAAAAATGAAGCATTGTAGATAGAAGGTTTGTAGGATGAGAGTTTTACCTGTATTACCTGTGGATATGTCATTGCAGGTAGACTCTTCTTTTTGTCATCAATTCTCTTAATGTCAGAGAATATCCTCCTTTGTTGTTTGTATGCCTGCACACAGCAATCATCTGCCAACTTGGTTGACATGTCAGGAATGAAGTGATTGAGGAGAATCATAAGAAATCTATGATAGTAGACTTTCTTTCTCCCCTCATGCACATTATTTAATTTTGCTCCCATTTGAGTGAGCAACATATCACCAATGTTGATTATTCTATCAAATAGGAGACTATGACCAATTTGATAAGTAATAGCAGTAATAGCATCAAATCCACTACACTTACCAGTAAAACACTTAGCAATTTGATCGAAGAAAAATGACCATTCTTTCCTTAAGTAAGGCCTAGTTATCTTGCTCATGTTATCTAAGCTAGCAGAATAACCTATTGCCTTAAACATGCTTTTAATGTCATCATCAGATACAATTTCATCAAAAGTAGACTTAACAGGCAGTTTAAACACAGAATTAAGCACATCTGCAGTGACATCAAATGTAGTCGAACCAAAGGTAAACATTATTTTACCTGGTTGATCCTGAGAAGGATCAACTACCATTGCAGTGCTCCATGCTTGTGATACAGCATCCATGTGAATGACTGGTGATGCCTTGAGAATGTAGTGTAGCTCGGATTGCTCCAAGAAATCCATCACAGGGTAGTAGTCAGCGTCTACCCCTTTCCTATCTCCAAGAGCAGCAACATGATTTGTGGTCATGAACTCGAAATCCCCAAATGTGAACGCAATCGCCTTGGGTCCTCTCATGACAGTAGAAACGGCAGCCATTAAAGTTGTTAAGTTGAAAGTGATGGAGAAGCTTGAAGAATTTAGCTAGGGTTCGTAAAAAGCTCTGTGAATATTTTTGCCTTAGAAATCAATTGCAATAAACAAGTGAGTAAATTGTATGAAAAATTCTATTTTGTTTAAGTTGCATACAATACACACGAGTCTACAGCCTGTATCCGGTCAAAAAAATAACTGTTACCGCCTATTTCAAGTCATTTGAACATTTTAAATGCAATCAGAGTCTGCAGGCGCGAATTTTAACCGTTTCAGAGTCTAGGCGATAATTTTCTTAGAGTCTACTGACTTTCAGAGTCTACAGACTCGTCAGAGTCTAGACTCTGTCAAGGTAAAATACCAAACAAAATGTTGCACTAACAATTAATCACAGTGTGTTAAGACAGAGACTATAATTAAAGTACATACCTTGCTTCTTTAATTTTGATCACTTACATATTTAACATACCTAATTCACCTACCAGTTTGAGAAAGGTAGATTCATCAAGTGGTTTTGTCAAAATGTCTGCAATCTGTCTGTCAGTTGGAACATAGTGAAGTGTCACAGTACCATTTTCAACATGTTCTCTAATAAAGTGATACCTGACATCAATGTGCTTTGTTCTGGAGTGTTGGACTGGATTCTCTGCAATTTTAATAGCACTAGTATTATCACAATACATAGGAATATTTGAGAATGTTAGTCCATAATCAAGTAATTGATTTCTCATCCACAGGATTTGAGCACAGCAACTTCCAGCTGCAATGTATTCAGCCTCAGCTGTTGAGGTTGATACAGTCTGTTGTTTCTTGCTAAACCAAGAAATTAATCTGTTGCCAAGAAACTGGCATTGTCCTGTTGTGCTTTTCTTGTCTACTTTGCATCCTGCATAGTCAGAATCTGAATAACCAATTAGTGAAAAATCTGACTCTCTAGGATACCAAAGTCCAAGAGTTTGTGCCCCCTTGAGATATCTAAAAATTCTTTTCACAGCTATTAAATGTGATTCTCTAGGGTCAGCTTGAAATCTAGCACATAGACAAGTTGCAAACATTATGTCTGGTCTACTAGCAGTTAAATATAACAATGAGCCAATCATACCTCTGTAGCTAGTGTTGTTAACTTTCTTACCCTTTGGGTCAGAGTCTAGCTTTGTGGCAGTTGACATGGGAGTTTTAGCAGTTGCAGAGTCTTGCATATCAAACTTCTTCAACAGTTCTCTTACATACTTTGTTTGATTGATGAAAATTCCATCATCATTCTGTTTGACTTGAAGCCCCAAAAAGAAGTTTAATTCTCCCATCATACTCATTTCATAATTTGACTGCATTAGTTGACTAAACTTTTCACAGAGTTTATCATTAGTAGATCCAAATATAATATCATCAACATAAATTTGGACAAGCAAAATATCACCTTTACATTTTCTAATAAAGAGAGTTTTGTCAATGGTACCTCTTGTGAAATCATTTTCCAGAAGAAATTTTGAAAGAGTTTCATACCATGCTCTAGGTGCTTGCTTCAATCCATATAGTGCCTTGTCTAACCTGTAAACATGATCAGGAAACTTTGGATCAACAAATCCTGGTGGTTGCTCCACATAGACTTCTTCTTCCAATTCTCCATTTAAGAAGGCACTTTTCACATCCATCTGATACACCTTGAATTTTGAATGAGCTGCAAAGGCAAGAAACATTCTGATAGCTTCCAATCTTGCTACTGGTGCAAAAGTTTCATCATAGTCAATTCCTTCCTCCTGTGAGTATCCTTTTGCAACTAGCCTTGCTTTATTTCTTACTACAGTTCCATTCTCATCAAGTTTATTTCTATACACCCATTTTGCACCAACCACTGATCTATTTCTAGGTCTTGGTACAAGTTTCCACACTTTATTTCTCTCAAATTCATTCAATTCTTCTTGCATTGCAATAATCCAATCAGGGTCTTGCAAGGCTTCCTCAATTTTCTTGGGTTCATTCTTTGAGAGAAAACAGCTATAAAGACATTCATTTTGAGTGGTTGTTCTTGTTTGTACACCACTCTCAGGATCACCAATTATTAAATCAGGAGTGTGATTCCTTGTCCATTTTCTAGCAGGTGGAAGATTGGTTCTTGAACTTGAAGCTCCCCCTAAGTCATTTGCATCTTCTGTATTTGAGTGAAATTCAAATGAAGAGGCTCCCCCTAAATTGCTTGACTCTGACAAGGCTTCAGAGTTGCTTGACCCAGACCCTGATGAGTTAGACTCTGTCTGTCTAGACTCTGTCTGGGTAGACCCTGACCTGTTAGACTCTGAATTATTTGGAGTTGAATTTTCTGACTCCCCCTCAGAGTGTGCAGATTCCTGTGTTGGTTCAGGAGTTGTTTGAGGGTCTTCATCCTCTTCTTCTTCATTTATCTCAGAACTTTTTAGATTTTCAAATTCCAGTGTAGTAGACTCTGACTCATCCTGCAATCCTGTAAACTTTTTATCATCAAATGCAACATGAATAGATTCCATAACAATTTTGGTTCTGAGATTAAACACTCTGAATGCTTTTGTGTTTGATGCATATCCAAGAAAGATTGATTCATCTGCCTTGGCTTCGAATTTGCTTAGATTTTCAGGATGTACTTTCAGTACATAACACTTGCATCCAAATATGTGAAAGTGTTTTACACTTGGCTTCTTGTCCTTTATCATTTCATAGGGAGTCTTTCCATGCATGTTTATTAGAGTGCAGTTTTGAGTGAAACATGCTGTATTGACTGCCTCAGCCCAAAAATATACTGGCAGCTTAGACTCTGCCAACATTGTTCTGGCAGCTTCTATGAGTGTCCTATTCTTTCTTTCCACAACTCCATTTTGTTGAGGAGTTCCTGGCGCAGAAAATTGTTGAGTAATTCCCTTTGATGCACAGTGGTTCTCCATGATTGAATTCTTGAATTCAGTACCATTGTCACTCCTCAGAATTCTTACTATTTTCTTTGATTTTCTTTCCAGAAAAGTGATATGATCTATTATGTGTTGAGAAGCTTCATCCTTTGAATGTAGAAAGAAAACCCATGTGAATCTTGTAAAATCATCTACAATAACAAGAGTATATTTATTTTTGTTAATTGACATAACATTTACTGGACCAAATAAATCAAGATGTAGTAAATAAAAGGGTTCAGAAATGGTATTTATTGTCTTGCTCTTGAAGGATGATTTCCTTTGTTTTCCAAGTTGACATGCTTCACAAAGTCCATCTTGTACAAAATCAACATGTGGTAATCCTCTTACAAGATTCTGTTTAACCAACTTGTTGAGTGTTTTGAAGTTGATGTGTGACAGTTTCTTGTGCCATTTCCAGCTTTCTTCAGTTGAGGCCTTGCTGTATAGACATGTGACTTCATTGTTTATGCAATCCTCCAAGCTGGCTTCATAAATGTTACCATGTCTGTGTCCTTTGAAAACCACAATGCCTGTTTCTTTGTTAGTCACAAGACACTCTTTGTTGTCAAAGCCAGTATGGTAACCTTTGTCTCCAAGTTGACTTATGCTTATTAAATTATGCCTTAAGCCATCAACTAGAGCTACTTGTTCAATGATGACATTCCCAAGTACAATCTTGCCATATCCCAATGTTTGTCCTTTGTTGCCATCTCCAAATGATACTTCTGGGCCAGCCATTTCCTCAAAGTCTGTAAGCAGGGATTTCTTTCCAGTCATATGTCCTGAACATCCACTGTCCAGGATTAGGGTTACTTTTTTTACCCTAGCTCCCTGCATACATAAAGCAACTAGTTAGATGTTTTGAGGACCCAAACAGTTTTGGATCCTTTTCTACTATTTTTAGGAGAAACAGGCTTAATAATTTTCACCTTTGGCTTACCTGTCTCTTTTGTTGCTCTAGACTGTGGTGGAGTCTTATCAGTGTCATACCAACTCTTATCAATAGAAGATTTTAGCTCATAAAAATTGTAATACAAATCATGATAGTCCCTACACATATATATAGAATGAAATATGCTACCACAGTGATAACAAGGTTTCTGTGGTATGTAGTGACTTTTCAGAGTCTGAGAAGGACTAGACTCTGATTTCTTCTCAATCTTTGCTTTACAATCTATAGCCAAATGGTTGTGGTTGCCACATCTATAACACTTCTTTCTAGGAGCATTAGGATCCTTTTGGTAATTGTTTGCCTTATTAATTCCTTCCTTACCATTCCTATTTCTCCTAGTTTTGGTAGACTCTGATAAGTTCTCTAGCCTTTCTTTTAATTTTGACTTAGACAAGTACCCTATATTAATATTTTTCTTAGAGTTATTTGCTCCTGTTTCATCTGTCTTTTTGTTATCAACAGGGGGACTAATGACAGATGAGTTTGTGGTTTCAGATTTTTCTTTAGGTGTCACAAACTTAACAGGAACAAATGTACTTTTGTCTTTAGTCTTATTAACTTGGCTAGCTTCTTCACTGTTATCATTCTCAACAATAGGTCTTTTGTCTTGACTCTTGTCATAGCCTAGACCAGCAGTTTGACACACATTTTGATTATTGAGAATTTCTTGAACTTTTCTACCAGAGTCTGTCCAAACTTTAAACTTAAGCCTTTCTTCTTCTAGTTCTTTCCTAACATAGTCATAGGCTTTCAAAATTTCAGTGTAGTTATGACTATATTTCTCAGAATCCTTTTTGTATTGTTCCATTAATAATAACTCAGATTCTACATGACAATTCCTTTTAGTTAAGGCTAAATTTTCTTCTCTCAACCTTTCACTTTCACTAGTGAGATCTACATGTTGTCATAATTTTATTAACCTCACTTTTCACAATCTCTATGCCATCAGAGTCTAAATTAATTAAGGATTCAGGAGTAAAGATTGATACCTGAGTTTTAGGAGATGAGGGTTCTTTGGGAGACTGTGATTTTCTTGAGGAGGATGCCATTAGTGCTAGATTTTCATAATCAATTTCATCCTCTGAGCTTGAGTCTGCCCAGTCCTTTCCTGTTGATAGAAGTGCTTTTCCTTGACTTTTTGATTTTCTGCATTCACTGGCAAAGTGCCCCAATATTCCACAGTTGAAACATTTGACCTTTGCTTTGTCAAGTTTGATAATTGTACTCTTGCTCTTCTCAACCTTTTCATCTTCCTTCTTGAATGATGGCCTTTTGCTAAATTTGCCAGTTCTTTTGTTGAATTTCATTCTTTTGAAATTTTTAGCAAACATAGCAATTATTTGACTAAGATCAACCTCTTCATCAGAATCAGAGTCTGTGTCAGTAGACTCTGACTCCACAGCAGCTTTACCCTTCTTCCTTGAATCCTTGATTCTAGCTTCTGTGGGTTGTTCCTTTTGTTCTTTCTCAGACTCCAGTAAGAGTGCCACAGATTTTGTCTTCACAGACTTCTTATTCTTCCTCTGTTGCATCTCCAAATCATATGTCTTGAGTCTGCCATACAATTCTTCTAGAGTTAGTTCATCCAAATCTCTAGCTTCTCTTATGGCTGTAGTCTTATTGTCCCACTCTTCAGGAAGTGCTCTCAGAAACTTGGTATTCGTATCTTCAGAATCATAAACCTTACCAAGCATAGCCATCTCATTCAAGAGTTTTGTAAACCTATCATACATCTCAGTGATAGATTCTCCAGATTTTGCTTCAAAGTACTCATACTCTTGAATGAGCAAAGACCTAGCATTCTTCTTGACATCTTTAGTCCCTTGACAGTGCACCTCAAGTTTTATCCACATCTCCTTAGCAGTCTTGCATGATATGACACAGTTAGTTAGAACAGAATCTAAACTGTTAAAGAGAATGTTCTTTACTTTTGCCTCCTTAAGGACATTTTCTTTGTCCTCTTTTGTCCATTCAGCCTTTGGTTTCTCAACGAGGTGTTCTTCAGTTATTTTGCCTTCCTCATTGATTTGAGGCACAATTTTTAAGGGCACAAAGGGTCCTTCATTAATCCTGTCAAGATAGTCAGGGTCTGTTGCTTCCAGATGGTGCAGCATCTTAACCTTCCAGTGGGTGAACTCGTTTCTCTTAAGCATAGGAATCTTAGAATTGCCATCTTTGTTTCCAGACATCTTTGATCGATTTTAAACGTTAGGCTCTGATACCAATTGTTTTCCCAGTCGTACAAGTAGAAGGGGGGGGGTTGAATACTTGTATGTCTTTTCTGCCCGATTTAAAATCAAATTAAGAACAAACTCAAACACAAAAATATGAATAAGTACTGTTTTGTATTATTGATTTGTGAATACAAAACTCTCCTAGGGTGTACACAAACCCTAGCAGCTTCTCTGTGTTTATCACAGCAACTCTCTCTATTTCTATGCTCTCACAAAATTTCACTCAGATGATTATTGTTTCGACTTCCACACTTTTACAATTAGGTTACATAGAGTTTATATAGAGAGCTGCCTATCAACTAATAACAGGAAGATAAATTACAATAGAAATAGAATTCCTAATTATTAGTTGACAGTTTCCTTCTAGAATTCTCTTTCTTTCTCACAGCATATCTGCAATATATTTATCCTGATCTTCGAAGACTTTCCATTCCTGTGATCTTCTTCCAAATTTATCCTCAACTGTATAGACTCTGAAATCTTCAGACTCTGATGATCTTCAGACTCTGATCACATGTAGACTCTGATAGATCACAGACTCTGATAGTCTATAGACTCTGATCACCTTCCAGACTCTGATCTTCATGCAGACTCTGGTTTCACTTTCTACAGAAATTCTTCTAAGTACAAGTAACATGAATGTTGACCATCTAGACTCTGATTATTCATTTCAGAGACTAGAAAGACTTATTACAGATAAACTAATCTAGACCCTGTTCTAGTATTTTGTACATCATCAAATGAATATATCCCTAACAGCCTCACCGTTTTTTATTTCATCAACCTGCAACAAAATTCTCACCAGATTAAGAATATATGAAGAAATGTCAAGTTTGTGTCTAGTACCTTCAGTAACAAGAGTGATCACAGGCTTAACTTGGACGTCTTTATTATTCTCAACATGTGACAATAGGAACAATAAATCACATATTGTATTTCCATAATATTTTACTAAACACCAGTGTTAGAACACTTCTGTTGTTATTAAGAATGTTTGTAGAATTTCTTTTTTCTTATTGCTAATGTGGAAAAATAAACTGGCAAAGTGAGCACACTATAATATCAATTACTAGGTTGAAATATTTGTAAATCTTCTAATTAATTTGAGGATACTGTCAAAAAGATTTGATAGAAGCATTCATTTTTATAAACATGGGAAATTTACTTGGGAATATCCTGAAGACATTAGGGTTTTTCATCTGAAGTGACAAGAGCAATAATTATAAGCACACAGGAACAGGATGATTTGACACCCTTATAAGATCTTCAGTTTCTGTATTTCCATTTTTTCATGGTAAATCATAAGAGTGCTATGCTACAAAATCCATGATCCCTTGCGTTACATCTGACCACAGTCTGCGCAACAGGAGAGACTATAAACTTTGGCCATAAACCATCTCACACAAAAGAATAAGAGAATCATATATGCTACATCCCTACTCCTACAGATGTGCTGAGGTGGCTTTTGCTAAGGATAGTGAAACATTTTTTATAGGTCACTGCTTCAGCTTGTATGGGGGCAGAAATTAAAATATGGTGCTATAACCTGTGGTGATTCTATAGACAAGAAAACAGAAATTTCCATAGAAACTATGGTGATGACTGGTGATTCAACCTAACAAAATGGAGAAAAAGGCTGTCTGGGGGATGGCCGTTCTATGTCTATGACTGGTTGCTGGCATTACAGGAATCAAGACCTATATATAGATGCATAAATTATTGTTCAGGGATTGATTAGGCACTCGGTGTCTTCATTGTGTTTTAATTTTAGGTCTACATGGAAAGCAAAAGGGATTGAAATTATAACGTGACCAATATTACAATCTATTTCCATATATGATAGAAAAGACAAAGAGACGAAACAATAGAAGTAGAAAATAACGTTAATTTGGAATGGCAATTATATTCAAATGCATCAACCCTAGGGAAACACATAAATGCACCCCATTTATGATCTTTCTAAACAAGAGAACGTTAGACATCTTGCAATTTCAGTTACATTAGTAAATGTGTTTGCTGTTTCTTTCATATTATAGTTCATGAAGGAATTTTAAAAAATCCTAACAAAAAGCAAATCTTTTGTCGGCAGTAACTTTATTTTCACAAGTTATTGAAGATGATGAAATTGGCTCGATGTAATATTTCTCATTAACTGTACTTACTTTTTATCAATAATAAGTATACAAGTACAAATTATTACTACCTCCGTCCCGGCCAAATGTTTACATTTGGTTTGGGCACGGAGACCAAGGATAGTGGGTGTAATATTGTTAAAATAAATGAAGTAGTGGGTGTAATAGTGATTTTATTGTTAAAATAAGTGAAGTAGTGGGTGTAATAGTGTAAAGTGTTGAAAAAGTGGAGTGAAGTAGTGGATGTAATAATGTATTTTATTGTTAAAAGTTACTATTTTTAGTAATGTAAAGAATTGGTGGGACGTCCCAAAAAGGAAAGTGTAAAGAAATGGGAGGGACAGAGGGAGTACAATTTAAAAACAAAAATCAGCGAATCGGACAAAAGCTAGCAATCATATCAATTGTTGCAAATCCGACAAAGAATATAATCGTCAGCAATCGTTTGCCCTAGATTATTTTCATATACATGTCACTGAGAAGTAACAATACTTAAAAGATGAGACATCAGTCAATGAATCTGACAGTTTTTGCAAAAAAATTGGTTCCAGTAATAGATATAAACCCACAAAAACCTAATCACATAAATTCAGCAGTTAATAATTAAACAAACACCAAGAATGATATTGTTCCAGCACGGAGTCATCAAACCAACTAAAAATATCAGAGTTATGCTATACAAAACCAATTTTGAACTTTTGACAAGAAACTACTCGATAGGTACCTTAATAAAACAGACGCCATACATACAGTTCTAATAAATTAAATGGTAAATAAAGTACTTGCAATAATTGGAAATATGTCGTACATTTTCCAGTAGGTTCTGAATGTATTCGTTCCCCATAAGCAAGTGTTGCACCTCGTTGCGAAGGTATTGATTCTCTAACAGCAGCAGCTGCCTCCTTGCTGCAACCATCTTCAGATTTTCAAGAACAGATTTTGGAACTTCTGGGGCTGGAAAAGACTCAAGTGAAGTCTGTATAAAAAGGAAGCACATGTGTAACAGTGTAAGTATTATAACCTAACTGTAAGTGGAAGTACTTCAAATAACTACACATACATATTGCAGCAAATTGCGAAAATATTCCTTATCTATTAGCAACTGCTGCACGGTGCCATGAAGATAATTTTTCTCCAAGAGCAGTAGCTTATTGGTCGCATCCATCTTCTTCTTCTCAAGGGACCTTTAAAAGGAAGTGGGAAAAAGAAAAACTACAATTAAGGCCCAAGCCAGACACTAGTGTTAGTGGGGTTAAAAATTTAACAGGTTTAGTAAAATAATTAGAAAGGATAAAATTTCAGTTATGCGAGGTCGACAATTATATTTTTAAAGCATAAATTTTGATTAATTATACTTAATATAAAAGATGTGAATATATAATTACAATTTCGGTGAGGTCTAATTGCCCCCCACTTCTACCATGGTGGCTATAATTAATGTTTTAGTCCTTCCAGTGACCAAAACTCTGAAAAAGCTTTGAGAGACCAAAGAGGAACAAGTGAAAATAATAAATTTTAGAAATAATAGGTACGGAAATGAAAAAGTACCAGCATCTTTGAGCATGAAAATTGATCAAGTAGAAAAATCATCCAATAATTTCAACCTTATATCACAAAAGATTAACCAACAGAAAAACACATAGAGTAAATAAGTACTTATTAATAAACAAACTGAAATATGCAAAGCAAGTATAGTCACACCCTGAATCAAGAAAATTTACCTGCGGTTTTCATACCAAGCCTCGATCTGTTGAGAGTCGAGGTTAGACAGCACAGAATTCTCATGAATCATTGCAAGCCTCATGTCATGACTTGGCGTCTGACACTCCACAAAGAATTGCTCAAGAACCCTAACCTGATCAGCTGAGCACTGCATGAACTTATCTCCCAGAGTCCCTTGGATGTCACCATTGCATGTGCTAGAGTTTCCAAAACCATGATTCCCCTTGATCTCCATTCCCAACCTTAAACTCAAATTTTACAGCCAAAAAATGGGTGTTTATCTAAAGGTGAAACCCTTGAAGTTGAAATAGCTGTTTATAAACCAAGTTGGTTTGTGGCTGAACTGCCTTTTGGACTTCCAATTAATAGCACAAGATTGTTGAAGCAATGGGGAGATGGAATTGTTACAATTTGTAACGGTTACATTTTATTGTTTGTTTCTGGGGGCTACACGGTTAAATTAAATCGACTCTGTCTTTTGCTTGGGCCACTGCTAAGGATAAGAATGCGGGGGCAAACAGTTTCAACCCCATTGTCTTGTTCCGAACAGATGCCAAAATGCTGAACAAAGTCATCTACACTAGAACCAATTTGATTTCCATTCAACTTTAAGGAAATTTCTTTAATTCAATCTGTAACAGTTAAAAATAAAACCCCTATCAAATCAGGTTCTCACTAATTAACATGGGCACACATATAAAAAATGCACAAAAAAATTTATTCGAACTATGTTCTTAGCATGTTTTCGCAACAAATTATTCAAAATGCTTGCAATGATGTATTAGACAACTAAATTGAGGAAAAAATCAAATAAAACAATTGTAAACCATTTACCATACTTTGCAAGGTGTGAAGGCAAGCTAAGGCGCCAGCCAACAGCCTGGACATCTAGGGGGTAAGGAGATTACCGAGGCATCCATTAGGCTAATTAGGCATTCAATTATATATATGGGTCATGTTCAAATTAAATCAGAAGCAAATAACAGTGTAACCAAATATTTAGCACTTGAACACGAAGTGAACAATACACATTAACATGAAGAAAAAAAAAGTGCAGAACATTTGATTGTTTTATATGATAAATATTATATTAAATGTAAGATTGTATTATTTGTTAAAATGAAATTAATTTTATCAACTACTTTTTTAATTCTATTGTTATTAATCTTCAAGGGTTCAATTGCAATGATTCAAGTCCATGAATGGGACTACTAAAAGATACATTGCAAACGAGAAATAACCAATATCAAACTATACATTACGAACATAATAAATATACATATATTTAAAGGTTGATTCGCCTGTATGGATAAATTCCCAAGTGATGCAGAGAATCTACAATGAGGTCAACTAATCGGTGGCTATACGCCTACCACGAATCTTAATTTATCTCCTTCTAGTCTACGCAATGCCTTGACAATTACCTCAATCACTCAACTAACTAAATTCAATAAAAAGATAGTTTCTTTAAAAGTACAAGCTTTGTTTAATTATCTATTCAAATAAAAATTACTGTAATTAATTACTCAACTTCCCACCTCTAACACACATTACATAAATGTTTGTACTGTACATGGAAGTTCTTACTAGTAACATTGTACCTAGTCAACAAAAACATACTCCTCCGTCCCCTTTTACATGTCAATTTTTAAAAAATTATGCATATTAAGCTACATCTATACTATACTACATTATTAAAGCCTAAACATTAAAAATTTTGGTTAGTCATACAAGGTAAAGGACCTAAAAAATATAGAAGTCTGTATTGAATATAACTTTGGTCAACTTTATACATATCTATATTAATTAAAATTGTTCAAACTATATATATTTATTATAATATCTATATTATATTATTAAAGCCGGAACATTAAAAACGGAGGGAGTATAGCATATAGTAAAACCTCAATAAATAAATACCCTCGGCGTCATAAAATTTATCTAAATTATTCATTTTTCAAGATTATTTATTTATTTATTGAGGTTAAAAATATAATTTGTGATTTTTTTTCATTTGACGAGATTATTCATTTATCGAGATCGAGAGAAAGAAAGTGTGTATGTGGGAATGAGATTAGCTTAAACAGATATTCCCTCCATCACATTTTAGATGTCTCTTTTGCAAAAAAAATTATCCCAAATTAGTTGTGTCTCTCTCCTCTCAATGAAATATCAACAATTTTTCAAAACCAACCTTCTTATTTGTCAATTTTTCAAAACTACCCTTCTTATTTGTCATTGGACATTTCCAATAATGTAGCATTATTCAAATACTACGATAAATTAATATAATAAATGTGGGTAGATATGTAAAAAATTATGATCATTTAATATTAATACAGGTGAAATTTGCAAAAGTGTCATCTAATTTGGATGGAGGGAGTACAAGCATATAAAGACAGAGAGAAGTGAGTAAGAGATATAAATAGAGATACTTACATCAAATGTGTGGCAGTATACGAGGGTATGAATGGATAAGCATTAAACCAACACTAGGGCAATCGTATATAACATCAAAATAAAGAAACGAAAAGCAGCTGTTACTATTTTTAAACCTCTGTGTGTTTGTCTGTGTGTGTGGGTGGGTGGAAGTAACGGAAGCTCCGGCGACACACTCTAGACTCTGTAGTTAAATGTAAACGGTACAAGGTAAAGTCAGAAGTCCACCGATAATGCGGCCGTTCAAAATTCTTTAAACTTAAAATAATTATTTTATTTTTTATATATTTTTAAAGATAAATATTTGTTTTTAAATTTTAAAATCAAATATTATCTTCAAAATAAAAAATAAGTTATTTATTTTCAAAAAAAGAACATACATACCTACTTTTTCCCGGAAATAAGGACTTATTTCCGGAAAAAATGGGTTGCCAAACTGGGCCAATGTGTTTAACTTATTCCTGATATATAATATAAAATTAGTTTCCTAATAACTTAGGACATAAATAACTAATTTTATCTTCAACAATGTTACTTATCATCATTCCATATTTAATATTTTATTATTAAAAGTACCATTCATCATTAAAATATACTCCCTCCCTATTTAAATGTCCATTTTGGAAAAAGTGCACATATTAAAAAAAATTAGAATAATTTTTTCATATACATATCCCTAATTAATGTTTTCGAAAATGACAATTCAACTAAATTTTAAATAAGTCAAATCTTGAAATTAATAAATATAGGGATAGTTTATCACTATATTTGCTTTAAAACTAGAAATAACATGTATTTATGGACAAAATTTATTTTAAAAGTGGATGTAGTGAGTAATATATAATAGAGAGAGAAAGAAAGTGTTTGTAATAATGTATAATAAAATATTAGTTATGACAAAGAGAGAGGTTCTTAAAAATAAGGAAAGAATTAGATAGTGTACTAATGATTTAAGGAATCACTAGGACAATGTTGGAGTACTTTTTTTTTATTAACTTCCTTGAATTTTAACTTATGACACCATTTAGGGATATTTTTGGACTTACTCTTAGAAATGAGTATAAAATAGAGTAAAGTATATTTCATGTACTCGCACTTTAATCAAGACATCATATGCAATATTATAATTTAAAATCGAGCACTTGAGTTATCAATGTTTGTATTTCATTACAATTTGTTAAATTTTATTAATTTGAATTAACTCTATTAGTAATTTAGGGAGTAAAATTCACTTTGTGTACTGGTACTTTAATAAAAAAATGTCACTTATAATATTCTAGTTCAAAATACAGAGTAAAGTGTGAGTACAAATGCAAATTAAGTAAAATGCGAGTACAAAAAATGCATTTTATTTTCTAAATAACTAACATAATTAATCCAAATTAACGGAATGTAGCAAAGTGTAATGAAATATATATATTGATATTTCAAGTGCCTGATTTTGAATTACAGTATTGCATATGTTGTATGCATGTGATGTATGAGTACACAAAATGCGATTTTATCTATAAAATACATTAAATTAAATAAATGAACCAGGGGTGTTTGTGTTATTTTTGAAAAAAAAGTATATATATATATATATATATATTTATTTATTTATTCTTAAAATAAAATTTATTTCTGAAAAATAAATTAAATATTAAATTTATTTTTGAGAAATAAATATTTATATATATATTTTTCCGGAAATAAATACTTATTTCTGAAAAATAATGTTAGTCAAACATGACTTAAGATTTGTTAGGAATTAGAGTTAATAGAAGTTTTCAGAGAGGGGGTGAATGTATAACTTCTAATTCTTTTTCAAACTATTTTAGTTATACTAAATTATGAACTGTTTGGTTTTGATTTATAGTTTTAGCAATTCAAGTGTTTACAAAAACATAATGCGGAAAATAAAGTAAACACGGAATTTAATTTGAATCTAATTTGTATTAGAATTGAACTTTACTACAATCTGAAATTTAAAGTGAATTTCAGCTTCTTGTTCTTGAAGATAACAAGGTGTGTATTTTAAAGATCTTCATAACACTTAACTAATGAGGCTATTCAGTACTATATAGACAACATGTCCTATGACACATGCACCCACTAATCAATTAAGCTAAAACTAGAAATAGACAAAAATAACTTTACATTTGACTACTATCTATTTCTAGCTAACACACAATGTGACAGTCCTTTACTTCCAGCCTTATCCCTTCCGTCATTTGTCTTGTTTATCTTCTAAGATTCATTGTAGACTTGTCTCTATCATCACAGGTTTGAATGGTCCTGTAATGACAGAGCTTCAAAATCACTTGTCTTATTCTTCTACAAATCTCCTTCAATTTTGTCTCTTGAATCATTCGAATACTCAGCTTCATTGCACTTCGAGAAGTCATAATATTGATACTTGATACTTCTGAGACTTCTCGATTGGTCTTTGTCTTGATACTTCTCGAATGCCTTAGATTTCTCGATTAAATATGACTTTGATGACTTCTCGATTAGACTAGACTTCTCGAATGATCTATCATCACAGACTTCTCGATTGATCCAATTCCTCATACTCTTTGAATGGTTCAATGGCTTACTTTTCGATTTGTTTTCTGGACTTCTCGAATGTATAACATTTTCACACTACACGATTGACTTTAATTCCTTGATTTCTCGAATGGACACTTCTCGATCGAATACTGAACCAATGAGTGTTTTGAGACTTCTCTACCAGTTACACATTTCTGACTTCTCGATTGCAGTGACTTCTCGAACAGCTATTTGCCTTAGAAGAATTCTCAGACTACATTCCTTATTCTTGAAGAAGTCTTATTTGTCTAGATGCATAATTCAACTTAAATCTTCTATCAGACTTTATTCTTTGACTTTAATTACAACTTGGAATTACAATTTGATCATACTTCTATCTGTAATAGTACATTAAAATATCTAAGTCACCAACCTAATACAGAAGTTCTAAACGTGTTACAACAAGACAAGTAATCATACAAAGTACGCTTGATTTGATTCAATAAGATTATCTCGCGGTTTTTATGTAGGTTATTATAAATTTGATAAAAAAATAATTTTTAATAAATTTAAAATATATATTAATAATATTGAATAAAAAAATAAAATTTCTGAGATTGAACTCAGGGAGATGATGGAATTTTTTTTTTACCTCAGGAAAATTGAACATTAATCTCATTAGAGAATAAAGTTTATGATTCGTTAAGAGAAATAATCTAAGATGCAAGTACTTCTTAATATAAAATAATAATGACATTTTTATAATTGTATATAATTTTCTGTAGTTATAATAACACTTTCGTATTTTTATATAGAAAATATAAGGATAGTTTTGAAAAATTATCTCTAAATTTATTTTAAAAATATAAATGAACATGTATTTAGAGATAAATTTTATTTTAAAAATGGACATGTAAAAGAGGACGGAGGTAAAAAATACTATAAATTTAAATCTATCTTGAAAATGCATAATGTGGTTAAAATTTAAAATTATTTTAACTGGTACGAGTAGATGATAACACACCGAAAAATTGTTAAAGAAATAATATAAATTTCAACATATTGTTTAAATTATTTTATAAATAATTTAGATATTCAAAAATATATATTTTTTAACTTACAAGTCCCTTATCCAGAACACCAAATTCTAATAAAATAATTTTTATATAGTATCCTGAAATAATAAAATAAAATTAACCAAAATATTCTTTTAATTAAACGCCTAACTAAATAATAAATAACAAATAATATATATTACCCCATATATATATATTTGTATTTAAATTTATCCTTCAACTAAAATACAAATTAATCAAATTCAAATAAAAAATAAAACATTTAAATTATAAGAATATGTGTTTACTAAAATAGTTGCCTGAAATAATATAAAATATTGATTATGTAAAATTTGGTGAACCTATAAGACGTTGTGTTCCGATGATATTGATTATAATGGTTGGTTCTATTTAAAAAAATAGCATGTTATTATTGTTTTAAGTTGTTCTAGATATAATATATTATTTTAATATAATAATAGATGATGTTGAATCTTTGCTACATGCCTTCAGAGGTTGACGAAATTATATCCTATATATAATAATTATATAATTAAAATAAAAGAGATAATATGGTATGTTCGTAGGATAAATATGTAAATTCTTAAATATTATTAATTATTTAATTATTAATTAATTAATTAATTAATGTTCGATTACCCATTAATATAAAAATTAACTTAATCACGACGCTTCACTTGCAAGCTGTCCACAAGTAGAAAAATCCCCTTTTTTGTTCTTGTATGAAAAATCTTTAAAGTTTTTTAATGGAGGATCATCCATGTAGTGTAGATACAGATACATACACTCTCGTGGAAGAGAGACAAGTTGCTATGTATTCACCTTCTGTTGAAAACCCTACACTCAGAAATGCACATTTTCTAAAGCCCATTTTCAGCGAGCATCATAATCATCTTCCCCCTCCACCTAGTTCACTATTTTCATCAAAGCCCACCTTTAAAAAGCTTAAAAAATATGATTTTCACTCATATAAGGCACACCCATCAGAGAAATGGAAGGTTTGGGTACATAGTTTGAAGCCCAAGTACCAAGAAATATGGAAACAAGCTGGTATCTATGAAGCAATCTTGGCTTCAACTTACAAGATTCCAAGGAACAAAGACTTGATCATTGGTCTTGCTGAGAGGTGGTGTGCCGAGACAAACACTTTTATCTTTCCATGGGGTGAGGTAACTATTACTTTAGAAGATGTTATGTATCTTGGATGTTATTCTGTTTTAGGTGCCTTGTTTTTGACTCCTCTAGCTGATGAATGTGTTGGTATTTTCGATTGTTTGAAAAATGCTCATCAAGAAGTTAAATTAGTTTCTGGTGGAAATGTTATTGCTTCAATGTGGATGGAGTATTTTATGTGTAGTGGTAAGCCATTAGAACATGAAGCATTTCTTGCAATGTGGTTGTCTAGGTTTGTTCTCGTTCGCTCTTATGGTAACATAGTTATGCATGATTTTAATGTTGCTATTCATCTATCCCGAGGTAAAAGAATTGCGCTAGCACCAGTTGTTCTTGCCAGTATTTATAGAGATTTGAGGCTGCTACACAATTCGATTGTTGGTTCCGTTGACTTAAAGCCTGAAGTTCGTTTTAAGTTTATTTTGTGTCACGCGGATTTAGTGTACATGTGGGCTTGGGAGAGGTTTCCAAAGCTGAAACCAACTCCCTGTGTCATAAAAAGTGAAGAGCCTAGATCAGGTCGGTGGAACAGAATGAAACTTTTGAAAGTTAGAGATGTAAGGGCAGCCTTAGACTCTGGAAAAGAGTCATTTATATGGCGCCCTTATGTCACAACCTCAAGTAATTGTATGTTAAGTAAGTTGTATAGAGATAATGAACAGTGGGTAGTGGTTGAATCTGATGACATAGAGTCACTTGCTCGATGTTTGAGAGTTTCTGAGTTAGTTGGAGTAGACCATATAGAACAGTATCTCCCCCACAGAGTAGCTATGCAATTCGGATTAGACCAAGATGTTCCTCCCCATGTTATGCGATTTAACAAGAGTCCTAAAACTGCTTGGAGTGGTTACAAAAGATCTGTTAGAGGTACACAACTCTATATACCACCTCGACATTTTCAGTCTGATGTCTCCTCCCGATATGTGGTTTGGTGGAGGGGACTTCTGCCTGTGAATGAGGTGACGGTGACTATTTGCATCCAAAATGAGAAACATTTGCCGCTGATCTCTTGGGGACACAAGAGAAGACGTTCGAGAATGACTCTATCAAGCAAGACCGAGAGCTCTGGCAAAAGAAACGATCTTGATGATATGCAGGTATTAAAAACTCATTTTGAAACTGAACCTCCTGCAAAGTTAATCTGCACGGCAGAAGCTGTGATATCGAGTATGCGAAGCATGTCATCTTCTGATAAGTGTAAGGAGCGAATATTTTCTACTGAAAGACTAATCGATCTAAAAGAAGATGCAGTTGTGAGTAACGCTAATCATGTAGAGATGAATACTGTTAATGTCGAGCTCGTAAAAGAGGAAGTTGTGTGTAAAGCTAATTGTCCTGAGAACAAAATTGTCAATATTATAGAAGAAAACTGTGATAATACCACATCTGAGTTGCCACATTTGGGACTGATGACTCGTATTTTGAGGCTTGAAAAGTTTGTTGATGCGATCAAAGCAGCAAAACTTGGTGCTAGTTCTAGTGGATATTTTGTCTAGTTCTTGGTAGAACGTAGCATTCATAATTCCAATGAACTTTGTCCGTTTCATATGATGTAATGCAGATATATATCTTTCAGGGCCACGAGTACTCTATTTGCTTGAAAGTCAAAAGATAAAGCTTCTCCTTTTTTTGCAACTTATACAAGACTTCACCATATTCAATCTTCTCACTAGCTATTCGTTTTGAAAATTTCGATCATTCCCTAGACATTTGTCAGCCATGTTCAAAGTCTTATCGACATGTTTCATCATAATTTATGTATGCTGAATCCGTAAGCGGAAGCTATCTTGCTCATAATTACTGTATGCTGAAGCTCTAACCGGAAGCTAAGTATCTTGCTACTATGAAAATTTGATTTCAATATTTCAGGTAAAAAGTAGCACCTCTCTCTGTTACTAGTATAATAGTATAAATGACAAATGTGATTTAACCTCAACTATATTTATGAAGAAGTCTAAAGAGAAATTCTTGTCTGGCCAGGAGAGAGTATTAGTTATCATAGAAACATGACTGTCCAAGAAATTTTTTGTAGCAGGACTGTCTTGGAAATTCTTAGAGCGTTCTTTGAATCTCCATTTTGTCAAGACACGGAATGCAGAGTGGGGACGGAATTAGGTTTCAAAGAATATCCTCTACCGAACCCAAAATTTTTGATAAAATGATTCTCATTTTCTGCTTTATAGTCGAAATAATTGTCAAATTTTTATCCCACTAGATAAGGGGTTTGACATGAACGCCGTTTTCAGCTCTTTTACCCCACAAGACAAGGGGAACGCTGCCCATTCCTGATTGATTTTTCTTCATCATATTTATCATATCATAATATTAAATTTTAAAATGAGAAATGCTAGATATTCTATTGTTTCAAATAATAATAATAATATGTAAGATCCCGTATGCATAGACCTGACAATTCGGATAATCGCATTGGTTTTGGATCTAATTCATTTGGATTGGATCAACTTTCAGTTATGATATATTAGGAGTACTGACCGAACAGATCTGATTCGGATCGGATCTAGTTTGGATTAAAGTCGGTTAAATTTCGGATCAATATCAGATTAAGTTCGGTTCAGATCAAAACTCGGTTCAGATAATTTCGGATCAGAAAAATATAGCCTGAATCAACTTTGAATTAGCTTTTAATTATAGTAAAACTAAAATAAAAGTATTTAAGTACGTTTGTTGAAGTAATAATTTATTTATTATTTTTCTCCTTATGTTTTTTAATTTGTGAAACTTTAAAAAATCATTGTATTATTAAATATATTAGTTATAATATAAAATAATATAAATTTTTAAAATTTTGATTGTATAACCATTTTAATTTTTAGATATGAAATTATTTTAAATATGAATTTTGCTTAAAAATAGATTAATTTAATGAATAAAAAGTGGGTTAATACTATACACTATGAATCATTAAAATATAATTAAAAATTTAGATTAAAATTCAATTTATCTCTTTTTTTATTTCGATGCAATTCGTATTTATATTGAATCAAATCTCGTACTTTGAGTCATATTCGGTTCAGATAATTGTGTATTCGGTTCTAATCGATTCCGAGTCATTATTTCAGATTATTTTCGGTTAAATTATCGACTTCTGCCACCACCTCCATATTGGTTTGATCACTTACCCATCATCTTCAACTCTGTCCCAAAATGAATGGGTTAAATATCAAATTGGTCAATGAAGTGGAAGTATAATATTATTTCTGTCATCAATCTCAACGGGATATTATTTACATAACTTAAATGGGTATAAATATCAAATTAGTAACCCTTATATTAAAATAAAAAAAATAAAAATATCTTTCAAAATTATTAAAATTTGAATAAATACTTAAAAATCATAGTGCGTATAAATCTACATTCATGGGTTATATTTTGTAAATAAAATGAGTTTTAACGTGTTTAAACATTTTTTAAATAATAAATCAAAAGAATAAAATTAATAAAAAAATAGCAAAATAATTTCATAAATTTTGAAAATATTATCAAAAATGCTAGAATTTATAAGTTCTCATTTGGTTATAATAGCAAACTCGGAAAAATGTCATCATCAATTCTCGAATATGTATTTAGAGTTATTAATATGATATTTATGAAAACTTAAATGTTTCAAAAAAAAAAAATGACTTGAATGATATCCCGTTAAGATCACTAACGAAAATGATATTAGGCATCCACTTCAATGACCACTTTGATATTTAACCCCAAAATGAATGAGTAACTTCTTCTATATTTTAATACACATTTCAAGACACGAAAGAGATATTTATTAATTATAAAATATATTTTTCATCTTATTTCATATGAAAATACAGAATTCTTTTTTAAAAATGAAACAAAACAAAAAGAAAAGAAAATACAGAACTCAGAATTTTAAACAGAGCAAAAAAACATATGATTACAATTTACAAATAGCTTTATCGCATATTTTAAGATACGTGGATTGTATTTATTTTTCATTTTTTATGTATAAAAATATAGAATTCTTATCTTTAAACAAAACGAACATAATTTTCATGTTTTAAAATATTTGTTAAAAGCAAGTGGCTCACCCTGAAATCAGAGGGAATAACTCAAAACTTAAATTTATTGTTACAACAAAATATTTTCTACTCCCAATGAGCCTGTCAAAGGATTTTTCTTTGAACACTGGACAATACTGATAGATATTCATAAAGCCCTGTCCTGAACCCTGTACAACTTATACACATAAAAGGAAAGAAACCAAAAGTTAGCAAAAAAATGGTTTTAGCTTTGAATTTGAAACCCCCTGCTACTAAATTTTTGTCCAAAAAGGAAGGGTATTTTTTTACTGGTATGAAAAATCTTGAAAGTTAAGAAAAAAAATCATATCTTGAAAATTCTTTAATGGAGGATCATACATTTGCTGCAGATAGAGACGCAGATACATACACTCTTGTGGAAGAGAGACAAGTTTTAATGTGTCCCCCTTGTGGTGGAACCCCAACTCTCAGAAATGCACATTTTCTCAAGCCTGTTTTTAGTGAAAAACAGTCTCATTTTCCACCTAGTCCTATATTTTCTGAAAACCTAAAAAAATGTGATCTCAAAAAATATGTCTTGAAACTATATAAGACACACCCATCAGAGAAATGGAAGATTTGGGTACATAGTTTGAAGCCCAAGTACCAAGAAATATGGAAGCAAGCTGGTATTTATGAGGCAGTTTTGGCTTCAACTTACAAAGTTCCAAGAAACAAAGACTTGATCTTTGGTCTTGCTGAGAGGTGGTGTGCTGAGACTAACACTTTCGTGTTTCCGTGGGGCGAGGTAACTATTACTTTAGAAGATGTTATGTTTCTTGGAGGTTTTTCTGTTTTAGGTGCCTTGTTTTTGACTCCTCTAGCTGATGAATGTGTTGGAATTTTCGATAGTTTGAGAAATGCTCATCAAGAAATTAAATTGGTTGACGGTAGACATGTCAGTTCTTCAATGTGGATGGAGTACTTTATGTGTACTGGTAAGCAATTAGAACATGTAGCATTTCTAGCAATGTGGTTGTCTAGGTTTGTTCTCCTTCAATCTAATGAAAATATAGTTGTAAAGGATTTTCATGTTGCTATTCATCTATCACGAGGTAATAGAATTGCGCTAGCACCGGTTGTTCTTGCCAGCATTTATAAGGATATGAGGCTGTTACATAATTCAATTGTTGAGTCCGTTAATTTAGAATCTAAAGTTCATTTGAGTATTCCTTTGTGTCACTCCGATTTAGTGCACATGTGGGCTTGGGAGAGGTTTACGGAACTGAGACCAACTCCCAGTGTCATTGAAAGGACCGACCCTAGATCAGCTCGGTGGAATGGAGTGAAAATTCGGGAAGTCAAAGATGTGAGGGCAGCCTTAGACTCGGGAAAAGAATCGTTTATGTGGCGCCCTTATGTTATAACTTCGGGCAATTGTATATTGAGCAAGTTGTATGGAGATAATGAACAGTGGGTAGTGGTTGAATCTGATGACACAGAGTCATTTGCTCGATGCTTGAGAGTTTCTGAGCTGATTGGATTAGGTTATATAGAACAGTATCTCCCTCATAGAGTAGCTATGCAATTCGGATTAGACCAAGATGTTCCTCCTCATGTTATTCGGTCCAACGAGAGTCTTAAAACTGCTTGGAGGAGCTATAACAGATCTATTAGAGGCAGGAAACTATATATACCACCTCGACTTTTGGAGTCTGATGTCTCCACTCGATATGTGATTTGGTGGAGGGGCCATCTGCCTGTTAATGAGCAAGTCGTGACTACTTGCTCCCCAAAAGAGAAAGATTTGCCACTGATTTCTTGGGGACACAAGAGAAGACGTACTAAATTGTTAACTGCTCCTGGCTGTGTTTCAGGAAGACCAGATGATTATGTTGAAGAGGATAGTCTTACAGTTGCTCAAGTAAAGGGTCGTTCAAGAAAGCCTCTACCAAGAAAGATCAAGAGGTTTATGATAAAAAATGATCTTGATGATGAGCTGGTATCAAAAATTCATTCAGGAACTGAAAGTCCTGCAAAGTTATCGAGTGTACGAAGCATTTCATCTTCTATCGAAAGACCAAAAAATCTTAAAGAATCTCTAAAAGAAGATGCAGTTGTGAGTAACGCTACTCATGCTCTTGCAGAGGTGAACAATATTAATATCGAACTTGCAAAAGACGAAGTTGAGAGTATTGAACAAGAAACCTGTGATAATGCAGATACAGATACAAATACTCTTGTGGAAGAGAGACAGGCTGCTATGTATTCACCTTGTGATGGAAACCCAACTCTTAGAAATGCCCATTTTCTTAAGCCCATTTTTAGTGAACATCAAAATCAACTACCTTCTCCACCTACTTTACTATTCTCCTCAAAACCCAATTTTGAAAATCTACATGACTATAGGTTGATACCATTTAAGGGATCCACATCAGAGAAATGGAAGATATGGGTACATAGTTTGAAGCCCAAATACCAAGAAATATGGAAACAAGCTGGTATCTATGAAGCAGTTTTGGCTTCAACTTACAAGATTCCATATGACAAAGACTTGATCATTGGTCTTGCTGAGAGGTGGTGTGCTGAGACAAACACCTTTATTTTTCAATGGGGTGAGGTAACTATTACTTTAGAAGATGTTATGTTTTTGGGATGTTATTCTGTTTTGGGTGCCTTATTTTTGACTCCTCTTGCTGATGAATGCATTGGTATTTATGATTCTTTGATAAAAGCTTATAAAGAAGTTAAATTACGTGGTGCAAGTGTCACTGCTCCAATGTGGATGGAGTATTTTATGTCTAGTGGCAAGCAATTCGAACATGAAGCATTTCTTGCAATGTGGTTGTCTAGGTTTGTTCTCGTTCCCTCTCATAATAAGATAGTTATAAAGGATTTTCCTGTTGCTATTCATCTTTCTCGAGGTACTAGAATTGCGCTAGCACCAGCTGTTCTTGCCAGCATTTATACGGATATGAGGCTGTTACACAGTTCAATTGTTGAGTTCATTAATTTAGAGTCTAAAGGTCGTTTGAGGTTTATTTTATGTCATGCTGATTTAGTGCAAATGTGGGTTTGGGAGAGGTTTCCAAAGCTGAGACCAACTCCCAGTGTCATGGAAAGGGGAGAGCCTAGATCAGCTCTGTGGAATGGAGTAAGAATCTTGAAAGTTAAGGATGTGAGGGCAGCCTTAGACTCGGGAAAAGAATCATTTGTATGGCGCCCTTATGTTATAAATTCAAGCAATTGTATGTTGAGTAAGTTGTATAGAGATAATGAACAGTGGGTAGTGGTTGAATCTGATGCAATAGAGTCACTTGCTCGATGTCTGAGAGTTTCGGAGCTAGTCGGATTAGGCTATATAGAACAATATCGCCCCCATAGAGTAGCTATGCAATTCGGATTAGACCAAGATGTTCCTCCCCATGTTATGCGATCGAACAAGAGTCCTAAAACTGCTTGGAGCAATTATAACAGTTCTATTAGAGGTACAAAACTATATATACCAGCTCGACTTTTTCAGTCTGATGTCTCCTCCCGATATGTGGTTTGGTGGAAGAGCCTTCTGCCTGTTAATGAGGACATGGTGACAACTTGTATCCAAAATGAGAGACATTTGCCACTGATTTCTTGGGGACACAAGACAAGACGTTCAAGAAGGACTCTATCAAAAAGGACCAAGATCTCTAAGAAAAGAATTGACCTCGATGATATGCAGGTATTGAATACTCATTCTGGAACTAAAACTCCTGCAAAGTTGATCTGCATGACTGAACTTGTGAAATCGAGTGTGCAGAGGCTGTCATCTTCTGACAAGTGCAAGGAGAGTAAATCTTCTACTGAAAATCCAATAAATCCAAAAGAAAATGAAGTTCTGAGTAATGCTAATCATGCAGAGGTCAGCAATGTTAGTATTGAACTCACAAAAGATGTAGTTGTGAGTAAAGCTAATTGTCCTGAGAATAACATTGTCAACACTGAAGGAGAAAGCTTTGATAATACTATATCCGAGCTAACACATTTGGGGCTAATGGCTCGTATATTGAGGCTTGAAAAGATTGTTGAAGACATAAAAGCTGCAAAACATGATGCTAGTATTTCTAGAGGAAATTTGAATAGTAGTTCTTCATAAAACATAATATATTTTACTGCACTTTGTTTCTTTCGTTTTGGTGTAATGCAGATATGTATGCTTCAGGCTACCAATAGTTTATTTGCTTGAAAGTGAAAAGACATCTTGTTTTGTCTTTTGCAACTAAACAAGAGTTTCTATACTATATTTCAATCTTCTCAGTATCTATTCTTTTGCAAATTTCAATCACAGTCTACATAATTGTCCGACATGCTAAATTTCTTATGTATGTGTTTCGTAATGTTTTCTGGAGCTGCAAGTGTAAGTTCTTGCTGCTACGACAATTTTGACTTCAGTGTTTGATGTAAACAGTAGAACCTTCTTCTGGCATTGGTATACATGACAAACATGATCTAACCTTAAATATATGTATGAAAATGTGTAAAGACAGTTTTTTGCAACTTCATTTATTAAACAAGGCATCGTTATGGAGTTTACTCTCATGTTTTCTTGAAAACATGACTGTGGCAAGAAATTTATGTAGCAACACTATATAGAAAATTCATTAGCGTACTTCAAGTATCCCTTATTACTTAGTTCCTAATTATATTCAAGGTGCTCAAACAGTTTTTGTGTAGATAACTGCCGACATGCTAAGTTCTTTTTCCTATCTGCCGAGGTCGTGCAGTACATGTATCATGTGAGTAGACTGCTGCTATAGTTAGTGGATTTAGAGTTTAGAGAAACACTAACACCTTCTACTATTACAGGTGCTTTTAAGTAATGAGCATGGTCTAAGACAATTTTGAAATTTGGGGCTCATAGGTGTTTCATAGGGTTGTCTTTTGCCATTTTTACCAATTCTTATAAAAGAGGGGGTTTTCTAGTGTGTGCTCATGGGCACACTCTAACAATTATTTTTTTGATGAGTTGGCTAATTTTAATTGGCGAGGATTTTTGTGCATACATGGGGTCATTATTATTAATAAGAATGGAACCAATAAAAATTTGTCAACTCATGAAAAAGTAGTTGTTATGGACACACACTAGAAAAACCGATAAAAGAGTCCTCCCAAGAAATCATTTGTTTGTTTTTTCTGATAGGAAGGATTCTATATGTTCTATCGTATGAATAACTTCTGAAGTCATAATGCATTTGTTCCTAGATTTATCTAAGTTCGCCAAATGCAATAGCATAAGGAAAGCATCATTGACTATGATTTCTCCTTTTGTCATTGCTCTTCTATAATTCAACGGTTTGTTATCTTGAGCGTGGTGCACCTTTCTAGTGCAGTGGCTTCATTTCGAGGGACTTGTCTAAATGAATGCAGCGTACATAGGTATTAAATTCTCTTGATTTCGTAATTGTGCTGCCTTTTGTGCATATATTTGTCAGATAAATTTCTGCAAAATCTGCAGTTAGAGCCTGTCTTTAAAATATGAAACCATCTGTTCTATTAGTTTTGTCATACCATCATCTCTGCTTTTTCTTCACATTTTGATACGTTTTTTGTACATAATGTCAAGTCTGTATGAAACAGCGGGGCAGCTAGTAGATAATCCAGATGATGCAGTAGAACTGGAGAATAAATGTTCGTTCTTATATTTAGCAACTAGGAATGTGCCTGCTGGGCTGATTTTTTTTTAGTCTATTTAAAACACAAAATTTTTGGTACTATTGTTTAGCGTCATAGAAAATAGAAATACGGAGCTTATGCAAAAAATAGAAAAATGGATGTTAATATAATCTTAATAGTTGTTCATGTGATCACATAATAATAATAACCAAGTCAAAATGCAAGAGCGTTCTAATGATAATTAAAAGAATTCGAAACATAACCGAGTACATGAATTTAACAAACTCTAAGATTCATTACACACAATTAATTGTTCTCAATCTAGCTCATATAACAAAAATGGTTAATGAGAACTAATTATATCATACCACTTCGTGACAAATATTGTCAAGAATTGATCTTATCATTGTTGTTTCAAATTTTTGTAAGTTGATCACGTCTTGTGTTGAATAAATCAAATGATGATATAATCATGGAAACATGTGTTAGAACAAAAGATTAAACAGAAGAGTTTATAGCGTACCACTTTGCAAAACAAGATGAGAGAATGTTTTTTTCACCATCATGGATGTTCAATAATTCCTATTGCAGAGTTCTTGAAGTCCATAAATTTTTACACAATAGTTCCTATTGCATAATCTTGATAGCACAATAATTCCTATTGCAGAATCTTGATAGCACAATAGTTCCTATTGCGCGCCTTAATCGTAAAATATTATAATATTGTCTTCTTTAAGCTAAGTTGATATACATTTACTTTGAAATATTTCTCAAATACCCTCGTACTAATAAAATTAACCGATTGTTTATAAATTTGTAATATGCCGTATATACATATAATGTGGGAGATTTCAACAATATCTTGATAGTGTGCCATTAAACTCTCCCCTTCATCTAAACTGAAATGCTATTTAGTACGTAACTTAAATTATATTTTTCATATTTGTTGGGCTTAATAAGCACGCCTTAACTTTAAAGGTATGTTACGTACGATTTAACTTTAAAATACGGTGATATTGTACGTTTTAAGTAAAAAATGTAAATTATTCATATATTCCGCATATTATAAGTTGTCCGACCAGAAATCGAATATACTTGATATAATATTGAAATCATCTTATAATCTTTAGAAATATCAAGATAATATTTAATTTTTCAGTATCTTCGGTCTTATAATTCGAAAAACTCATAATATACATCAATTTAAAGAAATAATCCGCAACTACCACGTATTATAAGTAATGCGATATCAATAGAGTACAGTTAAGATAATATTAAAATTTTTACATTATCTTGTAAAATCTCATGAATAATATTAATTTATTCGATATCTTTGAAAATCTAAGACCCCGTTTGGTATTGTTGTTATAGACAGTTATATCAGTTTTTTGTTGAAAAACTGTCAGAAAGGTGTTTGGTAAATTCTAAAAACTGCTGTCTAGAAAAGCGTTTTTGGTCTAAAAATTGATGTTAGTAAAAGCATGCCCCCTATGCTTTTGAAAAAAACGGCTTTCATCTTTTGCAGGAAGTAGGTATCAGTTTTATCATCAAACCTTCCCAAAAATATTATTTTTATATAATATATTTCAAAATATGTATAAATCAAAAAAATTATCAAACAGACATCTAATTTTCCTGACAACACTTTTTCTCACAGCACAACAGTTTTCAACAGCACTACCAAACGGAGCCTAAGTCTCATTTCTGGAAATTAATTATAGATACATAATATTTTAAGTAAAAGAAATAAAATAAAACAATACATTACATATATTATAACAGTATTTGAATGAAAAAAGAGTGCATCTGAGATAATATTAATTTTTTTTAGGATAATATTAAATTGTTTCAGTATCTTTAAACATTTTAAGAAAAATGCTAATATTATAAATAATATTAAAAAAAATTCATGTACCAAAAAATTTATAAATTTTTTCATAAACTTATTTATAATATATAAACTTTTTCTTTTCAAATTTCGCATAATGATGATTATTCCAACCATAATATATATTATCAAAAGATATTATTTAACATAATATATAATAATAAGTATTACTAAAAATGGCACATTTCTTTTAACTTGCCAGTAACCATTTTGCAAAACACAAAACCCTCCTGTTGTGTGTGTATATATGTACTCTGTACGTACAT
This sequence comes from Oenanthe sinensis, assembly GCA_028671895.1. Classification (NCBI taxonomy): domain Eukaryota; kingdom Viridiplantae; phylum Streptophyta; class Magnoliopsida; order Apiales; family Apiaceae; genus Oenanthe; species Oenanthe sinensis. Next base: position 8,111,957 of record CM053811.1, on the reverse strand, counting down.
GATTTATATCACACACCACACCTGCTGAAACACACAGAGCACTAGTTGCATATCTTTTTTGTGTTATTCCCTTTGTTGTTTATCTTTCTTGGGGTTTTTGAGTTGTTGAAATACAGGAGTTGTTGAAACCATGAATATACATTTTGATGAAGAGGGTATTTTTGAAGAAAGAGAAGCTTTAATGGTGCCACCACCTACAGGTAGAATTTCAAGTTTAAGAAGTGCCCATTTTCTAAAACCCACTGTAAAGGACTCCATTAATGGGCCTGCTTTGAAGCTTCCATATCTTCCTCTTTGTTCTGAATCTTCTTGGCCTATATCTGTGTCTTTTAATGGTTGGTATGACCCATTAACAAAGTGGCCTAAATGGGTTGAGAAAATGCTTCCAAAGTATCAATCTATATGGAAACATTCAGGCATTTATGAGGCTTTGCTGGGCTCATGTTATAAAATCCAGAAAAATCAAGAAGTGGTTTTTGGGCTTGCTGAAAGGTGGTCTACTGATACCAATACTTTTGTGTTTCAGTGGGCTGAGGCCTCTATTACGCTGGAAGATGTGTTGGTTCTAGGAGGGTTTTCGGTTTTGGGTCACCCTTTTTCGATGCCTCTCGAGAATCAAGAATTGGTTGAGGTTAAAGCGAGGTTGGATGAAGTTATGAAATCGATGGTTGGATCAAGGAAAAGAAAGGGTGCTGAGGTTAGTCATGGTGAATGGATGGAGTATTTTATGGACAGTGGGGATGTTTTGGAGCACGATGCGTTTCTTGTACTTTGGTTATCGAGAAGTGTTTTACCTGGAGATGTGCTGAATGCTGTTAATAGAGATAATTTTTCGATTGCGATTTATCTTGCTAGAGGCATTAGGATTGCACTTGCACCCCCTGTTCTTGCAAGTTTATACAGAGATTTGAGTTTGTTGGAACAGAGTATTCTTCTTACTTCTGAGCTTAGTCGTAACGAGGATGAAGATAACTATGTAGCTCTTACTTTGTGGTCACCTATTCAGTTTGTTCAGATTTGGGCTTGGGAGAGATTACCGCCATTGCAGCCAAAATGTAAGGTGATTCCTCTAGGGCATCCGAGGTTAGCTCGATGGCATGGTGTGAATAGGTTAAAACGTGAAAATGTTCGATGGGTTATAGACACTGCTGGAGAAAGTTTTATTTGGCGTCCATATGCTATTGCTGTGGGCGGTTGGGTGTTTCCAGAGTTTTACAAAGACGAGGCAAAATGGGTGTTCACTAATGGGAGTTTGAGTGAAGAATTTGAAACTCACGCTCGATGTTTGAGGGTGTCTGAGTTGGTTGGGACTGATAGCATTGAGTCTTACTTACCACATCGAGTTGCAATGCAGTTTGGGATGGATCAGGATATTCCCCAATGGATTCACAAGTCCAACGCAACTCCTGAAACTGCCTGGGAAAACTATAGTAGACCAGTTTGTGATGCCAAACTATATTTCCCCCCTAGGCTTTTTGAGGGTGATGTTACGACAAAATATTTGCAGTGGTGGGAAAAATCAGTGTTAGACTTACAAGGCGACACTAAAGGTGTTCTTAGAGGATTGAGAAGCTCGAGATCTAATCCTCATTTTCTTAAAAAAGAAGATTCTACATCTACTCCTGATTTTCCTGAAAAACCCAAGTGGGGAGGAGCTTTGATGCAGATCTGGAGGTGTAGCATTCTACACAGGCAGAATAATAGTGCTGGAACATCTTCTGAGAATTGTTTGACATCTTTACCCAAACCAAGAGGTATCCAAGAAAAGAAAAGTCTGCACTCCTCTAAGAAGCGTAGCATCCGGGACTTGCTAGATGTTGATGTTCAGCCCATCTTGGCAGTTGAAACTAATGGATTCACAGCTTCTACCAAAGGCAATCATCTTGATGTTCCTCCTGGTTTCCCTCCAAAATGTGATCGGGGAAAAGAAATACTTAAAAGCTGTAACATGCAACATATTCAGAACAGTTCAGATGTCCATATTAAGCCCTTTATGCTTGTTAAGGATCATCCTGATGGATTCACAGCTTCTACCAAAGACAATTATCCTGATGTTCCTCCTGGTTTCCCCCCAAAATATAATCAGGGAGAAGAAAAACTTATAAGCTGCAACATGCAACATATTCAACACAGGTCAGATGTCGATAGTAAGCCCTTCCTGCTTGATAAAAATAATTGTTTACTATCTTCAATGGGAGGCGACAATGATGATGTTCCTCCTGGATTTACTCCAAAAAGTGAGCAGGTAAAAGAAATATTGCGAGAAACTATTGAAAGAGGCTGTGAGTTCAGACCAATATATAATGACAAGTCATTCTTGGCATTAAGGAAGAAGTGTTCTGGTTCTTCAGCCAAAGGTAGTGGGAGCTCCATTCAGAGTGAAGGCGGCATCAACTGTGATGAAGGAAGCAGTTTCTTCAACACCAAATTGTCTGATTTGGACATGGAGAGTGGTATCAACTTATTTGAAAAGGTATTAGCTCAGTTGAAAGCAGCAAGGTCAGGGAAAGCAGCAAGGTCAGGGTCCATGAGCGTGAAGCAAGAACCACATATCTAGCTAGCAAATATCACAGAAGCATCTTGGTTTGGTTTGCACAAGTCTTCCCAAATCATAATCTTTTAAAATTTCAATTAGTATTTTACAGTAGAATTACAGATGCATGTAGCAAGTGCGCTTGAAGCTTAGAATTCAGTTTGGTATGCATTTAGATAGCTGATAAGATTTTTAAACTGCTGAAATCTGATTTACCTATATGAGATTACTCTGCTTATGTTACTTGGCAGTTTCCTTAGTTTTATGGTTTGCTTTGATCAAGTCCTTGCATTACCCAACAATGCCTATATATAAACAGGTCTTTCACATCATTAGTAACCAGGAAAAAATTCTACATACATAAGGAACCGATAGACATTAATGGCATAATCTTAAGTAAAAATACAGACATGTGAGGTGAGGTTTTGAGGAATTGATAATCTTATAATAGTACTACTGCTAATGTCACTTTGAAGTTTCCTTATGATGTATGTGCAGCTTCTTGCGCAGTAGCAATGGCTATGTACAACCCTCTCATTTCTATATAATATATATGTTATATTCTGTGATTAAACTCAATTTTTTTATCAACTATAATGTTGAATAGCTATAAGTAATAAGAATAATGTGAATGAAACTTTTTGTAGTGTTTTGTGATCTATGGATATATTTTTATATCACAAATAGATAAATAAATAGGTTAAAAAAACAAATATTAAATAAAAGGAAACTGTTGCGGTTAAAATCTATTTCAAAATTAGAATTTTAGAGGTTTCTGATGTAAGTCCCAATTTTTATAAATTAAAAAGAAATGATTACTAATAATTTATATGAATGAAGTGTTTGAGAAAATGGTAAATTTCTAATTTTCTCTCTCATTTTATTAACCTCATGGTGTGCATATATGTTTCTACCACTAGCAGAAACAATGGTTAGATTATCTCTGTTAAATCTACAAGTACTGACAACAAAAGCTCGAATGACTATAGTACCATAGTTGTTCCCAGGAGCTTTAACTCTGTAATGATATCCATTAAAACCATTATCCGGGAGTAATAACTAATAACTTGATGCACATGATGACTATAGATTCTAGAACAATTCATCGTTGGGTTTCAACATTTTCAAGATTAATTTTAGGTTTCTTATTAAAAAAGTAAATAATAGGTAAATTAATTAACCTGTATCAAGTTGGAAATTAAACTAAATATGAAGATCTTATAATTTCTTGATCTTTTCCGGAGCCATGTTACTTCATGTGGTTGTATAATCTTCCATGACACTGACTGCATTTCGTAAATCCTATATAATTTAATCTTTACATTACCTTTTTTTTCTTGTTTATTGTTTCCTATTTTAATTCCTCGAATAAATCACTAAAATTAGTAACTTTTTCCCGTAAAATTTGAAATTTACTTTCGTTGTCTTTTTCTTTATTTCCATTTATGCTATATAAATAGAAATCCAGGGTATCGTTCAGCAATGTCAACTGTCAAAGTATCCTCCCCGCCAGTTATTCTAGCATCAACTTGTAACTGGGATCATGTTCAAGTAGTGTTTACATATTGAAGGTTCATTTATGTACAAGTAATGTTTTAATATTTGTATGAAACGAATGCTCATATACTGGTTAAGTGTCCTATGGCTACTCAATGCTGGCACCTGATATTGCCACAGCTTCATAGTAATGAGGACGATGACTTCTTTCAATGGTGGGAGAAGGTTCTGGCAAGGTATAATAATGATAAACGTGCAGAGATTGCAACGATTTGTTGGTCAATCTGGGGAGCTAGGAATGACCTGGTATGGAATAAGAAGGTTACTCGGACAAATGTTGTTATTGCAAAAGCTAAACAATATCATTTACAATGGAATTTAGCCCAAAGAAATGTTTCAAAGTCTCTGTTCCCGAATTTGGTGGAGGGTGATGGAGCAAGTATTTGGGTAGCACCACAGGAGTCAACAATTAAGATATCAGTTGATGCAGCGACATTTAAAGAGTTTAATGCCTCATGTATTGGTATGATTGCAAGGGACGACAAAGGCGAATTGATCCAGGCAAGAACAGTGTGCAAGATTGGCCTGGTCTCTCCAGAAATGTCTGAAGCCATGGCCATAAAAGAGGCCCTCAGCTGGATCAAAAATAGAGGTTGGCCAAGGATTATAGTGGAATCTAATTGCTTGGTGGTGACACAAGCAATTCGCAGCAGGGCTCCTCTTGTGTCCCCGTTTGGTCGTGTTATCGAGGTTTGTCAAAACATGATTTTAGAATTAAACACAGTGTCGAAGTTTTGTTCTTATTGGGGTGGATGATGCTCTGAAAAGTGATTTAGAAAGCTAATAAAATTTCTTTGTTTATAAAAAAAAATGTTTAGATATTTGTATATCGATATACTTCAATTTAAGCAGATATAAGATTTCAACAATTAGTTTATTTATATATCTCACATTTTTCAACATGATTTTCCTGCTGATTTTGGGTTTAGTTACCGTTTCTGATCAGCCTTCTAATTTTTTTTTCTTATATAAATACATATATTTTTTTATAAATTCTTATGTATAATTTTTTGGGGGCTTTTCAAAAATACCTAAGGATAGAATTTTTTTTTAAAAATACTGACTTTTTAAAAAATATTTTACAAAAATAAGTTTTTAATTTTTTTTAATACAAAAATACGATTTTGATATTTTTTTTTTACAAAAATACAGTTTATAACTTTGCAACCGCAATCAGTCAAAATCAACCACAAATACAACTTTAAAATTTAGTAAAAATAATTATTTTTTGATTGCATAATACGTTGCTTAACAAGTTGCACGGTTAATATTAAAATGCAACCATAAATGCAACAAAAAACAATTTCAATTATTTTTCAGAAAAATAATAATTTACAATCTGGTTGCAAACCGTATTTTTACAAGAAAATCAGAAGATATTAAAATCACAAAAAATCTTTAAAAAATAGTATTTTTAATAATTTCTCTTATTTTTTCTCCTTATGAGTGGCCATGCATGGTCATGCAGATGTTAATAAAAGATATGAGCAATAATATATCTAATAATTATCACATTTGATCAAAAAATTAGTAAATATTATACACAAATACATCAAATAAGTTATTTTTACCTGAAAATGATAACATATTTTGAATCAATTTAAAGGAAAAATGTATCCTAAATTAACAAAATATTATAATAAAAACCCACCAATTTCAATCCCAAGGTAAGAAAACGACCAAACCTAACAAAAACACCATATTTAATTAATGAAAATATTAAAGTATTTGCACATACTAGTGGCTGTAGTTTAGTGGTAAGAATTCCACGTTGTGGCCGTGGAGACCTGGGCTCGAATCCCAGCAGCCACACTTTTCATTATTTCCCCCCACCTATTGTGTTCATTTATTACAAGTTTATATATTTTCCTCAAATCTTCTTTTCTTTTTCAACGGGGGTTTTGATTTCGCATTTGTACTCTCTCAAAAAGAAGCTTCTGTTGTGAAAAGGTACAGTCTTTGATCTTCTTTATTCTCTTTTTGTTATGTACATATTATGTATGTATGTGATCCATGAATTACTGTATTTAAAACCCTTTTTCATTTAACTTTGATTTGTCATTATTGTTTAATGAGTAATTAATGAATAATAATCTTGATAGTTCTTGATTTTGGGGGTTTTTTTGTATAGCTTGACTGAGATCTGAAACCATTTTATCAGAGTGTTGTAAGTATAATTGCTTGTATGATGATATTGATGCTTCTTGATTCTGGGTTTCTTTTAAAGAGATGTTATGTGGCTCTTTTAATGCTTAGATCAATTTTTTCTTGTAGGATTCTTGAATTGCATGATTATGGTTTTGTTATGCAAAATCGGGTTTTTAGGTGTTGAGTGGAATGTTTAAGGAGGGGTCATTTACTTATTCATTTACATGGTTGTGGATTTTAGCTAGGGTGTTTTTTGTTTGATGGGCAGAGCTGAAGTAGACGAACATTAGAGTTTGGTGTATTGTTGATTTGCTCACGCACTTATGAGCAAGTCTTCTGGAACCTGGAGCTTACAGTTTTTACAAAAATTATATAGTTATACTCGGTAGCTCATTTTGGTGGTTAGTTGATTTCACTAGAGTCTCTCAAGTCTCAATATTTGTCAATAAAATTTTCATTCCATGGATGCGAAATATCTTAAGTATCTTGATTTGAGAACAGTTTGCCATAACTCTGAACTCTGAAGTATGTCTCTTTTGTTGCCTTCACTCGAGGCTTCCATCTATCATTTCATGGGTACCTGAAAACTGCAAATTTAACATAAAGGTGGTGATACTTGGTAGAGATTTTACATGCCAACTTGAGTTTCTTACGCAGAAAGGAACATTTTGTGGTTAAGCTCTGATATTAACACCTTGAACTTAGAATTAAGATTTAAGTAAAATGTTTTCAACTGCTGCTAGACTGGTCTCAATTTAAATGCTGAGGAATATATATATTGTGTTTGGGAGTCAAAACTTTCCCACTACGATATTAATATTGTTAAATCTATATATGTGTGATTAATTCTATGGCTGAATTTGAATGATTTTTTTGGCCGCAATATACTTATCAGTGTCTATTTTAGGAATGATAACTCTTAATTTTAAGTCGTCTGATTATATATTTTTCTCCAAGGAGTTGCTGAACATTGGATTTAAAAATTTACTCTTGCAGATGTTTGATGATCAGGACTTGGGATTTTTCGCCAATTTTCTTGGCATTTTTATATTTGTTTTGGTCATTGCCTACCATTTTGTGATGGCTGAACCTAAGTATGAAGGCAATTAAGGAGTTGATTCTTCATGGATGCAGAGAGATGTCTCAAGAATCCCTTCCTTACAAGTATAACATGTTTATCATATATTTATTTCTTGGACACAATGGTAGAATATAAGAACAGTTCTTAAGCACTCTGATGTTTGGTACTTATCTTTCTAGTGTTTACATCACAATTTTATGTTACTTAAGTTTAAGGTAACTTTCAGAAAGACATATATTTCATATTTTGGCATACAACACCTTATTTATACACGAAATTAGCAATGAGTGACATGCATCTTGTAGTTTGAATGTGTGTTTGCCATGTGGAAAGGAAGGCACAATCATATTATAAACATAATATTATAAGTACATTGATGAAGAAACCTTGCTTGTGAAATGTGCATAATTATATTAGCATGCTGGCCTTCTTGTTGATGTTAACAATTCACTTCTTTTTACCCAGTTTGTGTTCTTGATACTTCCTTTGTGTTAAATAATGAGCATGCCTAAAGTTCATACCGGCAAACAGGCAATAGTCAGCTTTGTTGCAAACACCTCTTATTAAGGCTGAAAGTTAAAGGTTTCAATACCTTGCTAATTGAACTGTCAGATTCTTCTGGTTCTAGCGACTATAGTCATCATTGACATTTTAGTTTTTACATGAAATACTTTCTGCTGCTTATCTGATTTGAAATAGTTTTAAAAAATGAGCCCCAAGTGAATCTCTTGCAAAGATTAAATGTTGTGTGGACTATATCTATCCCACTGTAAGACTAAAATGGAAGTATGCATTGCAGTTAGTATGAGTGAATATATTCATATAACCGTGATTAGATATAAGAATATCTATGGAAGTCATGATTTGTCTCTTGTGCTTGTATATTTGTCTCTTGTGCTCCTGTCGTACTGTATCACTCAGCTTCGTCTTGATGATTTTCTGTCCTAGCAAGTATAAGTTATAATATTGACTGTGTTCCACTTGGTTCTGTGTGAAGTAAATAGGTAATTTGACATAGTAGAAACAGCCATGGTTTATACAGATTCTTGAAATGAGCCATAAACCAGCATAAAAGGTTACTCCATTCAGGTAGACTTGGATACCTGTAATATACTTACTGAGTTAGACGGATTTCATAATGTTTTTTTCATAGTTTTGTAAAACTATGGAATAATCCATAGATGATGCAAGCACCAGGTTTAAATCATCTCATGTGAGGCTGTGATTGTTGTGTAATGTTTACCATCTTGAAATCCTCATCCTCAGGACTCTCTTCAACATTAGCTTAATCCACATCCTCAGAACTCTCTTCAACATTAGCTTAAATCCACATCCTCGGAACTCTCTTGAACATTAGCTTCCAAAAGGGCCGGAGATTAATCATTAGGAATTGCTAGCTCTAATGTAATGCTTAAACTGCTCTCCATTTTATTGACTGGGTTCCAGAGCTCAGTAGCAAGATTGAAATAAACCTTACTACACTCATAACACTTGAACGGCTGTTTGGATAGTTTTCAAGCCGCGTTGTTACATTTAGCAGGATGTGAAGGTACTAGTGTCTAAATTGGCATATTAAATTGAACAAATCTAGTAGGTTTATATTTTTTGAAAATTTCCAAAATCTTCATGATAGCCTGGAAGAAACCTTCGTACAAAGTACTCGGCGACCCCATGGGCCATGGTCCCCATAATTATCAAACTCCATTTGAATATGTTGCTTTTTGAAAACCTGGGTCTCCTCCTGTCCTATGGCCCAGGACAGTGTGCGAGTCCAATGTAAAACCAATGGCGAAGTTTGAAATAAACATATATATTTTGAACAGAGAATCAAATTATTTATACATATACCTTGTTCTAGTTTGTTAATTTTAAATTTATTAATTGCGAAAATCTTAAAGGCTGGCATATAATCAGTGTTGCAGCTGTATCACCCTTTCCTAGATTGAATATTTTCTCATTAGCTATATATTCTCAAGGTTTCGAACGCTATATTTTCTCGAGAAATTGAGGGTTTGAATAAAAAAGGATTGAATTGTGTTTTTCAGAAGACCGAGGATGCGAACATTGCCAAGAATGGGTGCACAAACTAATCAAATTAGCCAAAGTGAGTAAACAAATAAACAAAATTATTGAGTTCAATAAAGATTGTAACAAGGGAGTATCTTTTACACTAATGGACAGAAGAATAATGAATAAACATCTCTCATATACAACAGGCCATAATACAAATACTAATCATATTTTAAAACAAACAGAATGATGTTGATGTTGATGCTGATGCTTGATCAATAAACAAAGCCTACTAGCTTCTCTTAAAGATGAAAACGAGAACCATTAATTATAAAACTTACAACTCTAAATCCCGAAAGTAAACACAACATTCCCAGAAACAAAAACCCTGCAAATCCCAACGATATAGATATATCTGCCTGTACACAAAATGCATTACTCACAGTACATGTATCCACCATTCCGTTTAGTGTTCGAGCTAACGAGGTCCCTGCTGCATTAGCCGACAGTAACAAGTATGCGAAAACCTGCAAAACCACATTGTTTTACTTTAAACATACAATCCATTTCCCCCCTCAAATTTAGAGACAGGACTAAAATTTTCTGTTGGATAATCCAACCTTATACCAATTTTGAGCTGGTGACTAAAATTGTCGACACAGAGATGCAAATTCAGCTGCGCTAAATTTTTATAAAATTAACTTAAAATAATATATAGGAGTTCTATACCGATTGAAGAAAAATTAAACCTGATCATGAGCAAAATCGAACCAAACTTGAACAACTTCAGGAAAGACAGTGGCACCACGCGAAATCTCCCAAACGGAAGCTCCCATTTCAAACAATGAATACACCGCTACTATCGCATTTGCAGCTACTATAAATCTGTCACAATGTACTTGACAAATTAATCATAAATTTTACTTCTCGTTGTATTTCAATATATTTAAGTCCGACTCAAACGCTAACTATGCTCAAAATAAAAATCGAAATACAAATAGTTTCCACTTTTTTCCATGTTGTTGCCATATCCATAGACATTTGGTTGTCCCGGCTCTCATTTAAAATACTAAACCCCTGTTCAGCTTTCGTGACTTAAAACTTAAAACATACATATATTTTTCGACTTATAAATTACTTATCGGATAAACGCACTAAATTTGAAGCGTGAAAAGTACCTGAAAGCATCGAAATCGTGCCAGTGAGGAGAAGAATCACCTCTGGAGTTGGTAAGCATAAAAACAGCAGAAGCAAATGAGAAGCTAAAAGTGGCTAGTCGAAACACGAAGATAAGAATATTGAAACGACGTAGTTTTTGTAAGGAGACAGTGGAGTGAAAGTGAGGTGGTGTATGTTGGTAATGGTTATCAAATTGTCCTCGTTGTTGCCTCATCGTTGTAGCCTCAGCCCCTCCACCACCGTTGCGCATCTCTCAAGTTAACCGTCAAATATTATGTATAAAAGTATTTGATATATATCGAATACGAGCAAGCGGGATATACTGTGTATGTTATGTTACGTTACGGAGCTGGGAGTAAGGTATGGGTTGGAGGCAGAGAGAATTTAATGTAGAGAAATGTAAAGATAAAATTTATTATGTAGTGAAAATTTATAATAATAATAATAATAATAATAATAATAATTGTAAAATTTGGTTATGAGGGGGAGGGAAAGAAAGCTGGAGTCACGAGAGATGACATGATTTACACGAGAAGGCTGAGGAGGATAGGCTGTGTTGTGTGTGTACAATATATATGTGTTTGTGTTGTGTTATTGAGCTACTTTGTTGGATATGTGTGTAATCTGTGTGTGTGTGAGCTAGTGTAGAGGAGGGGTGTGTGTATAGGGAGGGAGGAAGGAAGGTGAGAAAAGCTGAATGAAAAGTTTGGGAAAGTAAGAAAAAGGAGGAATAAAAAGAAGAGGAGTTGTGTGCTTGAAAAGAATACTAGTAACTAGTAACTACGAATACTTTTTTTAAGATAGCTTTGTTTCTCTTTTTTTCGAAGAAAATCTAGCTCTCTCGTGTGATCTTCTATATTTTTGTAGTAATAGTGTGGGATTGTCACGGTTTCACAAGTTTTCATCACCAGTTAAACCAGTGTTCTCAAACTGTGAATATATTGATTACTGTTATTTATAGGTCCTTAACAAACTCAATCATATATATGTAACATGATGTGAGAATTAGGTACAGAGTTGCATCAACCTCCATGATGAAATGAAAAGAAAACTATTCCTGGATGTATGCGTTGAGAGTCAAAAATAACAGTGCTTATCAACCCACATTATTTGATTGTACAAGACTTAGAGTTCTATATTTCACTATGTTAATATGTACTCTTATACTAATACCTAACACGAACGAAAATGTCTACATATAATTGTTTATTACATACTCCAAAGCTTGCTGAAATCGTGGTGTAAAATACTCTATGCTTGGAGACGAACTCTATGCTCTGGATTCACACCAACATATTTCTAAATTCATAACTGAATACACTTCGGACCAAAAATATATATTCGTTTAGCGAGATTATTTATTTATCGATAAATGAATATTATATAATAAACTTTTTACTTTTTTCTTTATTATATATTTTTATATTCCCTCCATCTCAAAATAATTGTCCTGCTTTGACTTTTTTTACTCAAATTAACCAATTTTTGACCGAATATTACACAGAATATATAACTATGAAAAAATTAAAAATTATATCATTAGAAAATATATCTAATAAACTTTAAAATGTATTTTTCAGTTTTTGAAAAATGTAAAAGAATAATTTTTAATTTACGGTCAAAATTGGGTCAATTTGACCACACAAATATCAAAGAATACACTTATTGTGAGATATGATGAGTATATATTATGTTCAAATGTACCTAGAACTCACTGTGGTTTTAACTTTTATGTAAATTTTAATTACATTCATTTTTTTTTAATTCTAGATTAGTTGTACTATACATACGTGCATGAAATAGATAAAGTGCACAATATCCTATATTACACAAAATTAATGATAAGATGCATTTTGGTGGAGGTAAGGAACAATCAAATTTAGAGGCATTTTTCAAAAATATATGACTTATTAATATGTTTAAAAATTATTATTAGATTAAATGTATTCATATATTATATAAATAAAATATATTATTTAAAATATAGTGATTATTCATTTATATTTACATAGGACCTATATTGATTACATTTTTATCTATTTGTTTATGCATTTAGCGAGTTTATTTATTAAGCCCATTTGCGCAAATTGGAACCCAAAAAATTTATTCATTTACTGAGATTATTCGTTTATCGAACATTCATTTATGGAGGTTCTATTATATATAGTATCGGTGTGCGAGAGGACAAGGGGTAATAAGCCCGTTTGTTCGATATAAAATACTCTACTCGATTTCTATTTAGAAAACAAAAAATTTACTCTATTTCCGCGATTTCCTATATTTAAAATAATAGTGTGAAGATCAAAGTAAAAAACTAAGAAAAGTAATGTGAAATGTTCACAGTTTCACACCTTAAAAAGTTGTGAACATGTTTTACAACCTTTCTTTTTTCCTTTACGCTCGAGACCTTAATCTCAACTCTCAAGTTCCAAAGGTTCCTTTCAGATCGTTGGCGCTACTGCAATCTAAGAGTTGCAAACTCATGATTTTCCTGCATTTATTTCATCTGTTGTATATTAATCATCGTACCTATTGAGTCATCAAGCAGTTCACATCAAATTTGTTCACACATTGATCATAATGTCACATTTGGATTTTGTTCTATGCCATATGCAAACCTTGAGAAGAAAATCTGCAAATCCGAAGATAACTAGTTCAAAGAGGTCACAAGAAAAGCAGTCTACAAAGAAACCGATATCACCAATTCAGATAGCCATTCCTTTCTGTGGTGAAGATGTTATCTTTATAGTTTTTTTTTTTGGACATAACAAAATATTTCAAGTAAAACAAAACAAAAACCAAAAGGAACACATATGAAAGCATAGGCCAAGGAGACGGAATAAAGAACTTTCGAGGGTATTCTAGATGTGTAATGATTAGTACGACGGACAGCCAGTTCCACACTTCAATTTTGATTGTTCTTGGCAGACTGACTTGTCGGACCAAACCACACATAGTTCTTGCATCAGGTTCACATCATCTCCTGAGACCGTCTCACACATCTGCCAACTTTTTTCTTGAAATCGTCTCTTCTTTCTCTCCACTCTTTCTGTAATAAGTCAATCACAAGGTATTAATACTTAACTCAAAGATATACATAAAATTCACCATCGCATAATAAACTTACATTTTTATCTGAACCTACCAAAGCATCAACATCAAAAGATATCTAGATCAACGATTATCTACTGCAGAAACATTTACTTCAATTGAATAGATTAACGTTTATCAATTATCAGTGAGGGCATGTGTAATGTTACATATACTAAATACTTGAAATTTATGTCAATTATCCATTTAAAGGACAATTAGGTGGTAAACGTATGTACAGTTTTATGCATCCTGGTTGATTAGATATACATATAAATACTTTAGCAAGAAATTTACTGGACTCAAATATGCCAATTAAAAAATGTCAATCCCTATTGCGAGTTGGAAGCACAAAGTATCTCATTTTAGTGGCCATTATCTACTACAACCAAACATTCATGTTTTTAAGCTCCTCCTTGGAAACTTGCTTCTAAGATTGCAAAGTATCATTGGGACCTAAATTTAACAGAAATCTGAATGTGCAAGCATGGGTAGTCGTTGAAGCAAAACCATGATAATTGCTCATCTAGATACTATGAGAGGCTTACAAAGATACTCCCCTACATCTCATTTTATGTGAACATTTGACTTATTTCACATACTTCAATGTTCCTGGAAGAGGTTGTATATAATATGGACTTTAATCTACAATCATCCCAAACTTTTTAGGGGCCGTTTGGATCATGGTATTTAACCCAGTTGACGGGAATGGGAATGAGATCATAATACAAAATGTATTATTTACCAAAATGTATTAGTTGTTTTGCTGTGTTGCTCATGAGCATCACAGTTTGATTTACCAAAAGATTTTTATTTCAAGAAAGAATGCAAGTTACTTCTTTTAACTGATTATTCTATTATATGGAAGCCGCTTAACAAAAAACAGATATTGTGCATGGAAAAGTATTCATATACATCTAAGGTCGTTACTCATTACTAACCATCCAATCTTGTTTTCTACCCCAGGCATATCCTCAATAATTAGTCCAAGATTCCCATTGTCGGGGGTTACCTAAAGTGGGATGGGGAGTTTAAACTCAAAAGAGAACCTTGCTATTCCTCGTTTCTCTTATGATTGTCTCAGTGATGAAAAATTTCGTTTGTAATTTATCTCACTTGTAGATGTATTTTTTTATTATCGTACAACAAAGTGCTTACAAGAATAAGTTAAGCTATAAGCTGTATTCCATCAGATCATTCCTAAAGACCAGATAACATAGAAGACAAAACATCAATCACAAGTTAATTGTCTTACATTCATATATAGTACTAGTATATTTGTTGAGATTGAAAGCCAAAAGGAGTAAATTATGGATTTCAAAGTTACTTGTGAAATCTACAGGAAAATATGAAGGAAGATAGAACAATCATCAAATTAGCTGAAAAATATAGCAAATGTAACAGGAAATTACCGCAGCTTCCACATTTGCTGGAGATTCATCGTTTGGACTTGAAAGCATTGAAATAATACTCAAGACTATGCTCTCTACCTATAAAACATATCATTGTGAAATTAGAGGGTAAATATGATGACGAGATTATAAACAGATCATAAAATCAACCAAAAACCAGTAACAGCTTCAACACCTCAAGTCATACATGATATATCTCATACTCGAAAGACTGTGAACCATGGTTCCACAGAAGAAATGTCGATAATTCTTGTTTCATAATTACTTAACAGATTGAATCAGGCTAACATAGACTACAATATTGCAAGAGCAGAACCATGGAAAAAGTCAATTGGTAGTACAGATCATAAGACCAAGGTGGGTATTAAAGCCGGGTCAAAAAAATTACGAATACACATTAAGCTTTGAGCATTCAACCATAAATTAGCATTAAGGGGAAAAAACAGAGCACTAACATTATATTGTATATTAACATCTCAAGAAGACAGGTAGAAAACTTATTCGGAAAAATATCAACCCAATATTGTACTAAAAACTGTTTCCTATCTAGCATGTGTACTCACACAGTAGGAGAGAGATCTATAAACTTCGATTTCCACATGGGTATAGGACACTTAGCCTTCAAGCACTCGCAACCTCTGGTATACGCATGACTTGAAAAAAATACAAAGATCCTTTGAAACACATGTGGTGATTCAAGTTTACTCTAAAACGTTAACATCCAGCCCTCGGCCCACCACATCTTTTTATCCAAGAAAAAAATAAATTAAGATAACCACTTTCTATATTCTCTCTCATCCACCAAACCCTGTCATCACCAGCCACTTTATCATTCATATTTTGCAGACAGCAATTCCTCTCTCATCCTTCTCAGCAAAACTTCCAGTTTCTTGAGGCAAACTCACAGGCACACCATTTCGAATATACATGTTCCATGCTTTCTTGTCCATATCTGTTTGCATCATCTTCTGACAACACCATTGGCGTCACTGCCAACAAAACAGGGGTCAAATAATGTTGAGTCCCCAGACATCCTTGAAGCCCGTGCCCTCTAAAAACTGTATTTAAAAACATGGGACACTCTTGGTATACCTATACATATTTTAGGAAGTTCTTGTCATTGTCCATCCTCTATTGCTTTACAAGGACTTGTATGTAATCTAATGATCATAAAGAAAACATATCTCATCATAATTTCATATTATGAAATATACTTGTGTTACATCGGCCCCTCTATATAGGCTCTCTTCCTTAAACATGAAAATATGTGTCATTTGTTTATACTCACAATTGAGATCAATTAAGATTCACGAGTAGAATCATTGAAACCCTATAACTTAATAATCAAGGCAACATAAAATTTACAGCAAAGTTTTTCCAATGTCCATACAAATGCTTTTCTCTTTTTGTAAGACTTGCGAGATTACTAAGAGATGTTAAGGGAAAATGGTTTTTGAGCCGACGGCTCATGAGTTGATACATTCACATACTGTCATTTTCATAAAAATGTTATATGATCTTATGTGCATGTAGAAGTGTGTAAGCATACATATGCATGAACTACAAAATTTAGGTATGTATATTTAAGAAACATGAAAGTATGTTGTAAATTTTATTTTCCAACAAATCTTTTAAAAAAAATTACAAATTTACTATATTAATACTTGAGGACGGCTCAAAGCACAAAAAATACACCAACTCGATAACCATGTTCTCCAAAGAATTTTTTTTAATTTTACACTATATTTATAATTACTATCCGGAAACGTGACCACTATCAGAATCTCCCAAGCACAGCCGACTTCGAAACTTAGTAATTCATCAATATACATATACTTCGATAGTATCTAGCACAATTCTAACAGAAGTAGCATACACATTGATAAATAAGAATTCTATAGGAATCTACTCCCACCCTTCATTTGTTAGGATAACCAAGAAATGTGACACTCTGAAATTGAGACATTTCTTCTGCAAGAAACACAAGTTTCACATTCCACCAGCTATGAAAGATAATATGTAAATTTTGACATTTCTTGTTCACTAACATCTGGAATTGCTATCACACTCTATTTTTGGTTTTTATTGGTCCTACTAAATATCAATTGCCCTCTTAAATTTACTAGATAAGTACATAGTAAAATACATAACAAAAACATAAATCACTTCCCCACAATGTCCAGACATGAAACACATGACAATAACATGAATTCGGACCTGTCTTTCCATGCCTCACCCTCACATTAACATCTTATAATAAAATGTGCAAAAATGCTCAAACCAAAATTAAGCTAAAAGGATAAAAAGAGACCCTACTAATAACGATTGAAGCTAAAAGTAGAATAAAAAACATATACGTGGTACCATCAAAGTTTGTACAATGTCTATGCTGTTAATCAGTACACAGAATTAGTCACTAGAAATTTACCGTATGGACTGGAGTCCAGCGCTCACTAGCGAGCTCGTATCCATTAGGATCGTCACCAGGGGGATGAAGGATTGAGATGCAAACCTTCCCGTCAGAGTAAACTGCAAATTTTAAACAAAATTAACAAATATTTTTCCAAAGAGATAAACTTCACATAGATGCCATAATGATAAAATAACTCCAGAAAGCAGATACAAACCATTAGGGTGCCAGATTTCAGAGGTAAATCTCACAGTTGGAGGGCTGTTCGGGTAATTCTGTGGGAAAGTCATAATAGCGTTGAAGAAGCCTCCATCACTGCACAAATATGTACAAGTATATAATAAATCACAGTTACCAATCAGAACAAGGAATTAGTAACAGAACAAGCTGAATCAGTTACACAAATCACATCTTCGGAAGAGCAGAACTTCATTTCAAAGCACAAAAGCAATCACACATGATACACGTTCTTGAAATCCTAGGTTAGACTAATTAGTTCTCCGCTAAAAGCTCTATAAATTCTTTTTACATTAGAGCTTCTAGCGTTAAATCAAAACATCATTTTCAGGAACCAGGAAGTCACTTAACAGCTTGGTACCGCATCAAAATCAAACCGAAGAACTATCCAAATCAAACACATATCTAAAACAAATGAATTACAATAAGAATACTCCCCCCCCCCTCAATTTATAAATTGATACACGTTCTTGAAATCCTAGCTTACACTAATAAGTCTTCAACTAAAGCTCTATAAATTCTTCAACATTAGAGCTTCTAGACTCTTAGATGAAAACATCATTTTCAGGAACCAGGAAGTCACTTAACAGCTTGGTAAACAACTATCCAAATCAAACACATATCTAAAACAAATGAATTACAATAAGGATTACCCCCCCCCCCCCCCCCCACCTACCTTCCTCAATTTATACCCTCCTAACCACAACAGCAGTATCGAGCATATAATCCTAATCCTAATTTCGACAACAATAACCAAAACAACAACAAAACAATTGAAACAATCATAAAACAAGTCAAACTCAAGAACCCACAAAATTACTCAACACTAAAACCTTAATCCAACAACCCACAAACCAAGAACCTCAAGAAACAATCCAATTCAACATTTAACAACCAAAAAACCCCAAGAAACACAACAAAATACTCACTACAAAGTATCTGGTGGGCCAATAATTGTGACACTCCATTCAAAAAGATTGCTTTCATCAACCAACCCTGCTGAAAACCCATCAACTGGGTTCTTACAAAGATCTGACAAAACACAATAAATCATCAAGAAAAGCCTTAAAATGATCAGATCGGATGTAAAAAATAATGGGGTTTGTGTAAAAACAAAGACTTACCCTTGAGTTGTTTCTGCAAAAGGAGGCTGGCTTGTGATGCCATGGAAGATGGGGGGGCAGATAGATATTGTATGTATAGGTTGCGAAAGAGATGGGGATGGAAGGAAAATGTTGAGTTGTTTTTTATATAATTCTGATAGACCGACGCAATTTTCCCTACAAAAACTAGTGCATCTCCACGAAATATGTATACATATATACATAATTACATGTACGTAGGTAGTTTGGATAAATGATAATAATATTTGGGTGTAAATATGCATTTTCATTTTTTTTTTCTTTTGGGTGCAAGTCTATTTTATTTATGATTTTTGAATAAGTTTTTAGTAGTAATAATAGAGTAATTTAACTATTTATGTTAATTATTTTCAAAAAAACTATTTATATTGATATAGTTGTTTTTTATTCCCGAACTGGATACTTGGATGAAACACGCTTAACAATTTTCCCTCGATATAATCAATCCCGGTTTTTAGCCGGTCCGCCTCTTTTTTTTTTTTACTAATTAAGCTTATATATAAATGAGTATATGCCGGTTTTTTGCTAATTAAGCTTCTCTAAAAATGAATATTTATTCTAACAAATTTTGGAATGAGTGAAAATCGGGAATCGAATCTTGCACAATAAGAGACAAGCCTTATCATTCTCCTAATCACATATGAATGAGTAAAAATTGAACCGCAAACCGAAATTGAACTAAAAACCGCACTAATACAAACCGCACTGTTAGTTATTGGTTTAATTACGGTTTTTAATTTTTAAAATCGCACATTGTTGATTCGGTTTTGATTTTTATTCGAAACCGAACCGATTAAAAACCGAACCGCACCAATTTAATATATATTATTTTTATTGTAATTATTAAATTAATATATATTATAAACTAATTAATTACTTATTTAATAGTTAATAAAAAAAGCGTATATTCATAAATTTGCGAGTAATACTTACCTTAAGTCTTGTATTAATAAAAACATATATTAATATATATTAACTCAGTGTCTTTCTAAGCAAAATTAGTCATATTCGTTTATTTTGTTATTAATAATAATATTATTATTTTGTATATACAATAATTCATGACATCATATAATATCAAATTTAATGTAGGATAATACAAAAATATTAACTACATATTTTTTATTATTTAAATGTGAAAATATATTTTAATACCGAAACCGTACCATTAAAAAATCGAACGGCAATTTTTAAAACCGAACCAATAATATTTGGTGTGGTTTTGGTTGGTTTGGGGTTTGGAAGCAAAACCGCTCCAAACCGGCTCATCCCTAATCACATATGACTCCTTATTTGAAGGGTCCCCAAATTCCATGCATTAAAATAATATTTATTTGTTATATCCTTGTATTAGATTATTTTAATTTTGCATAAATTAAAAAAACACATTATAATAATCATAGCTTCTCTTATTATAAATCATATTTCAATTTTATAATTATTCTCTATTTACTTTGAGTAAATTTATTTAATTAATTTTTTTATACTATCAATAATCACAAATATAAAATCAATATAATTAAATAATAATAACGTAAAATAAAATTAATAGAAAAAAGAAGAATAAAAAAATAGTCCTAAAATATTCATTTTGAAAATATGATTTTATAAATATTTAACTGATAAATATTTGAGATGATAATATTGCATATTAAAAGTTACAAATTTTAACCAAATGTCGCATTCAAAAAAATATATTATAAAATATATGTTTCAAAAAATTATATTACAAAAACTTAATAATTCAAGGACCTCATTTTGACTTCCAAATTTTTATTCAAGGACTCATTTTAATATTTGAACATGGCCTCTGTGAAGTCTGAGCGGGGCCGGATATAACCATCAATTTTTATGATTCTCGTATCTCCGTTATTCATCCGTTATTACTCCCATCTGTGAGACACCTTATATAATCACCGTGACACTTTCGACACAAAGCCACCGAATAAGATGGCTCTAGATCAATATTTTAATTTTCAGTTTTGATATTATTTATTAGATTGCAGTATTGCACAATATTTTTAATTTCTTATTAATATGCTATCGTATGTTTTAGATCGTAATGAAGTCCACATAATTTTTTTAATGTCTTATAAAAAATCTCATATAAATAAAATTATTTGACCGACGTATTTAAAATATTATCTTTTATCAACCCGATATAAAATTTAGTTACAGATTCTTAATAATATTTTATTATGTTACATATAAAATTTTAAATAAAATTATATATACTTTTATTGGACGGGCTTTAGTGTTCGGCCACCAAATAAATGTGTTACAGTCTCGTAAAAATTAAGATTCTATATTGATTACATATTTTTTAATAATTTAAAATTAAAATATTAAATATTTAATAATCGGTTATGGCCGTTCATAATGTCAGACTAATAAACTGATAATTGAATTTCATGTTTAAATATTAGTTTTTTAAGTATAACACTTTTCTAAAAAAGTGATAATTTTATTCACTTTAAATATCAATACAAATAATATATATGAAAAATTATATTATAAAATGAAAAATAATTTAAAGTTATATAAATAATATATTAAAATAAAAAATAAATTATTATAAAAAAATCCGAATCCCATTGCGTGATAAACTGATTTAGTATTCCCATTTTGTCCCCGAAGACTTGGAGAGTTAAAAGCTTCAAATACATTAGTTTGGACAAGGAATTTGTTACTTATTTCATGTAGTACTGTTTTACCCTTTTACTCCTCCTTTGTAGCGTAATACAAACCTCTCTCTCTCTCTCTCGTGTATATATTTACATGCACCCGTTACGTTAACTTGTTGACTCACGCTTGCTCTCTTAGAGCATCTCCAACCTCTTCAAACCCTTAGCAAAAATTTCCACTTGGCAGTGAACAGTATGTATTATAGCCAATCACTCAAACTTTTCCTTCTCCAACGGTGGCGGCCCTTGGTTAAAAATTTTAGCCAACCAATTGTGGTTGGCTATATATACTTAACCATATCAAACATATAGTGAAGCTGTAGTGACATCACGTGGCCAAAAATTTATCCCCCAATTTATTTATTAATTTGCATAATTATGTTTTTTGTGTAATTAGTTATTATATATATATATAATTACTAGTTAGATACATATAACACTTGTCTCCTGCTAACTATTTATTAATGTGCACTTGTTTCAAGAAAGCTCGAGAATGGAGACAAAAGGTGGCAAGTGGCAAGGGAAAGGAGAGGTTGCTGTAGGGAATCGATCTTGGAACCACTTACTCTTGTGTTGCTGTTTGGCAACATGATGGGGTTGAGATCATCGCTAATGATCAGGGTAATAGAACGACACCGTCTTATGTTGCTTTCACTCACTCTCAGCGTTTCATTGGTGATGCTGCTTATAATCAAGTTGTCATGAACCCTGTTAACACCGTGTTTGGTATGAGTATTTATTTTCTTGATCACTCCTTCTCATGTATTATTTTTACTCCTTTTTTCTTATATTGTTTTGTTTTAATGATGGTAATATATTTTTTATCTCGATTAATTAAGTGTTTATTAATTTAGGGGTTTGATAATTATTTTATTAATGCATGTTACTTTCTGATTGTGATATGGGGTTTTCTTGAAATTTTGTGTAATCTTTGGGATGATTTTTTCTAATTTTTGTGGGGCTTGTTGAATCTTGATCTTTGTGACCCCTGTATAAAGTATTATCGTTTTTTGGCTCTTCAATGGGGAGAGTTGCTTCACTGTGACTGCCTGGTTTCTGAAAGATTTATGAATTTTGCTTATTAAGACATATGGGGTATCTATATAACCACTTAACGAGTCATGTATATATCTGGAGGGGTGAATGTAAGATATATGTTCATGTTATGGAGAAAAAAAGGAGTCTATGAAAGTAGAACATAGTAGTTATATGTGTCTGAATTGATTTGGCTCTTCTTTTTTTTGGGAGGGGGAGGGTGTTACGACTCATGTACTTCATAATCAGTAAATCAAGATATCAACAGTGATCAATAAAACCGATGATTTCATCAATTAAAACTCTAGAGTGATAACAATGATACTAGAGGTCTTTGTTTTTATGTTTTCTCAAAGAGTAAAACTACATTATTCTCAGATCCTAAATCAAAGGATAACGACTAAAATATATGGAAATAATCTCTAACTAATTCTGAGGATTGACTCTATCCAATTTATTCGTAACAAACTTTGAAGAGAGAGATGCCAGATGCCAGCTAGCAGCACACGTGGGCATCACAGTCAGCTACACCCAAAACAGCATTTTAGCCACTTTTATCAACAGCCCCCCTCAAGTGAGGTGTGGGAAGAGAAGCACACACACCTAACTTGGACAACAAAAAATGAAGTTGGACACCTAACTTTTATCCGGATGAAGTTATTGCGTATGGTGCAGCAGTGCAAGCTGCTATCTTAAGTGGAAATGGTAATGAAAAGATTCAAAACATAGTGCTCATGGATGTCAATCCATTGTCCCTTGGAGTTGAATGTGTTGGTCAAGTAGCGAGTGTAGTTATTCCACGCAACACGACTATTCCCACAACGAAACAGAAGGGCATTTACTACAGCTTATGATTGTCAGACTTCTGTTAGGTTTTCAGTTATTGAGGGCGAGAGAGTGAGATCCACTGATAATAAGTTATTGGGTCAATTTGTTCTCTCTGACGTCCCTCCTGCACCAAGGGGTGTCGCCAGGTTAATGGCGACCTTTGACATTGATGCAAATGGAGTGCTGAATGTTACTGCGGAGGATAATGCTACTGGGGTCAGAAACAATGTAAGGATAACTAACAGCATGGGAAGACTCTCGACGGAAGAGATTGAAAGAATGGTTAGTGATGCTGAGAGGTATAAAACTGAGGACGAGGAGCATGCGAAAAAGATTCAGGCCATGAATACATTTGAGAATTACTTAAAAAACTGTAGGAATCTCATTTGGAGCGTCCAGTTTGGGTCCATTCCAGTAGCTGTGAGGAATAGTCTAGAGGATATTATTGTGAATACATTTCACTGGCTGGATGGCAACTGGTTAGTAGGGGTGTATGAGTTCGAATATAAGATGCAGGAGTTGGAGCACACATGCAATCAAATATTGGCCAGAATGGGCGTGATCTTTATTAGGCTGGTTACTTGCCTATTTGCCTAAGCGCCATCACACTGGACCCTGAATTTATTAAGGTATATTGACTAGCAAGTGGACTGATTTTAAACAGTAATGTGTGCCTTTTCTTGGTTGGTTTGGTAGTTTTTTTCAGTAATATTCCATATATATATATGGTTGCTAGGTATTTCAATAAAACCATTATCTCTGTTCAAGAAAATCTGTAATAAAAATGATGAATATGGTTTTGGAAGTTGGGTTGTTCATGCACTGGTTTTATTTGGCTTGTGATAAAGTAGATTTTCTTCAGGAATCAAGTGTTACTCTGAATGATTTATTTTCCTGCCTTGTGACTGGCAACTTCATCTGACTAACTTCAATGCCTTTGCATAAAATGAGTCTGATGTGTAGTTTTTTTTAGAAATTAGCTTTCCTCTAAAATTTGTAATTTGTACAAGTAAATTTTGATGTTTAAGGCAACAACTTAAAATTTTAGTAGGTTTGAGCCTTGACTCGAAACTCCATTGATAAAGAAGAACCCCTCTCAAGACAAAACACCTCCTAGCTGCCTTGGCTACTCCTTTTGATAACAATATATTATAACAGAAATTCAGAATGTTAAAGTTATGGTGTAGTTGCGGTCTATAATCTGCTACAAGAGCGGTGTTAGTACTTTCTTGGAGGACTTGAAACCGAGTTGTTTCACATAAGTTTTGTTGCAATTTATTTTTAAATATTGTCAGAAATCTCATGAGTTCTATTGTTTTTCTGAAACTCAAGCAGAGTGTTGATAGGGCGGCTTTTACCCTGATAATCACACACAGAATTTAACCTCTTCCTTAATGAAAAAAGTAGGAGTATCCACTGAGTTCAGTAGTTTGGTTCTGAATCATTCAGTTGTAGAATATTGTCTGATACTGTACATAGTAGAATATTGTCTGATACTGTAAATTCACTGACTGGGGTTTGGAAGTTGGGTTGTTCCTGCACTGTGGTTTACTTAAGACTCTGTCGAAGTGAAGTTTCTTCAAGATTGAAGTGCTAATTGTTACACTAGATCGAGCACTAGTAATTGTTTATCAAGTGAAATCTCGACCTTCCACGTTTCTACGAGGAGAGGGTGTGATACCACCAGAGCACTGTGCCTATGGCAGAGAGGGGATCAATAGAGCAATGATCTAGCACTGGAAAATTATCGAGATTGATCTGACTCATGTAGGGCTGATTAATAATGAACTATTGGTGACAAGCCTGTAGGCTGAAGCGTCACTTCTCTTACTATCAATGCAAGGCCCAATTTCACAACGAGAATTTTCTTATTTGAATCAATGTCTGTCTAGTAATTTCTGTGAAGACATGCAGAAATATTTTTGATTATACTGCGAATTAGTTTTGATCACCTGCATGAATTGTTCGTAATCCATCTTTCATATTGCATAAGACCTCTTATCAAAAAAAGACAATGAAAAATAATAAAGTATAAATGCTAAAACTATGAAAGCAACTGAATTGAATGTTTGAATTATTATGAACTCTTGTTATATTTAGAGTTATAATTCTATGTATTACTTCCTAACATATGAGATTTTGGAATATATGACTTTAGGTACAATTTGTCCCAATCTTAGCATTAAATAATTACACTAAATGGAAATAGAGGTATGATTCTACTATCCAAATATATATATATATATATATATATATATATATATATATATATATATATATATGAGATTTTGGAGAAAAACTTAAATATATGTTTTTAAGTTGATTTTGTCCAATGTTATTTATATTGAATAATTACATTATAATGTAACTACATTATAATTATATTGGCGTGGTTTGATAATTAACTGTTAGTGATTATTTGTATTGAATTAAATTATCTATTTTAACTAATATATTGAATTACCAATTTTGATTAACGAATATTTTGAATAAAACTGTTTGGTTTTTAACTGGTTGAATTAGTTGTTTGTATTTTAACTAAATACATGACAATTCTCTAATTAAAAAACTTCTTAAAATGCTTTTTTTAAAATTAACGAATTGAATGCAAACCGTTATTTCAATCTATTAACTGTCAAACATATTAGAGAATTTATTTAAAGGTATTTATCAAAAATACTATTTTTTAATTTTTTGTGATTTGACTATTTTTATAAAAATACGATTTGCAATTGAAAGTAACCAAATATAATTTTATAAAAAAATTGGTATTTTTGAAACAAAATAAAAAATGTGATATTTTTCAAAAAAAGCCCTTTATTTAATCAAACCTCTAATTTTCCTCAACCTTTTAATTTTTTTCAAATCTCTAACGTTTAAACAGGGTCAATATATATTATTGCAAGAAAAATGTCAAGTTTTTTAACACATGAACTATCCAATAATACTCAAATTAAGTTTTAACTTAATTATTTAGCAAAAAGAATTGTAATTTACAATGTATTCAATCCCGATTTTTTTTAATTTTTTTTAAATACTCAGTTTTTTTTAATAAAAAAGAAGAAGAAGTAGAGAATCCTTGATTTAAAATCTAGAAAACCCCAACAATTTTGTTGCAAAATAATTGAAGTTGAATGTCACGGTGTGACGCTACTAGTCTACTAGTGTACATAAATCGTTTATATTTTCTATATATATACGTACAGGGGCTCTCTCTAATAATACACGCACGTCCTCTAAAAACCCCTGGCTCTCTAATTTGGTGGGTATAACAAAGTTTGAAAATGGAGAGAAAATGCGAGACAAAAGGTCAAGGAAAAGGAGATGTTGCCATTGGAATCGATCTCGGAACCACTTATTCTTGTGTTGCTGTTTGGAAAAACGTCGGCGTTGAAATCATTGCGAATGATCAGGGTAACCGAACGACGCCGTCTTACGTTGCTTTCACTGACACCCACCGTTTCATTGGCGATGCTGCGTATAATCAAGTTGCTATGAACCCTGTTAACACCGTGTTTGGTAACTATTTATTGCACTTCTCCCCATGCACATGTATAAATATGTTACCCTCCTTTTTACTATTGTGATTTGGGTTTAAAAATGATTTTAATTAAATTTTTGTTATGTTGTGACGTGATAATTTTATTTTTAATTCGATTGTGTTTGATTATGAATGGGGGTTTTTTACGTGTGTGATCTGTGATCTTGGTTATAGGCGAACAATAGACCTGACCCTCAGGCCCCTAAACACATAAATGCCTCAAATTTCGAATTATATATATATAAATTATGAAAATTATGTATAGTATATATAAATTAGGCCCAAAAACCAATTTTACCTAAGGCCCCGTGTGAATCTCAGGGCCATGGAGTTTGTGTTTGTAAGGATTCTTGATAACCCTTTTAATGGAATTTGGATAATCTATTTATAGGTTTATAATGTTTATGTATCATTTGTATGGGTTTTCTGTTATTTATATCGTAGTAAATTAATTGAGTTAGATTTATAATGCCCAACATTTTAATTAACTATCTATGTAAAACTATATTTGTCTGTTTTGTTTAATAATTTTATCTTTTTAGCATGAATTACATTAATTATGGTCTTTGTTAAGCACTCATTAATCTGACTAAAGAAAAGAAGTAACCTGGTGTCATTTTCTTTCATTAGTCTTTTTTTATAGTTAAGCTTCAAATTGTTTCTAAACTAATAAAATGCTAGTTCAAATGAGTACCAAGACTTAGTAGGAAAAAATGTTAAAAATAATAAGTTTTTAGGTAAAATTAACAAAAATAACAATTTTCTGGTGGAGTGTCAATTTTTACCGGATACGCATTTGTCAGTTGGGTATTCCATTTACATGAGATACCCAACTCACAAATGCGTATCTAAAAAAAATAAAAAAAAATATAGATACGCATTTCTGAGTTGGGTATCCCATATATATGATACCCAACTAACAAATGCGTATCACATGTAAATATCCAACTCATAAATGCGTATTCAATCCGTTATTTTTAACCATTTCCCCCCAAAATTGTCATTTTCATCAATTTTCTATGTAAAACGTTATTTACCTCCTTCACCCACATAGTAGCTTATGAAAATCTTTAATTTTGATGAAAATATGTGTTTGTTTCTGTATTTCTGATTTAGCAACTTATTAAACACCAAGTATTGTATATAACTGAATTTGTCTATGTTTTATATTATAAATATAGAATGTCCTCACACATAAGATTCTTTTTCACTTGTGTTTGTTTATCTTACTAATAAAGTATGAACCCTTTCGTTTGTTCCTTCAACAATCTGTGACATGTGTTTCAGCTATATCTATAACTTATTGAGTGTAGCAATATTTTAAGTTTTTTCTTATTATATAAACATGCATTTATGCTTTTGCTTGTACATATTTACTATTTCTGTTGTGTCATACGACAATCATTTGTTCCTATGCTGTCGGCAGATGCAAAACGATTGATTGGTAGGAGGTTCAATGATGTTTCGGTACAGAATGATATGAAATTCTGGCCATTTAAAGTTATTGCTGGTCCTAATGAGAAGCCTATGGTTGCGGTCAACTTCAAAGGTGTGGAGAAACAGTTTTCTGCTGAAGAGATCTCATCAATGGTTCTTTTAAAGATGAAGGTTACTGCGGAGGCATACATTGGATCATTGGTAAAAAATGCTGTTGTTACTGTGCCAGCATATTTTACTGACTCTCAGCGCCAGGCTACGAAGGATGCTGGAACAATAGCCGGTCTTAATGTAATCCGTATAATCAATGAGCCTACTGCTGCTGCCATTGCTTATGGTCTTAACAAGGACTATGCAAGTGGTAATTTTGTTGGGGAGAAGAATGTGCTTATATTTGATCTTGGTGGTGGTACTTTTGATGTCTCTGTTCTGACAATTGAGGCTGGTATTTTTGAAGTGAAAGCTACGGCTGGAAATACTCACCTTGGTGGAGAGGATTTTGACAATTGTATGCTCAACTACTTTGTGGAGGATTTCAAGAGGAAGCACAACAAGGACTTAAGCGGAGACCCTAAATCTCTTAGAAGATTGAGGACTGCTTGTGAAAGAGCAAAGCGAGTACTTTCTTCATATGCCCAAACATCAATTGAGGTTGAATCTTTATACGAGGGTGTTGATTATCGCTCAAAAATCAGCAGGGCGAAATTCGAGGAATTGAACATGGATCTTTTCATGCAATGTATGGAGCCTGTGGACCTTTGTTTAAAAGATGCCAAGATGAGCAAAAGAAGCATTCATGATGTTGTCATTGTTGGTGGATCTACTAGAATTCCCAAGGTTCAGCAGCTTTTGCAAGATTTCTTTAATGGAAAGAAGCTCTGTAAAAGCATTAATCCAGATGAAGCTGTTGCATATGGTGCAGCAGTGCAAGCTGCCATCTTAAGTGGAAAGGGTGATGAAAAGATTCAAAACATAGTGCTCATGGATGTCAATCCTCTGTCCCTTGGAATTGAATGTGTTGGTCAAGTATCAACTGTTGTCATTCCACGCAACACAACTATTCCCACAACTAAAGAAAGTCCATTTACCACAGCTGCCGATAATCAGAATTTTGTTAGGTTTAAAGTCATTGAGGGCGAGAGAGTGAGATCCACTGATAACAAGTTATTGGGTGAATTCGTTCTCTCTGGCATCGTTCCTGCCCCAAGGGGTGTTGCTAACTTGTGTGCCACCTTTGACATTGATGCAAATGGGGTGCTGACTGTTTATGCGGAAGATAAGATTACTGGATCTCGAAACAAAATAAGGATAACTAACAGTATGGGAAGACTCTCTAAGGAAGAGATTGAGAGAATGGTCAGTGATGCTGAGCGGTATAAAGCTGAGGACGAGGTTCATGCCTATAAGATTAAGTCCATGAATACATTGGAGAAGTACTTGAGAGACACAAGGAATCTATTCTGGGGCATTCAGGCAGGGTCCATTCTTTCAGCAGCTGAAAGAAATAGGCTAGAGAATGCTATTGAGACTGCATTTCACTGGCTGGATAACAATCGGCATGCGGAGGCGTATGAGTTTGAGCACAAGATGGAAGAATTTGAGTCCATTTGCAAACCAATGCTGGTTAAACTGGGGGGTGGTCCCGGTGGCTTGCCCAAACGCCAACGCACAGGACCCTAGACATACCAAAGTAATTTGATCCCAGCACAGACACTGATGTGAAACAGTAATATGGGCTTGGCTGGCTGTTATGGTAGGTTTCATCTAGTATTAAATATCTGGTACTTGAGTATTTTTTAGGCTAGCTTAATCTCTTTTTCAAGAACTCTGTTTTAAATATGACAAATTTTAGTCTTTCAAGTTGGGTTATTGCACTGGGTTACTGAAATGGTTTTT
Source organism: Oenanthe sinensis (assembly GCA_028671895.1). Lineage (NCBI taxonomy): Eukaryota > Viridiplantae > Streptophyta > Magnoliopsida > Apiales > Apiaceae > Oenanthe > Oenanthe sinensis. Next base: position 8,081,737 of record CM053811.1, on the reverse strand, counting down.
CAAGGATGGAAGTTGTTAATCCTTGCACAGATTCATTTGCCTGCCTTGCACAGATTCATTTGCCTTCCTTGCACAGTAACTTGACAAATTAACAAGCCTTAGTTTCATGGTTAACAATTTCATGCTGTACCTTCACATAGAATTCGTCGTACAGATCCTGAGCCCATGTGGAAATTCAGTGTTATCTATCAAATAGGTAAACGCACCTACAAGTCAAATGGATTATAAGCCCATTTTGAACTCATGTTGTTCCGATTGTCTAAATTCTTGAGCAAGTACAAAATTTTTATTCTTGAATGCTTATGCCCTAGCGTTTTGCAATGGTCACAGAAATATATATTAAACTTTTCAATCAGATCTAAAAAAAATTCTAATTATTCTAATATTTTTAATCTTGGTATAGTACTCTGATGCATGACAAAGTCCAAAACTTGAATAAAATTGGACAAACACAGGCACTTGTGTTAAAAAACAAAATCCATCAAAGTGAGTAAAACAATGTCGTATATTGTAATCACCGTCGCCCAACAACATAACTCTCTCGAATCTAGAAATGAAGACCTGTTTGGAGCTAAATTACCATTCCAGTTTGCTCTATCATGGCCTTCCTAACCGATCACAAGTTTTTCTTCTTTGCGTTTGGATGTGCGGCCTTCATAGTTACCATGTACCACTGTCTCCTTTCTGTTTTCTGCCATCCCCGACAACACGACTTCATCGAACAACCACAAGCAGCTACGGGCCTAGGCGAGGTGGATATTCGCAGCATTCCTACTCACAAGTACATAACATGTAACAAGAGTCCGAAAGAAGAGTGTCCCGTGTGCTTGAGTGAGTTTGAAGACGGTGAAGATCTGCGAACTTTGCCAAAATGCTCGCACACATTTCATGTGGTTTGTATAGACTTGTGGCTCTATTCGCATCCAAATTGCCCAACGTGTCGGACTGATGCTACACCGGATATGCACGGACTTCAAGAAACTAGTACAACGAATTCCAGTTCAAATGGAGGAGCTACAGTTAATATGGTTTCATCTAGGATACCACAAGATTTGGAGGCACAACATGCTGCTGTATGATGTGAATTCTACGCGGAATGTTTTTGTTTTTCTATCTTGAGACCACTATAAAATAATCTGGAGTATGCATCTTGAGACCCACAAGTTGAAATTTCAATCTTTCCTTTCGCGGCTTCAATATAAATTTTGTGCACACCTGCAATATCTTGTAGTAATTTCTTTATTTTTTTCTCACAGCCCTTGCAGTGAATACTGGTCTGCAGAACCAAAGTCTTCCGATCATGGCAACCATTGTAATAGAAAACTTACAATACAAATAATTACTAATATTTAGTGGTGCCCGAAAAGCGAACAAAAATCGGATGAATGATAGTTCAACTTGCATATTTCGACTCCACTTGGGTCCTTGTACAACATTTGTACGCATCATTAATATTGATCAATATAATACGATAAATATATTTGCTTCAGACATACTATATATTCTTTTTTATATTTACCTTGTGGAATTTTTTAATCTTTATTAATTATAGCTACTGGGTCATTTAATCATTTTCCAGTTTTACCTTAATGAATTAAATAAAGTTCGAGTAGTACGTGTTTCAGGATATTACAATGTTACCTCCCCTAAATTAGTTATCCATGGCAGGAGGGTCCAATTCCTAAAAGTATGTTAAAAGAAATCAATAATTTTAATTCCGGCTTCTAAATAAATGTAAACAGTATTGACTTCTTTTATGAAGAGGTCAACATAATTGAGAACTTAAAGTAATGCCGCATTCATTGTTCGGCAAACAGATTTAATGTTTCAATTTTTTATCCAAACATATATATGCTGTACAATTGTAATAATCTTTCAAACCTTTTCGAAATCGAGTAATTCCGAAATCCGTATCATAAATAAATGTATTGGTACATATAATTGCATAATAAATTGACCCGATGTAATAATGTGGGTAATTTATAAACCTACCATAAGTACCGAAAATCATGATTTGTTGGTAAACTACTCTTATTTATATACTTAACAAATTATAATAATATACTCAATATAGAAATGATGTATTACAATAATTTTATATTATTTAAAATATACAGTATTGTACAAAATTTAAATAAATAAATAAATATATATATATATATATATATATATATAATATTTGTGTGTAGCATCATCAGTCGAAATTAACTTGTATTGAATATTTAAATTATTATATTTTACATATAATAGCGACTTCATTAGTTAATTAACTTAATCCCAAGTAAAACAATGATGCGTCTTGTAATTATCGTCACAACTCTCAAGTTTCAACAACATTTATAGCTTTGTAGCTGAAATCTAGGAATAAAATTCTGTGGAGTTTAGTATCAGTTGCAGTTTACTCTCATGGGCTTCTTCTCTGATCATGCCTTCTTTGTCGGGTTTGGATCCGCTGTTTTATTAATGGTGATCATGTATCACTGTTTTCTTTGCTTCATCTCCCTGCATGGGCTGCATCGTCAAGAAGAATCGCAACAAGCCACTGGCCTTGACCAAGCTGTGGATTTTAGCAGCATCCCTACTCATAAACACATACATGGTAAGAATCCGAACGAGGAGTGTCCCGTGTGCTTGACTGAGTTTAAAGATGGTGATGATCTGCGAACTTTGCCCGCATGCCTGCACTCTTTTCATGTGAATTGTATAGATTTGTGGCTCTTTTCGCATAAAAATTGTCCAACGTGTCGGACTGATGTTATGTCTGACATGCATGGACAACAAGAAACTGGTGCAGTTAATTTAAGTTCGAATGCGAGAGATACGGTTACTCTGGATACTTCGAGGTTATCACAAGATTTGGAGGCACAACATGCGGCTGCATGATGTAAAGTAAGTGTGGAGATGGTGATCAGAATCAAGGAGCGCTTGGTTGGCAGAGGTGATTGAAATGATATAATACCTTTGCATGTAACTTGGTTTATGAGTTGATACTATGGTGAAAATCAAAATCAACTTGTACTTTTCGAAAAAGCTGATTTTTAGATTTTATGAAAAATAATTATACGTTTCATTATTAAATCTCGTCAAAATATTAATTTTTATATTATATTTTTTTGCATCAACTTTCTTAATTTTGTAAATTTAATTTTGAGTTTCAAAATTCAAATTCTTTTGGAATTATACAACTTAATTAAAAAAAATCTACTAATTTTTGAATTAACCCTACTTAAGTTATATCATTATATTATAATATTATATATAATAAATTTCTTGAGATTATTTCAGTAAAATTACCTAAGGTACAAATATTTTTTAGTATAAAATAGTTATGACATTTTTGTAATTATATATAATCTTCTATAATTATAATAAAATGTATTTATATGAAAATAAAAATAACATCATGAACATTAATCTCTTATTTAATTTCCATATAAATATATAAAAACAAGAAAAAAACATCACCACGCTTGTTGGTCGGCAAACAAACCTTAACTCCACAATAACATAATATTGTCTATTTTGGTTAACTAACAAACTGCCCTTCCCACAATCGATGTGGAATAACTCCCAACAATCTCTCCCTTCACACATCGGGCTCGACACATGTCGAATCTACCTCCTCCAGTGTGCCAAGCTCTCCCTTGACTCATACCGAAAGTCGACTCATACTGAAAGTATATCCGGCTCTCTGCTCCCCTTAGACCCATTTTTGAAGGCCCACCTGCCTATCCCTTAAGTCCATCATGGGGCTCCACAATAGTATGTTATTGTCCGTTTTGGACCGAGCCCGCACAAATTTATTATTGAGCACATCTCAAAAGATTTCATACTAATGGAGTTTAACCGGCTATTTATTAACTATCAAACTGTCTCTCCCACAATGGATGCGGGATAACTCCCAACACACGCTGATATAACACGGTACAATTTTGTATTTCTATTTATTTCCCTGCTTTGGTCTCTGCCTTGATGGTGTATAGAATGGTAGATGCCTAGGTGTGTTTTCATAACTCCTCCTCCTCCGACACCGTTGACTACTAGTTAAAAAACAAGCTGTCGCAATTGTTCTTTTCAAGTAAGCACTTGAGTCGTAGCTATTTAATTAAGTCGTCGAGGACGTAGAGGAGATTTTGGTTTAATTTTTCGGAGTCAATTTATTTGCACAATAATTTAATTAATATAGTTTTCTGGTAGATATGTTTTTCTCCAAATTTTATGTTTTATATTGTAAAAAAAAATAAAAAATGAAAGTCGTGTGTTAACTTTGTAGTTTCGTTCATAATTCAAGCAAGGATTGACCAATTAATATGACGTTCATTTTTGCACTTTAAACTTAACCAATGGAACATATACATGTTATACATGGCTACATAAGTAGAAGATATATTGCAATATGGAATTCGAGTACAAAACAATAAAATTTTATTTTATTTTTGATGTGTTTCATCCGAATGGCTTTCAAATACATGCAATTACACTTCACAAGAAGTGCCAACAAAAACAAGCGCAAGTAATACAAGAATGAATCATTCCACAATAGTACTAACAAATTCACATAATAACACAACTTCCTGGATTGTCGTCGCTAAATGTACTGTATATAGGATGATTATAAGTCATATCTTCTGGAAGCAGAGTTCGGGGTAGCTGATAATAATATTCAGGCACCACCACTGGTGGTGGTGGTAATGGAAAGTATCCTGGCCATGGTATTCCTGTCGAAACACTCCCCGGTGAAATCGGATAATATTCAGGCATCACTTCTGGTTGTGGTGATGGAAAGTATCCTGGCAATGGGATACCTGTCGAAACACTGCCATGTGAAGTCATGCATGTACAATTTGTTGATCGGACACTGCAGCCATCACAATAATTCTTGTACATGGCTTGGTTTGTCGAAAAGCATAATTCATGGTTGCCTCGAAAATGGCCATAATTATTCATCTCAAGTTCATAGTCATATTTTACATGGCTTTCCTGCGGGATTCACTTCCATCAAAATCTTGAACACTTTCGTAATCTTCTTTGAAAGTTATATTCACCCCATCTCTTGTGAGTTCAACAGATTTCAACCCCTTGATTTCAGATATTTTTTGCAATTGTACTACCACATTATCATTAATTCCATGATAATTTTTCACTGGTGACTTTGGCTCAGATTTATTCCCAATCTTCTCAAGAAGTATCAAAAATGTCTGCGGATCCATAGTGCCTGAAATTTTAATCTTTCCTTGCGCGGCATCTGTAGTAATTCTGTACACACCTCCAATATCTTGCAGTAATTTATTTATCTTTAGAACGAAAGTCTTTATGACACCCATTGACTGATATTAAGTATATATCTAGCCAAAAAGATAAAGGAAAGCTTGATCGAGTGGTGTCGAAGGAATAAAAATGGTGTTCGAATTATAAGTAGTATCATAGATTTGGTATATATATAGTAATAGTAACTCGTATAAAATTGAAGGTATGTCAGCTTGAGCTTGCTAAGTCAGCTTGCACAGTACATCATGACTTTATCAAAGTGTAAATATAAGCTATAAGCCGGTGTAGCGCGTCGGTTGATACTCTACTATGATAGTTGAACTTTCATATTTCGACTCATTAGTTGCGTTAGGTCCTTATACAACAGTGGTACACATCTAACACAATCTTCTTGAATCTCTGGCTGCAATTTAAGTAGTCGTAAATTTAAAGTAATTTTCTATTCAAATAAAAAATATGTGTAGTTGCAATTTTATAAATTTATAAATTGAATTAAAATTGAAAAAAAATGTTGATAGACTGTATTATTTTAAACTTATTTTTAATATTATCATTCACTATATAAAATTTATAATATTAATATTAATATTAATTATTCATAAACTACACAATAATATTTTTCTTAATTTTCACTTTTAAAGTTTTATATTTGATTAATTTTAAATTGTATTTATGGTTTCTCTCATAAAATAAACAATACTGTATATAGTTGACCGAGGTCACAAGGATGATTATGAACACAATAAATAGTTAACACAATAAATAGGAGTTGAGAAAAGGTCAACTATTTATTGTGTTCGTAATTTTGTGCTTGCCAACAGAAAATGATTGGCAAAATTTAGATTTGTTGAAAATTAAATACTTGTCATTTTCGATAGTTATATAGTGAGACATATTTAAGAAATTTAAATTAGAATAATAAATAAGGATATATAGGCAGTTCAATATTGGCATAATTATATTTATTATACTTGTCATCGTTAAATATCATCTGTTTAAGAAAGAGAGAAAAGGATATCAAACATAAATTTATAGGTCACAAATTTTGTAGATTGCAGTAATATATATTAAGTATTCAAAAATCTATGAAAACGAAACTTTGTTATACTTGTGGAATACCTATAATTCGAGGCTTCGAGACCGAAACAAAAAGATGCAAAAATCTAATAACATCTAAATTAAACTAACTAGAGAAAGACATAAAGTAACTTTATTACTTGATAACAGACATTACAAAAAAACATAGGCAAAAAGCCTCTACACTCACATGGAGCTACTTTCACATGTTGTACAAAATTCCAGAAACTTGAAATTCAAACACGTACAAGCTTAAAGTAAAACAACAGTGAAGGAGTCACTCCAGTTCAAGTCCAACAAGCTCACATAATAGAGCAAGCTCCAGTTTGATATTCATCGCCAAACACAGAATCGAATATATAGTCAGGATAAGACTTGTCTTGTTCAAGAGGAGGATTAGGGTAATGATTTTCAGTATAGAATGGATAGTCATCAGGATAAGACTTGTCTTGTTGAGGAGGAGGATTAGGGTAATGATTTTCAGTATAGAATGGATAGTCATCAGGATAAGACTTGTCTTGTTGAGGAGTAGGATTAGGGTAATAATTTTCAGTATAGAATGGATAGTCATCAGGATAAGACTTGTCTTGTTGAGGAGGAGAATTAGGGTAATAAATTTTAGAAACTGGTGGTGCTGATGGAGGGACCGGTGCTGATGGAGGGTAATGTTGCAGTGGAGCTGGAATGCCTAACGCGATATTCCCTTGTGAAGCCATGCGGCCCATGCATATTGCACATTGCATGTACATTGCTTGGTTTCTTATTGAACAACAACACTCATGGAAGGCTCTCTGCTGGTCCAAGCTTGTTGCAGCAGAATAATCATTTTTTCCACCCAAATCTTGTACATTTGCATCTTCCTTGAAAGTTATCTTCATTCTATTTCTCGATATTTCAGCAGTTTTCAACCCTTTAATTTCAGACAATATCTGCAATTGCTCCACATCTTTATCATGAATTAATTGATGATTTTGGATCATCTCCGAATCATTCTGAGCAACCACAGGCTCCCATGATAGCTCAGTGTTCTTCACCTTTTTGCGGAGATACTCCGTAACTTTCTTTGGATCTATATCACCCGAAATCCTAATCCTTATTCCTTGCGCGGCATCTATAGAAATTTTGTCCACCCCACGAATATTTTGTAGTGATTTTTTCATCTCTTCCTCACGTTCCTTGCAGTGAATGTTGGTCTTCAGAACGAAAGTCTCCTTGCCAGCCGTCGGTTGATCCATTAAAGTAATAGTCTCTACAGCTGTCTTGTATTCTCGTACCCTGCTTATAAAATTTATTCATTGCAGAAAGCAATATTATATACATCACTGGGAGGCGGATGCTGATTCAAATTTAATAACACTTCGACATGTACATGTATAAATAAATAAAAACATATATTATATATAATAATGTTATTTACATGATCATTGGTCTACCTTCATGGCTATTGATTGAATAAACCGCTGTACATCTTATTATATTTCAACAGAATAATATACCTTAACCTTTCAGGGACATAAAAAATATATTGAAAATATATAGTACTCTCTCCCGCTGATATAATTAACCAAGGGAAGGCAACTATTCACAATTTCGAAATGCTGTGAATTTAATTTCGTTCTTTTCAAATGATCGATCAATTTACTAAAACTTTGTAGTATATATCTTTACCTTTGCGCGCCAGGTTTTTATTTTTTGTATTTACCATCATTTTGTAGAATCCCAAAATTAATTAAGCTGAACTGCTGAAGTTCCTGTTATATGATTAGCTAGCTACAATGATAAAAACAAGAGTTGCACAAAATGAAGCACGTACATTTCGAAAAACCGGAAAACACAACATAACAATACTAATATACAAACACAAAATATCATGGATCATATATGGAATAGGGATGGGATATATGAGAATGTACAAAGTAACATAAATTGCGACAAATACATGATTTAATTTGAGAATTAGAAAAATGAACAAGAAGTGATTAACAACTAGTTTAACTTAGTGCGTGTTTTTAAAAAAAACTAGTTTAATTAGTAAAAGAACAAACGATTTTTGTTGACAATATATATCCGAGAAATGAATTAACAAGGAAGGATTATATATAGTATAGCTTAAAACTGCAAATAAATCAAGAAAAACAACCAGAAACACATAACTAAAGCTAGAAATGAATTGCTTTATAAACTAGCTAGTGATATGCAAAAAAAATAAGCGAACGTAAACAGATCGACCTAAAAGAGAATTAAGGCAGGCCTAATTTAATATATAATTAATAGAGTTTCTCTAGTTGACTTTTATCAACTAATTACGTATTAATCTTCCCAGAAAATAAATATAGACTGATATGTAAACTATAAATTTAAATGAAGCATCCTTTCCATAAAAAATAAAAATTAGATGAACCAACTACAACAAAAGATCGATTAACACGGTAACATGCATATGTAATCCAGATCTCGATCTGTTCATAAGAATACATAAGATCTAACAAATATAGTAAGGTGACATGCATAATCCAGATCAATCTCTATTCATAGGAATATATAAGATCTAACAAATACATATAGCAAGGTAACACGCATAATCCAGATCGATCTCTGTTCATAACAATATATAAGAGCTGAGCTAACAAATATAGTAAGTTATAAACATCAAGGCTTTGCTAATATAAGTTGATGTAATTCAAGTTGTGTATGGGAAGAAAACAAGCTAAAAACACATAATTAAATACTTACAGTGCACCTGATTATAATGATCTATAAAGATATATAGGAGTAATAATATCAGAATTAAGAGACAAGTGTGAGTGATTTAAGCTTAGGAGTATTGTTATTTGGTATGGTGTGTCTGCTGTTTATATATTACATATTAGGTTAAGTTGAAGGACTTGCCCCCTGTAACTGACTCAGCACTCGCTAAAGATCGATCGGACAGCTAGCGTACGCGTTACGGATGGCGTTTGGTACATTTAATATGTATATCCAACTAACCTCGACGACTTAAATCGACGGTTCATAGTTGTACAAGTGGACATATGAGTTTAATCAATGGTTGATAATTGCCCCAATGACGACTACGTACTTGAAATATTAAAGGGAATTTTCAAGAAAAAAAGTTATAATACAATAATAATAAGATAAAAAGACAAGCACGTTGGAGACTGGTGTAGGAAACCGCTGAAATCAACGGTTAACATCTGCATATAGAGCTGTTAAATGAACCGAGCAGACTCGAACCCGACTCGACTCGGTTCGTTAACGAGTTCGAGTTCGGCAAGAAAAAAAAGCTCGTTAAACTTAACGAGTCGAGTCGAGTTTTTTGGTTGTTCGACTCGACTCGACTCCGTACTCGACTCGACTCGACTCGACTCGGTAGAAACTCGGTACTCGATAAAAAATATAAAAATATATATATTTTTTTATTATTTTAGTTTTTAATTTTTATTTTTTAGTGTTTTAATTTTAGTTTTTAGTGTTTTAATTTTAGTTTTTAGTGTTTTAATTTTAATTTTTAGTTTTTAGTGTTTTAATTTTAGTTTTTATTTTAAAAAATAAGCCCAAAAAAATAAAAATAAAATAAAATAATATCGAAAAACCCGACTCGACTCGGGATCGACTCGGTAGGCTCGTTACCGACTCGACTCGACTCGGGTCATTAACGAACCCGAGTTCGGCGCAAAAAAAAAACTCGTTTAATAATCGAGTTCGAGCTCGACTCGGTTAGAAAAACTCGAGATCGAACTCGTTAAGAAAAAACTCGACTCGACTCGACTCGTTTACAGCTCAATCTACATATAAATTATATGATGCTTTGACCATACAATTAACAAAACCTTGAATTACAAAAAATCTCAAAATAATGATGATAGTATTTTGTTATAATAACGTGCAAGAAATATAATGTTATCTATGAATAATTATCATTGGTAATATTAATTTTGTATTTGAAAATGATTTATTTTACTCGGTATATGGGTGAAACCAAAAAAAAATATCAAGAAACTCTATATTTCAATATTATCATTATTTATTTAATAAATTAACCAATACAATAATAATAAATGTTGAATGTAATAAAAATAATATGTAACTAATTATGCACATTTGAAGTAAATTATTACTCTCTCTCTCACACAATTCTTTACAATATTTGAGTTGGACACGAAATACAAAAAAAAGAATAATAAATAAATAAAATATGATAAACTAGAACTATAGAGGGGAATAAGTGTTTTATTTATAGTTTTAATCATCAAAATTATATAATTTTGAAAAACTTATTTCAAATTCGATGGCAGACAGTTTGGGTGTTGAAAAAGATATCTCAGAATAAATAATACTATAAAAGAAGATAAATGAGAGTCGATCTCCAAAATCTATAGCACCACTTTATTCCGAATTCATCCATTTATGAATATGAATTTCTTTCGGGTTTTTTGGATCTTTTTTTTTAAGATTCCTCAATGGTGTCTCCTATGATTGAAGTTGTTGACGAAGACACTCTCTCTGGTAAGACTTTGATGATTAAAGAATAAGGTGAAATTCACACTATCAAGAATAATGAAAGATTGATTAACAAAGGGAAATTTTTTTCATTATCATCTGTTCATACCCAAATCTTGGTTGTGGGTTTCCCCAATTACACACTAACCACTCTCTCGACAATTTCGGTTCTTCTAAAAGGGCAACTGATGGTACTGTATGAAAATCTATGCTACAAACAGGTAAGTTGATGATAATGGTTTTTTTTATTGATACTGCTCATTAATTGATTTTGTTATTGGAAACTTTATTTCTAATAAAACTATTAAAGACTTGTCATGTCGGAATGTGCTCGTAGTATTGTTTTTATTCCCATGAATTTATTTCTTATTTTAAGTGACCCAAACACCGCCCTATAAAACATCTAAATTAAACTAACTAGGGAAAGTTAGTTAATTTATTACTATAACAGACATTACAAAAAATATAGGCAAAAAGCCTCTACACTCACATGGAGTTGGTTTCACATATATGTATTACAAAATTCCAGAAACTTGAATTTGAAACACAAGCTTATAGTAAAACAACAATGAAGGAGTCACTCCGGACAGTTCAAGTCCAACAAGCTCACAAAATAGAGCAAGCTCCTGTTTGATATTCATCGCCAAACACATAATCGAATATATATAGTCAGGATAAGACTTGTCTTGTTGATGAGGAGGAGGGTTAGGTTAATCATTATATAAAGTATCCGAAATTGTAATCGTTCCTTGCTCGGCATCTATATAAAGTACTTAATTCGTCCACCCCACTAATATTTTGTAGCAAGTTTTTCATCTATTCCTCACAGTCCTTGCAGTGAATTTTCGATCTTCAGAATGAAAGTCTTCTTGCCAACCGTCGGTTGATCCATTAAGGGGGTGTTTGACTTAGTTTATAAGTAATAAGTTACTTTTTTTTAAAAGTATTTTCATATTTTTTTTGAAAATTAATATTTATTTTAGAAATTTAAGACCAAATCTTATTTCCAAATTTGAAAATAAGTTACTTATTTTCAGAAAAAGTACATATATACCAACTTTTTCAGCTTATAAGCTGACTTATAAGTCAGGCCAAACGGGCCCTAAAATTGACCCATTTGCTTCCCCTTATAACTTACTAATAGTTGAAATATATATATTGTTATGCCCAATATTTGGACATGGGTCCTAGGCAAGCCCAATGACATAAGTTGGCTAGCCCACCTCGCACCTGAGCTCACTTGGCTTCTAAGCCCATAACCAGATCACATCGTGCTAAAGATAATAAAATATTCTAAGGCCCTTGGCCTAGCGTGAGGTCGCATCGCTTCTCATCACCTCTCAGGTCGTATGAGCCTGACAAAGAGGCCCTGAGTCCGGCTCGTTTGGCCAGACCCACTGCCTCCGGATCGCTTCGCTAACCCGGAGTACTTAGCATGGATTTTGGATAACTAGCTGAAAGACTCCTAACCTCATGGGCTCACCTCTCTTGATATTATTTGCTAATCTGAAGACTGTAGAAGGCCCCCCGGGGTAATATCTCAACATACTTATCTATTTGAAGACAGCTAGCCCCACAGGCTCTCATCTCATCAAGGGATCCGCACATGATCACCTCTACATACTGCTCCCGTGAGGCCACATCGCGCATAACTCCCTACGGGAACCCCTTGCTATACAACTCCATGACAGCCACCGGAGCCTAACGGGCTTGGGCCATGGCAGTTACAGACATCTGGGAAGTTTGCCCTCCACATCCGCACAGACTTGGGCCAAAGCCCAGCACGTCTAAGGATTTGGGCCTGATGGACCGGATCAATACCTAGCCCATATAGGTAACTTGTCCTCCAAGAACTACGTGTAGCTTGAACCCCTATATAAAGGGTACGTAGGCCTCTTGTTTCAGTTGAATCGACAGTTGGCAGTAAGAGAGCAAATATTTTCTTTGGCCCTCTAACGAATCAACAACAAGACCAGCTACCAAAATCCATCACTTTCCTCCTGTATTCTTCGCGTTCTTCATTACGTTCATTATCAAAATCATTATATTTTACTCCGTGATTCCAGCAAACCTCCAAATTATTGTTATACCAGTTTCTCCCTATAACAATTGGCGCTAGAAGGAGGGGTTTGACACCTGAGGGAGAAGGATGTCTAACACTAGGAGAACCGGAAACAATTCAGGAAGTGATAGAGCTGGGGATGACGAGATCCCGGAAAATACCAACGAGAACCCGCCTCAGACCGACCCCAAACTCTTGGAATTCTTGGATGAGATGGGCCAACAGATGCTCGAGTTCAACAAAAGAATAAGGCGGATGAAGAAGAGAAACGCCTCTAGGAAGGCTAGCACGAGCGCTCGACGAAGAATGAGGAGGGCTAACAAGTCTAAGCAGCTCTGGTCGACCGTGAAGCCTCGTGACCTCATGAATGACTTCAATGATGAAGCCGGAGATGCAGGAAGGGATGAATCGTTAGAGTGGGATGAGGTGCCCCCCAGTCAAGCGCTACAGGCCCATGAAACCCCTCCCAGGTCGCTTCATGGCCCAGCCCCCTCTGAGGCGAAGGCAACCAATGTTTTTGACAGGGTCGGGAGAAGATTAACAGAGCATGATCTAAGGATAAAGTTGGAGAGAGCCCGAACTAAATACACTAAGGTGAGGCCCCCGAGTCCGGCGCGTGAGGCGGAAGGACCCCCTCGCCATCACGAGCGCGTCAGGTCCCCGCATCCTGCTTATGCACCGGAGAGGCCCCCTCCCAGGGGAAGAAATGAGGAAGCTCAGTCCGCGATAAGTGGAGAAGGTAGAGGCCGAAGGCGTGAGCAAGCACCGCCCCCATCACATAGGGCCAACAATGAAAATAATAACGAGGAGAGGCTGAGAAACCTTCGCATGAACGATCTTAGGCAGCTTTTAGAGCGCATGGAGAAGGAGAAGAATGCTCCAAATCCTATCTCCACCCAATCGCCGTTCACAAATGAGATCCGGGTCGCACCTCTACCTGCCATCTTCAGAAACAATCCAAATCTCACTTTCAATGGTGATACTGATCCAACCGAATACCTAATCCGCTTCAATATTGAGATAGAGGTCTACCAGGTTTCTACTCTAGCCCGTTGCCGGCTCTTCGCTGCCTCTCTCAGAGGTAGTGCCCAACAATGGTTCTCCAAACTCGGACCCATTATGATCGACTCTTGGGAACTACTGGCGGATATATTCATCAATCAATTTCAGTCTTCTATGCTCTATGCCCCACCTGTGGCGACTCTCGCCAATGTTAAGCAAAGGGAGAGAGAGACCCTGCAGGATTACTTCAAGAGGTTTAATGCCGAAGTACCCGAGTTAGAGGAGCGACTGAAGAGGCTTTAAAGAACTTCCTGATAGCGGGACTTAAGGAGGGAACTGACTTCTGGAAAAGCCTCCAAGCTAAAACACCTGAAACTTTGTCTGAGTTCTACCGGCAGGCTGAACCCTTTAAGTGGGTTAAAAAATCTATGCTTGATTTGAGGAAAAGTAACAACAGTGGAAGTCGGGGAAAGAACAGCAAACACAAGAGATCTCGAAGTCCGGATAATAGAAACAGGGGTCGTAGGGAAAGAAGCCCCAGCCCGCGGAGGTGTGGCAAAAGGGAAAGAGGGGGGTCCCTTGAAAGCAACATATCAGAGAATAGGAGGCTCTATCCGAAATACAATTGCCACACCCCCTTAGTGGCCCCAATTGAGCACATCTATGCCATCAATGCTACCAAGGAAATTTTCAAGAAGCCTCCACCAATGACGAATTACGGTAGAAAGGACTCTCAGAAGTTCTGCGTCTATCATGATCAGTCGGGCCATGACACTGCTGACTGCAGACATCTAAAAGACCAGATTGAAGACCTCATCAGGAGCGGTCACCTCACTGAATGGGTGGTAAGAGAAGTGAAGAGACATCAGGGGATGATTATCATAATGTCCCGCCTCCTCCTTCAAAAGATAAGGCTCTTCAAAATAAAGAGAAAACTGGTCTAGGCAATACTAGATAAGGCACATTATCATAGGGGGTCCTCACGTTGATGGAGATAGTAAACGAGCAATGGAAAGATATGCTAGAGAGGTTAGAGAGCGTCCCCTCACTAATATCCACCACCTCTCACAGAGACCTCCCAAGCTATTTAAGGGAGAGGAGACTGATATTATGTTCACCGAGGAGGACGCTAAATGGGTCCATCACCTTCATAGCGACGTTCTGGTCATTAAAGTAAAGATCGGATCTTTAAATGTGCATAGAGTACTTGTTGATAACGGAAGTGCTGTGAATGTCCTCACTTATGATGTCTACCAGAAGATGGGTCTCCTTGACAAAGACCTCACACCCACTATCGGCCAGCTCTACGGCTTCACCGGGGCCTCGGTTAGCATCAAGGGCCTCATCAAACTCCCCGTCACTCTAGGAGAGGAACCCTGCATAACCACCCAGGTTGCTGATTTCATGGTAGTAGACCAGCACTCCGCCTATAATGCCATAATTGGCAGGCCCATACTAAAGGAAATGAAGGTGGTGACCTCCATTTACCACCTCTCAATGAAGTTTCCCACTCCAAAGGGGGTAGGATGTGTCAAGGGCTGCCAGTATGATTCTCGAGAATGTTATAACAAGGCCCTCAGGTCAGCTGAGAAGGCAAGTAGAGAGGTAAAATCCATCAATGTAGATGATTACAAACCAAGGTCGGGTGATACCATGATCAAATCAGAAATAGAAGATTCTATGTGTAACATCATCACCATCGACGAGCTCCCGCAAGATTATTTTGAAAGCATGGGAATTCAAGTAGAGCCAGTACCGGGGGTACTCATGATGGAGCCCTCCCAGCCAGTTCAAAATTTGGTAGAAGGATTTGTGGAAGAGGCCAGCGACGATGAGGAGACCCCAGAGCAGTTAGAAAAAAGATTCAGTAAAGGAAAATGGGTCCGAGAGGAGACCTCAACAGTGATAGATCTCTCCAACGGAGTCGCTCATGAAGTCCCAGTCACTTCCGAAAGATTAGTCAACCCAAGTGGACCCGGAAGGTACATATTGGAAGATCAAAACAAGGGAGAGCTCTTTGTTGAAGAAGTGGGAGAAACAGGCAAGACTATGGGTTTCTAGATGGATATTGATCCACGTATGCCCGCTCACGTAGAAAGAGCTGGGGCAGCTGGAGATACTATCACGATTCTGATGGACGTATATGATCCTTCTAAGCAGCTGAAGATTGGCTCTAATCTCGATCCAGACATGAAAGACTCTCTGGTCTCCTTCCTCAAAAGCAACCTGGATGTGTTTGCCTGGTCTCATGCTGATATGGTAGGAATCGACCCGAAGGTTATGTGTCACCACCTCAACATTGATCCAAATAAGAAGGGGGTGAGACAGAAAAGACGCCCTGTTAGTGGAGAAAGAGCTAAAGCTCTCAAGAAAGAGGTGGATCAGCTCCTCAATGTCGGCCTCATTAAAGAAGCTTTTTATCCCACATGGCTGGCCAATCCGGTTGTCGTCAAAAAGCCAAATGAAAAGTGGAGGACTTGCATAGACTTCACTGATCTAAACAAGCATTGCCCCAAAGATAGCTTCCCTCTACCAAGAATTGATCAACTAGTGGACGCTACTGCTGGTCACGCACTACTTAGCTTCATGGATGCTTATTCGGGATACAATCAAATTCCCATGTATGAGCCCGATCAAGAGCACATAGCCTTCATCACTGATAGGGTCCTCTATTGCTATGTTGGAATGCCTTTCGGTCTACTCAATGCCGGATCTACCTACCAGAGGCTGGTCAATATGATGTTCGAGAAACAAATTGGTAAGACCATGGAAGTGTATGTGGATGATATGTTGGTTAAGTCTAAGGAGGCCGCGGATCACGTTGGCCACTTAGCCGAGATGTTTGACATCTTGAGGAAGTACCGGATGAAGCTCAATCCCCAGAAATGTGTCTTTGGGGTAGAATTCGGGAAATTCCTAGGCTTCATTGTTAACCACCGAGGGATCGAAGCCAACCCGGCCAAAATAAAAGCCCTAATAGAAATGAGGTCGCCCAGAAATGTTAAGGAAGTGCAGAGCTTAACTGGTCGAATAGCAGCCTTAAATCGCTTTGTCTCTAAATCATCCGATAAATGCCAAGAGTTCTTCAAGGCAATCAAGAGTATAGGAAAGAAGTTCGAGTGGACTCTTGAATGTGAAGAGGCCTTTCAGAAGATCAAAGAGCATCTAGGCAGTCCGCATCTAGCAGGGGAGGCTTTAATTCTCTACCTTGCTGTCTCAGACTACTCGGTTAGTGCTATGCTAGTGCGAGAGGAAGGGGATACTCAGTTCCCCGTGTACCACATGAGTAAGAGAATGCTCGATGTAGAGACCCGCTATACTAACATGGAAAAGATGGTTTACGCTCTGATCCTGGCATCAAGGAAGCTTCGGCCCTACTTTCAAGATCATAAGATTGAAGTGAGAACCGCTTATCCGCTAAGACAGGTGATGCACAAACCAGAAACATCTGAAAGGTTATTAAAGTGGGCGGTTGAGCTTGGCCAGTTCGATGTCTCCTACAAGCCCCGTAGTGCCATAAAAGGGCAGGCTCTCGCTGACTTCATTCTGGAATTTCCACCTCATAGTGAGGAGAGCTCACAAGCCCTCGTTAAGATCTCGAGCACCACGCAAGAAGAAATCAATGAAAACAGCGCTCCTTGGTGGACCTTATATGTCGATGGAGCTTTGAATAATGAAGGAGCAGGTGCAGGAATAGAGCTTGTGACTCCGGAGGGGCACAAACTCAATACAGCTATCCACTTCACCTTTCAGGCCACAAACAATGATGCTGAATATGAGGCCCTCATATCTGGTCTCAAATTGGCCTTAGAAATGAAAGTGAAAAATCTTAACGTATTCAGTGACTCTATGATGGTCGTCTACCAAATAAAAGGGGGGTTCCAAGCTAGGGGTCCTCGTACTGAGCTGTATCTCAATTATTCCCGACGGCTTATAAGTCTCTTTAAAGAAGTCAAGATCGAAAAACTCCCACGGGGTCAAAATTCCCATGCAGACGCGCTGGCCAAACTCGGCTCTCAGCGCGAGGCCACTCTGTTAGGGGTCATCCCCCTTGAAATCCAAAGGAGGCCCAGTGTCCCTGAGGAACTGAATGAGCAGAACCTTCATCACTTGAGCTAATGGAGATTGAGGTTGAAAATCCGGCCCCAACCTGGATGACTCCAATATGGGATTATATAAAAATGGGCTCATTACCTAAAAACAAGAATGAAGCTAGAAGAATCAAGTACAAAGCCGCATAGTATGTTATTTATGATGAGGTCCTTTACAGGAGAGGCTTCAATATCCCACTTCTCAGATGTGTTGATGGGGCCGAATGTAATTACATACTTCAAGAGGTACACGAAGGCATTTGCGGCAATCACACGGGGGGTGGTTCTCTGGCCCACAAGATTCTCCGTCAAGGTTACTACTGGCCTACTCTCAAGCACGATGCCTTTGAATTCGCCAGATCCTGCGACAAGTGTTAGAGGTATGCTAACTTCAGCAACATCCATGCTGCTCCGCTCACCTCTCTAGTGAGCCCGTGGCCCTTCGTCATGTGGGGAATTGACCTGATAGGAGAACTCCCAAAAGCTAAGGGAGGGGTCAAGTATGCTGTAGTGGAGGTTGATTATTTCACTAAGTGGGCCGAGGCCGAGCCTTTAGCCACTATCACTGCCAAGAAACTTAAAGACTTTGTGTATATATCTATTGTATGCAGGTTTGGGATCCCTTATAAGCTTATCTCAGACAATGGAAAGCAGTTTGATTCAAAGGAAATGCGAGAATTTTGTGACAACTTAGGTATCAAGAAGGATTTCTTAGCTGTCTATCACCCTCAATTAAATGGCCAGACAGAAACGGTTAACAAGATAATCAAGCACACTCTGAAAGCTAAGCAGGATAAAAACAAGGGCAACTGGCCCGAAGAACTCCCTAGGTTCCTCTAGTCCTACAACACTACCCCGAGGAGCACTACTGGTGAGACCCCATTCTCATTATCATATGGGTGTGAAGCGATGGTACCTGTGGAGGTTGGCTCCAGATCATTCCGTCGAGATCATTTTGACCCCAATAATAATGAGGTTAACCACCGACTATACCTCGACATGATTAAAGAGACCCAGACAGACTCTCAAGCCCGTCTGGCATCATACCATCAGAGGACAGCCAGACACTACAACGGGAAAGTGAAAGCCCGTCTCATCCGAGTTGGGGATCTAGTCCTATGTTGGGTTATGCCAAACACTAAAATTCAGGCACATGGAGTCTTTGGCGCCAACTGGGAGGGCCCCTACTAGGTCAAGACTGTTCTCTGGGAGGGAACTTAGCACCTCACCGACCTCAAGGACAAGCCTATTCCGCGAGCCTGGAATGTGGAACATCTCAAGAAGTATTTGCCTTAACTGCCCATGTAACTAGCAGCATTCTTTATTTCAAGACATCATCTGAATAAATCATCCTAAGTCTCGGGGGGTAGTAGTGTTATATAAACACCTCTTTGAGTTGATGTAATGACTCTATTGGCCTTATGCTCTTCAATTATGCAAGAAATATACACGGTTTTCTTCCAAATTTTGTGTGATGTGTATCAATATTTATGAAAGTTTATGCAGTTAGGATCGAGTTACGTCAATGTGCGGCCAGAAATTGCAAAGCTAGGCGAGGCCTGTTGGCCAGCCAAGCGATGCGACGTGGGGCCCCTTCGCCACATAAGTGTGCGATGCGAGGCCATAACCACGGGCCCCTTTGGAATGAACTCAGGCCAGTATAGGTGCAAGGCCATCTGGTTCAAAGATTAACGAACCAGGGCCCCCATGCAAGGCCAAAGTAGAACGGGCAGGCAAGATTGGGATCGCTTAAGTGACTTGAAAACAGTTATCAATTACGAGAAAAGATAAAAAAAAAAAAGGCCAGCACGAAGGCGAGGCGATTCCTGTTCAAAGTTGCCCGAACTAGGCCCCCTCATGCGAGGCCAGATCGAAATGAGTAGATAAGAAACGGGTTCATGATTAGCGACCTGGAAGCTGTTGGTCAGAAATTGCAATGATAATGCGTGGTCAGAAATTGAAAAGCTAGGCGAGGCCTAACGGTCACCCAAGCGATGCGACGTGGGGCCCCGTCGTCGCATAAGTATGCGATGCGAGGCCATAACCACGAGCCCCTTTGGAACGAGCCCAGACCAGCATCGATGTGAGGCCATTCGGTTCTAAGGCATTCGAACCAGGCCCCCATGCGAGGTCAATATGATGAGATCGCAGAATCAACCTGGACCTACTTAAACATTTTTGGAATGAAAGAATAAAGAAGATAAATCAGAAATACTAGTTTCGCGAAGTGAAGTCACAATCGGTTCATAAAAAGCGACCAGAAAGCAGTTGGAAATATGCAACATGAAGATATATTATGCGATGCAAAGAGAAAATCAAGACATGCATAAATAAAATGATGCGAACAGAGAGGAGAAGTAAAAAAAATATATCATAAAAAGCAAATGTGAAATTAGTACAAACGCGAGGCATAGTCGGTGCCCGTAACCCAATAAATTCAGCTCGCAAGCTAGCACAAGGTACTTATTCAGAAATAGATTACAAATAAAGGGATAAAAAACTACGAAGCCTCCTCTTGCTGCTGCTCTTGGGCCCGCTTCTCCTCGAGCTCAACGGCTCGCTGAGAGGCCTCCTCCTCTACTTCCTTGCGAAGCTGTTCTGCATAGACCCGGGTCGCCTCGCCGAGTAAACCCCAGTTGAAATCAGGAACCTTCTTCATAAAAGATTTCATGAATTTAACCTGCCCAAGAGCCGAGGCCTCAGCAACTGCCTCCTTCTTCTCATCAGCGAAATTAGATATCGCAGTCTCTTGGGTTGCGATCTGAGTCTGGAGCTCGTTTAGTTTCTCATCAAAGGCCTTTGTGTCGGCAGCTCGCTCCTTCTCCAGATCATTGACTTTGTCCTTTGCGGACCGGAGATCCCTCCTTAACGAACTAAGCTCGTCCTTCAACTTCTTCTGCTCGTCGAGCAGCTTCTTCTTCTCGGCCCCCATCGATTCGACCTTGAAGTGAAGAACAACATTTTGCTGAGTCAGAGCTCGCATCTCCTTATGCCTACTCGCCTGCCTAAAGAAAAGTTCAGCAGCGGCCCGGGTAAGAGCGACATTGTTCTCCTCGAGAGAAGACTGGGCCCTTAGATTGAGGTCGCTCTCTAACACATGGGAGTGGCCCAGCTTCGCAAAAGCATTAGCTGTTGGATGAGGAGGGACGACAGCCACGATCGAGTCCTTCGCATGATCACTTCTCTATTTTTTAAGGTCCGCTTTTGCGACCTCAGTGTCTAGCGGCCTTTTCCTCGAATCATCCCGAGGAAGCTTACTGCCCGAGGCCTTTGAATCTTTTGGCCTGGTAGGAGGTTCAATCACTGTCGCCTCATCATCCTCTTCGGTGAAGGGATGAGGAACGATGTTAGATTTCGACATATCTGCACAAGAAACACAAAGCAGTCAGAAAGTAGTTACAAAAAATGAAACAATGCAGAAATATACAAGCATGGTACATAAGAATGCAATGCGAGGTGGAAAATGCAACGACAAAGGCAATATATCGGACTCGGTCCGGGCCCGTTTCGCAGAAGGCTTCTGAGCTGAGCTCGTGATGGCTTTTCCCTTCTTTGGAGTCAGCCACGCTCCTTCCTCCAGGAATCCGTGAGCAACCAGGTTCATGGTCGTCACCAACTTCTTCACATTCTTCTCTTCGATAGCAAGCTGTAATAAGCTATCAGCTCGCTCTTTGGCCTCACCAGCAAGAGGAGTGCGAAGAGGGGCAACTTAAGAAATAAATTAAATGACAAAAGGTCAGTTTTAATTCAATAACAAAAGCGAACTAGAGGGGAACGAAGCGAAGTCACCACACTTACTTGGTTTATAATTAAAGTGGGTTTGAACTCGGGTCACATCGAACACGTAGAAGAACGGTTCCTTCCAATGTCGGACGTTGCTCGGGGCGCCATGCAACAAATTCTTGCCGTTGAACTCAGGCCAGACTGATAAGTAAAGATAGCCGAAGTCCTTCTTCCCCGAGGACTTCAAATTCAAAAAATATCCAAGAGTCCTCGCATCGAGATCAGGATACTCCAGCTTCTTGTACAGTAGGAATAAAGCAATGGCCGACCTTCAACCATTTGGATTTACTTGAAGGGGAGCGATGTGGAAGTACTTGCACACATCCTGGATGAATGGATGCATAGGTGATGCGATCCCTACCTTCAGAAGCGAAGTGGAAAGAACCATCCGAGGAATGCGACCTCCATTCTCCTCATGATCAAATCGATAACATCTCTGGTGGGGTCGCAGTAAAATGATGCGCCCCTCCAGTCTATATTGTTCGACCGTCTCTGCCAGAGTTTGCGAGGTGAGGCTGGTCGAAAGATCCTGAGCTGCTAGGACTCGAGGAGAAGCTGGTTTTGTTGAAGAGCTGCTCGCCTCATCCCCCAGCGGTTTCGCACCTAAATATATCGGCCCCTCGAGCTCGGGCTGTGCAGGAGGAACATAGGCCTCGTCCTCAGAATCCTCAGGCACAAAGTTATAATTTTCCAGGTCGATTACCCTGGTTACAGCATCATCTTCCTCGCTGTCTGAGGATTCGACCCAGTGAAAAGTCGCTTCGTCCTCAAGGTCAAGATCAACTTCGGTGCGAACCCTCTTGTCCGTAGGGTCGCGAGATTCGTAGTAAGCACTCCCGAGTTCGCTCCATCTCGAATCACTGCGAACAGGGATAGCTTGACGGGGGTGAAGAGGCTCTTCACTAGCATTAATCCTGATGAAGTTATTGCATATGGTGCAGCAGTGCAAGCTGCTATCTTAAGTGGAAATGGTAATGAAAAGATTCAAAACATAGTGCTCATGGATGTCAATCCATTGTCCCTTGGAGTTGAATGTGTTGGTCAAGTAGCGAGTGTAGTTATTCCACGCAACACGACTATTTCCACAACAAAACAGAAGGCATTTACTACAGCTTATGATTGTCAGACTTCTGTTAGGTTTTCAATTATTGAAGGCGAGAGAGTGAGATCCACTGATAATAAGTTATTGGGTCAATTTGTTCTCTCTGACATCCCTCCTGCACCAAGGGGTGTCGCCAGGTTAATGGCGACCTTTGACATTGATGCAAATGGAGTGCTGAATGTTACTGTGGAGGATAATGCTACTGGGGTCAGAAACAATGTAAGGATAACTAACAGCATGGGAAGACTCTCGACGGAAGAGATTGAAAGAATGGTTAGTGATGCTGAGAGGTATAAAGCTGAGGACGAGAAGCATGCGAAAAAGATTCAGGCCATGAATACATTTGAGAATTACTTAAAAAACTGTAGGAATCTCATTTGGAGCGTCCAGTTTGGGTCCATTCCAGTAGCTGTGAGGAATAGTCTAGAGGATATTATTGAGAATACATTTCACTGGCTGGATGGCAACTGGTTAGTAGGGGTGTATGAGTTCGAATATAAGATGCAGGAGTTGGAGCACACATGCAATCAAATATTGGCCAGAATGGGGGTGATCTTTATTAGGTTGGTTACTTGCCTATTTGCCTAAGCGCCATCACACTGGACCCTGAATTTATTAAGGTATATTGACTAGCAAGTGGACTGATTTTAAACAGTAATGTGTGCCTTTTCTTGGTTGGTTTGGTAGTTTTTTTCAGTAATATTCCATATATATATATGGTTGCTAGGTATTTCAAGAAAATCTGTAATAAAAATGATGAATATGGTTTTGGAAGTTGGGTTGTTCATGCACTGGTTTTATTTGGCTTGTGATAAAGTAGATTTTCTTCAGGAATCAAGTGTTACACTGAATGATTTATTTTCCTGCCTTGTAACTGGCAACTTCATCTGACTAACTTCAATGCCTTTGCATAAAATGAGTCTGATGTGTAGTCTGAATTGAATGTTTGAATTATTATGAACTCTTGTTATATTTAGAATTATGATTCTTTGTATTACTTCCTAACATATGAGATTTTGGAGAAAAACTCAAATATATGGCTTTAAGTAGAATTTGTCCCAATCTTAGCATTAAATAATTACACTAAATGGAAATAGAGGTATGATTCTACTATCCAGATATATATATATATATATATATATATATATATATATATATATATATATATATATGAGATTTTGGAGAAAAACTTAAATATATGTTTTTAAGTTGATTTTGTCCAATGTTATTTATATTGAATAATTACATTATAATGTAACTAGATTATAATTATATTGGTGTGGTTTGATAATTAACGTTTAGCGATTATTTGTATTGAATTAAATTATCTATTTTAACTAATATATTGAATTACCGATTTTGATTAACGAATATTTTGAATAAAACTGTTTGGTTTTTAACTGGTTGAATTAGTTGTTTGTATTTTAACTAAATACATGACATTTCTCTAATTAAAAAACTTCTTAAAATGCTTTTTTAAATTAACGAATTGAATGCAAACCGTTATTTCAATCTACTAACTGTCAAACATATTAGAGAATTTATTTAAAGATATTTATCAAAAATACTATTTTTTAATTTTTTGTGATTTGACTATTTTTTATAAAAATACGAATTGCAATTGAAAGTAACCAAATATAATTTTATAAAAAAATTGGTATTTTTGAATCAAAATAAAAATTGTGATATTTTTCAAAAAAAGCCCTTTATTTAATCAAACCTCTAATTTTCATCAACCTTTTAATTTTTTTCAAATCTCTAACTTTTAAACAGGGTCAATATATATTATTGCAAGAAAAATGTCAAGTTTTTTAACACATGAACTATCCAATAATACTCAAATTAAGTTTTAACTTAATTATTTAGCAAAAAGAATTGTAATTTACGATGTATTGAATCCCGATTTTAAAAATAATAATTAAATACTCAGTTTTTTTAAATTAAAAAAAAGAGTAGAGAATCCTTGATTTAAAATCTAGAAAAACACAACAATTTTGTTGTAAAATAATTGAAGTTGAATGTCACGGTGTGACGCTACTGGTCTATTTATAACAACCCAAACCCATAACTGAATGCATATCAAACCCAACAACCCACCAAAGATCAGCCCATAAAAAGCTAACAATTTTAGGTATACATTAGTTATTGACTTTTCCTTATAAAGGGTCCAAATACACTTTATCTATTCGATGTGTGATGTTATAAACACCCCACCTTATTGGGTCGACGTCCTCGTCGAGCCCATAGACAAACTTACGGAACTCGTGCAGTGCCTTAGCACTTCCGGCCGTGCAAGGCTCTGATACCATTTGTGACCACCCGGGTCAAATCCCGAGTCTTTTTCGAAAATCGGGTCAAGTCCTGATTTCTGAATCTGAAATAAGCCAAAGTAAACTGGCCCAAATGCAACAACTTGGGTAATCCACAAGCCCACCACAGGCCTCCAAAAGATCAATGATTTGTTGATGCACTTAGTAGTAATACTTTTGCTTATATACTGAATAAATTATCCCAATATACTCAATGTGGGACTGGGGTGTTACAAACTCCCCCGTTTAAATTCCTGACGTCCTCGTCAGGCCGAACCATAGGCCCAGATCATACCTCTCTAGCCATTGTGGGATAATACTGGCTGGATTCGTGTCCCCACCTCCGGACTTCTGTCCATAATGGGATAATACCACCAGCCTTCGTGTCCCCACCTCCGACAACTTGACGAATCAAGCTTTCGAGAGTTGGCTCTAATACCATTTATAACAACCCAAGCCCATAACTGAATGCATACCAGACCCAACAACTCACCACAGGTCAGCCCATAAAAAACTAACAATTTTAGGTATACATTAGTTATTGACTTTTCCTTATAAAGGGCCCAAATACACTTTTTCTATTCGACGTGGGATGTTACACTAATACTGTACATAAATCGTTTATATTTTCTATATATACGTACAGGGGCTCTCTTATAATACACGCACGTCCTCTAAAAACCCCTAGCTCTCTAATTTTGTGGGTATAACCAAGTTTGAAAATGGAGAGAAAATGCGAGACAAAAGGTCAAGGAAAAGGAGATGTTGCCATTGGAATCGATCTCGGAACCACTTATTCTTGTGTTGCTGTTTGGAAAAACGACGGCGTTGAAATCATTGCGAATGATCAGGGTAACCGAACGACGCCGTCTTACGTTGCTTTCACTGACACCCACCGTTTCATTGGCGATGCTGCGTATAATCAAGTTGCTATGAACCCTGTTAACACCGTGTTTGGTAACTATTTATTGCACTTCTCCCCATGCACATATATAAATATGTTACCCTCCTTTTTACTATTGTGATTTGGGTTTAAAAAAGATTTTAATTAAATTTTTGTTATGTTGTGACGTGATAATTTTATTTTTAATTTGATTGTGTTTGATTATGAATTGGGGTTTTTTTACGTGTGTGATCTGTGATCTTGGTTATAGGCGAACAATAGACATGACCCTTAGGCCCCTAAACACATAAATGCCTCAAATTTCGAATTATATATATATAAATTATGAAAATTATGTATAGTATATATAAATTAGGCCCAAAAACCAGTTTTACCTAAGGCCCCGTGTGAATCTCAGGGCCATGGAGTTTGTGTTTGTAAGGATTCTTGATAACCCTTTTAATGGAATTTGGATAATCTATTTATAGGTTTATAATGTCTATGTATCATTTGTATGGGTTTTCTGTTATTTATATCGTAGTAAATTAATTGAGTTAGATTTATAATGCCGAACATTTTAATTAACTATCTATGTAAAACTATATTTGTCTGTTTTGTTTAATAATTTTATCTTTTTAGCATGAATTACATTAATTATGGTCTTTGTTAAGCACTCATTAATCTGACTAAAGAAAAGAGGTAACCTGGTGTCATTTTCTTTCATTAGTCTGTTTTTATAGTTGAGCTTCAAATTGTTTCTAAACTAATAAAATGCTAGTTCAAATGAGTACCAAGACTTAGTAGGAAAAAATGTTAAAAATAATAAGTTTTTAGGTAAAATTAACAAAAATAACAATTTTATGGTGGAGTGTCAATTTTTACCGGATACACATTTGTCAGTTGGGTATTCCATTTACATGAGATACCCAACTCATAAATGCGTATCTAAATTTTTTTATAAAAAATATAGATACGCATTTCTGAGTTGGGTATCCCATATATATGATACCCAACTAACAAATGCGTATCACATGTAAATATTCAACTCATAAATGCGTATTCAATCCGTTATTTTTAACCATTTTCCCCCAAAATTGTCATTTTCATCAATTTTCTATGGAAAACGTTATTTACCTCCTTCACCCACTTAGAAGCTTATGAAAATCTTTAATTTTGATGAAAATATGTGTTTGTCTTTTGTTTTAGTAAAGATACGGTGCACGGCTGCAATAGCAAGAGTTACAGGGCATTACTCTGTATTTCTGATTTAGCAACTTATTAAACACCAAGTATTGTATATAACTGAATTTGTCTATGTTTTATATTATAAATATAGAATGTCCGCACACATAAGATTCTTTTTCACTTGTGTTTGTTTATCTTACTAATAAAGTATGAACCCTTTCGTTTGTTCCTTCAACAATCTGTGACGTGTTTCAGCTATATCCATAACTTATTGCGTGTAGCAATATTTTAAGTTTTTTCTTATTATATAAACATGCATTAATGCTTTTGCATGTACATATTTACTATTTCTGTTGTGTCATACGACAATCATTTGTTCCTATGCTGTCGGCAGATGCAAAACGATTGATTGGTAGGAGGTTCAATGATGTTTCGGTACAGAATGATATGAAATTCTGGCCATTTAAAGTTATTGCTGGTCCTAATGAGAAGCCTATGGTTGCGGTCAACTTCAAAGGTGCGGAGAAACAGTTTTCTGCTGAAGAGATCTCATCAATGGTTCTTTTAAAGATGAAGGTTACTGCAGAGGCATACATTGGATCATTGGTAAAAAATGCTGTTGTTACTGTGCCAGCATATTTTACTGACTCTCAGCGCCAGGCTACGAAGGATGCTGGAACAATAGCCGGTCTTAATGTAATCCGTATAATCAATGAGCCTACTGCTGCTGCCATTGCTTATGGTCTTAACAAGGACTATGCAAGTGGTAATTTTGTTGGGGAGAAGAATGTGCTTATATTTGATCTTGGTGGTGGTACTTTTGATGTCTCTGTTCTGACAATTGAGGCTGGTATTTTTGAAGTGAAAGCTACGGCTGGAAATACTCACCTTGGTGGAGAGGATTTTGACAATCGTATGCTCAACTACTTTGTGGAGGATTTCAAGAGGAAGCACAACAAGGACTTAAGCGGAGACCCTAAATCTCTTAGAAGATTGAGGACTGCTTGTGAAAGAGCAAAGCGAGTACTTTCTTCCTATGCCCAAACATCAATTGAGGTTGAATCTTTATACGAGGGTGTTGATTATCGCTCGAAAATCAGCAGGGCGAAATTCGAGGAATTGAACATGGATCTTTTCATGCAATGTATGGAGCCTGTGGACCTTTGTTTAAAAGATGCCAAGATGAGCAAAAGAAGCATTCATGATGTTGTCATTGTTGGTGGATCTACTAGAATTCCCAAGGTTCAGCAGCTGTTGCAAGATTTCTTTAATGGAAAGAAGCTCTGTAAAAGCATTAATCCAGATGAAGCTGTTGCATATGGTGCAGCAGTGCAAGCTGCTATCTTAAGTGGAAAGGGTGATGAAAAGATTCAAAACATAGTGCTCATGGATGTCAATCCTCTGTCCCTTGGAATTGAATGTGTTGGTCAAGTATCAACTGTTGTCATTCCACGCAACACAACTATTCCCACAACTAAAGAAAGTCCATTTACCACAGCTGCTGATAATCAGAATTTTGTTAGGTTTAAAGTCATTGAGGGCGAGAGAGTGAGATCCACTGATAACAAGTTATTGGGTGAATTCGTTCTCTCTGGCATCGTTCCTGCCCCAAGGGGTGTTGCTAACTTGTCTGCCACCTTTGACATTGATGCAAATGGGGTGCTGACTGTTTATGCGGAAGATAAGATTACTGGATCTCGAAACAAAATAAGGATAACTAACAGTATGGGAAGACTCTCTAAGGAAGAGATTGAGAGAATGGTCAGTGATGCTGAGCGGTATAAAGCTGAGGACGAGGTTCATGCCAATAAGATTAAGTCCATGAATACATTGGAGAAGTACTTGAGAGACACAAGGAATCTATTCTGGGGCATTCAGGCAGGGTCCATTCTTTCAGCAGCTGAAAGAAATAAGCTAGAGAATGCTATTGAGACTGCATTTCACTGGCTGGATAACAATCGGCATGCGGAGGCGTATGAGTTTGAGCACAAGATGGAAGAATTTGAGTTCATTTGCAAACCAATGCTGGTTAAACTGGGGGGTGGTCCCGGTGGCTTGCCCAAACGCCAACACACAGGACCCTAGACATACCAAAGTAATTTGATCCCAGCACAGACACTGATGTGAAACAGTAATATGGTCTTGGCTGGCTGTTATGGTAGGTTTCATCTAGTATTAAATATCTGGTACTTGAGTATTTTTTAGGCTAGCTTAATCTCTTTTTCAAGAACTCTGTTTTAAATATGACAAATTTTAGTCTTTCAAGTTGGGTTATTGCACTGGGTTACTGAAATGGTTTTTCAAGGATGGAAGTGGTTAATCCTTGCACAGATTCATTTGCCTTCCTTGCACAGTAACTTGACAAATTAACAAGCCTTAGTTTCATGGTTAACAATTTCATGCGGTACCTTCACATAGAATTCGTCGTACAGATCCTAAGCCCATGTGGAAATTCAGTGTTATCTATCAAATAGGTAAACACACCTATAAGTCAAATGGATTATAAGCCCATTTTGAACTCATGTACTAAATTCTTGAGCAAGTACAAAATTTTTGTTCTTGAATGCTATGGCCTAGCGTTTTGCAATGGTCACAGAAATATATATTAAACTTTTCAATCAGATCTAAAAAAAATTCTAATTATTCTAATATTTTTAATTTTGGTATAGTACTCTGATACATGACAAGTCCAAAACTTGAATAAGATTGGACAAACACAGGCACTTGTGTTAAAAAACAAAATCCATCAAAGTGAGTAAAACAATGTTGTATATTGTAATCACCGTCGCCCAACAACATAACTCTCTCGAATCTAGAAATGAAGATCTGTTTGGAGCTAAATTACCATTCCAGTTTGCTCTATCATGGCCTTCCTAACCGATCACAAGTTTTTCTTGTTTGCATTTGGATGTGCGGCTTTCATAGTCACCATGTACCACTGTCTCCTTTCTGTTTTCTGCCATCCCCGACAACACGACTTCATCGAACAACCACAAGCAGCTACGGGCCTAGGCGAGGTGGATATTCGCAGCATTCCTACTCATAAGTACATAACATGTAACAAGAGTCCGAAAGAAGAGTGTCCCGTGTGCTTGAGTGAGTTTGAAGACGGTGAAGATCTGCGAAATTTGCCAAAATGCTCGCACACATTTCATGTGGTTTGTATAGACTTGTGGCTCTATTCGCATCCAAACTGCCCAATGTGTCGGACTGATGCTACACCAGATATGCACGGACTTCAAGAAACTACTACAACGAATTCCAGTTCAAATGGAGGAGCTACAGCTAATATGGTTTCTTCTAGGATACCACAAGATTTGGAGGCACAACATGCTGCTGTATGATGTGAATTCTACGCGGAATGTTTTTGTTTTTCTATCTCGAGACCACTGTAAAATAATCTGGAGTATGCATCATCATGATAATTTTTACTTCTCATCTAATTGATGCTAATGCGGCATGATGAAATTCTCCATATCATCCCATATATTATGTGCAATTTTTCAAGGACGGCAGGACAATAAAATGTCCTTCAATTAATGAGTATTAATCAACTCTCTAAAGAAACGTTCTTTTTTGTTAAGTAATAATTCTATAGATCCAACAAAAATATATAACATACTAGACATTCCTAGTGAGCAACTTAAATTGGGTGAAATAATTTTCCACCCAGCTAGCAACCTACTAAACAATTGACCAAGGTAACACCAAGTTGGCATCTATCAACTACTGAAACCAACTAAAACAGCTAGGCAATACAAATCTAGCACCAGGTTCTGATCACGAACTAATCCCCTTTTGAAACTCTTATGAGTAAACACTTTGTCCCGAACATGAGTTTTTATGCGTTGCACAATCTCAACAGCTGTATAAATCTTCAAATCCTGCCTAAGATGAATTCGGTTGTTACGTTCTAGCCAAATGTAGTAAACAGTAGCTGACAAGAGCAATTTCTGACGCTGACTCCGAACACTACTAACTGAAAAAGACCTCCAATATTGTTCATTGAAGCACCAATCCTGGGGAACAAGAATACCATATCCGAAAACAATAGCGTGAGAGAAATTACAGGAAAAAAACAAATGATCCGATGTTTCTCATCACCATTACGACATAAAACACATTGAGGATTAACATTCAGATTGAACCGGGTCATTCGATCTACCATGATAACAGCTTTGAGGATTAACACAGTTGTATAGCACTTGCATCATATTTCCACATGATAACATGGTCTATTCTGTAAGAGATTGAACAAACGTAACCAGTAACTGCTGTCTAATCCCATTTAGTATATAAAGGATCTCTTCTATTATTGGCCTTCATTGGGGTGGCCTTGCAGGTCTCAAGGGCATTGAACGGTTGGAGCGCTCTGATTGGGAAAATTGAATCAATATCTGCATAAGAACCGTAACAATGGCCAGGGTAACTGCCGAGAATGTGAGACCCTTCCAAGAAGATAGTATGGAGGACCACTGGAAGAATTTCAAGGCCCCGAAAATGAGAAGACATGCCCAAGAGATGGCAACCTGTGTAGCAGCAAGTGTTAAACAACATAAAATTGAATAACCATCGCAGATAGAAGACTGAAGTTAATTGTAAAATAATATTTATAGTTTACCACAAGAGACTTCAATGGTCTGCCAGTGTCCTGCAGTTCTCCGTCCCCAAATTTATCATTATCTTTATGTTTAAGTTTATCCAATAGATTATCCTGGTTAAACCAAATCCCGGAAATCAGAAAAATCTCAATAAACTTGGAAAGTACTTGCATTGACGATGGGTAGATTACTCATAATAATACAATCAGAGTAGTATTAGACTTTACACCAACCACGTTGCAGTGGAATGTGACACACTGACATGAAAATATGCACTGACACAAGTACGGACACCACTGTTGTCATGACACTCGACTAGTGCAACTAGTTGGTTTCAGTGGGTTGACCGGGTAAGTCGACTGGTCCGTTAAATTGTGCAAATTCCGGTCCAGATTGAATAAATTAATCAACAGCAACAATGTGCACATGCTAATCTCAATTTTTCTCCTTGTCACTTTTATTCACCGTTGAATTAAAATTGATAGACATCCACACACTAGCTTATATCACGTGTGTGTTACTTCTAATATTTGTTATCTTATTATTTATACTAAGGGACACAAAGGGCATTTTACATAAATAATTATGTTTTTTTTATATATAGCTAATTTGTTTAATTTATAAATATAAATAAGAGGTGGAGGCTAGCTCCACCCCGCCTCCATAGGAGGGGGTACAGAGTTTCAACGAAACAGGTTCAAAGAACCAGTTCAGATACCAACATGGCATCAATGTTCAACATTCAACAAACTTGAATAGATAACTAGAAAGCATACAAGGTAGGACTATCATGACAAATGGGATCAAATGTCCTATGACAGCCTCCTGCGCTTTGTCACATGTCAGTGGCCAAAGCATTGATTTTTGGCATTGGGCAATCCAACAAATATCGTCCTGCTTGCCTCTTGTTGAGCTACATTTGCTGATGAACCTTGGATGTCTGCATTTGTGACTGCATTTGAGTCCACATCTGAGCCTTCCTTAGTTGGCCTAACTCGTTTGCCCGCTGCCTTTTCCATATTTATAGATTTGCCTCTGTCCTTGTCCTTCACCTGATTGTTTGCCTGTATAGAATTCTCGCCCTTGCTTTTCCCTGGGTTAGATAACACCTACACAAAATCAGAGTTGTTACTTTTTGTGGAGATCTCCTGTAAGTCCTTGTTTGCCAGTATTTGGGAAGATCTTCTTCGTTGATAGACCATTGTCTGGTCACACTTGTTTTCTAGAACAGTGTTTAACTAGTCACACTTGCTTTCTAGAATAGTGTTCGATTGAGAAGTATTACTTGAGGAGACATATTCAGTGCTAGGCGTAAAAATCATTCCCAAGTGATTAGCATGCCCTTTAGCAAGAGGAAGAATGCCTATCAACACAAGATAGAGCTCATTATCATGACTACAATTGCAAGTCAAACATATGGGGCAGAAGCCATCATCAGTGATGTACCGGAGTTGAATCCTAGCTAGAAAATGGGAAGATTGGCATGGCATAAGAGCAAGAACAACTACATATTTAGAACTTAAGGCTTTGATTTCAACGAGCACAAAAGCTTTTTTAGCAGGGTCAAAGCTCTGTAAGCGGTTCCAGGTATGTTCAGCAATAGCAAGGGGCGTTCCAACAACATTAATAATGTCACAAATGCCATCAGGGGACCAGTAGGTAAAAGGAAAATTGACAAGACATATCCAAACTTTCTGGGTTTCATCAGGTTGCATACTATGAAAATGCTTTATCTAGGGGTTCAAATGTAACTTAATAGAATCAAAAGAAAAGGAGCTATAGTGTAACACTCTCTTGTAGGACTCATACGTATCAAACATCAGAACATAATATCCAACAAAGTGCTTAACAACTTTAATTAGACCGGTAGTAGTATACTTATCAAGCAACATTTTAACTTCATCACTATCCAGACTCACAAGACTAGCAAAATAGCCTAGGTAATAATTCTTCCATAGTTTTTGAGCATTAACAAAAATGGCAGTAGAAGGTTTAATGCAATCATTACCATTAGACTTGAATATGGCATTTCCTAAGTGTTGGGTGATGTTTAAACAACTAACATGATGAATGTCCAACGCATGTAAATCTGTGGGTAAAGAGTTAGATAAAACTTGTTCTATAGCGCCTTCGTTTTCTCCGTGGGTATAGAAGCTTGTGTTTCGGAGCCGAACTCCTTGTCCTGAGCTTGCTTTGATGAAAGTCCAGAGCCATTCAAGTGACTTGAGATGTTAACACGAGGCATAGAAAGATCCTTAGAAGGATCTTAACCAAAGGGAGAGATGGAGATGGTAGACATTGTGTGGTGAATGAATTGATTAGTGAAAATTGAGACTAGGAAAATGGTACTAGTGGCTGAGTTAGGGTTAGAAGAGAAAAGGGTGAAAAAGAAAAGGAAAATAGAAAAGGGGAAAGAGGGAGCGAGAGAGAGGAAAAGTCGACTCTCATTAAATCTTTAACTTAGTAATTATGTTATTCTTGTTAGACTATATGTTGAGCATTGTGCTCATTTCTGAGAGTAACAAACAGAAATATATTATAAATATGAGAGACATCAAGCTTTAATCTATCTGTAATATTCTTCATCTATAATCAATTCATATTTTTCATCAACAATAAAGATCATTCTATGTTTCATCTTCATCGCCTTGATTCTTTTTAGTTCTAGATAAGCAACTTCTTCTGCCTTCACGATCAATCTAATTTATCGTGATTCTCCACTTTCTCCCTATTATAATTAATCAAACAGTTACTATGATAATATACACAACTTACTTAGCCGCTCAATCACCAGATCATCTCACATTTCTGCACCAAAAATTGCTTCACCATCTCCACATAAAATACAATCACCAGTTACAGCAACTCCTGCAGAGTACCTCATGAAAATCTCCGTCGGAACGCCCCCTCTAGACTTTCCTGGCTATTGTTGATACAGGTAGTGATCTGACATGGATACAATATAAGCCATGCAGTAGTTACTACAAGTAGTATGCTCCTTTATTCGACCCCAGGAAGTCTTCAACCATGAAAGAATAACCATGCAATTCACAAGCATGCCGATCTTTATGGCCAACAGCATGCCGGGACAATAAAACATGTAGTTACACAACCATATATAGAGATCGCTCCATCAACATTTGTGATATTTCATGAAAGTTGTTTCCTTTTGAATCGACCTCGGGCAAGCCAGTCATTCTCCCAAATATTACTTTTGGTTGCGGATACTTAAACATGGATCTTTTTGACGAATTGACTGGTGTCATTGTTGGTCTAGGGAACAACGATCTGTCAATCATCAATCAAATAAGTAATACTGTCAATTACAGATTTTCATACTGTACGGTGTTGCCCCCTCTTCTTTCTTGTTTTTCAATAATCTTCTTGTATGGACAAGGATTTCTGCCTTTTTAGATTGTTTATTTTGTTAATTAGTGTTCTTCTTAGTGAGAGTTGTTCCCAATTTATTTGGGTTTGTTTAGCCTCTCCTTATAAGAGTTTGGTTTATTTTGATGTGATTTAATGTCCGGGATGTTAGATCTGCGAGATTTTCAAGATTTTGATTTAGTGATAAAAGTTTTTACGGGATTACATTTATGATCGATAGCTCAAATTGGTTGTGGTGAATCGGGTACATGTATATATATCAACTTCAACAAATCATTTGATTGTATCTCCCAAAGATTAATTAGAGATATGATCTGTTTTATATTTGTTCGACTCGGTTGTTTTTATAGATGCCCTTTGGCTTTTCATTATTTAATTAATTCCCCTTAATTTTTTTGTAACCTGTAATTTGCACGGATAATGCACGGGTAAAATTAATAAATTATATATTAGTTATTTTATATGATTTAAATATTAAATTTCATGTGATATTTTATTTTATTTTATTATTAATTTTTTAAAGGCATTTTAAGTAAAAAGAAATTATATTTTAAAAAAACTGAACTCATGATCAAATAAAGATTAATAAAATTAATAAAATATAAATAGTCCGCCTCAAATACCGGTCAGCCAACTACCAAATTTTTACTATTTATATTATAAAACTTATTATAATTCATGCGATGCACAGAATGATTAATATTTAAATAAATATATTTTTATTGATATTCAATATAAATTTTATAATATTGAGAATTTATATACTTTCTTATTTTATGTAAATTTATTGAAAATGACGTAGAACGGAAGTTTATGATAAACAAATGTTAATCCTTAATAAAACACACATGACCCTTACATGAGAAATCCTGAAATACCTTGAATCCCCAAGGAAGAATTCTTGAATCCATAAGAAAGATAAAAGAAAACTCTTAAGGGTTTTTAATTCAACAAAAGATTCTAATTAATATATCATAAGGTTATTTTTATATAGGGATATAACAACCCTAAAACCAATTCCTAATTAAAGTCTAATAATATACTAAATCCTAATTAAAATCAAATATTAAATAAAAATAGAGTGAGCATGCAGATCTTGTGGCATGGTCATGCATTATCTCCCAATTGAAGTTGTTTGGCTACTGTAAAATATCTCAATTTTGGCATGATCACGCAGTAGTCCTTAGCATGATCATGTTGTTCTGTCATTATCTTATCGTCATCCATCATGATTATAATTCATGTAAATTGCTCCTGCATCAGTCTCCTTCACCCCTAAAAAATTTACAATACAACACATTGTAATAGAAAACTAGTCTTCATGGCAACCATTGTAATAGAAAACTTACAACACAAATAATTAATATATAGCGGTGCCCGAAAAGCGAACAAAAAGCGGATGGATGATATGATATCTACCAAAAAAGACAAGAAAAGTCTGAGTGGCGACAAGACAAAAAAGTAGTGTTCTAATTAAAAGTGGTATGATAGATTTGCTATATATATTATATAGTACTATAATTAAAATTAAAAATAAGTCAGCTTGAGAATTAATTGCGAAGTCAGCTTGCACAGTACATACTTGATCAAAGCGTAAATATAAGGTACAAGCTAGCCGGTGTAGCGCATCTAGAGCCGTAAACGAACAGAGTCGAGCCGAGTTTTGTCCGAGCCAAGCCGAGTTTGACTTTTTTTTAAAACGAGCCAAGTCGAGCCGAGTTTTCTAATAAACGAGCCGAACACGAGTTTGTTCGCGAAGAAATCGAGCCAAGTCGAATTCGAGCCGAGCCGAGCCCGAGCCGAATCGAGTTGTTCGCTAACAAAATAAATATTTTTTACTCAATTAAGTCCTATTAATAAAAATAACTTTCACGGATTGTTGTTTCTATTTTATAAAAAATATTTCTCGACGATCCAACAGTACGGATGTCAAGA
This sequence comes from Oenanthe sinensis, assembly GCA_028671895.1. Taxonomy (NCBI): domain Eukaryota; kingdom Viridiplantae; phylum Streptophyta; class Magnoliopsida; order Apiales; family Apiaceae; genus Oenanthe; species Oenanthe sinensis. The sequence goes on along the minus strand of CM053811.1, from coordinate 8,044,552 downwards.
TATACTTAATATAATGATATTTCTAAATTTTAAAAAAATAAAAAAATTATTTGGTTGAAGATCCTAGTATATCACTACTATATTGACTAGTACTCTTAACTAGTGTTTTGTCACGAATTATTGTTTCTATTTTTTTAAAATTATTTCTCGACGATCCAACCGTACGGATGTCAAAATATATCTAATTTAATGATATTTCCAAATTTTTAAAAAATAAAAAATTAATTTAGTTGGAGATCTTAGTATATCATTACTATATTGACTAGTACTCCGGACTAGTGTTTTGTCACGAATTGTTGTTTCTATTTTTTTTAAAATTATTTCTCGACGATCCAACCGTACGGATGTCAAAATATATCTAATTTAATGATATTTCTAAATTTTAAAAAAATAAAAATTAATTTGGTTAGAGATCTTAGTATATCATTACTATATTGACTAGTACTCGTAACTAGTGTTTTGTCACGAATTGTTGTTTCTATTTTTTAAAAAATATTTCTCGACGATCCAACCGTACAGATGTCAAGATAAATATAATTTAATGATATTTCCAAATTTTAAAAAAATAAAAAAATAATATGATCGGAGATCATAGTATGCCACTACTATATTGACTAGTACTCTTAACTAGTGTTTTGTCACGAATTGTTGTTTCTATTTTTTTAAATTATTTCTCGACGATCCAACCGTACGGATGTCAAAATATATCTAATTTAATGATATTTCCAAATTTTAAAAAATAAAAAATCATTTTGTTTGGAGATCTTAGTATATCATTACTATATTGACTAGTACTCGTAACTAGTGTTTTGTCACGAATTGTTGTTTCTATCGTTACTATATATCTGCAAGTTTCTGTTAGTTTCTGCAAGTTTTTGCAATTTTCAGTATTTTTCTGCAAGTTTCTGTTAGTTTCTGCAAGTTTCTGTAATTTTCTGTTAGTTTCAATGTTCAGTATTTTTCATTTTTTCACTCTTTTTCTGCAAGTTTCTGTTAGTTTCAGTATTTTTCTGCAAGTTTCTGTTAGTTTCCATGATCAGTGATTTACTGATTTTCTAAAAGCTTGCAGAAATAGTCACATCTAAGTCGTTGACACAACAAGAGACAAATTTATTCTTTTTTTATTTTTATTCTGCTAACAATTCTTTCGTATTACTACTGATTTATTTATATTTCAATTTTTTTATATAAAGAGTTTTGTCATTAAATACTTTACTATTGTTCTTTTTGTCATTAATTCGAATTTTGCTTAGAATGAAAATAATTTGTCTTATAAACACCAATATAAGATTTTAGATCACTACTATATTTGTCTTATAAACACCAATTATAAGATTTTATTAAGTTTGATCATGATATCACTAGAAAGATATTTTATGTATAACTAAAATAATATATAAAAATTGAAGTTATTTTTACTGTGTGCTCGTAATTTAAGTTTTGAATTTATGTTGTTGGTACATTGTTATTTTTGCCGTGCTTAATTATTAGTGTTTTGAATATTAATAATTTAATATTATATATATATAATATTATATATTATTATTATTATTAATATGATATATATAATATTATTAATAATATTAATATTATATATATTATGTATAATAATATTAATATTATTAATATTATATTTATTAATATATATATATATATTATGTATATTATATATAATAATACAAATGTAACATATAAATAATATTTATAATGAATAATGCTAGTATAATATACAATATGTAAATTTAATCCGATCCGAGCCGAGCTAAATGAGTTCGAGCCGATCTCGAGTCGATCCCGAGCTAAATGAGTCGAGTTCGAGCCGATCCCGAGCTAAACAAGTTGAGTTTGAGCTCGGGACCGGTTAATAAACAAGCCGAGTCGAGCTCCGCTTAAACGAGCCGAATTTGAGTTTTGTTCGCGAACGACTCTGTTCACTTACAACTCTAAGCGTATCTGTGTAAGAGCAAGTACAATGGTGTGCTATATCTTTTTCTATATCTATATTATTGAATAAAAATCAAAATTCACCACTCCAATGGTGTGCTGAACATTGTGCTAAAATAGCACAATGCTATAATTTGTGCTATATATAGAACAAAAGATAGATGGAGCTATATTTGACATATCATCAAAAAATAAAAATAAAAGGAAAAAATGAATAAAATAGTGACATCAATTTTCTACCTAACATATTCAATACCACTTTTAGCAATTTTATATTAAATTTATCCATTTGGAACAAGATTTAGAACAATGCATTGAAAACATGATGTTATTTTAGCACAAAAAATTATTTTTTAGTGCTAAATTATAACAATAGCTTAATCTATTTTAGCACAACCATTGAACATGCTCTAATGCATTTGATGGTTGAACTTGCATATTTCGACTTCCAACATAAACTTTTGTACACGTTATTAATATCCGAGACTCGGGGGCGAAAATTTTAAATAAGTATAAAAAATATTTAAAAAATCATATGATATAACAAAAAATTATGGTAATTTTTTTCAAATTTTCACCAAAAAATTATCAAGTTTGCTTGAAAATCTACTTTTTCGATAACAAATGTAGCCATAATTCCTTCGTGACTCTTCTCACTTATCAACTCATTTTTTTTGCTCTTTTTACATCCAGATAATTGCTTTTTAAGTAATATCATATAAATCTCATTAAAATGGTTACTAAAATTAATATCATAATAACAATGCAAATAGATATATTAAATTCAAAATTCTCACTAAAAGATTGAAAAAAATGAATTTTTACATCAATATATATATATATATATATATATATATATATATATATAGATAGATAGATAGATAGATAGATAGATAGATAGATAGATAGATAGATAGATGAGTTTTAAGACAAAATTTTACGAACACTAGATTATATTGTTTTGATATAAAATATATATAACTGAATATCAGTGCAAGTCTATTTTTCTTTTTTAATAATAAATTATCTAGTTTTTCAAAATATATACATATATATTATATATACACATATGTAATTAATATTCATTTTTAGTTTTATATGTCAATTATTAATTTATATTTTACAAATATTATTGAATTTATAATTTTTTTAACTAAATAGGATATATATATATATATATATATATATATATATATACTAAATTATTTTTTTTTAAAATGCGCCTCAAATATTTTTGAGCCCGAGCCACGGCTCTCGCCCCCATTAGGGTCGGGCCTGGTCATTTCGTATTGATCAATCATTTTCAAGTTTTACCTTAATGAATTTAATAAAGTTTGAATTGTGTTTCAGGATATTACAATATCATCTTCCCTAAATTAATTATCCATGGCGGGAGGGTCCAATTTCTAAAAGCATACTACTCCGTCCCATAATAATAGTCTCTTTTGGGAAAAAAATTTATATCATAATAATTGTCTATTTCTACTTTCATTCTAAAAAAATTCAAACTTACCCTCTTTTTTTGTCATTTCAAATATAAACTTACTTTATTTAGTATAAAATAGTTACAGTAAATATGATACACACGAAAAATTATTATATAACTAACATTTCTTAATATGCGTTATTTTTTTAAAAAGGATTATTAATATGAGACGGAGGGAGGATTAAAAGAGGTCAATAATTTTGTTTCCGGCTCTGGAAAAAATGTAAATAATATTCACTTCTTTTTATGAAGAGGTCAACATAATTCACTACAAGGAAAACTGAATCATACAAGGTTTTTACCCGTTGTCTGAAACCCTGTTTTCTCGTTGTCTATTGAGATGCCGTCTCTTACACAACTCAGACAACAGTACGCAATTCGTTGTCTGAAAGAACTGAACACAACAATGATGTTTCTAAGAAACGTTGTTTGATAGCCAGAAACCACAACGCTACCACATAAAATTGTTGTCACGGCACGTATATATCAAGTTTTTTTCTTTTATAACCTATTGTTAGAATTTGGCAAACGTAACGGTTCCTTTATTTTAATGTATTGTTAATGTTGTATAAACACAATGTTTTTTTGAAACGACATTATTGTGGTAAAGCTGAACACACAAACCTTCGTAAAAGTTGCACCATTGTTAGATAGAAGATGTCGCAATGGTGTTGTATTTTAGTTCTATTGTGTAAAAAGTATTTGACACAAATGTTTAATTATTAGAAACTATTGTTGGAATAATCTCTTACAATGGTTCCATTCAACTAAGTATTTGTTATAATGTTATAGACACCATGATTTTTTGGTTAGGAACAATTGTTGAGTATAGTATACACACTATTGTTTAGTTCTTAGAACCTATTGTTTCTAGTTCTATAAACAATGGTTTTATCGTTGAACTACTTTTTATTGCTTTCACACAATTGTTTTATAAATTTTATACATCAATTAAGGTTTTTTGACACAATGCTTTTTAAAAAAATTGTTGTCTAATGTGAATTTTAACAATTGCTCTTTAAACTGACTTGATTATCCAGCAATGATGAATCCAATAATGGTCTTATATGTGCTAAAACTACAAGTTCATACAATAGCCTCAACTTCCAAAAAGTATCAACCAATATTTGTAATTATAGTACTAACAAAAGTTCACTAGTACCAATACATCTAGCTAGAAAATCTTAAACAAATATAATTTTGTATCTATTCTTCTCGGACACAACGAAATCATCGATTCATATACATTGTCTCACCATGCTTGCATTGGATATTATGATCCGTGTTTTAGAAGACTTTAATAGAATTCCATATTCTTTAAATGTTTCCATGCATTTGCCTCTGTCTTTTCCGGTTCAAATATCAGTTTACCATCCACTATGCCTGGTTAGAAATACATGATTAATTATTAGAATATAATGTAGAGTTTGGACATGCTAACTGTAATAACAGAAAAAACTAATACCTACTAATATAAAAACCCCGTTTGTCTGGACTTATAAGCAACTTATAAGCTGAAAAAGTTGGTATATATGTACTTTTTCTGAAAATAAATAACTTATTTTCAAATTTGAAAATAAGATTTGGTCTTAAATTTCTAAAATAAATATTAATTTTCAAAAAAAAAATATGAAAATAATTTAAAAAAAAAAGTAACTTATTACTTATAAGCTAAGCCAAACACCTCCAAAATCTGCCAGAACAATGAGGAGGATTCATGATACAAAGGTTCCAGCCTTAAAAAATAATTGGTGATTACCTAAAGACGTTGCAAATAATTGACAATTTACCAGAACATAGATGCAAACCTATGATAACTCCAGTAACAAATCTTGGGACTCTGTTTAGTCCCATAGATGTACAAATCAATCATTACTGGTTGTCACCTAAAGGTTCCTACTACTCCGTGAATAATCAAGCACCCTAAGTACTTGGTATTTACCACTTGTACATCCTTTTTATTATATAATTTAGTTACTATATTTTTATCTTTCTCCAATGATTTCTTATGTACATGTGAGAAGTGTTAAGAATGCAAGCGAAGTTCACCACAGTGCTAATGGTTATAACTGTTATAAATAATATCATTCATGAATCGACTTCCAAAACTAATTAAGAAAACAGAGGCAAGTATCCTTCTTATTATTATATGAAGTAAATATTCTATTATTAGTTAATACTACAAATACCAACCAGAATAAGTGAGCGAGATCAATTCATATTTTCTCATCTCAAAGTAAATAAAAGATAGATTATAGTGTACCAGGTGAACATTGAGATCATTTATTTCTTGTATGCATCTGCCCATGTCTCTAATATGACAATACTAGCTCTATGATTCACAAACAAGCCGGATAAGAAGGTATAAGAAATAAGGGAATATTAAAATTAAAAAACAGAAAAAAAATCTTTAGCAATCAAGAATTACCATCTAATAAGGAATTGAAATGATTCTAAGCTTTCGTAGGAAACATCCACACCATAAAACATAACAAACTAAGATCTTAAATATTCAGTTCTATGTTTCAGAAACTTACCTCATCTATTTTCCTCTCACGATAGACTTATGGCAAGAAACAGAATGCTCATGTTATATGTGCCTTCTTAAATGAGCCAGAAAGTAATGACATCAGGAACCATTACAATGCCTAAGGAAGCTATTGCAAAAACCAAAAGATTCAAAAATACTCATTAATAAAAATTCTTGAAATCAACCCATGAATTTAAACTATTAGATAGACGAAACAAGACCAAGTTGAAGCAATTCAAAAATCTAAACAATGAATTGATCTTGAAAATTACAAAATTAAAAGGCATATATATCTTACAAATTGCAATTGACCCAATTAAGCTCCAGAAATCATCGGAGAAACAAGCTCCAAATCTATTAAAATAAAAGCTAAATGAAAATATATATTCAAAAAGCACACTCACAAGTCATCCCATGATTCCCATCCCACACCCCCAAGTCCCACAACCTCTACCAAAATTAATATATATGCAACTAAACAAATCCAAAAACAACAGATTGAAACCCATAACAAGTAACATGTACAAAAAATAAGAAGAAATAAATTTTAAGAAATTGGGGGTTCGATCTAATTAATCCCCAAAATGAACCTAAATCGAATCAATACACGCAATAGTTTACACACCTACTAATTGAGATTTCAAGCTTTGGAGTCGAACAATTAATCGATTCAAGAAGAACTAATCGATTAACAGCAGATACGAGATGAACTAATCTTTGCCAAGAGATGAATATGAGCTAATCGATTGAACGTACTTGAAGTTAGACCAGAAGCATATTGACCCTAAGCCACGAGAAAATTGAATCGATTAAGCTGGGGTTCTTGGGAGAGTCGAGAACATGGAAGAGTGTGTGTTTTTAGTTTTAGGTTTTGAGTGTGAGCGGCGAAAATTTGGTTTAGGGGGGAAGTCCAGCTTTTGGAGAAAAGAAAAGGGGGGAAAGAATTTAGAACTGCATTTCATTTTCTTTTTGGGGTAAAATATAGGCGCCCATATTTTTAATCTTTGGCTGCTATAATAGTGCTATAAACATACATGTACATATAAATATCAACAATATAAAATTAGTTTTTATATTTTATATTTATTACAATTATTTTATATTTTATCAAATTGTTAATAAAATAAAATATAAGTAAAAGAATAATAATATTATAATATTTATGGCATTTAAATAGTGAGTTGTAATTTTAACCAAATTAAATAATTTGAACAATGGTTAAATTCAGATGTGTTTATATTTGGTACAATTTTATTATTTATATTGTAAATATGATATTTAATATAAGTAAATAAAATTTAGAATATGATTTAAATATAATATAATATTAGAAAAAGGTTAACCTCAAACCGATTATTGAAAAGTTTCAAGTTTGGTTATAATAATGTAGTGCATTTTTAATTTTTAGTTTTAAATTATTTTTTATGATATTGATATGATTATTTTTTATTAATTTGATTAAGTTATTTGTTAAAAAATTTATAATTTCAATACTTACAAAAACGTATAAATCACATTCATATTTTTACATATCAATAATACAAATTAATCTTAACATCTGTATGGTTAGATCAGGAAATTCAATTTCATTTATTATGGAGCTAATCATAGTTTTATTACTAACTCAATGTCCACATCCTAACTTATAAATACAAAAGGCATACTCATAACTTGTTATGACTATAAAAGTATCTATTTATTACAAACACAAAATAATTTTAAAATTTTATTTTTTTTAAACATTACTAAAGCCGAAAGATCTTAACATCCGTACTATTGGATCGAAAAAATATATTTTAATTTAATATGGAGATAATCATAGTTTTATAATAAACTCAATGTCTACATCCTAACTTTTAAACATAAAAAAATAGTCATAAATTGTGTTCCAACTATAAAACTATCACAAATTATGTACATTTGTACATTTCCATAATACAAATATATTTTTCCAAGTTGTCGGTTAAATAAACCAAAATTCATAAAGAAAACGAATATTTTACTATATAAAAATTTAAGACAAAATACAACAGTTTTTACATTAAAAACAGTTATCTTTATCAACCTCATACAATGATTTTTTCTCAAAGTATTGTGTGATGTCATTTTATACAATATTTAATTTACAATCGTCATGCGTAGAAAACCAATGTGTTCTTTAACATCATACGACACAATTTCTAAATAAAATGTTGTATGTTTGACATAAAAGGACAAAAATTAACTTTTTACAATAAGACGAAAAGTGTTTCTTTACTATTTTTACTAGTTTTGTTAAAAAAACATACAAAACTATTTTCAATTTTTTAAATATTTTTTATATATCACTAATATAAATTGATATTAATATCCGTACGGTTGGATCATCGAAAAAAATAACTTTAATTTAATATGGAGCTAATTGTAGTTTTATAATGAACTCAATGTCTACGTCCTAGCTTATAAACAGAAAATACATACTCATAATTATGTCCGAACTAAGAAACTATGTGCTTATTACTAAGGAAGTATAAACATTTATATATACGTATTTATAGGATAAATATATTTTTCAAGTTGTATGGTATAAAAAGCAAAATTTATAAAGAAAATGAATCTTTTTTATTGTTTAAAAATCTAAATCGCCGTACAACGGTTTACACATTCAAAACAGTTGTGTTCATTAAGCTTGGATAATGGTTTTTCTCCAAACTAATGTGTCAAATTATTTCATACAATAGTTTATTTTACAATAGTTTATTTTACAATAGTCTTTCATAGAAAACTGTTGTGATCTTTTCACTCATACAACATATGCGTTTAAAAAAACGTTGTCTGTTTGGCACTTTAAGACAAAAATTACCTTTTTACAATAAGACGAAAAATGTTTGTAGATGATTTTTAGTACTTTTGTTAAAAAATAGAAAAAATAAATGTAAATTTTTGTTTTTTATACCTCACTAAAATCGATAGATCTTAACATCCGTCCATTTGGATTATCGAAAAAAATAATTTTAATTTAATACGAATATAATTATAAATTTATCGCAAACTCACTATCTACATCCTAACTCGTACATGTAAAATACATACTCACATTCATGTTTTAACTATAAAAATATCGACTTATTACTAACCAACTGTACACATCTGTACATATCCAAAAAAATAAATATATTTTTTCAAACCGAAGGTAAAAAAATCAAATTTCATAAAGATAATGAATCTTTCTAACTATTTAACAATCTAAGAAAAAATATAACGGTTTTTTACATTTAAAACTGTTGTATTCTTGTTATGACAACAACACTATAGAAACACAATGAAAACTCTTGTATAACTAAATTAGTTCTAACAATGTTTATATTTCGTTGTGTTAAATTTAGTAAAACAATGGTATATTAAACTGTTGTGTAAACCTACTAGTTTGCACAATAGCACAATCAATAAAGTTTGTCTAATTCAATTTATTAGACAACGGTTAATAAACTGTTGTCATGAAGTTGGATTAGACAATGATTTTTCATGAAAAAAATAAATCATTGTATGTTAATTCTGGGCAACACTTTTTCGGCCGAGCGTTGTATGATGAGTGTTGTTTGATGTTGTTTTTCTTGCAGTGATTGATAATTGATAACAAAAGTAATGCGGCATTCATTCATCGGCAAACAGGTTTAATACTATTGTTTCAAGATTTGGTCAAAACTACAAGGAGTCTATAATTTCATATTATCTAAAATATATAAAATACATTATAAAAAATTAAAAAATATATATATAATATTTTTGTATAGCACCAGTCGAAATTAACTTGTATTGAATATTTAAATTATTATACTTCCTCCGTCCCCTTTTACTTGTCCCTTATGGAAAAAAATTTGTCCCAAAATAGTTATCAATATATTCTTTCAATATACTTTTTTACTTATTTTTTCAAGATTACCCCTTACTCATATTTCCCATGTTTGACTCTACAACTCATTTTCAAATTTATTTCATTATTCAAGACAATTATTAGGGGTAAACATAGAAACAAATCATATAATTAAATACTTTCTTAATATGTGTGTTTTTTTCATTAGGGTCAAGTAAAAGGGGACGGAGGGAGTATTTTATGTATAATAGCGACTCCATTAGTTAATTAAGTAATTTAATCCCGAGTAGAACAATGATGTGTCTTGTAATTATCGTCTCAAACTCTCGAGTCTAAACAACATTTATAGCTTTGTAGCTGAAATATAGGAATAAAATTATGTCGAGTTTAATTAGTATCAGTTGCATTTAACTCTCATGGGCTTCTTCACTGATCATACCTTCTTTGTTGGGTTTGGATCGGCTGCTTTAATGGTTACCATATATCACTGTTTTCTTTGCATAATCTCCCTGCATCGTCAAGAAGAATCACAACAAGCCACTGGCCTTGACCAAGTGTCCCTATTCATAAACACATAGATGGTAAGAATCCGAACGAGGAGTGTCCCGTGTGCTTGACTGAGTTTAATGAAGGTGATGATCTGCGAACTTTGCCCGCATGCTTGCACTCTTTTCATGTGAATTGTATAGATTTGTGGCTCTTTTCGCATAAGAATTGTCCCACGTGTCCTACTGATGTTATGCCCGACATGCATGGACGACAAGAAACTGGTGCAATTAATTCAAGTTCGATTGCAAGAGATACGGTTACTTTGGATTCTTCGAGGTTATCACAAGATTTGGAGGCACAACATGCGGCTGCATGATGTAAAGTAAGTGTGGAGATGGTGATCAGAATCAAGGAGCTTGGTTGGCAGATGTGATTAAATTACGTTTTATGATATAATACCTTTGTTTTATGCATGTACGTAACTTAATTGGTTTATAAGTTCATACTTTGGTAAAAATCAAAATCAGATTATTGAAAATGATTTGGTAGAAAATTCAGGTTTGTATAACACGGTACAATTCATTCGATGTTATATTTAAATTTAATGTTACAAAAACATACGACATAAAAATATCCAAACGGGGAACGATATAACTTTGCATTTCTATTTATTTTTCATTGCTTTGGTGACTTTGGTCTCTGCCTGATCGTGTATAGAATAATGGTAATTGATAGATGCCTAGATGGTTCGCATTTCGCATAACTACTCCTCCTACACCGTTGACTACTAGGAAAAAAACAAGCTGTCGCAATTGTTCTACTCCAAGCACCTGAGTCGTAGCTATTTTAATTAAGTCGTCGAGGACGTAGTTCTCAAAGGAGACTTTAGTTTATTTTTCGTGAGTCAATTTATTTCCACAATAAATTAATAAAGTTTTCTCGTAGAGATGTTTTTTCTCCCAAAATTTTGTTTTATATTGTAAAATAATATGAAAGTCGTGCTAATTTTGCGTCTGATTCCGAGACTTATCGGAACTATGATACATGTTAAGTTAACAGTTTTTCTAGAAATTAAAAATATTGAGTAGGAAACTAATTTATCATTATCTTATAATATTCTAATAGACAGCCGAGGTTTCAAAAAAACGAGAAACTTAATATAATTCAAGCAAAAATTGACCAATTAATCGGACCGTCCAATTTTGCACTTTAAACTTGACCAATGCAACACATGTTATACATAGCTACACAAGTAGGAGATATTTTGCACCAAGATAACTATACAAATGGAATTCGAGTAGAAAACAATAAAAAAATTATTTTATTTTATTTCGATGTGTTTCATCTGAATGGCCTTAAAATACATATGCATTACACCTTCACAACAAGTGCCAACAAAAACAAGCGCAAGTAATACAAGAATGAATCGATCATTCCACAATATATATCACTAACAAACTCACATTATAACACAACTTGCTGGATTGTCGTCGCTAAATGTACTAAATATAGGATGATTATAAGTCATATCTGCTGGAAGCAGAGTTGGTAGCTGATAATATTCAGGCACCATCTCTGGTGATGTCAATGGGAAGTACCCTTGCCATGTGTTCCCTGTCGAAATGCTCCCATGTGAAGCAGGGTAATATTCAGGCACCACCACTGGTGGTGGTGCTAATGGAAAGTATCCTGGCCATGGTATTCGTGTCGAAACACTCCCAGGTGAAATCGGATAATATTCAGGCACCACTTCTGGTTGCGGTGATGGAAAGTTTCCTGGCAATGGGATCCCTGTCGAAACACTGCCATGTGAAGTCATGCATGTGCAATTTGTTGATCGGACACAGCCATCACAATAATGCTTGGCCATGGCCTGGTTTGTCGAAAAACAAAATTCATGGTTGCCTCGAAAATGGCCATCATTATTCATCTCAAGTTCATAGTCATATTTCTCATATATGGCTTTCCTGCGGGATTCACTTCCATCAAAATCTTGAACACTTTCGTAATCTTCTTTGAAAGTTATATTCACCCCATCTCTTTTGACTTGAACAGATTTCATCCCCTTGATTTCAGATATTTTTTGCAATTGTACTACCACATTATCATCAATTCCATGATAATTAGTCACCGGTGACTTTGGCTCAGATTTATTCCCATTCTTCTCAAGAAGCATAAAAAATGTCTGCGGATCTATAGTGCCCGAAATTTTAATCTTTCCTTGCGCGGCATCTGTAGTGATTCCGTACACAACTCCAATATCTTGCAGTAATTTCTTTATCTTTAGAACGAAAGTCTTTATGACACCCATTGACTGATATTAAGGATATATCTAGCCAAAAAGACAAAGGAAAGTCTGATCGAGTGGTGTCCAAGGAATAAAAATGGTGATTTGAATTAAAAGTAGTATCAGAGACTTGCTATATATAGTAAAGTAATTCGTATAAAACTGAAGGTATGTCGGCTTAAGCTCTTGCTAAGTCAGGTTGCACAGTACATGACTTGATCAAAGTGTAATATAAGTTACTATAAGCCGGTGTAGCGCGTCGGTCGATACACTGTACTATGATAGTTGAACTTTTTTTATTTCAACTCATTAGTTGCGTTAACTAACGGGGTTAAATTTATTTTCGGTCAATAATTACTTATTTTCAAGAAATTACATACATACATACATACATACATACATATATATATATATATATGTTTTTGCTCAAATGAGAACCCCAATTAAAATGAGGTATGAGATATAATCTCAGCCATCCATTTTATAATACATTTTTTAATCAGAGCCTTATATTCCTTCCCCATCACCTACTGCCCACATCCCCATCCTCTCTCCTCCCACCATAATTTCCGTTCACCCCTGCCGACGACCTGGAGCCACCAGCAACACCAACCCCTCTGCCAACCTCCGACCACATCATTCGCCTCCGATGAACCTGTTACGCCATCTCCCTCCTACACCTACCCTCCAATCACCATAACTCCTCCCATCATGCCGATGCCGATGCCGCTAATGAACTCCTCCATCGTGCCACCCCCCGATCTATTTGTTCTTATCTATCGCCACATCTGTCATATCTCCTGATAGATTCAACCTTTAGTCATTGAAATTTCCGCCTTCCTCAGACACTTCAAGAATCATACCACTTGATCTGTAATATTTATGATCTACTCACAACCGAAAACAACTCACCGTCGTTGATGATTTTTCTTGAGGGTCGATGATTTTTGTAATTCCTTGTAGATTTTTATTGATTTTGTATTATAGCAGATGATCATGTAAGATAAGAATGATAGTTTCCGGCATGATGGTGGTGATATGTTAGCAGTGGTCTGGTGGTGGTGTGGTGGCTTGTATTTGTTTGACTGCGGTGATTTTTTTAGAATATGGTGATTATGCGTCAGTTTATGGTGATTTCTGTTGATTTTTTGATTTTTTGACTCTCACATGATGATTATGCTTATGCAGATAGTGGTGGCGTGCAGATGGTGGTGGTAGTGGTGGCGGTGGATTTTGTATGGCTATGATGATTTTTGCTCAAATCTGATTATTTTTTCACGATTCCAATAATATGCAGGTGATGGTGGTGATATGCAGGTGGTGGTGGATGGCGTGGTAGCTAACGGAGGTGGTTGTGCGATGGTTTTCTTGTGGTGATTTTGTCATGACATTGGAGATTTTTAACCGGTAGTCAGAGATGATTTTTAATGGTGGTCGGAGGATGGCAGTCAATGGGGATCGGAGATGGTGATTGAAAATGATGGTAAATGATAAAGATGTATATAAGATTAATTAGTGGTGAGAGATGTAAATAAGATATTTAAATGAATGGCTAGGATTATATCTAATATCTCACAATAATTTGGGTTCTCATTGGAGTAAGACTCTCTCTCTCTATTTCTCAGAAAGGTCAACTATTTATTGTTGTGTTCATAATTTTGTGCTTGCCAACGGAAAATGATTGGCAAAATTTAGGTTTGTTGAGAATAAAAGAATTGTCATTTTCGATAATTATATATGGTGAGACATCTTTAAGAAATTTAAAATAATGAATACGCATGGTTCAATATTGGCATAATTATATTTAGAGAGGTGATATTTGCATACACTCAATCTATGGGTACACATCCTTTGTTAATATTGAGACCACATTATCCTTTCACATAAATTAAATAAAGTCAATAGCATTTGATAAGTAAGGATAATTGATCTCAATATCAACAAAGGATGTGCACCGGGTGTGAAAATATCACCTACCTTATATTTATTATACTACTTATCATCGTTAAATATCATCTGTTTGACTGTTTAAGAAAAAGAGAAGGATGTCAAGCATGAGTTTATAGGTCACAAATTTTGTAGATTGCAGTAATATATAGTATTAAATATTCAAAAATCTATGAAACCGAGACTTTATTACTTATCAAATGGCTATAATTCGAGGCTTCAAGACCAAAACAAGAAAGGATGCAAAATATTTAATAAGTAACAAAGTCTCAATATATAGTATTATATATATATATATATATATATATATATATATATATATATATATAAAAGTTAGTCTAGCTACCTTTTAAATTTTAATATAATAAGAATTACTTCCTTTGTCCCAAATTAATAATCACTTTTGAAGAAATAATTTGTCCCATATAATACATGTCAACTATTTTTTTTTCAATGCAATTTTATAATTAAATTTCTAAAATAACCCTTTGACTAAAATATTGGTACTAGTATTTGTAATTAATGTAATATAGTTATCATTCAAATTATACATTGAAACTATCTTAATCAATGTAATTAATAGGAATACAAATGAAAAATAATTTTTATGTTAGAATTTCTTAATATACATAATTTTTTCAAAAGTGACATTTATGGGACGGAGGGAGTATAATTTTAATATAATCTATACCCTTTATTAATAAACAAAACCCCCTTTCGTGACCAAATTTTGGGTTCACCCCTACAATTATATTTTTATTTAAATTCTATTAAATTTCTACACTACAGTTTTATCTCTATTTAAATTCTTTCTACAATCCAACTTCTATTTATTCATATTCTACTATTATATAACTATTTAAATTTTCTTTTTTATTTCCTAATACAGTTTTATTCACTAAATTCTTTCTACAATCCTACTTCTATTTAAATTCTATTTATTCACATTAGACTATCATTCTACTATTACTATCATTAACTATTTAAATTTTTTTTTAATTTCCTCATACAGTTTTATTCACTATTTAAATTTTCGTTTTAATTTCCTCATACATTTTTATCAATTCTTTCTCTAATCCTACTTCTATTTAAATTCTATTTATCCACATTCGACTATTATATCATTTTTTAATATTTTTTATTTTCTCATACAATTTTATCTCTACTTAAATTCTTCTATATATATAAATTAGAATTTTTAATATAAAAATTAGTTTTGATCGCCGAAAATGGTCGATTTAGATTGGATTGGTCGGGTTAGCCAAACCGTGTACACTGCCAATTTTAATATAAAATTTAATTATTTTTGAACTTTGCCAATTTATTTTAAAATAGCTCTTACACCCGTGCAAGACAGGAGCAATATCTAAAATTTGAGTTATATTTTTATATTTTATTTAAATATTTTTTGTAAAAAATAATTCATGACGTATATTCTGATAATTTGAAAATATATATTCAGCGATCACGATAAATTTTATATTGCTAAGAAAATTTTATATGTGTGCGTAAATCCTGTAAGTCAAAATAATTATATATAGTTTTGTTAGCGACATACTCTGAAATATCTATTTTCGAAGATGGAAAATTAATTAGAAAATGTGTATAAAAGTATAATAATAATAATAAGAATATATGATATAAAATTATTTTTTAAAAATATGATATTATAAATTAATTAAATATGCATAAGAGTATAATAATAGGTGAATAAATTGTATATAAGGGTATAATAGTAACTTAAAAATTAGAATTAATTAACCGATGACATGGCAATATAAAGTGATGTGGCAAGTGATGTGAAATAAAATTATTCCCAAAAAAAGTATGTTGTGGTATTACTCCCTCCGTCCCATTTGATTTTTAACATTTCAGAGAGTGTTTGTCACGCATTTTAAGGTGCATATAAAATATATTTCCATAACTTATTTTTGAATTATTTTTTTCTAAATACAAATTTAAATATTCAATTTTTATTCGAAAACATAAAATCGTAAAAATAAGTTATGTAACTATACTTTAGCACCTGAAAATGCGTGTCGGACACTCTATCAAAAATGTCAAGAATCAAATAGGACGGAGGGAGTATATAATAGGGAGATGATTTGTAGATTACAATCAACATATACAATTTTACTATTCATTATAAAATTGATCGTAATATATATGATCAATATTAATCATACACGTATTATAACTGATTTTAACTGTTTTAAGATATTAAAATTAATTTGTATATCTATATATCTATATAATATATTAACATGCTTGTTTTAGTCATATAAATTTATTTTTTATATGTTAACCGTATACGTTCCTATTATGTTAAAAATATAAATAAGGAAATTCTAGCCACGGGCCAACCATATCTCAAACCTTCGATTTCATCTCCAAAAATCAAAATACAAATCACAAAACTCAATCCCCAATTTAATTCATATCAATTTAAATCAAAACTCAAAAATCCCCGATTTATAATCAACAACCCTGATTACAAATGAACAAAATTCATTTTATTAATAAAAACGAATTTTTGAACTTAAAATTACTAAAAAATAAATAACCCGTAATCTAGACAAAGGCAATTATGAAATTTTATTGGAGTATTCTATTCCGTTTATGAAATCTTTCTATAATTAATTTAAAACGCAAGAGAGATTTTATCCAAATAATATCAAAAGTCAATGGTTCGATACCCACTACAACATATATAACTCTAATATTTATTATCTCTATAAATTTTAATTTAAGATTTGAGGCTTATTAATATATTAAAATTTAAGTTCAAAGACTTTTATATAAATTTAATATTCAAATATTATTAATAATATATAAAATTTAATATTTATATTATTATTATAAATAATTAAATTACTGACATTGAAGATATGAATCTATAATTGATTTTCATCATATTCCTGATAACAGATCATATGATAAATAACGTCAATTATTTTCAACAATATCTTAATTGTAATTTTTGTACCTGAATATTAATAGAAGTAACTAAAATACAGTATATGATATGATAAACTATTCTGGGAGACTATGAACAATGGAAGACGGGAACCAAAATCAATGTTGAAATAAAATAAAATAATAAAATATATTAAATTATATATTAAAATATATTTAATAAATAAAATAATAATATATATTAAATTATATTTGAGTTAGTATAGTTATTTTAAGTTGTTAAAATAATAAAACATAACAAAATTTTATTTTTATTGAACAATTTTAACGAAGCACGGGGCATGTGCTAGTATAATATAAAAACATTTAAATTAAACTAACAAGAGAAAGTAACTTTATTAATTACTTCATAACAGACCTTACAAAAAACATAGGCAAAAGCCTCTACACTCGCATGGAGTTACTTTTAACAGCAAGCAACCCAACTGACTGCATTGTAGGATAAGTTTGAAATTAAGTTGTTTATGTAATCTTGATAGATAGCATTTGCTGTTGTATTCATGTGTATAAATACTGACCATACTGGAAATGAAAATCAACAATTCATTCTTAACATTTATTATTATGGTATCAGAGCTACTACAAGCATAACAGCTCCGATCCAAATATCAATTTTTCATTTTTTAAAACACCAACCATCATGAGTAGTTGCACAACAATTGTTACTGCGGCCGATAACACTAACCAAACACCCATGATTCAAATTGTTCAATTTAACCCATCATCTCAACTTCCAATCAAGATAACTGGTAGTTCTAACTTCTCTACATGGAAGGCACAACTCGAAATGCTGCTACACGGCCATGACTTGTTCGGATTTCTTGATGGCTCCCGACCAGCTCCACCTACCACAATCAAAGAAGACCAGAAAGATATTCCCAATCCCGAATTTCGGACATGGTTTCGCCAAGATAAACTTATTCACAATGCACTTTTTTCATCCGTAGAGCCAACTCTTGCCTCCATGGTTGCAACGGCTTCAAATTCTCAACAAGCCTGGAATTCTCTCCATCTTGCTTTTGCAAATAAATCCCAAACTAGGATATTTAGCCTTCGTGATCAACTTGGTCGACTAACTCGTCAAAACAAGTCAGTTTCAGATTATCTCCGTCAAATACGTGTTATCTCTGATGAACTAGCAATCGCAGGATCACCAGCTTCTAATGAGGAATTGACTGTGAAAATTCTTAACGGACTCGGTGATGGATATAACAACATTTCAGCTGCAGTTCGAGCACGTGCAACACCTATCTCTTATGAAGAGTTATCTGGAATACTCCTCGATCAAGAGTTAGTATTGAAACATATTGAGCAACAGAAACCAACCACTGCTATCACTGCTGCGCTTGCACACAAACCAAATGCTCAAGCAAAATCTTCAAAACGTGGATTTATGCCTAATCCACGAAGATCCTTCACTCAAAATAATTCTCCTCCTCCACCATACTATCAACAGTCAGTGCCACCCTATGCTCCACAGTGGCGTCCATCACACTCTTTTGGGCCTCAATCCAACAAGATTCAATGTCAACTATGTGAAAAACCTGGTCACACAGCACGTGTTTATCGCTCAAGATCTCATAATCATCTTGAAGCTAAAGCCAACTTTGTGCATCACATCAATTCTACTGCTACTCCGTGGATAGTAGACTCTGGCGCTTCTCACCATATTACCAATAATGCACATCAACTCTCAAATCTTTCGGACTATTCGGGACCTGAAGAAATATCTCTCGGAGATGGTAAGACCATTCCTATCTCTAAAATGGGTAACACCACTCTACCCACTTCTTCTTTCAATTTTAAATTAAAAATTACTCTGTGCACACCAAAAATTAGCCAGAATCTCCTCTCTGTATCTCAGTTTTGCGACGATAATCTAACCTCGATTGAATTTTTTCCTTCTAATTTTGTTGTCAAGGACTTGAATACGGGGGCTCCTCTAGTATACGGCCAGAATAAGGCAGGACTTTATGAATGGCCTTCTCCATCCAGTTCCTCCTCCCCTCATTCTTTGATTGCATCCAAGACTCCTACACTGGCTCAATAAACGGCTAGGACACCTTCATCTGCAGTCTTTATATTTCATGTTAAATAAATATTCCATTTCTTACTCTAAGCCTAGTAGCTTTCAGTTCTGTAATTCATGCTCTAGTAATAAAAGTCATCGTCTTTCATTCTCAGAGTCTTCTTTACACAATACTAGGCCTTTCGAGATTATCTTTAGTGATGTTTGGGGGCCCTCGCCCGTATTATCAATTGATCAAAAATCTTATTATGTCATTTTTGTTGATCACTACACCAAATATACCTGATTGTATCCAATTAAAAACAAAAGTGACGTCTTGTCAATTTTTAAATCATTTCACCTGTTTATTGAAAGATTTTTTATGACTAAAATCCGTACACTCTATACTGATGGAGGAGGTGAATTTGAAGGTCTGCGAACCTATTTGAATAATACTGGAATTCAACATTTACTTTCACCACCATATACTCCTCAGCGGGTAGCTCTAGCTGAGCGTCGACACCGTCACATCATTGAAACAGCTAAAACACTTCTGCATGATGCAGAATTACCCATTCATTTTTGGTCCTTTGAATGCTTACATGATGTGTATCTTATTAATAGGATGCCGTCTAACACACTCTCCAAACGATCCCCTTACCAGGTTTTATTCAACGAAACTCCCAACTATGACTCAATGCGCGTTTTTGGTTGTTTGTGCTTTCAATAATTAAGACAACTCATAATAAATTAGAACCCAGATCCTGGCCATGCATATATCTTGGTTATTCTGTTCAACACCATTGTTGTCGATGCTTTGATCCTAGCCCATCAAAAAATTATTTGTCAAGGGATGTTGTGTTTTACGAACATATTTTCCCTTCTAAATCTACTTACTCACTATCTGACACAACCAAGTCATCTCTTTTATGGGACACCTTTAATGACACGATGAGCCCCACTCTTGTGTCTTCCTCACCTCCATCCACTGTCATACCAGCCTCTATCTTAGTGCCTACCCAATCTGTTGTGAGACCGCCCTCTACTCCGATACATCAGTCACACACAAGCCCGAATTCTTCAGCACCTTCACACACTATTACCAGCACAGCCCAACATGCCCCTCCACATCCCATGACCACTTGATCCCGAAATCAAATTCACAAACCTAACCCAAAGTATACCTACCTAGCTCAAAAGAGTGAGTCCTTCCTTCCAAACTCATACAAGAAAGCTCAAAAAGATCCCCAGTGGCGTACAACATTACAAGCTGAATTTGATGCATTGCTCAAAAATAAAACATGGGATTTGGTTCCACGTGATTCATCCAAAAATATTGTGGGTTGTAAATGGTTGTTCATGAATAAATATAAACCTGATGGTACAATTGACAGGCACAAAGCACGCTTTGTTGCAAAAGGCTACACCCAGAGACCCGGTATTGACTTTCACGAAACATTCAGTCCTGCTGCTACAGTTCGATTGGTACTTTCTATTGCTGTTCAATACAAATGGCCTATTCATCATTTGGATATCAACAATGCCTTTCTACAAGGTCATCTTAATGAGGAAGTATTTATGTCGCAGCCCCCAGGTTTTGAACATCCTGACTTTCCGGATTATGTTTGTAAGTTGAAGAAAGCTATCTACGGCCTTTGTCAAGCATCACGAACATGGTATAATGAGTTTTAAAAATTTTTGTTTACTCTAGGCTTCACGAAATTTAAATCTGATGAAGCACTGTTTATCTAGCAGCAACATGGTGTTGCTATGTATATTCTTGTATACGTGGATGACATCATCATAACGGGTAGCCAGCTCATCGCTGTCCAGTGTATTAAACAGAAATTATCAGCCAGATTTTCCTTAAAAGATCTTGGTCCACTCAATTATTTTTTGGGCATTGAGGTGATGCAAGATAGTAATGGTGTTCAAACTCCTATGAGTACAACACCATCACTTACTATCACTTCTGGAGACCCTATTGCGGATCATTCTGAATACCGCCGAATCGTGGGAAAGCTACAATATTTATCCGCTTACCAGACCTGACATCTCCTTTTCTGTGATTAAATTATCACAATTTATGCACACTCCACAAAAATCTCACTGGTAAGCGGTGAAGCGTCTTCTTCGGTACCTCAAAACTACTATGAATCTTGGTCTTATGATTCACGGTATGGCAGCTGATCATCTTTATGTGTATTCAGATTCAGACCGGGGAGGCAACCCATTATATAAAACTTCCACATCAGGTTACGTCGTTTATTTTGGTCAGAATTCCATTAGTTGGTCATCTAAGAAACAACGTACTGTTGCTAGATCATCCACGGAAGCTGAATATAGAGCTGTTGCTGAAACAAATTGGTTGATGAACTTATTAAAGGAATTACACATTACCTTACCAAGGGCTCCGATTGTGTTTTGTGACAATGTTGGCACCACATACTTATGTAAGAATCCTGTTTTTCACAGTCGTATGAAACACATTGCTCTTGATTTCCATTTTGTGCGTGATCAGGTGCAACGAAAGTTGATTGACATTCAACACATTCATTCGGTTGATCAAGTAGCAGACACTCTGACAAAACCCCTTTCTCGCAGCTCATTCCAACACCATCTGAACAAGTTAGGACTGGTTGTTTTACCGTCCAACTTGAGGGAGGGTAACAGCAAACAACCCAACTGAATGCATTGTAGGATAAGTTTGAAATTAAGTTGTTTATGTAATCTTATCTAGTCCATGTATATCGACCTAAACTAACTCCTGCTAGATAGCATTTGCTGTTGTATTCATGTGTATAAATACTGACCATACAGGAAATGAAAATCAACAATTCATTCTTAACATTTATTATTAACTTTCACATGTTGTACAAAATTCCAGAAACTTGAAATTCAAACACAAGCTTATAGTAAAGTAAAACAACAATGAAGGAGTCACTCCAGTTCAAGTCCAACAAGCTCACATAATAGAGCAAGCTCCTGTTTGATATTCATCGCCCAACACAGAATCGAATATATAGTCCGGATAAGACTTCTCTACTTGTTGAGGAGGATTAGGGTAATCATAATTTTCAGTATAGAATGGATCGTCAGGATAAGACTTCTCTTGTTGAGGAGTAGGATTAGGGTAATAATTTTCAGTATAGAATGGATCATCAGGATAAGACTTCCTTTGTTGAGGAGGAGGATGGTAATAATTTTTAGAAACTGGTGGTGCTGATGGAGGGACCCGTGCTGATGGAGGGTAATCTTGCACTGGAATGCCTAACGGGATATCCCCTTGAGAAGCCATCCGGCCCATGCATAATATTGTACAATATTGCATGTACATTGCTTGGTTTCTTATTGAACAACAACATTGATGGAAGGCTCTCTGCTGGTCCAAGCTTGTTCCAGCAGAATGAGCATTTTTTCCAGCCAAATCTTGTACATCAGCATCTTCCTTAAAAGTCATCTTCATTTTATTTCTCGATATTTCAACAGTTT
The DNA here is from genome assembly GCA_028671895.1 of Oenanthe sinensis. Taxonomy (NCBI): domain Eukaryota; kingdom Viridiplantae; phylum Streptophyta; class Magnoliopsida; order Apiales; family Apiaceae; genus Oenanthe; species Oenanthe sinensis. Next base: position 8,021,540 of record CM053811.1, on the reverse strand, counting down.
TCAGCCCTTTAATTTCAGACAATTTCTGCAACTGCTCCACATCTTTATCATGAATTAATTGATGATTTCCGATCATCTCGAAGTTATTCTGTGCAACCACAGGCTCCCACGATATCTTAGAGTTCTTCAACTCTTTGCGGAGAGACTTCATAACTTCCTCTGGATCCATATTACCCGAAATTGTAGTCCTTCCTTGCTCGGCATCCATAGAAACTCTGTCCACCCCATTTATATCTCGTAGCAACTTTTCGAGCTTTTTCTCACATTTCTGGCAGCTAGGAATTTTGATCTTCAGAATGAAAGTCTTCTTGCCAGCCGTCGGTTGATCCATTAAAGTAATTGTCTCTACAGCTGTCTTGTAATATTCTTGTCGATCTACTGTTTATAAAAAATTTATTCACTGCAGAAAACAATATTTGCATCATAAACATATAAAATTTCTATATTATTAACAAAAAAATACTACTCCAGTAGTATTCCACCTACCGTATATCCCTCTGGATATGACCTTGTTGTCGTTCAACCTAAAAACATTACAAATATATATATAGCTATATATTGATCTGATACAACTGTGCTATATATCTTTATTTCCCCCCCCCCCCCCCTTTTTTGACAAAAGATACAGGATCACACTTATACATCTTATTTTATGTCAACAGAATAATACCTTCTTCTTTTTTTCTGGGAGATAAAAATATACCTAAATTCATTGACAATAGTACTATCTTGCGCTGATATGACAAACTAATTAAGGGAATGTACAATTTTGAAATGCTGTGAATTTAATTTTTATCCAAATGATTGCTCAATTAATATATATTTCCTAAAACTTTGTACGAGTAATATCTGTTACCTTAATTTCTCATGTTTTTATTTTTTTGCAAAATTAAGCTAAACCTAGCTTCCTGGTTTTTGATTAGCTACCTAGAATGATAAAAGGAACGGCGGGGCGGGGCGGGATTGTTAGGAAATGAAGTACATTTGGACAAACCGTAAGACAACAAAAACAATAATAAATTGAATATATACAGACACAAATTATTAATTATCGAGGAATAGTGATGCTGTGATGGGATATATATACGAGAATGTACAAAGTCAACATAAATTGCAAAAGAAATAAGAAATGATTAACAACAAGAAAAGGGTCAAACAGTTTTTTGTTGAGTATATATATATATATATATATATCAGAGAAGTGAACAAGGAATAGGATTTAGTATGGCTTAATTATAATTAGTACTGCAAATATATGAAGAAAAACAATAAACTTGAAACACGTTATAAACTAATAAAGCTAGAAATGAAATAAACTAGCTAGATAGTGATATGCAAAAATTAAACGAACAAAAACAGATCGATCTAAAAGATAATTAAGGCAAACCTAATCTGATTTATAGAGTTTCTCTAGCTAGCTAGTTGACTTTTATCAACTAATTAATCTCCCCAGCATATAAATTTAGATTGATATCATGTAAACTATAAATTCAGATGAAGCATTATTAGTCAACTCCAATAAAAGATTAGCACGCATAATCCAGATCGATCTAGATCTGTTCATAGGAATAAGGTTCATAAGAATAAGATCTATTTAACAAATACATATAGCAAGGTAACAAGCATAAATGCATAATCCAGATCTCTGTGATCATAACAATATATAAGATCTCGCAAATATAGTAAGGTACGTAACAGCATGGATTTGTTAAACAGAATATAAGTTCATGTAAATCAAGCTGCATGTGAAGAAAACAAACCTACAAACACACACTACAAGAAACAGAGATAAAATCGACCGCCGGTCAAATTTGTTGCCATCGGTTTTAACTCTGTTTCTTGTAGTGACATAAATACTTACAGTGCACCTGATGATAATCTACAAATATAGGAGTAATAATATCAGAACTAAGAACAGAGAAGATTTGAGTTGAGGAGTGGTGGTACTGGTATGGTGTGTCTGCTATATATAGACTAGATATTAGATTAAGTTCAAGGCATGACACCCTGTAACCTAGTCAGAGCAGATAACAACTACTAGAAGGCATAGACTAGATATTAGATTAAGTTCAAGGCATGACGTGTAATCCAAATCGACGGCTCATATTTGTACAAGTGGACATATGAGTTTAATCGTTGACAATTGCAGGAATGACAAACACTTTTCTTGCCGACGAAGCACTTTTCTTGGAGAAATGGTGCAAGTAGGAAATTACCGAAATTAACTCTCAGAGCACCTCCGATGCTAGTGCTCAACCCACTTACACGTGGGGTTATTTTTTTTTCAATTAAGCATCAAGTGTCCTTCTAAAAAAAAGTCATTCCCCTCCAATGCACAAGCCCATTTCACACTTATAACTGGATCCCATTTAATTTAATTTTATTTTCTTTCACAATACTTCTTATATAATAATTAAATTTAAATAAATAAATAACACATTATAATTATATTTATAATAAACTAATAAATTATAATTCAATGTTAATTTAATTTAACAATATTAAAATAAAACATGATCAAATTAAAGTGATTAAAAAAATTAAAAATATAATTTAAATAAATAACATGTCATATAATTAAAATCATCATATTACTAAAAATATATTACATGAGAAAATATTAAACTAAAACACACTACACGAGAAAACATTAAATGAAAAATATTACAATATGAAGAATAAATCTCAATTTTTGTAAGTAAAGAGGATAAATATTGGGGTATGAGAGTTTGAAAATAGTATTAAAAAATTAAAAAGTAACTAAAGTGGGCTTGGTCACCATAGAGGGTTTGATCACTTGAGGTGGTATTTGTCGAATGCTGAAAAAACAAAAAACAAACAACCAAGTCACTTTGCGGGATCGAGGTGCAAAGAGACCGCTGCATTGGAGCTGCTCTTAACCACGTCGGTTTATACATGTATATATCCAAGTGACGGATGACAGTTGTACATATCCACGTTTTTATATATATACGTAGTTTAAATGGTTTAATATCAACAGGAATTTCCAAGCGACTGGGCAGGAATATCATTAATTGCAAATATTTTCTGTTCTTGTCCTAAATGTAAATAATTATAATTTAAATCCTTATTAATAAAAATAAGTAAATTCTAATATATAAAATATTTTTTAATTCATCTTTTCTCTCATTTCTTCCTATCCCTAGATTTGCGCACAGTGCATATACAAACAAATATACTAAGCTAGGTAACACGCATAACTAATCCAGATCTCTATTCATAAGAATATAAGAGATCTAACAAATATACTAAGCTAGGTAACAGCATGACTTTGCTGATACATGTACAGAATATAAGTTCATGTAAATCAAGTTGTATGCGAAGAAAACAAACCTACAAACACACAAACACACAAACACATAAATACTTACAGTGCACCTGATGATACCAGAATTAAGAAGAGAGAAGTGTTAGTAAATTTCCCTTGATTTGGTCTCTGCGTTGTATAGAATGGTAGCTGTCTAGATGGTTCTCATAACTACTTTTTGAATATAAAATATCTACTGATTTTTGAATTTATAACCTCGCTTTAATTATATCATTATGCTGTAATATTATTTAATTTACATATATAAATATATATAAATGAGAAAAGGACACCACGCTAATATAAAACGGTACACGATGTTATATATTTAAATTTAATGTACGTTCCAATACGACCTAATTAAAAATACCCAAACCATGAACGATATAACTTTGCATTTCTAATTATTTTCCGTTGCTTTGGTCTCTGACTTGATCGCGTATAGAATGGTAGATGCCTAGATGGTTCGCAATTGTTCTACTTCAAGTAAGCACTTGAGTCGTAACTACGAGTATTATTTAATTAAGTCATCGAACACGTAGTTCTCAAAGGCGACTTCGATTTAATTTTTCGTGAGTCAATTTATTTGCACAATAATTTAATAAAGTTTTCTAATATAGAGATGTTTTTTCTCCCAAAATTGTTTTTTATATTGTAAAATAATATGAAATTCATGTTAAACTTAACCAATGCAACACAATGGTTTCATAACTAACTGAACACATGTAATTTAATACTCCACTACTACATAGTTAAAATAAATATCGCACCAAGATATCTATAGAAATAAACAATAAAAATAAAATTGAATTTTCTGATGTGTTTCATCTGAATTAATGGTCTTAAAATACATGCAATTACACTTCACAAGAAGTGCCAACGAAAACAATCCTATTTAAGTATATAAGAATGAAACATTCCACAGCACTAACAAACTCACAAAATAATGCAACTTTTTGTGTTGTCATCGCTAAATGTACTATATAGAGGATGATTATAAGTCATGTCTTCTGAAGGCCGCGCTGGCAGCGGTTCAGGCATCATCTCTGGTGATGCCGATGGGAATGTTCTTGGCCTTCTCTTCCGCGTCGAAACTCTCTCATGTAAAGAGGGATATTTTGGATAGTCATGATAAGACTTCTCTTTTTGAGGAGTATTACGGTAATAATTTGCAGAAACTGGTGGTGCTGATGGAGGGTAATAATTTTCAGGAACTGGTGGTGCTGATGGAGGGTAACAATCTTGCACTGGAATGCCTAATGGAATATTCCCTTGCGGAGCGGTGCATGTACATTGCTTGTACATTGCTTGGTTTCTTGAACAACAACACTGATGGTCCAAGTTTGTTGCAGCAGAATAAGCATTTTTTCCAGCCAAATCTTGTACACTTGCATCTTCCTTAAAATTTACCTTCATTCGATTTCTCGATACTTCGAAACTTTTCAGCCCTTTAATTTCAGACAACTTCTGCACTTGCTCCACATCTTTAACATGAATTTTTGGGATCATCTCCGAGTCATTCTGAGCAACCATAGGCTCCAATGATACCTCAGTGTTTAACTTTTTGCGGAGATACTCCGTAAGTTTCTTTGGATCTATATCACCCAAAAACGTAATCCTTGTTCCTTGCTCAGCATCCATAGAAATTTTCTCCACCCCACGAATATTTTCTAGTAATTTTTTCATCTCTTGCTGGCTGTCCTTGCGGTGAATGTTGGTCTTCACTTTCAGAAGAAAAGTCTGAGCAACCACAGGCTCCCCTGATACCTCATTGTTCAACATTTTGTGGAGATGATCCGTAAGTTTCTTTGGATGTATATCACCAGAAAACTTAATCCTTATTACTTGGTCGACATCTATAATTTGGTCGAAATTACCATTAAAAGTGATCGATAATTGGCGACCGATATTAAATGCGACCAGATTCGGTAAAAATTAATTATGGGAGTTGTTTGGCTGGTACGGGTCTCAAATGCGACCAGAGTCGGTCGAATTTAAATCGGTCGAAAATATTCGATCACATTTAATCAGTTTTTCTTGTAGTGGTTACTAAAACTTTGGAGCATCAGTTACCTTAATTTATCAAGTTTTTGATTAGCTACGTGCCTAGAATGATATATAAGGAAAAAGGAGCTACGGGTTAAATGATCCCAATTTTTTTTCCAAATGACATAGCATATATATGGTTTATTTTAATTTATGGACACATATGTACATATGCACGTCAATCTCATATTATTATTATTATTATTATGAAAGTTACACAATTCGGCATTTATATAGGACAATTTTTGGGTACCTAATATTTTTCATAATAAAAATATGGGATATATATATATATATATATATATATATATATATATATATATATATATATATATATATATATATATATATATATATATATATATATATATATATATATATATATATATATATATATATATATATATATATATATATATATATATATATATATATATATATATATAAGATTGAGGATCTTAAGGTCGACTTTAGAAAATTTTCTGAGGTTACACTCAAATCTCATGTTAAAACACAAGAGTGTTATTGTAATTTCAGAATATTATGTGTAATTACAAATTTGTCATTAAAATTTTATACTAAAAAACTTTGTTACCTTAGAAAATTTCCTGAGGTTAACTTTAGATTCCTTTTTTTTTTTCTCTCTCTCTATATATATATATATACACGAGAATGTACAAAGTCAACATAATTAAATTGCAACAAATACATGATTGAATTGGAGTATTAGAGAAATGAGCAAGAAATGAACAAACTGCAATTTCTTGTTGAGAATATATATCAGAGAAATGAACAAGCTAGGAAGGATTTAGCTGGTATGAATTATAAGTACTGCAAATAAATGAAGAAAAACAAACCTGAAACACGTACATAAATTAATAAAGCTAGAAATGAAATAAACTAGCTAGATAGTGATCGACATGCAAAAAAAATAAGCGAACAAAAACAGATCGATCTAAAAGAGAACTAAGGCAAGCCTAATCTGATTTATAGAGTTTCTCTAGTTGACTTTTATCTAACTAATTAATCTTCCCAGCATATAAATTTAGACGGATATTATGTAAACTACTATAAATTTAGATGCATAATTAGTCAACTACAACAAAAAATTTAGATGCATAATTAGTCAACTACAACAAAAAGATTAGCACGGTAACGTATAATCCAGATCGATCTAGATCTGTTCATAGGAATAAGGTTCATAAGAATAAGATCTAAACAAATACATATAGCAAGGTAACAAGCATAATCCGGATCTCTGTTCATAACAATATAAAAGATCTAACAAATATATTAAGGTAACAGCATGGATTTGCTAATATAGAGAATATAAGTTCATGTAAATCAAGATGTATGTGAAGAAAATAAACCTACAAACACACACCACAAGAAACTGAGCAAAACCGACCGCCGGTGAAATTTGTTGTAGTCGATTTTGACTCTGTTTCTTGTATTGACATAAATACTTACAGTGCACCTGATGATAATCTACAAAAATACGAGTAATAATGGCCCTGTTTGGCAACCCATTTTTTCCGGAAAAAAAAGTTTATTTCCGGAAAAAAATAGGTATATATGTATTTTTTCTGAAAATAAGTAACTTATTTTTTATTTTGAAGATAATATTTGATTTTAAAATTCTAAAATAAATATTTATCTTTAAAAAAAATGAAAATATGTAAAAAAAAAATTACTTATTTTAAGTTTAAGGAACGCCAAACGACCACAATATAGATTAAGAATAGAGGAGTGTGAGTAATTAATTTAAGTTGAGAAATATTGGTATGGGGTGTCTGCTATTTATAAATTACATATTAGGTTAAGTGGAAGGGCTTGCCACCCTGTCACCTACTCAGAGCAGATAACTTAGTGAGAATGGGGGTAAGGGATGACGTGTAATCCAAATCGACGGCTCATATTTGTACAAGTGGACATGAGTTTAATACGGTTAATAGTTGCACGAATGACTTCGTACTATTAAAGGGAATTTCCAAGGAAAAAAAGGATAAGATAAGAAGACAAGCACTTCTCTTGTCTCTTGGAGAATGATGCTAAGTAAAAAAATTACTGAAATTAACCCTTAATCTCTACGATTTATGATGCTTTAACCATGCAATTACCAAATCGTTAAATTAAAAAAATCTGAAAAAATCATAATAATATTTTGTTATAATAAACGTGCAAAAATATTATAATGTTTTCTATGAATAATGATCATTAATAAAAATAATTTTGTATTTAATTTTGATTTATTTTACTCGGCATATGAGTAAAACAAAAACTATATATATAGAAATTCTGTATTCTCACTATTACCATTATTTAGTTAATAAATTCATAAATACAAATATAGAATAATAATATTGATAGCCACCCGGCCTGTCACCTACTCGATCAGAGCAGATAAATACATAATGAACACAGTGGGAATTATAATAGCATGTGTGATGGATGGCGTTTAGTTTTGTATATATATCCAAGTAATCGACGGTTCACGGTTATACAAGTGGACATATCATTAAATTTGATCTTCGTTTTAGCTTCGTAAACAGATGCAAGTGTGAAAGTTAGATAGATAAGATAAGAGAAGAGAAGAAGAGGCCATCTCTAACCATGGTTTTATTTTAAAGTAATTTTATTTTCATCTTTTTAACCTCAAACCACTATTTCATTATTAATCATTAATTTTAAAAATTATTTTATATTTTTTTACTACCGTAAACTCTATTTATTTACACAATCATCAATCATATATAACAAAAAAATTATACTTATTTTAAATATATTTATTCTTGATAATAATTTAAAAATATATTTCTAATTATTTAGTCAAAAATCCTTATATTTTAGTTAATATTTTAAAATTATGAAAATACCATTTTTAATAAATTCATATTAATTATATTAATATGAAATATGAAAACATACTTTTAATTATTTAGTTGAAATTCATAATAATTATATTAATGTGAATAAAAACTTAACCAAAAACAAACAAAAGCAATATAAATATTACTCTAGTTTAACGGTGAATTGGCATAATGTTAGGACCAGATCATCACTACTTGAGTTTTGAATGAGTCGCAGAAAAAAAATAAAATAAAGATAAGATAAGAAGACAACTTTATATTTAGATAAGAAGACACCTTTCTTGTAGACCGGTATAAGTAGGAAATTACCGAAATTAACCCCTAACCTCTACAATTTATATGATTCTTTGACCATACAATTAATAAACCGTTAAATTAAATAAAAAAATCTCACAAATTCGTAATAGTATTTTGTTATAATAAACGTACAAAAAATATCGTCTTATCTATGAAAAAATATCATTGGTAACACTAATTTTGTATATGGGTGAAACCAAAATAATAAATAAATTAAGAAATTTTATATGCTCACAATATTTTCATTATTTAGTTAAAAAATCACAAATACAGTAATAATAAATATTGAATTTAATAAAAAGAATATGTAACTAATTATGCACATTTGAAGTAAATTATTATAATTTATAAAATAGAGGAAACTGTGATTTTTAAACAGTTAGATATCAGAGTTTATCAAATAAAAATAAAATAACCAATTTAATTTATTTCATTATTAAAATCCTACCGGCCGGCTACAAATCTTAATTAGTACGTTGTGTAAGAAAAGAAATTCTATTATGTCAAAGTGAAAGTAAAGTAGAATTGAAAACTGTGGGCGGAAGCGGATCTTGAAATCCATGACTAGCTGCTTACTGCTAGCTAGAATATAGGCTTCTAGATTAATACATGATATGTCTCTGGCTCGATCGACTGATCCCAACCAAAACCTAGTAGCCTCCTTAATTCCTATAAATAGCCTTCTTTTCTACTACTACGAACTTAGATTATGAGTACAAATTAGTTGTTTGAACAAACAGTTCCCACCTCTCAAGCGGAGACTCTTGAGAAACAAAATGGCATTAGCATCATGATCAAGGTGCAGCTCAGCACGCATTACGCATATATCTCCCACGGTTTGTTCATGTTTGTTTGTTTATATATATAATTAAGTATATATACTTGCTAGCTACATAATTGTGTGTGAATATGATTAATGAGTATATGTATGTTAGTACAAGCCATGTTCGATCTTATAGATCCGGATTAAACGTTTGTTTTAAGATCAAATTTATTGATCCGAGTCATTTAATTTTTTATTTCAATCCTTGTTCGTATATTTCTTTGACTTGGTTGATAATTCGTACCGCTTCATTATTTTACGCGCGCGTGAAATAATTATCGATCAGCAGATTCGGCTTTTGTTAAGATCATCGATCAGGCCGGCCCTCTGGGAAGAGGCCGCGCCCTCTCCGGTCATGCTATACTGGAATTTTACCTTCGGAAAGGATTGATAAAGAGGGATAATAAGGAATACGGGCAGGCCCACGTAATATATTATATATATTACTGGAAAGGATGTTTTACGGGAAGACCACCATAGTTCTCACTTAATTACAGGTACATCAGGAATAGATCTAGAATTCAGATCCAGATCATTATATATAGGAGGTGCCCTAATGGAGGGACACTGTTGTATTCTATATTTACTATATATAATTAATATTGTTGATATGTTATCTGGCCTTAATTAATTAAGCAAGGTTAATTACATCTTATAGATCTTGATCAATAACATTTAGTTTAAGATCTCTCTTGTTTCTTGTTTATAATTTCTTTTGAAACTATTGAGAATTTGTTGCATGTTATGTTCCATTATTTGACGGTTACAATTCGGTCATAACAATCTATATGATTGATCATCTTATTAGGTATTAATCGTACTTGGTCCCTGCAGTCTTGTAGACATCATATTTGATTCATCATTATTCCTCCGTGTTTGATATTATAATATGATTTAATAATCGATCTATTTTGTTTAATAGTAAAGACTACACAAGCCTTTTTTTTTTTGTTAATTTTACACAAGCATATTCGTTTTTCCAGGATTGTAAAAAGTCAACTATGGCAATTGATCTAAATCCAATAAGATATCCCTTCTCTTTTTCAGGATTACTCCGTTTCTTTTTTTTCGGACTTTCGCAGATCGTCACTTGATCGTGTAAGTTTTCGACGTACATTTACGTGTTTTAAGTTAATTTGTTTATTTCATATACTTTTTGGTGAACATAAACTTGCTATGTTTACTGATAAATATATGAGTGTATATACATGCATATATAGTCAAATTTATGAAACCACTTCCATCTTAAACTTATTGGGTCATGGATTAATTTATATTTATTATAACCGGAAATTAAAAGTTTTGGTCGGTCGTCGGTACTGGGCCTAATTATTGGGTCATGGATTAATTTATATTTATTCTAAAAATTAAATCCATGAATTAAATTCTACTTATCTTAATCCTAATTAAATTCTATTCATCAACACTTAAAACTATGTGGTTTAATTGTATAACTCTTCTCCATTATCCTAAGTCTAACTTTTAATAGAAACGATTTTAACCATTCAATTTTTAAAAAAAATCTAATTTTAAAGAAAATATATATCATGCATACAACTCTAACCCGCAGTAATCCTCCTTTTATACAACTTCTTACGGATAATATTATATTATATTTAAATTATATTTTATATTCTCTATATATCCTATAATTTTTATTCATTCTAAATTATACGATTACTCATCGTCGTGTTTCAATTAAACAACTCTTTTGTAATAACTTTGTTATCCAACTGAGATCATATAACCAAAAGATTTATTCCAACTAAAATTTTATTTTAGACATGTCCAAATTATAATAGAATAATATGTATCATATTTAACTTTTATAAATCTAAATAATATACATATTTATTAAAAATTTATTTATTATATATGATTTTTAACTATTATCAAAATAACTCTTTTAATTAATTTATTATCACTCATATCGTTAACAAATTTATAAAAATATGACAATATAGCACGTATATTAACATAAATTCTCAACGTTCTAAAATTTTATACTAAATATTAATAAAATATAATATAAAAATAAAATTAACTAATTATTAGTCATTCAACCTGTGATTCGCACGGGTTATAAGCTTATATATATATATATATATATATAATTCAATAAAATACTTTTAAATGAAATATTAATTGAAGATTTATATATTTGATATTATATTCTATAATAATTTTCTAATATATTATAAGTATAATATATAATGTAAAATATATAAATTTCCAATTAATTTTTCATTTCATAGTACACATTAGATCGAATTTTATCATATATGAAATAATTTTAGAAACCGAAAAAGCAGGGAGTTAGATTACAAGAGTTTACTACGTACCTAGTCTACCTAGCTTAATGGATCAACCAAGCGTTGGTGCGGAGACTTTCGTTCTAAAGACCAATATTCACAGCTACCACTGTGAGAAAATGATGATAAAATTACTGCTAGATATTAAAGGCGTGAAAAGAATTTCCATGGATGCAGCGGAAGTAGGAAAGATTACAATCTTAGGTACTATAGATCCCCGGAAACTTATAAAGATTCTCCAGGAGAATGGGATAAATTCCGATCTTGTGTTGAAGCCTATGATTGATTCAAAGGACTTGTCGGATGTCGTGTGTAGACCAAAATCACGTATGGGAAAAAATCCTATTGTTGATCCAGAAATGATGTCACAATTGCATGAATTGTCTCAAATCAAAACCTTCAAATCCGTTGTTGCAAAAAGTAATGGGATCAAGGTAATTTATAAAGAAGATGAAAATGTGCACCATCTAGATGGAGAAAGTGGACCTTGTTCTGCAAGAAACTTGCACGAGAATGCCATGCATAAGCATTTTTATGGTGACCGTGTGATAAATAATGACTGTGAGTTTCATGGTAACCATGAATCTTGTTGTTCAAGAAAGCAAGGGATGTACGCTCCCCATGAGACTGTATCGTTAGGGATTCCAATGGCAAGGACAATTGTTCCATCAGCACCACCATTGCCTGAATGTTATCTGGATCGTCCACCTTCACAGGAACAGTCTCGATTGATCAAAAAAGAGGCGAGTACTAGTACTACAGATGCTAGAGATACGGGACATGATCTTGCAAGTTCAGAAAATAGGCGGATGCTAGAGATACGGGACAGGATCAGAAAAGAGGAAGAGGCAAAACTAGAAGAGAAGATCCAAAAGAGGCTTAAGGATGAGCAAAAGGAGTTGCAGGGAAATAAACGAACCTATAGAAGACTTTTGTCTTGTTTCCTTTAGAATTAATTTTGTTTGTACTTAATTGGCACTCCATGCAAGTGCAAAGGCTTTTGTCGTTTTTTTTGTGATATTTGATGAGGTAGTAAAGTTGTTTTCTGCAATAAGTTGTGATCCTAGCTTCTAATTTTTATTTGCCGGTTGAAGTATAAGAGTTTGATTTAATTTGAATAAATTTGTTATAACTTGTGATTGGCTTATAGAGTTTTCTATATGACTAGCTGTATTAATATTTTTAAATTTTTATTAAAAAGTCCAAGTTGTATTAATTAATACGTACAGTCATATATTGCTCGTCAATATATAAGCTCTCTATCCGTCAAATTCGACCAGCACAACAGTTTATTACTACATCACATGCATATAACACGCATTGACATATACACGCAAGTTATTTACAAAAGTTGGGTTTCAAACACACATGTAAACATATATAATTAAAAGGAATCACTCCACTTTTTCAAAAAAAAGAAAGAAAAGGAATCACTCCACAAGGACCACAACTCTGAAAAGCTCAAATAATAATGCAACTTCTGGGATTGTCATCGCTAAATGGACTATAGTATGGGCGATTATAAGCCATTTCATGTGGAGGCGGCGCTGGCGGGGGATAATATTCGGGTGCCACCTCCGGTGGTGCTGATGGAAAGTACCCTGGCCACGGAATCCCAGCCGAAATACTCCCATGTGAAGAACCCATGCAGGTACAATTTGGACACCCGCAACCATCACGATACTGTTTGTACCTAGCTTCGTTCCTTGAACAACAAGATTCATGGTCACCTCGGAAATTGCAATCATTATTTATCGCATGTTCACTGTCATAATTCTTATGCATGGCTTTATATTCCTTTCCACAATCTTCTTTGAAAGTTATCTTTATCCCATCTTTATTCACTTCAACAGATTTCAAGCCCTCGATTTCTGACAACTTTTGTAACTGTACTACCACGTCTTTATCATCAAAGCCATGATAATTATTCACAGGTGACGCTGGTCTTCTAATAATCGGCATGTCTTTCTGGTCAACCATAGGCTCCCACACCAGCTCAGATTTCTTCCCATTTTTCTGAAGAAGCTTCAAAATTATCTGGGGATCTATAGTGCCTAAAATTTCAATCTTTCCCTGCGCGGCATCGATAGAAATTCTGTGCACGCCTCTAACATCTTGCAGTAATTTCTTCAATTTTTTCTCACAGCGGCTGCAGTGGATATTGGTCTTCAGAACGAAAGTCTGCGCTGCAACCGTCGACTGATCCATTTGATTGATAGGATAGCTGCCTTGTTTTTTCCTTGTGTTTGATGTACTCTCTCTAAATGTAATACATAATATTAATATCGGTCTTATTTTGACTTTTTACCGTCAAATTGACTAAATTTTGACCGATAATTACAAATTATTAGTTCATAATTTTATGAAAAGTACATTTTAAAGTAAATTATATATCCTTTTTAATAATATAATTTTTATAATACTTTATAATTATATAATATAATTTTCAGTAATATGAAATTGCTTGTAGGAAGAAATTAAGTAGACTTTGCAGGCTGTATACGTGGCAGTACTAATAAATTTCATGTCATGTTTTTTTACTAACCTTCTTCTTATTATTCCACAAAACAATATTTTAAAGGTACGTAGGGAGATGATCGACGTACAAACTTTACCTAATTAGTACAACAAAGACAAGATAATAGAAATTTAGACATCAACTAATTTCTGAAATTTTTAGTGCAGAGTTTCATCTTATCAAAGTCAGAACACATATATGGCTAGCTTGGAAGAACTGAAGGGGTTCAAAAAATGCTTTTTTGAAGCTAGCTTATTGTATTTCCTAATCAAAAACGGTCTTAATAATTAAACTAACAACGTCATAACTTCTGACAAAAAAAATGACGTCATAACAAATCTAGTAATCCCTCACTACGTACGTACTATAATTAAACTAATACGTATATACACTTTCTTATTTTCGCTCATAAAAATAATTTGTTACATGAATACGAATTAAGGCACAAAATCATGTATTTCTACCATAATTTGAATTCTTCGATTCTTACAGATCGATATGTGCACATGTGGTGTCTACGGTGTGATAAACAGATAATGAGCAAATCTTAACTCTAGAGTAATCAGTAATAAGCATACTTCACAACAAATTTAATTTCGAATTAAAGAAACGATAATATGTGATTTACTATAATTGATCCAGCTAGCTAAGACACACCTACGTTAATCGCACATAAAATAAGAGTTTCACGAGAAAATAAACTTGATATACCTGACTAAAAGTTAGAATACTTACATTAAAGTTTCTGAGAATTGAAGCTTATTAAAGCAGATTAATTAATCTGAGCAGAGAAGGAAATTATGAATGATGTTAAAGAAAGAACATAAAGTTTTAAATTATATAAGTTGAACAGTAGTATTGATTTGCTATTTGATTTATAGACTTAAACTAGAGTTCGTCCGAGTTCGGTAAGCTCGAGTTCGTTCGATAAAAAATAATAATATTTATAATATTTTTATTTTTTTTAATTTTCAAATTATTATATTTATTTATTTTACAATATTATATATATAATTACCGAATTGTTCGTGTTCGGTTCGGTTCGGTATGTTCGTGAACTGTTCGTGTTCGTTTGGTTCGTTACCGAACTCGAGTTCGGACAAGAAAATTTGTCCGATAAGCTTACCGAACATTGTTCGGTTCGTTAAGAATTTGTTCGTGTTCGTTAAAAGTTCGTCCGAGTTCGTCCGAATTCGGTTCGTTTACAGCTCTAATCCCAATCACTAAAACTTATACATAAATCACTAAAAGCTATGGATCTAAAATGACTAAAAAGAAAATCAAATTCATACAGCTCGTCCTCTTCGTAGATAACATCATCACACATCGCCATGACAAATTTCTACCACCATTTCCTTAATTCATTACCATCGATTCCACCAAAACATATCTAGTCAGAAAGATTGTTATCTCTAATAAAATCATACGGAGATTACAGATCCGGAGAAGAGGAAAACGTCAGTTATAAATCTGATGACAGGTGTTAACATCAAAGAATATGATATAGAAATTAAAGTAGGGGAAGAGAGAAGAGAGTAGAGAGAGAGAGACGATATGTATATGTATGTATAGATGTGTGCATTTATATGACAGAGAAGAAGATGCGGCGGGGGAGAGATAAGTGAGGTAAAGAGAAAAGAATGTACGGTGGAGATTTAAAAAAAATTAAGGACTGAGATTAGATCTCAGTTCTCATTTTAATTTAGATTCTCGTTTGAGCACTCACCTATGTATTTATATCCTCCATCAGTTTAAAATTCTCAGGAGCCATGTGTAGATATACAAGTACTGTTTATTTGTAAATTGTATACATAATTTCCGTTCTGAATATAAATCTTTAATTGCTCCTCAGATAACATATATAACACCTAATTTCTTTATTTTTCGTTATAAATAACTTACAAATTAAAAAATATATATATTTAAATTTATAAATAACTTATAAGAACCAACATTTAATATATTTGAGAAATTGGCATACTACGTACTACTGTAACATATAACTGTTCGTATTTACTTCACTCCCTCTATTTATTTATTTATCTGTTATTATATTTGCAAGTCTTCTTGACCTAGTTGCAAGAATTTACTATAGTTGCAAGTTTCCTGCGAGTCTTTCTGACCTAGTTGCAAGTCTTTATTATTACAGTTACAAGTCATCTTTTTGACAAATTGATAACTCTTTTATCCGGACCTACCTTCCTCCATTAAAGTGTTGGATTAATGGAGTGGTCGAGTTTTGGTTCGGGCAACCTGTAAAACAATGTTGGATGAGGGGAGGTGATTCCGCAGCATATCTTAGATACGAAAATAGGTAGTTGGTGTCGGGAAAAAAGTTTAGTCTGGACAGATATACATATAGAGTCACAGAGCCGGCCGTGCTAACAAGTTTCTATTTTACAAGAATTTGATTAACAAATAATTACAGAAGATCATAGAAGATACAAAAAATCATATATACAAAAAATCATACAACAACAAAAATAATTGTAAAACAAACTAAAAAAATTACATAATATACAAAAAAATATAGAACACAAATTACAGATCGAACACTAATATTGAATAGTGTTCTGTAATTTTGTGTTATATGTTTTTTATATGTTATGTAATTTTTTTATTTGTTTTGTAATTGTTTTTTGTGTTATGTAATTTTTTCTATGTTCATCAATTTTTTCCATGTGTTCTGTAATTATATTTGTTGTTGGTTCGTAATTAAGTTACTCAAATAAAAGAGTTCCTCATTGAACCTAATCATATATATATATGCCATTATTCTAGAGAGAACACTCTTATATAGAGTTACGTAGATAATTTTTCAATTCTAATGTAGAATCTTATAAATAATTTTTAAATTTGATTCTACACTAAAATATATATCATATATAATCTTCTGAAAAAAATTAATCTTTAAAAAGTAAGCGAAAAAATTAATTTTTAATTAGATTCTACGGTAGAATCACTCTGTGGGGATTTGATTCTACTATAGAATCAGTAAATTATTTTTTAATTTTTATGAGTTATTTTTAATATTTTTTCAAAGAAAAAATTTATATTACTTCATTTTTAATATATTTGTACTTATATTTGATTAATAATGAGATAAATATATGTATTTTGTGTGTATATATAATGATTCTCATTACTACAATACTTACGACTGCCTGACCTTTGGTGAAGGTCTCTAATCAGAACTCCAAGCTAGCCTCGGACAAATTCCCCACCAATGATATGTTGAATTATATATTAAAATAATTACTACATATAATAAACTACTCCACTACCTACATGGCTACATGTCATGAATATCTATATTATATATTATCTCTAAATAACAAATGATAATTAATTTGAGGTTTTTTTTTGACAAGAATTAATTTGAGGTTTAAATCACATCAATCATATATTAAAATTTATTTTTTTATATTACTAGCATAAAAAGTATAAATTAACTTAAAAATATCGATGTAGCTATATATTTATGATTCGAATTCAAATAATAACATATTAAAAATATAATATTTATATCAATAAAGTTAAGAACAGTAATAAAGGGTAAAAAGTTAGCATAGTTACAAATATTAAAGAGGTTAGAATAATAAGTCTGCTTATTCATATTGATAATCACATATATAAATATTTAAAAATATATAATTATAATTATACATATTTATACCGTACAGTGTACACATGATTTAAGCTAATCTATACTATATATTATTAAAAAGCAAATCTTAACTCTAGAGTAATCAGTAATAAGCATACTTCACAACAAATTTAATTTCGAATTAAAGAAACGATAATATGTGATTTACTATAATTGATCCAGCTAGCTAAGACATACCTACGTTAATCGCACATAAAATAAGAGTTTCACGAGAAAATAAACTTGATATACCTGACTAAAAGTTAGAATACTTACATTAAAGTTTCTGAGAATTGAAGCTTATTAAAGCAGATTAATTAATCTGAGCAGAGAAGGAAATTCTGAATGATGTTAAAGAAAAACATAAAGTTTTAAATTATATAAGTTGAACAGTAGTATTGATTTGCTATTTGATTTATAGACTTGAACTAGAGGTTGCGTGCACAGTATAGGTCTTAATTAATTAAAGAATAAAATATAACTTAAAAGGTCTTTGTAGCGCGTCAGTTGATAATGTTTCTTCTGCATGCACATGTATATAAACAAAGTTCCACATACATAATTAATTACATGACCAAGTTTACTGTTGAAATTCACGAAATTAATTTCGATGAAATTGCTAGGTCACTGTATAGCAGTTGTAGAAAGTTTATAACACTATCTACTCGGATTATACATTATACATATATAATATATGTATTTAGAGGGCCTATTGAATGAGAACCTTTTTATGTTCTGGAGAACCGTCACTGACTAATCAAAACTATTTCATTATATTTATTATATTTATAAATATATATTATATATTTACATATATACCATCACATCATCTCTCCCACAGTCCCACTGCATATTCATTATCACTCTACGACCACACCTTCATCAATCATCATTAACGACCATCATCCTCACCTCCACCAGAATCATGTAATTCAAAATACAATCATAAAAATTAATTTAACAGCACTATTACAACCGCATAACACCAATAGAATCACCTAAATTAAAAACAAACGCCATCACATACAGAATTATTGAATATAGCTCAAATAATCAAATATTCAATTCAAATCACTAAAAAACATACACAAATCACCAAAATATATGAATGATTAAGAGAATTACTGCCAAATCTTCAAATATTCTTATTCAAATCACTAAAATTTATACAAAAATCACCAAAAGCTCTGAATCTGAAATGACTAAACGAATTACTGAAATACAACTCAAATCCTCAAATATTCAATCCCAATTAGAGCTGTAATCGAACCGGACATGTTCGGTAAACTCGGTATGTTCGTCCGTGTTCGAGTTCGTTAAGCTCGTCCGATAAGCTTAACGAACTCGAGTTCGAACAATAATATATGTTCGGTAAGGTTACCGAACATTGTTCGGTTTGTTAGGATTTTCATCCGAGTTCGTTAAGAGTTCGTCCGAGTTCGTTCGAGTTCGGTAAGCTCGAGTTCGTTCGATAAAAAATAATAATATTTACAATTTTTTATTTTTTTTAATTTTCAAATTATTATATTTATTTTTTTACAATATTATATATATAATTACCGAATTGTTCGTGTTCGGTTCGGTATGTTCGCGAACTGTTCGTGTTCGTTCGGTTCGTTACCGAACTCGAGTTCGGACAAGAAAAATTGTCCGATAAGCTTACCGAACATTGTTCGGTTCGTTAAGAATTTGTTCGTGTTCGTTAAAAGTTCGTCCGAGTTCGTCCGAATTCGGTTCGTTTACGGCTCTAATCCCAATCACTAAAACTTATACATAAATCACTAAAAGCTATGGATCTAAAATGACTAAAAAGAAAATCAAATTCATACAGCTCGTCCTCTTTGTAGATAACATCATCACACATCGCCATGACAAATTTCTACCACCATTTCCTTAATTCATTACCATCGATTCCACCAAAATATATCTAGTCAGAAAGATTGCTATCTCTAATAAAATCATATGGAGATTACAGATCCGGAGAAGAAGATGCGGCGGGGGAGAGATAAGTGAGGTTGAGAGAAAAGAATGTACGGTGGAGATTTAAAAAAAATTAAGAACTGAGATTAGATCTCAGTTCTCATTTTAATTTAGCTTCTCATTTGAGCACCCACCTATGTATTTATGTCCTCCATCAGTTTAAAATTCTCAGGAGCCATGTGTAGATATACAAGTACTGTTTATTTGTAAATTGTATACATAATTTCCATTCTGAATATAAATCTTTAATTGCTCCTCAGATAACATATATAACACCTAATTTCTTTATTTTTCGTTATAAATAACTTACAAATTAAAAAATATATATATTTAAATTTATAAATAACTTATAAGAACCAACATTTAATATATTTGAGAAATTGGCATACTACGTACTACTGTAATATATAACTGTTCGTATTTACTTCACTCCCTCTATTTATTTATTTATCTGTTATTATATTTGCAAGTCTTCTTGACCTAGTTTCAAGAATTTACTATAGTTGCAAGTTTCCTGCGAGTCTTTCTGACCTAGTTGCAAGTCTTTATTATTACAGTTACAAGTCATCTTTTTGACAAATTGATAACTCTTTTATCCGGACCTACCTTCCTCCATTAAAGTGTTGGATTAATGGAGTGGTCGAGTTTTGGTTCGGGCAACCTGTAAAACAATGTTGGATGAGGGGAGGTGATTCCGTAGCATATCTTAGATACGAAAATAGGTAGTTGGTGTCGGGAAAAAAGTTTAGTCTGGACAGATATACATATAGAGTCACAGAGCCGGCCATGCTAACAAGTTTCTATTTTACAAGAATTTGATTAACAAATAATTACAGAAGATCATAAGAAGATACAAAAAATCATACAACAACAAAAATAATTGTAAAATAAACTAAAAAAGTTACATAATATACAAAAAAATATAGAACATAAATTACAGATTGAACACTAATACTGAATAGTGTTATGTAATTTTGTGTTATATATTTTTTATATGTTATGTAATTTTTTTGTTTGTTTTGTAATTATTTTTTGTGTTATGTAATTTTTTCTATGTTCATCAATTCTTTCATGTGTTCTGTAATTATATTTATTGTTGGTTCGTAATTAAGTTACTCAAATAAAACAGTTCCTCATTGAACCTAATCATATATATATAGGCCATTATTCTAGAGATAACACTCTTATATAGAGTTACGTAGATAATTTTTCATTTCTAATGTAGAATCTTATAAATAATTTTCAAATTTGATTTTACACTAAAATATATATCATATATAATCTTCAGAAAAAAATTTAATCTTTAAAAAGTAAGGGAAAAAATTAATTTTTAATTAGAATCTACGGCAGAATCACTCTGTGGGGATTTGATTCTACTATAGAATCAGTAAATTATTTTTAAATTTTTATGAGTTATTTTTAATATTTTTCAAAGAAAAAATTTATATTACTTCATTTTTAATATATTTGTACTTATATTTGATTAATAACGAGATAAATATGTGTATTTTGTGTGTATATATAATGATTCTCTTTATAACTCTATATAAAAAATTATCTCTATCACGCTACTCATATATATATATATATATGTGTGATAAAAGTTTTATGAAGACCCTTAAATAGAGGATTAATTGGAGAACATATATGTACTGCAATATATTATGCTTATAATATATTGTAAAATTATTGCAGAACATAATGCAGTACATATATAGTCTCTAATTAGTCCTTCATTTAAGAATTCTCCACCTAACAAAACTCATATATATATATATATATATATATATATATATATATATATATATATTTTAATAATAATGTAAGAAGTAAGTAATAGAAAAAGATGTTAAAAATCTTGTAGCAAAACATATTTTTGCAGGATGGCAAGCTCAGCTCTCTGCCTTTGAATTTGATATTCAATATATAAAAGGGGAAAATAATTCTCTTGCTGATTATTTAACACGAGAATTTTTACAGGGTCAATGACAACCCCTAATAGGGGAAGAGGACGCGGTGGATATGGCTGTGGTCGAGGTTATAGGAGTAGCAATATGCTATCTCATCATCAACCAAAGTAATTGGAGACTGGACTACCTATCATAATAGGGCCAGAAGAGTGCAACAATTGCCTGCACCTCCTACTCCTCAGAAAAAGGAAGAAATACCTTCATCTTCATCCAGTAAGATAATATCTTACAAAGATGCAGCTGAAAATGAAGAACTAGGATTCTTCGAAAACCCTAATAGGGAAATCATTCTGTATATTGAGAATGAAGACATTGAGATAGCCTATAATAATGGATGGTTTATCAAAACAAGGTATCTTGAATCAAGAGGATACCCAAGTCTGCAAAATCAAGCCAGACAGAACCTAGAAATATTATTGACAGTTACTGAATCAGTAACTATAACCCATCATTTTCAGAATAATAATCCTGAAAGTTTTATAAATTTTAGCAAATGCCATATTAATAAGGTATTGTCTCCAAAAGAATGGGGATTGAATCCAAATGAAAAAAAACTATAAAGATAGCAGAAGGTAAATATATTTACTACAATTATTGGGATTATATCCAGGCCTTCTCTAAAGTCTTCTATTATCAGAATCCTAAGAATAAGCATTCTTGGTTTTTCTCTGTTAATTCAGAAATTCTGGATAAGCAAGTTCCAAATTGGTTTATCGAATGGTGGTCAAAATTTGGTCCATCAACAGAAATCCTCCCCAAGGAAATTAAGGATTTATATAATTCTTGGTGTGACAATAGTCCATTAGTTTTGAATAATGATTCATACAAATTAATGTTTGGACAATGTCCCTTCTTATTTATCACCAAGTTCCAGATTCCATAGATTTGGAGATGGGCTGTTGAAATTGCCACAGATAAATTATGCATTCCAGTTCTATACAGGACCTTTTTCTACAAATGGTGGAAGAGAATGATAACTGAAGATGTTCATAAGATAGTCTTAAAAATTAGGACTACAATTGCTCAAGATAAAACCTTGAAAATTAAGAAGCAGGACTCACAGAAAGATTCTATTAATAATTTAAAGAATTTCTTTCAGAAAAAATACCCGTGTGAGTCTGAAGAAGAGATCATGGTCAGAATTCTAGACCACATGAAAAATCAATTTTTTAAAACATTTCCTAGCCATGCTACGAAAGAAGATGACGAATCTATGAAGACTGTGTCTTCTCCAGGATCAATTGATTCTAATAACACTTTTAATTGCTTAGCAGGCGAATCTCAAGCTGTTGAGCCTACTCCTGAAAATTTTTGGGATTCTTTAATTGCCTCTATTCAGTCCAAGGATAAGGGTAAATGTGCAATTCAATGACTTGGTTCAAGGTAGCCTTTAAAAGGCTAAAAAGGGATAAAAGAAAAAATCTCAAATTAGATCAGAAATTTGATGCACACTTCAAAAAATATCGTGAAGCATCTCTTGAAGAGAGGACAAATAGGTCTACTGACGAAATTGAATTAGATTTCGTTTATTTACAATTTTTACTAGTAAAGCTTCAAAGGAAGAGGAAGATGACTCTGGTATTTGAAAAGATTCTCCTCAGACAAAATAATCTTACAGGATAATGATATCCAAGAAGAGATAAGGATAACTTGTCGGCCATATATAGTGGGATCAGCAATAATGTTTGCTTTATTTAAAGTTTTTTGTTTTCTTGCTTAAAGTATCATTATTCGATATGTCGATGGGGCCCAAAGTAGCACCCGGTATCAATAATGCTTTTACTTTAGCATCTTTGTTTTTTCTTTTTTAAAAGTTGTTTGTCCAAGCATGTTTGGAAGCATTTTTTCTCTCTATAAATAGAGAGTTTATTTTCATTTGTAAGCACACTTCTTTTTATGCAATATTAAACACTTCAGTTTGTAATTTCTCTCTTGCTCATGTGCTCAGCTTACTTCTTATACTTACTTCTTACATTATATATATATATATATATATAAGAACATAAAATTAAAATTAGGGCACAATATTGAGATATTAAATTATTTAAAAATGAAAGAAGAATATTATCTGAATACTAATAAAACTGCTAGAAAAATAATTCTTAGAAATAATAAATTATATATATTTATGTATTATAATTATCTGGTATAAAAAAAAAAATTGTCACAACTGGTACAAAATTTTAATTAGCTTGGGACTTCAAAATTTTCAGGACGGGCTGTACAGAGAGTGTTTAAAGAATTAGATCCTCTCTTCCACTCTCGGGTACCGCTTTCTGAGTTTAATGGGAACATGTTGGTACATCGATCCGTCGCTATAGTGTCTATCTTAATTTGAAATATTCCGGTACTAGTTGGTTATGGTCGTAGAGAGTGTTGCTGTGGTGGTGCCGCGTGTCGTTGTCAGCTTCTTCTACTAGGCCCTGCGATGTGAGCTCTGTGATGGGCATACTGTCTAGGCAAACATAGTTCTTGTAATAACCGGAATATGCACTAAACAGTAAACAGTAGTAACATTTTATAAAGTACAAGTAGGTAATATGTTCATGCATAAATTTAATCAAATCCAAGATATGTGTGCATGTTTCTTTCCTACTTGCTTGTAGTACTCGATCTATTGTTACAAGTCCTATTATATAATTAACCTACTTTGTTGTTGCTTGTTTATGTGTTTCCCCTTCTTTCTTGTTGTACGTAGCTATAGTACCAAGCAATGATATGTTGAATTATATCATTACTACAATACTTACGACTGCCGGACCTTTGGTGAAGGTCTCTAATCAGAACTCCAAGCTAGCCTCGGACAAATTCCCCACCAATGATATGTTGAATTATATATTAAAATAATTACTACATATAATAAACTACTCCACTACCTACATGGCTACATGTCATGTATATCTATATTATATATTATCTCTAAATAACAAATGATAATTAATTTGAGGGTTTTTTTGACAAGAATTAATTTGAGGTTTAAATCACATCAACCATATATTAAAATTTATTTTTTTATATTACTAGCATAAAAAGTATAAATTAACTTAAAAATATCGATGTAGTTATATATTTATGATTCGAATTCAAATAATAACATATTAAAAATATAATATTTATATCAATAAAGTTAAGAACAGTAATAAAGGGTAAAAAGTTAGTATAGTTACAAATATTAAAGAGGTTAGAATAATAAGTCTGCTTATTCATATTGATAATCACATATATAAATATTTAAAAATATATAATTATAATTATACATATTTATACCGTACAGTGTCACATGATTTAAGCTAATCTATACTAGATATTATTAAAACCGAAATATTAAAATTAAAAATTTGATAATCGGTAGCCGGTCAATATTTGGACGAGATAGTTATTATTGGACCTAATTTTTTTTTTTTAAAAACCTCCTAACTAAAAAAATCACAAATTAATTCTCTTAAACTAAAAAAATCACAAATTAATTAATCTTTTAACTAATATACATCTATAAATAAAACACACAAATATTATTTTATTGAATATTAAATTTCTAACTAAAACACTAAACAAAACACAAAAATATTATCTTATTGAATATTAATCTTCTAACTAAAACACATCTCTAAATAAACCACATAAAGATCATCTTATTAAAATTCAAATACAAATACAAAAGTATATGAAATTTTTTATAAAAATATGTACATATAAAATTAAATAATGTTTAAATTATTATTATAAAATTTTAAATTCAAATCATATAATGAAAATATTAAAATTCTGACAAGAAAAATATTAAAATAAAAATTATTTGAAATATTAAAATAATTTGATAGTGAAAAGATTAAGGGATCGTTTGGTTTGGGGGTTTTTGGAATGAGGTATGAGTTTAGAATGGATAAAACTCTTACCTGATGTTTGTTTCAATTTTTTTAAATTTCAACATCATACTTCAAACCCACAAGTTTTTGATACCCAAGAGGAAGGTGGGAATGAGGGAATGATATGTGTTTCAATTTTAATATTATTATTATATTATTGATAATTAACATTATTAATAATAATAAAATAATAATATATACAATCAAACCAGATTCCTGATATCAAACTCATATCACCTCATGAACCAAACCACCCTGGAGGTTGACATCCCATGAATACAAAAGAAAAATAACCTTTTTTTTTTTGACTGAAAATAACCTAAAATTTTATTTATGGTAAAAGCAGCTATAATTGAATAAATTTACCCTTTGGGAGGATTTGAAAGAGAGAAGCAAAAAATGAAGAGAAAATTTGGAGGGACAAGGCCAATCGGAACGCCGTCGTTGGGTTGGTCAAGCGTCGTCGTAATTGTTTCTCTTCTCGCCGGCGCCTCCGTCGTCCACAACATCTTTAAACCTGATTTGGTACATCTTCTCCTTAACTTTTAACTACTTAATCATCATGGTGTCCTCAAAGTGTTTGATAAAATGACCCAAAGAGTATTTGTTTAGAAGGCACTAATTTAGCTACATTGTTCACACTAGGTACTCTGTACTTGAGACACATTATTTGTGACATAATTATTATGCATATATTTTCGTAATTTCCGACCTCGAGAGTGGCTCAACACTACCAGGGTAGTATTATATTAAGCAATGCTAACAGTTTGGAGAAGGTCAATTTGAAGATAAAAGTATGTGGACAACATAATGCTGGACCAAATTTTATCTTGTTTTGTTTCTGTAGTTAAACTTGACATAGTAACAACAATTTACAATGTAGGTGCAGGTTCCTTAATTCATGTAGTGCAGTGCAACTGTAGTTTTAAAGTGTAAATGTGATAGAATTAAGGTTTTTGGACAACAAATATACAAAATATTGAAAACGATGAGACTAGGTTAAGGGAAACTATATGATTAATTGGACACCGTTTAAATATTGTGACAACTATAGAAGTTACACACACATAAATCACTATTAGATTTTAAAACAAGTTCCTAAAGTAGTGCAATTGAAAGGTTCTAGAAGGAAATCTAGAGGCTACAACGGGCTGTGACCTATGGACTCTTTAGTTTCGGTCATTGTATCCATGTTGGACTCTTGGAGAAACACGAAATTCACTACATATAGGATACTTTGACTGAAACATGGAGGCTTTGATCAACTGAAAAATCACATATGAGTTAACTTTTAATACCAAAAAGAAAAAAAAGGATAAGGAAATAAAAAGAAGAGAACGAGAAGAAAAGTCACTATATTTATTTACAGATTTGTATTATTCCTAATAATATTGAATATAATTTTCCTATAAAAACATTTGTAACTTGCAAAGTGCTTTACAAATTCATGTTTCACTTTTGCTACGATATCTTATTAAGTATCATTATTTAATTAATAAATTATGATTCCAATTTTCAGAATTTTCAAGTCTGACACTTGGATATGTGTCGTGTTTGAATCCATAGTTCTTACTGTCCTAGCAACATAGGGTGTAGTTGCACCCCCGTATCTATTTAATAATATATATACCTACTATCAATATCGATGCTAACAAGATCATGGGAAGGGCACAAGTGTATAATTTGAATTGAATATTACTACTAGGACACTCCGTACCACAGTCCTTGCAACATAGGTTGTGGCTCACCCTTTTAACTATTAAAAATATCTACCTACCATCACTAAGTTGCTAACATCATAGGAATGGTACCAGTCTAGTAGATGAAATTGAAGTATATATTACTAGTAAAATTAAAATTATATTTTTAGTTTTCCAAAATAAAGTAACATCATGTTCGTAATTTCCTCGTGATTCGACTTCAATATAGTTAATTTATATATTAAAATTAATATCTTGAAGATTATGAAACTAGAATCCCGGTTACATTATTTGGATTATGAACTCTTATTTATACAAGTATACTTGTTTGCATTCAGTATACTTATTTGCATTCAAAAATCATATGCTTGTCAAGCCTTTATAATTGGTGGTGTATTAGTACCAGGGAGGAATTTAATTTGGTTTAAGCAGACCAGTATGCAACCTTAGCCATTTGTTATATACTTAATATAATTTATTGCTTGGTTGTTTTCAAGCTTTCCGAAGGGAACATCGAGTATTTTCTTGCTTTCCCTTCCTCTTTTAGTTTTTAAAGTTGTGTTTCTTGTTATCTGCAGACTCTCCCTCCAATAGATAGTGTTGGTGCAGCCAGTTCAGGACAACCTGAGAAACAATGAAGTCCTTGTATAATTGGATCATTTTTTTTGACAGTTGAGCGTTAGAATTTACATAGGAAAGGAAAATAACGGTTGTGTTACTGTTGGTGAATGAATCTTGTAAACTGCCAAGGCAAATCTGGATTTGATTATACTTTTAAATTTGTAAGCTTTTTATTAAATATATAACTTGAATGTTTACTTCTTACGTTGCCCGCCTCCTCTGCCCTGCCCAGTGTGCCAACTGATTGCTTTAGTTCAGTAGCTCTTTCAAAACTAAAAATTGCCAATCATTTAACAAAAACAATAGAATTATATGATAGGTATCTAACTCGTGGGTTGGGTAGCTAACTTAGAGCATTTAGATTGTGAGTAGCATTGATTACTCATGAATCATGATCATGATCATGGTTTAAGGAACTAAAATTAATTTGAATTTGTGTTACCTTGACTAGTCATGTAAAATTAAAGGTATATTTGTTAAGTGGCTCAGATCCTTTAAAATTTGAAAATGTTGGTGAATCATGCAAGTATATAGACTGTTATTGGTGATTGTTTTCTGCAAAATAAACAAATTTGTGCAGGTAGATCAGACAAACAGAGTCTGCATTTGGTACAAACTTATCGAACAAGTTAATTAGGGATGGAATTAGAGGAATAATTACTAAACCTTTAAATGAATTTATTCATTTCCATTGGCAAGGAAAAGTGATATTTCCGGTTAGTTCCATTTGTCAAATTTTGTAATGAATATTTAGTCTAATTTTATATATTTAACACACTTACCCATTTACCTGGCAAAACTTGAATATTCAACCTTCAGTAAAAAGAGAGAAAATACCATTAAAACGAACGAGTTTTTGATATGTTTTGAGAGTAAACTAGACCGTATTGACTCGAGACATGATTTTGTTAGCGTGCAAGCCATTCCTGTTTATTGATTGTCAGGCTGTCAGCTAAATGTGTTTGTTTAGCTTTGTAGTTGTTTTGGTGGTAGTTCACCAAGTATAATATACTGCATTTTTTTCAATTCAAATGAGCTACTACTACATCTCCGCAGACTTGTTACTTGTATATTTGATCAAAGTGGGATTTTGGATCATGATGTCTACTGTTACCGGGTTTATGGATCGTTTGGTCCGGGCTATCTAATATATATTTGGTCATGGCCCTAACAATCGCTTGTCATAATCATCTATCCGTTATAATTTTCTGCGGATAGCATAAACATTGAATTTTTTTATAAATCCAAGAGGACGTCATCTATCCACGCTTCTGGAGAGCTAACTAGGGTTTTTTGCTATCCGCGAAAAAAAACGTGGTTAGATGGTTGATCATGTTCTGGACCAAACTCATTCTTTAGTTTAAAATTTTAAAACTCATAACTCGTCTCAAACACATAAAATATGAGTTTTTGATAATTTAGGAGGAAATAGGTATGAGGAATGAAATTAAAATTTATTATTTTTATTTTATTTTTTTATGAAAATATTATTTTTATCTTTATTTATAAATTTACATGTTAATTTTTAAAATAAAAAATTTTATAATGATATTGTTTAAAAAATATATTAAAATTCATTCCAACACTGAACTAAAATATCCCTTAGATTCAAATTAAATTCAGTTTAACAATCATATTGTTAAATTTAAATGACTAAAGATTGATCTAGGACAAATCTTGTTTATTCAATTTTAATTGCAAATAACGAATTAGTAATTTTGTTATTATTATATAGCCTAATAAACTAGAGCTTGCTTGGGTTTTTTTAATCAATCACATTTCAACTTTATATTAAAAAAGGTGTTTATTAAATAGATGAAAAAAATATTTTAAATTAAAAAATAACTTAAATTTAAACGTAAGTGTTAAATTTCAGAAGGACAACAAAATTAATTTCAACCGAAACTAGTTGATTAATAAATAAGTGGTTAGAATTTATATATTTCTTCACAATTTTTTGTGTTATTTATTATTTATAGTTAAATTGATCAAATCTTAATCAAAAAGTATATATATCGTATACTAGAAGAAATTTAAAAAATCATATTATTTTAAAAATATATTTTAAAAATTATTTATAAATTAATATATAAATTATAATCAACGTTGAATTAATTTAATCATAAAAAATGAAAAAGACTGAAAAAATTTGTGACAAGTGACAACTAATAAAAGAAGGCTCGAAACGGTTCGCTCATCCACCCTAACTATATGCCTTAAAAACACACACAGATACACACAGTGTGCGTGGACCTATCTTAAACCCCCAACTATATTTTACCCTCTCACCCATCATAATAAATTGAGAACACATCTATGATCTATCTACATATATTTGTATCAGTTCCTAGTTAGCTTAGATCTTGTTCACTGAACCTTGTTCTTTAAATTCATCAAAAGGGTCTCTTTAAAACATCAAATCTTGAACTGGGTCGCTCTCATTTCTGGAGAATATGAAGGTGACTGTCACTACTCGAAGTGGTAGAGAACTCATTAAGGGTCAAATTGACCTCAATGATTCTGTAAGTTTTATTTTTTAATGAAATGGGTTTTGTTCTTTTTTTTATATATATTTTTTTCTTGAATTTAATTGTGGGTACATTTTTATGCAGGCTACTGTGGCTGATCTGCAGGAAGCAATTCATAAGCGAAGTAAGAAATGTTTATTAAGCTGGAATTATTGAATTGGATTATTCTTGTTGTATTGTTATGTTTGGTAAATGATGAGATTCAGTGTTGAAAATCGGCTTGTTGATTCATGTATATAGTCATGTTATAGTACTACAAATTGTAAGTTACAATTGCGGAAATTACCTACTTCACACTTGTATCTAGACCATTGTATTATATATCGATGGTTCCAGTTTGTGCATTTATACTTTTGTTTCACAAGGTTTTCTACCAAATATCTTGTTGGGATATAGTTAGGAAGTTTGACATTATTGTTAGTCAGTCCGAGGTATGACTTTTAGATAATAATGTGCATCGCACTATGTGCTAGAATGTGTTTTACCTGTTGTTCATTGGCAGCATAAAATAAAGATAGAAACGCACGTATGAATTTTCACTGCAGAACTGATCCATGTTTGTATCTATCTAAATGAATTCTATCAATTGTTATTTGTTAGCAACGTTTGTTCAAGTTCATTTGAGAAGGGTTGTGGTTTCTATTGTCTGCTGTTACTTTTTGAACTTGAGCCTTCTTTTTGCCCATATGTTGTCTCTTATTTTTACTTCTATTATTTCTAACATCTGTCTTATACGAAACAGCCAAGAAATACTATCCCTCTAGACAGAGGATAACCCTCCCCATTAAACCTGGATCAAAGGAGAAGCCTACTGTCCTTCAGTCCAAAAAGAATCTCAAAGAGTATACCGATGGCAATGTAGACCAGTTAACTGTAGTGTTCAAGGACCTGGGCCCTCAAGTTTCCTATCCTATACTGTTCTTTTGGGAATACTTGGGTCCTCTGCTCATTTATCCAATCTTCTACTTCTTTCCTGTGTACCAATACCTTGGATTCAAAGGGGAGCGTGTCATCCACCCTGTGCAAACTTATGCCTTGTACTACTGGTGCTTCCACTATTTCAAGCGTATTATGGAAACGTTTTTTGTCCATCGTTTCAGCCATGCAACGTCTCCAGTTTCAAACGTGTTTCGAAACTGTGCTTATTACTGGTCTTTTGGTGCTTATATTGCTTACTATGTAAATCACCCTCTTTATACACCAGTAACTGACCTCCAAATGAAGATTGGATTTGGGATTGGTATACTTTGTCAAGTTTCAAACCTCTATTGTCATATAATATTGAGGAACCTTCGGGGTGACGGAACTGGAGGCTATCAAATCCCACGTGGTTTTCTGTTCAACATTGTGACTTGTGCAAATTACACCACAGAGATATATCAGTGGCTGGGCTTCAATATTGCAACCCATACAGTTGCAGGCTACGTCTTCCTAGTTGTTGCTGCTTTCATCATGACAAATTGGGCACTTGCAAAGCACCGTCGTTTGAAGAGGGTAACACTCTTTTCTTTGCTTACAATTTGGCATAATTATATGAAGCATAGGCTTATATACACTTATGCTCATACTCTATTTGATCGGTAAAGAAACATTTTCCTTTTTGTGAGTTCCAACAACAGAGACATTTCTAGTTTTTATCTGAAAAACTATTGGCAAATTATCTAGCATATTATAGGTAGACTGAGTTCCATTATACTGTCTCAGTTCTATTGCAGTTCTAATTAATGCTAGATTTTTATTGGAACACATAGCACGTGAGCTTTCATTAGAAATCGGTCAGCTTTGAGATGCATCTATAGTTTTTGATGGAGGTGGTATCAACTATCAACTTAGTGACACGACTTTTTTTTCCGTAGGATTGATGCTACAATTATCTTTGTAACTAAACATTGATCTCATTATTATTTACCCTGCCATTTTTACTTGCAGCTCTTTGATGGGAAGGAAGGCCGACCAAAGTATCCCAGAAGGTGGGTGATACTACCCCCATTTCTGTAAGTGGTCGTCGAGCTTCAGACTCATCCCTTTGCTTCAAAGATCAGGATCAGCACCTCTCATCTATATCAAGGTTTATCCAGCAAGGGATATAGAACATAATCTTTGCTCATTACTGCAGTAATTTTTCATTAAAACTTTGTGATTGATTTAAGGATGGGTCTCCCTTTCATTGTTCTACCAAAATTGCTCATAATTCTAGACATTGTCAAGATATGTATCAAAAAGCTTATATGTTAATTAATATTTTCTTAAACCTAAATGTTCAGCCTTAGTGCCTTACAGTATTCTTGCTCTGATCCTTCGACGTACTAAATGTTTCGGATGAAGTTTGAAGTTTGTTTTGATGTCATTGAATGGTTCAAATCTAACTTTTGGCTCTCATAACACACTGCCTTTTGTAGCCTTGGTATCTTTGTGAAATCTTTCACTGGACCAAAATTATATTCAAAGCTATAATGGTGTTTTGAAAAATATGTGATGAAACAAAATAAAGACGAGGGGAAAACAACAGATCTATCAGTTTCCGGGGAACTATATATTACATGTCAACTTTATAAAGAAATATTCAGTGAATTTTCACAATCAAGAGTTGTATTACATGTCAACTTTATAAAGAAATATTCAGTGAATTTTCACAATCAAGAGTTGTAGGCTTGTGGCCTTTTCAGATTTTTTAGCAATCTTATTTGCTGTTTGGCTGGCTTTATAAGCAGCTTATAATGTAGAATTTACGTAACATTTTTCGACTTGTAATATTTTTCGACTTATAAGTTACTTATAAGATAAGTCCAAGGGTGAATATATCTACATTACTTATTAGTATCAACTTTATCATTATCTGATTTAATATTTGATGACATCCAGTAAATTATATAATGTCAAGTTAAGAATTGGATTAATAATAGTTATCCAGCAGCAAAATATCTATTCCTTCCTGAGAAATACGAATGTGAGACTAAATGATCCACTGCAATTTACAACCATCTGCCCCCAGAAGTATAATGGCCAGAAATAAAAATATTATGCTTAAATAAGTATTTAATAGTAAAATGTGGCAAGTTAAATGACAGCATTGTACAGAGGTAAATTGTACAAACTGTGGAGTCAAATGTTTGCATTACTTCTCATACCAAAAAAACTCTGGTCACCAAAAAACTGTGGAGTCAAATCTACGTCCTCTGCAAGAGTGATTTTGATGTCACATAGTTGCTAAATTACAGTGTTACAGGAGGTATCATTTCTTGCTTTAAGCAGAAAAATTCAAACTCCTGATATGGCTCTGTAGAGTATTGCTCATCATTAATAGACTTTGTATGCCGAGTATCACGTACGAATTCTCCAAATTCCTGACCTGTATCCCAAAGACATAAGTGCCATCTCCCACAGCATGTTTGGGATGCTTAGAGGATTGACCTTGGAACCAGGTATTTCAGACCAGTTCACGGATATCTCAATTATAGGGATGTGAAACCATTTGCATAGATAAATTAGCTCAACATCAAAACACCACCTACACAAAGTCAATGTCACGTAATCAAATCTATAATAGTTTCAAGAATCCAATGTAGTGAATATAAATAGTCAAAATTATACAGACAAGCGCCCGCACACAGACAACATTTTTGCCCGGGGAAACAAGTATTATTAGATTTGGTGTTACCTTAAAAGAAAAGATTATTCAATTAATATATAATATATGTAGATATTTCATTAAAAGTCATTTATTTGTCCATTGTGGGCATTAATTTAGATCAATATTTAATTTATATGATATAAATTAGCATTTAATATTGGGAGCAAACGATGGAAAACTCCATTATCTATTATAGGTCTTTAATGGTAATTTGGTGTATTAATATGGAGTATATATAGAAAATGGAGTTTTCCGGCATTCTCTCCCAATATTAAATAGTAATTTTAAAAAATAAAAAGAAAAATAGTTGTCTAAAAGAACAAACAAATTTATATGCTTGTGAAAAAATGCATGCCCCTGCTCATTGATATGGCATTATATCTAGATTCTAGAAGTTCTATTTTACATTTTCATCTAGCAACCATACACATTGCCATGCTTTGGTTTACTCACAAGAAGATGAATATAACTAAATTGGACCAAGTTTGCTTATTATTTTTATATTAAGCTTCTCCTTGGCATGCTTTAGTTCTTACATTTCAGTACATCATGGACTACACATCTAGCAAGCTACTGTGATAATCAATACAAATTAAGCTTCACTATTCAAAATCATTTGTCATTGTCATGAGAAGAAAACTCTTATCGTAAAGCTTTACTGAATAGTAAATCAAAGTATACATTAATGCCATATGTTTATTCAGTTAATTCCCATCTGCTTCTTATTATTACTACGATATTTAAATATGAAAAGTTGGCAGTGGTATACATGCAATTATAAGAGTAACCATGTCCAGCAAA
Organism: Oenanthe sinensis; assembly: GCA_028671895.1. Classification (NCBI taxonomy): domain Eukaryota; kingdom Viridiplantae; phylum Streptophyta; class Magnoliopsida; order Apiales; family Apiaceae; genus Oenanthe; species Oenanthe sinensis. The sequence goes on along the minus strand of CM053811.1, from coordinate 7,986,603 downwards.
AGCTTCCATGCATAAAGTGTAACAAAAACAGCATGAGCTGCATATATATAATAATTCAACTTCAAATTAAGATTACCTTTTTAAACGGATGTTTGTAAAGAGTTTTCGTGCAGAAGCTCTAGTGAACATCTTAAAACCACACTGACATAGAAAAGAAAATTAATATCAGGCTAAAGATATGAGGAATCTAGATTTTAGTTGGTTCAGCTGACTTCCTGGAGGTACGATTTTTTTTCTTTTGTACAATTGAGATATATATTCCAATTTTTATAAAAGCAGTTACCTGGGTTTCACGTATTCCAGGACCAGCAGCCAAGAGAACCACAACATGGAAACCCTTCATCAGAAAATTGCGATACCACTTCCGCTGAATAATGATGTCAATTATTTTCCATGAGATTATTTAATTTTTCTAAACAGAAAATAAGAGAAAGTAGAAAGTTCACTGAACTGTAGCCAAGGCTTTTTTCTCAAGATGAGCACGAGAACCAATGGCAACAATGGGAATATCTGAAAATTTTGAACTTGAATCATTTTCCTTTTCTGCAGATGCAGAGATCTGTTGCAAAATCTGAAAAAGAAATACAAACCAGTATATTAATAAAATTTACTTTTACCAAACTATCAGAGCCAAAATCAATTTTAAAACAACAATTATTGCACAAACAGTTCAAGCACATGATCACAACTAATAATGTTGCCAACCTGTTTTTCAAGTTTTTCCAGGTCATCCACTTGTGTTGCTCCATCAGCATCCAGCATCAAAAGTAATTCTCCTCGTGAATGAAGCATTCCCTGTACAGCAATTGCTTTCGCAAATAGCAAAGAGCTTCAATTAATTGTCATGAAGAATAAAGAGAATTAATGAGCTTATCTGCAATGTCAAGAGATCCCTTAATTAATAAAGATTGGACTAACTTTTCTTATAGCCTCTCCCTTGCCATAGTTCCTTCCAAGAAGAATAACCCTGACACTGTCTACAGTGTATCTCCTCACAAAGTCAAAAGCTACTCTTTTAGTTCCGTCAACACTTCCATCATCGACAATAATGACCTATTGACAAATTCACAAAAACTAAGAACACTTGCACGAAGAATTAGCAGATCAGAATCATATACCAACCCTTGGAAATACACCCATAGAGACCACACCGTTGATGATAGTACAATACATTTGCAATTAGTAGAACAATTTCCATTAGGAGACAAGCATAACCTTTGTCTTTAAACTTTAAAAAAAAACTGCTTGAAGATACTACTAAAAAATATCACAAGAAACAATGTGCATGGTTGTTAAGAATTCCAATTACTAACAATAGATTTACAATTTCCATTTTGTCCTCGCTGGATTCTTTCATGATTTAAGACCACACCGTTGATGATAGTACAATACATTTGCAATTAGTAGAACAATTTCCATTAGGAGACAAGCATAACCTTTGTCTTTAAACTTTAAAAAAAACTGCTTGAAGATACTACTAAAAAATATCACAAGAAACAATGTGCATGGTTGTTAAGAATTCCAATTACTAACAATAGATTTACAATTTCCATTTTGTCCTCACTGGATTCTTTCATGATTTAATCCTAGTCTTTCAAAAGTGATCGACTCCTCAGTCAAAATAGTGATCTTCTCAGTTAACCTTCCCATCAATTTTGCAAAGTCAACATAGTAACATCACAAAATCTTTGACCTGTCTCGGACCTCATAAATAAAGAAAATTTACATCTGGATTAACTATGGTGAAGATCGTTCACATTCCCACGAACAATGCTTCCAAAACACTTTGCATGCTCCCTAAAAAAAGAACTATCTTCTGATTCCCCAATCAAGTGCATCACATGTTTTGCTTTAGTTATATTTTGTACCTTGTTTGCAAATTCTATGAAGTATAAACACATTCATTTTGAGTAGGGAAATAAGCTTAAGAACTAAGATGCTTCAGATCCCTACCATCCTCATCTATGCTCAGTAATAAAATCACTCCTACTGCTTTCAACTCGAGTAAAATCCTCTAATAGACCCTTGCTACTCCTCTTCTTAACAAGCAGTCAAGCATTATTATGATCCTTCTCTGAAAGGGTCCCCAAACTTTAAGTCATCAAATGGGGATTTTTGTTTAATGAAACAGTTCATGAATGAGTCAAATTTGTTTTTTGAAAGTCTTATTTCAAGATAATGTCATTTTTATACTAGGCTGTTGGCAACCCTAAAGAATAATAAGGGGAATTCAGATTATAAATTGAAGGAAGGAGGAGATGATGAAAAAGAAAAAGTCAGGTCAATCACACTGAATTTCATGCATGCTTCTACAAAAAATCTTAACTTTATTTTCGTCTATCTAACTATCTTATATAAACATAGTTATTTATCAAATAAAGGAACCACAAATATGTTCAAGCTGTACCAGATATGTATAAAGTCAATACTTACTCACTTTCTCATAATCTCTAGATGAAAGAAAAGAATGCAACAAATTTGAATGAATGAGATTGAAGTGGTACCTCGTAAGTAAAGGATTTGTCCTTTGCAGCGCGTTGTTGGAGATAACTACAGCCACATATCCAAGTATAATTATGACACGCAAATTCAGAGCTTAGTTTAATCAGCATTTTCATAATATGTGTACACTTATTTATGAAAGTAACAAACATACTCGCATCCAGCCACTTATTTCAATAAGTGGCTGGATGTGAGTATGTGATTCAAGTAATAAAAAGACAAGTTATATATAGCCACGAAATTAGGTGATTCATTAACACATTTAATCAAGACCAGAGATCAAACTGGATGATATCGACTATAAATCATAACTCAGAGCTGGCTGACAAAACTTGAGGTTTCTTGACAAAACTGAGAGGGAATAGGAATCTTGGAGAGTGGCTGGAGAGAATTAAGATTTGGGTGCGCTGATGGTCCAAATCACAAGAAACTAGAGGGAGATAATGGAAATGATATGACATTTCGTAATTCATTCACATATTATTTATTATCTATTTTGCAATCCTAGTACTTAAAAATGGTGACCTGTGGCAAACCGTGACAAATTAAGTCCTTTTAAACTATAGAACTCGCATTCACTGTGCAGTGAGAGAGTTATTTTGAAAATGCATAGACCATAATATTAGAGCTTACTTCATTGTTTCTTCAAGAGCTCCTGGAAGCCTAAGTTCTTCGTTGAAGGCAGGCACGACTAATGATATGTACTTCTCAGCAGGATCAGAGATACAAGGACATTGAACCTGAGATAAATAAAGTAAATCAATTTGGTATTTCCCCGTCATTGACAAACAGATTTACCAATCATCTCATACCTAAGTATAATATTAGTGCAGCCTTTGCTAAAGTATAATGTACCATATTGCGCCATAAATAGACTTTTAAGCCAGACGATATGTGGCTCAAAAGGATTGCACTACATATCCGCAATCCACATTACTGAGAAACATTAAATATAACTCTGGATTTTTTGAAAGTGCCTACATGTATGACAAAACTATATCTTGCTCACCACGAGATGAATCACCGTCTTTGTATATATTTGAGAAAATCTTTGATAACTGTTAGAATTTATGAATAATATGCGGAAGATATAAATGGAACGATAGTAGAGAGGACAGAAAGAGATAGGTAGAGACTGAAATGTATATATTATACTGTCTACTACAAGTATTACAAGGAGGCTAAGCCTCTATTTATAGAACAATATGATAAATTTACTGCCTATACATATAATCTACTGCAGTAACTATAAAACTTATATGATAAGTTTCTTGCACTATGATGTCACCATAATGACCTCATCTTACTTATGTCATGCACCATGCTAATATTTAACACGCCCCCTCACTCGAAATCCCATCTTGGGATGAAAGACCTATCTTGGGATTGAAGAGTGGAACACTAGGAGCCCTTGAGCATGACCTGAGTGCCATCAAACCCATCTCAGGAATAAAATGTGAGAATTTTGGGAATATCGGGACTCGTCTTTGCGACCACACAATACATTTTTGGCAATGTCAAACAATTACATGAGGTGCTGCTGTCAGCACTACGGTGGATGGCCACCAATCAGTCCTTAAACTGATAATTTTGGAGATACCGGGACTCCTTTGATTACTCGGTATAATTTAGTCTGTCCAGGAGATGCATATGTTAGCATTGGATGGATGTGCATCTATCATTCCTCGAATTAAGAGCAGTTGGAACAACAGGTTTGTTGTACTAAATCCCTTGAGATTCAAAGTAAAAATACTTGTCTGATCCTGCTTCTGAAATGGGAATGAATGCAAGATATAGCAGTGAACTGTGTGTATGTAGCTGTATACACTACTTCTGCTGCTTTGTGATCATGGCAGTGAACTGTGTGTATATATTTGTTGTATACACTACTTCTGCTGCTTTGTCGTTTGTGGATGAATGAACCCGTCTTGACAAGGACAATCACCTGATAACTTCGCCGGAATAAAAGCCGGAACTGATAACTTTGCCCGAACAAGGCCCTCTGAACTATTTAATTTGCAGCATCATAATAAATTGGAGAGATACCGTAATATCAACAACCACTCGAATACTGCACAATTAAATCTATAACAAGGGCAAACTCCCAAACTAAAATGATATGCTTGTATCAAAGATCCGAACATAATTTTCCCTTAAGAAAATAACTGTCAAATATTTTAAAAGGATCTAAATACATATAATCATTTTATTTAGGAAAAATAATAAATCGGGTCAAATAAACTAACCCACCAAATTTAAAAAGGTTGTCTTTTTTTTTTCTTTGTTGGCCCGGACAAATTACTGGCTCAATAATCCTCAAACAAATAACAGGCCTGTAACCATCTTCCTTACAGCCTTTATTCGTTCCTATCTTCTCTTTTTTTTCCTTAACAGGCCCAATAGGCCCAATGACAAAAAAAGGGCTGACCCATTTAACAACTTAAACAAACCCACCCCGTATTTTTTTTTTGCTTACAGCCGTTATGCTTCCTTCTCTTTCTTCCTCCCTCTTCTCAGTATGTATATTCATATATCCGTAAATATTATAAACACAAACTCGAGAAAGGGTATCTAAACATCTGCAACGTCTCCATCCTTAGTTGTATATGTATATATACGTGTGTATATATATATAGCAGGAGTACGAACTGGGAAGTAAAGAACTTTTGAATTTGAAAGGAATACTAGGTATAAACTCACAGAGAACAGGCGATCAGATTCTTACAAAGAAGATTCGCCCAAAACTGACCGGAGAATAGTCCACGCGCCGTCGCATGTACAGTGATCCAGCGGATGGTGGCGCGTGCGTCAGCACGTGAGAGCGCTTCAGAGGGCTTTTTCTGGTACGAATCTTGCTGGTGGGTCGCCTTTCAGTTCTCTGTCCAGTGGTATGTTTGTATCTTTGTTTGGGTTTTGTGTTTGGGGTTTAATTTTTAAGAACCCTGACTGGGCAGCTTGTGTTTTCCTTGGAAAACAACAAAGCTTCAACTGAAAAACTCCTCCTCCCTACTCTCCGCTCTGATACCATGTTAGAATCTATGAATAATATGCGGAAGATATAAATGGAACGATAGTAGAGAGGAGAGAAATCTGTTCTCTAGATTATAGAACAGGGGTAGATGTTTGTATGTATATATATGAATTATATTCATACTTCTCCAAGTATTACAATGAGGCAAGGCCTCTATTTATAGAATAACCTGATTAATTTGTTAAATATTAGCATGGTGCATGACATAAGTAAGATGAGGTCATTATGGTGACATCATAGTGCAAGAAACTTATCATATAAGTTTTGTAGTTACTGCAGTAGATTATATGTATAGGCAGTAAATTTATCATATGTTCTATAAATAGAGGCTTAGCCTCCTTGTAATACTTGTAGTAGACAGTATAATATATACATTTCAGTCTCTACCTATCTCTTTCTCTCTTCTCTACTATCGTTCCATTTATATCTTCCGCATATTATTCATAGATTCTAACATGGTATCAGAGCAGGAGTAGAGAGGAGGAGTTTTTCAGTTGAAGCTTTGAGGTTTTTCAAGAGAAACTCAAGCTGCCCAGTTGGGTTCTTTCTATTATTATCCCAAACACAAAATCAAAATTGAAAACCAATACATACCAGTGTTGAGCTTTAAGAGGCAACTCACTAGTAACCTCTGGTTTGAAACCACTACCATACGCTCTGCCACACGCCTCCGGTCAACCTGCCGGCGCGTAGCCTTTTCCGGTCAGTTTCCGACAAATCTTCCTCGGACAAAGTTGGTGGTCTCTCTCATGCGAGACCAATAGTACCTCCGTTGTCTATCTCAGTGTGTTTTGATTTCTTGTCCCAATAGCAGCAGAAGTAATATGCTATATACATACGTATAAATACATATACAATTCACTGTGTTTTAGAACGGGAGATTAAGATTTTCTACCACTAATTCTTTGTTGTGAAGCAGAAACAAAGACGGCTAGAAAGTCGTTGCTTTGCTTTACAGCTCCATATTTGGGTGGAAACTGGAAAGAAGAAGAATAACCAGCAAGCTTTATTATTTGGCTAGATTGGACCTGATCTGGTCACAAGAGGTGAAGTTGGACAGTCTGTGTCAAATGGGCTAGGTTGTTCTTACAATCAAAAGGAAGTCAGCTTCCTTGTTATAAATTTGGTTGGAGTTCTTATTTTCTTAAATAAAGTGATTATATGTATTTAGATCCGCTTTGACAGTTATTTTCTTAAAGGAAAAATTCTGTTGGGATCTTTAGTATAAGCATATCACTTTAGTTTAAGAGACTGCCCCAATTTATAGACTTAATTGTGCAGCATAAAAATTGAACCGGCTGGTTGATATTACGGTATCCCTCCGTTTTATTATGTTGCTGCAAATTAAACAGTTCAGAGGGCTAAGTTCCGACGAAGTCATCACTTGTCAAGGCCTTCGTCAAGACACATTCAAAGCAGCAGAAGTAGTAGTATGTATGTTGATATGTACACAACTACACACAGTTCACTGCAATATCTTGCATTCGTTCCCATTTCAGAAGAAGCAGGAACAGACGAGTTTTTTGACTTTGAATCTCAAGGGATTCAGTACAATAAACCTACAGTTCCAGTAGCTCTTAGTTCGAGGAATGACAGATGCACATCCATTGTGCTGACATCAGCACCTCATATGTTCTGACATAGGCTTATTTCACCGAGTAGTCGCAAGTTTGAGTCCCGGTATATGTTCTAACAATTATTAGTTCAAGGACTAATAGGTGGTCATCCACCGTAGTGTTGACAGGAGCACCTCATCTATTTATTTGACATGGCCGAAAATGTATCGTGTGGTCGCAAAGACGAGTCACGATATCCCCAAAATCCTCATATAACTCCAAGATGGATTAATCCTAAGATGGGTCTGGTTGGACGCTCAGGCTAGGCTCAAGAGCTCCTAGTGTTCCACTCTTCAATCCCAAGATAGGTCTTTCATCCCAAGATGAGATGTTGAGTGAGGGGGCGTGTCAAATATCAACAAGAATAAAGCATGACATCACAGTTTTACTGTAGCATGATGTCACAACTTAGCATCATCATTACATAATAGTTACTGTTGGAAGTGTAGCCAACAAGTTTTAGTTTTGAAGCATAGGCACTAAATTAATCAGGTTATTCTATAAATAAAGGTCTTGCCTCGTTGTAATACTTGGAGAAGTATGAATATAATTCATATATATACATACAAACTTCTGCCCCTGTTCTATAATCTAGAGAACGGATTTCTCTCCTCTCTACTATCGTTCCATTTATATCTTCCGCATATTATTCATAGATTCTAACAATAACATTCTCATATTTGTAATTTAAATATTTAATTCTAAACCTAAATACCAGAAAACGGTCGGAAAGCAATTTAAATAACCCAAAGGTTCCAGTTGTTCATCATGTAAGAAATGTACATGATGAGCTACTAAAATCCAAAATAAGGTGTTACTTGTAAAATATGAATCCTCCATTTTGATTGGTTAAATATTTAAATGATTCAGATTGTAGTATCGTTCAGGTTATAATATTGTAGTGAAGCATTTAGGTAACTAAACTATCCACAAATAACTCATCACAAGTTCATTCACTCGTAAAAAAATACGCACGTGCTGGCACAAACAATTAGGCAATTCTTACCATCAAGCAAATCCAACAATTACAAAAAAGTCAACAATCCTATTTATTTATGTAACCAATATTTTCTCCGAACCTTGCTCACATACATACAGCTTAGATCAAAGTATTCAAACTCAAATTCTACTTCATTATCTCCGATCCACCAAAGAATCGCTAAAATGACCTCTCACCAGCTAAAATTAAGCAAAAAACTAAACCGATAATTCAATATAAAAAAACAATACAGCTATAGGTACTACCAAACACTGAAATCACAAACAGCCATACCAGATCACATTTATAACAGCACAAGAGCAAATTAGTTCAAACATATAAACAACAACAAGTAATACATTTACATATATATATTTTACGGATTTAGCAAACTATTATCCTCCAACTCTACTTGATTACATTCGATTCACGACAAAAACATTACAACAACCTCTCACCAGCTAACAACTAGTAGTCTATAAATTATATTATCGATTTAAACAACACAGCTATCAATATTATCAAACATCAACATTCGCATACAAACATACGAGAGAGAGCATACTCAATATCACATAGCATCAGAGTAATTCAAAATATATACGCAAGCACATGTGTGCATAAATATATAAACAAATAAGAGATGTATACCGGATTTAATGAATTCGGATCCTCAATGATCGGGTGCGCCTCCAGATGACTGTCAACACAAACACAATACATTTCAATCACACGGAGAGAGAGAGAGAGAGAGAGATTAGGTATAGAGGAATTAGAAAGCGTACGAGTGATTGAATTTTCTGCGATTGGTTTCAAAAACAATAGCGATTGCTAATCCAAATGCTAAAGATAGTGCGACGATCGCAATTAACACTAGGATCGCTGTTAATCCCCATTCCATTTTTTCGCTTAGCTTGTTCCACTCGTTGAGTCTCTCACCTTACTGGTGGTTACTGTTAAAACGCTATACTAGATGTAGTTAGATCCAAGATTAATTTGGTTATGGGCCTATTAAGCCCACTTGTTTTTATTATAATGGGCTCACATTATCTGGCCCTATTCTGCCCACTTGTTTGGATATGGTTTCTTAAGGTTTTAGGCTTGTGGGGCCTTCAAAATATAAATCGGAACTAAAGTGCGTAATTTTTACCTTTTATTTAGCTAGCATACCACTTGTGATGCCATATTTTTAAAATTATTATTTATAATATTAAATTTTATATTTATTCAAATTCTATTTATTTTAATTAATTTTTGAGAATTTTTTATTTGACTTTTATTTTAATAAACTGTTTATTTAGATTGGAACAAATATAATAATTAAAATGTGAATTAAATATTAAAAAAATCACAAAATTGACTAAAATAAATATAATGTAAACTTCAATATTCCAAAAAAAAAATAGTTTTATAAATGTAATATTACAATTAATATGTCGGCTAGAATACAAATGCATAAACTGAACTTTATTCTGGAAGTGCTGCTTTTAAAATTTTAAGCATTTAGTCCGAAAATTTTTAATTTTTTAATATTTTTAAAAATAATAATTATATTAATAAATTTAATTTTTTTTAACTTTTAATCTTAAATTATAAGTTTAAGATAGACCGGTCCTACTTACGAATAACGTTAAGCTGGGGTTGTGCAACAGCTTGGAGGAGGAAAAAGATGTCTCCCCATTCGAAAGGGATGTGGGGGGGACACGGCTCATTTGTGCAAGGGGACCTTCCCTTCATCCCTTGCGATCACAATGATTAAAGGTGAAGCAAGCATGCTCAAGAGAGTTGAATATGGGATATATATACTGTGTTTTTTTCCTGCGATTATATTATGATAAATTTATATTGTCAGACTTCGTATTTATTTTGATATATTCATAATTTTGAAACAATATTTTAAATTAAGATAACTTAATTTTAAATGCATTAAGTTATCGACTCTTTTAAAATCTGGATGATCATCTAATTCAATTAGATACTACTCTCTCTGTCCCACTTGATTCTTTACATTTGGGACAGAGTGTTTGACACGCATTTTAAAATTCTTCTAAAATATAATTTCATAAATTATTTTAAAAAAATTTATTTAAAAAAAAATTAAAAATAAGATATGGAACTATATTTATATACACTTTAAAATGCATGCCAAGTATTGAAGAAAAACTGTAAAGAAATGAGTGGGACGGAGACAAAACTATAAATAATTTCAATGTTGACGTAAGTATTTATTATTTCAACTGAGATTCATTCGAATAAAAAGAAATTCAACTATAGTTGTGGCCTAAGTCTAAATGTATTATATAATGGAGAAAAAGTGGATGAAGAATGGCGGTCCTTGACGATTCAGAGTTGAGTTCCAGGCTTTATCTCAGCAAGCATGTTGCTGGCCTTGTCTCTCAGCTTTCCACGCCATATTGTTTGTATTGCGATTGTGATCATCACTTATCACCGTCATTTCATTTCACTTTTGCAACATTATTGACTTTACTATTTTATACGGAGTAGTTTATACTACAAATATTCGACCTCCTCTTAACCAGATTTTTCTTTTTCATCAAAACCATAGGTCCTAGGCTCCTAGCCATGGTTGTCACGGCACGGCAAGAAAATAGGACAATTTCGAATCCAAATATTTTAATTTCCGACTCTCGGACATGAAATCGACTATATTAAGAGCATTTTCAACTGCTTCTATTTGAGTTCTTAAACTAAAATATAAGGAATGTGAATAAAATATAGGTTCCAACGGTATCCTAGTGATTCATTATATCACTAGGATTTACTAGAATCCACTTATAAATAGGTAATCATTCCTCGTTTCTAAACATGTCCTAACTTATATTTTATAATAAAATATTATAAAAATCATCTTTTACTCTATTGTATAGTACATCTTTAATGATGAAAAGTGCTTTTAATAATAAAATATAAGATGAAGAAATGATATAAATAACATTGTTAAAGTTGAAATTCAAGTTACCTATCTATATTTTAAATTATTAAGATTCAATATTTTATATTAAATTTAAGAAATGTTGAAGTTGTTCTAACACAATATTATTGGAAAAGTCATGTTTCCATGTAATACGTGAATATAAATAATTAAATAAAATATGAGTTAAGCGTGCAACTCTTAGACAAATAAATTGTGTTCAAATATTTAAAAAAAATGCAAATTTAGCAATTAGCTTTGGTAGAATGCTGGGGGAAAAAAGGCTGAATAAATAAGAAAAGAGAGGTGATTCACGGGTTAGATCAGAGCTCTCTTCACGAAATATCGGGGTTCAATGTCTGACTTAAGTACAGCAGCAGCTGTGAGGACTCGAGTGTGTATAGAATATAGATTATAATATATGAATACACAGTTACACACACACCACCCTTTGTTTACTAAACTCGAAAGTGATTTACTCTTTTATTTACAGAAATCAAAAAAATATTTACCCGGTTTATAGTTTCATTAATACATCAAAGTTATAAAGAATCGGTATGTAAATTAACAAAGAAAAAAAAAAGAATCAGTATGTACGTAACTTTGTCAGTTTTTGCCAATATTAAACTAGCTAGTAAATTATGAGTAATTAACATATATAAATTGTTTATGAATGCATTAAAATTTTAAAATGTCAACGTTCGTGCTACATGACTTCATTAGAATTGGTTAAAACAGCTACCTCATATAGTTGTCAATTAGGATATACTGCTGAACTACTAATTTCTTAGACTGCATCATTTTTCTCACCCATATAATCAAATGATCATCTCACCTTTGACTTGAGCTTCTCCAATAACATTCTCTTTAATACATTTAGTCATGGGAAAAAGTTATATAAGTATAATATTAACAATAAATCACAAGCAAAGTGTATATGAGGGGAAAAAATTCCCAGGAAACAAATGAAAGAATTCCATCACAGGCACACAAAAAAAGTACAATACAATCAACACCCATAAATTTACAATAAATCAAAGAAAGAGATATTAATTAAGAACTAAAAACAAGTATACTTAAAGTATAATCAGAAGTAATTAACTTAATTGGCTAGCAAATTAATGAGCCATGGCAACCTGAGCAGTGGTAGCATCATAATTTAAACTTCTCTGATTAGGCATAGCAAGCATAGCAGTATGATCCAAGAAATCATTTAAAGCAACCACATATTCTAAAATTAACCTAAGATCATCTGCACATGAAAATCCAAGAGTCCCAACTCTCCGTACAGCATACACATAAAATGTAATGCACCCTTTTCTAAATTTAAACCTTGCCATTTCACATCCACTTGATCCCCTAATCAACTTCTTGTTCACTTCTCCAAGTGGTATTTCTCGTGGCCATATTCGATCCATGGATGTTTTCATTTTCTCGGATTCGAATACGAATAATACCACCTTAGACTTCTTTGTACCAAGCCCTAGGGTTAGGGTATGCCATGCATGGTGAGCTAGGATTGTGAAGTTTGTTGGCAAATAAGCTGTGGTGGATGGAAAAGTGGCTGTTTTTGTATCAAACTTTTCCAGGGAGAGGAGACGAAGGAGCTCCAAGGGGCGTGCTCGACGGATTGTGAATGATTTTACGATGAACTGGCCTCCGAAACGGAGGCCTTTTACATCACAAGTTGGCTTGAATGAGTAATCTGATGAGGGTTGTTTTGTGGTTTGATCATTTGGGTGTTGGTGTTTTTGCTTCTTTTTCTTCTTTTTTTCTTCTTTTTCTCCCATAGATGTTAGCTAGGGAGTGTTTAGTGGTGTCTAAGGGTTGTGATACAAGGAATAATGGTTTTAATTTGTTTGGTGTAGCTAGGTTGTTGGTTTTATGTAACAAGGTTAGGCGAGTGCTTTCGATTATGCTTGTTTTTCTAATTTATGCTTCTTTTTCTAATTTTATTGTGGGGTTGTAGGTCAAAAAAGTTGGTTGCCAACTTTTATATATCCAATAATCCAGAGCTATTAAGTTTTATGTTCCTTGCCATATACAATACATATATATTATTTTGTGTGGGTATCTTATGTGTAGGCCTCTCTACTATATTCATGTATATAATAGTTCTTTGTGATGTTCTATATCAGTTTGATGATGTTGCCACTAGGGGAGAGCATGGGTCGGTTCGGTTCGGTTTTTAGTTAAAACCGGAACCGGAACCGCATATCTTCGATTTTAAAAATTGAAAACCGCAACCGCAACCGAACCATCGGTTTCGGTTTTAAAAAGACCGGTTCGGTTTTTATCGGTTCGGTTTCGGTTATAAAACCGGATAAAATAAAAAAAAGAAAAAAAATACAATTTAGTTTCGTAATAGTCTAATTCAAATCAGAGCATTATTTATAAGAGGCCTGCTTAGTTCCGTTTTTAATAGTTACAAACCATACACATATTACAATAGTTAAATACATATTACTACTTTGTTACACCTCCAACATTACCAATCTTGACTATAATGTAGTTTATATTCTATATTATATTATAGATGATTGTGAGTGACTTAAAAATATTATATTAAAAAAATTATATAAATTATATAAATTTATTTATTTATTTTAATAATCGGTTCGGTTCGGTTTTAACCTATAACCGAAACCGGAACCGGAAGTCTCGGTTTTTAAAAATCAAAAACCGCAACCGCCGGTTCGGTTTCAATTTCGGTTTTTTCGGTTCGGTTTTTACCGGTTTCGGTTTGGTTTCGGTTTCAATTCGGTTTTTTGCTCACCCCTAGTTGCCACAATGCCACTTCTTTCATGCATTATTACAAGTAGGAGCTTGGTCCTTTGACTTTTGAGTTTTATTCGGTTCAGTTAAATTGGTAATAGATCATCAAAATAACATTGCTTGGACATCTAATCAAAATGGTAGGCGTTTAGAACTTAATTTATTTTGTGTATCACAACCATGGTACAAGTTTATATTCTGGTATAAATATCTTGCACTTTTATAACAAGGGATTGAGAATTCGAATTCGTATTATCGTATATAAATATTTTGATATGATTGCAAGCATGTTTAAGTAAAAGATTTATCTAAACAAGCAAAAGCTCCGGCAACAATACAGAAATAGCTGGAGCATTTTACTTGTCCTCACATCAAACTAAATGTGTAAAATATTGGGGGAATATTTTAAAGTGGAGGAGGTTGGTCCATCCCACATGACAACTTAAAAGTTTTTCTATGAATAAAGTAGCACCATTCCAAAGGTGCCATACAAGGGCCTTTGTATCATATCGGTTTCAAAAAGAAGCTTCATTCTCATTAGTGGACCAGCTATTTGTATACCCCACCTCGGCCCAACAACAGATTTTTGCTGGACTAGTGCCATACACTCGACTCCCATAATGCCTCAGCTTATTTCCCAAACCATCTTTCTTTAAAGGGTCCAATTCATCATAATCGCTTATTATAACTATCTATCTATTATAATTTTTCGTGGATAGCATAAATACTAAATTTTTGTAAATCTAAAGGGTCACGTCATCTATCCGCGCTCTAGAGGGCTAGCTAGAATTTTTTGTTGTCCACAAAAAAAAGTGTGAATATATGGTTAGTCAATCATCCTTGTTCTGGACTAAAACCCTTCTTTTAATATCCAACTTTTTCATGCTATTTATTTTCTGCAGTTTTGCAATTATGTGATTTCTGCACATTTTAAGCAACGGCTCGGCATTCTGCAGTTATATAATTTTGCAATACGTTGCAGTTCTACAAATACATGCAGTTATTTTATTCTACAACTTTTATAATTATACTCTCTCACTCCCACCCATTTATTTACGTTTCGGGAGAGAAGGTCCGACACACATTTTAAGGTGTATATAAAGTATAGTTCCATAACTTATTATTATTATTTTTTTGAATAAAAATTTAAACATTCAATTTTTATTCAAAAACAAAAAATTGTAAAAATAAGTTATGAAACTATATTTTATATGCACCTTAAAATGTGTGACGGACCCTCTTTCCGAAACGTAAACAAATAGATGAGACGTCTATTCCTTTGTTAGGAATTTTTTTTTTGTATCTGCAATTTATAGAACACCATTCTATATTTGTGTGCTCTGATTCTTCAACAAACCATTACGTTGTAGACTTGTAGTTGGAACCCAGCAAGTTTCTTCGGTATCGCAAGTGATCCTACTAATACTTCTTTACTGCCTGTAATATGTTAATCGTAGAATCTTATGTTACAATCAGTATGCAATTCTTTATTTTTGTGCAATTCTGCAGTTTTTATGATTACAAGGCTAATTAAAACCCCAAAAATTATAAAATATGATTTTGTCTGGTTTGAATGTGAAGAACAAAGATTGGAAACGTACTTTCTTAATATAGATTCTTTAGAGTCATTCGAGGATTAAAAATGATCAGTTCTTAAACAAGATATATGTTATGAAGTATCTACAGAAATCGACTAATTTTGTAGTGCAACAACTATGCCCCTTCAAGCCAGAGATGGCAAAACTTCACAAATATATTATGTACTAGAAAAGTTTTCTGCTTAGGGTTCTGATGAATGGATGGAAAATTACATATTCTTAGGAATAAATGTAGTAACAGGAGTACGTGATTGAAAACATTTATTTCAAGCAATCATTTAGTAGCACTCCACAAATATTTCTAGAAACAATACCCAAAAATGTTGCAGGAAAAAATTGTGCGCGCACAAGGGTACAGCATCCATGCATAGTGTGTCTGTGTCTTTCATATTCGGCATGCCTGCATAGTGTGTCGAGATTGGAACTAACCGGAGTTCTTAACTCTGAGACTTCTAACGATCCATGTTTACCAATTTTTAATATTACCACTAGATTGTAGAAGTTTGACACAACTAACAGGCACAATATAAAACACCACACACTCATTCATTCTGGACAAATTAAATAGATCAAAGGGCTAAAAAAGTTACAAATGGCCTAGTCTGGATTAGTTGTGGATCCCCGTCGTTAGAGAACTTAACTAGAGACCAAGGACAGATGAATAAATAAAATTTCAACATACAATACATACCGTTCGACTGAGATTGTTAGAATTTTCTTGTCAGCACCTTAGGCCATGTACTTACAATTACCATAACCTGAAATACAAACAAAAAATTAACCTTAGTAATGAAGATGATAAAAAAAAACAGATGTACATAATGTGCATCAGAAGGAATAAAATCAAAGCTATTTACTAGGATCATTAGTTGTGATGACACCGGTGCCGGAGAAATCGCAGTTGAAGGCATTCCGTCCATTGGTCTGGTAGTAAGAGTTCATGATGAACTGTGCATGAGCCCTAACATTATTTGGATCAAAACAAGCACCACCGGCCTGAATGGGTTTGCAATCAGCACCTTTGCTGCACACATAGTCAATGTTAGCTTGTAATGCTGCATCAGATGCCTCTGGTTTTGCTACACAAAAGTTCGCACCGGATCCTGATGGTGTGGAAGGATGTGGAGTAGGTTGTGGCTGTGGATTTGGCTTCGGCTGCGGTTGTGGTTGTGGATTCGGCTGCGAGAATAAGAAACGATTAACTCTTTTAATAATATCCTTTTAGTTTCATGCACTGATTTAGAATAGTTAACAAGATTACTGATTATACGTGTGACAATATGGTAGAGGAAGACGACAATATGTTAAAGCATGTCAAATGGTTCGCCTTGATAAAATGTAAAAAATGTACCACTTGCAATGTTTTAAAAATTCATGGCTTGCAATTTGGATGACTCTATATATATATACACACAAATATATCCAGGGATTTTGACCAGGATATTCTGTGCAAGGCATCTAAGGTTCTAATCTACAAGAGTTAAGAACTTAAAATTGGGACATTGGTTCATACTTTAACTAGGTGGCAAAAGCATGAGATGGAATGTCAGGGGCTTGAGTGATACAGCTTATCAAGGGGACCAAACAGCAGATGTCAAATGACTGGATGCACCTAGATAAATCTTTGTGTTCTTCCATATCCACACATAGTATATTGTCTACTTGTGTAATTCAGTATTTCACCCTAACCAACAACTAGTTGTCTAGTTAATCTCTCTGTCAGAAATGGGTTTAAACTTTTGCGAAAAGAGCATTTGAATTGAATTTTTAGGTACTAAACCCGACAATAGTAGTTCCATTCAAATTCTTGGTAAAAGACATTATATTCCTCGCAATAATTGTATGCACTAGTACTTGAATTCAAAGGCACAATGAGGACAAAAGATGGGACCTAATTCAAAAGGCTCATAAACAGTGATTTAAAACTACTTCACATGAGCTGTATCATCAAACGGCTACATCAGTGTTCTTATATAAAGTAATTGAGCCTTAGAGAACAAGACAAGATCTACTAATTAGATCCCAATTTAAAAAAGAAGCAAAAGCAGCTGTAAAGAGAAAGAGAATCTAATTATTCAGGTGTGACTTAAAGCCATATACACACACAAAATCAAGTGCTCCTTTTCACCATCACATGCTAGAGTATCCCATTCTGTATATGCAATTAGGAAACAAAAAACTACGCGTCACTGTCATGTTTATGCATTTTAGTTAGGCAGAGCAGAACAAATTTTAGCCTGAGAATAATTCTTGTACACTTTAAAAGAGTACAAATATGTTTAACACACACATTGTTATGTAGGAGTAACTACAAATACTTACCACTGGACCCGTCCGCAAGACTCCAGCCTCATAAACAGGAGTAAAATCAGGTCGAAAAAGCCCAAAATTCCGCTCTGCAATTGAACCCGGTTTCTCATTCTCATTGAACAAACCAAAAATATAAGTCTCAATTTTTCTCTTAGGCATCAACGGTGTCCCAAAACCAACATGTTTAATAAGTCCACCATTATACGCCGCCGCATTGGTAGGATTAACATGTGTCAAAAAAGGTTCACCCATCGATGGCCACCCAGTCTCGGCCGCAACAATTTCAACATTTCCATAACCCAATCTAACCATACCCATATACACAGCATCAAGCAACTGGTCCCACATATTTGTGTACAACTTTTTTGTAACAGGGTCAATCATACCTGGATTATAAGTATAAACAAACACATTTTAGTAACAAAAATTTTGGCATACAGATATCTATACTACAATTCCAATTAATCTCCGAATACCCGATTAATGGATATTGGACCCGACAAACAATTAAAAAAACACAATGTATATGTAAAAAAAATAAGTATAGGCATGAAAATCATACCTGGATTATTTTTAAACAAGCAAAAGTCCTCTTGTTGTGGAGCCCACCCAAAATATGGATATGGATTGACCATGAAAGGAGATTTGGTCTCTTGTAAGAATTGCAACATGGGTTTCAAAACACCCACATCCCAACCGGGTCGGAACTTACCCGAACTAGGCGGGTTAGAATATTCAAGTATACCCAAGGAATGAGGAGTCGTAACCTTGACATCCTTAATCCCTGACATAATCAAAGCTTTATGTAGAGTCCTCATAGCTGGTACGAGGTTGTCAATTACATTCTGTGGACCCCAGTGAAGAATCTCGTTTCCGACAGCAATGTACAGAAACTTGGTAGCTGGATAGAACGGTTTAATGTTGTTAGAAACCCAACGGCGCGCTGTGCGTGTGTCTGTGAGACTAGGTATGTCACCGTTTGGTACGGTAACGGTGACGAAGATGTTTGTGTTAGCGAAAGCTTTGATGATGTCGTGATTGACGTCGAAGATTTTGATGCGGTCTATGTTGGTTTTGTCTTTGAGGAACTGAGCTACTTGGGGTGGTGGGGGGAGGTCGTTTCCTAGTGTACCGTAGTTTACCCCGATGGAGGACACGGTGGTGAGGTGGTGGAAGAGGAGGAGGGGGAGGAGGTAAGGGAGAGAGTAGAGAGATTCTTTTGATGTCTTCATCTTGAAAAAGATGGGAGAGATTCAGAGAGACAGGGAGGGAGGGAGGGAGAGAGAGAGAGTTGTTTTGTGTAGTAAAATGAGAAATGTGTATATATTATAATTGATGGAGGGGAGAGAGAGTAGGAGGAATGAATGTAAATAAAGATATGAAAGGTGTGTGGAGTTGGTGGGGTGGGGTGGTTTATAAAAGGGCATTGGATTCGGTGGGGGAACGAGACAGGGAAGTCTAAGATATATTTGCGGCATCTGGTGTAGTTCTATCTATACAACGCGTAATGCAGAGGACAGAAGTCTCGGATTGCGCTCGTGAATAAAAGAAGCATGTGATAAGTTGTACTCGTAACGTAAACGCTTGCTTTGGGAGTCGGGACGTAATAATAATAATAATAATAATAATAATAATAATAATAACTCGTATTATTATATTCGGTGCAACTATTTTACTGTATTTTTGAAAATAAAGAGGACGGTGAAGCTGTGGTTTGAGGCTTTTGGGATACCCTTGTTGACCATTTTGGTTGAAAAAGAACCCGCTGAGACTACAACAAAGTAAAATAAAACCTCTATGATGAATTGTATTCTTCTCTTTTCGATACTCTATCCGTCTCAAATTAATATTTAAACTTTTATTTTTAAAAAAGTTAAAAATAATTTATAAAACTATTTTCTCAATACATTATAAAATATATACAAAAATCAAATTATACTTCTGGCTTAAAATAATTTTTTTATTCTTGCTTAGTAGAGCTTTTTTCTTCAAATTATTGATAAAATAACTGTTTTTTGAATTGTCGTGCAAAACAACCTTATAATATAATTTTAAACTTTATATATCCTACACACACATATATATATATATATATATATATATATATAACACTTGGTTGAGTGAGTAATGCACCAAAAAAATATTCAAAATATTTCTTAAAAAAATGAAGTGATTTATTTAAATTGGGGTGTTTGTCTGTAGGGATGACAAAACTATTCGACCCGACGGATAACCAATCCGAAACCCGGTTTTTTGGATTTACTGAACCTGATTTTTTGGATTTGGATATGGATATGGATTTAAATTTTAAACCCGAAAGATTTTGGATATGGATATGGATATGAATTTCATGTATACCGAGCCGAAATTCGACCCGAAATCGGAAACCCGCGACAAACCCGAAACCCGAATTATATTTATTATATTTTATATTTCATATATTGTATATCATATGTTGTATCTTGTATATTATACATTATAATATATACTTTATATGGAGTATGTATTATTTGTTAGTAAATTATTAATAAGAAAAGTAGAAGTGGAATTAAGGTTATTGACTAAATTAGTCAGACTAAATTCATAAAATATAAAATATTTTTAAAAAAATGTACGATGAATTCATTTTATTTTAAAAATTAAATAAAATATTTTATGAAAAATAATAATATTTAATTGAAATTACTAAAAACTTTTATCGTAAAAAATAAAAGTTTATAATAATTATAGATTATTAAAAGTTATTTTATAATTGGATTTTATTTTCGGGTTTTGGATATTATCCAAATCCAATCCAAACATTTTCGTGTTTCAGGTATTCTTTGGATTCGGATATCCGTTGGATTGGATATGGATATTAATTCTCGGATATTTTTCGGGTATGAATCGGATTTGGGTATGGCTTAAATTTTCGAATATGGATATGGATATTGTCATATCCGAGCCTATCCGACCCGAATGTCATCCCTATTTGTGTGCATATAAGGGTCTATTATTATAAGTGGAACCAATTAAAATTCGACTCATCTTTTTACAAAAATTCTAGGACTTTCTTTGACAACTCTAATATCATTCTTTCTTATTTTCAATACAATGGTAATCATAGAAAATTTTACTCTTTCATACTTGTTCACTATTTTTCTCTATTTATTTTTATTTTTTCATAAATCTTATTCGTAATTTTTCATTTCATTTTCACATCCCTTCTTTTAGAATAAAGAAAAATTAACGTAATTAAGAATTTATATCTACTATGTTAATATAAATAAAAAATAAAGATGATATTTAAGTGATAGAGTATTATGATGACAAATATTTGTACACAAATCACGTTGTATCAATGATTTCAATCTTTAAAGTAGTAGTTAATTATTACTCCAGTAGAATACTAAGATAATAGCGTAAACTAAAAATAACCCAAATCAATTCACCACTTCTTCCTTATTTGTGTTAAGCAATTGTTAACTTTCTTCATTTCCATGTAAATCTGTACTATTCCCATTTTATATCAGTATTTTAGCGGTGGAGCCAGGTTTTTTTGTGATCCTAATTCAGGTAAAATTGATTATAATGATAAAAGTATGCAACAAGCAACGAATAAATTGAGTAAAGATACAGTAAAGATTTAGGCTTTCATCACCAACTAAAAAAAGAGAAGAAAAACTTACCTAATCAGTTCTTAATGTTTATATATGACAAGTCAGCATGAACAATTTCCAAGTGCTATGAGTACAATTCTAAAGGTAAAGAGTTCAGACGCGGCGAAATCAAAACACATTCACTTTTAATTTAATATTAAATCTGCATTATGCAAAATGGCGGAAGACAAGATATTTGGTTTCAAATTGATGTTGATCACTTGTCCTTTCTTGGCTCATTCCAGAATTAATGATCTTCTATCTTTTTCAAACTTTTCATATCTGTAGTTTCCACTCTGTTATAGAAACATGAGGTCATTCATAAACAACCAGAAACAAACTACCGTTTATAGTTAAGTAATACGAAATGCAACAACAAATACATATGTAGAAACAATTGAAGATATTGTCTACAAGACTAAAAGTAATTTATAAAGATTATTATATGGAACATAATAATCTCTTGGGAGATTATTAAAAGATTATTATGCGAAAATTGCTATGGCAATATTATGGGCTTTAAATGTGTAGTAACTTTCAGGAAGGAACCAGAAAACATTATGGCAGATAGTACCTTGATTATTTTAACAAAAAATATACAGTATCCACTATGAGGACATGGTTGCTTCTACCGGTTGGAAAATGTCGAATTTATGAGGCCGGGTACGAAGGTAGTTGGTTCCTGAGAAAGTATTGTTTTTTTGGTTGTATAGTCAGTTTTAAAATATGAATCTTTTGAAAGAAAAGAAAAGTGATATCACAATTGCTATAATCCAGACTTCCAACGAACTTTCACGGTTTAGGTATTAATAGTTTATTTATTTTAGTAAGTTGTTTATGTATATTTTTTTGATGTCCATTCTTCTAACTTTCAACCTGTTTCCCACTACAGTAATATTTTGTTCATATTCTTTCTAATTCCCAAACTCTTTTCTGAATGAAGCCATAACTGTAACTAAATCCGGGATTATCGTCTTAAATTACAATTATGTAGACTCGAGATACTTAAAATCACTTGATGCAGAAAAGTACATGATAGTATAGTATCTTACAGGCAATAGTTCAAATGCAAAAGGGTGTGTAATCGAAAACTTACGTAGTTCCATATAAGCCAATTTTTTTCACTTTAGTAATCTCAGACCCATATTGATTATCCTCAATGAAAATGGTCAAACTTATCCATACAACAATAAGATGAAACATACCAACAGTTAGCATTATATAGATCAGTAAAAAATAAAAAGTGAAAGGATATTAACATCCAACAAACTTATATACCTGCGAACATTTTGAAACTTGACATACTTTACGGCAATCGGTAAGCCCTATAAAACAATCAAATGTGAGATTTTATAATACTTCGCAAGCTTGTATTTCTTACAGCAGGCAATCACCACTAGAATTCTTACCTTATTGTTATCCGAGGATAAAACAGTTGTGTCACTTGGCGGATAGTCATTAACATTGCTGCCAATATTTGTAGTAAACAATTAGAACATCTGTATGGTACAAGGAGGAAAATTATAATAAGATTGCAGTGGAAAGTCGAATACACTACACTCTGGAACATTACCTAAACCCCATATGCTCCTTATTGGAAAAAAGTTTTACTGTTTTTGGACCTATAAATTGAATTTTGATTAGAACTTTGAGCGCAAAATCAGTCAAAGATTTAAAAACAATTTACGAGAAAACCAGATCGCAAGTCAAATTTATGCAGGAAGCACATGGTCCTAGGTGATATTTAGGTACATAAGATAATTCTGTACCTTCCCTAATATTCTAATTATTTCAAAAGTATACCCACATGATACTCCCGTGCCAATATAGAATAAACAATTCTGCCAATATACTAAATTTGAATTTAATGTGTTTGGTTACCTTTGAAAAGAATAAACCTAGTGGTACATTCAGTATGATATTCAATCCTATTTTACCTAAAATATACATTAATGTCGATTATAATTCAGAAATGCTCAAATTGACCATTAAAGTAGCAAAATGTTACAGTACATTTTAAAAAGGAGTACTACTAGAATTATAGTTGAATATAGGTCTCCCATGGTTTAGTATGTACTTGTTTCTATCCAACAAGTTCCAAGCCACTGACAAAAGAGGTTGTGTTGCAAGGATTTATAAGAGCTGGTTCTAAACATAATAATGATTACTTAAAAATTAGTGACTTTATCCTAAGGAACTTCTGTATTTAACAAACAAAAGATAACTAAATATAAAAAATAGTCGTATGTGTCAATATGGGGAAAATCTGGTCCAACTAATCATAACCAAAGTAACTTCAGCTATATAGTAGAGATACTTAACTTATAAACACTATTATCCGCTGTGGTGCAACAAATTCATGTATAGGTGCATACTCATATAAGTGTAAATATATAATTTATTCCAAACTTTACAATTTGAGAATCTCAATAATAAGTGTTCAATATCACAAATGAAAAATGGAGGATAAAAGAGAACAATATATATTAAAAAGCATTCACCAGAAGAAACATAGGCCTCTAATAATTTGCACAAATTACCTAAACGCTATGACAAATCTCATTTCTTCCAATTTAAGATTTTTTTGAGGATTTCCAAATTTTACTTCCATCTAAAAATTATTCAGAAGTTTGATTATTCATTTATGCTTAGACTGCTTACAAGTTACAAATTTACATATTAATTTACTTCTTCAACATTATAATTATCTTATAGTAGATACTAGATAATAGCATTACTACAGCATCATAGATATCAGAAAAGGTGGAAGGTGGTAATATTTTCTTAAATGATTCAGAATCCACAATTATGTTTTGTCATTTACAAGATAATAGGACCCATGTAGAGCCGCACTAGTTCAACAGATGTAAAATAACTTGAAACTAATAATAGTTAATCGACCTTTAACTCTTACATGAGAATCAGAAATAGCTTCATGTACTCGTTAATCAGTGAAGCACCTTCTTTTTAGAAAACCATGAAGTATATAACAATAGTACAAAACAAATTGACATAATTATAAAAGTTGGAGTAAAAAAGATAGTACAAAAACAAATTGTAATACAAAGCTTAAAATGAAAGTTTTTTTGAGTAAAATTATGCCATTGTATAAAAATGGAATACCCAGACTGATTTCACTCCATCTTCATATCGTAGCCAGTAAACCAAGAAAACTGCTAATGATCAAATCAGGTAAAAAGAAATACCTTCTTCCTCGGGTCCTTCCAGGACCATAGAATGAAGCTTGATAACTTGGGTAAAAGGTATATATATTAACAGTTGTTCATCTGCATCACTCCCCAGAAACAAACCAGCATCTTCTCTATAACCCTGATGCACCAACAGATATATAACTAATCTCTACTGTTATCGGAATATGCAAGAAGTAAACTATAACGTATAACAATGTAATGGGAATAGAAAAAATAATTTCGAAACTAAGGAGAGACCAATAATTATGTATTGGGTGAAAAGTAGGCCACAAACTAGTATTTCCCACTACCAAAAAATTGCAAGATATACAATAGCTGAAATTTTGTTATAATTTATTTAATAAGAATTCTTATTTAAGGCTTAAAGCGATATTATAAATTTAATCTTACTTTATTGATGCACGAATTCAAGTGCAGAACACTAAAAATGTTATTTCTACATCAGATTGCCTTTGATGGCAGATCTTGTTTCATTCTAAAATTTGCATTCATATAGTAAACGAATTGGACGAATAAGATCATTCAGTGATATTTTCCTACAAGTCTCACAAAGCTGCAGAAATATATTGTTATTCTTGATAGTAGATTTTAAAACAATAAACCGCTCAAGTACTTGGACAGACTAACCTCACGTGCTAGAAAGGACCACAAATCAAGACAAGAAAATGTAGTAAAGCAAGTAAACATATAAATATGATTAAAATGTGTTATTTAGCTAAGTTTAGTATTTTGTCTTCTTTACTGGCATATGGAGTGACCTATAATTCAATGGCCGGTCAATAATCAACCAGCAATATGCTTCTCAGTTCATTTGAAATAAATTGCATGTACAAAAACACCTCTTACACCTTTACTCTTTTCTTCTCTCATTTCATTTCAATACAAAAAGAACCCCTCAACAAAAGTTACATGTTTTGAACACTTCGGCCAACCTTACATTAGCTCCATATTCATGTATAAATTACATTATATAAACATGAGATATTTCTTGCACCAACTCAAGATCTTCAGACCAGATAAGACATAAGTCGTCCAAAGTGATGCATAAAAGACTACAATCTACATGCAATTCCCTCATATCTCTTTTGAATAGACCTGATTTGCTTGCCTCTTACAGTAAGGTTCCTCACTTAAAATTTATTTAAATTTTGGTACATGTAATTACTATTAAATGCATAGATTTGTATATTAATAATCTTTAAGAAAAACATGCAACTATTGAGGATAAATAACAGACACGAAAAAAGGAGTAATAACTAATAATGACCGAAAACAATACCCAAAGACAAAGATTTGCATGGCTCTGTCAGGAACTGAAGGTTCCTGAATGAGTTTTCTGAATATTTTTGTAGTTTTCTGTATATTTGAGTAAGAAATAGTGAAGATAAAGCAAATAGACAGAGAGAATAGCAGATTAGAGGTAGAAACAGGGAGATTAAGAACAGAAATGTAGAGCTACAGCAGAGAGATAGAGATAATAGCAAAGAGAGATAGAAACTTGCACAGGAAGATAGAATCAAGAAGAGTGAGAAACTTAGTTAGAAACTAGAGAGAGAGAGTGGCGGAACAAGTTCCATTTTTCATATTATCATTGCACAATCCTCAAATTACACCTGCAACTTCTATTTATAGTCCCTCCTAACAACTGAGAAATGAATTGACTGCCCTTACTCCTTACTAATACTTCTACTACTCTATTGTTGGTTTCCTGACATTCCTCCCTCCTTGAAATTGAACCATATCCTCATGGTGGATCAAACACTTCAAGACTACACCCTAGCTGTTTAAGCAGTTTGATCCGTCAGCTGATATCATCAAGACGCCATGACAAAAGAGCGACAAAAGCTTCTGGACATACTGCTCAAGAAGACGACCACAAGTTGAGGCCATCATTGCAACTTCTTGTTTGCCTTCACCACTTCCTTTTACTTGGATCGAATACACCACTGATAATGCTTCTGGTTGTCTACTGCTATGGTTTCTTTTCCTTTCATATATATCACTTTTCCATTGAGAACATCTTGTAACCATGGGCTGAACATTTAGAATTCCAGCAGAACAATCATCAAGTTGAGCCTTATGGAAACTCAAAAACCCTCCTGGATCAAAAACAGTTATTACAACACTTCTCCTCGAGGCCTTATTGTTTTCAAGTCTGACTGACTTGTTTATTTCAGGTCCGCATTTTCTAGACATGGTGTAACTGTACTTGTAGGTTAACGCATTTAACCCAATTTTCACAGAATCAACAAATTGTTGATTAATCTCGCTTATAATTTTGTCAAATCCATCAATCTCTTCACTAACTTCTTGAATGTCCCGGTCATGCAATTGCTCAAGTCAATCACAAGCTACGATTATCACTGGCATGCCATCTAGTTTCACACCATTCTTAAACAGTTCTTTGACAATTTTGGATACACCTCTTGACCCATGATCACAAGGATCAAATATAAGCGCATTGGCCTCACCAAAGTTGCTCTTACCCAAGCCATAAGAACCCTTCGCTGTCAGAAAACCTTCAACAATTATTTTTCTATGGAAAGTTTTAACAATCTCTCTTATGTTGGTTGGAATTCTGGAAAATACTTCTTCACCGGCACTCTGTTTATCTTCAACTTTGTAACTACCAACAATCTTAGGCATGTCACCATGTCCTGGCACAAGTCTATAGCACCGTAACTTCATATCACTTTTCACTTCATCTCCACTATCATTTTCACCAACCAAGACTGTTATTCTTTCAATACTTATTTCAAACTGCTTAGTCTCGAGTGGTCGAAGAGGAGCAACACTAATTGTTGGGATCTGTGACATGGGGGGTGGCAAGTTTAGGTGTTTTTGAACGAGTGATGACTAGAGATGCTTGTTCTGGAGTAGGTAGTTCCAGCTCTTCACCTAGGCCATTGTGTACCAAACTCAAGGTATTCTCTCCATCTCTCAGGATGTTGAAATTTTTATCTTCATAACAACCTTCAGATTGTAAGGATTTAGGTGAGTTTGAGTGGTCTCCCCTTAGTGCTGCTAAGATGAATTCATTTTCTGGCCAACACTCCTGGCCCTCCCCTGATTCTTCATCATAGATAGGTTCATCGTCATATATACGTTCAACAGCCAACTGGTGCTCACAGTCCTGTGAACATTCAAAGACTTCTGCTCCTTCAAACTTAGGGAATTTCCAAATGAGGTACTGAATCTGGTATAACACCAGGTTGTTGCACATTTCTATCGTGCCTAGCATTGGCCTTCCAATCAGCAGGAGTAACAAAACCTCTCTCTTGGTGTTTAGCCTGGATACTCCTTAGTAAACTCATCTTTTGTGCAGCCAACTCAATTGTTTCTTCCAACTTTTGAAACTTGCGATTAGTTCTCTCCTTATGTGCCAAAAATTGTTGTTGAACCTCACACAAAAGATCATTGAAAGCCCTGTCTCCTTCATTTTCCCTTATGTAATACATTTCTGATGAATCTTTAACCTCAATATCTTCCAGATTCAGAATCACAACTCAGCAACTAAAATTCTCAGCACTTAACAACAATTCAACAAACAACTTCACAATAGGTCTCCACAACACTTCACCAAGTCAACTCAACAACAGATTTACAGCTCAAATCTAGCAATTCACAACAATTCTGACCAAATACAAACAGTTCCAAACAATTTTTTTCTCAGTCAGTTTATCAAACACTTTCTATGCACGATACTTCTAATGTATTCCAGCACTTATACTAATCAATTCTAAGTAGTACTTCACTCCTTCAGTATACACAGACTTCCTTCACCTCTGTAGTAACTCATTCTCATAGAAAATTTGTCAAACAGTTTGTATTCACTACAGTTCAATTACTTCAGCTCCACTCTACTACTTCAACAAACACATAAGTACACTACACCTCAACAATAACACCAGTACACAACCTCGGTCACTTCAACAATACACAATCCACAATTCACTCCAATTAAACCACACGACAACAAGTGAAATCAACTGAAAATTGCAATAACCGAGTAGACTTGCACTCTTATCTTTAACGATAACTAGAAAATATCTATAGAAACTGAAACAGCAAGTAACACAGCTAACACTTCTCAATTAACAACAGCTCTATGTAAATGAGAACACGAAATCAAACACCTGGTGTGCAGAATTCATAACTCTCTGAATACAGCTGCGATTACTAAACTTTCAACTTCGCTGGACTCGTTTTGAATTGCACAACATGATTGAAGCAGTGGCTGATCAAATTTATAGTTCTGATACAAATTTGTCAGGAACTGAAGGTTCCTGAATGAGTTTTCTGAATATATTTGTAGTTTTCTGTATATTTGAGTAAGAAATAGTGAAGATAAAGCAAATAGACAGAGAGAATAGCAGATTAGAGGTAGAAGCACGAAGATTAAGAAGAACAGAGATGTAGAGCTACAGCAGAGAGATAGAGATAGAGATAGAGATAATAGCAAAGAGAGATAGAAACTTGCACAGGAAGAAAGAATCAAGAAGAGTGAGAAAGTTAGTTAGAAACTAGAGAGAGAAAGAGTGGTGGAACAAGTTCCATTTTTCATATTATCATTGCATAGTCCTCAAATTACAACTGCAACTTCTATTTATAGTCCCTCCTTACTAACAACTGAGAAATGAATTAACTGCCCTTACTCCTTACTAATACTTCTACTACTCTATTGTTGGTTTCCTGACAGGATCGGAATTTTTTTCTTCTCCACAAGCCGCATAATTTCAGCATAACAGTAATGTGGAAGTAGAGATATATGAATAACATCTTTGCAATAAAAAGTTTAGTGATAAATCGATAAGCTGCTTAATTTTTACTAGTAAAGAATTATTAGTAGGTAGGGCTGGGCTAGTTTTTTCCTTTCAAATGTCGATAAACAGTGGATTCAAATGATTTGCCGTGCAATTTAATATTGCCAAAGCATATAGTTGGTACAATAATAAAATAAGATAACTGATGTGAATTACGAAACGTTATTGATCTTTAGATGATAAATGTTAAATAGTATATATTACAGTAATCATGGTGTAATGCCAAGTCATGGTGGGCGCAAGCCATCATGACATACACAACTGCAATAAGTAGTTCATGACGCATTATCATTAATCTATGTGTAAAATTACCTAATATATAATTGTAATAACAAAATACAAGCATATATATATATATATATATATATATATATTATACATATAATTAAGTATCATTTTAGTTATATATTAAGTATGCATTTTAGTTATATATACAAGCATATATATATATATATATAATTAACCATATATATATATACATATACACCACAATCTTGATTTTATAGAAAACACAAATCGACGTTGTTCTGTCCTAGCATTTTCGTTCTTTTTTTCTCTTTCTATATTCAGATGTAAATTGACATCATGCGCAGACCCGCAGACCCAGTTTTCTCCGTATAAACTTTAAATAATATTTATAGGTTAACCAGATACAAAACTGTAATAAGATGTAATAGTAAATATCACACATTGTCGGTAATCCATCATATAATATAATTGTTAAAGAGTATATGTACTTAAATAACAAATTTGAGGACAAGAATCATATATATAGTTATAGTGAGTCTCATTAGAGACGAAAGAAAAAATAATGAAAAATAGCAATTATTAGGTGACAGCGAGCCACTTGGAGCCTTGAAGGTGACTCTTTTAGCGAAGCAGAAGGTTACCTATCTCAAGTAAGCAACCCCCCCCCCCCTCTCTCTCTCTCTCTCTCTCTCTCTATATATATATATATATATATATATTCTCCTCTTCCTTTCTCTGTCTAGTCTGTGCCATTGTCTTTCTTAAATTCCAGCAAGAAATTCTAGGGCTCGCAGAGCAATTGATATTTTCCCACTTGGGGTCTGGTCAGGAGGATTTCAACCTATATGGTCATGTTGTCGCACTAAACCCTCGTTTTTTTTACTATCTTCTCCAAAAAGAATTAGAAAGAAAATCTGCTGTACAGTCAAACACATGTGCTTAATAAATCTAAAGATTCAAACACTTGAAGCTCGCTAATTTGGTATTATAACAAAGAAGTCTACAATTGGCATAACTGCACTGGTGAGGTATGCTTTTCACCTGAGAAGGGATCCTTCTTCTTACAAGTGCATAAGCCTGAGAACAGGAGGACTATATGCAGTTAAAATAGTAGATCCAGATTGGGAAGCCCGCCCAACTAGCAGAACTTTGTCTTTTGGGATCCCCCCCCCCAACCAAATACACACACACACAGAGGAACATACTAAAACCGGCTCACCGTGTAAGTTCCTCATCTGATAAATGCACGTAAATAATTGACATATGATAGGTTCTAAGCTGGTAGTAGATCCTTAATTCATGTTAACTCTTCACTCCATCTATCATTTGTTTAAGGCTGTTTTCAATTCTTTACAGCTGTTTTTCATCTTTGTGATATACCCAACATCGGGGGAATAAATATTACAAGGCCGATGCTGTTGAATAGAATATATATAACTTACCCAGCTTTTAGTACCACCCCTTGACTACACTTATCCAGCTATAAAAGAACATAAAAAAACTGAAAGGCATCAGTTCACTCACTAACTGAAACACTACGAAGTATGAACTATGAAATAAATCAACATCAACATTATCATAATAGTACATCTTAGTCCCAACTAGTAATCAAAATCCTTAAATTGAAGTAATCAGTAATGTAACGGATTATAATAGAAAAAAATACACCCGACTTAAAGAACATGAAACAGAATATAAAAATGGAAACTTTTACACAAACAAAATATAATTCAAATAAAACACCACCACCAACTAATAGAAACACCTTCAAACAATTACCATTAACCAAAACTCATAACCAATAAATAAATAAATTTCAAACAATACCAAGACTTAAAAACCCTAACTTTAAGAACATTAAGTAAAAAAACATACATATATACAAAAAATATGTATATATGTACCTGTTTGAGAGCATTGCCAAAAGGGTGACTTGGGTTCTGATTCAAACATTCAATCCCTGTCCAATCTATAAACTCCAATAGATCCAGCTGACAAAAAGATTCAAATACATAAATTAAATAGCAGTTAGTGATTTTAAACAGTAACAACATAAAGATTAAATATAAGAATATGTAGTGAATAATGAATGAATGCATAAAATATTTACTTGACTTCTTTTTGAATTGCAGACATGTTTTTGTGGGTGTTGTACTGCTGTGTACATACAAAATCGAGCACAAAATTTAGGATTGAGGAGAGTAATGTAGAGAAGAGAACGCCCCGTGTATATTTTTTTCTTAATATATTAAATTATTAATGCTATTTTTATTGATAGAAATTATTTGATGTTATATTTAGAAATCATTTCTTCGGTCCTTTTATATATTACTTTCATAAAAAAATAGATATATTAACAAAATGATTAAATAAAACTTTTTCAATATCTATTTTTTAGTACCACATTAAAAGTAAAAAAAATAATCAAATTTCAAACAATTCAATCATAAAAATAATAAATATACATGATAGTTCTATAAAATAAATTATAATTAAATCTAAGAATTGATCTTATCAAGTGATTGTATGTAATGTTTTATCAATTTTTTATAAAAAAAATATGAAAATGTGGATTGAATAAAGTTTACATAAAAATACTAAATTAATTTTAATTATTATAAGAAAAAGTAGATAAATATTATGATAATCAATTATCAAATATCAGAATTTTTAAATTTATATTAGAAAAAAGATTTAAAAATATATTTAATTATGATATAACAATTTGCACTATCCAAATATTACAAGTCAAACGAAGACGACAAAGATGTAGACGAGTAAATAAATTTTAAAATAAAAATTTAACTTGCCGTATAAATAAATTGTTACATCGGAAAGTACATTTGTTCCCGTATATGTACGTGTCAGCTCAACCAAACAAGCACCAAAGAACTCCTCAGTTTTGGCATGTCTGAACCTGAACTTGGATGTT
This sequence comes from Oenanthe sinensis, assembly GCA_028671895.1. NCBI lineage: Eukaryota > Viridiplantae > Streptophyta > Magnoliopsida > Apiales > Apiaceae > Oenanthe > Oenanthe sinensis. The sequence continues at coordinate 7,954,006 of CM053811.1, read as the reverse complement.
ATTAGTAGACAAGACACACACACATATATATATATATATATATATATATATGCAACTTGACATTCATTTCAAACATAGAAAAGCTATAATGTTTAAATTACTTTGCCGCTGGTTTTTTCCTCCTCAGTCTCGCGCTTCTCCATCCTCGTCCCGGCCTTCTCAATCAGCTTTGTATACTCTCTCTCTCTCTCTCTCTCTCTCTCTCGCACACACACGCACATATGTTGACGTTGAAGCTTCAACAATCAACACGAAGCTTCATTCACTTTCCTCTGATTGCATAAGCTTAGTGTGCGAAAGCGAGATTAGTTTCTGTTGATTTTCATTGTAAATCTATTTATTTACCTTTGCTATAGCACGTTAGAGCTCAATCGATCCGAGGATCATTGTAATTATCGTCGAACGTAATTAGTAATAGATTGTCTGGATTTTATCTGTTTTTTATGTAAATGTACCTAATGCACTTCGTTTATACATATCGGTTGTTACAATTTCGAAATTAAAATTCCTAGCATAACCTAACGATTAGCTGCACTGTTTATGAAATTACTCGAAAATTAGTTGACATTAGAAAGTAATTCATACTTTTGGTCAGATGTTTCCATAATTGCTAGACCTGCGAAGCTTAAGTAAATTTGGTGGATATATATATAATCATCTCACTCTGCTTAAGCTTCCGTTGTTTTAGTAAAAACTGTAATGATCTTGCTTTATTAGCCTTTTGGAAGTTTTGATACTATACATGGAGTATAGGTCTAATTTATCTCATTTGTAGATTTATAGTTTTGCTTATATTATTTGTTCTTAATGAATATATATATTGTCCTCATTAGTATTGTTGTTTAGCATGATTCAAAGTTGATAATGTACGTGTTATATTTCGTTTGCTGAAAATGTATGAACTAACTTGCATTATACAAAAAAAAAAGCTACAAAGAAGATTTGTGGATAGAGATTGCAAAGAACTTGGATGGAAAATCTCTGGTTATGTTGGCAGCAACATGCCATTGGTTCAAACGCCTTATGATGGAGGAATGCGTATGGAAGTTTGCATGTATACGTGACCTTGTTCAAGTTCCTGACCCTAAGAAGGTAGCATTCAAATGGATTAAACTTTATGCCGCAGTTTTTGGTAAGAAATTATGCTCTCCACTCTCCATATATAATGCATCAATTTTTTGGGTGAAGTGAATTATGTGAACTCAGGAAATGGATACTTGCAGATGGAAGTCACAGTTTCATGTTCTGTCAAAAGGAAAAACATATTGGTGAGATTTTTTCTCATATATATCATAATTTACTGCTTTGGTTGCATTTGTTTGTTCTAGTATGGGATTTTGTGTTTAGCATGTTTTTGACTCCTCAAAGTTCCATCTTATTCGAAAATAACTTGTTAGCATGTTACAGTACAAGATAAGGATGGAGCTAATTTCTTTAGAATTGTACTACACTTTTTTACAATATTATTAAGATTCCAACCAGATGATTGAGGTATATAGTTGTTTTTGTGTCCAAAAATATAGTGTATGTGTTTCAACCACAGTATCTGCCACATATTGTCAAATATTCAAGGGAGCAAAAGAAATAAGTATATTTGAACAGAGCACGTTCTGTTTACAGATGCTTGAAAAGTGGTTAAACTTCAAATTACTTGGGACGGAATAGTATAGAGACAATTGGTTTTCTGTTGTTTAAGTGATACAAAAATCTCTTTCCCTAGCATTAATAATGTACAAATACATTAAAACCATGTTTTCTTATCTCATCCATATGATATTTGCATTTTTTTCCCCCTTTAATCTGTATCTATATTATACAAAGATCAAATACAATGTCAAGGGCTTATACTGGAGGCCTGGATTAAAATTGACATGAACAGCCAATGACTAGACAATAGATGAACACACTATATACAAACTTGCATTATTTTGTTAGTCGCTCCAAAGAAACCAAAGAATGATTTGGATTGTGATGGGAGGCCTATACACAACCAACCTTTCGTTGTGTAGCTAAAAGCAGATTTTATATGGTATGTAATGTTAGTGTACTTGCTGAAATGTTATTTGCCTCGGTTTGTTTCATTGAGCAACTAGATTGGATGAGAATTGGAGCATTCTTCTTTGACTCATCAGACACATTTCTGACTAAGAAGCTGACTTGTCCCTCGAAACTTGTAAGAAATGTGAAATTAGAGGAACTTTTGCTGGCATTGGGCTCTATACTGAGCAATGTTAAGAATGGAATCTGGATAGCTGGTACTCAATTGACTTGGATCTTTTGTTGTGTAAATGCACACACATAACATATAACTCAAATTCTGTAAATCTTCGTCTCAGATCTGCACCTTGTTCAATGCCCTTTAGACGACGGATGTGATGGTAAGCAAGTATCTTTGCGAACATAGATTTTAGCGGAAAGGAACTCCTTTGTATGGGAGAGGCTGGTGATCATGGTGTAAGATTTGAAACATGGGCTAGGTATCATATGCTTAATGATATCTTCTGGAAAGTATTCAATGGATTTATAATATCATCTGCAATTATATAGATTTTTAATTATGAATAACTAGCCTTTTTTGTGGAATTAGTAGTGCGACATAATGATCAGAATTTATCATGCTAGAAGGAGACCTCGTATATTTCCTATGTTCTGATGTTTGATGGATTCGGGAGTGAGTCAAATATTAGTGGATATATTTCTTTTGATCATTGTCAGTACATGCTTACTTGTCAAAAGCACACAAGTATTGATGGTCTTGATTTTGATTTACTCGGTCACATATCAAGGAACAATGCAAATAGTGGACGCAAGGCACATGGAGTTATTAACCAGTAAGGGATACCAAAATGGTAGCTGGGATTATGAGCAGACAGCTTTCTATGAGATTAAAAAGAATGGAACTTCAGGCGGCTTTTATGGCTTTAAGCATATGAATGATGCCAAAACTTCTGGTAACATTATAATACATGCTTGTCTGACCTGTAAAAGCATTCAGATCAATATATGTTACTTTGTTCAGTTGTAGAATGGTAAAAACTTCTATTGAATTTGATTAGGTAACTGTTGCCTCTAGGCAACTTTAGCTTCTATGAAAAATTTAGCAGGATATTTATAGGTTTCCTGAAAAATGTCTCCAATTAGATTTAATTAAGTAGGTGGTAGTGAAAATTTTGTGGGCACCATTCGTCCATACTTATACATCAAAGAAAGTGTATTGTGGATCTCGATGGAGCCTGATGAAAGTCACAAAATTGATTGGAAATCTACGTGGTCTGGTGTATGAAGCACTTTGACAAGAGAGGGTTGGTAATATCTGCAAAATAAATTGGTGAGATATTGTAATCACTTCCTATTATTCATACTGACCTAATAAAACAGAATCGTTGAGTTCTGAATCCTGGGAGCAAGCTATAGATCTACATGCAGTTGCTTTGAAGGCCAACTTAGAAGAAAATGAAGGTGAAGTTATCTCGCTTTCAAAATATCTTATATGAAGTACATTTTCTCTGTTTATCATATTTTTGTACCTCTGTTATCCATAACAGCTAATTGATATCTTTCTTGTAATGACAGCACTCTTTGTAAGGTGCCATGTGATGAGAGCTGGAGGTGATGGAGAACTGGTTTCAATTCGAACCTCACAATGCTGAGAGCCGAAGAAGCCGTCTTTTTAGTGTTCAGCGAGTGAAATGTAGCTTTATGACTAGATCTAACTGGTCTTCAATTCCACATAGAGTAATCCCTCTTTGCTGGAAAGTAAATTGGTTCTTCTTCCTTGGCTTTTCTTCTATGTTCCCTAAATTTGATGTTTTTCAAAAACAAGCATTATTGTTTGTGTATAAGCAGAAAAAAGTCGATATAATGGTAAATATATTAGATTTAGCGATGCTTGTAATTTTTTTCATGTTTATAAGAGTAGGGAATTTTCTTTGCTTTGATCATACAAACATGTGCCAGTTTAAAGGTATTAAACGGTAAAGAAAGTTTGAAAACTATACGTGTGCAAACATATCTCATAACTAAAGTACATCATTAGTGCACTGCAAAATTTAGGATTTGTAATTTCTCTATAGCTCTCATTTAGGCATCCTGGTGGTTTGTTAACGGTCTAGTATGTATTGGAACAAATGGATATCCTAACATTGCTCTTCGTTTTGCTCTTAATTCCTGGTCTCTATTCTGATAAGATTGCCAACCTGTGAGTGTGAGTGTGTGTGTGACTAATCGGATTTTTTTACAGTTCTCACCTCAGCAACCTCAATTTCAAAGCTGTGGTTATCCAGACTTCAATGATCATCGCCACAGCTAGCGTAAAACTGTTACAAAATCACAGGAGTTTCTTCACACAAGTTATAGTACAAGTTTTCTGTAACTTAGTCTACCAGGTTTACTTCTTAAAGCTGCTTGCCTGCTTGCTGTCAAATCCTTACACTCCTCACTTGTCCACCAGAGTTCACGACATCTTGTTTCACTGCCATAACTTGCCTCAAGTAATTTTACAAGTGCATTATTGTTACTTTTACATTCTTTTTAACTAGGTCAGAGTTGGCAACAAAAAAATAAAATTGAATAGAGAAGAGTCAAGTATACCAGATGTGCGGCATCTGAGGTTCGAACTAAGAATTTATGTGAAAACATCCTTTTAAAAATATATATTATTATTTAATAATTTCAAAAATCAGTCTTTCGAATAGTAGATAATTTTAAATTAATTATAAAAAAAATCTAAAGTTGTTCATTCAAAAATTAGTTATTCATTGAAAAATTATAGAGAAATTAATACAATACAATTTTTTTTTAAAAAAATCATTTGAACAACTACTAAACTTTTTCTACATTTTTCTAAAGAGTTGTGGTTCATTCCGGTTATAAAATTTCTATGTTTTCATTCTATTTAAACTCATTGCTTGGCAAAAAAAATGCAACTCATTGTATTTAATTACTATTTTTATAAAATATATCAAAAAACTTATTCCAATGGTTGGGCCCACAAGAAGATATGATAAATTTGCTGAAACCAATGGTGTGCACAATTGAGTTGGAGTCAGTGATAGATACAGATACATACAACAACAATTTAGTTTAGTTTTGGTCTTCCACATCTCTCTCTGTGTCTCTACCATGGCCACTCTCTCTCTCCTCTCTCTCCCATCTCTCCACCGCCACACAACCCCCCATCTCCACCTCCGACCACACCCAACCCCTACCCCACCATCGTTCCTCACCTTGTCCTCTCCCTCCCCATCTCCCCCAACTCTCACCCAAGACGACCTCAAGAAACTCGCCGCCGACAAAGCCGTCGACTACGTCCGTTCCGGCATGGTCCTCGGCCTCGGCACCGGCTCCACCGCCGCCTTCGTCGTCTCCAAGCTCGGCCAGCTCCTCGCCGACAACACCCTCACAAACATCATAGGTATCCCCACTTCTCAACGAACGTACGAACAAGCATTGTCTTTAAACATTCCTTTATCCACTCTCGATGCTCATCCCCATCTCGATTTAGCAATCGATGGTGCTGATGAAGTTGACCCTGATTTGAACTTAGTTAAGGGCCGTGGTGGTGCCCTTTTGAGAGAAAAGATGGTTGAGGCTGCTTCTGATAAGTTTGTTGTAGTTGTTGATGATTCCAAACTAGTTTCCGGGCTCGGGGGCAGTGGCCTTGCAATGCCTGTTGAGGTTGTGCAGTTTTGTTGGAAGTATAATTTAGTTAGATTACAAGAAATGTTTAAGGATCAAGGGGTGGAGGCTAAGTTGAGATTGGATGGGGATAAGCCGTATGTCACGGATAATATGAATTATATTGTGGATTTGTATTTCAACACTCCGATCACGGATGCTCCTGCTGCTGGGAAACAGATTTCGAGTTTAGAAGGTGTGGTGGAACATGGGTTGTTTCTTGATATGACGACTGCGGTTATTATTGCTGGTAGTGATGGGGTTAGTGTTAAGAGCAAGTGATTTGCGGTGAGAATTTTATAACTTTGTCTTTTAATTGGTCAATTTTTTCGTGATTTTTGTTGTAACTTAGTATATGTGTTATATGAATAAAGTTTTAATTTTTGTGCCAATGTGGGTCAAAATTGAATAATGTGCACGGATATACTTTGATAATGTTTGGTTCTTGTGTTCCTTAAAGGAGAAATTTTTTATTGTTGGATGACTGTGCTTGGATTGCTTTTGTTTGACTTGCTGTTGAAAAACAAGTTTATATGGTGAAATGCAACGCTTGTTGGTAATTGCACAACATGTTGCTGTTGGAAAGCATTTTTCTCTTTTACCTAAAGATTCTCTCATAAATTAATTTGAAGTGAACATTTTTGTAGAAATGTTTGAATAAATGCTGTGTTCAATTGTGGCATCGAGGATCTTGTCAGAACATTCAAAACTATTGTAAATCAAATTTTCTTGGGATCTGTTGGATAAATTTAATAGGCGGGATGAAGGAAGGAGTGAAGGACGGTAGTGCATGTTGAAACTTTTCATATAAATAGTTTGAAATGGATTCTCCAATTTTATATCCCCTTCATCTCCAGCCAATTCAAAACAACTAGGTCATCAGGCATGTCTAGGTATCATCAGTATAAAAAAAATTGTGAAATGATGTAGTACTGATTTCTTTGTGATCCCACAACAATTTGATCCTATGAGAGTGGCCATGTGTTTGAAGTTTTGATAAAATCCATGAGAATGTGATTGTGCTTGTTGAAGGTGCAGAGACAATCTCCCAGGTAGAAATGCTTGGAATAGATGAAATTCTCTTAATGCTGAAAGTTCAATGCTTTAGCATTTAAATTACATGTCTTGCGGGTGGGATCCTAGAAACAATGTTGAGGTGGGGTGATTGGTGCTTCAGTTATCAGCCTCAGCTGAATGGACCATGAATTTACTTGAAGCTGGGGTTCTTCTAACTCATCTTAGAATGATTTAGGAATAACAGTATGAGGTTCCACCCATAATATGTAATTGTTGGTTTTATGAAACAATATGCTTGAAGCTTACTGGCCTTGTATCTAAAGATTGTATTATTGATGTATACAAAACTAAAAGAAAATGTATGTCAGGTAAATGAACGGATATTACAAATATTAAACGCATCTCTCACCACCTGCTTGTGCTTTGTTTGCTATGTACAAATCAAACTTTTTTTGCATTGAAATGTTTGTTGGCCAAGTGCAGTTAACTGTTTCTCTGTTTCTCTTTTGGTGTATTGTACATCTTTCAGTATTGTTTGTTTTTTGTGCCAAGTCAATATATCAGTTTTTAAGCACAGGAAAAGGGAGAATGATGACTTCAACCCATGACTTTTCACAAGAAGAGGTGTGGGATGAATATTTGCCACTAGGCCATTCCTGAGAGGGGTGGGAATTAATGTCATTAGGCTATACCTGTATGCTCTTTTTACCTTCTCTCTATTACGGAGTTATTTGTGCGAGTTAGTATTTGGCTGACTGGTTGGGAAAGGCAACAACACAAACCTGTTTTTATTGTTTAAAGCTCTCTATGAGATCCACTTACGCGTGAGTTTCCCTTGTGATCTACATTTTGCGTCAAGTCTTGCCTTGTTGCCAGGATTACTAGATGTGTTTTGTACGTGATTAAATATTTGTTTCAACCATTAATTAATAGCATGTAATGTTGTCAATTAGAATTTAGAAGCAATGTGTTACTAGATTGAAATGGTATCATTTATGTATAATCCTGAGCTAGGTTTTTGCTTTCCAGGCCTAAACATCTTGTAAGTAGTCCTTAGTTTAAAAGTAACCGGAGGTACACTAGATTCACTGGAATATGACTTCCTTGAAACTTGTTAAATATTGCATAAAAATGGGTAAAATGAAGAAAAAACATTGTTTTTTTTTTTGCAAGATCATTTGATGTAACTTTAAAGTTTGGAATAGTTGCCTGCAAAGTGCAAACCATGGGTAAGGGGGGGAGTTTTATTACTATTTTTTACTTGTTCCATAATTATTTTTTTTGTGCCTAGTTAAACAAAGCTAAAGACTGTGTCTGTCACTAATTTTATTTATTTCACTGTCTATACTGCCCAACAAAACTTGTGAAACTGTGAAAACAGCTACTTGAACAAATTTGAGCTTAACCCTTTATAACTACTATAGCTTATTCAAGATATAAACTTGAAGAGCATAGCAGCATGCCAGCACCTCGTGAAAGAATTTGAGAGTATTTGACTTTTACTTGCTGTTTGATATTGAGGGATACTCGATAGAAGTGTTAGTTCAGTTTTTCACCTTTCCTCTTTTGAAATGCGTCGGGCAGCATCCAACATTTGCAGGTTTTACCCATTACAAGTGGAAATGTGGTGTTTTGTACTCAGATGTTGGTTTGTGCATGTGTAATTTTGGGAAAAATTTGTGGAACAATTTCTTTAATGTTCTCATAGATTTACTAGAGTGTTATTAGTCATTGAAGATAAAATGTATTTAGCAAAAAAAATTATGTAAATGTGTTGTCTTCTTGAAGGCAAGTGATTCTGTCTTGATAAATAAATCGATCATTTTCCTCTGGTGTAAAATGATTCAATCCCTATCCAAACCTCTATGACAAAAACAAGAGGACATGTTTTTGTTGATTGACTGAATCTTTAATCTATTGAAAGAGAACAACCAAGCATTAGGTTGTTGGGACCACCCACTCTTCTATTGGAAAATTATCACTTTCAGTTCTTTGGAATCACAAGCATCTATTATTGTACACGAATAGATTATAGATGTGTTGTGTTATGATGAGGTAGGTATTTAGAAAACAAAATGTGAATTGCGTGAAAGGTAAAACAAATTGCCCTTACTAGACAATGATCTGCAAAAATGTGTTAAACTGGAGAAGAAGTTCGAAGGTAGGCTTTGGTGAGTACATTTCAAATAGAGCTTTTGTTGATGTTGGAGCAAAATATCACAATAAAATTACTTAATCAACTTCTAAAGAATACCCGAAACTAAGAATAACATACGAGTAAAAATGAAATCATGTTATTCAACGAAAACATACATGTTCATTCATAATATAAACCATGCAATCACCATGAGAACCCCAAGAAGTTGATCAAGTTACAATGTACTAAATTACTAGGGGTGCAATGAATTAGTCTTCCACCATTCTGTTCTAATATAGTGCTAAAATAACAAAGCTACAGAATCTATAGCTTGGCAGTACATCTCAGATATCAAACACCCAATTTCTATACGATTGCTGATGGTATACAGCTCATACAAATCTTATTCAGCTCATCATAATGTTTTAAGGTAATTAGCATATCATCAATGTTCATAACTAACAGTCGACATTCACATTCCCCCTCTTTACTGGCTGGTCCAACTCTAGTTGCAACTGTGATTGTGGAGGCGTGTGCATTTATATAAAATATATCTCCAGTAGCAAAACTATAGATATACAAGATAGGCATATGCATTATTTTCTAATGCACCCTTGTACAAGGCCATGATGTTGCAACTATAAAAAATGTGCAAGGAGAATCACCAGCAATTTAACGGTAGATATAAATAAAGATAAAACATGGTTATATATCAGCAACAGTAAACAATGTTGCTTGTCATCAGATTGATTATACAAGAAAATCACCAAGTAAAATAACATCACGATGCAAACAGTTTAACATAGTATTAGTCATTTCGAAGATCTATAGACTTTCTAGGAATCCAGACAAAGAACATCAGTAATTTCACGTGACTTGCATCAGTCCATGTAAGTGTGCTGGTCCTGCTGGAAGCCTCTCACATAAAATAAGAGATTGCAGTTGCTGCTGGGACTTTTCATCGAGGTCTGAGTGGGCGCTGGAAGACAAGACATTTATTAGAGTACAGAAACTTTTCTCTAAGATTGTATCATAGAACTAGTTGACGTTGTTGTTGTCTGGAAAAAATGATACTCCATCATTCTTTTCACCGTAATGCATGTTTTATTGTTTTGCATTTTGTCACTAAATGTTGAATACAAAGGCGGTGAGGGCATTCCTCAATCCTCGTAATCGAATTTATAATGATTCCTAATTCCAGTATTATAAATTTAAAAAGAGAACTTACTCTTGGTCCACGATCAGCTGTTTGTGAACGTGCATCAGGCCTTCTCTCTGCATCTTGTATCATCTCTGGACTATCAAGTTTATAAAATGTCTCAAGAGCTTTTGCAACAAATGGGCGTACTATATTCACTTCCATAGCTGACAAGTTCAACAGCTGCAGTTTGAGAGTTGATAAATTAAAGGGTAGATATAAAGATAGCATGGAATGTGTTTCTTCTATTTTCTTGTCAATATCCTTTGTAAGTTTTAGTTTGGGTTGAAGGAAGGTTGGGAAAGGGGTCATATGGGTGATTTCTTTAGCATCTAACTTTTTGTTCACATTCTCCGGATCAAATAAAACACAAAAACCCTACAGTTTGATAAATTTAGAGTATGTGTACCAACAACACAATCCCCCTCCTGTAGCACAAACACCAACCAGTTTCTGCATCCCGCGCTGGAGATGTAAATTAATTTAAATAGATTTAATTGTAATTTGTAAATTTTATATAGCAGCCACAATTTTTTAAAAATATCTATAAGTTGGTTACATAAAAACCTAGCGAAGCAGGATTAACTTGGGTTATTAGCATCGTATCCAGAGTAGCGCCATCTTTTCAGCCACTTTACACAGCTAAAAATGTGCTCTGTATAATTGGAAACATCAGCATGAAAAATACATAATTTACTTCATTTCTACTGCACCTACTCTTTTTACTATAACAGATGACTTTAAATATCCCAAGGTCGAGGCATATCAGTTACAGATGGTACTCCCTCAGTCCCTAATTAGTTTTTCCTTTGAATTTTCACGTATTTTAAGGTGCATGTAAAAGATAACTCCACAATTATTTTTTGATTTTTTTTTTCCTGAATAAAATTTTTAATATTTAAATTTAATTCAAAAAATAAATTGTGCAACTATCTTTTATATGCACTTTAAAATATGTGCATAAAGTTAAAGGGACAACTAAATAAGGACGGAGTGAGTATAATCTCAAGGCAGAGGCCAATCATACCTTTACTGCATAAGTACGCTCAGATATTATCTCTAATCCAGTGCCAATTTTGTGGAATCTAACATCTTTGATGTCTTCGATAAGAGACCTCACCTATAAGAACAATTAATTTTTAACTCTGAGTGAAAGTAACAATGAAAAGATTTACTAAATTTTTTTTGCTAAATATGATTTACTAAAATTTACAGTCTTAGGCTTACCATATATATGTCTGGAATGTCATCACGAGCACTACAGAACAGAAAAAATAGATCAACCCTTTGTTTGAATTTTATGCCAGGCATTACTATAGATAATACGTGAGTTTACTCACTGGTCAAAAAGAAGTCTGGCAATCTCTACATAATGGAATGGAAGTGGTTGAAAATCCCTAGCCGAATCACGCTCTGCTTCCAAAACCTGTGTTAACTTTTCTAGTTCACACAGCAGAGAATTCAATGTCAGACCGATTTATATTTTACTTTAAATATAAATAATAAATTACATTATTCTTCTAAACATGGAATTGAGGACCTTAAAATGCTTTACAAGCAAGAGACACACTAAGCCTTACATCTAGAAAAACTTAGCAAGTAGAGTCTATGCCACTTAACTACGTCTACAAGAAACATAAAAACTGATAGTAACTTCTATGACCTTAATCTACTACAAAAATCTACTTTTATGATGCTATTACTATACATAATACAATATTATAGATTACATGGACTTTCATTAACTAAAAGTACCATCCTCAAAACCTAAACACTGGAACGAGTTAAAGGTTTTCTACACTTCATTTTAGTGTATAAATTTTGGCATAACAGGGCACCACTGTCAGACTATTCAAAATATGTGTCTGACCAGACGCTCCATCTGAGTTTTTGCAAGTAGGATAATTGGATAACATGATAATATAAAAAACTTAGAGCCTTTTCTGTGCTTCTAACAATACAAATTATAGTAGGATCAGAAGCCATATCTAACTAAAATCAATAATTTTTTAATTAAATAGGGAAAAAAACAATTCAGCACATTAAGCGAAAAACAAATTTTGTCGATCATAGGGAAATCTTTTGACCAAATTCAATACATGGACTGTTGACATCTCTAGATCTTTGATTTGGGTATACACTAATACTTCTAAATTAAATGTATACAGTTCAATGTTAAAAGTTTCAATATAGAAGAATAATATATTGAAACAAGTATACTCTTCAAAAAGAACATTATATCTTTACTATTTTCAAGTTTATGTCTAATATACAAAGAACATACATAGAATGAATATAAGCAGTAGCTAGCAACCAAAGTTCAGTATTACTCCACACAAGCTGTGGTTTGCCCTCAACCTTACTATCTTTTTTATATCCCGAGTTTACATTTTTAGCTTAGCGATTTCTTGCTTTTAACATCATCGATAAATATGATACTTGAGTCAGTAAAATTTCGGATTAATATTCCCAAGATGTTACACAGACTCATTATTACGAAAGTGCAGACATGTGAGGATGAACTGATCTTGAACCTCAATATCCTCTTTTTACTGTAATATTTACAGCCTGGTACGGTGATGAATAAGATTAAGGTGGTTATCAATAAGATTAGGCTTCTCATGTAATTCGTGCAAGGTAAGCACAAAACGCACGGACTTCTAAAGTTGCAATTTATCACCTGATTATGCTATCGCAAAATTCAATCAATTAAATTATCGTCACCTATTCTATCAGAAGTTCTATATGATACGAAAATAAAGCCTGACCATGTATCTAATTTAGGTGAATGAGAAAACTCACCAACTGACATCCAATCAGGAAGTCTTATAGTACACTTCCCTCTCTTCTTTAAAGCCACTGCTAACCATAAAGGCACCTGAGTTGCGATTTGCGGACGAAAAGGCCCAAAATCCCCCTTCAAATTAAGCAATATGCAAACAAATACATCAACTAATCCATCAAAACTAACACATAAAAAGGGGATAATTGTGTAATATCGAAAAGTACAGATATCAAATTGAGAGGATCCATTCTCATATTCGGAACAATCTCAACCATTTCATCTTCAGCAAGAAACTCCAACTGCAAGAATCAAATTAAATACAACCCCACCATCAGTAATTTAGTAATTTAATCACTATCAATAATTGAGGTCTAAATTAAACAAATTAACACATACCCATTATCACTAAACAAAAACCCACTACAAATTGAGGCCCAAATCATACATGTAATGATCTAATTAGTCACATAGAGAAAGGGAGAGAGAGAGAGAGAGAACCTCAGCAGCGGAAAAAGCAGAACCATGAGGATCAGATTGGGTTGCCATGCCCACAAAATTAAACGAATCAGTGTGTATTTATTTTCAATCTGTTTGGTAACAGATGAAATGTGATGGCGGGAAATCTTGGCGGGGAATAAATTGATGGGGATAGTACGTACTCACAAAGGTGTAGGTCAGAGTATATGACATCTAATGTGATGAAAATAAAAATAGGGGACAAATCAAAATTTATCAGATGAAAATCAAAATAATTTATCTGAACAACAGTCGTGGCGTGAACTTAATCACTGCGCTAAAGTTGAATTTGTCCCGCTACATGCACACGGACTCATGACAATCAACCTCTAGCGTTACACGACATCTGTCTAACTGGTATAGTACAGGGAAACAGATTGAGAACTCTCTTGATCATTGCCCATAAACTTGTTTATATAAAATATATGAGACTGCTCTTTTGTTGTCTTCTCAAAAAAAATACTAGATGAGAAAAACTCTTTCTGATAGTGATCAAAACTTGCCACTCTAGCGCTAGAGAGTCAAAAGCCACTGGTATTTAAAAGAAAAAGTTAAGACAAACCAAAAGTCTCACATATAAATTAAAAAATATATATATTAATATATATATATATTATTTTTCTTTTGAAGCAAACTAAAAATTGGAATAATATTTAGACTTAATTGCAGTTTGGTGGTTCCAACTATTATGTTTTAGCACAAAAATGGCCCAAATATAAAATGTACCATTCTAGGTGCCACACTATTTTGTTTTAAACACAATATTGCATTCCGTCAATTTATATAAACGGACGTCAGGGTTTTATGTAATTAAGTGACAAGGATAGAAAGGTAAAGGTAATATACACTTTATATTCAATTGATTACTTTATCTGAACTCCCTCCAAAATAAAATCATATTTCTTCCTATCGGTGTAAAAACCCTAACCTAATCAGCACAGCTTCGTTGTTAATTTGGCTTTATTGAATATTGGATATGTATGTTAATGGAATGGATGTGCTGTTATTGCAAGTATGTTACCAAAATGGTCTATTTCAATGCTCCTGGTTTTTTAAATTTTTTTACATTTCATTTGTTTAAGATTAATAACCAACAAAAAAGAACAGAAGAAATAAGCAAGAAAAAAAAAGAGAATAAGATCATCAAATAAATAAACATGAGAAAAGATAGGCTCATCAAACATCTTCTTTAATAACCTCATCAAAATGAGGAACAGACGACACAAAACAAATGAACAAAAACATCACCAAGAAAATGAAGGCTAATTTTCATATCCTAGTTTCCTTCTGCCTTCTTCATGTTCTAGTTTCTTTCTGCCTTCTTCACTTGCTCCATCTCTGTCATTTCACACCTACACCGATTGCAACCATCGACCCACCGAAATAGCCACATCCATCAATTCATTGAATACCACCAAGAAATCTTTGACCATCATTTGCACTTGTTCCACAAGCCACATCCCGCAAACATACTTGTATGTCATGCTATTTGAAGAGGTTTAGCTTGAATTTGTGTTTAATTGAATTAGTTATAGTACTTGGGATTTTAAGATATATACCTGGGGGTATATATACAATACCACCTCTGTACAAAAATAGCCGTATATCTTAAGATAATAATCCTTAATTTCCTAACGTCCGTATATATGACTTGACGGAATGCAATATTGTGTTAAAAATAATATAATTTGGCACCTAAAATGGCACATTTTATATTTGGGCCATTTTTGTGCTAAAAAATAATAGTTGGAACCACCAAACTGCAATTAAGTCAAATATTTATATAAATTCCAACAATCCCCCATATGATTATAAGAAAAAAAAACTAGTTTTATGGGCAATGGATATTCAGTTTATTAAGTATCAATGTCTTATGGACTTGAATTGATACCTAGTGCATACAAGTATGTTCCACAACCATGTTAGGTGAAACAAATTCTTGAACCTCTCATGGTAGTTAGTGAAAACATATATGCGCACTAAAACCTTTCTTAAATCAAAAGTATTCTCGCAGAACATTAACTTTGGTAATGTCATTCACAATTTATTATAAGATGCCCCACATTATAGCTGGATATTCATGAATGCTCTAGAGTCCTTAGCCTAGAGGATCTCATAGGGGATTGGGCGTAACCCCCACATTCACATAGATAAGTTCATCAAATTTGTATTGTCGCAAACCACCTTACAAGGTTATGAACTTATTAAGAACATTAGTTCATCCTAACACATATGACAATAAAAAATACTACATCTCTTTATTATTAGGAATGGTAGTAGTATTACATAAACATGAGTTCTTTTATGATTTCGTTTGACCCATTGAACTTAGACTTTCCTAAGATGGGTATCCATCACAATTCACTCCACAATAGGCTTCAAACCCATTCCTATTTATGCTAACTCTAGCATCATGCAAATGTCATAAACTTGAGTTCTTTTGTGATTCATCACAATTCACTCCATGATAGGTATCAAAACCTATTTTGTGCCAACTCTAGCAACAAAAGACCTTTGCTGAGAAAATCTGCAGTATTCATCTCATACTCTTTATACACAAGTGATATCACATTATTACTGATCAGATTTACACATTAGCATGCCTTAGACGTTTATGCCTTCTCTTTATTATAGATTTAATATTTTTCCAACCTTTGCAAATCAACAATGCCAATCACTTTTCTTGAAATACAAATTCAATGTTTGTCATATAAACACATGCACCATTTATTAATATTGGCAAAAATTTGCAACCCCCACAGCAAAATAAAGTAAATATCGAAAGTATTTATCTCAAAATTATAATTCGATTAAATACCTTGAACATCTTCTCAACATAATGAGACTGATTTAAGTCAACCCATGTGAATTCCTAATAATTCACATATGTCTTTTCTAAGCCCTTCATATCAAAACAAGAAGTTAGAAAAGCATTGTTTGTGTTAATAACATTTATATTGTACCAAATATTAACACATCATCCATAAAAAAATGTATGATCACACAACCAAATTAATCAAATTTGGAATAAACACAAGTCTCAGAATCATTTACCTGAAAACCATTAGAGGTTATGGTTTTATAAAATTTTCCATACCAGACTTTGGGTGTTTGACTAAGACCATATAATGATCTCATAGTCTCGTCACAAGTTTTGAGATCTTCCTCAAGAATGAAAGCATTCATCTCCTCTCACCTAAAATTTTTTCTCAATTAAAAAATTAGCAAAAAAGGAGGTCCAAAACTTGTCTCAATCTTAGTTTTTTTTTTACTCATTCTAGGCTCAGGAGTGTCACAAGATATAGACAAAGAAGATGCATGAGGCAAACATGACAATCACTTTCATAGGAAATATATGCTCAAAAATTAAACATCTCTTGATTCTTCATATGAACCAAAATCAGATGCAAATGAGTTTATATGTAGCACCATTAAAGCCAACAAAAAATATCATATATACATATTTTCAAATATGCATACGAAAAGTTAACTAACGACTACACATATATATTAAAGATACTTCTTGAAAAATATCATATCTCACTCGAGCATATCATCAAACAAGTTGCAAGCACATCTTGCATTATATACTCTTACATAAATATCACACACATCATCACAAGTAAGATTAATCATTTTAACTCAATCTCCATACATAGATATAAATTTGTCTAATACACAAATTCAACTTTAGAAAGTTGGGGATATGTATGTAGTCACAAAGGGTCAGACAAAAAATTGAGCAGAGTATATGACATCTCATGTGATGAAAATAAAAATAGGGGGCAAATCAAAATTTATCAGATGAAAATCAAGACAACTTATCTGAACAACAGTCGTGGCGTGAACTTAATCACTGCGCTAAAGTTGAATTTGTCCCGCTACATACACACGGACTCATGACAATCAACCTCCAGCGTTACACGACATCTGTCTCACTGGTGTAGTACAGGGAAACAGATTGAGAACTCTCTTGATCATTGCCCATAAATTTGTTTATATAAAATATATGAGATTGCTCTTTTGTTGTCTTCTAAAAAAAAACACTAGAGGAGAAAAACTCTTTCTAATAGTGATCAAAACTTGTCACTCTAGCGCTAGAGAGTCAAAAGCCACTGGTATTTAAAAAAAAAGTTAAGACAAACCAAAAGTCTCACATATAAATTAAAAAATATATATTAATATATATATATTATTTTTCTTTTGAAGCAAACTAAAAATTGGAATAATATTTATATAAATTTCAACATAAATTGATGTACTTCTGTATGTATGAGCAATGGACTTCAATTACATGTGTTGATGTAAGATTATAAGTATTTATTTTTCAAAAATATTGTAGTATGATAAGAGTTTTTTTTTTCTAAGTATAATATGAAAGATGTTCTTGTCTTCTTGATGATAATATAATGAAAAATTGATATAAAAAAAATTACATTTTTTAAATAAATAACAAAATATTTATTTCTAATGTTTCGATTATTTTTATTGATAGGATATAAATTTCTCATCTGGTTATTTTGAATTAAAAATAAAATAAACTTTTTGATGATACAACGTATTTTTAAAGAGGGGTGTTATCAAAAAAATAAATTTTGTCATTTTTTATGTGAGACATGTATTATGGATATTTTTAATAAAATGAATATTAATTTTTCTTAATAAAAGGGTATTATAATGATCTAATATATTTAATTAATAATTGAATCAAAATTAAACCGAACATGAGCGATAGCTCAAGTGTTAATCGTCCATAGATTCTGGTTTTTCACTTAAATTTCTTAAAACAAATACTTATTTGTATGGTTATAAACTTATTATTCAGAAAAAGAATTTGTTAGGAATATATGTAGTTTTGATGATAACATTAAACCTTATAATCATACAATTATATTTTATTATAACTGATCAATTGATATGAAAATTATAAATATCGATTGATCAGGAAACCATTTATCAGTTGACATGTTTATGTTAATCAACTGATAATAGCATAGATGTACTTAATCTATTTCAATTGATATAACCTTAGTCGATTGATAATTTTCTCATCAATTGATACTAAGATTGATTGATATTGGTCATCAATTGATGTATAACTTAGACTATCAAATTGTAATTATTTGAAAACAGAAAAATTGTACATGTGAAGGATGATCAATTGATATGGAGGCATCAACGAATAGAAGGTCAATTGATATAAAGTCAAAAATTGAAGACCATCAACTGATATTAATAACTATCGATTGATATATCGATTGATAATATATATCAATCGATAAGTCAACAGCTATTAACAATCGATGAATATCAAGATCAATCAAAGAAGAATATCAGTTGATGGATACAAGGAAAAATTAATTAACATGCTTAAACAACAAATTATCAATTGATAGGGACTGCATGACAAGACATAAAACATACTTATGAAAGACAGTCTAACTTGACTGTGAAGACTCATATTGAAGCTGTCCTTTCTGAAAATAAGATATTTCTCAAAATAGAAATAGACAGATAAGAAGGATAGTTTAGTAACATTCCTAGAATAGTTATTTTTGCCTTACTATTCTCGAGATTGTAAACACACTTGTGTAATATAAACAAGTGTGATAGTATTGTTAGAAATACACAAGTTAGACAATATTTTAGAATCAACTGTTTTATTTTGAGAGCACTTTTGTAAGAACAGTTGATTCATTTTCTATAAAAAAACAGTTGGGTTTCATTAACCCTGATAATTTGAACAATATATATACTGATGGAAAAATCAATCCATCAGTAATTTTTAAATATCATTATTCATTTACTTTTCAGTTTCTGTTGTTCATTATAATTTTCTTAAACACTTATAACATCAAGTCAAAAAGTTTTAATAATTTGTATTCAACCCGTTCTACAAATTATATTGACATTGTTCATTAGTGTATTATGAGAAAATAATATTATTTATAAAAAATCAATGATTCTTTTATAGTATTTTTATTTATTTATATAATTAAATATATATTTAGTAATAAGATACTCCGTATATAGTTATTCTCTTAAAAGAACAATTTTGATTTTTGAAGAAAAAGCACTTTCCTAGAACAATTCCAAAGGGAGTCTCCGTCTCCGTCTCCCAACGACTAAGCTCGAAAAAGTTTAAAAAAAAAAGAAAGAAAAGGCAGTGCTAAGAAATACTCCCTCCGTTCTTTGTTTAGTTTGTTTTTTGATACTATTTATTGTAATTGATTAACTACTAATTTACGTATAATTTATAAGATAAAATATAGTCATGAGTGATCTTGTTTGATTCGTATTTGTGAATACTTTAATACAGTAAAATTTTTATATTTAATATTAATACGAAATTAAAGATATTAATAATCAAAAATGTGTGTTGGCAAACATGTTTAGTTAAAACAGGAGTAGTTGTATACAGGCACAGTTGGTTAGTCAAGCATTGACTCCATAATTATAATAACTTTAGAGCAAGTAATTAATTCTCATCTTCCACCCAAACAAAAAGTGATCTAACAATCTACTCCTGTTCTTGTAATGGAGAATCTACCACTTGAACTCAACACCAACATACTTACAAGACTTCCAGTTGAGACACTATGCCAACTCAAATGTGTGTCTAAACCCTTTAAAACTCTGATCACTAGTCACCATTTCACTAAAACACACCTCAACCAAACCAACCTCAAACACCACCTTCTTCTCTCCACTTCCACCCTTCACACTCTTAACATCTTACATAATGATGATCACCAAGCTCCACCTCAGCCACTTCCTCTTCAACTACCTTCAAACCCTTTTAATAATCACCCTGGTGATGCTATGCAACTAGTTGGCTCATGCAATGGCTTAGTGTGCATCTACTATCATGGCGTGTATTCTTTCTTGAATCCGACAACTCGAGAATTTCGGGTTTTGCCTGATCCTGGAATGTTTCCAGAGGATGCTAAGATAAGGCTTTCGGGGTTTGGTTATGTTGAGTTGTGTGATGACTATATGGTGGTTAGTATTGGTACTGATAATACTGGAGTTGGTGAGTCAGTGATCAGGGTTTATTCAGCTAAAGCTGATTCTTGGAAGACTGTTTTGGTGAAGGTTCCTTTTCGGGTTCTTCCCTGGGTGAAACCGATTTTTGTGAATGGTGTGGTTCATTGGTTAGGATTTGGTGGGAAGTTTCCACCTGTTTGTAAAATTATGGGGTTTGATTTTACTGAAGAGGAATTTAAGATATTGCCTTTGCGGGGCGGTATGAATGAGAGGGGGATTAAGTCTTTGGGAGTGTTGGATGGGTGTGTTTGTGTTTTGTCTAGGGAGCAGGATGTGGATTCGTTTTTGGAGATGTGGGTGATGATGGAGTATGGGGTGAAAGAATCTTGGACCAGGACACTCTCATTCGGAGGAGCTTATAACACTAATTGCGCCATACAGCATATTTTCCCAGTTTGTTATGTTGAAGATGAAGTTTTGTTGTTGATTGAGTGTCAAAGACTTGTTCTGTATGATCCAGTAAAACGTTTAAATATGAATCTCGACGTTAGATTGCGAAAAAGGGCAGGTACACTTGATGTGGCTATGTACGAGGAGAGTCTTGTTTCACCTTATGGCTACATTTGTCAGGGGAATGTAGGTAGACAACATATGACAAGTGAATGAAGAGGGGAAGGCCAAGAAGAGGTATGCCATGTTTCTTACTTATACGATTACATTTTGATGATTAGGTTACTGATTTTATTGTACACTTATGATCTGTGTTTCTCTTTGGTGGAATATCATATGTTGTTATCTTTTGCTTTCACACAAAAAAATAGCGAAAAATTCTCCATGTAAAAGTCAAATAATAAAATATACTCACTAAATCATGACCCCGGATAGGCCTTACACTTCCTGTGAACATATAAGCTGTCATTCGTTCCAGAATGCATAGTTAGAAACTTTACAATCAATAATTGTTTCAGAAGAAGGCTAATCTCGTGCAGAAAGAAGTTTATATGCGGAAACATATGGCATATGTCATTGCTACTTGTTACTGAGCCCTGTATGGATAAGATATAACCATGACCGATATGATGCTGGGCTGAGACTGACTTATTTCGAGGCAAATGCCTGTTGAAACCAGTGCTGGCCGCTTCTCCCAAAAATGCCTGCAGCCTTGATAGATATAGTAACAAAACACTTCTCCTGTATCAATATTAAATTCAAGGAAATATCTGATATTACAGTAAAGTAACAGAGATTGAGATCAACCCTTAAGACGACTATGATTGTGATATCGTGGTGGAATAGGAAATCTTCTGGTGTAAAGGTGGAGAAAGAAAATTTTAAAAATCAATATGTAAAAGAAGAGAGTCTATGAGTGATATTTTGATGTGTAAACATTGATTGAGATCTAAGGATATATTGTTAGTTATGATAACCTGTAAAATACTACTAAATCCATAATTTGTCACACTACTATAAGCTTTAACTTTGTGCGTCATTTGGAGTATTATAGTTGGTGGTGAAAACTTATTGGCTTGGTGGTGTAAATTTGTTGAATGCTGCTTTAAATGTATAATTATTTGTCACAAATTCGAAGAGACAAGGTCTGTAGTTATAGTATTGTAGATTGCATTACAGATCTTTTCCTTTACATGAAATTGTTTTAGTGCTGCATAAAAAAGTGGCAAAGGACAAAATTAAAAGAGAGTTGCTTAGTGGCTAGGCTTGTGATCAAATACAAACCATTATAGCCCAAAATCTTAAACCAGTTAATCTTTTGCATAAAGTTTGTAGGTTAGAATGGTTTGTAGTGGAACGCATGTCATAGTTATTACTGGTTTTTGTGTCATTACACACTCGAGCCTGGAAAAATGTTAAATTTATTTTATATTCTGCATTTTCCCTTAAATATTGCTCCTTATGGAATATGTAAAAACTAACTAAATTGTGGTATATATTATAGCAATTGAAAAGTATAAACTCTTAAAAAGTTGTTCGCTCCCTATTTGTAGAAGTAATTGTCAATAGTTACTACTACTGAGTGGTTTTTACCTTATCTGAACGTCTTATATGTGATGGAAGGTATATGTGTGTGTGCGGTTGACATTCATGTTACTAAATGTTCATGCAAAGAATTGTATACTGATGGTGGCTCGTCAGTGCAAAAGGGTTGTCTGGTTTCCGAAATAGCAAACTACGTTTCTCGCATAATTTGTGGATTATATCACTGTCTGAGTACAAAAAATCTACACGAATGTTTAGGATTAACTGGATGAAAGCAACGATAGTTATACGATTTTAGTAGTTGAGGCATCCTGGTAAGGTTGACTAGTGTGCAACTGCAGGTCACAATTCATCATACCAAGACTGTAATTAAAACATGTTTCTTGCAGCTGCAGGTTATGATATTAATCAGAAGAACGCAATAATAAATGGGCATTTGGAGGTTCTGTTCCTAGTAGGGAATATGTTATCAGTTCCAACTTAGTAAGCTGCACAGGTTTCAGAAAGCTGTGTTCGTTGTATGTTAAGATACAGTTGCCAGTATATCTGGTTGTTTGTTCGTTGTTTGTTTGGTTTAAGATACAGTTGTGTGTTCGTTGTTTGTTTGGTTTAAGATGGCTGTCAGTATTATTTACTTTCTTCACTTACATTAGTATTAGTCTTCCTCTAAATATTAATCACTATCAACTAGAATGACGTTTTATTTTAATTTATCTTGTTTTGATCTCCTACAATAATTTCAACGGTGGATCAATCTCATTAAATTATTTTTAGCCAAACCACAAAATTTCACTGACTCGAATCTTCCCTGGCCTTGTATTCATTGTCATTATCAGCTTGAAAGTCTTTCTGACCAACACCCGTAACTTGACATGACGAGAAGAGAATTCTTATTGCAGCTAAACATGAACCGTTGTCTTAATAGAGATTAAAGAACACACCGCGAGATTCCTTACAAAAAATAAACAAAGTCATTGTTTTATTAATCACGTATCATCATACTCAGGATATTAGTAGCAGAAATAGCATTCTTGGAATCTCTATTAAGCTAAAGTAAAACAAAAAGATCCAAAGCGCACAGATTTCCTGCCAAAATATTGTAGCTCTTGCATAGATATATGAAATGATTATGCAGAAGACTTTTCATACCACTGGTATGGAGTTGACAGAAATATGTACGTATTTGTTCTATAATAATGCTTGAAAACATATATGAACAACGATCCAAGGATCGGCAAAAGGTATCACCATTTCCCTGTATCCTCCAAAATCTGTTCTATTGAAAAGAAAATTATATTTTAAAGAAATAAATGTAAGTGTTAAACAATAGTAATACACCAACCTCCCCAGGCAACTAGAAATTTGTTCCCTTAGCCTTTAGGACTTTTAAAATATGTCCATGCAGCATAGGCTATGCTAACAAGCAAGCACTGGGCAATAAGCATTCCCATACAACCCCGGCAAACAAAAGAATTATAATGAACAAAGCTAAATTTTTGGGATGAAAGGAGTAATGATTTCATAAAGATTTTACTGAAACGATTCACAACACACAAACAAAATGTGAGTGAAGTCAATGATTTGTAAAAAACTGCAAATGTATAACCGGCCATATTGCCAAAACATAATCCATAATTTATATCAACTCCTTTCTCCTGCTGCTACTGTATTTCTGACTTGTGTACAGCTTAAACAAACTACTTATTATAAGGGAAGGAAAGATATTAACTTTAAGAATCAAAAAATTGCTCACTCCCCCTGATAAGAATGAAAAAATTGATCAAGTCGCTTCATAGTCAACCAACTTTGCCGAAATTGCCACCAGAAGTCACCAATGGAAGGCTACTTGTGTTGTTTACTGTCCTGATGTAGGTGTTAGCGGCAAATACCAGAAACAACAAAAATACAATCTTTGATGACTCATTTCATTTGAACAGAAGCATGTTTGTTGATTGACATATCTTCGCAGCTTGATATCACTTACCACTAGCAACCTCAGCAGCCCGCTGCCTCATCATCTCTGTAACAGCAGCACGTCGACGACTATCAGCCTGCTGTTGATTCCTCCGCAAATGTTCCCGTAAATCTCTGCAGCGCGGTACATGACATTCAGATACTTTGCATGATCTAGCATGAAGTTGAAGTAGATGCCACATCCTTCTACATAGAACACAGCCTCCACCCGACCGTATTTTGCAGTACATACCATGGCGGAAAAGCCTTTTCACCTTGCGACAGTTAGGATACTGGCACTCTGGAAGACGACATTGAGATGCATGCACCAGCAGATCGAGCATTTTCCTCAGCTGAATCACTCTCTGTTGCCTAGCTTCTTTGTTCTGTGCATCACGATCCGCAATTGAAGGATTATTAGTCAATTTATGAGGATGATCAACCCCTCCATCCTTTTCATAACAAGCATTGCATACATCATAATCCGGGCATATCTCACAGCGCCAACCTTGACCGGTTTCTATGTCAAGATGACACACATAGCATGTAGTCACAAATGCAGGAGCCGTCGGATTGTGAAGATGGTAAAGGACCATCATCGAAGAATGTTTAGCACGGCGCAGGGTATCATACTGATAATGATTACCTTGACAAAGGCCCAAAAAGGCCTGCCGGGTATCAAAGAACTCACTTTCAAGAATCTCATCTGTATCTTGTGTGTCTGCAGGTACACCAGTGACTTCGACAGGGTAGAGCATATGCATCCCCCTCTGATTGATCGGATGCCTATCTCTCTCCTCAAGTTTTTGTTCTTCTTCATGACATTTATCGCACAACTTGAAATTTTTGCACTGGCTGCAAAACCAACATTTTCCCGAGGTCATCAGAATGCAACAATGACTGCATGAATGCTGCAAGTGGACCATGATAAAGTCTTCCTTCATTGGGCTAATTGTTTCACCAAGTTTACGCATTAGCATAAGATCCTTGGAGGCATTTCCAGAAAGATCAACTTGACCAGATGCTCTTAAAGTTCTCTTGGTAAATGTTTTTTTAGTTGTTCCTTTCTTATGCAGCTTCCCACCATCCTCTTCTTGTCGAAGCTTATAGATAATATCTTCAGCAGCACCAGGCCAATAGTCACCATCGAAATATGGGAGTCGAGCTGCAGTCTCCTTAGCTTTACACTCACCGGCCCCAGATACAAAGAAATGGTCGTATAAATTAGTTAACTCAACCACAACTTTCTCCTTTGAAGCTTTTTTCAACATTGATAAATACCACTCCCGCAGCTTATCAGATTTTGGGGTCTTTTGAATTTCCGGATGACAATATAAGATATAGTCTTCACCCTTCAGTGGAGGACATGCCCATATGTAGCAACTCGTAAAGCCACGTTTTTTGCAGTATTCAAGGTATCCAATCAAAATTTCATGGTAAACAAATGTACGTAGAGCCTCACCTGTTACTGCCTTAATCTCTGGCCTGAAATACTTCACAGAATCCAGGTAGGACAGATAAACACGGCGATGATTTGGCTGTTGACAATCGGCTCCAAATTCCTGAACGTACATAGCAAATAGGCATACCTCTACACCTTCAATTTTCTGAAACAATAATACTACCTTCGACTTGTATGCATACTCAGTTGGGTAGTTCACTTCCTGAAAAATTTCAAGAAATCGTGGCTTCACTTCCAACTTCTTGTCCACCGAAGAAACAACTCTAATAACAAGATATTCTGCTCCTGGAACCTCATCATAACTTTTCCCCTGGTCCCTTGCCCTGTCTATTCTCTCCTGCTTCAATTGTTTAAACAATCGTTGTTCCAAGTGATCGCTTAGAATTGTTCTTGGCAGATCTTTTGCTCCAAGTACTGCACTCTGTGGTAAGGGCATACGCTCTCCTCTTTCAACTTCAGCTATATAGCAGTTTGGACAGGTGAACTCAGCTTGACCACCTTCATTTCTTCGACTGTTAAATAATGCACATATTTGATGTTGCCAAGCTTCACACTTGTCGCACTGAACCCACCCTTCTTCTGCCTCTTGATCATTTCTCTTCTTCTCAAGTTTTGCCTTTGGACAAGCAGTTCCATCAACAGAAATAGTGTCTCCACGAGCTTCGTTATAGCAGGGAATGCAAAAGTATTGGCGAGACTCACCGACTCCTATAGTGTAATACATCGCATTTCGTTTGATGCGAGCACCACAAGGCGTGCAATATATAGGTGGAGGTTCAAAATTAAGCTTCTCAACTGCACATAACTGGCAAGAGTTCTCACTCATTGAGTGTTCCATGGCTTGATTTTTTTCTGCCTTTGCTTTACTTTGGCCAACCCACTGCTTGAGACCCGTGATATGCTCCCGAACTTGATCTGGAGTAAACAATTCTGTCAATGATACTCCCTTAATTTCAGGCTTCCCAGATTTAGTTGTACCAGTGTTTTCAGCAGGCAATGTGACACTCTCGGGCTTAATCTCGGCAACTTCTTTCCCAGTATTGATACTTTCGTCCTTAGGGAAGCCAGCAACACCAATGGGAATAGAAGAAACACCATCCGACAATCGCATAGAGGTATCATTCATATCTTTTTTCACCTCAACATGAGGAAAACCTTGAGCAGGAGTTTCTAACTTCACCCCTGTAACATTGGATTTTACTGGCCTGCAAGTTTCATCAGGTCTATGTTCCAAATACTGCACATCCTGCAGAGTAGAAGAACCATGAAAGGCGGAAAGTGGCTGGGCAGAAGTTTCAGGCCCGGGTAATATAGACTGCAAAGGCTGATCAATCTTCATGCGTTTCGCAGGAGGATGGACATCTTCTGTATCTACAACCGCCTGATTTATCAATCTACCTGAGACATCCCTGGTATCATAGGCATTAAAAGATCCACCGACAGAAGGATCATTGGTCGTAGATTCTTTACACCTGAACTTCTTCATGTAATTTCTAGCTGGAACACAAACAGGGCAGTCTGCCTTCTTGCATATTTTGTGATGATTAAGTAATGACCTTGTACCCTTGCAACGAGGATATGGGCATTGAGTTAGTGTGCATGTTTCGATATGCCTATACAGTTTCTGACCATTTATGCAATGCTTTTCTACACAAGACTCTGAAGCACTACAAGATTTAGCATGACGCAAGAACAATAACCACCTTATCATATTTCTGTGACTTTGTGATTCACCGATTTGTAAACTCTGGTTTTGCCCACTTTGCTGGATCTGCTGACTTTGCTGGATCTGCTGACTTTGCTGGATCTGCTGATTTTGCTGGATTAGCTGATTTGGCTGATTTTGCCACTTTGGTTGGGATAACTGATTAAGTTGTTGTTGATGAGACTGCACAACATTCTCAGTTAATGATTGTGTAGAGTGAGAATTAATCTTTACCGGCTGTTCAATCAAAGGCGTTACATGTACATCCTGTTGAGCAATGGCAAACTCTGACTGGTTGGCCTGATTATTTGTCATTAGCCCGGGAGCATTCATAGAAGCATACACATTGCCAGTACCAGACCCAGAAAAATCAGCATTACCACTCCCATACCCATCATGATGCAACACTTGTGACATTGGCAGTTGGTTCTCAAAGCTCCCTGCACCATTCAGAGACTGTGAATAGTTAGTCATCATTCCCAAACCACCACTGAAGGTCCCATTCCTGATCCCACCACCGATATGACTACCAACATTGTGCAACATACGTCTGTTTTGACCACTGATCTGTTGCTTTTGTTGTAGGGGTTGTGATACCATCATAGATTCAACAGTTGGAACCACACTACCATTACTAGACTCCAAACTCCTGTAAGCCTCAGTATTATTGGTGTTAACAAATCCCGGAGTAGGCATCATCTGGCTTAAAATTCTCTCACCACCACCCACTGACGAAATCATGTTATTGCTACCCGAAGTTGTGGGAAAGACTGAAGTTGGCTGTTGATAACCATTGGAAAAAGAAGACGCACTACCCATGCCACTAGTAAGTGGCAGAAATCCCCCTGTATTTTTTAATAAAAAAAGAATTTTTTTTTAAAGAAAATTCACATCAGAAGACATTAAACATTATGGATAACAAAAGATGCAACTATCAAGCTAATAAAAGGTTTGAATCTAGTGAACACCCTTAAAATGTACAAGCTCTTTAATATAATTAGAGCTTCACAGTGACTTACTAATCAATAAGATTCTAATCTAGATAACTTGATATTTTACGCAGATTTCGACTTCCAACAAAAAAAATCCAGTTTGCATTCCATAAAAAGGGTGTAAATTTATAATTTCTACTTGTAAATTGTTGATTACTTTACTATCAAATTTCAACTTTCTTGCTATATTCATAAACCAACCACCTTTTGTATTACAAATATATTTAAAGTCTCATTTTTTAAAATTCTTAAATCGGTACTTAATTTATGGAACCCTTATTAGCATTCTAAAAGACAAAACCAATTGACTAGCATTCTAAGAAATAATGAACTGCTCTAAAATCCTATATCACTATAACAAATACATATGCATGCCCACAACCAATATACACATAGTAAAAATTAAAGCTTCAATTAGAAAAAAGGGTAAATTTCTAGTATTTTTAGTTCAAATTCGAAAAATGCCCATTACCTAACTATCAAATTTCAAATTTCTTACCAAATTCATACCCCAACAACCCTCTTGTTTCATTATTAACTAATTCCCAACATAAAGCCACATTCTTGAATTTATACTTGTTTTACTAATACCCTCATAGCACTCAAAAAGTTGATATTTTTAGTGACATTTGGACCAATAATGAACCACTCAAAAATCAAAAATCCAATATCATCATAATTCACTAAAGTCCACACACATACAAACACATACATACATTAAAAATTAAAGCTTGAGTTATCCATACCGGGAGTTGGGATCATGGTACTGATATTCCCGGAAGAATTCCCATGTTGCACAAACTGCTGATTCTGATTCCCGAACCCAGAATTAAGCTGCTGCAACTGCTGATTCTGATTCCCTAACCCGGAATTCATTTGCTGCTGCTGCTGGTGGTGCTGCAACTGCTGATTCTGCAACAACCTCTGATTCTGAGTATTCCGCAACTGTTTCAAATAAAACATCAACCGAGTCTCCAACGTATCCATATTCATATACTCATCTAAAGTTGAAGCAGCATTAAACAAAGCCTTATCTAACAACCTAGTCAAATCAATCATTCTTTTCGCAGAAAGATCACTTGATTGTTGTTGCCCTCTACGATTCAAATAATCATAAATCTTCTTCTGTACAAATCCCCTAACTTTATCCGAATCGGGGTGGTTTCTATGATCACCAGGGCCCTGTAAACCACCACCCTGTAAATTCTGGCCCTGCCCATTAAATGAAGAATTACCCATTTGCCCCATCAACATATCATTCGTTATATTGGGTTGTAAATTCATGATTCAAGATATTGGGCTCCTTTGTTTTTTTCACAAATTCGACAAATTGGGGCTGTTTTTCGAGTTTTCACATGGTGAATTGAGATTCTCAGAGGTGTCAATGATGGGTTATGAAAAAAGCCCTAATTTTTAGGGAGATTATGAAAGAGGGGGAATTGACGATCTGAAAATAAACCCTAAGAAAGAGAAATGATAGCCGAACAAACAAGAGCGAGAGATTGAAATATTTTTTGTATAATCAAAAGGACTATAAAAACCCTCCAAGTCAAACAGGGATCTGACAATGTCAATCTTGTCCCTCAACTTTGTGATTATTACTTGCATCAACATTGCTGCATCTTTTACAAATATTTGTCCCTCAACTTTGGGAGTTTTATCTATTTAATCTATTTGTCATATTATTTCATGATTCATGATAATATGATACTAGTTTTTTTATTTTTTATAATAAATTAAGGGGTCTTTCGGTTAATGATTAATCAGTTTGGTCAAGGGAAATTGAAATTTCAATCCTATATGTTAATGTTTGGATTAGCAATGTAATATTAAAAGGAAACCTTATTCGCATTAGTTGGTTAAATCATACCTTCGCTAACTCTTAAAAACTCGTATTTCTCATTAACCTCCATTCTTATGCCCTTCATTCTCATTTCCAACGTCTATCCAAATGTTATTGGGTAATCACACCATTTAGTACTCGAGAAAAGTGATACGAAGAATAGCAAAATTTTATTCAATAATAAAATCTACAATGGAGGATAGGTTATTTTTTAGACATGTTGCTAATAAAAAAAAATCTGTTCAATTCACAATTTTGATGAAGAATCCATCATACGATCTTTATTTGAGTACGGTGCAGTGAAGGATATACAGGAGCTTAAGGAGCCTAATGAATTTATGGAGATTATGAAGGATGAACCTTTGGCGTTTTTTATTGTGTGTGTTCTTTGGCTCGTGCATAAAATGAGTAAAAAAGAGTTTTATTCTATTACTGTAACACCCCCTTCTCCACTTCTCAAAATGAGACGAGAGGTTACTTATCAAATCACAAACCTGCATATGAAATACTAAAATCCACCAATTTAATAATTAAATAGGTCCAACTAATCTCCAAACTAATATTAAAACCTCCAAAATAATTCAAAAACTCTAATAATAAATGATGTCTAAATATTACGAAAAGTTCAAACGCCCTAATAAGTGGAATAAGGGTAGCTCTCCATTACATAGCCCGAGATCCCCCTAAGTACCTGCCAGAAGAAAGAATACGGCATGAGCCAAATGCCCAGTACGGATTGAAATACAGTTTATAAAACAGAAATAAGATATATAGTTTGACAGTTATAAATAAATATTAATTTTTTAAAACAAGGCTGAAACAACGAGGGGTTAGGATATTTCATACCGATACAAAACAAATAACAGATACACACATCATAGGGTACCTAATGCGTGCAACAAACCGGACAACGTGTACGGCATATACAACGTCACCGTCAAATATCAAATCACAAATCAAATCAAATCTGGGTGCACCCACGTATCCTCAAACAAATATCAAAATGCGCAAAGCTCACCACCTGAGCTATCAGAAGGATACGCCGTGACTAATCACACTGCCACGGAAGTGTCATGCCACGGATGCCGCAATGACATGGCTGTAGTACCCCTACAGCTGGTTAAATCGGTATACCCTATATCACTCTAAGGGTTCAAATAAAATAATTTTCACAATTTTAAAATCACCTGAATAGATATTTCAAATATTCTACGCAGATATGTAACATACATAATTTTCGAAAATCGCAGAGACAAATATTTACATATTTCGAAACAGACTTTAAAATAACTTTCGGAGAATCAAAACAGTTAAAACGAATAATAACGGAATGAACAGATTTATGAACGGAACGAATTAAATATAACTAATCCTAAAAAGAGTAGCGCTGAAGAGAAGGGGAACGAAATTCGTACATCAAAATCACAAATCTCAAATACTAACAAGTCCGCGAACTCAGATAAACTCTCAACTCATAACCTAATTACATAAATTAAATATATTTATTAACTACGCAAACTAACTTTTATAATTAATCTTAATATATTTAAAATATAATTATTCAAAATTGTAAGGTCATATGTGTTTACCTATTTGTGATGGACAAAAAGAGACATTAACAACTGAATATCAATTTACTACGCTCGGCATCATTGATCAACTTTACATGCTCATGAATCCACTCAATCCAGACTTCACGTACAACAGGATAACACCCACATGGATAATAATTTAAACATGTAAAATTTACTGGTTATTCATTGTTATCTCCTGAATATTAGTCGCTCGATTCTTCAACCAATCTCGTCTACGGCCCTTTCGTCTGTGGCTAAACGAAGTAACTGTTTTAGGGTTTAATATTAATAAAATATATGTATTCAAGAAATACACCCCATATATATATTAGAAATTATTATCCTATTTATAATCTAATTATTAAAAATTACAAATTCTATTCTTAATCAAATTCAATATAATAAATATTATGGTTAAAGTAAATAATCTTACAAATTCTATTCTAATTCTAATTATTATTACTAATATCTAAATAAATAAATTACGGATATTACATATACTGCTCACAAGAAAGATCTTCCCTAATCTTATGTAACAAATATTGAACTACGTGCAACAGATGATACTTGTAGCATCTTAAAACAGACATATGGAACACATTATGCACATGGGATAACTGTGGTGGCAATGCTACTCTATAAACAACTCCCCCCACTCTCTTTATAACATCAAAATGACCAACATATCTTGGACTAAGCTTCCCTTTCATACCAAAATGTTTAACACCCTTCCAAGGAGACACTTTTAAAAACACATGGTCACCAGACTCAAATCCGCCAAACTTCCTCCTTTGATTTGCATAGCTCTTTTGACGCGATTGAGCTTCCTTTAAATTTTCTTTAGCCTGTTCCACCTTCTCGTTAGTTTCCCGAACCAGCTCTGGCCCTTCAATGACACTCTCCCTAACCTCATTCCAACAAGTCGATGCTCTATATTTTTTTTTTACCATACAACGGCTCAAATAGTGGCATACTGTTAGTGGACTTTTTGTCCACTATATACGTTCCAATTTGGCTTAAATTGATCGCTAGTGCCCAAGTATTTAGTGTCTTTTGATGTGTTTTATGTTTTTGGTATGCAGATTCCCAGGCGAAGCAGAATTGATGAATATTTGCATAAATTGGTGGTACATGAGCGAGGAATTCAAGGGAGAAGGGTCAAGGCTTGAGTTGAGACCAAGAGAAAGTGAGACGACTCGCTAAAGAAGCAACGAGCAAGGAAAATCATTTCCGGGCAGAAAGGGCAGGCGCGCCCTCCCCTCTATAGGCTCCCCCGCGCTCTATTAATGAGGCGCGCCCGCGCTCCTTGAGGCGCCCCCGCGCTCCAGCCGACTCCAATGCTGATTTTTTGCAGTTTGGTCCATTTCGAAGCCCAGAAAGCAGCAAGCCCATGGATCATTGTTTTTATGTAACCTAGTATAAAGACATAAGGATGATTATTATTATTTTTATCAAGCAATTAAGTAAGCAAATAGGTTTTTATTATCGTACGAGAGGGCAAAGTACTTTGTGAGCCGTCAAGCTATTTTCTTTTGTAATTTTCATCACGTGGATTATCGGTTGTTTCTTTTACTCTTGCAATTAATATCAGTAGTTTATGCATAATTGTTTATTTTACTATGTTTTCAATTGAACCCATGATGTCGGCTAGTCCAATTATGGGCTAAACGTTATCATGGGGTTTTAATGGATTTTTCTATCGATTCTAGATATTGATTGTTTTTATGCCAAAGTGTGTGATTGTTATGGATATCCTAGTATGGTTAAACTTATTCGTTGTAAATGCGTCGCGAACATTTATGATTGTTTGTTGAACCCTTGTAAATGCAAAAGTGGATCTAGGGTTTAGAACATGCCATGCTAGCATAGGTTTTTGCATGTTAAGAGCATGTATTAATTTGTGGTGTAATTCTAACCGTCTTGCACTGACTATGTGATTTTATGGATACTTGTGCTTAAGCCATTATGTTTTCAATCTCTATAGACATATAGGGACTAATCGTAGTGGTTGACTATTTGACTTCTATCAACTGTGGATGTTCATTAGGATGGTATGCGTACAACGAAAGTTGGCGTTTATCAGTTTAGAGGGTCTGATCAGTTATCATCACTTTCACATGCTAGGTTGAAAATGCATAAGATTCTAGATGAGATAGATTATGAAGTTAAAATCCCATGTTTATTTCATATAAGTAATTCGTTAAGTTTTAATTAGTAGTGTAATCAAAACTCCAATTGTTATTTTCTTAGCAGTGAAACTTAATCATACTCTGGTGTATAAGTGAACTAAACGTAAGCAAGTCGAGTCTCTGTGGGAACGAATCCTACTTATTACTGTATTACTTGTGACCACGTTCTCTTGCGTGAATAAAGTGTGAACACATACCAATGCTCGATTGCCAGTTTTATTGTATGCAAACTCCACAAGATACAGATACTTGTCCCAATCACCAGACCACTCCAAAGCACAAGCCCTTAACATATCCTCTAACGTCTCGATCGTCATCTCTGACTGTCCATCAGTTTGTGAATGAAAAATTGTGCTATAATTAAGTCTCGTACCCCAAGCCAGCTGAAATACCTTAAAAATGTGAAATAAACCGCGTATCCTTGTATAAAACTATCGACACAGGCACACCATGAAGTCTAACAATATCCCAATGAAATATCTCTGCCAATCATGAATAGGAGTGTTTTCTCTAATAGCTAAGAAATGAACTGAATTTTTAAGTCTATCAACCACCACCCAAATAACATCATTCTTCTTGAAGGTTCTCGGTAAACCGGTCACAAAATCCATGGTAATGTTTTCCCACTTCCAAACTGGGATATCCAACTGCTTAACAATCCACTAGATCTCTGGTGTTCAATCTTCACTTGTTGACATGTATGACATTTCCCCACAAACTCTGTTATGTCTCGTTTCATCCCACTCCACCAAAAGTGCTTCTTCAAATCTCTATACATCTTAGTAGAACCTGGATGAATGGAGAATGAAGAACTATGAGCCTCAGTCAAAACTGTTTCACGAATCACTTCGTCCGCAGGCACACACAACCTACTACCCAACCATACCACACCATAATCATCAACATGAAACTCCGTTTACTTACCATCTGCCATATTCGATCTAATAGTTTCTAACCCTATATCATTTTTCTGACCTTCCTTATCCATTGAGACTAGATTTGATTCCACCTTCAAACTTGTCATGCTTGCAGTCGATCCTCCAACATACAGCTCCACACCCAAGTGGTCCATATCTGAAATAAGGTGCTGCTGAGTAATAAAAGATGCAACACTTCTCAAGTTCTTCCTACTAAGAGTGTCTGCCACTAATTCACATTTCCTGGATGGTACTGAATTTTAGCATCATAAACTTTAATAAGTTCAAGCCACCTCATTTTCTTCATGTTTAGCTCCTTTTATGTAAAAATGTATTTGAGACTCTTATGATCAGTGAAAATGTCACAAGTTTCACCATACAAATAATGTCTCCAAATTTTTAACGCAAAAACCACTACTGCTAACTCCGAGTCATGAGTAGGATAGTTTACCTCGTAAGATTTAAGCTGCCTAGAGGCGTACGAAATCACCTTCCCATGTTGCATAAAAACACACCACAATCCTCTCGTAGAAGCATCACTATAAACTTGGAATCCTCTACTCCCTGATGGTAAAACAAATATAGGAGCTGACACCAACCTCTTCTTCAACTCTTGAAAACTATGTTCATGATCATCATTCCACTCAAACTTAACACCCTTTCGCATCAACTGAGTCAACGACAAAGCTATGGATGAGAATCCCTCTACAAAACGCCTATAGTAGCCTGCCAAACCCAAGAAATTCCTCACCTCTGTCACAATGTTAGGTCTCGGCCAATTTGTGATAGTCTCGACTTTCGCAGGATCCCACTCAATCCCTTTACCAGATACAATATGCCCCAAAAATGCAACCTGCTCCAACCAGAATTCACACTTCGAAAATTTTACAAACAATTTCTTTTTCCTCAAGATTTCAAGTACAATGCACAAATGTTCCTCATGTTCTTCTTTACTCCTAGAGCATATCAAGATATCATCAATGAAAACCACAACGAACTTATCAAACTAATCGTGAAGAACGTGATTCATCAAATTCATAAATATTATTGGAGCATTCGTCAACTTAAAAACATCACAAGAAACTTATAATGACCATATCAAGTACGAAATATTGTCTTTAGAATATCTTCATTTCTTACTTGTAACTGATGATAATCCAATCTCAAATCTATCGTCGAAAGAAATATTTTTCCCCTTGCAAATAATCGAACAAGTCATCAATGCGTGACAAATGATATATATTTCTAACAGTCATCTTATTCAACTCCCTGTAGTCAATACACAATTTCATAGACCCGTCTTTCTTCTTCACAAAAAATAGTGGAGCACTCCATGGAGATACACTCGGTCTGATAAATCCCTTATCCAACAAGTCTTGTGGTTATTCTTTTAATTCCTATAACTCTACTAGTGTCATCGTATACAATCATTTTAAATAACTTCAGCCCTGATGGACAAATTCAAGAATAACATATACATGCTTTTGTGAAATAACACATCTTTCATGTCTCTTGAGTATTCTCAAACCTCTATAAAATTCATCCACTACTTTCTTTTTATATTCCAACATCTCTAGTTATATGGAACCATTTAGGTTAGATCTCAATTCATATTTAAATCTCTCATTACTTTAAAGATGTCTCATGAACCCTTCAAAAAACCTAACTTAACAGACCTTGTTTTAAAATATTCTCATCATCATTCTACTTAATCAAATATAAGATCCTAAAGGTAAGCTTTCTTAGGCGCAACTGGGAAATATTGTCCTCCAAACACATTATTAAATCATTTTCAATCAATTGCCATCTTGAAATTTTTTCATCTAGTTGCATTCACATTCCCGCATCACATTTCAAATTTTATATATCTGATTTCACATCCTACCATGGTAGCGAACCTAGTATCTCTTTGCATTTAACTCATTGATAATCAATAATCCTTAGTATGTAGCTCGCTTCCCTAGTTGAAGTCTAAAATCCATACAATCCTTAGCCAAAAGTTATCTTACTCATAAAGTCAAAATAATTCTAAATACACCTTTCATTTAAAAATTTTGATCTACAGTTACTAACATACTTGCATATTCATAGATCGTTCGCTTTCCTTTTCAATCAATTGCTCCGAAATGTTTGATGAATAAATCCTTAAATATTTAATCAAGGTCATGCATCCCTATCGGAAATAAGTTTACCTAGATAAGTATATTCTACAGATTCTAAACACTCTTGGTAATTATCACGAAGGCACATAAAAGGATCCATTTACGAAGACTAAAAGGATAGATTCTGAAGAGATGAGAAAAAAGCAACAAAATGAGTCAAAACATATTCAAATAATGCAAAAACTCCACGTCTAAAAAGGATTCACAATATCAAATACAGATACGAATGAATTCGCAGAAAGAGACAAGCTGAAGTATTTTATAAAAAAAAATTGTGACATAATGTTGAAATAAACGCAACTACATGAAGTCTCAAAATAGAATACCCATCCTAATGGCTACCCAAACTCACAGGTCAAACCTAAATAGATTTTCTACAAGAAAGAACCTAAGCTCTGATGCCATCTCTGTAACACCCCCTTCTCAAAATGAGACGAGGGGTTACTTATCAAATCACAAACCTGCATATGAAATACTAAAATCCACCAATTTAATAATTAAATAGGTCCAACTAATCTTCAAACTAATATTAAAACCTCCAAAATAATTCAAAAACTCTAATAATAAATGATGTCTAAATATTACGGAAAGCTCAAACGCCCTAATAAGTGGAATAAGGGTAGCTCTCCATTACATAGCCCGAGATCCCCTAAGTACCTGCCAGAAGAAAGAATACAGCATGAGCCAAATGCCCAGTACGGATTGGAATACAGTTTATAAAACAGAAATAAGATATATAGTTTGACAGTTATAAATAAATATTAATTTTTTAAAACAAGGCTGAAACAACGAGGGGTTAGGATATTTCATACCGATACAAAACAAATAACAGATACACACATCATAGGGTACCTAATGCGTGCAACAAACCGGACAACGTGTACGGCATATACAACGTCACCGTCAAATATCAAATCACAAATCAAATCAAATCTGGGTGCACCCACGTATCCTCAAACAAATATCAAAATGCGCAAAGCTCACCACCTGAGCTATCAGAAGGATACGCCGTGACTAATCACACTGCCACGGAAGTGTCATGCCACGGATGCCGCAATGACATGGCTGTAGTACCCCTACAGCTGGTTAAATCGGTATACCCTATATCACTCTAAGGGTTCAAATAAAATAATTTTCACAATTTTAAAATCACCTGAATAGATATTTCAAATATTCTACGCAGATATGTAACATACATAATTTTCGAAAATCGCAGAGACAAATATTTACATATTTCGAAACAGACTTTAAAATAACTTTCGGAGAATCAAAACAGTTAAAACGAATAATAACGGAATGAACAGATTTATGAACGGAACGAATTAAATATAACTAATCCTAAAAAGAGTAGCGCTGAAGAGAAGGGGAACGAAATCCGTACATCAAAATCACAAATCTCAAATACTAACAAGTCCGCGAACTCAGATAAACTCTCAACTCATAACCTAATTACATAAATTAAATATATTTATTAACTACGCAAACTAACTTTTATAATTAATCTTAATATATTTAAAATATAATTATTCAAAATTGTAAGGTCATATGTGTTTACCTATTTGTGATGGACAAAAAGAGACATTAACAACTGAATATCAATTTACTACGCTCGGCATCATTGATCAACTTTACATGCTCATGAATCCACTCAATCCAGACTTCACGTACAACAGGATAACACCCACATGGATAATAATTTAAACATGTAAAATTTACTGGTTATTCATTGTTATCTCCTGAATATTAGTCGCTCGATTCTTCAACCAATCTCGTCTACGGCCCTTTCGTCTGTGGCTAAACGAAGTAACTGTTTTAGGGTTTAATATTAATAAAATATATGTATTCAAGAAATACACCCCATATATATATTAGAAATTATTATCCTATTTATAATCTAATTATTAAAAATTACAAATTCTATTCTTAATCAAATTCAATATAATAAATATTATGGTTAAAGTAAATAATCTTACAAATTCTATTCTAATTCTAATTATTATTACTAATATCTAAATAAATAAATTACGGATATTACAATTACTGCTTTAGCTTGGGCAACTTGATCGGGTTATAGTAAAATTATATTGAATAAGCTTCTATCAGTAGCTATAGGCTATATAAGACGTATAAATGACTATTGGGGTAAGTATCAAGAATTTTTACACATACCAAGGAAATGAAGAGCAACTAAAGATGGGTGAGATCCTTTTCTATCACACAGGAAGGGCTGTAACACAAAATGTAATTCTAAATAATTGCCTTATAGATCCTATATCTATATATATATTAAGAAGAAATCATGTAACGAATGAGATTGCTATTTGTACAGATGGTATTTCGAACTAAGACCTGTTTCTTTATTGTTATATATTTTAAATTATTTATCTTCATATGTTTGTAGGATATAATCTAAATCTATCGCGATGTCACCGATTAGACAATGAAATTATGTCTGCTATATATTATTTTTATAATAAAATAAAGTGCTCTTAAATTGATCTTATCTTTTAAAATTTAAAATTTTTTGTTGAATAAGCATTTGCCAGAGTAGTAAAAATTAATTGTGATACTAGTGTTTAAGAGGGGATTCAAATGGGAGTGGTGATTAGAAATGTAACTAGAAAAGTTAATCGTCCTGTATCGAGTAATGTAAGGTACAATACTACTACTAATTACACCAACAGATCATAAATTTTTGGGGGTCTGCGGTGGATTGTACATTATCCAAGTTGTTGCATTTGGGTCAGTGTATTCTGGGCTTATTTGTGATACAGTTTTGGGACTTGACCCAATTTCAAAAAAGGCTCATACTGGGTTTCATGTATGGTATTCAAAGCCTACTCTCGAAAACTTAATTTATGGTGGGGACACGAAGACTGTTAATATTATCTTATAATGAGAGAGGTCTGGAGGTGAGGATATGAAACATACAGGTTTTATCACACAATGCTTAGAGATATGCGATCTGGGCCTATGAGTTATCTGTTCATCCCGGGCTATTTGTTCGTTTTGACGAGGATGCCAAGAATTTAAAAGGGGAGTTTGTAATACATCAATCCCACGTCGAGTAATATAAGGAATTTAATTCAGTATACAAGTTAGAGTACTACTAACAATTGTACCGATAAATCATGATTTTTTTTGGTCAGTAATGGACTTGTGAATTACCAAAGTTGTTATATTTGAACTAGTATATTCTGGACTTATTTATGATACGGTTTCGGGACTTGACCTGATTTTAAAAAAATCGAGATTTGAAGCATTATGAAATGAGGTGGAGAAATCGGAAGAAAGCCTATCAAAAAACTTTGGGTGATTTGTTTAGTTATAATATTGTACGAAGACTAGATTATTCTAGGGTGGTGGTGGTGGTGGTGGTGGTGGTGTTGAGTGATACTCTGAATTTGGTTGAGGCAGTAAAGAATAAAAGAAACGGCTACACACCTATTCATTTAATTAATGATTATATTCATAATCTTTCATTAATTTTTGATAGTTTTGAGATTAATCATGTAAGAAGAGTTGGTAATCCCTTAGTTCACTTAGTTATAGTGGGAGTCTAGGCGTAAAATGTTCGAACCGAATCGAAATTTTGGTTCTAATTGCGATTCTTCACAATTTGATTCTAGTTCAATTATCAATTTTTTTAAATTTTGATTCTCAGCGGTTCAGTACCACTTATACCTCCAAGACCCGTAAGAATCAAGAAACGAATCTCACACACACGCATATATATATTATTTTTATCATATATTATATTATATTATAATTTTATTTAAATAAATTAATTTGGAATAATATAAATTTTTTGCTTTAGAACCAAACCGAAATCTCTAGTTCGATTTCAGTTCAGTTTTTTCACTTAGACGAATTCGACTTGGTTCTTGAAATTTTGCTACTTTGATTCGGATCGATTCAGAACCATTACTCACTCCTATTAGACTCGTGTTTTGTAATGAAATACATATATACACATTAGTGTTTACTACTTAATAAAAATATATCAATTTGATTTTTCTAAATTTTTCTTTATATCACAACTTAAATAAGTATTCATAAATAATATGTCAACGGTATAAAAACTTACGTGTCAGCTGTGTTCCTCTTCATTTCTTTCCATATGCGCGGAAGATTATGTGTCGAAATCCTGC
Organism: Oenanthe sinensis; assembly: GCA_028671895.1. NCBI lineage: Eukaryota > Viridiplantae > Streptophyta > Magnoliopsida > Apiales > Apiaceae > Oenanthe > Oenanthe sinensis. Next base: position 7,912,747 of record CM053811.1, on the reverse strand, counting down.
AGTTCACCCTTATAATAAATAAACACATAATTAGTATAACTAACCATAAAAAAATCCATCAAACACTTACCAATAATTTATAAAATAAATTATAATATAATTATTTCACATTAAATACAAGATTAATGCTTATTTATGTGATACAACATAATAATTTATTAAATATACTTTTGAGATATGAATTTATGATTGATTATGGAATAATATATAACTAGTTTTGTTGGTACACATTTTTCAATTACACAATTTTAAATATAATATATAATTTATAATAACACAAATTTAAAAATAATTATTTATTAATAAAAATTTTAAAATCTATCCTATTTTATATAAGAAATAATATAAGGTCTAAATGCATACCTAAATCTAGAAAATTAAATTTATTGGACCGCAAGCAAGTCTTAACTCTATGATAGTACTTTGGACCGAGCCCGCATAAATTTTTCTTTGGACACACCTCAAAAGGGCTCATACTAATAGAGTTAACAGACTGCTTATAAACAACAGAGTTATCTTTTGCCTACTCGATGAGGGACTTGGGCTGACACCACCCAATAATTCTCCCCTTAAACCAAGAACTACAAATCTAGTGACCACTGTACCGTCGTTATCACCGGCGAGACACGCCGCCTGACCACATCACCATATCAGGAAGACTTTCGATACAAGATTCCACAAATATCCCGTGTGTTCACATCGAGGGCCTCTCATATCGTACAACTGCAGGTCGTTGAACATGGCTTTGATACCATTTATTGGGCCGCAAACAAATCTTAACTCTACAATAGTATGATATTGTCCGTTTTGGGCCAAATCCACACAGAGAGCACATCCTAAAAGAACTCATACTAATATAGTTAATTGGTTGTTTATATACAAGAAAATTGTCTCTTACCTACTCGATGTGGGACTTGGATTGACACTACCCAACAAAATTAACAATAAAAATGCATTTAAAAGATAATATAACTAGTAAAATATTTTTACAAACTACCATAAATTAATTTTAAACAAAAATCAATCTTCTTTTTCATTTACTCTATATTTTATCTTACAAACAACTTAGTGTAAAATTAATATACCATAAATAAAATTATTAAATAAATATTTATTAAATAAAATTATTTTCAACAGTCCATATGTCTATATTTTAAAAAAAAATTATTAAAAAATGAAATGTTCTAATCAAAACAAATGGATTGACTGTTATGAAAGGCTAGAGAAAGAAAGATGTGGATCTTCTTCATGTTGAATATGAGGATGACACACTCTTGACTTACACTTTCTCACAAGTGATGGAACATGACTATGTTATCTTAAGAAAAATCTACATTCTTCTCAACAAGAACTATTATTTAACACATGGGCTTGCTCAAGACATCATATAGAGAAAGATACATGAGAGAGACACCCATTCATGAAGACAATGAAGAAAAGTTTGTAAAAATCTGGAATCCTGGAGGGAAGAAAGTTCTTCATGAGCCTTTCTACATGATGATCTATGTTGACAAGATGACAAAGAAAAGTGTATTGACATATGTAAGGAGATTGAAAAATTGCCAAATTTGGAACTCAACTACTTGGCAAACCAACTAGACTACAAAGTGGAGGATGAAAAGATTTTAAAAGGGTCACTTTATAGACAAATAAAGCAAAATGAAGACAGAGAGATGAATGAGTCAAGAAGAAAGAAGAGAAGGAAATAGAAACTCAAATTCACCAAAGACTTCTCAAACCTACTGGTTACTGGTACTCAAAAACTTGTTTCATACTATATCTCTGTCAATTTATGATACATGCTGAAATAGAGGTCACTAGGGGTATTTGTTATCATCAACTAAAGATTTATGTCTATCACTGATAAACATAAATAATGGGGATTGTTATGAATCATGTAATTTGATGATAACATTATACTTAGAATTATAAATTTTATGTCACCTTTTGTAATTAATAGATGGATATAAGTCATATAAATATCCATTGATTAGTTAGCCATTTACCAGTTAAAGATAATTGTAATCAACTGATAAATTGATTTATAGTAATTATTTCTGATAGTGAACTGCATTCTCCCCGAATACATCCATACGACTTATACACAAGAGATATTGCGCCCATTAGAAAATAATGGAATCATGAGCCTGTAATGCAAGATCGTCTAATAGACGTATGGCGTCATACGCTGTCTTAATCATTCTATAAGAGTTGCCAATAAAAAATCTTGAGCAAGTTTAGCTCCTAAGCACTAGAAGACTGTTGCTGGTCTCTTTGAGAAATCAAATTTAATATGTAAAATTTTGCAAATGTCACTAAAATAAAGTGTTTTCATGTAGTGCATAGGTTTGGGTGCGAATTTAATGAATTATGAAAAAAGTTAAATTACTAAGGGAAAGCTACCACCCCATCACCATCTACATAACCATTAAAATTTGGCTCAAATCATAACATCATCGCCGCAACCACACCTCTATGAAAGGCGGAGTGTCTAAACTTGTATTACTATAACTTATGTAACTCAACTAAAAGAAAAGATACTTAACCAGAAGACAATCAAGAACATGAAGTCACAAAGAAATCAATGTTAACCATGAAGATAAGGTAATTGATACAATTCAATTTGTTAACTATGATCAAACAAAGAAGAAATCATTGAAAGAAGTTCAAGACAAAGTTGTTCATGCCTCAGTGATTTGTAACTTAAAAATTCAAGATCATAACTATCAGTATCAACAAGGCTAATTGATTTCAAGTGAACAAGAAGAAAAGCAATGATTGGAAAGCCACATTACTAATTGAAAATGGTAATCTATTCAAAAAGCAGAGACACTATCAAGACTAGTCACTTATGAATCAGACCATTGCATCAAGTGTCAGGACATTGATAGTATGTTTATGTCAGTAATAGAGATCCAAGTTCAAGAGCTTGTTGAAGAATTTGGAAGACATAAAGAAATCACAAGTTCAAGATGCTGCATTGAAGTTTCAAGTTAAAGCCCAGAATTTTTCTAAGTACAAAATATTCGAGATAGAATATTCGAGATGGCCAAGTAGAACATTTCTATGTAGAATATTCGAGATAGAATATTCGAGATGGCCAAGTAGAACATTCCTATGTAGAATATTCGAGATAGAATATTCGAGATGGCCAAGTAGAAGTTCTCAAATAGATGTTCTACATGGAGGGCAGTTTCAACATGACACATGACATCATCTAATTGGCAGATTTCCAAGCTTTCAAGATAAGATAAGATTTATGTGGATATCATTGGGCCACGTATATTTTAATCTTTGAAGACTACAAGACATAGATTACAAGTAGTATAAATAGAAGTACTTGTGTATTATTTTTAAGAGAGCAATATTTTTCTAGATAAACACTTGTAAAAGAGAGAGAGAGTATTCACAGAGCTTAGTATCATTTACTACCCTCTTTACTTCTAGTGTACTGTGTAATGAATGTTGTAGCAACCCTTTCAAGTTATATATAAGACATATATTCCTTGAATCATTGTGTTCATTTATTACATAGTATTTATTGCTTCATTAATTCGAAAAGTTGTATTCACCCCCCCTCTACAACACATTTGGACCTAACAATTGGTATCAGAGCCTCATGTTTAATATACAAAACATAGATCCTTGTGTTTGGTAGAAGATTAGTGAGTCTTCATCTATAGATCTACTTTTCAAGTTCTTCTCGAAAAGTGTGCTCAAATTTGTTTGGCAGAGAAAACTCACTCTAAAAATTATTTAAATACTCCAGAAGTAATTATTTAGCTTGGGAGGACTTTAGATAATTTTTGTGAATTATTCTGGGTACTTTGATTTTTGGTGTTCTTCAAGGAGACATTACTGTTCTTGATAAAGAAGATAAACCCAGCAACTTTTGATTACTTTTTCAAGAGACATAAAGTTAAAAAGGTGTTATTGGCTTTTGATTTGACATAAATCTCACAACAAAAATGTTACAGAAGATATTCAGTACCTAGCACGTGGGTTAGGTGAGTTAGGTGAGAAAAGCTACAAAAGTCAAAAAGTGTGAAAAGTAATATTGTTTATTCAATATTAAAAGTGACCTGCAGAAAATTTCTTCCAAGGACAAAAGTTCTACTTGGAATATTCTACTTGAATATTCTACTTGAATATTCTACTTGGAATATTCTACTTGGACAGAAGTTCTACTCAGAGAAATTCGACTTGGGCAGTTCTACATAGATATTCTACTTAGCCTAGTCTTGGGTACTTAGAATTTTTTTTGTGTCCAGAATTTGAACCTTGATTTATTTTAAGATAATTTAATTTTCTTTTAATTACTACTCAAGTAATAAGAAAAATTTATTATCTTTACTTTAAATCAGCATTAAGATGGCACCTAAAAACAATTTCAAGATTCCAATGTTCGACCGAGATCATTATGAAGAATGGGTGTTGAGAATGAAACTTTACCTTGAGTCCGTCAATCCTGAATATCTGAAAGTCCTCGATAAAGGTAAATTTATACCAATGGTTGTTGTTCCTGAGCATATGGAAGGAGATGTGGTAGTACCACAACGGTCTGAGCCTAAGAAGGCAGTAGACTTTTCAGATGCTGATAAGGAGCAGATATCTTTCGACACATCCGTTCGACAAACACTGATGGAATCCTTAGATCATGAGATGTTTAACGTAGTTAAAGGACTAACTACAGCAAAGAAGATTTGGGATAAGCTAGAGGTCGTCATGGAAGGTACCTCTGAGGTCAGAAGCAACAAAACACTTATACTCAAGATGGAGTATGACACTTTCAGGATAAGAAAAGGTGAAAGTATAACCGATGTCTATCTAAGATTCAGTCAGTTGGTTTTGGATTTGAATCTGAGAGGTGTAACTCTCCCCGTGGTTGAAATCAACACGAGATATCTGATGAACCAGCCAAAAAGCATTGAACATAGAGTCTACGCTGTTAGAGAAACCAGAGATTTACACACAACTACTCTGGAAGAATACTATGGAATTCTAAAGACCTATGAGCTGGAAACACTTCAAGATCAAGCATGGGATAATGATTCAAGAGGGTTAGTTGCATCAGGGTTAGTTGCTGATGAGGTAGAGTCTAAAAAGGCAATGGTTGCAGAAAAGCCTAGGTCATCACCTGCATCACCTCAAGTTGAAAATGATGATGAGTGCACATCAAATAGTGATGACGACTACTTCACCCAAGAAGAGCTGGACAACATGGATGACAGTGTCGTGGCATACATGGCAAGGAAGTTCAGTAATATCAGATTCAGAAAGAGTAACCGACCGCAAAGTAAATCTTCATCTTATTATCGGGTTACTAGGGGTGGTGGTAGTTCACAAGGCTACAAAGGAAAAGGCAAGAGTACCAGCTACAAATCTCCTTTGGATTTTAAAATGAAGTTCAAATGTTATAACTGTGGTGAAGCTGGACACTTTGCTACAGATTGCAAGAAGCCTAAACAGACATATCCAAAAGAAACTTATGAAGCCCTCAAAAGCAAGTATGAGGCCCTGGTGAAGGAAAGACATGGAAAAAGAGCTTTAGTTGTCACAGAAGGCAGAGCGTGGGATGATTCAGATGAGGAAGAAGTTACTCATACAGCAAACTTTGCCCTCATGGCTGAAACGTCAGATGAACCAGAGGTACCAGTTCTAACCCTTAAGGAAGAAATGTCTCTAGATGTTTATAAGGTGCAGAACGGGGCTCTTAGCGAAGAGATCTATATGCTGTGCAAAAGCCTAAATACTTCTCAAAAAGAACAGAAAACAATTGTTGCCAAATGCAGAATGCTTGAGGCAAAAGTGGAAGAATTAGAGGCCGTTTGCACTATAGATACTTCCCTAAGAGACTCTATTAAAACTTTGGAACACAAGCTCAACCTTAAAGATGAAATAGAAGCATGTCTTAGGAATAAACTAGCTGAGTTAGAAACAAAATGCGAAGCTTATAAACTAGCAGCTAGTAAAGTGAATGTTGATAGTAGCACATTTAAGAAGATAACTGGTGTTGGTGTAGGACTTGACTATTCTAACTTATCAAAGAAAGAAGGGAAAAGGCCTGTAGACACCAGTCCCAGTGAGATTAAAAAAAAAGTACCTACAATTCTCAAATCTGCTATTAAACCAATATTCAAACACTTTACTCCTCGAGAAGAAGAAGAGACTGATTTACTAGTTAGATATGAAATCGAGATGGAAGATCGGAAGAAAGAACAACCTTTAACTCCTACTAAATCAGTTAAAATCAAATCCCCTAGAGAAGAATCTAGACCAGGATTAGGAGCCAAGGCTGTTAAACAACAGGTTAAGAAAGAAAAGGTTGAAAAAGAGGTTAAGGTAGAAAGAATAAAGAAAGCATGTTATCACTGTAAATCCACTGAACATCTTTCTTATGCATGTAAATCTAACATGAATATTCCTGTTGCACATGCCATGCCTGTACCACACACAATGATTAACATGCATCAAAATCATGTACAATGTGGTCAACCTAACTGTATGCCATGCACTTTTAATGTCATGCAAACCTTCGTGAACTTGATGAATGCAACTAGTCAAACATGTTTAAATACTGCTACTAGTTCTAATGTCAAGAAGAAGAATGTAAGAGCTAAGACTGCAAGTCCTCCTAAAGTTAGGAGTGACAAGCCTTCTCCTAAGACTAACAAATCTGTTAAGTCTGACAAGGGAAAAGACAAAGTCGAAAGCTCTAAGAATGTTAAAGAAAGTGCATCTCCTGTTGTTAAAACTGATAATTCTCGATCTTATAGAAAAGCCGGGCCCAATCAATCTTGGGTTCCGAAGAATGTCTAATCAATCTGACATTGTAGGGCATTAAGCAGAAAAGAAATAAAGTCTTATGGGTGCTAGATAGTGGAGCATCAAGGCATATGACAGGAAACAAGTCCCTGCTTACAGAGTTGGTTATAAAAGCTGGCCCTTATGTTACCTTTGGAGATGACAGCAAAGGAGTGACAAAGGGATATGGCAAACTGAAGACTGGCAATGTCATCATTGAAGATATTTCCTATGTTGAGGGATTGAAGCACAATCTGTTGAGCATAAGTCAATTCTGTGACAAAGGTTATGAAATTGTCTTTAATAAGAAAGGTGTATCAATAACTCACTTCAAGGAAGGTTCGTTAGCTTTGAAAGGAGTTCGAAAGGCAGATCTTTTTGTTGCAGACATGGATTCGGCAAATCAGAATGAAGTTACCTGTTTCTACAGCAAAGCTTCAGATGATGAAAGCTGGTTATGGCACAAAAAGCTATCTCACTTAAACTTCAAAACGATGAATGCTCTCGCGAGGCGAGAATTAGTGAGAGATCTACCACAGATGGAGTTTGCTCCTAAAGGACTCTGTGAAGCTTGTGAAATGGGAAAGTCAAAGCGAGCATCACATAAAAGTAAAGAAATTTCTAGTATCACTGAGCCTTTACAACTTCTTCATATGGATTTGTTTGGCCCAGTGAATGTCCTATCCTTATCTAGGAAAAGATATGCTTTGGTAATCGTGGATGACTTCTCCAAGTATACATGGGTATTATTCGCAATGACGAAAGACGAAGTACCTTTCCTAATCATTGATCACATCACTCAAATTGAGAATGTTTCAACACTTACTGTAAAGACGATTAGAACAGACAACGGTACTGAATTTAAGAATGCAGTGCTGAATGACTTCTGTGTATCTAAGGGAATACGTCGTCAGTACTCAGCCCCGAGAACTCCACAGCAAAATGGAGTAGTTGAAAGGAAGAACATAACTTTGGTTGAAGCAGCAAGAACATTGTTGTATGATTCAAAACTTCCTCTTTACTTTTGGGCCGAAGTAGTGAGTATAGTGTGTTACACTCAGAATAGAACCCTGATCATAAAAGATAAAGAAAAGACACCATGTGAACTAATGAATAACAGAAGACCTACAATCAAATATTTTCATGTCTTTGGAGCTAAATGTTATGTGCTTATAGATAATGAAAATCTAGGCAAATTTGCAGCAAAAGCTCGTGAAGGAATCTTTGTTGGTTATTCTACAGATGTGGTGGCAGCTTATCGGGTATTCTTAGTGAATGATCGAAAAGTGACTGAAAGCTACAACGTCAGATTCGACGATACCAAACTCCCATCAATATCTAAAGATTCTAGTGAACCAGAGTCCCTTAAATTTCAGAATCTGGACTTAGATGAACCTGAAGATGAACCTGAGTTGGTTGTCATTTCAAATGTTCCAAGTGTTCGTGAAGAAACATCTGAGCTTAATGAACAATCGAATCCTACAAGATCAGAAGAAACTTCTTCCGCACGATCCGGCAACAACTCAGGGGGAGTAAATAGCAGCTCAAGGACAAGTGTTCAAGGCTCAAGACGAGATGACACTAGTTCTGTAGGAGCTGGTACTAACTCAGGGGGAGTTAGTGGAAATACCACAAGTAGTCAACACAACAACTCAGAAAGTCAAGCTGAATCATCAAGACAATTTCCAAGAGAACGAGTATGGAGTAGAGACCATCCGTTTGAATTAATAATTGGTGATCCAGATGCTGGTGTGACTACTAGAAGAACTGCAAGAGCTGACATGGCTAATATTTGCTTATATTCTGGGTTCTTATCCAAGCTTGAACCTAAAGAAATAGAAGAAGCTCTTGGTGATGCTGATTGGGTAATTGCAATGCAAGAAGAGCTCAATCAATTTGAAAGGCAGAAAGTTTGGAAGCTGGTACCCCGACCGAAGAACAGATCAGTAATTGGAACTAAGTGGGTATTCAGAAATAAACTGGATGAAGACGGACTTGTAACACGAAACAAGGCTCGTTTGGTAGCGAAGGGTTATTCTCAAAAAGAAGGTATTGATTATGATGAGACCTACGCTCCAGTTGCAAGACTTGAGGCAGTCAGGATGTTCTTGGCCTTTGCAACACACAAGAACTTCAAGGTTTTTCAGATGGATGTGAAAAGTGCCTTCCTGAATGGAGAGCTAGAAGAAGAAGTATATCTGGAACAGCCACCTGGCTTTGTTGATCCATAACTTGTAGATTTTGTGTACCTTCTCTTTAAAGCTGTCTATGGCCTCAAACAATCCCCAAGACGATGGTATGAAACCCTATCCTTGTTCTTAATTGCAAGTGGTTTTACTAGGGGAGTAATTGATAAAACATTGTTCTATAAAAATGTAAAAAGTGATTTAATACTTGTTCAAGTCTATGTGGACGATATTATTTTTGGGTCATCTAATGAGCGCTTGTGCGAGAAATTTGCCAAGTTAATGCAGGATAAGTATGAGATGAGCATGATGGGAGAGCTGTCCTTCTTCCTTGGATTACAGATCAGTCAAAGAAAAGATGGAATCTTTATCTGTCAGTCCAAGTACATCAAAGATTTACTCAAGAAGTATAATCTAGAAGATGCATCAACAGCTAAGACTCCCATGGCAACAGCCACGAAGCTTGATGAAGACAAATCAGGTAAACCAGTTGACATCACAAGCTATCGAGGTATGATTGGCTCACTCCTCTATTTAACTGCAAGTAGACCCGATATTATGTTCGCAACTTGTTTGTGTGCAAGGTTCCAAGTGGATCCTAGAGAATCACATCTCATAGCCGTCAAACGAATCTTTAGGTATCTCAAGGGAACATCAAATCTAGGGATTTGGTACCCAAGAGATACAGGTTTTAATCTAATTGGCTATTCGGATTCAGACTATGCAGGTTGCAGGATTGATAGAAAAAGCACATCTGGTGCATGTCAATTTCTTGGCAGAAGATTGGTGTCCTGGCAAAGCAAAAAGCAACACACAGTATCTACTTCTACTGCTGAAGCTGAGTACATTGTTGCTGGAAGCTGTGTAGCTCAAATACTGTGGATGAGGAACCAATTGAAAGATTATGGCATGGAGCACAAAAAGATTCCAATCATGTGTGACAACACAAGTGCCATTGCCATGACCAACAATCCTGTAGACCACTCAAGAACCAAGCATATAGATATCAGGTATCATTTCATTAGAGAACATGTCGAGGAGGGGACTGTGGAGCTACATTTTGTGCCCACAATGCAATAAATTGCAGATATATTCACTAAACCTCTTGATGAAGTAACATTCAATAGGTTGGTTGGTGAATTGGGAATGCTTAACACAAGTTAGTGATTTCTCCTATCTGCAAAATTTCAGTTTTTAATCATGAACATATGTTTTTGGTCTTGTCATTTGCCTATTTTATTGATACAAAGTTGAAAACATATGTAAATAATCTCTACAATTGCTCAAAATATCACTTTTGCATGCTAATTAATCATTATGGACTTAGACTTTAAAATGATTAAGTAATGAGTATTTTAGGATGCATGTTGTGTTATTTTACATGAATTCATTGTGTTTTATGTGTAATTATTGGTTAAATCTTTGAATTTATGCTGGTATGATTGCATGATCATAGGGGGAGTTAAATTCATATTATTCTAAATTTTTTTATGAATTTACCTGTGTTTTTCATGTAATTTTGTTTAATTTAAGAGGCCTTAGAATTGTCAAGGAGTGTTTTTATTATTTGCTTTGATAAATTTGGCAAAATTTAATTGTTGTTAAACAAAAAAAATTGCCAAATTATTCTGACTATCTTCAAAATTAAAAATTTTGACAATTCTAAGTCTGGGAAGAATATTCGAGATAAGGTCTATCTCGAAATTCATCTCGAAATTCGACTTGAATTTCGAGTTACAGTTCCCCGTGTGCCTGTTGAAAAATATTACAAGTCTGGGAAATTGTTCGAGTTAATCTCTATCTCGAACATTATCTCGAATATTCGACTTGATGTTCGACTTGAGTCTCATCTCGAACATTATCTCGAATATTCGACTTGATGTTCGACTTGAGTCCCATCTCGAACATTATCTCGAATATTCGACTTGATGTTCGACTTGAGTCCCATCTCGAACATTATCTCGAATATTCGACTTACTGTTCGAGATAGTGTTCCCAGGTTTGTACTTGCAATTTTACCCACTTTAATGGAATTTTGTCTTGATATTCGAGATGGGATTCCCTGATGGGTTTATTAAGCTGTATTAATTGATCAAGTGATTATTTGTTCGAGTTAGTGTCATCTCGAACTTTATCTCGAATATTCGACTTGATGTTCGAGATAGTTCCTATCTCGAAACTCATCTCGAATTTTGACTTAGATGTTCGAGATAGTGTTCGACTTGATGTTCCCCTGTATGTACTTAACGTTTTTTTCCTTTTTCACAGGGATATTCTCGTCTTTGCACATATATGCCTATATATACAACATTAACCCGTCTTTCTTTTCATTTTTACCTAATTGTTTTAACCCTAAATTTTTACAGCCCCCACCTTCCCTCCCTGCGATTTCAAACAGTCATTGCCCTGTTCATTCGAGTTGTGTTAAAACTCTTACATATCTCGAACTGCTGCCCGTTTTTCAATTTACTATTCTCTGTTTGCCCTGTATTTGTGTATTTGGACCTGTCTGTTCATCTGTTCAGTTTGTCATATACACACAGATACACACAACTATCACGGTTATTCACAAACATAGTTTAGTTTTTATATCACTGATTTGGGTTGCAGTATTTACTGGACTGGATTCTGTTTGTTTTGATTTTGATCATAATTCATTCCGTAGTTTAGTTCAAATCGGCTGTTCATCTTCTCGATTCACTAAAAGGAATTAATTAGATTACATTTTTTTCCTTAAGTGTTTACCTTAATTGTTTCTTTTCAAAATATCACATTAACTCAAGGAAAATTATTTTACAAATGGCTCACCAATTTATTCTTGCGAAAAATAATTTTTATAACATTAGTACGGAAATTGGTGATCAACTCCCACGCTTCAAGTTTTGGATACGATTCCTAAATCTGTATTCCAAAGCTAGTGTTGCGTTTACTGCTAAACCAACACTAGTTCATGATGCTTTACAGCAATTATGGACTAGTGCGGTTACTTTCGGGAGTAAATCTACCCCCTATGGTTTCAGGTTTACCTTGGCGGGTCAGGAATATGAAGTAACGAGGAAGTGTTCAACAGGGTTCTGGGCTTTCCAGTTAAAGATGTTTATGACCCTGAACCTTCAACGGCAGATCGTCTCAAATTCTTTGAGGAGATTGGATGCTATCCTCCTTCTGGACGGATCTTAGCTGGCGCCATCCAGAAACAATACTTCCAAGTGGAATGGAATTACTTTTTCGAGGCCATCACGAGGTGTTTTCGGCCGCGCGAAAAAGACTATCATCAGATTCCAATTCCCATACAAATCTTTGCCGTTTCCCTAGCCCGTGAACTGGACATTAATTATGGAAGAATAGTTCTTTCCGAAATAGTGGCTACAATGGGATCATCTGCAAACAGAAACCTTGCAACTACTAACGTTGTATGCTGGTATCCTCGTTTCTTACAAATGCTCATTAATCATTTAGTACCGACTAATGCTTTAGCTGTAAGACAGGCATTTGCAACGAGTAAAACATCTGCATCACTTGGCATGGGCACCAAGTCACTCACAACAATTGCTAATCAGGATAAACATCACGGTAAAGCGCTGATTATTCCTGCTAATATTCAAGTGTGGCTTCAGTATGATGCAGGTATTACTACTATGGCGGGAACCTCGCACGTATCATCACATGCTCATAATCCATCTGCACATGCTGACGCATTTCAAGGGATTCCTGAAGAGCCTCAAAGTGATGAGGATGATGATGGCCACTCTCACGGTCAATCCTCTGTCGGTCCAAGGGAAAGACAACCTACTCCACATGCTGATCCTGATCCCTTCGCTGGACAAGGTAATAAAGGAGGTAACTTCTATGAACAAGAGCAACTCTCTGTTCACACTACTGATACTTCTTCAACTAAATCTGATTCCATTGCCCAAGATTCTGCTAGCCCGCAGGATCTATCCCAGGGTGCGAGCTATATTTCTGATTCTGAGTCTGAAACTCTTGCTTCTTCTATTTCACCCTTGCTCATGGGAGTTAAAAGGCTGGCATCTGTAGATTTAGGTGAGGGCTCTGAGAGTGACCCAGAAGTGCAGCCAATTTTACGGAAGAAAGCCAAATTTTCACATGCTGCAACTTCTTCAGCCCAGTCCCAACCTAGAATGTCAATCACACCCACTCCACCTCACGCGAGTGGTTCTATCTTTGCACATTCTACACCTAAGAATCTTGGTGAGGATCTGGAGCCTTCTGAAGAGCCTGTTGCTTCAGAAAGGCCAGAAGCTTTCATTGCTTCAGAAGTACCTTCACTGGTACATACTGATGCTGCAGAGAGGATCGGTTCTGATGTTGTACTAGAACACTCTGCAGCCTCTCAACTTGAGTTTCCACCTCAGGATATGACAGGAACAGATCCCATAACTGCTACTCACTTTACTTATCCAGTTTCTGCAGGTACTGCTTTCTCTTTCAGGACTATTGTTGAAGACATACACGAGCGTGAGACAGGGAGTGTGTGTGAGCGTTTAGGGAGTGAGGGACCTTCATTTTTAAGGCCCGAAACCGAGCGACAAACACTACCAGAACGATTTTTAGAGCGAGGACACCCAGACCAAACACCGTCCCTTTATCTTGAAAATCTTGACACGCGTATGACAGCAATTGAAATTGAAATCAAGCAGTTCGGGCAGTCAATGGGGCAGTTAGGGATCAATATTGGTGACAATCAACGAGCTCTTGATGATTACGCAGCACGGATGGCCAGTCAAGCAACAACGATGGATGAATTGACACATAAGGTGAATGACTTAGGCCATGCTGGTGGTATCTTGGGCAGCACTCTGAATGAGCGAATGGGAACAGTGGAGAGCATAATGCATACCATGGCGACAGAGATCAGCAGGATGATGTATGCAGTTAGAAGCTTTGTTCCTCCCGAGTGCTTTGACGAACAATTCACTCAGCCTCCCCCTGATCATGATGATACTGGTGGTGCTGGAGGTGCTGGTGGCGCTGGACCCTCGGGTTCTGGTTTTGGTGGTTCTCAAGCAATTGCTGGATCTGGCTAGAAAGGTGGTATTGGGGATAACTCACCTAAGGGGGAGAGTGGTAAGGAGACGAGACAGCAGTCGGTAATAATTGAAGAAATTGAAGAATACTCTGCTGATGTTGTCAAAGAAAATGAGCCAGTGAATGAAGAAGAGGCTCAAAGAAAGAGGAAGGGTAAGGCAGTGGTGGCTGAACAAGAAGAGCCATTCATTGACTTGAGTCGTCATCAGGAAGAGGCACATGCAGTACTTGATTCAGATTCTGATATGGAGGATGTTCCGTTAGCACATGCTATTAGAAGATCTTTGAAGGAACAAGGTGGAGGTGCTGGAATGTCTTCCGGACAGCTTGAAGAAATACCTGTTGATAAGGAAACTCTAGAAGCCCAACAGCTGGCCTTGGAACAAGCTCAGTTCTATAAAATGAAGATGATGCAGGATGAGGCTGTTTTTCTTGAAAAGAAAGCAGAGCTTAAAGAGAAACAGTATGATCATGAGCTTGCAAGGTTAGCTGATCCTCAAGTAGATCTGGACAAGAAAAGGATAGGACGGAAATGGGATGATGCAAGGAAGATTCTATCGGGAGTTTGTACAAAAGGAACTCATAACAAAGAGGCGGAAGACTTGTTCTACAACTTGAACTTGCAGAATCCACTGATTGTTGACTATATAAATGCTTTGAAAAGGTTGATCTCAAAAGTCAGAGTTGGATATAATGCAATGGTTAAGGAATGGCAGGTCATCTTGTCTTTAGTCGAAGGAGTCCCGACATCTTTCTTGTATGTGGATGATCAATTCATCTCGAGAAGATCTGCGTCAGAGTTGTTCTTGCTAGCAACAAAAATTCAATATTCTCAAGCTGAGGAGCTTAGCATTCTGTATAGGGATCAGTTAATGCAGCTAGCAGAGGACAAGGGACCAGAATTCTCAGCGAATCCTGATATTGTTCGGATGGTTGTTGATGGAAAGATGAAGAGGGTGTGCTTAGAGGAAAATGACCTAATGGCTCTATCAGTAGAATCCCTAAAGGCGGTATGCAGGCAAATGATGAGCAAGGGATTCACTTCTGACATCAAGGAGAAGTCAGTGGAGTTCATTGAGAGGGTCATATTCAAGATGAGCAATGAAATCTGGAAGTGTGACATTATTGCTCCAAACCCTCTAGACAATGTAAAGATTGAGCCGGAGCTAATTGAAAGAAAGTGGAATATTCTACAAGCTGTTAAGAATGTAGATGAAGCTCTGACTCTTCCTTCTGGATCTCTGGAACAAGGAGAAATAAGGGAGGCAGTTGGTGTTCCAGGGAGAGATAGTGTATACTGGATACACTCATATGATGATGACACAGCTGATGCTTTAGCATTCATAGACGCAGACCAAAATCAAACATTGTTGCATATGAGTAGGAAATGGCTGCTGCAGACTCAAGATGCTGCTTTTCTGGAGAGAGTTATAGAAGTATTCAAATGGGGCGAAGTGGAGAATGAGAATGTAGATGAGAAGCAGAGACTCCTGAAGTACTTATCTGAAGTAGTAGTGGAAAAGAAGAGAATGGAGCGAGATGCGGCTAGTGTCCACAATACTAACCGTGTTAAGGGCTACCCTAAAATGATCTATTGTCAGTTTAAGGCTGATAAGTCTCATTGGAAGTCACAGCTCATAATGAAAAATTTTGAGGACATTCCAAAGATCAGAACTACTCAGGAGGTGGACAAACTCAGAAGGCTTTTCAGGCATCCTTATCCAGAGCCCATGAATCCTTTAGAAATAGAGGCGGTAAGTCTGTTAAATGCAAGGTGGAAGCAGCTTCATGATCCAGTTTACAAGAAAGAACAACAACAGAAGGAAAGGCGCAAAAGGTTGAAGGAGGAGAAGCGCCAAGCTGAAGAAGTTAGGAAGAAGAGACGGAATTAGAATTAACGGTCAGAGTGGTGTGAACTTGAAGTTGGAAAAACTTCATATCTTTTTGGTTGCTTTAACTCACTTGAGGAAAATTCACCTGATCACGGTATGCGAGATAGGCTAACGTACCATACTGTAACCGTGAATCAGAGTGGATCCAATAAGGTGATATAAGTTTGACTGAAAGGTTTGAAATAATCCAGGTGATAGGAATCACTCAAATGATCTTTAATTCGAAGTTCGAATTTTCTGTCTAGCTTAAGTTTTATTTATTCTAGTTCTTTGAATTGTTTTCAAGTTTATTTCAGTTGTAATTCAAACAAGACAGTAATGTTATTTATCTTTTTCTCGTCTCATTGTTTAGTTGAGTTATCCCTTTGTTAATTTGAATGTCATTGTTAGACTATCAAATAGGGGGAGATTGAAATGCAGAGTGTCTAAACTTGTAACACTATAACTTATGTAACTCAACTAAAAGAAAAGATACTTAACCAGAAGACAATCAAGAACATGAAGTCACAAAGAAATCAATGTTAACCATGAAGATAAGGTAATTGATACAATTCAATTTGTTAACTATGATCAAACAAAGAAGAAATCATTGAAAGAAGTTCAAGACAAAGTTGTTCATGCCTTAGTGATTTGTAACTTAAAGATTCAAGATCATAACTATCAGTATCAACAAGGCTAATTGATTTCAAGTGAACAAGAAGAAAAGCAATGATTGGAAAGCCACATTACTAATTGAAAATGGTAATCTATTCAAAAAGCAGAGACACTATCAAGACTAGTCACTTATGAATCAGACCATTGCATCAAGTGTTAGGACATTGATAGTATGTTTATGTCAGTAATAGAGATCCAAGTTCAAGAGCTTGTTGAAGAATTTGGAAGACATAAAGAAATCACAAGTTCAAGATGCTGCATTGAAGTTTCAAGTTAAAGCCCAGAATTTTTCTAAGTACAAAATATTCGAGATAGAATATTCGAGATGGCCAAGTAGAACATTCCTATGTAGAATATTCGAGATGGCCAAGTAGAACATTCCTATGTAGAATATTCGAGATAGAATATTCGAGATGGCCAAGTAGAAGTTCTCAAATAGATGTTCTACATGGAGGGCAGTTTCAACATGACACATGGCATCATCTAATTGGCAGATTTCCAAGCTTTCAAGATAAGATAAGATTTATGTGGATATCATTGGGCCACGTATATTTTAATCTTTGAAGACTACAAGACATAGATTACAAGTAGTATAAATAGAAGTACTTGTGTACTATTTTTAAGAGAGCAATATTTTTCTAGATAAACACTTGTAAAAGAGAGAGAGAGTATTCACAGAGCTTAGTATCATTTACTACCCTCTTTACTTCTAGTGTACTGTGTAATGAATGTTGTAGCAACCCTTTCAAGTTATATATAAGACATATATTCCTTGAATCATTGTGTTCATTTATTACATAGTATTTATTGCTTCATTAATTCGAAAAGTTGTATTCACCCCCCCCCCCTCTACAACACATTTGGACCTAACACTCTACCATTTAACTATCATCACTGCCTATCACTAAATACAAAAAAAAAAAAAAATCAACCATAAAAACATCACCCCATAATCAAAACATGGCAGAATTATTAAAATCCCATATCAAATCACCATATTTCTATACAAATCACCAAATTTTAAAATCAAAATCACAAAAAATATTAATCTTGTACCTGTATTTTGAGAAAACAACAATAATATTTTTAATGAATATCGTAATGTAAAGTCAATATTTTCGCCAAATCATATATACCAGAAAGTTCTTCATCACCATTAATATATTGCCGAAGATTTCACATTTGGAATAAATGAAATGAGAACAACGTTAATAACTTCATATTTTACAAAATAAAATAAAATAATATTTTACAGTACAATATATTTTACAATAGTCTACAAACTAAACATATATGGTCTCCTATGTCTCTAACAAAAAAACGGTCTTCATGTGACACACACACACATATCGGGGAACTTCTCTCAAAATAACCTAATTTTCTTATTTCGACGAGACCCAATTAATTATTAAGGTTCAAATACCAATATTATATATTTAATTGAATGTTAATACATGTTACTACTTTTAGAAAATATTGGAATTATGTTCTATAAAATTATATTAGTACATAACATAAGAGAAAATTTATTACAAAATATATTTAAGAACATAATAAAAAATAAATTACTAAACATATGTTAAATAATATAATAATACAAAACATAGTGTAAATAATACTTACATTATGAAAATATATTAATTATTGAATGATTCCTCGAGTTTATCATGTAATAGCGGTTCCATGTAGAACCTTACTTACCTATATATACACACACACTTATTATCAGAATTGATATATAATCTCAGTCCAACAATTTTTATATTTATTTTAAATCTTAACCACAAAATTTAAATTTTACTTTTAATTTCTTATTTCCTTTTCCATCTCTCTAATCTGTACCCATTTTCTTCTTCAAATATCATGTTCAAGTCACTTTAAGTTTTATCTCAGTAAATGAGGTTACAAATTGAGTTGGGTTCGAGCCAAGTCATGTTTGATATTACTGCCCCCAATTGTAGTGTTTTTTTTTTAATTTGATAGATTTTCATTATTATTTTTTT
Organism: Oenanthe sinensis; assembly: GCA_028671895.1. Lineage (NCBI taxonomy): Eukaryota > Viridiplantae > Streptophyta > Magnoliopsida > Apiales > Apiaceae > Oenanthe > Oenanthe sinensis. The sequence continues at coordinate 7,894,159 of CM053811.1, read as the reverse complement.
ATTTTGATCTTGATACTACGATGTATTGATGATGATGAGGGCAAGGTTGATGTTGACAGTGGTGGTGAAGTAGTGATGGTTTTAATGATTTAAAGAATATATTTTTGTTTAAAACTTGTGATTTTTATTTAATTGTATTGATTTCTGTATGATGTTGATGATTTAATAGTGGTTGTTGGTCGTTATGGTAGGAGGTGGTGGTTAACGGTGGTCGGAGGTGATAGTTAGAAGTAAAAAGAATACAACAGTGAGATGAAAATGGGTATAAGATTAATAGACGGTGGAAGATGAAAATAAGACATATAAGGTTAAGATTAGATCTCATATATCATGATAGATGAGATTTTATAAGAGTAATACCATATATACATATATATATATATATATATATATACACACACACACACTAATATTTAGGGGAGTTATTTTAATAAATTCTACAAAATCATAATTAAAAACCTAAAAAATGTTTAAATAAAATTTTATTATGATTTTGTAAATAAAATTATGGTTCTACCCTATTTTTTGTATTCGTTATTATGATTCTTTAAAATTAAATAAAATTCACAAATTTCATGTCAAAAAATTTTCACATGAATGTTACACATCCTATATATATAGTTGATATTTAAATATGTAATATCTAAATATTGATATATAATATCTACACATCTAAATATTGATTTTTATTAAATTACTTTATAATTAAAATATCTAGCTTATATACCGTTCGATGCACGGATCGAATTATTTTAATATTTTAAATAATTTTTATTTTAATATTTTCTTCATATGATTTGAATTTAAAATTTTATAATAATAATTTAAACTTTATTTAATATTATATACATATATATAATTTTTTATACTTTTGTATTTGTATTTTAATAAGATAATTTTTATATATTTTATTTAGAGATGTGTATTAGTTAGAATATTAATGTGAGATATGTTTTAGTTAGGAGATTAATGTTCAATAAAATAATATTTGTGTATTTTTTTAGAGATATGTATTAGTTAGGAGATTAATTTGAGTTGTGTTTGAAGGAGATTAATTTGAGATGTGTTTTAGTTAGGAGATTAATGTTCATTAATATAATATTTGTGTGTTTTATTTAGAAGATGTGTATTAGTTAGGAGATTAATTTGTGATTTTTTTAGTTAGGAGATTAATTTTTAAAAATTAGACTCAATAATAACTATCTCATTTAAATATCAACCGACTACCAAACTTTTAATGTTTTGACTTTAATAATGTAGTATAGATAAGAGAAGTGTTAGTCAAATATAGCATAATTATGTTATATTTAATATTTTTTATTCTTAAATAATGTATTTATAATTTAAATAATTTTTTAAAATATTTTTCATAAACATAAAATTAAAATAAAGTATGAGAGTATTCATTTTTATAATTTCACTTTAAATTTAATTAAATGGTATATATGATAATAATTGAGTAATAAAGAGGTGTTAGTTCTTCAGAACATATATAATGTAAATAAATTTAATATATTTATTAACCATTATATATACACATTTTATATGAGCTTTATTTTTTTATTTCATTTATTTTCCTAAAATAAAAAATTATCATTTTAAATTTTGACAATTAAAAAATAAAATTTTGTAATGATACGCGTCCCATGACTATGATATCTTATTAGACATGTATACTATATTATTATGACCGAATGATTAAAAATTTTGGTCAGTCAGTCGGTATTGCGCTACAAGTCTAAAAAATAAATATATATTAGATATAATAACTAAAATTTTACTCTTTAGACCAAATTATATATTTATTATAATAAAAATCCAAATTATAATATACTTATATTAAATAGAATAAATTTATATAAAATAAGAAAATATATAATATTAACATAAATTCTTAATATTATAAAATTGTATATTAAATATTAATAAAAATATAAATAAATAATTAATTTACTTAAAATATTAGTTATCTGGTGTTTCACACAAGTTATAAACTTGTTATTTATACTTTAATTAATATGAAATTATTTTATTAGTTATTATAAAAATTTAGAGACTAAAAAAGTTTGAACCGAGTTGTGGGGAGTGTAGAACTTAAAAAGTGATGGTTTGAGAAATAAAAATTTTAGCAAGATAGTATTGTTGACTTTGTTTGATTACTGATGACTAAATTGGTAGGAGATTAGAAGGTAAATCATTAATCCCAATTTTGCTACATACCGATTTGAGGGAGATGCAAGCATTTGGTGGAAGTCAGTTGTGGGCTCTCATGCAGTTGAATATGAGGACACTCTCACATGGAATGTTTTTAAAGCACAGTTTGATCAAAGGTATTTTCCTGCTAGTATTCGCGAGGAGTATGCTAGGGAGTATCAAGGGATATCTCAGAAGGAGGATGAGTCTGTGGCAGATTTTCAAGTTCGATTTCAGAGGTTGGCTGGTTATGCACGGTCTATTGCTGGAACCGAAGAAGATAAGATTATGAAATTCAAGTGGGCTCTAAAGAATTCAATTCATAACCACATCATTTCAAACAGGTATACCTCCATGGATAGTTTGGTGGATAGTGCTCGAGATCAAAAGAGGAAGAGAGATGATAACTCTAGTGAGGGAAAACTCAATTTTCAGAAAAGTAATGGATCATCGGATGAGTATAAGCAGAATGACCGTATGTACAATACTCGATTTTAACAAAAGAATGGAAACCAAGACAAGGAGAAGAATGGGTCTACTAATGAAAATAAGAATGGAAGAAAATCTCGTTGCAAACATTGTGGAAAAATGCACGGTGGAGACACTTATCATTGGATTACTGATGCATGTTTTAGGTGTGGAGAACAAGGTCATACGATTCGAAATTGTAAAGTATCATCCTACAATGGAAATGGCAGCGATAATCAGAATGGCAACAACAAATGAATTAGAGTTGGTAAGCTGCAAATGATGTTGCGAATAATTGAGGTACTATTTTTTAAAACAGTTTTAAGTGTCATTATATATTATAACTAGTTTTCTAGTACAATAAATTCTTTTATGATCATTGTTAGACACTTAAGCACCTTATAGATTTAGTTCATATATACGTGAATTTTTATTTATTTATTTTGGTACTCTTGCTTGATGTTAACTAAGTATATTGAGTTGTATTAGTCGCATAATATGTTGTAATAACCTATTTCTTAAATTTCATTATGAAAGGCGGTGATATTTACATATTTAGTACAATTTTACTTATTCCATTTTTTGAGTTATCTATGAGAAACAGTTCTTGAATTTCGAGGACGAAATTCTTGTAAGGAGGGTAGAATGTAATATCCCGTATATTTAATTATTTTATTTAATTGTTTTTTTTGACCAAAATTTTTAAATTTTGTTAATTATCTTTTATCTTTTGAAGATAAGTATGATAAAAAAAATAATAGGATCGGGTAATTATTTATTAGTAGTTATCATAACTAGACGGCGTGCTAGAATTCGATGAGGACTCGATCTGCTTGACAATTTGGTTAATAAAAGGAGTCTAGCATCGTCATCACATTATATATTTGAGTGGAGGACATAAAGAGGTATATGTATGTATATACATATAAAGAGGAAGAAGAATTTAGTGTCCCTCGTAATACAAAGGTTAGTACTTTAAATTGTATTGCATTATGTGATTACTGTATGTGCTTGAGAAATTTGTGTTTAAAAGTATCATACATATATTTATTAAGAATAGTATTAATCATGTAAGTTATTATAAATCCACGTAGCCATTAATTTATGTACCATACATCATGTATATTAGACGTAATTAATAGCATGAATTATTATTGTGATTAACATGACCTTTTTATAATATTATAATTTGGTAGAAAAATCGGTTGACTATGATTTAATTCTGATAGTATATATGTGATTAATTAATTCACTAATTTTGATCCGTAGCATATAAAGTTTTCTAATATTATTAATGGCTCGTAATAATTATATATTAATTAGTGTCATCAATTATTTGTATTAATTATCGAATGAAGTATGCCTACCAATTGAATTTTCTTGTGTTTTTTTATATAAACCCACATTATTAATTAGCTAGAAAATTTCATATTAGATTTTAATGAGTTAGACTTTTAATTGATGTTTAAATTCTGAATTTGAACGTATATACAATGTATGCGTTATTAAATTTGTGATCTACTGTAGTTTACATGCTTGTACGAGTCAGATACTTCAATAACATATATATTGAGATGTATTAGTAATTGGTTATCGATAATTATATTATTCATTTAATAATATATATACATTTGATTTATGTGGGATTTGTGATAAAGACTTATTATTTAATTTTTAGTTAATGAAAATATTGATGGTTTGGTTTTCTAAATTTATTAATTAGTAATTATTTGGTACATTAAGTTTACGAAAGAGTTAGAATAGATTGTTTATTAAAAACTACACAAGCATAAAAAGAATTATAATTGTTATTAGTGCTTTAAATACATAACTTTAATGAACATGCTTTTTGTGTAATCAATTATATAAATTGCTTGATAATGGATTTCTTTAATGATATGCAAACAAAGTTATTTTATAAATGTATGTAATCTCCATGCTAAATAAATTATGTGTAATTATGAATATTAATTTAGTGCATGAACCCATCCAGTTTGCATGTTGATTATATTGTTAACTTGCACAGAATCGTATGTTAAAGCTTACGGTAATTAAATTGGTTTTAGATCCAAACACTGAAATATAGCTATGGCATGCTACCAAGGATTTTAATAATTTCGGACTCTCATCTTATCTATTATTCATGTACGAATTTTTACCCCTTTTCTAAATTTTAAATTATAATTATTGGTACGAATTTCTGTTCCTTCTTCTCAATTTTAAATTATAATTATTAGTACAAGTTTTTAATCCTTTTTCTCAATTTTAAAGTATAATTGTTATTACAAAATTCTGATCGTCCTTTCTCAATATTAAATATTATTTACTAATTATATTTATTGTCGAGTCACTTTCAAAAATTGTGACCCCATTGTACTCTGTATATACTTGTTAGTATATATTCTCAGTTTTGTTTCATATCCCTATTTTTTGGAATTATTGTTGCCTTGATTCTTCTATATTTGTTTCGTTTCAAATTTTTATCGCGACATTGTTCTGTTCTGTTCTGATTAAAAAGTCGGAAACTTTTGAAACCTATGTGATGGGCTCTTAAACCTATCTGTGTGGTCAAATCACAGACGAGTTCATGGAGTTTGGAGGTCTGGTGAACTCGGCACTTACTCGTATCGGTGCTGTGAGTGTACGGGCACATCTCTGGGGTATGAGATTGTGTAAAGATCATGATCGCTATTGTGTGTTTTCTTCTCGTGGAATACCGGAGAAGGATTCTCTGTATTGTAGGAATGCTTTGTGCATTTCATGTGTTTTCTTCTCGTGGATTACCGGGGAAGAATTTTCTGTTTTGTATCTTGCTTTGTGCGAGTATATGATATATAAGAGACCCTTTTTATGGATACCTACCTTATTGATTCAGTCATATATTCTGTTTCGTTTTGTTTTATTTTGTTCGTATTATATTGATTCAGTGCACTTATTATTGTGTTTCTTTATTTGTGTTGGTAAGACACAATCTACTTCGTTAAATATATATATATATATATATATATATATATATATATATATATATATATATATATATATATATATTTCTTTTAAAATATATTCGTACTGGGCATTTGACTCACTCGTATTTATGTTCTTTCCGCAGGTTTTCAGAGGATAAGCGGGAAGAGTGATGAGTGCTACCCGGAATTTAGTTTCAGGTTGCCTAGGACATTACGAGAACTTATTTTATTAAATTTTAGACTTATTAGTATTTCTATTTCAGATATTTAGACATTAAAATTTATCAGGATTATCAGTTGTTTTCTTATCGCAGTAATGATATCTAGATTTGTTTTTAAATATTCTGCTATTAAATAATGGTCCGAAAAGTCGGGCTGTTAATGTTATACTCACATTTATATTTTTAAGAATATTATAAATTTTGAATATAATATGGGAATGTTTTTTTCAACTCATAATTCATATAATTAATTTTGAAATTCTTAATTATTATATTTTAAAAATTAAAATATATATTAACTATTAAATATTATTTAAATAATAAAAATTATGTATTTTTAATATTTAAAAATTAATAATAAAGATTAACGAAGCCGGGTGCCTCGCAGCACGAATCAGTTCGCCTGGTTTTAAATATAAAGTTTGAGTAAATGATTTTTACATCAAAATAGATATTTTTTAGTAATTGGTTGGAGGTGACTTAACTCTGAAATAAAAGGTCATATAAAGGGTAATTTCTTGTGAAGGAAGATAAACTCATTTATGGTTGGATTTCTCTTAAATATTAATTTACAATATTTTCTTAAATATATTTGCCGTGTTATTTATTTAACATCGTTGGTGAAGCCAAAATTTATACAATCAAAAAATATTATTTTTAACTTATGATATATGAAACCTAAAATTGCACCCCAACATAGAGAACCTATAAATTTTATTTTTAATTTTTTTTGAAAATGATAATATTTTTTTTGTTATTGTTAGTGTTCTAAAAACCTCCAGTTAATCCTTCTGGAAAATTTAAATAATTCGATCAACTTTTATAAATTATTCTTAAATAATATATTTGATAATAAATTATATAAATATAATAAATTTTATTATAATAATATAATTATATCCCATTATTATTTTAATTAATTTTTTTATTAATCTAATCGATACCATAATCGATAAATTCCTGTTCCCTATTTGTTTTGTAACCCAAAACATAAGAAATAATTATAAGCCTAAAATTCAGATAATTTTGATATAAATATGAATAGAAATACAAGGGGGGTAAAATAGGAAATAAGCCGATCAAAAACAGCATGATCCAATCTAGATTTCAGTCCACAGAAAAAAATAATAACTAAATTAATTAATATAAATAGAGCATCCAGGCCTCTATATATTCATCATATTATTTATTATTTATATACACACACTATCACTATTAGTCATTGTTATTATCACACAAATACAACTACAACTACAACTAGCTCTCTCTTGTAAAAATGGCCAGAAAGTTCTTCGTCGGTGGCAACTGGAAATGCGTGAGTCTCTAATCTATACTTACATATATGTATGTATATGCGTAATCGATCGTTTATTTAACTGTTCTTACAGTGCGATCTGTTTTTATACCTCTTTTTTTAATTGTATATGTTTGTTTTTGTTATGTATGTGTGTTTATTGAGAATATTTAAGTGTTAGATCTATTTTTGTGGCGTAATTAAGTTAATTGTATTGTGATTTGTGTGTGTGTGTGTAGATTTATTGATTATATCAGTGATAGATCTGTTTTTATAGTTTTGATTATTCGATGTTTTTAATTGTACAGTTAAGTTATTGATTACGTATATTGATGAGATTTTTCGATGAATGTATTGTGAATTAGTTTATAGACTTGTGTGTATAGTATAATTAGAAGTCTCATCTGTTGTTTATTGTGTATTTGACTTAAATTGATTGATGATGTATATCTACGTAGTTTAGGAGATTGGGATTGATGATGTATATTTATGTAGCTTAGGAGATTTGGTTAATTTCGTTTTTAGATTTATGTGGTTTAATTTTGTAATGCAGAACGGTACCTTGGATGAGGTTAAGAAGATCGTGGCTATGCTTAATGAAGGCGCAGTGCCATCTTCCGATGTTGTGGGTATGTAATATCGGGTTATTTGTATCTCATATGAAGTCTTTATTGTTGGAAAATTATTATTGTTATTATTTGGTATGCTACTACTGGATTAGTATATTTTAATGTTTTACAACAAAGCTTGGTGATTTAGGTCCTTGTTTATATTTTACGTGAATGTAGAATATAGGGTTGGTAGTATTGTTATGTTTGTCTTCTCGTGTATATTTGCTCTTCCCATTGGCTCTCAAAAGCATCTCTGAATACTCAAAGTTTCATATCCGAAGTGAGTTTTCAAGAAACTGCTCAAATTTTAGCAAAAGCAGCTCTACGGCGCTAATGTTTATTTGGCCATTTCTCATCTTTTTGTTTGTGATAATCTCAAATGAACTCTATTTTTTAATCAATGCATTAATAGTTCATTTTTTCTGTAAATGAAAGTTACAAGATTTTCGAAACCTATGCCTGTCAATGTACTACTTTTAAGTGTGTAATGGATAGTCGAACTATGAGCTCTAAGACAATTACTTAAAAGCTGAAGACGACCCCTTGAAGTTGTAATATTAGGTTCTTATATGCTTTCTGCAAGCTTTTGGGGCCTACACAGAAAATTGGAGAAAATCCTCACCTATACCTGGCTACCTGCTTCATTTGTCTGTTCGTTTATTAAAATATTTCATCTATTTTGTATGCAATATATGTGTATATCTATATTATATTTCTTATTATAGTGAAGAACTGAACATGAGAATTGAAACCTCTTCTTCCTCTTAGTACTACCACTGGGCACTGGCTATGCCGGCGTGACAGCTGTTCACATGTGCATTCTCAATTTTTCTGACTGCAAATTTGATCCTTATAGTTATATATCAGAGTGCTAATAATGTGTTTGGAAACTTATATTTTCTTTTAGAGGTTGTGGTGAGCCCGCCATTTGTGTTTCTGCCGACTGTACAAAGTTCGTTGAAATCTGATTTCCAGGTTGCAGCCCAGAATTGTTGGGTTAAGAAAGGAGGTGCTTTTACTGGTGAAGTAAGGTATGTGCCAGTGATGCTCTTAACAATTTGACATTTGTAGTTCTTTTGATATGCTGCTAGTGTCTCCTTGAAATATCATCAATATGATCACTTGCTCTGGTTGCGATAATACTATAGTGGATATCTTTAATTGTCTTTACGTTTTTCATAAGCATGCCTTTTTACTCCTGAAATTCTCATTGTATATTTTGAGGATTTGGTTCATATTTCCAGCGTTAAATTTTTTGTACGTCTAATTCGATCTATGCTGAATTGTATATTCAGGTGTGATGTGTCTTGTGTTTGTTTTTTGTGATGGATAAACTTTTATACCTATATTTTTGGTCTATATTTGTTCTTTTGTACAATTAGCAAAAATAAAATATTCTCTTGTACACCTTGCAGCTCTTGACAGGGCCGTGTACAGTAGATTTTGATGAAATTCAGTTTTTCTGCAGAAACCAGTAGTGTTAACAAATTTAATTATATTAACTGTTTAAATACTGACAGATCTATGACATGTCACTTTAGGTCTCTTTTGTTTCATAATTCATGATAACATAATAATTTTCTTGAGTACATGCAGTCTGTTGGAAATGTTTTTTAGCAGCTTTCTGTTTCATAATGGTCCGATTGACTAAGATTATTCAAATCTGAATATTCAAAACATATATATAAAATCCTTGACACCTTTCATTGATCCTTATGACCAGTCAAATCCTATATTAAGATTGGTGTGTAATTTTTTTAATGCCTATCCAAATCCAAAATTTTTAGAAGTCCAAACATGCCAACCAAATCCATGATTTATAAAAATCTTAGTACATTTCATTGATCCTTGTACCAAATAAAACCAGTACATCAATTGGCTCCTTAAATTTTTTAGAACCTATCCAAATCAAAATTCTTCTAAAAATCCAAACATTACATTCGGACCAAATCAAAACTCTTTTGGAAATCCCAACATGTCATCTGGACCAAGTCAAAATCAGAATTCTTGTTATGGTTTATATGTGTTCGTGTGTGTGTGGTGGTGGGGGGGGGGTGCATTTGTTCTCGTCTAGTCTTGGTTGAATTCTGATATCTGTCAGTGTGCCCTCTAGATCTACTGTTTTGATTCATCATAATTTAATTCATCTCAAGTAACCTGTTAAAGGCTAAAGCTTATGCATTGTATTTGTGCAGTGCTGAGATGCTTGCTAATTTGGGCGTTCCTTGGGTCATTCTTGGTCACTCTGAAAGGAGGGCTCTTCTAGGTGAATCTAACGAGGTAATTCTGTATTCATTGATCCTGTTATTAACAACTGGTTACTTTAATATATTAAGCTAATAAGCAGTAATCCAGAGTGACATTACTTGCTTAATTAATGGGTTTAATTGTTTGGCTTGCAGTTTGTTGGAGATAAGGTTGCATATGCTCTTTCTCAAGGTTTGAAAGTTATTGCATGTGTTGGGGAGACTCTAGAGCAGAGAGAATCAGGAAGTACTATGGAGGTTGTTGCTGCTCAAACTAAGGCAATTGCAGGTATCTACACTGTACAAGTCATGATTTTCTGTATTTTATATAACTATTTTTTCAACGTTCTACTGTTGATCAATTTATTCTGTGCCCAACCAGTTTTTCATTTTTTTTCATTTGACTCTGATTTTCCTTATAAGTGTTAAATTGATTAACCTTTGACAAAGTGCTTGTCTGATGCATACCATACTTGGTATTCTAAATAGTAAATATAATAATTGTGGCCTTTGAGCTCAAAAGCAGCCAATTCAATAAAGATTTTAGTGTATTTAACAAGTATATATTGGATTATTCATGATATTTCTGTTTGAGGCTAGACATTTTTCTATGTATTCAAATATATACTTGTCCTTCCGTTGCTGACCACAAACATTATTAAACTGCAGATAAAATATCAAGCTGGGATAATGTTGTTTTGGCTTATGAACCTGTATGGGCCATTGGAACTGGCAAGGTTGCAAGTCCTGCTCAGGCTCAAGAAGTAAGCTTATTAATTATATTTTGTGAGTTATGAATCATTTTAATGCTAATCTGCAGTATTGAGTAGTTTCAGCATTGAACATTGTGTTTGTCTGAAACTGCCTTTTTTTTAATAAACAAGTTGACTTCAGATCAGATTTACTTTGACGTTTGCTTTCCAACAGTATAGTCTTTACAGAGAATATTGAAAATTGCAGGTACATTTGGAATTGAGGAAATGGCTTCAAGGGAATGTCAGCCCTCAAGTGGCTGAGACAACCAGAATCATCTATGGAGGTAACCTTATGCAATTTTATGTGGTTTTATCTTCGAGTATTATTATGCGCAATTAATTACCAAGTCTATTTAAGCTCAACTACCTCCCACAAAAACTTTTCACAGTTCACTCCCATACTCTTTGTGCAATTGATTATTAAGTGTATGAAGCACAATTTATTTACTACTGTGCAATCAGTCAAAATAAAATGAGGGACTACTCACAAAATCTGCACTCTACTCTTGTGCATTTTCAATCAATAGGCTGAGTTCCACATAAATACTTTTTATGTGGTTGCGAGTGTATTAGGCCACAGATACTCCCCTTCTCTTGGTTATAAGAGGTTAATGTTGTGTTTAGTTGGGGAGAATGGAATGGAATGAAATGGAATGAGTGAAAATAAAGAAAATTTATGCAAGTAGGATGAAAAATTTGAAAAAAAATGGATGAGTGCAAAATTTCTTTGATAAGAATTGAGAAGAAAATGTATATTGGGGAGAATGGAGCATTCCATCTCAAATTGGGGGATATGAGTTCTAGTTTTGGTTGTTAGGAATGAAATGGTGAAGGAATGAAATTTTTAAAAATTCACCCATAATGTAATTTAATTCTCATTTAATTCCTTCCAAATTCATTTATCCCAACCAAACACAACAAAGAGTTCAAGCCTCTGGAATGGAATGGGTGCTTGAGTTATAAATTTTTGTGACTAGTAATATAAATAGGTGGTTTTGTATTTCTGACACTAATTTGACTTGGCTGGTTAGCTTAACTGAGTTGAGGTTCTCATTCACGAATATTAAGCAATGATAAAGATTTATGATAACCAGACTACCTTAGTTAACTGCAGACATGGCATTAATAATTCTCATTAAGGCCCCTAGATTGGAAGATGGGAATGAAGTGGCAAAGGGAATATAAATATTCTTGTTGTGCTTTCTGTCATCAAGTATATAACGAATATGTATTCAAGTGCTGTTTGCATCATGATCTCCTCAATGTTGTTTTGGATGGTTATAATTTTTGAGTTTAACGTTACCAGATTAATGCCAGAGTAAAAGTAATCTAGAGATGTAAGAATTTGGCAGGGTTGTCTTTTAATAACGACGCCTGTATAACATTTGAAGTGTTTAAAGTTCATTTCTTACTTCCAGATTCAGATCTTAGACACATTATTACACTTCATTATTATTTAGTGTTCAAGATAAGGAAAATAAAAATAGTAAAAAAAATTAAATTGTACTTCAATCATGTTCGTTTTTATAACCACTGTTGTAACAAAAAATTGCTCTACAGGCTCTGTAAATGGTGCTAACTGCAAGGAATTGGGTGGGCAAGCTGATGTAGATGGATTTCTAGTTGGTGGAGCTTCTCTCAAGGTAATGCCATTGTTACCTGTCCTGGTTCCTTGTTTTAAACTGGGTTGTGCATTCCACTAAACTTAGTTTGTTCTTTTGATCTGTAGCCGGAATTCATTGACATCATCAAGGCTGCTGAGGTCAAGAAATGTGCTTAAGTATGGTCCCAGACACCAGCTAAATTTTGAAGTTTATGCTAGTGAAGCTTTTTCTTGCACAAAAACCTTTTCAAGGATTTCACTTGTCTTTTAATATTCTGGCAATACTTTAAATCCATTTCAAGTTTGAATAAATCTTACTGATAATTATAGTCAACCTAATGCTTCCATTGATGGAATTTTCCTGTAATATGAGATGATGGTTTTTTCCTAGTAACTGTAATTTTCGATGATTGAGAGTTGAGACCTAGTTTTTGTGGTTCATTTCTGTGAATTGAGATATCTCTATTACTGATAAAAAAAATTAAGGATATACGTGAAGTATGATCCTTATCTCTCAGAAGGAGGATGTCGAAGCTTCTTTGTCAATAATTGGAAGTTTGTAATTACTTATTACGCATGTTTGTCAATAAGATGGGATTGGCCCCAGAAATCCTTGCTTTATACATTCGTGCTGAAATGATTAATGATATAGGTGAGGTGCATGCATCCCCATGTGTAAGATGGGGTACCTGGAACAAGGGACAGGCAACATAATTATGTTTGCGTTGCTAGTGGTAAATGCACTGAATCGATAGATGGACAACACATGTATCTGAATAACTGTGTACAATTTCACAATCATTGTGTCTTCTCGCTTGAAATCTACTCATTGTATCTGGACTTCCTTGCTACTACGGTACCAGTCAAGACCTTATCTTCTGTATTTATATCATGATCTTTTATGAATTGAAAGGACCCTACCCATACCAGAACGACGTCTTGTCTATTTATTCACATTTCCAACTTGTGCAACACATGGTGCCAATACTTCCTTTATTAGTTTTATCCGAGGCAAATTTCAAATTGATAAACGATATGAAACTGCTGCAAAGCTTGTAAGCATCGGTTTCTATTGACAGATGATTTTTATAATTTTAAGAGTTGAAAACTCGCAAAACAAGAGCTCTTTAACCCACCGGGAAAGAACTGCCCTATACAATAAGTCAGTATTAAATTAGGGATAACAAAACCGATCCGATGGAATATTAATAGAAAACCCCTGCTAATTCTTGTGCTTGACCCCTATAGGCTATAAATTATTATTTAAAAGAGAGAATACAGAGAGTCGAATAAAACATGAAGCAAAACCCATAAACTGCGGTGTTTATTCTTTGTAGTTCGAATAGAATATAAATATCAATTGCAGAACGGGGAAAATGAAGAATAAATTATTTAGAAATATTGGTGCTAATAAGTTGAATCAGATCATAATTTAGTTCTTTGAACTTTAGTAAGCATGGTTGTTAGTTGCATGTGGACGTTATACAGCTCTGAGCTTTCCCATTCTTCCAACTCTTGTGACCAAACATTGCTTGTACTCGTGGAGTATTTAATTTGACTAGCTGTGGAAGATAAGAAGATAGCTGCCACCCATCTTTATGCTCTTGCTTGCAAATTAAGATCCAAACTTGGCCTGCCAGGAGCCAGTCCATTGAATATACTACATTTACCACCGTTTAATACTATATATTAACATATTATTTATATCGGGTCCAACTAGTAGCCGAAGGATTTTGCATCAATCAATCAATATATAATATTTGAACTTATACTCCCTCCGTCCCGTTGAGTTGTTATCATTTCAAAATGGGGTGTCTGGCACGCATTTTAAGGTGAATTTTAAGGATAGTTCCATAATTTATTTTTGAAATTTTCCTTTTTTTATAAAAATAGAACAATCCTATTTTTATACAAAAAAAGAAAATTTTAAAAATAAGTTATGGAACTATCCTTAAAATTCACCTTAAAATGCGTGCCAGAAAGTGAAAAAAAAGTGATAACAATTGGGTGGGACGGAGGGAGTATTTTTTTATAATTAAACATACTTCTTTTTCTTAATAATTAGACTTATATATTTACAAATGCGTATTTGTACTAAAAAAATCCTTGGGGTGAGCCTTCGAATCAGGACCCGAAACGACATAGAATAAGCTCTTTACTACTCTGTTTATATTTCGTGGCAGTATTAAAAATTAAGAATGTCGTTAGTTTTTTTAATATTAGTCGGGATTCAAAACAAACGGTACTTAAAAAAAAAAAATTCTCTATTGTAGATTATACTCTTGCAATTCTGGTAAATAAAATGGATAATTTTACCCTCCATCTCCCTACTGTTCATAGTATAATTTTTATGCAACCATTTTAGCAATGAAGCAAATAAAAACTTTAAGGGCTTGTTTTGATGTAACTGAACACAGTAACTTTTACTTCCCTAAAACCTATATAAAAACAGTATTTAATTGTTTAAAATTTACACAACTCATACTTCCATGATAAATGGAGTTACCGCAAAGCAAAACAGGATAACCTAGTTACATAAGTCATGTGTGTGGTCTTACACCGTATATTTTGTTTTTATATATTAAATTATAGGGCTTGTGAAATTATAAAATATATATTAAAATGTAAACAAAAATTATATATAATAAAAAATAATCATAAAATTATATAAAAAAATATAATACATTTTTTAAGTAACAAATATATAATAATTTTTTTGTAAATTTATATAATAAAAAATAACCACAAAATTATAAAAAATTAAAATACATAAATTAAGTTTTTTATTTAAATGTTTAAGTTTCTTATTAAAATGTTAAGATATATAGTTAACTATTATTTAAAAATAATTTATAATATTATAATATATATATATATATATATATATGTATGTATATAATTTTATTATAAACTTATTATTTAATTCTATTTGTATTATTTTTATTTGAAATAAAGTAAGATTATTTATTATATATTTTATTATAAACGTAATATTTAATTCTATTTACATTTTATTATTTTTGCTAAATTATTATATATTGGATATTTATTTGTTTATCTGTATAAATTAATTCTATTGTTATTATACACGGAAAATTAATTATATAATTTGTAATACATAAATCAAATAAAATTTACTAATTAAATATTTTACAATTGTATATATTTATTTATTTATATAAGTAATTTTTTTTAATTATAATTAATTAATAACATAAATAAGTTACATACTTCTAAATCAAACACTGATTTTTTGTTCACACAGGAACTATACAATATTACCTACTTCCTTGAAAATTTGAGTTACTACGTAAACGACGCCCAAGCGTAACTATGAATATTATTATATTATTATACATGTACATACGTACGTATAAAAAAAGAGTCAAACCGACGAAGCAAATTAAGAAGCGTGTTGTATGTTAGCAAGTTGATGTCTATCCCGTGTCACAAAAACATGCCCACCTACAACCTCCTTTTTATAAAAATATCGTTTGTTTTTCATAATTTATTTTTCCAGAAGCATAACGGATCTTTCCAGCCCTCTCGATCACACAGTCTCATTTGTTATTCTGCCTCTGTCTCTTTCTTTATATAATTTTCAAATTCAAAAGCAATACTCCGTATTCCACATGAACATGTGGTAAGGATTTTAGTTCAAATGAAATAAGTCGAGTTTGAGCGAGTGATTAAGTGTCAACTACAATTTAACTCTTTTATTTAAAATGTTGGGGCTTATTTTACTTTACTCATTCAAATAACGAAAAAAGAGTCATACACCTTATTTTGAACGGAATATATTAGGATATTACTTTTGTCTTTTCCTTTTGGTCTAAAGAGAGTTGAATTGAATAACTCAAATGATAAAGAACTTATTTTCTTGTCCAGCGTTTTGAATTCGACCATGTCTCATTTCGATAGAAATTTATTAAAATAAATACTAATTTGTAAGATTATAAGTCAAATTATTTAAAAAAAAAAGAATCCAACTGTAAAAACAAAAATTTTGCTCAGCAAAATTTGCAAAATCACTATTTTCATTGTGAGTTTGTGCGGAATTTTAATTTCCTACCAACAAGAGGCAAGAGCTTATCCTTAATGTCAATCATAACTAACAGTCAACCAGCCAGGTCGCATTCTGCTAGAACTATATTGAATAAACAAATTTATAATCCAGGACTCAACCCCATGTCAACTAATATCAATTATTTAATTGCTGTAAATGAAATTGACCTTATTATAATTCTATACTTTATCAAAACAAAATATAAAAAAGGGTTAATTTTTAGGTAGTTTGTCGATTGTCGACGATACAATAGGTTTTATAGTTAAAAAATAATTAATTATTTATAAATTAAAGAAGAAGAAAAAAAGATTACTAAAAAACAATAAATTCGCAATTATGTGAGCCGTTCTTCTTTTTAAATACGATATATTATTATTAGATGAACATTTATATTAAACGAATTTATCCAAAATTTGATTCAAACAAATATTCGTTTTAAGCAATTAAAACTAACAAAGCAGTTTATATTAAAATTTAATTTTATCTTCTCCCCATTCTTAAAAATTACGAGGACGCCGAAGTCTCTCTAAGGACGTCTTTTAAATCCAACTTTATTTATTTAAACTTTATATCAACCGGAACACACTCAATTAATTCCACTAATTCTAATCAACATTCACTTAATTGAATTGCATACTGTCAACAAATTAAGAAAATGAAACATACGTAATGAAAAATTAAAGTGAACGTCACTAAGTATGTGGATTTGAAAACATAATGTTGTTGAATGTTATCTCTATTATTAGATATATATTATATTCTTTTACATGGCCCTAGTGAAATGGTCAAAATGTTTTAGAAGTAGATATGATAATTACTATATTAAAGCATTCGCTAAAAAGGATATCTTTTTTCGCGATGAGTAGAACCATATGTTATTCGGTGATAATTTTATCCCAAAAATTCGAACTCTAACTAATATCGAAATACTTTTGATTTTTTGGCGAACATAGTTCAAAATTTCTTAATACGTGAAAACAAACTTTTTGATAAAATTTTGTTAAAAAGAGAATGCGGATTAGTGCTCCCTCTTTTAATTTAATGTTAATACGTGAAAATAATTTTTTTGATATAAATTTTGGAGAAAAATGTAATTTGCATCTTATCTCGGTTCTAATTTATCGATTTTTAATACATATTTTGATCTCCAATTCCAATAAATTAATATACAAATTAGAATATCATTAAAAGAAAATATAATTTATGTATTTTATTATATTTAAAGATATTCAACCCACTTCAATAATTTAAAAGTTTTTTAATTTAAATTAATTATAATAACTATATTTTCATCTTATATATGTATTGTGATATACTAATTAGTTTTTAAAATATGCCTATGATAAAAAATAAATATTAAATAGTTTTTGTTAATTATTATTTATATATGAATAAAATGTTCCTAAAGTTATTTTAGATAATTAATTTAAAATTACTAGTATTTTGAATATAAAAATGGATGAAATTTTTATAATAATAAAATATGCACCCTTATATTTAGAAAAATAATTTTGATATTATATTATAAAAATAGTTACTTAAAATTTTAGGGTCATTAAACTCTTTATATATGTTAGTGTAGGTGCCCTAGAGGCAATACAATTTTTCCTTTTAATAAACATTTATGTCATTTGATTATTCAATAAACGTATTTATTATGACTTTAATTACTGCGATATATTTGTTAGCATAATAAATGTCCTTAGAATCATGATACTCGTTATATAGTTTAAGTACATGACTTGAACTTGAGATTATATAATATATCATATTCTTAAAGGTTCCCTAGTCGAGTATTATTATGATAGGACAATAATAATACATAAATAGACTAGTATGTTATTTGACAGATAACCACATCTCATTGGTTATAAGTATGGGGATACTAAAGTCAATACATAGGTACATGTAGGGGTACATGGTACTGGACAGACCCACAGTGAGATTCTTCATGTTTAATTAAGTCATAAGAAAGACTCACAGTGATAATGGTGTAATGATCCTCTGACTTGAGATCATTATATTTCTGTACGAGGATTGATATACTTTGACTACATTAAAAGTTACCTTTGACCGGGTGATGATAAAAGTGGACATCGGGTATATCATGAGTCGTATGAGAAATATGAATGATAGATAAAGGATTTAACCCTCCTATAATTAGGAGAGATATTATTGGCCTCTTGATTGAGTGAGACTATAAAATGCATGGCCGTGCTCAAATAATGATTTGTTTTTCATAGTCTACTCATGGATCAAGTAAACCCGGATTAAATGTTGAAGAGGATGACTAAATACATGCCTCGAGTTTAATCTATAATATATATGGTTAAAGGGATTATATTACACGGAAACATTAATCACGAAAGGTTTTATCGAATCACGATTTAATTATTGTTTAATTAGGTAGCAATGATGTATTACTAGATACCGCTCATTGTTTATAATTTTATTGGAGAATAAAATTATTGCTAATTAAATAATAGCCTATAGGGTCACACACATAGAGCACCTAGAGGAATAGTTAATTTAAATTATAGATTTAAATTAATTGATGATTAATTCGAATTTATTATATTAATTAAGTGAGACTTAATTAATTGAAATAAATTCGAATTTGAAGAATTATATTTCTGCCAATAATAATTAAGTGTGACTTAATTATTAATTAAATAATAGAAGCATGTTTTATTATTTAATCCTATGCCTACATGGGTTAGGTTTTTGCTAAAAAGGCCCATTAACCAATCATTATAAATAGATAATGATAGGTTAAATGGCTTGCACGTTTTTGTAAAAACCCTAGCAGAAGAGGCAGCATAGGAAGAGGCAGAGAGAATTCGAAACCTATCAAAGGAGGCTAGTACTTCCGTTCCGTGTTCAAGATCGTGAGACGTTCTTGAAGGTGCTCGTGTGGATACCATAGAGGTGCTTTCGAGAGGAAGACACAAATCGTGATAGCAAGGATCTCCGTTGAGTTCGTGGCATTCAAAATCTTAATAGGTATGATTCGATTATCACCATAATCCGTCAATTCTTATACATGATCCTGCGTTTGGGTTCCGAAAATTTTCGTTATATTTACGTTTATCCGCTGCGTTTTATGCCTCGGAACCCAACAATGGCATCAGAGCTACGTGTATAAGGGACTGATTTGGTTACGTGTTAACTGTATTTGATGCAAATATGCCTGTTTTGGTGACTGCCATGCCACTGCCATGCTACTGCTTTGTTACTGCCATGCTTCTGCCATGCTATGTTCTTCATGTATATTCGAATTGTAATATGTGGTGATGATACTAGCATGTTAATGATTTGTCATGACTGATTTATATGCCATATTGCGATTTGTATATTATGCATGAGGGTCAGTTTGTATAGTGATATAAACTGGTGGACAGATTATGTTGGACATGATCTGTTAACTGGGATATGATAAGTATGTATATGATACATGCTTCTGAAACTGTATAAGATGCAGTGGGAAAAAGGGCCAACAGATATGATCTGTAGTTCAGAAATTGATGATTTCTGAATAGGACTAGTCTTCGAAAATAAAAAAAAAAAATTTCTGATTTCGAGCTGACCTGGCAGCTCGACCCCAGCCGGGGGCTGCCGCCCCCAGACCCCGCCTGGGGCTGCCGCCCCAGACCCCGCCTGGGGCTGCCGCCCCAGACCCTGCCCAGGGGCTGCCGCCCCCGGACCCCCGCCCAGGGGCTGCCGCCCCCGGACCCCCGCAATATTTTATTTTGTGTACTTGAGCATGGTGCTGGTTATGGCCCTTAGACCCCTAGATTAATGGTTTTTTGTTTTGGTTTTATAAATACGACTTGCATGTCGTTTTCTTCATTCTTGTAATTGTTTAACCTCGAATGTAACTCGAGTTTTCTTATGTAAGTACATTAGCTTAGGTTGTATTCAATTATTCCATGTAATGTACTTGAAGACTGAAAGATGATCCAAGAAGAGGAGCAGGCACTAGTGGATACAAGAAGAAAGAAGACATGTAATTGTATTTATATTTTACCACCATAGATTGACTTTGATCCTTTCATTAGCTCGAAAGGATCACATAGGAAAGGGGCCTTAACCAAGCACGTTTACATACTGCACTTTACATATTGATGTATGAATGATGCATGCTTTAATTAGATTAATCATGTATGTATGTATGTATGTATTAGATACGACACCCATGCCATGCTTGTTTAAACAAGATAAAATCTGTAACGACTCAAGATAAAATCTGTAACGATTCAAGATTTTAAAATCAACAAACGATCATGAGATTCTTGTGTTTATGAAATATGGATTTTTAAAACACGGAATTGAATATGGATTTTGATATCTATAATTGGGATTTTCTGACAAAAACGGATATGCGTATTCGTAAGGCTGATGGGTTTTAAGTGTGACCACTGGTATCCTCCATCTACCTGGGAAATGAACAATTTAAGATGTCAATTTGAAATA
Source organism: Oenanthe sinensis (assembly GCA_028671895.1). Lineage (NCBI taxonomy): Eukaryota > Viridiplantae > Streptophyta > Magnoliopsida > Apiales > Apiaceae > Oenanthe > Oenanthe sinensis. The sequence continues at coordinate 7,873,263 of CM053811.1, read as the reverse complement.
TTTAGTTCAAGGAAAAATTGAGGATCTCTTCATGATGTGATCATGATCGTCGTAAAATTTTCTAAACCCCTTAACAAAATATTAAGTTTTAATCAGATGCTTTCCAATGAATGAACACTCATCGAATCCTAGATCGATTAGGGGAAAGACTGTCAGTGGCAGGGGACTCCTGTCTATCGTGGTGAGATGCGACGAATATAAACGGTTATATTCGGCCGTTGTATCATTGGGTCAAACTTAACTGAGTCGTCATAATAAGGTGAAAGTAAACGGTTATATTCAACCATTATGAACTTAGAAGCATAGAGTTTGGTTAAAAATCTATTAGATAGATAAGATCAATCGTTGCTCACCAAACTATCCAAGAATTATATATGATATAATTGACAAATGTTGTCTACCTAAATAATCATTCTTAAGGACTTCCAGTGGTTGACTTGAGACATGACGAAATATGGATCTTGGCTCACTAGAAAGGATTATGGGATATACTTTCCAAATTAATAGTAAGGGCTATTGATTTGATAAAAATAGTGGGAGATATATTATGAATGTATCATAATCATTTGAACATAATAAATAACTCAGACAATCTAATGTTTAATTTTGTGCTTTTATCATTGTAGATACCAAGTAATGACAAACAACACAAACACACTATCCGTACGATCTGTCCTTGAGAAGGATAAGCTGACAGGAGGAAACAACTTCCTAGACTGGCAGAGGAATTTGAGGATTGTCCTCAGGCAGGAGCGCAAGCTTCATGTCATTGATATTCCTCCGGCAGGTCCCCTTCCTGAGGGCGCTACTGTTGAGGAACGAGCGGCCCACACAAAGGATGAGAATGATGCAACTGATGTTGCGTGTCTTATGTTAGCAACTATGAGTGCTGAGCTTCAAAGACAGCATGTGCATATGGATGCATATACTATCAATGAGCACTTGCAAAGCATGTTTGCAAGCCAAACTCGTCAAGAAAGGTTCAACACGAGCAAGTCACTCTTTAACTGTAAACAAGGGGCAAATGAACCAGTTGGCCCACATGTTCTGAAGATGATTGGTTACATTGAGTATCTTGATACTTTGGGTTTCCCGATTGGTCCGGAAACTGGTATTGACCTAATCTTGAATTCTTTGAACAACAAATTCACTCAGTTTGTTATGAACTACAATATGAATGAGTTTGACAAAACACCTACTGAATTGTTGGCTATGTTGAGAACATATGAGACCAACATGAAGACGGCTGAACCTGCTCCCATACTGATGGTGGGCAATAAAGGTAAGGCCAAAGGGAAAGGCAAGTGGAAGGGTAAGAAGAAGACAGGTTCTGATTCTACACCCAAGCCAAAGTCAGGTCCTAAACAGGCTTTAAAGCCTAAAGGTAGGGTCGCTAAGGGTGAATGTCACTACTGTAAGAAAACTGGTCACTGGAAGAGAAACTGTTCAGTTTACTTAGAGGATCTGAAGAAGAAGAGGGCTGAGCAAGCTTCTAATTCAGGTATATATGTTATAGAAGTCAATCTATCTATTTCTACATCTTGGGTATTGGATACCGGATGTGCTTCTCACATTTGTATAAATGTGCAGGAAATGCAGAGAAGTAGGACATTGGCTAAAGGAGAAATGGACCTACGAGTTGGCAACGGAGCAAGAGTTGCTGCTTTAGCTGTAGGAACCTATTATTTATCTCTGCCCTCTGGGCTAGTTTTAGAACTGGAGAATTGTTATTACGTGCCTGCAATTCGCAGAAACATTATTTCTGTTTCTTGTTTGGACAAGAAAGGTTTTTCGTTTACAATAAAGGACAACAGTTGCTCTTTTGCTTTGAATGATTTAACCTATGGTGTTGCGCGTTTGTTTAATGGTTTATATGTTCTTGACTTAGATAATCCTGTCTGTAATATAGAAAACAAACGACTTAAAGTTAATGACTCAAATCAAACATATCTCTGGCATTGTCGTCTAGGCCATATAAATGAGAAACGCATATCCAAATTACATAAGGATGGATATTTGGATAAGTTTGATTTTGAATCATACCAAGAATGCGAATCTTGTTTGCTTGGTAAAATGACTAAAGCCCCTTTCACTGGTAAGGGTCAAAGGGCCACTGAACGTTTGGAGCTAATACATAGTGATGTATGTGGCCCAATGCGTGTGATGGCTAGAGTAGGCTACTACTACTTCATAACATTTACTGATGATTTCAGTAGATATGGATATGTATATCTTATGAAGAATAAATCCGATTCTTTTGAAAAGTTCAAAGAATACAAGGCTGAAGTAGAGAAGCAAATTGGCGGAGGTGCAAGTATTAAAATCTTACGATCTGATCGTGGAGGAGAATACTTGAGCACTGAATTTAAAGATTATTTAAAGGAGTGTGGTATTGTATCACAACTCACTCCGCCAGGTACACCTCAATGGAATGGAGTTTCAGAGAGGAGAAATCGCACCTTGTTGGACATGGTGCGATCGATGATGAGTCATGCAGATCTTCCAATTAGTTTCTGGGGTTATGCTCTAGAAACAGCGGCTTTCACACTTAACCGTGTTCCTACTAAGAAGGTTCAAAAGACTCCATATGAGATATGGGAGAAGAAACGGTCAGGCATGAGCTTTATGAAAGTTTGGGGATGCAAGGCGTTTGTGAAGCGTCAAGTATCTGACAAGCTTGGACCTAAATCTGAAGAGTGCAATTTTGTGGGATACCCTAAAGAAACAAAGGCGTATTATTTCTATAGTCCTTCTGAGCAAAAAGTGTTTATTGCTCGAGATGCTGTCTTCATGGAAAGGGATTTTGTTTCCAAAAGAAACAGTGGGAGAACTATAGACCTCGATGAAGATCGAGAACCACAAAATAGCATTGAACCTGAAGTGGAACAAGAGCAGGATAATAATAACGCTCAACAAACACAGGTTGTTCGTAGAACTGGTAGAATTCGCCATGAGCCAGAGAGATATGGATTTCTTTTGACTCAATGTGGTGATTTGATGCTCATAGATGAAGATGAGCCTCTCACATACCAAGATGCTATGAGCAGTCCAGAATCTAAGAGATGGCTAGAAGCCATGAAATCCGAGATGGAATCCATGTTTGAAAACCAAGTATGGACTTTGGTTGATCCACCTGAAGGGGTAAAACCCATAGGGTGCAAATGGGTTTTCAAGAAGAAAACTGACATGGATGGAAATGTTCAGACCTATAAAGCAAGGCTAGTTGCAAAAGGTTTCAAGCAAATTCATGGTATTGACTATGATGAAACCTTCTCACCAGTGGCTATGGTCAAATCCATAAGGATTTTGCTTGCTATTGCAGCATTCCATGATTATGAAATCTGGCAAATGGATGTCAAAACAGCCTTCCTTAATGGAAGCCTTGAAGAAGATGTGGATGTGTACATGACACAACCTGAAGGTTTTGTCAGTCCAGGGAATGTTAGCAAGATATGTAAATTACGTCGATCCATTTATGGATTAAAGCAAGCCTCTAGGAGATGGAACATCCGTTTTGATGAAACTATCAAAGAGTATGGATTTGTTCAAAATGAGGATGAACCTTGTGTTTACAAGAAGGTTAGTGGGAGCCATGTGGCATTCATAGTACTATATGTTGATGACATACTACTAATGGGGAATGACATACCTTCTCTCAAGGCTGTTAAGATTTGGTTAGGGAGTAATTTATCTATGAAAGACTTAGGAGATGCATCCTACATTCTAGGAATGAGGATCTATAGGGATAGATCTAGAAGGATGATCGGTCTAAGTCAGAGTACATACATCGATAAGGTTTTGCACCGTTTTGGTATGCAAAATGCAAAAAGGGGATATGTCCCCGTATCTCAAGGGATAACGATCTCTAAAGATCAGTGTCCGAAATCATTGGATGACAAGGACCGCATGAGTAAGGTTCCATATGCCTCAGCAATTGGATCCATCATGTATGCGATGGTATGTACTCGCCCAGATGTTTCGTATGCTTTAAGCATGACGAGCAGATACCAATCTAATCCAGGTGAAGGTCACTGGACGGCTGTCAAGAATATTCTAAAGTACTTGAAAAGGACTAAAGATTCATTCTTGGTGTATGGAGGAGAGGAGAAACTAGTAGTAAAAGGTTACACCGATGCAAGTTTCCAAACAGACAGGGATGATACTGTATCACAGTCTGGTTTTGTGTTTTGTCTAAACGGAGGTGCTGTAAGTTGGAAGAGTTCAAAACAAGAAACAGTAGCTGATTCTACAATGGAGGCTGAGTACATTGCAGCTTGTGAAGCGGCTAAGGAAGCAGTTTGGATTCGAAAATTCATTACTGAATTGGGAGTGGTTCCATCAATCGCAGATCCCATTGATCTATACTGCGATAATAATGGAGCCATTGCACAAGCTAAAGAACCTAGAGCTCACTCCCGAACCAAACATATACTCAGGAGATATCACCTCATTCGAGAGATTAATGAGAGGGGTGACATACACATATGTAAAGTGCACACAAATGATAACATTGCAGACCCACTGACCAAAGGCTTGTCGCAGCAGAAGCATGACGGTCACACTAGTTCCATGGGTATTAGATACATGGGTGATTGGCTCTAGTGCAAGTGGGAGATTGTTAGTGTAGGTGCCCTAGAGGCAATACAATTTTTCCTTTTAATAAACATTTATGTCATTTGATTATTCAATAAACGTATTTATTATGACTTTAATTACTGCGATATATTTGTTAGCATAATAAATGTCCTTAGAATCATGATACTCGTTATATAGTTTAAGTACATGACTTGAACTTGAGATTATATAATATATCATATTCTTAAAGGTTCCCTAGTCGAGTATTATTATGATAGGACAATAATAATACATAAATAGACTAGTATGTTGTTTGACAGATAACCACATCTCATTGGTTATAAGTATGGGGATACTAAAGTCAATACATAGGTACATGTAGGGGTACATGGTACTGGACAGACCCACAGTGAGATTCTTCATGTTTAATTAAGTCATAAGAAAGACTCACAGTGATAATGGTGTAATGATCCTCTGACTTGAGATCATTATATTTCTGTACGAGGATTGATATACTTTGACTACATTAAAAGTTACCTTTGACCGGGTGATGATAAAAGTGGACATCGGGTATATCATGAGTCGTATGAGAAATATGAATGATAGATAAAGGATTTAACCCTCCTATAATTAGGAGAGATATTATTGGCCTCTTGATTGAGTGAGACTATAAAATGCATGGCCGTGCTCAAATAATGATTTGTTTTTCATAGTCTACTCATGGATCAAGTAAACCCGGATTAAATGTTGAAGAGGATGACTAAATACATGCCTCGAGTTTAATCTATAATATATATGGTTAAAGGGATTATATTACACGGAAACATTAATCACGAAAGGTTTTATCGAATCACGATTTAATTATTGTTTAATTAGGTAGCAATGATGTATTACTAGATACCGCTCATTGTTTATAATTTTATTGGAGAATAAAATTATTGCTAATTAAATAATAGCCTATAGGGTCACACACATAGAGCACCTAGAGGAATAGTTAATTTAAATTATAGATTTAAATTAATTGATGATTAATTCGAATTTATTATATTAATTAAGTGAGACTTAATTAATTGAAATAAATTCGAATTTGAAGAATTATATTTCTGCCAATAATAATTAAGTGTGACTTAATTATTAATTAAATAATAGAAGCATGTTTTATTATTTAATCCTATGCCTACATGGGTTAGGTTTTTGCTAAAAAGGCCCATTAACCAATCATTATAAATAGATAATGATAGGTTAAATGGCTTGCACGTTTTTGTAAAAACCCTAGCAGAAGAGGCAGCATAGGAAGAGGCAGAGAGAATTCGAAACCTATCAAAGGAGGCTAGTACTTCCGTTCCGTGTTCAAGATCGTGAGACGTTCTTGAAGGTGCTCGTGTAGATACCATAGAGGTGCTTTCGAGAGGAAGACACAAATCGTGATAGCAAGGATCTCCGTTGAGTTCGTGGCATTCAAAATCTTAATAGGTATGATTCGATTATCACCATAATCCGTCAATTCTTATACATGATCCTGCGTTTGGGTTCCGAAAATTTTCGTTATATTTACGTTTATCCGCTGCGTTTTATGCCTCGGAACCCAACAATATATTTATTTAATATACTCTGAAGACTGAAATCAATGTTATAATATTTAATTTTTTTACGAAAAGAAACTCTTGATACTAAGCAACGATTCCAGTTTCGTGATAGGGTAGATGCGGGAGAAGATAATGATTTTTTTAAATTAAATTTAAGATTTAATTTGGGTACGAAATGAAGGATGGAACCCCAGTTCCGGATATCAAATATACGGGAGAGATATAGATTTCACATGTTTCTTGTAGAAATTTTTTATTTAAAAAACATAATAAAAACAAAATTTAATAGTATTATAGAAAAATTGTATTGAAAAAACACAATAAAAACAAAATTTTATGCGCATGTAAAAATAGAGACGACAGATAGGCAAAACTGGCAAAGTACTAAAGAATGAAACATTGTCCAAGTCAACTGTTGCTGTTTTGGCAGCTTGGGAAAGGTGACGAAGAAACGGTTGCTGTGAAGCTGATATATACATGCATGTTCACATTAATGCTGACTGCCCTCTTTTTTCACCTTCTCTATATATCTCTCTCTCTTTTTTTACTCAATATATATGATTATAAAAAGGACAGATTAATATATATTTTAATATTTGTTTATAATATCTCTAGTATTATATTACAAAACTATTAACTATAGAACAGTGCAGAGGAACCCAAGTTCTTGGTTTCTTTGTTTTGTTTATTTACTTGTGTCTGAACCCCCTCCTCTCCTCTGCTGCTGTTTTGACCAAGAAAATAAAATTCACAAGTTTATGGTTGATGGGTTCTTGTTTTAGTGTTCAAATCAAAGCTGAGAGCCCCCTTCATGCTGGTACACACACACACACACTAATTTTCTTGATTTTCCTTAGCTGCTATGTATCTGTTTCTTGTTTGTGTTTTAGTTTTGTATGGTATGTTTGTGTATTAACTTTAAGTGATTTGTCCAGTTGTGGAAGTGTATGATCATTAAAAATCTTGTAATTTTTAGGTACTCCTTTGCCCCTATATAATCTTGTCAAGGAAGTGATTCTAGTGAAATGTTAATTAGATATGTTTACATATATAGAATTATAAGTTGTTTTGTTTTCATAAACCTTGTGAATTGTATCTAACTTTGCCTGATCTATGAATTTTGAGAATTCATGATTAAGTTATCTGATCTAATGTGCAGTAATTTTTGATTTCCATTTGAAGATCAATCAACTTAATTTAATTTCGATAAAAGATTGATTATTTCTATGATTATCGTACAATTCGGGCTTAATTCGGACCGGGAATTGATTTTGTGGTTCGATTGCAGTGTGGAATTTATTAGAAAATGACACAATTGTTCATACAGGTGCTACATTAAAACCTCCATCGGTGCCACCAACACCTCGGAGCCAGGAAGAAATTTTGCAGTCATCAAAATTGAAGAGTTTTGCCTTCAATGACCTTAAGGTAGCTACCAGGAACTTCCGTCCGGACAGTGTGTTGGGGGAAGGTGGTTTTGGTTGTGTTTTCAAGGGATGGGTTGATGAGAACACGTTTGCTGCTACAAGACCGGGTACTGGCCTGGTTATTGCAGTAAAGAGATTAAGGCAAGAAGGAAACCAGGGTCACAAAGAGTGGTTGGTGAGTGTGAACTGTTTCCAGAATCTTCAATCCATTTTATAACTAGAATAAATTATCAAATCCACTTCACAAAGATATGCTTTGCATTTGCTAATTTGTAAAAGATAGTTAATTTATTGCAGTATCAACTGAGTGTGCAGCTTTGATTATATTAGCTTTACATTAAAATGCCATTGCGGTTGCGATTTTCAAATTTCAAGCATGCTAGACAATAATGTTCTGCCACCTCTTTGACTACAGGCAGAAATCAATTACTTGGGGACGCTTTATCATCCTAATCTTGTGAAGTTGATTGGGTACTGCTTAGAAGATGAGCACCGCCTTCTGGTATATGAGTTCATGCCCCGTGGAAGCTTGGAAAATCATTTATTCAGAAGTTCGTTCTAAATCTTATCAGCCTTAGTCTACTCCTATATATATAATGTGTTCGATTTAAGAAGTATATTATGATGCTGCAGAGGATTACTCCAATTTATGGCATCCCCTCATTTTAAAGAAGTGATAAAATTCTACAAAAATTCTTGTTCTGTTATTTCAAAATTGGATTTTATGCATCTCAATATTGGAATGCAGGGAGTACAGAATTTTCTTTGTGATATAGCTACTTGATATAATTGAAACAGGGAGTTCTTATTTTCAACCGCTTTCATGGAACCTCCGTATAAGGGTTGCTCTTGGTGCAGCAAAGGGACTTGCATATCTTCATAGCCCAGAAGCAAAAGTGATTTATCGTGATTTTAAAACATCCAATATCTTGATTGATTCTGTATGTGGAAGAAAATTTTATTGTTATGATTTAATGTCAATCACGAGTCTCCCGTTGTCTTACACACATTTCTGTTACTTATTGATAGAAATACAATGCAAGACTATCTGATTTCGGGTTGGCAAAAGACGGGCCAGTGGATGGTAAAAGCCACGTGTCTACCAGAGTTATGGGAACCTATGGTTATGCAGCTCCGGAGTATATGGTGACAGGTAAGGTTGGCTTTACATGATATGTTTTTCTGTTTGTAGGAGAAGATAGTTAAATCGACTAGCTTCTTTTGTGCTTTAGTTGATGCAGACTACCTAAAGGTAACTTGTCCAATTTAGCATTTTTTTCTTAAAAAAGATAGGCAAGTTTATCATAATTATAAGCCTAGTGACATATGTCAAACACGGGTCAGCATAAAGTTTGATTATATTATTGTTCTCCCTGAGCAAGTTGATCATACTTCCAATGAGTATCTCTACTCAACCAGGACTAGTAGGAGGATAATATTTATGCCCATCATTTCAGGTTTTCACCTTTCCTCGACTAACTTGAGGCTATTAAATATTCCACGAGTTAGGAATTAGACTCTTCTTTTAGTATTCTACGTATATTCTTTTGTTTACAATCTCATTTTCAGCACTTCTAATTCTAAGTTCAATTTCTTTTTATGAAGGTCATCTGACAACAAAAAGCGATGTCTACAGCTTTGGAGTTGTTTTTCTGGAAATGTTGACTGGCCGAAGGGTAATTGACAAGAACCGTCCTACAGGGGAACATAACCTTATTCCTTGGGCTAAACCTTACCTTACCAGCAAGCGCAGGATTTTGTATGTCATGGATGCGCGTATCAAAGGCCAATATACTTTGGCAGCAGCACTGAGAGCCGCCTCTCTTGCCCTTAAATGCCTCTCAGTTGAGCCCAGATCCAGGCCTGATATGGATCAGGTTGTTAAAGCTTTAGAGCAGCTTCAGGACATGAAAATCTGAGTAAAATAATAGAAGTGAAGGTCTGCAGAAGCATCATCGTGCATAAATTTCTGTTCTTTCTGTGGGTAAGGTAAACTGTTAGACTTAAATACCGTCACAATCACGTGTTTTGCTTCAGGAGAGAGCTATAGAACAGATCATACAGAAGGATTAAACTTTAAAGTATAACATCAGCGTGGAGAGTTAAATGACCGCACTTGTATTAGAGCATACAATGTTAATTTACTGTACAGTTTTTATTTTATCTTGTCAGACTATCTGCATCCATTAGATTATGCTTGTATCTACATTATGATTGGAGAGGAGGATGCTTTTTGATATTTATCAGTTAAACACAAAATCGTTGACGCGAATAATTGAATCGTGCCTTGTCAGATTGCTAATACAAAGATTAATTCTAACTCTGTTGTTGCGCCTAAAATATTGACTTCATGTATTTGGAAATTTGGGTCGGATGAAGTTGTAGTAGTCGACGTTCCCCTTTTTGTTGTAAAAAGTAACTTGAGTTCAGGTGGAGGCATAGGTGCATGTGTAGTTAAATTTTTACAACTTAGTCATTGACTATTACTGTGCTACTATCTAATCATAATTCTAAGTTATCGAGGGAGCGTGCTACTGTTATAATGTGAGATTCAAAGAAAATATTAATTTTTGGAAGACAAATGGTAAGCAATTTATTCGATTGCACCTGTTGGTTTTTAGAGATTTTTCGATCTTGTAAAGATGATACTACATGGAAATAAAATATAATCAACACTACAAGTCGTAGATAAAAACTTGTTTGGGTACCGGTAAACACATTTAGAGCATGGGAGGGACATTTCCTCTTTTGGGGTCATTATATTGCCAAATAAACTTGAAATGATTTTTAAAATGAAGTGACTATCTTACTATACTATACAGGACACTTTCATTTGACCTACTTTATATAAAATTATAAAATTAAAACAAAACTGAAGGAAAATAAAAAGAAAAATAAAGTTATCAAGGAGAAAAAAAAAAGGAAAAGTAGAGAATTGGCACATTTTTTGTCAAATGGGTTGGGGACGGGAAGGTGTCCGGAGCATCCTGGGATGGTTTTTTTTTACAGGTCACATGCCACCGAAGCACATGGGTTCAAAAAGTGTCCTTTGAACAAATTTGTTCAGTATAATAGCGCGGTAGGTACACTTTGCAAGAGACATTTAAAATGATTAGAGGCTTACTAGTGTAGTTTATTTCAATAAAATATTATATAAAAGTATTTATCTTTTTATCATATTTATTTTATTTATTATATTAGATTAAAATATTTTTATGTAATATAATTAAAAAGTTAATTATATAAAATTGTTGTATTATAATTAAAAAGAAAATAAAATATAAATTCTAAAATTAAAATACATTACATAATCAGAAAAATAAGTACAATTAAAAAACATTACGAAATTAAAAATATTATATTTAAGTAATTTGTATGGTATCATGAAATTGTCAGATATGTTCCACCAAATCAGCTTGTAATTGACGATATTTTTGCCTATCACGAATTTGAATATCTCTTTCGATATAGCTTTCATAAGGAGCAAAATGTTCCTCACCTAAATTGGGTTGTGATATACTATTTGTTGTATCATCATAAAATGGTAGAGGCCCAAATGGAGTAACATATGTATCTCTCTCATCTTCCACAATCATATTATGCAATATTATGCATGCTTTCATTATTTTTGCAAGATCTTGTTTGTCCCAAAACCGAGTCAGACCACGTACAATTGCAAATCGAGATTACAATACACTAAATGCTCGTTCTACATCTTTACGTTGGCTTTCTTGATATTTGGCAAACAATTTTCTTTTCTCGCCTTGTGGACGTGTGATCGTCTTGACAAATGTTGCCCATTCCGGATATATGCCATCTGTTAAATAGTACCCCCATGTTATAATTATTACCATTCACATTATAATTTATTTTTGGAGTACGACCTTCTAACACTTCATCAAACAACGGTGATCGATCTAAAACATATATATCGTTGTTTAAACCAGCTACTCCAAAAAAAGCATGCCATATCCACAAGTCAGATGAGGCAACTGCTTCAAGTACGATTGTTGGAATGCCTTTGTGACAGCTCAATAACATCCTTTTCCATGCTTTAGGACAATTTTTTCACTGCCAGTGCATGATCAATGTTACCCATCATACCGGGAATCCACGAGCCTCCCCCATTGCTAGTAGACGTTGAACATCATTTGAATTTGGCTTCCGCAAGTACTCACTTTCGAATACCAATATCACATCATTGACAAATTTCTTCAAGCATTCAATAACAATCGACTCACCGATTCGCACATAGTAATCAACAGTATCGACAGATATTCTATACGCCAACATACGCATAACTGCAGTGCATTTTTGTAAAGGCGATAAGCCCTTTCTTCCTAATGCATCAACTTTTTGCTGAAAATATGGATCGAAATTTGAGATAACATTCACGATACGAAGGAAAATATGTCTCCCCACTCAAAATTTTTGTCGGAACGTTTCTGGTGTGTAAACCAGATTTTCTGCAAAATAATCTCTATGAGGCCTGATTCACGATTTCTATATATCATCCTACGAGGCGTAGATGAAGAGCTTTCTCGATAAAGTTGGTTAACAAATTCAAGACGCCGTTTTTATAGAGTATTATCCAATAACATATCCTTAACTAAATCTTTCATTGCATCCGAACTGTTATCCATGGTAGATTCTTTAATGTAGATTTTAAGTATGTGAAGAAAGAAGTAGAGTGTATGACTAATGTTACCGCATTGAAAACTTATATAAAACTTAAAACGAATATATTCCAAGGCTATTTTACAATGACAACAAGACAACGACTACAAGACAATGGCTAGAAAACAACGATTACAAGACAATGGTCAGAAGACAATGACTAAAAGACAATTACTACAAGACAATGACTACAAGGTCCTCTTTCTTATGACTTCTTCAAGTAGGGAATCATGCATTTTAAGCCGAACCTCGTTCATTTTACTATTGTTCGCCATAATGATCTTTAGATCCATTTCCTTTTCGTGGTTTTGATTAAATTTTTCCAACAATGATAATTTTCGACTTTCATCGGCTTTTATTTCTTCTAACTCTTTAGCCATAACTGTTTTAGCCTTTCCCTTGCCTTTTCTCTTAGTTACTTTTGTACCTTTAGGACGAATCAAGGACACTGCAACATCATTGTCATCTGTTAGTGTTTCATTAGCAGATGACGAATAAGCTCCAAAATTATTTAATTTAGTTCTCTTTGTACTTCCACTAGTAGAAGGAGTTCTCCACTTAGGTTGTCTGCGAAGCTCACTCCAATGCTCGTCAAAATTAGACTTTTTCTTGTATTTATTTTTATGGAGTTCATGAGCTAATTCGATTATGTTTTCCAAATTTGAGTCGCTGCCTATTTTTCGCTCGGCTTGTTCATAACACGATCCATATCGCTGAGATCCTTCATTTATTCGTTACCACCTTTTTTTATAGCTTGAGCTCCTCTTTTGATAAGACCGGAATTATTTTCTTCACAATATTGACGAATTCGATCCCAAAATGGTTCGGCTTTTTGATCTGTACCTATAAGAGTTTATCTTCATTCCATTTTCATTGACCATTAATCTCTCGTGAATATTCAAATTCATCATGTCCATCGTTGAGATCGATAATATTGGTACCATTAAAAGTAGAAACTTGTGAATGTGAAGAATTTTGATTATTGATAGGCGTTTCTTGGGTTCCAAATTGTGAACCTAATATTTGAAAATTTTGAGGGTATGGAAATGAATATTGAGAATTTTGAGTATATAGAAAGATATGATTTGGATATGGAAATTGAGGATTTGAAATTTGAAAATTATAATTTGCATTTGGATTTGATGGGTTTGGAAATTGAGCATTATCCATATTTGTATTTTGAACATATGGGAAAAAAGAATTTGGAAATGAATATGAAAATTATGTATTTGGAAGAAAATTTGAGTTTGGATTTTGTGGGTTTGAAGATGGAGAATTATTAGGATTTATTTTTTTCAAGTTGAAGCAGTGTAAAAAATCAATGAAAAGAAGTATTATTTATAGATTTTTTTTAATACAACGACTATTTTTAAAATTATAACGGTAACATATATAAATATACATACAAGTGAAGAAATGGACCGTTACATAGTAAATTATACGATACAAATGGAACGTTAAAGTGAAAAAGAAATAATAAAATAAGACAAAAGGAGAAAGTGGTTGGGGATACGATGGTGTCCTTAGACACTTTATACATGTTTCTCCAACATAAAAAATAAGAAGACAAGCCATTTTGCTTGTCCCGAGGTACCCACTCGTCCCTGCGTTGCTCATGCTCTAAGCCAGGTTTTTAAAATACTCCTATGCATATCACTGGGGTCATTTGCACGTGTCCATTTACAACAAAACATTTATTTTATTGGTTCATTTTTATCCTTTGTGGGTACAAGACTATATGTAGAATATAGCAACTTGCTCAACTGCACTCATATGTTTAGTTGAGTGTATATAATCTTTTGTCTCAAGCATAGAAAATAATTTATAAAATGTGCACGTGTTCATTCTAATGTTCTTAATACACATGCTATCACCACTATTAACATGGTAGTTATCACCGCACTGGGATGCTCTTAGACCATCCACAATGTTGCTGGCCATCTTCCATTTTTTGTGGGATCCGCTCTTTGCCACTTCACCATAAAATGACCACTATAAAAAAATGGTCAAACTTCTCCAATACCAAGCCCATTTGTCAAATGTTGTAGGACTCATTTTATCCTTATTATATTTTATTTATAATAAAATGATATGTTATAATTCAATTTAATAATGTTAAAATTCTAATAATCAAATTAAAATGGTTAAATTTTTTAAAAATATTATTAAAATAAATATTATTATGTTAGAAATATTAACGTTATTATTATAACGTTGCCTATAAAATGAAAAGGTAGTACATAGCTGCAAAGTGAGATGACATGCGGTAGTAAAGTAACAATTAAAAAAACAATTAAAGTGGGACGAGCCCACGGTAGTGGGACCGCCTACTTTCATCTTCTTCCGTACAATGTTAACACAGTCCCATTTGCATTCTCAAAGTCCTTTTCACATGGCCCTAGGCGGGAAATGACCCCCACTATGGATGATCTTAGACCAACTACAATGCATTCCCATTTACTACCTAGGGACATGTGAAGTATAACTAGTTCAGTTATTTTGAAGGTCTCTGCATTGCATGTTCTTTACTAAATGTGTCAGACCCACCCTCTCGGCCACTGGCCACTTCTCAACCTTTATAGAGAGTGTTCCATTTGAGGACTACTATCTTGCTAGAAGAGGACATGCCTGCTATAATGTCCAGTTTCAATTTCAAGAAGTTCAACGATGAGTTCATGGAGCAATATGAAGACTAAAAAGTTATTCAAGGATGTAAATAATGATACTTCTAATACTTATCTGTATGTATATAACAGAAATATAAAAAAAATACATGCATGCTATGTATATTTGTTCACATGGTATATGAAAATAATTTGTGTAACTTATAATATACCAAAAATTAATTTACTTTATTCATTTGTTGGGTAGAAAAGTTATATATGTCATTCAAAAATAATAAAGTAGCGAAGTTAACCATGATTACTTTAAAATTGGTAACATTTTGAATTTAGGATATATTTATAAATACAATTATAAATGAGATATATTAGTAAATCAGTTTTTAAAATAGGACATATTAGAAAAAAGCCCAAAATAATATCAACATTACAAATTGTAACGTTACTTGCTATTACAACGTATATATAATTAACAGTAATATTTTTACTCCTATAAATACCAAATTCCCATACCCTATTATTCACGCTCTTTACTTTTTTTAAAAAATTATTAGCAAAAGATTTCTCGTGTGATGTTTTTTAATAATATGATGCATTTTAATTACGGGACATGTCTTTTATTTTAATATTATTTTTCATTATTAATCACTTTAATTTGATTATTACAATTTAAATGTTACTGAAATACATTAAAATTGAATTATAAAATATTATTTAACTTAAAATGTAATATAATATGAATAAAATGGGTTCTGCAAAAAGAGGCAAGTGGGCTTGTATTGAAGGAGATTGAACACTTTTTTGGAGACCACTTTTTGTAGATGTGGCATGACACTGGGCAAGAAAAAAGGTGAAATGGGCCGTAGGCACCGGAGGTGCTCTTAGAGTATCTACAATGGGCAAACCCCATTTCCCCTTTTCTGCATGCCTATATTATGATATATGTGTAGCAAATCGTTTTTGTAAAAAAGTGGCCAACACTTTCCAAAGCTATAGCCCGTTTTCATTATTTATAATGTCCAATAGATCCATATTATATTATAGAATGCATAAAATACGTTAGATGTATTATCTTTATAATTATTAACTACTATATATGATACAATAAGTGCATAATTGTATAAAGCAATAATAAAATATATAAAGTAATCAAAATGAAACTACCCACAAAAGTTGGACTGCCCACTTCATGTGAATCGTGTCCAATACAGCAAGAAACAAAATCATGAGACCACTTTCATATCGCAGTCCCCGAGGCATGAATTGGGTGTGCACTGGAAATGCTCTTAAGAGCACCTTCAATATGTTCATGCCTCGAGCCGCGAGAAATGGGAGTGGGTATGTGATTTTGTAGCTTTAGTCACATCATAAATTGAAAAAACGTGGTCAGTCCCCCGATGGTACTGTGCCATTTGTTTGTTTTTTATACACTTACGGTGGTAAATGTATTATCCTTTTATTTTTACTTTACAGATATGAATGTTTTAATAGTAACATTATTATAACGTATATATTTCTAACGTATATATTTACAAACATGTCTTTTATTTTAATAATATTTTTAAAATTTTTAATCACTTTAATTTGATTATTATAATTTTAACATTATTAAATTAAAAGTAAATTAAAATATATTATTTTATAATAAATATAATATGATATGAATATAATGAGTCCTACAAAATGTGGCAAGTGGCTTACCATTGAGTAAGTTTGGCTACTTTTTTTCAAAAACCCACTTTCTTGTGAGGTGGCATGAAATGAAGCACCTAAAAGTGAAAATGGGCTTTGCATCACTCTGGATGCTCTAATGTGGATGCTCTAATGCCGTGATAATGTAAAATGGTGAACACATGGCTATAGAATTGTGAATGCAAACGTTATGAAACACCTTGTCAAGTATCTCTATATCTCTATCAACCGTGCATAGAAATCCTCTCAACCAGTCCTATTTTATGGAATGAGAAACAAATTAAATCTTTCGCTAATATGAGATGGAAAATGTTGATAAAATTCAAGATTATTATATGATTTATTTATGGGAGCGGATCCCGGGCAACCATTTGCTGGATACAATTTTTCCAGCAAATGGTTTCCTAACCCTTGGATCAACTCCTGGATGATTTGAATTGTAAAAAACAGAGTTGAGCCGTTGTTAATAACCGCGGCTCATGTACGGGCTGCTGTAAATAATCGCAATTCAACCCTTAATCACCAAAACAGTTTAAACACTCGTTCTCCATCTTTACATATCATATGCACACACACACACACACCATCTACATACAAACACACGCCATCTGTATACAAACACACACGTACCATCTTCAAGCCCTGTTTATATGTATATGTGATTTGTTGCTTGATTTCTATAAACCCTTTAATGAGATTTGTTTAATTTTAAAATGATTATGTTGGTGGTGTGTTGACTGCGGTTATTGAGTGTTTTTTCGGTTGTTATTTGGGTTTAATTGATTGATGTTTATTATTTTTTGTACATTCGACATGATCGGGAATACCGAACTTTATAATGTGCAATTGAATCTTATTTATTTGTTTTAATCATAGAAGACTCAGAGTATAACTTATAATTTAGTAAAAGGTATTATCGTGTTGATCTGTCCATATTTGAGTTAAGTATCAAAGTGGTCATTGAAATGGGGGTCATATATCAAAGTCTTCACTCTAGTTACGGGAATATCATTTGCACCACTTAAATAATGGATAAAGATTTATTTTGTCAAGTCAACTCTAACGGAGTGTCATTATCCATTATTTAAGTAGTGCAAATGATATCCCCGAACTAGCGTGAAGACTTTGATACATGACCCCATTTCAGTGACCGCTTTGATACTTAATCCGTTCATATTTAGAATGTAAGTGGGACTGGATGCTTGGGAGGGAGAATATGACGTGTATGTGCATATGGTGCGTGTGTCTTGTATGATATATATGTATACAGAAAGGGGAACTAATGTTTGTTTTGTTTTGGTAGAGAAGTATCTAGTCGTTATTAACAACGGCCCATAGTCCATATCTGAGACACAATTATTAACAACGGCTCCGTTCTGTTTTTATTTAATCGTGACTGTCCAAGAGTTGATCCAAACCATTTATTTTGAAAATTTTTATTCAAGAGATGATTATCCTGAACTCCTGATCCCTTTATTTATAAATAATTTTTTGGAGCCAAAATGCTAATATATATGAATTATGTTGGTAATATTTTAAAAATTCATGAAACTATTATAAACTTTTAGAAATATGTACTCCGTATAAGGTATGGATTTAGTGAGTAATAATACAATTTTAATCTCTGTATATTTTTTCCCCATCTCGAAAAAATTAGAGAAGTTGGACCGTACTTAGTTGTTGGGTCTCAAAATATTGATAAAGCCCAAACTTAGTAACGGAAAAGGGTAGACACGGCAAAAAACTTAGAGAACTAATTTTTATTTGTGTTCTATAATTTAACGCAATAAAATCTTCATTTCAGTGGCAAAGAAAATAAAAGAAAAAAATAGTAAATAAATATAAAAGAGTAAAGTTTTTTATAATGAAGATTTTAGAAAAAGTTATGAATAAAGAAAATATATTTTTTTCAAAAATGACGGATTAGACTTTTAATTTAACTTTATTAAAAAAGAATGAAGGAAGAAAGTAAAAATATAAACAATTTTATTAAATATATAACTATAAATCTTATCTCATTCTCCCTAATTTCATTTCATTCAAGTGAAGATAATCTAATATAATGAAATGATAACTCGATTACAATACTAATATACAATAAAAAAAATTAAAAATTAAAAATTTATCAAAATTATTGAATAATCAAGGTAAAAAATGTACTATTATTATCGGATTGAGATCAAAAATTTATATTAAAAATATTATTTTATCATATAATTTATCAATTATTAATTACTCGAGGTTTTACCGTACTACTTTTATTTATTAGATTAGGTAATTGAATAGGTAATTAGTTGGAACTTGGAAATAGTAAGAGTAAATCAAGTTAATTTCTAATTGAATTGCGCCCGCCATTCAATATAAAAGTATTTGCCATACGTTTTAATTCCAGCACAACAGTGCCGTCCTTAGATCATCGGTCCTCACTCCCCACTCCACATGCTTTAAGCTTATATCCATATCTATATACTTGATCAGAATCCGCACACTCAAATTGACAAGTCAAATGAATTATATATGGCCCATACATAAAAAATTATACAATGGGTAAGGGTGGGCGCATGTCTGTGCAAACTGTTGCGAACAATGAGGAAGAAGAAAATGGGAGCATTGTTCATCGAGTTCCTCATCAAAAACCACCATTTACCATAGCGGATATTAAGAAGGCCATTCCTCCCCATTGTTTTAATCGTTCGATTATTCGTTCTTCTTCCTACCTTGTTTTCGACATTGCTGTTTGCTTCTTACTCTACTACATTGCCACCAATTACATTTCCCTACTCCCTGCTCCCCTTTCTTATGTTGCTTGGACTGCCTATGTTTACGTCCAAGGTTGTTTCATGTTTGCAATATGGGTGGTGGCACACGAGTGCGGCCATCATGGCTTTAGCGACTATCACTTGCTTAACGACACGTTAGGCTTTATTCTACACTCTCTTCTACTAGTCCCTTATTTTTCTTGGAAAATTAGTCACCGTCGCCACCATGCCAACACTAATTCACTTGATCGTGATGAAAACCATGTTCCTAGGTTCAAGAACACGATCAGATCATATTACCATCACTTCAACAATCCATTAGGCCGAGTCTTTATTATCACCTTTACTCTAACCTTAGGATGGCCTTTGTACTTGATTGTAAACATAGCGGGGCGATCTTATGATCGGTTTGCATCCCATTTTGATCCGTACAGTCCTATTTACTCCGAACGTGAACGAGCCCAAATCATGTTATCCGATGTTGGATTTGTTGCAGCCTGTTATGGACTATATAGGATTGCAGCAGTGAAAGGATTTGCATGGGTATTCCTAGTGTACGGAGCTCCATTACACGTTGTGAATGGTTTCCTTGTGATGATTACTCTATTGCATCACACTCACCTTTCATTGCCTCACTACGATTCTTCGGAATGGGACTGGTTGAGAGGAGCTCTAGCTACCGTTGACAGGGATTATGGAATTTTAAACAAAGTGTTCCATCACATAGCTGACACTCATGTGCTACACCATTTGATCTCCTCCATCCCGCATTATCATGCTCAGGAAGCCACAGAAGCCATTAAGCCGGTGCTGGGGGAATATTATCATTACGATGGAACTCCATTTTATAAGGCAATGTGGAGAGAAGCTAAGGAGTGTCTTTATGTCGAGGAAGAGGATGAAGGTGACAACAAGACTACAGGTGTCTATTGGTACAAAAATAAGCTTTAAACATCGTGACTGGCATGACATTTCATTGTTTTTTTTTCAAATTTCTGTGTATACAAATTAATGTAATAATAGTTCTTGAGCCTCCGAAAAATGGAGAAACAAATTATAGGCTCTTTGACAGTGTGATTCTATTATTGTTGTCACTGTCCCATAAATTGAAAGTGGTGCTTTAATTTGCTGAATCTATTCGTTCTCTGTGTGCATGCCCAAGACTAATTAATGATATGCAATGGTTAGTTATTCTTGTATAGTTGGTATACACTTTTTCAATATTTTGGTAGGCTCCAAAAAACAGAAGCAGTTTCTCTATTAATGCAAAATGAAATGATAATTATATACAGTAATAAAGAACAATCAGTCTGAGTCAACTAGATATTAGTATACCGTACCAAATTAATACTGCATGGACTATCAAGTGCCAAGTACAATACTACTCTCCATATCTTCATTAAGGAATGAGGATCCATAACTTTACCTTCTGGACAAGAACAACCACGGTAGCATCGTAAGGCATGCAGTAACTAGCCATTGATATTTATCATTTTGTTTTTAATCAAGTACTCTAGACTCGAGCGACTATTAGCATTCTTGTATGACCAAAATGCCCATCCAAATGTGGCTTTCCCATACACCTTCATTTGGGGCTCAAGCCCTCAAGGCCTCAACAAAACCTTGAACTGTTTGGTTCTGAAGCCACTTTGCTGTCCATTCCCCTGCGTTATGTTACAAAGAAGCAGTCACTCATTCTATCCCGAAAGAAACATACTTGATTTTTTTTTTAAATGGTGTAAAAAGGTTAAACACACACATAGTAAGCTAATCGTTCACACCAACGAGGCAACGAAGGTAAGATGACCATGTGTTTGTGTGATCTCTCCAAGTTGAGCTGCCCCATTATTATTATATATATAATTGATATCCTCTTCTTGACTCGCCTTCTGCAAACGCTGATCATAGACATTATAGTGGTGAACTTTGACGATTGAGTGTGAAAGGCTGCCAGCAAGCTGAAGCAACTCGGTGTTCTGATTATCTCTTATTCCCCGTTAATCCAACAGAAACACATACACAGCTTTTAGTGTACTTCCTTACTGCATTATAACCTTCTTGGTAGTATCTGCTTTGGGCATCCAAAGTAACACCTCAGTCCTCACGCAAGTGACTCATTTATCAACTCAATTGCCAAGAGAATCCAGTGTGCTGCAAATCTATAAACAGATAATATCCACTCTTATAAGATACCATATCAAGGAAACACAACCACATATGATCCCATTTGAGTACATATTATTAATGACCTCACACGTGACAAAGTACATTGTGTCAATTAGTAGCAACCATAATCTGTCATATAGGTAGATGTACAAGAATGATAAGTTATGCATGCTGTCTTTCACCTTTCTGCTAGGTAGTCAACTAACGCAACAGTTTCATCTATGTAGTATCCTCATTCTTTGTCTCCATCTCTGGTTCCACTATGGTCATGTCCGTTATGTGATCCATAACTGTATGCAAGTCCACTATTAATTCATATTGTAGTTTCTGAAATAGCAGCAGCAACAAAAACAAGCATGAATTATTACACAAGTTGACAAGAGTTGACTTGAATTATGAGTTCGGCTATAGCTATATTACCGAGCCCATGTAAAAAGTTATGTCAAGAGCTTGCAGCGAACCCCTAACAAAAGGCAGAGGATTCATGTCATACATAATCCACCACCCTACTGGAATTCTTACTGCATTCAGACCTCTCTTTGACATGACCCTTAAGTCTTTTTCCGATATGTGTAACTATTCCGTGGTCCTGTAATCAAGTCACTAATGAGGATACGTGCCTCATTATTTTCGGAGCCTTAACAGGGCCAAAGCCATTTGTGAGTTGATATTCACCTTCAAACTTTTTGAGTATCTCAAGTCTCAATACTGACGGATTTTCATCTGTCCAATCAGTGTCATCGCCATCGTAGTCAGCTGTTACTGAAGACTCTGTGACGGCCTAGCACATGTATCAAATCAGTTAAAATTATTAAATGAGGTACTTCAGCTACCTTCTATCATCAAGTGATTTCGAAACAATAGCTCTACCATCATTAACCAGACGAACAAATTATTTGCTTTGCTGCAGAGTGCAGCCTGAACTTGAAGGTAGAGTCATTTATTCTCCATAGCTATACATTATAAATTAAGCTGTGTGATTAGTCCAGCTCAACTAAGTTTACAATAATATATAACAAAAGTAGGTAGCTGCATATACCCTGAAAGTTTCCTAGTTCGCGGGCAGAAATTCAATAGGCAACCAAAGCTTCTCCGCCAACTGGTTCAGCAGACACAGAGAAGATGGAATGCACATTTTATTCGCACAAGTAAATTTGAATCGTAATAAATTAATTGATGCATCATAATTATGAATATTAAAAATATCTTATCACAAAAATACAGTCCAACGGTGCACATGTCAAAAGTGTGAAAGTATGATATTTGTATGGTTTGATTTCCATGAGCTCCAATTTCATATTGACTGTATTGAGGCAACTTAGAGATGTTTAGTTTTATCGTAAGTTCGCAATAAAAATAAATTGAAAAAGATGATGAACTTCTAATTTAGCTAAACCGATTCGTTTAAAATAAGCTATATCCTTGATAGATTATAATGTATTTCATATTCTAAAGTAATATATCAATTTAAAACAAAATAAAACTGCAAATAAATTGATACAAACGAATGTAAATTTGCGTATTACAAAATCCTAATCTAACTTTAATTATGTCAAGCTTGTATGTATAATCATGTTTGTTTTTGTGATCCTTATTCGCATTACTTTAAAAAAAAATCAGGTCACTTTGTATTCAGAAAGAAACGTGAACGAGAACTACCATAGTACAACAGGTGTACTTTATCGTTCGACATGTTCAGAGAATCGTTAAATAAAATTTGAAGACATAGATCGAGCAAATTAGAGGATGATTTTCGAGCAATTTTCGTTCAACGGTGAGAGTAATTCCACAATCATTTCTCAAAGATACGTACTTTTTATCTGTTTTTACATATTTAGATTGGCTCCAAGCTGTATCTAAATTAATTAACTGGCAAATAACAATAAGTTTTAGTTAAGATTGGCTTTATGTCGTGCCAGTCACGATGTTTAAAGCTTATTTTTGTACCAATAGACACCTGTAGTCTTGTTGTCACCTTCATCCTCTTCCTCGACATAAAGACACTCCTTAGCTTCTCTCCACATTGCCTTATAAAATGGAGTTCCATCGTAATGATAATATTCCCCCAGCACCGGCTTAATGGCTTCTGTGGCTTCCTGAGCATGATAATGCGGGATGGAGGAGATCAAATGGTGTAGCACATGAGTGTCAGCTATGTGATGGAACACTTTGTTTAAAATTCCATAATCCCTGTCAACGGTAGCTAGAGCTCCTCTCAACCAGTCCCATTCCGAAGAATCGTAGTGAGGCAATGAAAGGTGAGTGTGATGCAATAGAGTAATCATCACAAGGAAACCATTCACAACGTGTAATGGAGCTCCGTACACTAGGAATACCCATGCAAATCCTTTCACTGCTGCAATCCTATATAGTCCATAACAGGCTGCAACAAATCCAACATCGGATAACATGATTTGGGCTCGTTCACGTTCGGAGTAAATAGGACTGTACGGATCAAAATGGGATGCAAACCGATCATAAGATCGCCCTGCTATGTTTACAATCAAGTACAAAGGCCATCCTAAGGTTAGAGTAAAGGTGATAATAAAGACTCGGCCTAATGGATTGTTGAAGTGATGGTAATATGATCTGATCGTGTTCTTGAACCTAGGAACATGGTTTTCATCACGATCAAGTGAATTAGTGTTGGCATGGTGGCGACGGTGACTAATTTTCCAAGAAAAATAAGGGACTAGTAGAAGAGAGTGTAGAATAAAGCCTAACGTGTCGTTAAGCAAGTGATAGTCGCTAAAGCCATGATGGCCGCACTCGTGTGCCACCACCCATATTGCAAACATGAAACAACCTTGGACGTAAACATAGGCAGTCCAAGCAACATAAGAAAGGGGAGCAGGGAGTAGGGAAATGTAATTGGTGGCAATGTAGTAGAGTAAGAAGCAAACAGCAATGTCGAAAACAAGGTAGGAAGAAGAACGAATAATCGAACGATTAAAACAATGGGGAGGAATGGCCTTCTTAATATCCGCTATGGTAAATGGTGGTTTTTGATGAGGAACTCGATGAACAATGCTCCCATTTTCTTCTTCCTCATTGTTCGCAACAGTTTGCACAGACATGCGCCCACCCTTACCCATTGTATAATTTTTTATGTATGTGTCAACTCTAACTCTCTAAGAGTTGTTTTTGTTGCTTGTAGGGCTAGCTTGTGAACTCAAGTGCAGCATATGATGGTATATATAGGGATCATATGACTTGTCTATTTTAATCAGTTTGCTGGTGGACTGTGTATACGTTTGCAGTCAAATTAGTACTGCAGAGAATACTTTGAAAAATATATAGCACGCCATCAAATATCAAATGCAATGGGCATTAAAATTTAAGTGACAATAGACAAATAATATACAGTACTACCAGCATTTTTCTTTATTTTAATAGAGTGGCGGGCGCTACTCTTGGTTAGATAACATGTTATAGAGTAATCTTTCTTGACTGTATATTTAGATTTGGTATCCTAATCCCAACAAATTACTCCCTCTGGTCCTATTTATAAGTCGTTTGACTTTTTGCACGTAATTTTATGTGTTTTGACCGCATAGTTATAATTAATATTTTTTAAATTTTCTTTTTGTGAATTAAAATTTAAATGTTATATTTTTATTCAAAAAAAGAAAATTTTAAAAATATCAATTCTAACTATATGGTCAAAGCATCTAAAATTGCGTGTAAAAAGTCCAGTGACCTATATAAAGGACCAGAGGGAGTATTTGTGTACTTTTATAATTAATAGAGTAATGCTGCTTCACCGGGATTTAAAATTGTACTTTTTTTTTACATTGAAATAATCAAGTGGACTCCTCGACGATCCTAAAAAGATATGAAGATACAGTGGAAAGAATCTAGAGATTTGGACGAAGAAATAACATTATATTTATGTGTAATTGAGTTGTTAATTTATATATAATTTGTTATCAAGTACGATATCAGATGATCAGAACCATATGAGCATGATAATTAGGTGTGATTAACAAGATTAAGAGGGGTTTAAGTCGAGAGAGCTGAGAAATATGAAACGTGTGGCCGCCAAGAAAGACCAGGAGAACATAGACAGTTGTGTTGAGCAGAGCAGTCCATGAGGAATAAAGATTTACCAGGGCCTCATGAAGTGTGAGTAATTTGATCAATAATGATTACTTGATCACAACACATGCACAATTGCACAAAGCCTGCTTACTGACTGTCGGGCGCCTGCTTTAGCTACTTGTATACTATGTTTCCCCCCACGCTTTCACTTGTTTCGTTCATGTTTTATGGAGTAAAATTCAGTTTGCATCGTTAAGAAGGCAAATATAAATATGGCACACTCTTCGAAGATAGTGGTATTAATCCATTTTTCTGTCTCATCAATCATCATTTTTTAATTGCTGTTAAACTAAACCAAGTGTTAGGGGTTGCAAATTGATCCGCTTTTAAAAGTTGGGGGATGCTAAAATTTTCTTTTGAAACTATGTATATCAAAACTATTTGTTGACAAGTAGGGGGATGCAAACTGAATTTTACTCTTTTATCAATGCAGTCATACAGATCGAGTCTAGTCTCTCAACTGGCAAAAGGGATGCAGTTCGTCTTCTTAAATGACCTCCATGCCAAACTAATCAATGAACAGCTTCACAAGGGATAGATACTACATGAGCAGACTCAATTGCACAAATTCTCTCCAAGCTTTTGCAGCAATGAAACCTTGACCAAAATCTGACGATAGCTGCTGCTTATATTCTGAAAATCTAATCAAAGGTTTTTAGTTTTCCAAAATAGTTGGTCCAAGCAGGAGGCAAAATATGAAATCGTAAGTCTACATAACGAGAGAGGCCCGGGAGGGGCTGAAAAGAACTACAGAACATATATCACAAATCCAAGGATAAGGAGCAGTAAAGGCTGCAGTTTTTATAGCACTCCTAATATTGAGTTAACTATGACAAGTTTAAAACACTCCATAAAGTTTAAATACATTACATGACCAGGTTTTAAAACACAAGATTCACATAATACACGAGTCTTGAGCTGCTTTAGCAAGTACAAGTACCAACATGCAAAACAAGATATGAGTTTCCCAACTTCAGCATGTCATCCGCTTATCTACTTTGCCTAGGTGATATATCAGCAGACCGAGATCTAGATCCAGAAGGTGATCTTATTGCACGTCCAGGAGATGACTTCCAATGAGCTCCTGCTCCATCAGACTCATATGCATGTCTGCTGCAATAGCATAGAAAAAGATATTAAAAGAGATAAATAACAATATAACACAACTGATTAACATTTAGTGTACTGTATAAAAAAATATTTATCCGGAAACCCCTTCATGTAATTGACCTATATAATCCAAAGTCCGTGGCATGACCTGAATATTACAACTATACACCTCCCTAGATTGTGCAGAACTTTTCAATCATGACCCATTACATTTCTTCACAATTACAAGAAAAAATCTGTACCAAATCAACTGGCAAAGCTAGAAAATTTAAGTTTTAGATAACCTCTACAATTCTACTCAAGCGCTCACTCTGTATGATTATAGTACAAGCATATTTCACAAAGTAGGAATGCCTTTCAGGACGAAGATCTAGACATGAAAATTGAACTCCTAATATTTTTCAACTTCACAGAGAAATGATTCATGTCAAGTTTCACATTTATTAACTTCCAAGACGTATGTCTCATATAGTGAAAAACAGTGCACATCTTTATTACATGTAAGCTAATTAACCATATGATTCTACTTACTCAGCATATTCCTTGTCATTTCTATCTGCTGCAACATTTCCACTGCTCGGAGAATATGACCTACGAGCATAACGGACATCTCCTTCTGGCGGAGGATCCCTTGGTGATCTAGGATCTTTCCTTCTTTCAGAAGAAAAGGAGTAGTCACTCCGCCGTCTTGGGGCAGGAGAATAGGATCTGAAAACAGCAAGCACAGCCATTTTTACTTATTTAAGCACACATCACAAGGCAACTATATTTCCCAAACCATGAACTATTAGTTTATTACCTTGAACGATGACGACTTCTGGAGCCAGAAGGATAACGAGGGGAGCGTGAACGCGAGCGAGACCGGGAACGACCTGTAGAGTAGTGGATTACAAAGACATGATACAAGTCAACAACATACATTATAATGAAACCTATAAATTTTAAATTAATAGAATTATTAACATCAACCAAACAACGCGAACTTTAAACCTATCTCCCAAATTTTATTTATATTCCTTAGAAAAAGATACGTGTGTTTTACTGAAGAAAATGCAAGAAATCTCATCTATTATCAATGTAAGCTTAAGGTCGATGGATCAGTAATACTATTATATAGTAATTACTTGAAACACTATAAACAACTAACCATAACAGGATGATCTCTGCCCTTCATAACCTGAGGGTCCTCTGCTGAATGTAAAATAGATCATAGACATTTTAGAATACTAAAGAAACAATATGGTCATAAAGTTGTAAATTTTGAATCCACAAAACTGAAAGAAAGATAATTACCTGGTCCTAGTTCTTCGGCGCATATCATCAGGCCTTTTTCTAGTCTCAGCAGCAACAACCACAGATATTTCCCTCCCAGCAAATAGCTGCCCATTCATACGATATTGAGCCTCTGCTGCTTCATAGGGATCCAAAAACTGCACAAATGCAAACCCACGAGGCTCCCTGCATAAGCAAATACAAAGATTAATGGGACCACCTTTAATATTAAAAATTATGACCATCTCTAAAAGAAAACTGATTCAAGTCGACTAATAAATTTCTTGGCAATTGTCATGTCATGAGATACCTTCTTTTAAATAGGAAAAGTATCAACTTTAGAGCACCTCAACAATTAAGCACATAGACACAGCTAAAATACAAATGGCTGACCTTTTTTTCTACAGGCAACATCAAAAGATGCAAATTGCAAAGGACTTCAAAATTCTTCTCACGCTTGTAAATATTTGAAGCACTTGAAATCAACATTGTCCCAAACTTAAAAATTCTCCAAAACTTTTCTTCAGTTGGGTACCAATCAATCTTCTCCCTCACAAAACTTCTATTGATTTGTATATTTATATGTTTTTCTCTTCACAAACGCATATTCCTCACTTGAAAGATTACTTTACCAGCCTTGGAGAACAATAATCTTAAACAATGATATAACAGTACGCCTTCATCAAATGTGGGGCTTGAACTTGTTAATAACTTCAAACTAATACCCCCTGGCAAACCAGTTCAAAACATAACTTACTAAGAAAAAAATGGAAACCTTATAGATTGTTAAAACCAGACCCATAACTTTCCTGTATCTACATATTCAATAACCAAAACTATTAACTATCAAGTTCAAGCTAAACTCAAAACTATGTTCTTGCTTGACACACATAGGCTGCAAAAATTCTGAAAGAAACTCAGTTCTGGAGTTTCAAAGCAAAACTTGATTGAAAGTGACGACTTTTAAACATATTTAAAGCTGACCAAGATAATACTGATATATGGCCTTTAATTTGCAATGTCCTACATCTAGTGCAGCAATCCCAATAGAAAAATAACAATCAGAAAAGAGGCAAATATGGCAAAGACTTGTGTACAGGAATCAACGAATTCTAAGACCATGTGATCAATACAGATTTTTACAAGCCTAATATTTTAAAAGACAACAATATAAAATAGTAATGAGGTGCCCAATCAGATAGAATGGCCAGAACAAAGCTTCAGCGACTCAGCCAACAATCCCATATGCCTTACAAGTTACAAGAAGTTTAGGCAACATAAAGATAGTCACTGGATACATCACCCAAAATAAATATTTGCTGAGGTCACAATGGACATGTTAATCCTAGATACATTACAAAAAACATACCCTGTATAGTAGTCTTTGGGAAGATATACATCTCTAACTGCTCCATATCTTTCAAATGGAACTCGAAGTTCCTCTGGCCTGCAAATGAGAGAAAACATGAATGTGACTGTTACCAGAGTACAACATGAAAATATCAACAACATAAGAGGTAAGATCATCAGCCAACCGAGGAATTTAAAAACAGAACATACACTACAGGACCGCATGTTCTGCAAGAAAATGTCAAGAGAAAAGCATGCATTGACTAAAGTTACCTGCAATCCCGAGGAATATTGCGCACTAGGAGGCTGCCATTGTTCTGCTCCT
Source organism: Oenanthe sinensis (assembly GCA_028671895.1). NCBI lineage: Eukaryota > Viridiplantae > Streptophyta > Magnoliopsida > Apiales > Apiaceae > Oenanthe > Oenanthe sinensis. The sequence continues at coordinate 7,843,602 of CM053811.1, read as the reverse complement.
GATTCCTTCCACGCTCCCCACCATAACTCCTTCTTGGAGGGCTTCTTGGGCGACCTCCATATCCCCTCCTAGGAGGAGAGCTGTAACGTGGTGGACTGTACCTTCGCATGACTTAACCTTGACAACAAAACCACCACCCACTCAGAAAGCAATATACTTGCACAAACATATTATATATGTATAAATACAAGAGAACAAATAAAAAATAGATGATGAAATTGAATCATTGTTAATAAAGTATTTTCAAACATCAGCAAGTACTCCTTGCAAGAAAACTTACTAGGAATTTGTAATGGTCTTTTGAAAATATAATATTGGCTAAAAGCAAATTCTTCATCAAAAAGCCTGTGTCTGTATGTGGCGTGAATCGTGATTTATAACTAGCAGTAGATATAAGCTCTATCCTGTCTAGAACAATCTAGACATCAATCATCTTAGAAAGATCTTTTAAAATATTCGTCACAGACTCACAGTTACAATCAGATTACCTAGAATTAACCTCAATAAGATACAGCCTACAGAAATTATTCTGATGTGGTAAAGGCCTAGGGATTAGGATCTAGAATCACTCCCAGAGTAAATCTCACAAAAAGAAAAAATCTCTAAAAAACGATACTGATACATATGAATTCTGATTAAAAATGAAGATTATATCTCCTCATATAAGACTTTACCACAAATTAGATAACAACCAATTAGACCTAATAACTACCTAGATTCAACTACAACTGTAAATACTATAAATAATTACCTATATTATACAATATTCATAACAAACACTAATGAACATTTAATTACAGAACAATTAGAGATAATTAATAGTTTTCCTTTTTCAGAAAATTCTGGTAATCTATTTGTTTAATGGTCGATAAAAACAGAATGATAACCTATCACTATATCTGTGTGTTTGTAAATATAAAGAAGACGTCTATAAGGTTTCGTAGGTTGTGTAATTCTCCAAAACATATACAATTAAAAAAATTAATAAAATGGTAATATGCTAATCATCACTATCTGACGTGTATACAAAAGTTCACTGAGACAAGATCCACTGCAAAACACCTAAACAAACAAGTAAAAGCCCTTTAAATCTCCAACAGGTACTATGCTCAATGAAGCAATCATGTAGATTTAGTGCATGATGCTTATGGATTTAGTTCAATGTTCATCTAACAATATAGGGAAACACCTGGCATCTAGGCAATACCTTGGACGATAAAACTTGTTATCTCACTTCCAGACAAGCTCTTGACTGACAATGAAACGACACATTGATAATTACTTGCAACTCAATGAAGCAATCATAACACATTATTAAAATAACATGCAACGTTCTGTACAAGTTGTTATTTTAAGGAAAATTGACAAATGTCTAAAGTATTCATAGAGAATGCGATGGGCCGAAGTGCTGAACACAAAAATTTCTTTGTTCCTTATTTATTGTAATGTTGTAATACTACATCAGTACATCACTCCATTATTTTAAAAATTCTAATTATTTTGCACAGAGATTGAAGCATGTAGCAAACATAAGTTCGCAATTCATCCTTCCAGTTCCTCCATAACCTTGTCTTATAATTATATTTATTAAATTCCCAAATTTAAATTAAAAAAGTAATAATAAAGATAAAAATTCCAAAAATATATTGCGCTTGCCAACACAATTTAATACTTCCTAAACCTACCAAGTTACTATAAATCGTTCATAACTTCACCAGTTCCCTGTTCCAAAGTATTAGCATTTTTTCAATCTTAACATCAATGAACAATAATCCAACAAGATCCATCATCGTGAAAAGGGAAACTAGTACAAATCCACTGTCGTTCCATTTGACAACACCTTTGACCAGAACATGAGACCCCAAGCACCAATGAAAGCAGAACCCCTTAAAATTGAATGTAAGATTTTAGATAGTAAATGAAAAGTGAATAAATCTAAGGATCTACTGTCAAAAATGGATACAAGTTAAAACCATTGCTGGAATAAAAAAATCAACTATCTTTAAGTGCTTCTCATTATAATTATAAAAAACGTGACTTTATTAAGAATTGGGTAGGTCGTAGGGAGAGATGCAGTCTCAATATTCGATATACTGCATATAAATTGTGTTATAACCTAGAAGCCAATCAAATTCCACCATCGCTAATCTTGATACTTATCAAATAACGAAACGAGTTTAAACAAACATTTTAACGTAAATAAAGTGGTTATAACTGCCAATTATACACATCAATTCTGATTCAAGAAAATAATTCTATATGCTTCGAGCCCTGAAAACATATATTCCGATAACCCAAATTCAACATCTCAAAGGCCAATTAACATCTCACTAGTACAAAAACTGATGAATCTTGCTACAAGCACAAACCCCTAAATTAATAACCCAGAAATTTAATATAAAAAACCTAAAATTCATACAATTTAAAGATTCACATAATCTTAATTAAAGCATCAAACTTTATCACTAACAAATAAACTGATGAATCTTGGTACATAAAAACCTAAATTTAAAACCCTAAACAAGAGTTGCATGAATTATTTGAACAAGAATTAAAGAAAATATGTATATAGACACATATATGTATATGATGTGAGATTTACCTGATATTAGAGAGTTGAGAGATTTGTTGACAGATTTGTATTGTACTAGTAACAATTAGAATTAAGAGTTGACAATATAGCTTGTATATATATGTACAAATAAAAGATGGTTTTACCGGATATTTTGATAAGGTTCGAATTTATGATCTCTACCTATCTTTTATAAGGTTCGAATTTAGATGAAATTATGACCATTTGTCTTATAAAAAAAATAAAGGATCTCATAAGATTTTTAAATAAAATTTATACGGAGTATATGATTAATTTAGTATAATTTTAAAATATAAACTATCTAAAATGTTAGTATTAAATTCTAATATAATATTCCTGAAGTTAAAATACTATGTTATTTATCTTATTTGATGCAAGTTTCTTTTTATTTTTTTTAAATAATTAATAAAGATATTGAGAAGTCCGTAAAAAAAATGTATTTTATCTGTTAGATAATATACGATCATTTTAAGACATATCACGTAAGTCTGTATTGTGATATTAGCGGATAATGAAATCAACGACTTAGAGTATTATGTTGTGTTCCGAGTTGAGTAAAAAAAAAGAGTTATATTTTTATTTAAATCTTTCCAAAAAATGTAGAGAATTTTTTTTGGATAAGTTGTATAAAAAAAAATTCCTAAATTTTTAATTTTTTTCCTTTTCTTCTAAAATAATCAAGAACAAATTTAAAAAATATTTTTTTTTCCAATATCCAGTCTCGAATTCACCACTTTAATCAGTTTGATGTCTCATTTGACGTTAATAATTGTGATTAACATCACTAGACACTAATTTACAGTAATTATTTTGTAGGTATTCTTTTAACTTCCAAATAATTCCGACATTGGTGTAAAAACATAGGGGGGATGGACTTTACACCATTCCTGGAAGCAATGAAGAGAAAGCATAATTATGAAGACCAAGAAGCATATTAGATATGTCTTTTGAACTCTACTCATTGTGGGAGGAATACCTCAGAGATCCTTATTGGCACCTACTAAATGTAGTTAGTTTTAATGGACAACATTGAAATTATTTGCTCTCTATGATTAAGAGATAAAATGAAACAAAAATGGTATGCCAATCTTGTGTTGCATCGGACCTGACTAGTTTGTATTTTGTTCTGGTGGACTGGTGGTACATTTCTTACTTGAAAGCCCGTTGAACAGTTTCATATTTGAACGGAAAGTTCTGAATCAACATAGCTTTCTCATCCGTAGCATTATAGTCTAGTGGATACCTCCTTTACCTGGTAATAAAAGGTTGAGTGTTCGATATGGGCCCTGCCAAAACGTTGTTCCTTGAATAACATAGCTTGCCATGAATTGTAAAATTGTAGGACATGTTTGTAGTATATATTTTGGTAAAATATAAAGTTTGTGGTAAAAAAATTATCTTTTGTGATGCTATAGATCCAAGGGCACCAAGTAACGAAATTCTGAGGCGTAAGGCTGGATTTCAACCTTTTTGGTTAGAGGGAATTTTGTTTCTCTCTTAAGGCATTCCCCGACCAGTCCTTTTACTGAAGCAGACTGTGGAAGTTGACTATATATCCATTCTAAAAGCGATTCCATGTCATCCGCAAAATCCCTCATGTGCCATTGGAGAAGCTTTGGCACCATAATCTTGTTCTTGCTAGTAACTCCTACAGAAGCTTCTAGGTACTCCTGTCTGGCTCTCCACAATTCATTAACAACTTCATCTCCCGTATAAACCCTTAACTGGAAGGTCACATGCATTAGGCCTAGGTAAATTATGCATAATAAACAAGATTGTAAGAATAGGAAAGAGTAAAGTACTCTGCAATTGTCAACTTACTACTGGTGAAGACCAGCTGCCTCTACAAAGAGCAAATGTAACATTGGGTTCGGGATATTTTAATCCGTAGGCATGGCGTACTAGTGTTTCCTTCTCATCTGTTGGACTCTTGTAATTTCAATAAACAAAAAATGTCAGATTTCATATGTATTCTTGTGACAGGGATGGATTGCATATGTTTTCTATCTTAATATTTAAAGGTGTTCTGCAAATTTCTTTTGCTAGTGCAATATTAGTTGAGAGTTTGCTACTGATTTCTTAACTCTCAAATTTAGTACGCAAAAATATGCAAGTTTCACTGGCTGAATCTATTTTCACTCACATGTACTGAATCAGATGGATGCCGGAGAATGAAGTGCTCAATGGCCAAAGCATTTAGGACAATGCCGCCCACATTTATTGCAGCCTGTCCAAAAAAAATAAAAACCATTTTTTACAACATAAATACTCCAGGTATGATGCTTTATGCAAGAAGTTTCCAAATATATATATATTGTCTTTTTTGTGGTTCTGCCTAGTATAAATAGCTAGTTTATTCTGATAACCAAAGATTTCCAGTCTTTCAGCTTTAAGCTTCTCTGATCTACGTGACAGTGTCCTCAAAATGAGTAAAATATAAGAAATGATATGTATGCTAGAGGTATCTACCTTGTTCATCAGCGTTAGAAGTTTTTCATGCGTTGAAGGTAAGCCATGTTGTAGATATGCCTGCATTAGAAGCAATATCTTATGCAAGTTCCATGTGCACAATCTTCTACTTATGATGCATATCAAATCTATCTTACTGTACATGCATTATGCTGGCATTGTAGATGTTGATCCAGAATGCTAACTTCTGCTGGTATGTCAGAAAAGTTAAGTCTACGTTGCAGAGTTTATGCATCAAAAACCTGAAAGAAAGAAATATCTATCAGTACTTAACATGTACATTTTACCAGCATACTACATATGCTAGCAAACACTGACCAAAAGTTTTTCCAAACCTTATTTTTTTCATAGCTGAAAAACATTCAGAAATGCAGTTGGTCGCCAGAGAATTTCTTGTTATCTGGATGAAATTTTTGTAAGGACCATAGCTGCTTATACTGTCTTCAAAACCTATTAATGTGCCATAAGGTTGAAGATATAATGTGTCATCATCAAACGGAAATTTAGGCACTATACAATTGAAGGAAAGTTTTGAGAAGCCTTTTGAGTTCATACAGGAAAAGGGATGCTTAGGGATCATAGCAGATCCTTCACTACCTAATGAATCCTGGTTTAGCTTGATATATATGCCTATCAAGCACTTAATAAGTTCTTCAGAGAGCACGTTTGGCTTCTCATTAATAATCTCTTCTTCTAAATGATTATTTTCAAGACATCTTGAACTGTCAGTGACATAACCTGCTCAAAAAATAGAAGAATTACATAATTGACAAATGAACTATAATACTATACCCTTCAAAGCAGGCAAAATTTTAGATATATACCACTGGATATTGTTGATGACATGCTCGGGACATCCTTGGATGAGCGAAGGAATTCCCTCCTTTCTCTTGATGTTCTATGATTTCTGTAATCGCTGTAGCTTGGTAATCTGGTTGGTGAACCAAAATTTTTAAATTCCATCCTTTCCGTCTCTCTGCCAAGTAAATGTTTCTGCTTTTCTTGGCTCCATTGTGGCTGCAGCTCTAATAATTGCTTTCCTTCACACAGTGGAATTTGTTGTTTCTCCTGGTACAAATTCAACTTAAGCTCATCAACTTTTCTCTCCAGCAATGTAATCTCTTCTTCTACGGCAGTCAGTTCTGCTAGAAGTCCCTGGACCTGAAACAACCAGAAAGTTAAAAAAGTGATGGAAGTATGTGCCAAATATGTGCCCTATACATATATTTCGCTTTACTAGCAAATTACTGTAACTCGAACTTCAATTGTTCTGGAGAAAAATAAAATTTCCTTTGTAGCTCCTAGTTAGAGACACATTGCTGGATATTAACTACAAAGTGCCTGTCCAAAAAAAAAAAACTAAAAAGTGGCATAACTGCATTAGTACTATATTTATATGCCTCAAAACCATTTACACATTTTCTTAGAGATATGTTATGGAACAAAGCCAAGAAAAAGAAGGCATAGAGTTAATAATAGACCTGAAGCGGAAGCACGGAAGAGAGACAAGGACAAGATTGAACAGGACCTTGCAATGCGCATTGCAGAATCTTGTTAAGCTTCAGCTCCCTATCTAATTCTCCTTCCAATTTGGCAACCTGTATGCACATACGTGTATTACGTGAGACCTGGTGCAAGGGAAGTTTAAGAAAAATCCATGTAATAGATATAAGGAAAATGAGTTATACAGCACCTCCGCCTCTAGATCATCTTTTTTTTGTTTTTCTTCTGTTGGTTGCATTAGTAAGTCTTCAAATTTCATTTTTCATGTACAATACAATGTGACAAATGGTGAGAGAAAGGTTGCAGAGCCAGGTGAATCATGAACTTATGAGAATTTTTTTAGTGGGGTAGATTTTAGAAGACTTTGGATGTGGAATGGAATAGGAGAATTGTTGTGTATTTTATTATAAAAATATAGATATATGCATGGGCATCAAGTGAAGGTGGAGGTCACCTCACCTACATAATAAATTGAAACAAGGAGGTGAGGACGTGAAGTCCATGAACTGTTTAAACATCCAACCGCTGGAAATAAGAAGTCTCTTATATATGGTATTGGAACACTTGAATTATTGGCCTCACGCTTGTATTAAACAGGCTATTAACCTATTAGCTTGGAGCCTTGGACTAAGCCAGAAGCTTCAACTACGAAACAAAATTCAAACCTAGTTTATGTAAATAGCTGATATGCCCAATATTTGGTCATGGGTCATAAGCATACCCAATGACATAAATTGGTTGGCCACCTCGCATCTAGGTTCCCATGGCTTCATGACCCATATTCAGCTTGCATCGCTCTAAAGATGATATAATATTCTAAGGCCCTTGACTCAGCATGAGGTCGCATCGCTAGCTCACTAATCGATGCTAGCTCACCAGTCTTAGACTCATTCAACTTCAAGAAGGAAGAGAGAGAGGAGAACTGACCCCAGCCCAGTTCGCTTCTCATCATCACCTCCCAGGTCGCATGGACTTGATAGAGAGGTCCTCAACCCCAATCACTTTGTCAGGTTCAATGCCTTCAGGTCGCTTTGCTAACCCGGAGTACTTAGCACGAATTTTTTATAACTAACTGAAAAGCTCCTAGCCTCATGTACTCACCTCACTTGATATTATTTACCAATCTGAATAATATGGAAGGCCCTCACGGAGTAATATCTCAACATACTTATCTATTTGAAAACAGCTAGCTCTAGGGGCTCTCATCTCATCAAGGGATCCGCTCAGGGTCACCTCTACATACTGCTCGCGCACAACTCCCTACGGGGACCCCTTGCTCTACAATTCCATGACAGCCCAGAGCCGAATGGGCTTGGATCATGGCAGTTACAGACATCTGAGAAGTCTGCCCTCCACATTCGCACAAACTTGGGCCAAAATCCTTCATGTCTGAGGATTTGAGCCTGATGGACCGGACCAATACCTAACCCATATAACTAATTTGTCCTCCAAAAACTACGTGTAGCTTGAACCCCTATAAATAGGGTACGTAGGTCTCTTGTTTCAATTGAATTGACATTTAACAACAAGAGAACAAACATTTTCTCTGGTGTTCTAATGAATCAACAACAAGACCAACTACCAAAATCCATCACTTTCCTCCCATGTTCTTCGCGTTCTTCATCAAGTTCATCAACAAAATCATCATATTTTATTATTAATTTATTATATATTATTTATATATTATTATGATATTTTTTTTAATATTCTTGAGATACGATTAATAGATTGTAATTTTAAATAAATTAAAAATTAGTGATGAAATTGAGTTAAATTTAATACAACTATATTATATAAAAATTATATTATAATATTATTCCTAAAATAGAAATTTATTCTATAATTTAAATATAAAATAATATTACGCGTGAACAGTTGTATAAAATAAGATTACAGGTTGATAGAATTGGTGTATAATATATAATTATATATAGTATACATAATTTTTTTTATATAATTTAAATATTTAAGTTAATATGATAATTTATTTATTTTATTATTAATAAGGAGTATTGTAACATTATTCTTAATAAAGAAAATATATATATATTATAATTTAAATATAATATAATATTATGTGTGTGCAGTTGTATAAAAAGAGGACTAAACCGGTGATAGAGTTGTATGTATATTATATATAGTATAAAATAATTATTTTATATGGTTTAAATATTTAATTTAATATGATAATTTATTTCATTTTATTATTATAAAAGAGGATTCCACTGATGATAAAGTTGTATGTATAATATATCTGTTCTAAATAGAGTTGTATGTATAATATATTTGTTTGATAAACTATATTCTAATTAAAATTTAATTAAAAAAGTGTGTTTGAAGTTGATTAGGAGAATTATAGTATAGATATTTTTAAAATTATAATTTTAAATAAATTAAAGTGTTTGAACGATGATGAAATTGAAACATGTTAATTAGTAGATTTTGAGTATAAATTTAATTAAAAGAGTGTATTTAATATATCATAGTAATAAAATTTAACTAATATAAATAAAATAATATTATTATTTTAATATTCATAAATTTTAATTAATAAATTATGATTTTAAATAAATTAAAGAGGTTGAGCAATGACGAAATTGAAACATGTGTAAGTACAACTGTATATTTTAATTAAAAAGTGAGTTTGAAATTGAGTAAAAGAGAAACATGTATATCTGAAGTTGAGTGGGAGATAAAATGATCAGACCGGACGATGGACCAAATATTTGACATTGCCGCTTTAATAATATACAAGCTTATAACTCGTACGAAGCACGGGATAAATGACTAATATTTAGGTAAATTTATTTTGTTATATTATATTTTATTGATATTTACTATAAAATTTTATAACGTTGAGAATTTATGTTAATATAATATAATATTTTCCGTGAGAAGTTGTATAAAATGAGGACTATCGGGGGTTAGAGTTTTATGTTATTATACAATGATATTTATATATTAATATTCATAAACTTTAATGATATATTAAATAAAAATTATAGAATAAGTATGATTATTAAAATAGAAAATATAGAATATAATTGAAATATAATATAATATTATCCGTGATGAGTTGTATAAAAGAAGGACTATCGGGAGATAGAGTTGTATGTATGATATATATTCTTTTTAAAATTAGATTTTATTAAAATTAAATGGTTAAGATCGTTTATATGATTCATCTAAAATTGGACGGTTAAGATCTTTTCTATGGTTCACATTGTACCAAAACTTTTAATCTTTTAGCTATAATAATATAGTATAGTTGTACCAAAACTTTTAATTTTTCAGTTATAATAATATAGTATAGTTGTACAAAAACCTTTAATCTTTCAGTTATAATAATATAGTATAGATATATAATATAGTATAATATAGATATCATTCTTGATAAAAAAAACATTGAGAATTAAGAGAAAGATTATCTATTGAATTAAAATCTAGTACTCCGAAATTCCCTAACCAACGCAGTCAATTGAATTGACCCACAGAAGTTAAATATACAACTAACGAATAAAATTTCACTATCTTCCTGCACTTGAACAACAAATTGTACACACTTAAATCCAGCACTGTATGCTGCTAGAGAACTCAGATCTCACTTTGCTTCCAACCTCCATATTCTTCTGCACCAGCTCCCTCTTGTACCTAAAATTCAACAAATAAGCCATATAATTAATATTTCCGCCATCAATTTTGGTTATTTTACTATATGTTCTGTATTATTTTGGAATTCTCAGAACACACATTCATATTCCTGAAATGTTACCTTTGGAGTGAAGGTGACTCCTACTTGAATCTCTCCACTGTAACTTTGGTTGCTGTCAACAACACTGTACTTTTGAGGATGTAGTTGAGCACTTCCATTCTCTACTCCTAATGCCAAAAGGTCTTTCAAGTAAATCCTACAAAACAAATATAACAAAGTTTGGTTCAACAATAAGAGGATCCTACTAAAACAAAAAAGCTAAAGTACTACTATTTGTATGCTAAAAACCTTAAATTATTAAGATGGTGACCTGTTACGCTACTATATATTAGTATAGTTGTGACACTATGTTATGTGATCAGCTCTCCTGGAATTTAAGGTATAGGGTTAATATGTATATCAATTATATGTGTTAATAGTATGCGTATGTTATTGTTATGAGTCTTATGACTCGCCAATGTTTTAAATTTTCTGAGCTGTGTTTAATTTTGCAGCATGAAACTTCACTACCAACTATACATAGCAAGGGGCCATAGAAATGGTTGATTGCCTAGCTCTATCACTATAAGATATCCATATGTCTATATGTTCTTACGTGGCCTGGCCGAGATAATCATCAGCAGTGAAGGTATCCTTGTCCATAACATTAAGGATGAGCTTGTATTGGTCATTTGCTCCTGGATACTCCACCCTGAAAGTGAACTTTTCATTCCATACTGGCTTACTTCCCTGCCCTGTTTCATGAGTCATAATTTACATTAATAAACACACAGACATCTTAGCATGTGATTTGCTTGGTATATGGAAGATTTTTTGTTCTAACCGAAAAGAGCTCTACTCAAGAAACTGAGATATAGTAAAATTTTACTCAACTAGAAATTAGAATACTAGGTTTTTCATATATAGTCTAAGACTCTATGATTTTATATAGTTAATTGGTCAAATTGTTCAACAGTTATTCACAAAATGTTGAGTTCATAATTGTTCCTGTACCACAATGTTTATTGTCTCATTCAAAAATTTGGAGTTTTCAAATTTTGGTAATTTGGCTACAGGGAAAATATATTTTATTTTGTTGTGCCCCCCAGTCACTTGGACACAGCCCTGATCAGAAGATATTAACAATAAAATTACTCTTATAACACACATTTCTTAACCAGCAGATTCAATGTTATCGAAAGTTAATTGTACTTTAACCAAGTGTTGCCCATAAAAGAGAATGATTAAGACTGACATCACACTATATGTATGCATGGTTCATAATGATATGACTGTATGCAACACTAAAATAACCTGTACTATAAGCATTGGTATCCTTCCTATATGTGTTGTTAAACATACCTCTGGCCACACTGCTCTTGCGTTCTTGAGTTCTGTATTGCAATACAACATAAGTGTCAATTCCCCCACCTACATGTAGGTAGCTCGCAGTCAGATTCTTGAAAATCAAAGTAAACAAATTAAAAGACGATTACTTATATTTACAAATTACAGCTACTTATTTATCAGAGGATAAGATCATATCGACAAGCATATAATAAGCACAAGGTAAAGAAATGATAAACAACTCGAATCTGAGATGTGATTTGATCAATTTACCAGAAAAACAAAGATAACAACCTTACAACAAGTATATCCCTAAAATTTGTATAATAATGAATATTCGCGGTACCAAAAATTGAAGGATTCTAACTAAATCAACCATAATTATACGATTCCCAGCCTTTTATCTCTTAGTGATTCAGATTAGATTTCTTACTTCTTATGTTGCGTTTGGCTGGGAAAAATATAATGGAATAAATGAAAAGAAAGGCAAACAACGGAGATTGGAAGGAAGATTTGAAAAAAAATCGATTTGTTTAATCCTAAAATTTCATATCACGACCGATGAATCTTTTAAACTCGTAATTTAGCAGCAGATCATAAAATCTACCTGCAGTTCTAGTTTCAACATTCATTCCTGAGAAAAACTCTTAAGGTTCATACTAATTTATTCAACTAAATCAAAATTTATTGCCATTTATTCACATAACAATATGTAAAGGTCAAAACACTAGCAAAATGATAAAACATACCCAGCAAAACGCACGGAGAAAACAAGAAGAAAAAATAACGAGGTGTAAAGACACAATATATTAATTTGTGTGTAAATACTTACTAAAGAGCTCGGTACATTTGAGACCTCGAGCATTCAACAGTGTCACCTCCATAATTCCAACAGTCTTCATCTCTCTCTATATAATCTTTATCTAAAATGAACAATATTATTTTTGTAATTTACTACTACAATTTATTCTCTCTACTTTGTCACAGGAACTTAAGTAGTAGGCTGGTTTATATACATCTATGATACTATATCATAATCAACATACAGGCTGCCAACATAATTTTACACGTAAACGTTTCGTTTACTTTGATATGGTAGTCATGAATGAATGGAACTGGTCAACTAGCTATAATATGCTTCAACTGGGCCGATGGCCGATGCATCATTTCCTTTTTATATTCCACCATAACATGTAGGAACCAAAAGAGACTCCAAATCGAGTCAACTATGGGTTTGTGTCAACCGCGGAAGGCTTCCATGTTTCATAACGATCATCTCCAAAACGCTTTTAGTTGGTTTCTAAATATAATATAAAATATTAAACTTCTAGTGATTTAATACATTTTTAAGAATGTCAATTCCAACAATACTCTTTATATTTCTTATCTATTTTTATTATTATTAATATATGGATTCAATGGACAAAAAAGTACGTGGAAAAAGTAATGGATGTTTGGTAGAGAATGAATATTTTATTCATATAAAAAAAGTTATGAGTCATGTAGTGATTCCTAAATTAGAGGAGAGAGAAGAGGCTCCTAAGATTTTTAAGGGTGACTAGAGGTCTCTTGGAGCTCTATTATTTGTTATTATCTCTATTTTTTTATTTAAGAGTTTGTTTAGAGAGCCTATTACAGATGCTGCTTATACGTAGTATTTTATAACCGTCAATTTCTTTTTTCTTATTTTTGTTATACGTAGTTTGTCTAGTTCTAGTTTTTCTATTCTTTTTCTTATTTTTGTTCTATCTCATATACGTAGTATATGAGAATAAAAATCATATAAAATATGAGCTTGATGCCCTCGGGAGATTACATGAGGTCAAAATAAAATTGAACTATAACAAAAAGTTATTTATGTGAATACACGGGGTGTGATAATATTTACAAAATTGTCATCTTAGTTTTGTACTAAAATTGAACTTAACCCAAGGGAATTCCATGAGTTCATCCTTAGGAGAAGTTTTCTCATAAAATATATAAAATATATATTCTATCAGTTCTGTACTTAATTTGTGGGTTACAAACCATTTAAGTTGAATTTGAATCCATGTTATGTTTGAGAAAAGATAATAAAAATATCACGTGATCTCGTAAAACTTTATTATATATTACATTAGCGGCATTTTAGTCATATTTAATAAACAAATATTAATCTTTATAACTTATTTTTATTTATATAAGTTAAACATGAGTTAAAAGTTAATCATGAAATATATTTATAATTATTAAATAAAAAGGGACATATTCATAAAATACCTCGTTAATTTCGGACATATTATACAAATTCCCTTATTCTTAATATATCCCATCAGTGGGAGATCCAACACATAACGGGTATGGGATACATTATCCTGGATTCAGATTTCTTTTTATTTTTCTTCTTTTTAGTATATACTATATCTTTTAACATTTATTATATATTATAGATAAATGGTCACCTAACTGTTGTTAAACATTAATCGACAATCTTCATTGTATTTTATTCGTTTCAATTTTCATTATTTCTCTCTAAAAATTTCTTAATTTCAGATAGTTTGGAGTAAGTTTCTCATGTCTTTCATTTTAATTCAATCTTCTAAACCTTTCGCAATTTATGTTTGTCTTCTAAATTAGCGTGTTATTCAAAATTTTCTGCTATATTTGATTGTAATATTCTCTATTCTTTTCACCTTGATTTAAGTCATACGATTACAGCTGGTATATAATTTGATATTTTTATTTTGACTTTTTAACTATTATTTGTATTTGGTTATTTATGTATCAGTAAGTTTGATTTGATTTTTTTAATTTCAAAGGTACCGGTTGAGATGGGCAATTTGGAAGTCGTAGAAGCTATGGAGAAAAATTTGAAAGAATGGGAAGGGTTACACAGGATAAACAGAAATTCTTTAAACAAATTAATTGATGAATATGATAAATTCTCTCAATCCTATAATCAAGGTTAGTTGATTGGTGTGTTTTTTTGTTCCACTTTTTAAGTTTTATTCTTCTATCAGTTTGATTTTAATGCTAGTTTTGAAATAATGCAGAATCCGAAAGGCTTACTTGTAGTGTTATAGAAGATATTAAGAAGGTTTTCGAGGACAAAAGTGTTGAAGAAAGTATATTAAAATTGGCTAAAGACCGTAAGGTATGCTATTTATTCGAATTTACTTATGAATATTTGTATATATATTATATTGAGGAGTAAAGAAAAAAACCCATTCTCGATAATATTTCAGATAAGGTACACACAAGATATATTTTATATATGACACTCACAATTATCTTTCACTTAAAATGAATTCACAACATTTGATGATATACAAAACTAGAAATGTTAATGTACTTTAAACATTATTCAAGAATATTCTAGATAAATATTATGAAGTTTAATTTATATTATTTTAACAGCACCCTTAAACTAAAATTTGGCACATGTTTGTGTTGAAATTTAATTTGACCATCACTTTTCCTTTTTTTAATCAAGTCTTTAATAAATAGTATTGATTTTATTATCATCAATACTTCTGATCCGGTCCAATCATTATCACAATATTCAAGCACATAAAAATCATCCACCTTTTGATAATAAGTTTAAACTTCAAGTATTTCATGAATATACCTCAAAATTCTTTTTTCAGCCTCCCATTGTGTCTTCTTTGATTTCTCTATGAATTTACTTATCAAACTTACACCTTAAATAATATCTGATCGAGTGTCTATTAAACACATCAAACTTTTAATGGTACTTCTATATAATATTGGATCAACATATTTAGAATCAATATCCATACTTAATTTCAAACCAACTTCAACAAAATTACTAATTGAATTCACATTTTTCACTCTAAACTTCTTCATGAGAACTTTCACATACTTTTCTTGAGAGATAAAAATATCATTCTCATCTTACTTTACTTCTATACCAAAAAAGTAATGAAGTAGTTGCAAATAAGTCATTTTAAATTCTTACATCGTATTTTTAAAAAATTCTTGAATATCATCATTATTACTTCCTGTAAAAATTAAATCATTCAAATGCAAGTTAATGATGTGAATTTGATCTTTGTTTTATTTGATTTCAACAATATATTCAAATGAATACCTTTTGAATCCCATTTTTATAAAATAATCATTTATGCGGATATATAATGCGTGAGGGGTTTGTTTTAGACCACAAAAAATCTTAGATAGTTGTTACATCTTATTCTCCTCATTCTTCTTCCCGTATACCGGTGGTTGATTAATATACACTTCTTTTTGTAATTCTCCATTTAAAAAGGTGGACTTGACATCCATTTAGTGTTCTTGCCACTTATTTTCAGCGGTGACATAATATATCAAACGTATTATTTTTAGACGTGTTATGGGAACAACGACTTCTTAATTTATAATCAACACCATGTTTTGCTCCCGTTTATCTAAACTTATAAGTTACTTGTAAGTTGAAAAATACATTCATTTTTTTAACTTATAAGATAAACTAAATAAACCTTTTTTTATAGCCTTTTACCACTAATCGCACCTCGTGCTTTTCAATTTCACCTTGTGGGTTTAACTTTGTCTTGTAAACCCATTTTAACTCCAATGAATTTCTTCCATTAAAATTTTCAATTATCTTCCATGTTTGTTTTCTTTCAATTGCCTCAATTTCTTCATCCATAGCTTGCTTCTATTTTTCTTCTTTAGCAGTATCTTTAAAAGTAACTAGATCTGTATTTGCATATATGGAAAAATCAATATATTAATCTTATAAAATTCTTCTTATTGCTCCATAAAGATCTGTCATAGATCTTGTCTTTAATTCTAGGTGACGATTCGAAACATGAAGATCACGATAACAATATTAAATGAGAGTTCGATAGTGGAGTAGGTAAAGTGGAGATTACTTCTTCAATTGGATCTAATACATCATCATATCAATAAAGATACTTGAACTTTCCTTCTCATTCTTTCATTTCCATGAAGTCTGTTCACTGAAAATTACATCATGACTAATTGTAGTCTTATTTGAGATGTGATTTTATAATTTGTACGTCTTGGAAGCTTCACTATATCAAATAAATAAAAATTCTTAAATCAAATAAAGATGACTTTTTATGACTCCAAACTTCTTATGGAGTCTTTCCTTGTACATTTTAGTAGATGTAACATGTACATGTCACACTAACACGGTTTTGCCAATAAAATTTTAGACAATTTTTTTATTTCCAACTTACCTCGAACAAACTCCTTAACTATTCGGTTCTTTTTTTTTGTCACCCTCATTTTGGTGTGGGTCTGAAGGAACTGTTAATTGATAATGAATGACATGCTCTTTCAAGAAATTTTTAAATTCTTCGATCATCTATTCACCAGCACGATCACATCGTAATGTCTTCAAAGAAAAATCAATCAGTTTCTCCAGGCCCAACATGTGCTTTAAAATCTTAATATGCTTCAAATGCTTGAAAATTTTCCTTTGGGAAAATAATTTCACATCTTGCGTCTATAATCATCAAGAAACAATAACGATATCCTCCGAGAGAGTTCGTTCGTATCATTCCACACAAATCAGAATGTACCAACTTCAAATATTGTTAGCTCGTCATGCCTACTCTTTCGAAAAAGATCTCAGTGAGGTTTGCCAAAAATACAACCTTCACATACTTGGCTTGCTTTTGAATATTTTGAAGACCTCTTACTATATGACCTTTACAATCTTGAATAGAGTGTTAAAACTCAAGTAATTATATCAAAGACGTCAAAGTCAAGACTCGTCATTTACAATATTTGCAAAATATGGAATTTCCTCACTTTAAATTTTTAACGGAAATATTTTAATTAATTATTGTCATCTTTACTCTTGCAATAAGGACATCATTTTTATTTTTGATCTTATATAAATCATCTTTAAAATTCATATGATGTCCCTTTCTCAATAGTTGTCCAACAATTAAAAGATTGTACTTAAGATTCGGAACATAATATTAGGGATATAATTTGTACCTTATTTTATTCAAATTGAAATATCCCTACAATCTTTGACAATGAGCTTTTTGTTGTCTCCCACCTTGACTTCTTGTTGCACATTTTCATCAAACTTCACAAAATAATTTTTATTTTCGGTCTTGTGGTTATTACAATGCAACCATTATTGATATACAAAATATCATCAAGAGAATATTCTTAAATATTAAAACGAAAAAGCATATTTTCATGTTTCTTCTCAATGTTCTCATGTAGAAAATTTGAATCATCATTCTCATCATTTATTTTTTTAAAAAATTCATATGCTCAATTAAATGATAATAATAACGTTGAAAATTAAAAAAAAAAAAGTTACGTCTTTCTCTTTCAATGTAACCTTCAGGAGCTATTCCTCTTCTTTTTTGATATGAACGTGAATTTTCACTTCAAACTTTTTCTTTTACTTGTCCTCGACCATAAAATGATCATCTTCCACCTCTTCCTATAAAATCGTCATGGTTGGTGTCTTGAACTTCAAATACTTCCTTGGAAGGAGACAAGTCAAATTACTTGATGCGAAGTTCCTAACATTGTAGTGAGTTCAACAATTTTTCAAGAAAAATTGTATTTAAATATTTTTATTTTTCGATAGGCACCACAACATATTCATATTTTCAAATCATTTTCACCATTCACATCATGAAGTTAGTTAACAATTAAAATTGTCCAATTATAATATCCCTCCACCGTTTCACTTTCTTTAATTTTGAGTGAATCAAACTCACCTCTTAGAACTTGACATCTCACTATTATTTTTCCTGACCTTTGTATTATAAGGATGTCACATGCTTCTCTTGATGTTGAAGCCGCTGAAATTCTCTCAAAAATCACTTCATCCGTCACTTAATAAATAAAGTATAAAGTCTTGTTATCCCTCATTCGATTATCTTTTAAAATATTCAATTGTTGTACGTGGTGATAGATTGATTTTGATTCTACAATTCTTTATATCCATTTTCATAATCTCTCAAAATTATTGAAAGTCATAAAATACATTCATTTGAATGCTCCATTAATGATTGTTTTTTCGTGTTGAGGTTGTAACATGTTAGTATTGTTAGCCATCTCTATACCTTTAGGGGGCGTTTAGTTTACATGGAGGAAATTGGAGAGGGAAAAGGGCTTAGAAAGGGAAAGTAAGAGAAAGGAAAAGAATGACATGATTGAATTGTTTTCCTTATTTATTTTTAATCCGAAAATAAAATAAAATAAATTATTATTTTGAAAAAATTATTATTTTAGGATTGATATAAGATATAGTTACATGGATGTGGAAAGTGAGTTGATATATGAGATAGAGAAATATATAAGAGAAATGGAAAATAAATATTCTCGGAGGGGTGGGGAATGTGAGTGAAAGAGTATTGGATAAACTTAAAATGATCAAAGGTAATCATTGTTTTTATAAAACAAATATCATTAATGAGGATGGATCTAATTGTTTCTTTTTTTCTTTACTGATTACCCTTAACCAAACAGTCTATATTTTATTATATATCGGAGACTAGAGAGAAAAAAATTAATTATTCTTAATAATCCACAAAAATTACATACAAGAGACGCTTTATATATAACAATCATAATTGTAATTCACTTCAAATACTTTCATAATTTTCTATGATAAGATTATTATAAATATAATTACATGAAGCCACGAGAACTGTTCTAGTAGGTGTACTTTTTTTAATACATTCATTTCAACTATAAGAAAAATCTAGAAACATTCCTCAACACTTTAAAGATTATTCAAAACATTTTAGATAAATATTATAAAAATTAAAATAAAGATTAACTTATATTATTTTAATTAATAATACTTTGTTGCTTAACTTTCAAACTTTTTTAACACCTGTGTGGTTGTGCTCAAATTTCAGAAACAAGAAGAGGACTTAGACAGAAGAATTCTTGAGTTGCGAAAAGAGCTTGAGGCAGCAGAGCTAAAATTTGTTGAGCAACAAGAAGAAACCTTGGATATTATGAAGCAAATAAAAGAAGACGGAAATATAAAAGCTCTTGGAAAGATAAATGACCTAGAGGCCCTAGACGAAGAATGTGAATATTTGAAAAATCTAAACAATGCTCTGACAGTGAAAGAACGAAAAAGTGATGATGAGCTGCATGCTGCACATAAAGCGTTATTAAAATCTGTAAGTTTTCAGTAGGGAGTTTCTAATGGATAGATTTATTGTTTGATTTTTTATTTGATGTTAATTTGTAAATATGACTATCGTTACGCTCTCTAACTATTTTGCAGGCAGTTTTGGACATTCCATATATGGACGGCATTGGTGTGAAGATCATAGGTAAACCGGCTTTTGCACCATTTTTGCAAGCAATGAGGAACTGTAAAAAAGATGTAGAACCATGTGAAATGGCTAGACAAATCTTCTCCATTTGGGAGGAACGCCTCCAAGATCCTAATTGGAACCCACTAAAAGTAGTTTATGTTAGTGGAAAACCTAAGGTATGCAAATTATTTTGACAAGCTTGTAATGTTTAAAATAAATGCAATATTATTTTTAAAGATCTTTTGTTTAGTTATATTTATATTTTTAAATTGCATATATTAAATAGAAGCTTTTTCCTTTATTGGCTCAGGAAATAATCGACGAGGATGATGAAAAATTAAAAGGTTTGAAGAATGAATATGGCGAGAATGTGTACAAATCTGTGACTAGAGCTTTAACAGAGTTAATGGAGTACAATCCTATACAAAGGCGCCCTATAGCACATATTTGGAACTACAAGGAAAATAGAAAAGCTACTGTAGGGGAGGGAGTTGCGCATCTAATGAGTCTATGGAACAATGAGATTTAAGCTATAGCTAGTTTCATGTGTTTTTTTATTTTTCTTACTAGCTCTATGTTAAACGATGAATTGAACAATTTAAATAGGTTTTTGTTGGTCATTGCCCTAATTTTATGGATATTGTGCAAATATTTTAATGTTCTTTATTGCTAATTTCATGTTGTTCAACTTTCCTATATATAATGCTGTGATTTGGTTGTTTGTTTCTGATCTTGTAATCCTCTAAACATGTTTCATTTGGTGTTACGAGGTAGCTTAATTGTATTTACTTCAGCCTTAATTTTCTTTTACTATGTCAGAGGTGGTTCAAATGGCTGAGAAATAGTGTCCGAAACCAAAATTTGATACCTAAAGAGCAAATTAGCAGTTTAGATGTACTAGGAATTCTATTTGTAAGACCTAAATAGGTTATGATATTCATAAATATGGTTGATTGTTTAGCCTCCAGTAATTATGTATTTCACGAGATCTTTTGGATAATACCATAGTTGATCATGATCCTTTCTATGTTGTGTGTTTTGTAAAGAATCTCGAGGGATAAAAAAGGCGACAAATGTTTTAAAAAATAGACCTAGAGCTACTGAGATAAGCTCTATATGGGAGATCAAGGTGAATAATTCATATAGACATCCTTTTAAAAAATTATGTAAAGAAGAGAAGTTACGGGTATATAGTTTTAATTCATCACACTATTTTACGACACTAGTTAGGACTTAGGAGTTAATTAGGAGCCTTCATTCATAAAACTCTAGTGTCTTTTTGTAATGAATTGAGGTTTTCTTTATCTGTGTACTTGGTCCTAATTAGATTATAACTGATTAAAATGGAATGTGATCGATAAACTTAAATGAAGCACAATCTGTAATCTTATTTCTCATCATGTTCCATTATTAAATTGATAAAAAGCTTATTACAATATAGAATTTTCACATATATATATTCAACTCCTACTTGTAGTACTAGAGATCTTAGAACTTTGACATGCAAGCTATGCCCAAACAGTCAATGAGTAACAGATTGCACTAATAAGCTTGATTCTCCATCGCAGGCTGCTTCCACTGATAATCCGAGGCAGTCTTCTATAGCTATATATATTCTCAGGGGAGGAGTAATTAAATACGATAGATTTACTTTAGTCAAAGGGCTTTCAAGATTTGTTAATAAGGGCATAGTTTGAGTCAAAGGTATTTGACTCTGCTTAATTACTACAGCATTTTAATTATTACATCATTTTATTACTTACTGAATTTATTCAAACAACCAGAAAACCACTCACCGTTTCTTAACTAATTTATTAAATTTTGTTCAAAGTCACTGTAGACATTGCTTCTTTCTTGATTTGACGAATTGTTTTAGGCTAATATAGTTTTGGTTACTTGTAGGGTAATATATTTCCTAAATGAAAATTTGAACTACATTACTTCTATACTGGGTTGTACTCTGACAACCGGGTCAAAGTACCGAGTCTTTTTCAAAAATTGGGTCAAGTCCGAATTCTGAATCCGAAAATAAATCAAAGTAAAGTGGCTCAAATACAACAACTTGGGATTATGATTTGTTAGTAGTAGTACTTTTACTTATATATTGAACAATTTATTCTAATATACTCGATACGGGAATGAGGTGTTACAAACTTCCCCACTTAAATGACGTGCTCGTTAGTACCAGTCTTCATGTCCCCACCTCCGGCAACTTGACAAATCAAGTTTTCGAGAGTTAGCTCTGAATACCATATGTGACAACCCATGTCAAGTCCCGAGTCTTTTTCAAAAATTGGGTCAAGTCCCGAATTGTCCTCATCTCCGGCAACTTGATGAATCAAGATTTTGAGAGTTAGCTCTGAATACCATATGTGATAACCCGGGTCAAGTCCCGAGTTTTTTTCGAAAATCAGGTTAAGTCTCGAATTTCAAATCCAAAAATAAATCGAAGTAAATTAGCTCAAATACAACAACTTGGGTAATCCACAAGCTCACCACAAACCCCCCAAAAGATCATGATTTATTGGGTGCACTTAGTAATAGTATTTTTACTTATATACCGAACAATTTATCTCAATTTACTCAAGGTGGGACTGAGGTGTTATATATACGG
The DNA here is from genome assembly GCA_028671895.1 of Oenanthe sinensis. NCBI lineage: Eukaryota > Viridiplantae > Streptophyta > Magnoliopsida > Apiales > Apiaceae > Oenanthe > Oenanthe sinensis. The sequence goes on along the minus strand of CM053811.1, from coordinate 7,821,103 downwards.
TTAGTTTCGGTCTAGTTTATAAATGGTTAAGACCATTTGTTATGCTCTTCTCGATTGATTATAGAAATACATAGCTTCTTGGTAAAGAAAATTGCAGTGAAGATCGAGAAGCTCGGTCATTGTTTCAGGTGCTCTCTGAACTTCTGAATGATTATGACATTGACAAACTCTGAAGCACATGTAAGAGTGCTAATTGTGAAGACATAGAAAGCCTATGATATTTGTGGAGGAGTAAATACCTTCAAGATCCTCTTGACGACAGGGAACATGATGAGATGTGGAAATCATGTTCACTCCTATGATTCATTCCTAAGTTTGATACGTGCCATAATTACCATATATATATTTATTGTTGTCTAGGTAATAATGATTTTAGCAGGATGAAAGATTCAAAATTTTGAAGAAAAAAAGGCACGTATTTCTATTTGACAAAATTTCACCATTAAATTTTTTACAAAAGTGTTCATACTAAAATTAAATTTTTTAAGGGTGTTTCTTAAAAAATAATCTAATGCACCTCTTAAAATTTTTCTCTGGACCGCCCTTACAATATAATACATGCGATGACTACATATAAAAAAGAGATAAATCAGTGCAGTCCAAGCAGATGGTACATTAGATTGGGTAGAAATTGTTGAATCCGTTGTAAGCTGTCATCTCCTTGAATTGTACTCTGTTTGTCTCTCTTCTTAAAAGTGTTGTAGCTGCATTGTACACTTCCTTGCCAAGTTTTTCCATCATTCGTCTTGCTTATCAGTCATTATCTGAACCAACAAAACTATTATCAACTTAACAGAATTAAAAGCATGACATGCTTTTGAAGTTTTTTTTTGAGTAACATGACAACGACTGGAGAATAAAGGAGCAAGACCTTAATCACATGATCATGTCAGAAGACCCACGTACATAGACCTACCTGAACAAAAGAAACTGCAATGATCAACATCAGATAACTACTAGACCTTTCAATACTTTAAACTAGTACCATCTCACTACTAGAAACCCTAAGAAAAACTACTAGAGCCCTCATTAGTCTTCAAACTGAAACTGCACTACACTTCCTCAATTTCATCCTCATACACTAAATCATGGATCTCGACTGCACCTGGAGGCACATTACCTTGAGCACCCTGCTGCACCCCCATATTCATCATGAAAGCTGCTACCATTCATACCCCGTTAGGACCACTCCAATCTAGCGTTAATGCCGTCTCAAGTTGTTCCATTTCCTCTTCTTGCAGTGGGACTTGAAGAAACTGGGGCTCATGAGGACCCAAACCCACATCAAGTTCCATGAGTTCTCCTGCTCTTCCAGTGGGTTTGAAAAAGAGATGAAGACGGGTAAAAAGCTCCCCTCCCAACAATGCCAGATATATAGCTACCTTGTTTCTTCTACGGTAGACATATCTTATGGTACACCTCCAGCTTGAGTCCTCCCTTAAGAGGAATCATATGTTGCACCACATCAGCTATGTCAGCCGGAACGCCTTGCCTGTAGTATTTTATTGCACCAAACGCCTCCATGTTGTCTGTTTCTACATATACACGACGCATTCCTGCGTAGATTGTTCACAACTGAGCTGCAAGCTGCAAGTGGGAATAGTTGGCGAATGGAGCCATTGAGCCTGTTGACCACAGAGTCCCATTTGAACTCCTTAGAACCACTCATATACCAATAGTGTTTCCGTTGGGCATTGGAGCTTGGAATTAAGTTAAAGATAAAAATGAAGCTGATTTTTATCCTGTATATGGCCAGTGAACATTGATCACTGTCGTTTTAATCAAGTCAAAATCGAATTAAAATATGTCTTTTTTATGAAAAATCCGTCAAAAATGGAATGTCAAAAATCGAAGGTCTCGAGCTCCCCCTCATTAGCAACTAAGATATACTCAGATGAAAGATATCTTGCTGATGGTCTTCGTTCTCTAGTGGAACGGCGTGGCTGAGGTTCTTCATTTTCATGCTGAGACGGTTCATCCCCCCGCTCAACATCCTCAACATCTGTCATATCTTCTCCATTATCTTCAAATGTGTATGTATTTCTAGCTTGTTTTGGTTGTGGAGTCTTTCCAAAATTTTCAGAATTTTGAGACTCGTAGAATACCACATCTATGCTCCTGAATATCTTTTTCAATTCAGGATTCCACAACCGGTACCCAAACTCCGGATCTCCATATCTAATAAGTATGCACGAAGTTGATTTATCTTCAAGCTTTGTTCTATGCTCTTTTGGGATGTGTGCAAAAGCCTTGCATCCAAACACCCGCAAGTAGGAATAAGAAACATATTTTCTTGACCAGACCTTATTTGGAATATAAAAATTCAGAGGTGCCGATGGAGACCTGTTGATCAAGTAGCGAGCTGTTTTTACAACTTTTACCCAGAATGACTTCGATAATTTAGTCATTCTTAACATGCATCTAACTCATTCAGCAATGGTACGGTTCATTCTTTCCACAACACCATATTATTGTGGGGTACCAGGAACTGTCTTTTCATGACGGATATCATACCTTTCAAGGTATTCTTGAAACTCTTTTGAAGTATACCCCCCTCCCCCCCGGTTGTCACTATGAATGCACTTCAATTGTTTCCATGTTGCTCTTTCAACCATGGCATGAAACTTCTAGAAATACTCAAATACTTGATCTTTGGATTTGAGTAGTTCTACCCACACCTTCTAAGATGCTTCATCAATGAAGGTAACAAAGTACATATTTCCGCCCAAGAACTATACCTAAAACGGACCATACACATCAGAGTAGACTCTTTCTATCACCACAGACTTTTTCTTCAGTGGACTACTAAAAGATACTCGATATTGTTTCCCGAATAAACAATATTCGCATGATTGTAATGTAGTATCTTTAGCAAACAGAATGAGGGATTTCTTTGCGAAGATCAGTAGCCCTTTCTCACTCATGTGTCCAAGCCTCTTGTGCTAGAGATTTGCGGAAGCTTCATTTTCAACTGTATTTAAACTACTTGAATACATCGTCACTTGTGTCTTATACAAAGAATCACAAATGGAACCTCTTACAACAATCAATGAACTCGTAGTAAGTTTTCACCTTCCATTACCGAAGGTATTTATATACCCTTCCTTGTCTAACGCCATGCCAGAAATCAAGTTGAGTTGTAAGTCTGGAACATGCCTGACATCTTTCAAAGTCATTGAACAACTCGTATTTGTCTCAATACATATGTCACATATGACTATGATCTTTGACTGATCAGAGTTACCCATTCTCATTGTACCAAAGTCACCTGCTTTGTACATCGTAAAGAATTCCTGAGTTGGTGTTGCGTGATACGTTGCTCCAGTATCAATCACTCATTCGAAATTCTAACCATCAATTTGTAAGCATTCTTCTTCCCCAAATGAAAGGATCATAACATCTTATGTCATAGCAGCCATTGTGTTCTTCTCAGCATGTTTCCCTTGCTGACCATTGTTCTACTCTCTGAGCCAGACCCTGCAATCATTTTTGTAATGAACCTTCTTCTTACAATAGTAGCATTCAACATTGGCTTTTAACTTACCACCAGAATTCCTGAAATTCTGGGTTTTACTACGCCCCATGTTTGAATCTTTGTGATTGCTTATGCCCCTGTTTTCAGGAACAAGAGCCTGAGAGTCATTATTGGCTCACTGCTCCTTTCTTCCCATATCTTCAGTAATGACACTTTCCTTAATGGACTGCAACGATAATTTTTCACTTCGTACAACATTAGTTGTTGTCACCACTAATGTATCATAATTGGATGGCAAAGTGTTGAGAAGAAATATTGCCTGGATCTTCTCATCAAGCTTCATATTCATATTCACAAGTTGATTTAACAATCCCTGAAACTCGCTCATATGCTCTAACATATTGTTCCCATCATTGAATCTCATATTGACCATCTTGCGAACAAGAAAAGTTATATTTTGTGAACTTTTATGTTGGAACGTAGACTACAATGCCGTCCAGAGCTTATAAGCATCTTATTCTTCAGCAACATGATGGTACTCTGAATTATCAATCCATCGACGATTGAGACTGATAGTTTTCATGTTCATCTTCTACCAATCAGCATCAGATTTTTCTGCAGGCTTGACTCCTTTCAGCTCCACTAGATCAAACAGATCATTACTATAAAGCAGGTCCTTTATTCTGCTTTTCCACATCGAGTTATTTGAAGCTGTTAAGCTTACCATTACATTGGATGAACTATCCATTTCAATTTATCAAAGACTATATGGACCTCACTTAGAACCACACAAATTGGTCAGGTAAATGTATGTGTTTAGGGAGCACTTCCGTATAAAATATGATGACAATCAAATAAACGTAGCGTACAAACACTTTCCTAGACATCAACGGCGTGCAACCTGGCACTTGATGCCACATGTTAGGAATTCTCGTTTCTTCATCTTTGTATAAATTGAAGTTAACAGTTATCACGGGAAATAATAAGAACATATTAATAATAATCAAGACATATGAACATCAAGATTTATACGTGGAAAATCCCCTTAAAGCAAAGAGGTAAAAACCACGGGACCAACTCCAAATGTTTCCATTATAATGATAATAATGGTTACAATATTCTCTCTCAAGTTTACAAAGTAATACTTGAGGCACACCTGAATAGTAATACAATGATTATTTATTCCTTTGGTACTTAACCAGATAACCCCTTGTTACAACTGCAACGGCCAAACACTAATACTAACCCACCCGAAACGAAAGAATAGAGTAGCGCGAGGGTCCTCTATCCTGACCTGTTTGAAATTACCACAAGGTAAGTTCCCTACTAGACGGACTATCTAGCAGCTATAAACTAAGAAGAGTGTTTGGTGCATTTGTAAATGAAGGAATGAGTAGGTATTTATAGAAAAAACTAATGACATATTGGGGTAATTATTGTGTAAAGTAGGGGTAGAAATTCAAGAGAAAAGTAGTAGTGTGTTTGGGAAGTATATGAAAGTGGGGACACACCCAATTCCTCAGCACCCAGGGTTTATATCCTTTGTCATAGCTTTGGCCAAACTATAAAGGCTGCACTGAGCATCTTATTGAATTTGCCACTTCTACGTTTTGCTCTTCTATTTGCCAACTCTACTTCCGGGTCTTGTTGTCCTATGGACAAGGTCAATGACCTTAGCTCAAGTAACTCCGAACAATATAAAAGGAGCTATATATAAATTACAAAAATAAAAACACATGAGCTCCACAAGACAATTAGACAAGTCAACAATAGCGTACCCCAACTAATTCTTGTAATAACTTGTTAGTATTAAAATATCATAACATGTCGTAGCACTTTGTGCATGTGACCAGTAGTTGTTATGGTAGTTGTTACGTGTTGTTAAAAGATAACTATAAAGGTTGTAACTTTGACCGGGACTTTTTGGTTTATTAAGCCCCCTTTTCCTAGTTTTGTTAATGCTGAATGCTACAAGGTATAAACATCAAATTGTGACAAACATCAAAATAGACTCTTAAAATGAACGCAGGTAGTACAAGAAGATATTAAATTAATGTTCCAGTGAATTGAAATTCGAATCTCGGAGTTTGGTGAACTATCCTAGTTCGAGTTTGGTCACCATGTTATGTATAAATGTACCTAAACATCACATAATTTTATTTAGTTCAATTTTTATAATTGACTTATTTGAAAACATAAACACAAAATATAACTAGATAATAATGAAATTAATAGAAATTTAATAATATAATATTAAAAATCTCCCAACGAATTGTATTTTCATCATATACTGTTGCTAACAGAATATTCGAAAAAGCTCCACACAAACCACAAGCTTATCACATGGAATCGGATATCCAAAACTACATTTTCAAACACAGTGTGCTGATAAACAACTAAAGAACATTTGGGGTACTAAATTTCAAAAACACAAAAGAACAATATAAAAAGAATAAAAATACCTACGTGGCAAAAAAGTTATCTAGAGCGAGAGGGGGAGAGATGGGGGGAGTGGTGGAGAGTGGAAGAAGGGGAAGTGGTCCAATTGCAAGCATGTCCTAACTCCTACAAATTCAAGGATTTACTCGTACCTTCCATCCCTTATCCTTTTTGATCGGACATCCCCTTTTTCACCCTTTTTTACTGCGGTAAATCCTATAAAATGCTTCTTTTTTTCTCCCCAAAGTTATATCTTTTTTCAATTTTTTGCTAAATGCAAGTTATTTTTTAAGTCCAACATAATAAAAATAGTTAATATTTAATTATGATAAGTTAATAAATTTTAATAATATTAAGATTATTAATTTATACGAATTTAATTGTGTATAAAAGGATCGAAATTTTCATAAGAAACCTAAAAATCATACAAAAGTAAGTGATGTTCATATGAATATATGATATAGAGAATGAATAATAATAAATTTATAACACATTAAAACTAGTATTTATATTATTTTAAATAAATCAAAATATAAAATAACATTTGTACGTAATTGAAACAATGTACAATTTAAGGTGTAAAATTCGAATGAAATGGTTTTCACTTTTACATACGGGTAATATTAAAATTAAAGTAAAAATAATGTGAAAAATGTTCTACACTTTTTAATAATAAAAAATAATCATATTAAAAAACTACACATGCTAATAATTGTATTTACTTGATACTTCAAATTTCAAACTACTTTTAACCAAATACGAAATATGAGTGTACATTACATGTTGAGGATACATATAATTCATTTTGTGGGGTTTAAGAATGCACATGCACGTTACATATTTTATAGGGTAAGGAGTGAGAGAACATTTGTGGTACAGGTGTTATGTGTTTTAATAAGGATCAAATAAATTTTTTAAATTAAAATTAATTGTTCAATATAGTTTTTTTAGTTAATTTTTCTTAATTATGATTAGAAATATTATTTTAATTACATTAATATAAATATATATACACATATATATATCTTATATTATTAATTTTTTATTAATAACATTATTGTTTATAAATTAATATGTTTTGTATATAATTGATTTTTTTTATTACTTAACTATTAATTTTTAACCTTTAAACATTTACGCGTTAGTTTATATTTTACTTTTAAATTCTACTTACCCGACGAATATTTATATTTTTTTAATAATTAATTAAATATGAATGACATTTTAATATTAAATTATAATAGATACAAACACGCACACACACTTACTTACATACATATATAGATATATATAGACAAATATGCACACTTTCTTACATTTCGTATAATGTACGAATTTGTTTTTAATATTTATTATTTTTACTTTAATATTGTATTTATATGATTAGAGTTTATTTTTATATCTATGATTTTAATTTATTTATAATTTTGTGTAGAAATATTTTTATATAATTTTTCACATATTTTATATATGTTCGTGTTTAAAAGAGATAAAATTTATATATTTTATTTAAAGATAAGTTTTAATTAGAATATAACATTTTTTTGATATAATTTTTCGTGTAACAATATTGTTACGAAATATATGAATATTAACGTCATAATATTAAAATTAGAATATTTTGATATATTTTTAAAATATTAATATCATAATATACATGAATATAATAATTTTATAACCATAATTAAAAAAAATTAACTAAAAAAACTGTATTGAACCATCAATTTTAAAGTGAAGGGCTTATTTGAGTAGCGGTTTATCCGTTCCGGTCCCCAGAGATGAAGGGTTTTTTTGGCTCCTTAAAACTCATATTTTATATCTAAACTCTCTTCTTATTCTTGTCCACAATCAATCTTCAATCCAATCTCTCTCCTCTCTCTCTCTCTCTGTCTCTCAAAATCATTTCTTTTTCACTTCTCACGTAATTTCCAACTTAATTCTTACACAATTCACCAACTCTTCCTCAATCTCTCTTCTTGTTCTGGTAATAATTCCGATCATGCTTTGTCTTATTCTGTTATTTTATGTTCAGATCATGTTCTTGTCTGTTTCTCTTTGTTTTTTGCTTTGATCTGTGTGATAAAGTTCATGTTTTTATTGTGTATTTGTGCTTGATCTGATCAGTTTTCGTGGGTTATCGTGAATTTACACTTGGGTTTGGTGTGATCTCTTTGAATTATGGGTGGGTTTTGTGAAATTGGGTTTTATGAATTTTTTGGTGATCAAGGTGTTGTGATTGTATGTTGGGTGTGAATTTAAGCTAGAGAAGTTGATAAAAATGTGATCTTTTGCTCATTTTCGGTCCAAGTGTAACGTTTTCATAGCAATTGTGTAAGATCATAGTATTTTGGTGTCATTGCATTGACTTTAGGATCAATTTGGTCTGACGTATAGGATTCGAGGTTAGATTTTGAATGATCTGTCATGGTTAATTTGGATGAGGTTACGAAAAAAGAATTGGAGTGTGTGTGTGATTTGTAAAATTTGACTTTAGTATCTTGCTATGTGGTTTGTTTAATTAATTTGTTGGTAGTTAAGTTCATCAACTTTTTGGTGATCAAGGTGTTTTGATTGAAGGTTTGGTACATGTTTAATCATTATTATCTGGTGTGATATGAATGAGTAGTCTGAGTTTCAAGGTGAGATCTGTTGCATTTGAAAGGAGAGATCTGTCCAATTATACATAGCAAATCTTGTGGATGGAAGATTCTGTATCCCCCCCCCCCTCCCCTCTCTAGAGGTAGAATTGAGGTTTTGAGTATTCATTATTATCGGACTGGGGACTATTTATGTTTGTTATATAACTGGATATATGTATTCTTCAAGTGATTATTGATTAAAAAATTCAAGATTTTAAATTTACTCAAATGTTATTGATTAGTTGATTGGTATATTTGTAGTTTGGGAACACCGCACTGTTTCATTTGATAGTCTCTCATTAGTATGCATGCTTAAGACATGGTTGTGAAGAAGAGGCAAGAATATGGGTTTTATGGGTACCAGATCCCTGTTACACCTAGAGCTCCGAGATCTCTAAGGGTATGTATAAACTTGAGATAATAGCACTATATAAATAAGTAATGGTAAATGCCCATTAACCTTTTCTGTATATTTTTTGTAGAGGAGTACATTGAAAAAGAAATCACGTGATGACGGTCAACTTTATGCATTTGAATTGCTGGCAGCTGTAGCTGGAAAGTTGCTACAGGAGAGCGAAAGCTCTGCTTCTAGTAATATAGCAGAAGGAAAAATGCAGCTTGGTATTGACAAGGATAGTATAAAAAAGGAACAAGTAGAGGAAAAAGTTGTGAGATCAGAGTGCCTTGATCAGGAAAGCTGTATAGAAAGTGTGATTGTCCCTGAATCTGCAGCTCCGGAGCGCAATACTAAATCTACTTTGAAGAAACCTCCGCATATTGAGACCAAATTGTTTTTTGAACATGTATCTGTTGCAACACATTCTGATTTTTCGGACAAAATTAGCGGAGATGTGAAAACTGATAAATATAGGAGTGACAATGCAGCTGGAAGTTTCCCTAGTAAATCAGAAGAGATCTTCCACGGTGATGGGCAATTATGTAATGAAGCTCAAAGAAAGTATGTGAATGTAGAGAAACAAAATGGACATTTGAATATGGCTAACATCAGTGGTTCAAAGGATTCAAGGGACTATCATGTGCATAGTACTTGTAAGCTGAATAATTCAGAGGGTAGCTTAAAGTTTCCTTTGTACAGGGATCGTGTTCCTTGTGCTTCTTTTCCCAGGCACAAGAATAATGTAAAAATAGTTAGTAGAGATAATGATGAAAATTACTTTAGGAGTAATACTATCAACACCAAGATTAGGCACTCAAGGCCACAATCACACACCAAATATCGAAGAATGAAGAAGATGATGACATCCAGATATTGGAGAACAGCACCAAAATTGAAAGATTGTGAATTCATTAAAACAGGTAAGTACAGGCTTTATCGGATTGCAGTCTATGTTTTTGTCATGAAATTTCTACTGCATTCCGGGTCTCATTGTTAACTTTCAAAAAAATTCACAGGAAGTAGGGGAAATAGGCCTATATATCACAAAAGGAAAAACATTTATCCATGCGAGGGATATCAATGTGAACTGCATTCTAAAAGGAGACGGTTGTATGACCATAGACAGTTGTGTCACTACAGATCAGCAGTTTTATTTGACCAGCTGGCAAGTAGTGAAAGTATTTCAAACTCCCCTGAGAAAGCTACAAAGGGAGACCAGAGCGGGACAACTGCTTTGCATAAAGGTCTTTAGTCATATTTCTATCTAAAGTGATTAATGGTACATGATTACAAAAAATTGATAGCTGAATATGCCTAATATGTGCAGCAACTGGAGCCTTGTCTTCAGATATAGGTCATAAAGCATCGTTCCAGGCCAAGGATTCTCATGGTAGTAATACCTATCGATTTTGTCCCCCCCCCTCCCTTTTAATTTTCCTGTGTTATAGCTGTAACTGAATTCTTATGCCAATGTTTCTTCAATTCAGTCAAGTTTAGCATAAAATCCTTTAAAGTACCGGAGCTTTACATTGAGGTGCCAGAAACTGCAACTGTAGGTTCACTAAAGGTATAGTTTTTATCTTCTTTTCTGTTGAACTTCTCTCAATTTCTCAGCATAAGCATCTAGATGGATTATGTGGTACGAAACTTCCAGGATTCTTGTTGTTTTCTTTTTAAATGTTGGCTTGCTTCGCCAATTTGACCATTAGCTTATTCCATATGATCCTTCTTTGTATTTTACTGGTATTCTTAATTTATAACAACATTTTTTCCCTCAAGTGATGAGCCTGTTCCAGGTGTACTGTGAAGTAAGGTTTATCTTGCCACCAAATATTTCTTCTTTGTATTTTGAACCGTCTGTTTTGTCTCATTCTATTGAGAAATGTGCTGAGACAAATAATTCAATTGTTTGAGCTGTTTTTGAAGATTCATGATATGGAGAATTCACACCGTTTAAGTACTGATGTTGCACATACAAATAGTGTACCTCTGGAATTTTTGTAATGAGATATGTCGCTTAATTGTTGTGAGGCTGTAGAGCTTAATGGAGTCTTACATGCTGATTTTGCTGTAGATGACTGTTATGGAGGCTGTCACAGCTATACTTGAAGGTGGTTTACACGTAGGAGTAGTTCTTCAAGGGAAGAGAGTTAGAGATGACAATAGAACCCTTCAGCAGATTGGTATCTCTCATAATGAGGACCTTGACACACTAGGTTTTACATTGGAGCCTGATTTTGTGCAAGCTACATCACCTATATCTCGTAAAGATCCCGCACTTCTTCTCGCATGCGACAAAAATCAAGAATTATCCAGGTTAGGCAGGTTTGCTGTTGCCAAATATTATAGTGACTGGAATCAGTGCTTTTTGCTATATCTTCTAGAGTTGTTAAAATGCTGTCGTTGTGCACTTGCACCAAAGCATCAGTTCAATTGCCAGCTCCACTAATATTTACTATCCATTTCCAGGTCCCCAGTTCCTGTCTTGAATTCAGGATTCCGTAACTCCTCAATTGATCAAGTTCCTGTCAATAATTTGGAAAAGCATGTAGGAAGTAATCAGGAAATAGTTCCTTATTGTACTGATGTATCTACGGAGATATCAGTGCCTAAAGCTCTGATTCCTATTCCACCGATGAATGCAAACACACTTGCTATTGTTCCAGTGAACCAGAAAGCTAAGCGACCAGATCCTTCACAGCGCAGAATTAGGAGACCTTTTTCTGTTTCAGAAGTAGAAGCACTGGTTGAAGCAGTTGAGAAACTTGGTACCGGAAGGTGTGCACTTTTGACCTTTTAATTTTTTTTATCGCACAATGCTTCAACATCTGTTAAAATTTTATTTACAAGATGCTCATATCCCACCAATGATATTAGATTACAACGCTCAGAGTTCAACGCCCTTATGTTAGAAAACTCCTCTTTTTTTTATTCTTCCGGTTCAAGTCACTTCAGGGTATTTAATTTTTATAATTTTGACTGATCATGCAGGTGGCGTGATGTTAAAATGCGTTCCTTTGATGATGTGAATCATCGAACTTATGTGGACTTGAAGGTATAGAACAGCATTCTATAGTTAACCTGTGGTAGAACATGATCCTTATCATAGAAAGCTCGTGCTTGGCTTTAAAATTAACTTGCATAAGAAAGAACCAATCCGTAAGACAAAATAAGTGAATTTAAAACGAGTTTGCAGATTTATTAAAATTTTAAAGAGCCGCTAAAGTAGCTTTAGATTAGTTTTGTTTTTATAGGACATGGATGAGGTATAATTGTGTGATCTTGATTTATATAGGATAAATGGAAGACATTAGTTCATACAGCAAGTATAGCCCCTCAGCAGCGTCGGGGAGAACCCGTACCCCAAGAGCTTTTGGACAGGGTCTTAGCTGCTCATGCTTACTGGTCTCAGCATCAATCCAAGCAACATGGTAAGCATCAGATTGATCCTCTTAAATTAGCTGGAGAGGTTGGCTTTTAAAATGCTGGTTGTCTAACTGTAATTGTTGTACATAGATTGTGATCTAGGAAAGTAAATAGACAGGAAACTGTGAAAATTCCAGTTAATTGCCTTGTAATATTCAACACTTAATTGTGATTCATTCTCAGGCCCTCCCTGATCTGGAGAGGTTAGTTCTTGTAAATGAACTGATTGAATAAGCAGCATTCCAGTAAATCTCACTGTATTTAAGGAGTTGCTGATTCTGTATTTGCACAGTTTAATATTGAAAGCTTAGTCCCTTTTTCTTTTAGGGAAATATTATGACAGTTTTTTTTTTAACGTCCTAAACTTTTTTTTAGAAATTTGAAAACAGATGACCCTCTTACATGTGGTTTTTGGAGCAATCACCCCTTCTCATACTCGAGCGTCGATCTTAGCTATAAATGATCTGATACACATATGGCCATATGGGAGACTAATTATCTTTTTAGAATTCATTTGTTTCTTTCTGATAAAAATACTCATTTGGTTTTCAATTTTAGTAAACAAGATGTTATACAATACTATAGCAAGTGCTCATTCTAACGCATTAAAATTTTAGTAGAACTGGTAATATGGTAGCAAAGCTATTAAACATGGCATTAGACTTGCATCAAATACATTCAAATTTGCATCAAATTTATTCTTACATTTATTCTTTTGAATAATACACACATCAAATTTTCATTTTCTCAACGCATCCATAAATTTTTTAACTTAAAATAGCCGCTTTCTACCATATTTTCCTATTATTTTAATGGGTATTGGTCCTTGACATGCGATGATTTTTTTTTCGCGGATAGAAAAAAATCCTAACTAGATAGATGACATGGGATTTACAAAAATTTTACATATTAATATTATTCGCGGAAAAAAAACGCAGATAGATGGATCAGTCAATCAAATCGATTGTCAGGACCGAAACCGAGACCCTGACAATTGATACCGAGACCCTAGACAATCGAATCGAGACCTTATTTTAATTAGTGATCATGTTTTCCTCCAAATCCCCTTCACTTGGACATAACCTCTAATTATGATCTCTAAATGACTTTATGGATTAAATAATTATTAAAGTGATGCAAAAAAAATTACAACACGTATAATTTATGAAAAAATGGGAGCCAAAAAGAAGAGAATTAATTATCGAGAATAAAAATAACACATAATTTCTTTTTAAGTGAGGATAACATTTAAATGAAAAAAAAATAGTGTTAAATTCATGAAAACTTTTATTAAATTTTACAGAACTATGATGGAAAATATAAAAAATAATACAGAATCATAATTTTATTTATAAAACCATAATAAAATTTACATAAAACATTTTTTAATATAAATTTAATAAAAAAAATTCATGATTTTTACGATAAAAAATTTTCCCCGTTTCAGAGAAATAAGTGCCTGAAAAGGAAAAAAAAAAGGCACTGTAACACCAAACAAGAAGCAAGGGTTTAAGGAAAAAGAGGAAACAAAAATATGAGCGGAGGAGCCCCTGATTTTTTCTACAGAGAAGCTCAGAGACTTGGTTATGTTGCTCGCTCTGCTTTCAAGGTTCTCTTTTTATTACCCACATTTAATATATCTATGTACACTCATCTTCTTGATTTATTCCATTGTAATTCAAGAAAATTTTAAAAGGGGTTTCCTTCTTCTTTTCTTTTTTTAATCTCTGTGGCCATTTTATTTGGTTGGTTGATGCAATTTTTTGATCAATTTGTGGGGAAATACAGTTGCTTCAGATGCAGAAGCAATACAAACTCATTACACCTGGGTCTTCTGTTCTTGATCTTGGTTGTTCCCCTGGTGCTTGGCTCCAGGTCTCACTCTATCTATATATAATCATGTTGTGTGTGTGTGTGTGTGTGTTTTGCATTGTTAAAGTTTGCATTTTGAGGATGATATGTGTGTTGAATTGGGTAGTTTGTTTTGGGTTCTTTAAAAAGTTTACGTTTTTTTCCTCTTATATGAATTTGTAAAATATTCTAGTTATTTAATGTAGGTAGCTTGTCAGAGTTTGGGTCCTTTGAAAAATGGTGGTTCTGTTGTTGGAATCGATCTTAAGGTGATTCTTTCTATGCCCCGTTGTTTCGTTAATTACTTCTTTTAGATAGAGGTTTGATGTACTTGTTTATTGATATCATCATATTTTTTTGCTAATAGTTGTTAGCATTTTAAGGCATTGATTTACTGGTTTTTGTTTTTGGACTTGTGGGGGATATGCAGAGCAGAAGGTGAAGGTTCCTACTCTTTGTGATTCGAGAGTCCAAACTATTTCTGCTGATGTTATGAACCTCCCTAAAGATCAAATCAAGAAACTCTCTCCTCTGGTATAACACTAATAAAATGTTAATCTTATTTTTAGTATTATACATTTAAAGTATGTGTGCAGCTATCCTACTTGTTTTCTGTTCAGTCTACACATTATATTTAGAATTTGTAATTTGTGAAAATTCCTTGTTGATTGATGTATTGATAGCCTATCACTTTATTAAAATGACCTGTCCGTATTACATTTTGTGCCCCATCATCACATAACGTTGTTAAGGCCCTCATCGGGAACTAGTGATTTAGATTGAAATTCCTTGTGCTTTTTTAAAATTACATTAGGTACCGCTTGATCATGGATCAGCATTCAAAGATGTTTACCTTAATGATTAGTGTCCTGGTAAGTAGTTCTCAATTTTATAGCTCACGCACTCATTGTTTTCTTGGCTACTATGTATTACTGAAAACATCCACATCTGGCTGCAATGTCATTGTATGTGAAATAGTTGAACCCCTAATGTTGTGTCAATATCTGTTGAAATCGGCTCAAAAGTAAGGCATTATAACTGCCACCGCATTTTGCAACTTCATGTAGTGGTGTTGACATGTTTCTCTATTATCTGCATAGTTGTTTAGATCTACCTACTTGTGGCTTTTAACATTTCATTAAACAGGCAACCCATTCATTCTGAAAATTGATGCAAGATTATGTAGAATGCATATGGGGTAAAATTGCTACTTTGATAAATATTTAAGATTTTGAATTTTCTTTTAGGAGAATAAGAAAGCTGTTTACAATCTAAGAAATAATATGACTATTATGTTTGAGGGAGTGGGAATTATAACACACGGGACCGCTTTAAGGACCAACCAACCCTATGATTTGAGGAACAAAGGAAGAGGAAGAATCACATCCTCACAGCAATTCATATTAATTTTCCTGCTCCTTCTAATTGTTGGCTGCATTAGTGCCTTGAGAAAAAGAAATGTGCAGGATTTTCATTTTTGGGATAATATGCATCTCTTTATCTTATATGGTAGGATATAAGTATTTGCCTTTGTGTTTTTCTCTTGGTAGGAGTATGTTCCTCCTTGAGTATTAGTATGGACACTCCCAGCTATTACTTTTTTCTTTCAATTCAATTATTATTTAGCAAAAAAAAAAGGAATGCAAATGAAGTGTGCTTTCTTTAATTGTTCATATTCCAGACTACATATTACTGTTTAACCTCATATTTTCTCTCTTAAATTAAGTTGAGGTATTTATTGACTATTTTCACATTTAAATGTCATTATCTGTAGCATTCTTTCCAATAGAATGGTATTCAACTGCATACCTTTATAAACAGAAACTACACATATTCAAATCCCTTGTTTCTTTTTACTGTTATAAAAAAATTTCTGACACATTGATGCTTTCTCAGTCAATCTGTATCATATGAAAATGCTACATTATTACCGTAATTGACTGTGTATCGAGTTTATGTCCTATACCATTGTGAATACTAAAAGAAAGATATTCTTGATTGACAATTTTGCAGCAGAAAGGATTTTCTGTCATTCTCTCAGATATGTGTCCTCTTGTTTCTGGGATTTCAACTAGGGATGCGGCTTTATCTGCTGAGTTGGGAATGCGGGCACTTGATTTGGCTGTTGGTGGGGCTGCCTTGACCCCAACACGTGATACTACTGAAGGAGAAATTCAGTCAGATAGTTCTAGTTGTAGTCCGGAGGACGATGGTGTACTGAAGCCTGGGGGTCACCTTATCATTAAGTTACTAGAGAGTGAAGACAATAAAGGTAGAGATTTCCTCTGCGGAGCCTTATTTAATTTTTGGTACACATTCTTAATTTCTTACTCTTGGTCATTTGCTATGTAGAATTCAGCCAGATCTGCAAACCGCTTTTTAGAAAGTCATCGTGGTTGAGGCCTAAAGCAGCAAGACCATCTTCTAGAGAAATATATCTTATTTGCCAGGGGCTGCGTAGAGTTCAAGTTGCAGAAATTTGACTAACCTTTATGGATAAGAATCACGAATTGGTAGATCGTCTCTGATGACACCATGAAGAATTTACATATGAAATGATGGGGCAATTTGGTGTGCTTAATGGTACCAAACCGCACAGCTCTCTTAGTTGAGGCATTAATGCCTATGTATCTCTCTACGAAACATATCAGACTTCAATAGTTTTCTCACTACCAATAATTAACTGTTGCAAGGTGCCATCCCTGGGCAACTGTACTACTGATGTATTCTTGTTATAAGACGCTTTCCATCTGATAAAAAATGTTGTTTGTTGTTGAAAGGGCAGATAAATGTGTTTTTCAAGCAAAAAACTGGGACTTCCTGTAAATTTGGAAAATGTGGGATCCTTTGTTAAGTGTTACAAGGTTCATTTTAAGTGTTTATAAATGGTTTTAGCTATCCAGATAGTGTTCTGGACTTTTACCTTGAAACAATAATATAATCTGGGAATGATTTTGCAGGTCATAACTAATTTATGAGATACTCAAGATATTATAATTTGAGAACGGTTTCAACAAGGCACAAATCATATGGTGTGTTCAATTCATCTTTTTGATTGTCGATAAATTGTGATCAATTTACAGATTCGTGGAGTTGAGTCGTTCAGCGTTGGACACGTGTAATCAAATATCTTGCGAGCAGAAAACATTCTGAAACCCATTATATAGATTATGTAAAATTTAATGAGTTTTGAAATAATGTCTTAAATTTTTACTTGAATACACAAACCTCACAGATTCAGAGTATCAGTGATCCTCAAATGAAATGTTGAAAACTTACAAAAATTATATCATTCCTGGACTCTTTACAAAAGCCTTAAAAAAAATACTCATATAAACCAGTCTGCCAGTGCTGAAAACTTTACAAATCAATCTATTGTATATTTACTAGATTTCTTCTTTTATGTTCCCAAAGTAACTCTATAACACATGTTCCTACTTATGCTGAAGAGTCTAGAGAGGTAAAGATGGAAAAAAGAAAAAGAAGTCTTTACATTGTGGACGACGTTTTGTACAGATTAGTGTAGGGATAAGTATGAAGAAAAGCATGTATGTGAGTTCTATCACCGAATGCTAGTCCTTCCCAGTGACCATAGCCCGGTGTCCTTTACTGGTGCCTGAGTTGAGAAGGAAAAGCAAAAGATCAATTATAATGCAGCAACTATGAAGGGACGGGGTGATTGATTTTCAGCTAATGTTTCACTTACTTGTGTTTTCATAGATGGGAAGACATTCCAAAAACGCAGTGTCTCATCTCCTGCTCCAGTTACTATTGTCTGCGCAACATTCTCTTCATTGAGATTTCTTTTTGAATAGCACAACTTAACATTGAATCGAATGCAATAGATGTATTTTGTTAGTGAAAGGTACCATCAACATACCTGACCATCAGGTGATGTGGCAAGATAGAGTACCCGCAGACTATGGCCAGTCAAGGTAGCAACCTGTCAAGTATTGGCCATATCAGAAATTTGGGCTATATAAACAGAGAAATTAGTACAGCAAAAAGTCGAATTAATACCTTGGCCATTGATGGATACTTCCAAACCATAATTTGATTCTGTGAGTACCCATGGGTACTAACCAATTCGTTCACATTCTTGCTCCATGCAAGATTGCATACCTGTAAGTTGAAACACATTTTTATTGTCTTTTCCTTCCCATAGCTTAATCACTTTGATTACCAAACAGAAAACTTAAGGTTTTAAGGTAATGCGCCATTTTGCCTACAGTAATGACCATAATATAGGACAAACCTGGCTCCCGGTGTCGATACTATTTAACTGATTTCCACTTGTAGTGTTCCAGAAGCGAATGCATCGATCAGCGGTTCCACCTCCAGACGCGAGAAGGCCACTCAGGTGAGGTGACCAGGTAATGGCCTTAACTGCAGCTGTGTGCTCTGTCAGTTTTAGGAGTGGTTTCTCAGAATGCTGATTCCATACCAATAGCTGATTACATCATTGAAAAAGCAATCACGTCAATATTTTTTAAGAAGTAATCTAAAACTAGAAGTATTAGATTTTATCAATAAATATACCTGATTATCGTTGCCTCCAGAGGCAAGTTCGCGGTCATCATGAGACCATTTCAGCCCACACACCTGAGGAATAAAATGTAACAGATAGTTGAACAATTAACGCTTAAGATGTTTAATGTTTATTTGTAACACTTTTGTGTGGATTACTTACCTCTGATTTATGGCCAACAAGTTTATTTATGTAGTCTTTAG
The DNA here is from genome assembly GCA_028671895.1 of Oenanthe sinensis. NCBI lineage: Eukaryota > Viridiplantae > Streptophyta > Magnoliopsida > Apiales > Apiaceae > Oenanthe > Oenanthe sinensis. Next base: position 7,802,145 of record CM053811.1, on the reverse strand, counting down.
ATACGCGAAGATCATGCTGAAGGATATTCCTGTCTCTACTTCCTGAAGATAAAATGCGTGAGCTCCAAGCCAGTACCCCAGTTCTTGTTTGATGTCCACTCAATGTTCGAACCCTCTTGCACTGAGTTCCATCCCATATCTAAATCAGAGAAGATAACGAACACAAACCCAAGTTCACATGAAGTTTCCACAAGTATGGTCACAAATAATTAAAAAGAGCAAATTCACATTCCCGAAGTCCATATCCAATATATAGAAGTTCAAAAATAACACATAAGGATTACGGCTGCATTTAAATTAGATCAAGGGACAATAACTACCTGAACTTGACCAAGGCTTGTTCCAATTGAGATATATGATCCCTCTTTAGTCCACTGGACTGAGCACACACTAGCACTAGGTCCCAAGTCGCACAGCTTTGTCACCTATGAATAATATATAGACAATTCTCATATACACACTCCTCATTGTGAATTTTAAAGTCAAAGCAAATGAATCTAAATGACATTTCATCAACTTACTTTACTGGTTGATGCAGTCCATAGATAAACACATGTGCCCAATCCCACAGCAAGCACGTTTTGTGAGGACCAATCGACAAGGTTCAAGTAGAAGTCGTCTTGGAGAGCAGGTGCATCAAGAACCTGTAAAATTATAGACTTGTGAAATAAGCAAGAGAATAAATTATAGGCACCTAATAGTCCTACTCGCCATTTTCCTTCATAATTGGCTGGAATAAATCTAAACTTTAGAGTTTTTGGACTGATTACGGTATTCATCTACAAGTCATTAGTTAACTAAATTTAATTTATACATAATGAGGAATGATAGTCCCTACAGGCAGAAACTTCTTCCCATACTTGTCTCTCATGGATAAGTTGGGGCCAAGCTAATAAAGCATGAAAACTGTTTCACATAACTGACCTTTCCTACTGTTAAAACACTTCACTTGCCATTATTTCGTGCCAACATGGGAAAACATCCCTTAAAAAACAGCGATCAACCATCCTACAATCTTAATACTGCCACTAAACTTATACAAGCGAATTAATTTTGCATAGGAAGTCCGTCCAACTCAATTATAGAAAGCCATTCTCGTTGATAACAATACTACTCTAGTTAGTAAAATCATCAAAACTCACTCAATACAATCACTACTAAAAAAATGTTCACGAGGCATCATAAAAACGAAAGTATGACAAGCCGGTAAAAAATACTATTTATTTATTTAAAGCATGAAGACCACAAAAATAGATGCTAAATAGTAGGATCAATAGATGCTAAACTATTCACTTTTCTAGGCTTCTCATTCAGTTGTACAATTTATCAGGGGATAATTATTAGTTAAACTAAGCAAACAAGTTTGTTTTACAAGGAGGAAAGCATGTCATACTAACTAGTCTGTACAAAAACAAGCATAACAAGCTAATTCAACGAAGCGAACCTTATGGGGAGTCTTGGGCACCTTCCTAAGTGGCTTCGTTGGCGTAGTAGACTCACTCGAAAACCCACTATCTTGCCCCAAAATGGAAGACGAATAAGGCGAATTAGACCCTGTATTATCCGTCCTAAACCTCAACATATTATTGCTACCCGGGCTCATCGGTGATCCTCCTTCACACCCTTTAACATTACCTGCAAAAGGAGAAGAACACCCAAAATCAGATCCAAATAATTCAGTTCTCAATAACCTCGTATACGCCTCATTTCCCCCTTCTTTAAGTGGAGAAGCCTTGTCATTTAGCCCAAAAGTATGCAGCCTCGACGATGATCTACACGGTATAAACCTGTCACTACAAGTCCCTGATTTCGATGGAGACGATAAATTAGAAATGGTTCTTGGTGACATTGTTCTTGGGGAAGCTAAAAAACTCGAGGGATTTCGAATAGGAGTTGAAGGCGTAAAGTCCTGTAAACGGAGTGATGATTCAGACATTGTAGAGGGAAGGTTTATTCCACTCTTTCTTCGTTGATTGGTATCCATTTTTAATTTTTTCTTTTGAATTTGCTGATCAAAGTTTTGGTTTTTAAGGGTTCTTAAAAAATCAAGAAAATGGGTCCTTCTCTTTCTTGTTAGATGTTATTGATTTTGAGAAGAAAGAGAAGAAATTGACAGAGGGGTTTTTCTAGGGTTTTGATTTGGACAAATTTTGGGTTTAATTGGAGCTGATTTGTAGTTTGTATTTTGATTGCAACGGTCAAATTTGCAGAGGAGGTGTATATGAGGAGGAGCTGACTTTGATTTCTCAACTAGCCGTTGGGAATTTTATTTTGTAAAATATAGAATATTTATTTATAATTCTTTGTTATGTACTGTAAATGCTAAAACAGTGTAGTGGCAGTATTAATATCGGATTTATGTTGGGTGATTTAATGTTCAAGAATCGATGGGAGAAGGGATCCAACTGGGCATCACCATGTGCGATTTGGTGCGATACCGAAATCATTTAAGTGAGGTTTTAAAAATTAAAAATTATTTAAAAAGTGTGGTTCGGTTTTAAATAGTACATTTTAAATAGTATGGTTTCAGTTTTAAAATCAATATTTATTTTGCTATATTAGTCTTACATAATTTAAGATCCGAATAAACAAATTTATGATGTATTATTTGATATGATTTTATTATTTTAAAATAAAGACCCCATGGTCTTATTGTTTTTAAAATAAAGACCCCATGTAGCTACTAGCTAAAACTAGAGGTGGCCAAATGAGCGGGCCGTGGCGAGCCGTGCCGGTTTGGCCACCTCCTGACTCGTGGACGGCACGTGAAGCTATCCGGGCCGTGCCGAGTCGAGCCGGTTCTCAGAAAAGCTGACTCGTGTGCGGCTCGATGGGTTAGGCGGGTTTATTTATTTATTTAATTTTAAAATTTTAATTTCATTTAAAATTTTAAAAGTATTAAAAAATTATACGAATATTTTTGAAATAAAAGAGGATGGTACCTCTATAAATTTTATTAATTAAAAAATATTTTACAAATAATTAGAGAGGACTCCTCTATAAAAAAAACGGAACAAACCGCTTGTACATATTAAACATATTAAAAAAATATTAGACCAAAATACATAATATTCTGTATATGAAAGATGAAAAATAATTATTAAACCAAAATCGATATATAATTATATTTTGATATCTTACTATTAAGTAATATTATGTGATATTTATTTTAATATAATTAAAATATATCTCTAAGATACATAAATCTTTTTTTTTTGCTATATCAAATTTTATTATTTTTAAATACAAATAAATAAATGTGAAATTATATAAAAATATTCTCAAATATAATGTTTAATTAAATTAAAATTATTAGTTAAAGGCTAAAATAAATATAAAATTAAAATAAAATATTAAACGTGCCGAGCTAGGCGGGTTAGGCGAGCTAGGCGGGTTAGACGAGCTGGTCCGTGCCGGTTCCGGTTCACTCCAAACCAACTCATGCACTGCTCGTTTTTTAAACGGTTCGTGCCGGTTTTTGAACCGGCCCGATTTCCAAGCGAGCCGGGCGAGCTGAAGGACGAGCCGGGGCGAGCCGACCTGCCCGTCTGGCCGGCTCTAGCTAAAACTATATAGTTTACCTCTTAGTGCCATAGTGGCACTAAACTTCCTTGTGCTTCTTATGGGGCTGTTTGGCTATCACTTTTTTTCGGAAATAAGTCCTTATTTTCGAAAAAAAAGTAGGGATATATATACTTTTTCTGAAAATAAGTAACTTATTTTTTATTTTAAAAATAATATTTGGTTTTAAAATTCTAAAATAAATATTTATCTTTAAAAAAAATATGAAAATATGTAAAAAATGAAAATAAAATAAGTTACTTATTTTAAGTTTAAGGAACCTCAAACGGCCACTATATCTCTGTTTGTTTAATTTAACTGCACAAGTTTTCCGAAGTGTTGGTCTTTGTCTCAGTGAATGAATCTTCTGGTTTTGGTTTAGTTGATGTAAAAACTGTAGTCCATGTAACATATTTCCTTTGAAGCAATATGTAGGAGGCCATTAGACATTATATATGTGACATTTAAGAAGAGAGTCGTGTTTCCTATCAATACCAGAAATTCTAAAGATGTATACATTGTAATTATATTACATATTTATGGTATATAATTAGTTATAAATGTTTATATAAAAATATTTTATATGTTATTATTTTATATATATAATAAATATTATTACAGTTCCGTTCGGTTTGTACTCGGTTCCTAAATTTTAAAAACCAAACTCGAACCAAAGAATCGGTAGGGTTTTTATTCGGTTAACTTTTATTTGGTGCGGTTATATTTTGCTGATCCCTATATCAAACTACGGAAATTCTAAATAAAGATTGTATTAAGGACATATATTATCATAAATTAATAAATCGTATATAAAATATTACTCCATTGTCTCAATTCAAGTGGTTTGTTTGACTTTTTATAATTAATTTGACTAAAGTTTGACTAAAGATTAGAGATTATTTTTGTATAATTTTGGAAAATTAAAAATTACATTTTAAAGTAGATTAAATATATTTTTTAATAATATACTTTTTTCAATTTTGTATAATTATATAATGTATGTAATTTTCAGTTAAAAACTTGATTAATTTGACCGCAAAAAATTAAACAAGCCACTTGAATTGGGATGGAGAGAGTATTAAATGTTCAAATATTTAAAATTAAAATATTTGTACATACATAATATATTTAAGAACTAATTATTATATTAATTCCATACATGATTTCTAAGATGTACGTCACTTCAAATAAATAAAACATTGTTTTTTAATGGTCATCCTAGTGTTTTCTCATGGGCACATTTTAAGCACTAATTTTTTAGTACTTTTGATGAGTTGGTTGATTTTTATTGGTGTAAATTTTTGTGTATACGGGAGCCATCATTATTAATGACTAAAAAGCCAATCAAAAATTGACAACTAAACTTTTAATGTGTGCCCATGTGCACATATTAGAAAAACTGTTTTTTAATAATTAGGTTAATAGTTTTACAAATGAAATTATGTTCTCTGAAATTATCTGAGTTAAGCCGGAGGGAACCATGACCATGGACACACATTAAAAAAAACTATTTTTTTAATAATTAAGTTTATAGTTTTACAAATGAAATTCTGTTCTCTGAAATTATCTGCCGGAGGGGAGCCATAACCAAAAGTCCAAGACATTGCTTTAGTCCGCTAAAAAAGGAGAATTTGACTGTGTTTCTCAGATGAGAATATTATAAGACTAATGCGACAGAATTTCAAAAGTTTTTCAAAAAATTTCCCAAATGTCACATGTATTATTCTGATTGATTGTGAAAATAATTTAAATAAACCATCTTACATTCAAATCAATCACATCAATTAAAACTCTTCATTTTGTTTTGTTCTTAGCATTATTCATATTATAAATTTTGGTGATACATATGTACACTTGCCGCTACCAATCCACTAGCACATGTTATACAACACGATTCAGTTCGGCTCGATTTTTGGATAAAATCGGAACCAAAATCATGTATTTTCAGTTTTAAAAATTAAAAATTGTAACTGAAGCCGGTTCGGTTTCAATTATAAAACTGGAATGAAATAAAAATTAGGGGGAAAATTCAACTTATATAAATAAAATATAATTATTAAAAAAAATATTTTTGCGTTCAAATTTTACACAAATCAGTATTTTTAACATAAATAATGATACTAAAAAGTTCAAATATAACTAATAAAATAAGAATTAAAAATGACAACTCTTAATGTAAGTGAGATTGATCGGATATTAAAAAATCCTTTATAAAATCCTTTGTAATTCCAAATTATAACTTGACGAAGTCAAATTTGTAAGTTACTCTACCAGAACATTATATTAGCATTGATCATCGTAATAACATTGCTGTAAAAAATTGAAATGACACTAACATGTTGATAGGGAAAAATATCAAAGTCCTCATTTTCTAGAATGAAATATATGAGTATTGTCACTAAAGAAAAATATGACTCATTTTCATCAGTAGATAATAAAAAGCGTACACACTGTTAAAGTCAAAACTGAATTTAATCAAATTAAAAGTTTTCTATTACACACTCCATTAGTTACTTATTCGAATCGTTACTTTTAATCTATTATAAATAGTTCTGAGTTGCATTGTTCAGTTTTTATAAAGTAATGGTTCTATAATTGAAAATAATAACCATACTTCTTTCTGAATTCTGGATACTTAATGATTGTGTGTGTTCACATAGAGACATAAAAAGAGCTGTTAATGAATATTTAATGATGTTAACTGTTAAATTCAGCTTTAACTTTAACGTATGTACATTTTTAATTTTCTAGCGATTAAAATGAGTCAAGTTTTTCTTTAGTAATGATATTGATACATTTCATCCTAGAAAATGAGGATTTTGATATTTTTCTCCATGTTGATATGGCTAATTCAATCACTCACTACAAATTAACCACACACAAAATAAGTAAGGTCGTATTATTGCATTTTTTTAAAAATTCATATAAGTTATATAAATAAATATAAATAATTTATTTATATATTTAAATTAATAATCAGTTCAGTTCAGTTTTTTTTTTGTTCGATTAGAACATATAACTGAAACCGAACTATTTAAATCGGTTTTTTTTGTTTTGGATCAGTTTTATCCGGCTCGATTTTTATCGGTTTCGGTTCGATTTCGGTTTTAATTCGGTTTTTTCTCACCCCTATTCCATACCATTAGAGAGTCTAATTTACTAATAGAATCAATGGGCTTTGCATCTCGAATCAACCATAGTATTTGCAGTAGCGAGATCTAAGCGATTATTGCAACATAAAAAAACAGACTACATGCCTATACGTTCAACTAAACATATACCATGATCGGTGAAACCCGAGATAATTATCGAAACATAAAAGAACATATACTTCATGCCTATATTACGTATGTAAGGCTAACATACATGAAACATGTAAATGAATATGTTTTTACATGTCTTCTTCAACTCATTTATATGGTTAAAATATATGGTATAGTTATATAACACGATGCATGCAATGAATGGTCCTTGTAAAACTTTTAAAGCATGGGAAGTTGAATGGCTTGTCTAGCTCATGTCTCCATTGACATTTTCTTTGTTCTATACTTCTATATATAAATTGTTGTGCCCAAAATTTCACATAGGCTAGATTTAGGCCCATAGGTTGTTTGAGGTTCAATCCATCATGTAATTGGGCTCTTAAAGAGGTTCCAAGGCAGGTTAGGGAGAATTATAGAGGTTTTACTCTACTAGAGTGACCCATAAAGGCTATTGGAGAGTATAGAGTGTGAGGAACCACCCAAGGGTGAGGAACCACATGGGGAGAAAGGTCTAGTAATGCAGAGGTTTCGCTGTCCAAAAAGCTTCCATTATATCAAGGCTGAAACCTATTTTGGAGAGGTTCCAAGAGGTCAATGAACCTAGGAATTCAGCTGGAAGGTCTTAGCATGCTCTAGTTTCCAGAAAATAGGTTTCGAGTTCCATTGGACAGGTTTCATAAAATAGCTTTCGGGCAGTAGCTTCCGGGTAGAACAACAGAATCAGAGTTTAATATGGATTCTTCCTCCTAAACTTTAGGAGCACGTCTTATCACTCTAGAGGAAGCCTTCTAAATGGATTCTACTTGATAAAATGAGATAATTATGATATATACATTATATATATGTATATTCATTTATATGGAGCTTCCAAGGAGTCCTAACCGGCATGGACTCTCCTTGTAGCTCAAACACTTCGAGATAAACATCAAGCCAGAGAATAATTCTTATCAAAACACTTTTGATCACTCATCTACAGAGTTCCAAATGCCAAGAACTACATATGGACTTGATCCCTATAAATAGGGTATGTAGGCAGCTAGTAAAGGGGAAATACTTAGAGGGGATAGAGCACGTAAAAACTCGAGTATTCATTGATATTCTGAGGTACTTGACTTGTATAATATCGTGGTTATACGTTGGTGCCTTGGACCTTTGCTAGCTCAGTCCCTTCATCATCAAAATTACCATCCACCCTTAGTGGAAGCTCGATCAGGAACTTGTTTCTTGTTCAATTTCTGTTACTTTTTTTTCCGCTATTTTAGTAAAGGGCCTTCATAGTATTGTAACCAAATTTCTCTCACAACTTACATATACTTCATGCTAGAAATTGAATCTTGGTCCTTGAACATACCAATATTTAAAAATATTTTCTCCATTCATGTCATACATGCATGATATCGAATTAACGATCATACAATTTATAATGTCTCAAAATTAAGTTAGCTAGAACGAAATTTAAAAAATAAAAGTATATATATTTTACGATATGAAAATGCATAAATTAACAATGTGAAATATTGTCACACTAGTAAGTCTAAAAGAATCAAAATTCTCCATATCAGTTTCCATTTCCTCCATTTTCAAATCCACAATTTGAAACCCAACAAATACTGATCAATATTCAAAATTCTCCGGAAATGCAAGTCCCGGCCTTTGGTCATGAAAACATTATTGATCTAAATGATGATTGTGAGGGAATCGAAGAGGTACGAGAAACTATTTGTCAGTGGAAGTGGGTTGAAGATAAACTCTTAATAAGTGCATGGTTGAATGTTTCAATTGATCCACTAATTGGCACTGATCAAAAAGCAGATGCATTTTGGGACCGAATTCGTCAATATTGTGAAGAAGATAATGCTGGTGTCATTAAGAGAGGAGTTATGGCAATGAAAAAAAGGTGGCAACGAATAAATGAAGGTGCTTAAAAATTTGGCTCGTGTTATGATGAGGCTCAACGAATGGTCGTGAGCGGTTTAAACTTGGACGGCATAATTGAGAAAGCTCATGCACTTCATTTAAAATATTACAAGAAGAAGTCTAACTTTGACAATCATTGGCGTGATCTTCGTAGACAACCCAAGTGGAGAACTCCTCCAACTAGTGCAAGTTCTAAAAGAACTAAATTAAGTAGTTCTGGAGCTACAAAATGACTTGGTTGAGCATATCTCGCAGTTCCACAATAATCGTTAATTTTTTTTATATTGTAACGTTTAAATTTAATATTTTCTTGTGTGATGTTTTTTATTTCATGTTTTTAATAATATAATGCATTTTAATTACAGGACATGTTTTTTATTTTAATAATATTTTTAAAATTTTTAATCACTTTAATTTGATTATTACAATTTTAACACTAATAAATTAAAATTAAATTATAAAATCATTTTATTAAATATATAATATAATAACAATATAAGGGGTCCTACAAAATGTGGAAAGTGGGCTTAGCATTGGATGAGTTGGGGTCACTTTTTTAAAAAAAACCACTTCGGGTGATGTGGCAAGAAACTGTCAGAGGGGGAGAGGGAAGTGACCCCGTGCGCTGCTGTTGCTCTAAGAACTAAAAATATATACGAAAAGTCATATAGACATATACATGTACATATACATATTTGTACAAATGTTGAATCCCTGATGTACCCGTGCTCAAGACTCAAGATTGCATCTACAAGGAATCTATGGTACCATTGTGTAAAATGAGTGTTATAAGTAAGGTTCCATTGTTGCAGATACATATAGGCCAATGATTGATGAATTTAGGGTAAAAATGAAGTGACTATTTCTGTCTCGAACTTTTCGATCGGTTTATGGAATTGAAGCTACATGCATGCATCATCCAACAGTTTTACTATAAGAATGTGTGAAATTTAAGGAAAGCTACATTTTTGCTTACAGGAGTTGAAATATTGCTTTGAACATCGAAATTCGTTACCGAAATAATGGAGCTTTACTGTTTCAAAAACCAAAACAAAAAATATGGTCGATACTTTGATATTATCATATGCTACAAAATTACAGTAGATGTCTATATGTATGTCTATGTGTATGTGTCGAATTCATAAGTATTGCTTAATTATACATTTGGTGGTCGTAATAATATCTCAACTCCTAAATTTAACGGTTTGAGTAATTATATAATCGAAATATATTATTTTAATAAGATATGCATAAATTTAACATTTTACTTCGTAACAAAAAATCAAATATCAATAAATATAAAACTCTAACATTCATAAACACATGCAAATTAAACATTTTTAATAGTTAGAATCGGGAGTTCAAGAATAATGAATATCTTATAAGTTTTAATACAATAAAAATGATATAATTTTTATTGTAAAGGATAATCTAATATGAAAAAGAGTGGAGGTAAATATCTGGTGTCCAGTGTGTCAGAATAATGCAGAATCGATTGTGCACGCCCTGGTAACCTGTTCGTTTGCAGAAGAATGTTGGAACTATGCAAGGCTTCCAAGTGTTTCTGGTGAGTTCCATTTGTTCACAGAATGGTTCAAAAAGGTGTTGCAACAGTACAGGAGAAATGATGTCCACCTAATTGCCATGGTCTGCTGGATGCTTTGGAAAAATCGTAATGCTCTAGTTTGGAATCAGCGTAGCTTACAAGTGAGCGAAGTAGTAAAGTCAGCAAAATATCTTCTTGACCAATGGAGGAGTGTTCAAGATAAATCTTTTGACATCTACTTGGGTTATATGAGATGATGGTCATGAACACTGGAATTTATCGCAGCAAAATAGAGTTAAGGTTAATACTGACGCCGCTATCTTTGAAAACTCAACCAAGTATAGTTATGCGTTCGTAGCTAGAAATCATGTTGGACAGCTAATTGAGGCAAGATCAAAATGTTTGCAAGGTAAAGTGGCTCCAGAGATAGCATAGGCTATTAGTATTAGAGAAGCACTTGGTTGGATCAAAGAGACGCAGCGTGAGGGTGTTGAAGTAGAGACAGACGGCGTTCAAGTAGTACATGACATTCGCTCTTCAAGACTGTGTGCTTATCGTACTTGGGGAGGGTTGTAGAAGAATGTCGAGTTATGTTAACTAGTTTAAAAGCCCGAAATGTGCTTATTCAGTTTGTGAAGCGATCATCGAATAGAGTATTCCATTACTTGGCGAGATATAACTATTATATAACTGACCGTATTTGGAGGATTGGAGATGTCTATTCCGAATTTCAACATGTATTACTGAATGATTTGAAGTATTAATAAAATTATTCATTCCTTGGCAAAAAAAATGATATAATTTTTATTTTGATATATTAAAAAATTCTGCAACCTCAAGAATATTAAAACGACGTCGGAGAATTGAGGAGACACACCACTATGATTGTGCCGACCGACACGTGTATAGAAGTAAACAAAAAGAAATGGGCCTCACTTGGTATGTGGGTTATGGTCACCTGCCATATTCATCCTCCATACCTGCGCCATTTATATTAACAAGGCCCATGTCTGTTGTTAAGCATTATTTTGGGACTTATTTTATTTTAAAAATATTTTTGTAACCTAATTTATTTTATTATATATTTATTTATTTGAAAAAAAATATTCAGTACCGTACCGACCTTTTATGATTAAGGATTCATGAAATCTGTTAAAGAGAATGAAATTAGTCCACAAAAAATATATTTTGAAATTATATAGTTATTTTTTGTAAAATTAGAATTCTAACATAAATAATTCCATTTTTAAGCTTTTGTGAATTGACGTAGATAAATGCGTGAATGTATTATAATTTATACGTATGAAAATTGAAGAAACTAAAATTGGTAAACATGAAAAGCTCTACTATTCCATAGATTTATGCTCCGTTTGGTATTGCTGTGTGGATAGTTACATCAGTTTTTTACTGAAAATATGTCTAAAATGTATTTGGTAAAACTCAAAAACTGTTGTTTGTCTAAAAGCTGATGTTTAAGAAAGTATGTACCCTATATTTTTGGAAAAAAGTTATTTTTCTAGTTTTGTAGAATATAATTACAAGTTTCATTATCAAAACTCACCAAAAACATTATTTATATATATTATATCTCAAAATATGCTCAAATCAAAAAAAATTACCAAACAGTTATCAAATTGTCAAACAGTCATCTGATTTTTCTAAAGACACTTTTTTTACCGATACTTTTACTTTTTTCACAGCATAACAGATTTCATCCGCAGTTCCAAACGCAACCTTATTCTTTTTAGTATGGCCTTGCGGACACTCTTTCACTGCTCCAAAATACACTCAAGCTCTTATTTGCACCCATAAGCAAATTATTGTGTCCTTAATAAGTTGGTCCCGATATTTAATGCAAAAAGTTGTGGTCTATTTAGTTATGTGTGAAGTGTGAACGGAACTGAATGTATTTATGACAATTATTTTTTTCAATAATTTAAAGTGATAAAATTTTAATGTAATCTACTTGATTCTGCCCATGCATTCGGAAGTCAAATATTTTGAGAAAAAATTCGATTAATCTCTGAAAATTAGTAAATAAAAAACACAAAGAATTTCCAAAATTTAAAAGCGACTAATCACTAATATCAGGGCTGTTAAACTGTTTTACAAGTCATACGTGAATACGATATTACATCCTGGTCGTGTCTTTTTCAAGGCATTTATGCTCTATCTTTATCTATCCAATATGATCAAGAATATACTAGTGGCATGTTGTGGTCCAAAACGTAAAGATGACCGGGGGAATTCTGAAACTCAACTGGCTTCATGTTAATTTATGACCGCATGCACTTTTTTCACCTGCTTGCTCAGAACAAAAGTTGATAGAAATAAATCCCAATAATGTCACAGTTCACTGTAAACCAAACATAACATTTCGAGGGTACGTATTCCCTCTTGGGTTTGGCGGGGATCGGGGAATATCATGTCACAATAAACACTTTTAGTGATAATAATCTACATATGTATTCGGATTTGTATGATTTTTTTTTTTTAATCTTTTTTACGTATGAGCAAAAACGCTTGTAATATCATGTGGGTATAATAAGTGTTGATGAGTGATTTACATTAATATTGTGTTCTGCAGTTCGATTATAAATAACATATTTGAAAATTATTTAATTTAGAAAAAATGTTAAGTTATCCGTTCTTCTAAAATCTCAATTATGAGAATATTAGGGTGACAGGGAGTCGAAACTTAAACCCTTACCGACTGGAGTTCTGATATCATGTTAAATTATCAGGATCATATATAATATTTTAACAAAAAAATATCAGAATTTTAGATATGAATTATTAATACAAACTTTAAAGAGGGTTGACTAAATTGTTATAATTATTATTTTTAAAATTTAATTTTTGTGTATGAAAATATTTAATTAACATATCAATTTATGTAAAAATATATAAAAATAATAATTTTGATTATATATTTAAAATAAGTTAATTAAATAAAAGTCAAACCTCTGTTGCTTATTAGAAGCGATTATTAAAATTTAAAAGTTAGAGATGCTTCCCTCTCAATATGTACCATTTCATCATTCTTGTTATGTTAATACTTTCGCTCAATGAAGAGATGACAGCGACACGAGTTCATGTGTTGTTTATTGCTAACTAAAGATTAATTAAAATATTGAAATTATTCACTCCTTTGTCATATTTTTATTTCCTAAAATATTTTATTACGTCAATTCTAATTTATTTATAAATTTTTCTAGAGGAATTATTTAATTCAACTTTCTTGGAATTAGTGTCAGTTATATAACTGAATTCATTAGGTCACTCTGTAGAGTAGTAAAAAAGTTGATCCTAATATCCTATCCTCTTTTAGGCTTTGTTATGATATCAATGTGACAATTCATAGCCCTGTTATCTGAATTCACTTCAATCTATTAGCCCCCTACGCTCTGATTCATTCAGTCACCGCAGCAAAATCAGTGAGATTTTTTGCTTCTTTGCGTTATAACTTGCATTTATTAAACTTCTCACTATTTAAGTAACCGTCTAGCTATGTTCAGTGTCCTGAAAACCTACCTCATTATGTCTATAGTTTTATTAGTTAATAACTAATCTTTTTATATTAGAAACCGTACTCTCTGACTATGGCATGCTTACGTCAACAACTTATTAAAATTAAATAAAAAAATAAATTTGTATTAAAATATTGAAAAAGTTGAAACTATAGACAAAAACATGCAAGTTAAAAGAAAGATGCCCAGGTGATAGATACCCACTGCCATACAAATCTCCCTTCCCCTTGTCTTTTATTCTCCTTATGCACATACATCATACATATCTCTATATATATTCACCTTTCATCTTTCATAATCATCTTCACTTGTTGAGCATCAACAAAAAGTACCCAAAATTCACAAAGTATTATAAACTATATATAGACCTTATTTGTGTAGTGAAATGGCACCATCAGCTAGTGAGTTATTTTTGGATGAGAAATGGAAGTTGTCAAGAAAAGAAGGATCAAGAAGTAGTGTATCATCAGCAGCAGCTCTGATCAGGAGAGTTAATGTTTCATCAAAACCAACAACAACAACAAGTAGTCATCATCAACAGAGTAGAAGATGCGGGTTCACAAGAAAGTGTGCTAGTCTTGTCAAACAACAGAGAGCTAGATTTTATATCATGAGGCGCTGTGTTACTATGCTCATCTGTTGGCGTGATAATTTCTCCGATTCTTGATCAATATATATGTACATAAATTTGTATGTATCTTGCTGGGGAAGAACCACAAGATCTGCATATCATGTAAATATAAATTTTTGTTTTTGTATTTGGTGGTAGATTTTATTGTAATCTTTTTGGCCATCACTGGAACCAGGAGTATAAACAAGATTGACGTGGGAAAGTTATTTTTAATTAGATCGAATATATCAAAATGATATCAAGACTGTGTTTTAATTAATTTATTTTTTCCCTTCTGTTTCTGGGTTTAATTTGATTGTGTGCTTTAAAAATGGGGTTTGTCAATAACTAGGGAGATAAGGTTGGAGAGAGATATGGGATTTTATTATTTTAATCAACCTGAGGCAATTGTTTTGTATATACTGTATACTCTGTAATGTCTTGGTAAAACTGTATAGTAGCGTGGTCACAAACGGTGATTCACGGGAGAAGTTGGAAATTAGAAACAATTTTTAATTTATATTAGTGATAAGATAAGTGAAATGGAACCTTAATCTCCGTTTTAACTTTAATATACTCGATATGTTCGAAAATAAATGTAAAGTTAGAGGTGTCCATAGAAAATATACAAAAATCTTTGATGAATTTCATTTGTGAATGAATTACAGTTGCTTAAAGAAAGGTTAGGTGGCACATAACATATGCTAACGAGGCATCGACGAGGCTATGAGGTCTAGCACCCATGCAGGCCCAAGTCAAGGCACTTGTTATTTGATATCCTTCTTATCTATGTTCCTTGATTTTTGGCTTTTCTATTCTCAATCAATTAATTTTGGCTGCAGTACAGTTGCTTACAATGATTGTATAATAATCCAAGCCATTTCCAGCTCATTCTTTGTACTTCAATCTCGCGTATTAAGATCCTGTTTCGCAAACACAGGAATAGTTTATTCTGATTTTAAACTGAAAAATATATATTTATGTAATAAGTTAGAAACTAATTTAAAGTCGGAGATAAACCATTGACCCAAAGTCAGAGGTAAGTATTAGGTACTTTTTTCGGTAACTTCTTTTTTTCTATTTTGATAAAAGTTATCCATATGTCTTAAATTACTCATAAGTCATTTTTATTTTTATTATTATATTTTTAAATACTCACAAATCACTCATAATACAAAATTACTCAAACATGCATTTTAAACCCCCAACTTATCATTTTAAGTCACTTTAAGTCACAATTAGTTTAACCAAACACGCTCTGACATTGTTTCAATGCTTTTATATTGGTTTGCCACATCGCCAATTGTTGCACCCGATTTTGTCTAGGCGCGCCCTGTGCTTTAGGGCTCGCCCTAGGTTGAACGGATGGGGTTGAGGTCTTCATATTTGGACTATTATGCTCCTGGTAAATAAATACTTAGTTATGGATTGAGCTCTGTTGTGCCCATATTTGGTTTAGGGTGCGTCCTCCATAATTGGCGGGCGCGTCCGTTGAGGTTGCTTTACACAGACTTTAGCTTGAATAAATAATATTTGGAGTTCGGTGTATACTGGGTCTTAAGTCTGAGGACTCGTCCTAAGTGTAATGACTCGTCCTATGTCTGAGGACTCGTCCAAAGTTTGATGACTCGTCCTATGTCTGAGGACTCGTCCAAAGTTTGATGACTCGTCCTATGTCTGAGGACTCGTCCTAAGTGTGATAACTCATTGTTGGTGATTACAAAGCTGTATGTATAGTAATCATGATAACTCAACAATAGAACAGGACAAGTAAATAATACTACGCCTACACAGAAATCAGCAAGACATGAAGACATGGCAGATACAGCGGATCAAGACATTAGAAGAAGTTTTGAAGTCTACTACAGGTCACTGAAAGAAGTTCATTTAGATGTTCATGCCTCAGTGAAGAACAATGTTTAAAGACTTTCAGGGTTTCAGATAAGTGTTGAAGATTCAATATTGCAGTGCCACTAACAGATTTCAGTGTAATAGCATTGATTGGAAATAGGCAGTGTTCGAAGCATAGGAATCCAGCAGGGTGAAGACAAAGGTTAAAGAAGACAGCTGCAGTCTTGAACTGGATTGTAGTAATGAAGACGTTGTCGAAGTACCAGAAAAGATTCCAGTGAAATTACATGTCTATCAACAGTCAGTGTTTTTGAAGCAATGCAACAGTCCTAGCTTACTCAGCTGAAACAGAAAAGAAATCAAGGGAATTCAATTCAGTGTTAGTCGTTTGTGAACCAGACCAGTGCACTAAGCATCAGCACAACAAGAAGAGAATTACCTTGATTAATCAGTAGAAAATCAGTTGATCAAGCCAAGCCAAGGAGTGAAATAAAGTGGTAAATACTTCAAGCATTTCAAAGAAATATGCTAAGGCAAGTATTACTACGTATGGTGGCATTACTACTCTTGAAGTACTCTAGAGGCGCAACACACAATTCCAAGGCACAAGAATTCTAAGGCAAAATCTGAATGGCGCCTATACAGGGAATCCACTGTATAGGCGCAACAAAGATTTATTGGTGCAAGGGAAAATACTCTAAGTAGCAAGTGGCGCCAACACAGTGAATCAAGAGTAGAGGCGCAACTCAGCTGCTCTAAAGTTTCTAAGGCAAAGACAGTGTATGAATGGCGCCTACACAGTGCAACAAGAGTGTAGGCGCAACTCACATTCAAGGCGCAACTCAAGACAAAGGCGCAACACAGCTTCAATACACCACTCACACTCTACAAGCGCAACTCAGGACTTAAGCACTTGAAGAAGCAAATCAATTTTAATTGATTTGAAAAGTCTACACTATATTAATTAAAATGACTGGTTCATTTTAATTGGTGGATAACTGTGGAAGACACACAGCCAACCAGAGAGAGGCAGTGAGATATTTGAAGCCGGAGAAGAAGATGTCACAGTGCTAAATCTATACCTTCTTCTCATGGGTTTTACAATCTAACCGGTTAATAATGTCCCAAATGTTTAGGGCTATTGTAAAACACTCACTGTTAGCTTGATTCCAGTTACTATTAAATACTGTCATATATTGTAATAGGGATTAAGCTTCCTCTCTCGAGAAGCAAAGAACGAACAGTTCTTTGGAAGCCAGTTATATTTTTAACTGGGTGTAGCAAAACCTCAGGGATTAATACGAAAGTAATATTCCCCGAAACCTGTCTCACATTTAATTACTTGCTAATTTTCTAGTGCATTATTTGTCAATTCCTCAACACAGAAAATTAGTAAGCCCGCCTCCTAAACAGCTAAACACTCCCGAACACGAGCCCACTAACCGAACTCTAAATCATATATCCGCAAAAGATTCGAAAGAATTTTTTTGATTTAGTGAGTATCGTATTCAACCCCCCTTCTACGATACTTTCGGGACCTAACAATTGGTATCAGAGCCCTCTGATTGATATACAAATCAGGATCCGTAACCCAGTAAAGCTCAGGGTGTAGAAGCAGGGTTTGTAGTTGAAGATTTTTCCGGGTATTGAAGACAACAGAGATTGACTGAAGGTTATCCAATGAAGATTATTCTGGAACAGACTGAAGAAATAGTGGTTCTAATTTCCTCAGAGGTTTACTCCATAGGATCCCACTAATATTTTGGAAGCTGCAAAAGAAGAGATTAATTTGGGTACAGGTTTTGGTTAATTTGAGTTGTATTTTTTGGATGAAAAATCTTAGGGGTTGAAGTAGTGAAGGAGAACAGACTGGACAACCTGGAATCTCTGCACAAGCCTTAAAGAGTATTCTACAAGGAGATTACAGGAAGTTCGTGCTAACACTGCAGATCATCTGGAACACAGCATACAGCCAACAGGGATTTAAGGATACAACCACATTGTCTGTAAAAGACCTGTATGTGCTGAAGGCTTATGAACTAGAACAAGAGCTGAAGAAGATAATATTTGGTAAAGCAGATTGTTAGTATATCCACTGTATTTGTGACCCAGGAACCAAATTTGATTGACGTCAAGGTTGAGAACCTCTGAACAGAATCGAAATGATCCTAGAAGCTGAATTGAAGATGTTGTAGCTCGAGGTAGTGGTCAAGGTGTTGTATGTAAAGTTGACACTTTGGAATATCTTGAGAACTGGACTGCAAGTCAAGCCTGCAGGGCAACAGGAAGTTCAGTGACATCAGATTCAGACGGAATCCTAATTCTAAATCTAAGGTCCTTACCTATAGATTCCATGAAGGAGATTTTCAAGAACAGTTCAAGAGGCGGTTGCAAAACAGGGATGGTTGATTATAGAAGACAAGATCAGGGGTTTGCTACACAGTTTGAAGAAGCCTGTACAAGCAAAAGATGACAGACACTATGTTGGGTTAAAGCAAGAATCTCAGGCATTAGTGAGGATGCAGCAAGGGAAAGCATTTGTTGATGAAGTTAAATGCAAGGATGATTCTATCAGTGACAGTGATGAACCAAATGGACATCTGGCATCAATGACCAACACTGGAGATGAATCACTAAGCACTTCACAGGTACACTTTCTAACTAGTATACGTTTATCTAATTCAGAACTGTATGCTTATTAAGTTTTGAAATGTATTATATTCATGACAGCATGTTAGCATCTTAGGACTTAAATGCTTAATTGATTGCTAAGAATAAGATTGCATGCTAGGGTTCATGAGTTTAATTAGTACATTTCATACTTGATTTTATTTACAGTAAAATGAATATCTAGAATTAGATAAGGTGTTCTAGACGGTTAGGTGTATCCCTAAACATTTGCTGGAACTTGATTTAAATCTTATGTGATTTAATACCTCTGCTAATGTTGTGAAAATTGCTAAATAGACAAACAGGTCATAGATCATATATTTAATATTTGTTCTTAAATGGCTTGTTAAGTGTATGTAGAATTTGATATTGCTCATAATGTCTTATTCAAATATTCTGCATATTCTTAATTTGTTTATGTGCTTATTTTCATATGATTTGCTTTTACTCTCATGGTTGCACTTAAATGTCATATCATTTCATGTATTGCTTGTTAAGGATTAAAAGATGGTAGAATTATCTAAGTAGTCAGTAACATCTATAGATTCGAAGCTAAATCTAAAACTGACTTAGGTAATTAGAGATAGTTAAAATGTTACACAACGACAGAATGGATTAGACAGAATTAGTAATTAATTTGTTAGTTCTTCTATCCATGTGCTTTTATGCATATTGAAGCTGTTGTTACCTTTGATAATATCTCTAACCCATCTGGACTCAATTAAAGTTGAGTACCAAGAAGCTTAATCATTTATGATTGCAGAGTATGTTATGAAAAGGAAAAGTTATGTGACTTCGTGACATTTATTGTTCGAGGCATATGATTAAGATTAAAGCTCTACTATCATAGTTGATTGAGAAGGCCTCCCCGATGGTAACCTTTGGAGATGACAGCAAAGGATGTACAAGGGATATGGCCATCAAGTGTTAAGAACTGTCATCACAGGAAGCAACTTTCTTGTTGAAAGAGTTAAACACTTTTTAAAGGGCACTAGGGAATTCTTCGTCAAGGGTTTTCTGGAGAAGTGTTTGATCTCAAGCAATAAGGTTGGAAGCTCGCTCAACTGAGAGTGAGGAAGTTTGTTCGTAGCTGACATGGAATTTGGATTCAAAGGTGAAGTCAACTTTTTAGTAAAGCTTCATCAATGAAGAGTTAGCTATGGCAAAGGAAGCTCTCACACTTGTTAGTCAGCAAGGCAATGGATTCTGATAAAGATGAAATTGGTGAGAGGACTGCTTCATTTGGAATTCTATTCAGAAGGACATTTTGGAGTATGTCATATAAGAAAGTCAATGGAAACATCACACTGAAGAAAAGTCATATGCTTAGTGGTGATTGAAATTGATAACCCTTATTACAGATTGGTGATGTTCAAGCATTCAACAGACAAAATGTCACAATGGTGATTGATCTAATAAGGAAGATCAAGTTGGAAACAATTGGTAAGCTGTGAGAACTTTGAAGTCAGATATTGGAACTACATTTCGCGAGTGAAGTTCTAAATGAAGTCTGCACTGAAAAGGTATTTTGAAGCTGAAGCAATTAACACAGCATGCTGCTTTAATCAACAAGATCATGAAAAGACATCATTTGAGTTAATGGCCAACCAGAAGCAAACACTGAAGCTCTTTCGTGTGTTTGGAGGGAATTGATTTTTAATGAAGATTCATTTGAGTATCTTGACAAGAAGTTAAGGCTCATGGAACAATTCTCATCGGCTACTCATAGGTGATCAAAAGTCTGAATGTAATGAATATCTACACCAAGCTCCCAGGCATTCAAGTGATCGACTATTCTGAATCTTTGACAAATTCAGATACTGATGTAGAAGCTGAGGTTGCAGAAGGAATCAATGACAATTATGATGATTCAGATCCTGTTAGTGGAAATCCGCTGTATAAGGTGAAGGATCTTCAATACATCCTAGCAGCAACTCAGGGGGAGCAAATAAAAGAAGGATCTACTAGCCATGCTCAATAATGAAGATCAAAGGATTACATTAAGAACATTTCTGCCAAGACAAAAGGTTTGAAGTCAAATTCTATCCTGGAGTCTCGTTCTTAGTGATCCGGATTCTTGTGTAAAGGCTAGGAGTGCTAACTGAAATGATCATATATTTTTCGGGACCAAGTTGGGAAAGAGAAATTGTCAACATCTTACAATTGGTATCAACAATTGGTATCACCCATCAATTGGTGTCCTAAAGAATACTGAAGAAGCACAGATTGATCCAGATTGGGTGATTGCAATGCAAAATGATCTCAATCAGTTCGAAGGCAGAAACCACTGAAATTGGAACCCAGACCACAGACCACTAAAGTCGAAGCTGAAACTGGTACAGTAGGGGTTCACAGAAACTGGATGACCATTGGCATTGTTATGAGGGGCAAAGCCAAACTGGTTGCTACAGGACTTTAAAGCAGAAGGTATCGACGATGATGGAAACAGAATCTTCGGGTCTTTCTAGATCAAGCAGTAAGCACCAGTGACGAGACTTGATCCTTTAGGACTCATCAATGGGGACCTAATAATTTTTAGGGATCCAACGATTAGGACCTAAGAACTAGCACATGTGGAGCATTCAAGCATGAAGATCTAACAGATGAATGTGAACAAGTGCACTCCTGAATGGTGAGCTAGAAGATGAAGGTGCAGATCCATTACAATTTGTATATCATTCTCTTCGCAGGCTTTTCTATGACGGAGGTAAGGATTCAAGCAAAACGTCAAGGACATGGTATGACTCTCTAACTGTTAATTACTTAAAAGTGATTTTACATTTGAGTTGTTATGCATATCTCTCTAGAAATGCAAGGCACACACAATGTCATATATATGTGCAAGTATACCTTAATTCTCGACATGCCTATGTGCAAGTTTCCAAGTGGATACTAGAGAATCTTATCCTATAGTCAAGTTATGAATTGCTAGATATCTTAGGGGATCACCAACTCTTGGAATCTGGGACCCTTAAGATAATAGGTTTAACCTAATTGGCTATATAGATATAGATAACGCAGGTTGTATGAAAGACAGGGAAGTCATTCCTAGAAGCTGTCAATTTCCACCAACACTGTTGATCTCTTCACATCACTTAAGGAACAAGCGCATGGACACCAGGTATCATTTCTTTTAAGAGTTGTCCTTAGTCGAATAACTTGCAGATTTTTGCTAAATGACTTGATGAATTTATTTTATCTAAGTTGGTTAGTAAACTTGGGATATTATTAATATGAATATTTATTGAAAATCCTATCTGCAAGAAATTCTCAAATGAGTTCACAAGTATTACTTTTTCCCGATCCAAAGGACTTGTGAATTCATTTGAAATCCAGAACCTCATACTTTTTGCTATTAATTTCATTATCATGCTTACATTGTAATATGCATGAGTGGTAGTTAAATTATTTAGCATAAGTAAGAAGCATAGTTATTTGTATGTGTTAAATATTTGGTGAGTATTAGTCAATAATATCTTGCTTAATTGCTATGATATTTTGCTCTGATATTCTTAAATATTTTATTACAAATAATTATGATACTTTTGATATTAGTGACGGTATTTAGAATTTCTGTTCTAAATAATCAATGCATATTTCAAAACTCACTAATATTAGAAGGTGAAGTATTTTCTAAGTTATGTGTATGAAATTCTCAATATTTTATATACTTAGAAAATATTTCTAAAAATAAGTTTGTTTGCGAGGAGTTGTGAAAAGAATCACAAGTATTACTTTTTCCCTATTCAAAGGACTTGTGAATTTCTTTTCAACTAATACCTCGAGCTTACGTATATCAATTAATAATTGTTATGAGCATGCTTACAATGTGCAAAGTGACAATTATTAGATATGGCGTAGGAAGTTAAATGCTAATGTTCAATTCAATTAATATTTTAGTATTTAGCGAATTTATTTTATCTTATTGAAATTATGGATTGAAGAAATTCAATGATTATTAGTTTCATAATTTTAATTTGATAAAATAACAGAAGCACAATTTCTTGCATCTTGAAATTATTGATGAATATCAAATAATTGGTATCAGCGTGCAATTAATTGTGATATTTTTAATATTAGTGATAATACATAATGTTTATTTAAAATCACTAATAATAAAAATATATAACAATGCTTTTTGTTCTGCTGAATGATTGCCATGTTTAGTTGATATACATGCATGTGATTGGCAATTGCTTAGTACAGCATAAGTATTTAATTTATTTTGATTTATTTAAATCATGAAGATATAAAACAATACAATGAAATATCTGTTCCATGATTTAAATAAATTAAAATAAATAAGAAGCATAATTATTCGTAGTATAAATATTCTCTTTTATTACTTTGTGATAATTGAACAATATTTTATTACAAAATAATTATGATATATAGTTTTCTTTCTTTGACTGGTTTACAATCCTGAATGTATTTAAAAGAAATTTTTGTCTATTTCTTTTTCAAAATGTTTTATGCAAAGATACATTCACTCTTTTTAATCAGTCTTAGTTAAGAAAACTTAAGAATTCTTTTTCAAAAACTTCTCTTTTGAAAAACTTTTCTTAAGGATAATCTTTCTTTTATCTCAAAATTTTATCCTCTCCCAAAAGCTTGTTTTAAATGTTTTATCTAACAAAGCTTTTTCTCTCTTTTGAAAATGTGTTTTAAACTTCGAGGTACCAATCACTTGTAAAATGATTTGTTTTCAAATACTTGTTTCAATGTATGTTTCACAGTGATTCAGAGTACCAAAACAGTGGTTGTTGCTTTGAAGGCCTAGTACTGTTATGTTAAGCATTCATCCTAACCCCAATTGTCATGTTTTTATTTAAAGTCGGGGATATTATCAGGCAGACGAAAATGATGTAAATCATAATTGCATTATGAGTCGGAAAATCATTGTCTTCTATCTGATAAGGATGTTTTGCAAAACTGTTTTCAAAACATACAGTGCTTAGGTTTAATGGAAAAGAGTCATTTTATTGAGATATAATTTGGTAGAAGAGTTGAATTTCTTCTTTGGTGTAAATTCCCGCGTTTTATTATGGGAAGTTTGCCTTACAAGAAATTCATAAGGGATAGATTTTTTCTCTGATACACATTCCCGCGTTTTATTATGGGATAAGTACCTTAAAGAAAATTTCTATTGGTGTCAGGCTCTTAAATGATAAATCTTTAGAACCAACAAAACTCTTTTACTAAAAGTGCTTTAATGCAATCCATTACTATTCCTTCATATAGTTTTCTTTCTCCTTGAGATGAAAAATATGTTTTGGAATGTTAAAGTGATTATCTTTTTATCTTCTTTAAATGATTCTATCCGTTTAGCCCCCAGTGGCTACAGAAGCTGGCCAGGAGGTTGAAAACCCATCAATCTCTGACCCAGGCCTTAATACCAAACACTGATTCATCCACTTCCATATATTAACCCTTGGAGATATAAGGAACTTATGTTAGTTAGAGGTTGATAAGGGAGAAACTGCACTAGATGCAGCAAATAAGGATGTAGTCGGAAGTGCACCCACAGCTCTACCTCCAGAGAAGTAAAGACGTATATAAACTGAGGTATCTGTAAGCTCATCTGTATCTTCTCAAAAAGATGCAGAGCTGAAAAGGCAATAAAACTGTCTCTGGAATCATTCTCTCAACAGGATGAGTCCATTGAAATTCGCTCGTCAGCCAGAGCATCTTGTAATGAGTCAAGCACACCACCGGCACTCACGCTGATGGTAAGCCTAAACAGATATATACTAGGAACCTTATATAATTTTTGGGACCTAACAATCCTAACAGTTATACTAGGGGCCTAACAATTGGACACATTGCAAGGCGTGCACAGTGTGAGGTATAGGCATGTTAACAAACACCCGTCATTGGGTTAAGAGGGAAACGTAGACTCTAATTTGCCATTCATTACATTGTCTACTACGTCGCCCCTCCTGGAAGGAACATTTCCAGATCCTGAAAAGGAATGTCCACCTCCCGTTTACGGAGAAGGTGTGAGGCAACTCCTTGATAGAACAAGGCAGGATTCCCAAAAAGATTTTAAAATCTTGGGATAACCCATCTCAAAGAGGTGAGGCTCCACTAGACAGTGATTTAGCAATTGCTATTGAGTCTGGTGTGAGATAGTGCTTATGCATGATAGATCAAGAACACCTCTACGAGGCAATTCTCCACTTGATAGTGATTCAGTTCATATTGATGAATCAGGTGATGAGAATATGAATGAATTGACGGATTTCACTTGCAGGTACAGAAGGCTAAATTTGGAATGCAGAGTGAAAGTGAGAGAGAGAAACACTTAAGTGAAAGTGAGGGAGAGATACACTTGAGTGAGAGATAGGGAGAGAAAGAGTGAAACACTTCTAAGTGCTCGACACTTAAGTGTAAACACCAACAGAACGTAGTAGAAGTGAGGAAACCATAAGCCAAACACTTACCCTTGCTACTTGCTACTTCTGGAAGAAAAGTTACTATATTTTTTCCCGTTCAACGACAGACGAGAACCTTCTTTGGAAGACAAACCATTTAAAAGAGGACCTATCAATTGGTATTAACATTTGGTATCTTCAAAAGTGGGCCATTGGAGGATTCCTCAACTAAGGGGGAGAATTTATAGTGTTATAGTTATAACAAGAAAAAGAAATTGGAGGATTCCTCTTCTTATGGGGGAGAAGTTATAATGTTATAGCTATAACAAGAAAAAGGTGAAAAGTTATAACAAGATAAGTCTTATCTTCGTAACCTTCGGAAAAGCTAATATCCTAAAGGGATCGTATGATTCTAAGGGAAGAGGCCATTGGAGGATTCTAAGGGAAGATCCTTAAAAGAGGGTTCATATCCTTAGGGGGAGATTTTAGACAGAAAAAGAAGAAAATCTTATCTTCTGATCCTGAGGGGAAACAACAGAGATATGGGAGAATCAAGAAGCTGTATTCTATACTTGGAAGAACAGAAATGACTATTCCATTGATTTTCTAAAGGGAGAAGAAGAGAAAGAAAAATAATCACATTCTTAGGGGGAGAACATTATTTGAGCTATGTTTAGTATTGATTGAAGACACACCCAGAAGATTGATTCGTATGAAGCTTTGTTAATGATAAGTTCTTTAAGTTCAAACTATGAAGGATTTTGAAACAGAGAGAGCTCAAACAGACAAAAATGAAGATGGTACAAGTTGAATATCAGTTCAGTGCCAGAGGAACAAACATCATTCATTTCAGTCACTCAAGAATTCTGGAAATGCATTATCTGATCCAGAAAAATTAGTAGCATTATTTACAAGTCTCGAACGATTACTTTTTCTAGTTGTTAGTTGAGTTATCCTCCCTAGGTGATTTGTTTGCTAAAGTTTAACAATCAAATAGGGGGAGATTGTTGGTGATTACAAAGCTGTATGTATAGTAATCATGATAACTCAACAATAGAACAGGACAAGTAAATAATACTACGCCTACACAGAAATCAGCAAGACATGAAGACATGGCAGATACAGCGGATCAAGACATTAGAAGAAGTTTTGAAGTCTACTACAGGTCACTGAAAGAAGTTCATTTAGATGTTCATGCCTCAGTGAAGAACAATGTTTAAAGACTTTCAGGGTTTCAGATAAGTGTTGAAGATTCAATATTGCAGTGCCACTAACAGATTTCAGTGTAATAGCATTGATTGGAAATAGGCAGTGTTCGAAGCATAGGAATCCAACAGGGTGAAGACAAAGGTTAAAGAAGACAGCTGCAGTCTTGAACTGGATTGTAGTAATGAAGACGTTGTCGAAGTACCAGAAAAGATTCCAGTGAAATTACATGTCTATCAACAGTCAGTGTTTTTGAAGCAATGCAACAGTCCTAGCTTACTCAGCTGAAACAGAAAAGAAATCAAGGGAATTCAATTCAGTGTTAGTCGTTTGTGAACCAGACCAGTGCACTAAGCATCAGCACAACAAGAAGAGAATTACCTTGATTAATCAGTAGAAAATCAGTTGATCAAGCCAAGCCAAGGAGTGAAATAAAGTGGTAAATACTTCAAGCATTTCAAAGAAATATGCTAAGGCAAGTATTACTACGTATGGTGGCATTACTACTCTTGAAGTACTCTAGAGGCGCAACACACAATTCCAAGGCACAAGAATTCTAAGGCAAAATCTGAATGGCGCCTATACAGGGAATCCACTGTATAGGCGCAACAAAGATTTATTGGTGCAAGGGAAAATACTCTAAGTAGCAAGTGGCGCCAACACAGTGAATCAAGAGTAGAGGCGCAACTCAGCTGCTCTAAAGTTTCTAAGGCAAAGACAGTGTATGAATGGCGCCTACACAGTGCAACAAGAGTGTAGGCGCAACTCACATTCAAGGCGCAACTCAAGACAAAGGCGCAACACAGCTTCAATACACCACTCACACTCTACAAGCGCAACTCAGGACTTAAGCACTTGAAGAAGCAAATCAATTTTAATTGATTTGAAAAGTCTACACTATATTAATTAAAATGACTGGTTCATTTTAATTGGTGGATAACCGTGGAAGACACACAGCCAACCAGAGAGAGGCAGTGAGATATTTGAAGCCGGAGAAGAAGATGTCACAGTGCTAAATCTATACCTTCTTCTCATGGGTTTTACAATCTAGCCGGTTAATAATGTCCCAAATGTTTAGGGCTATTGTAAAACACTCACTGTTAGCTTGATTCCAGTTACTATTAAATACTGTCATATATTGTAATAGGGATTAAGCTTCCTCTCTCGAGAAGCAAAGAACGAACAGTTCTTTGGAAGCCAGTTATATTTTTAACTGGGTGTAGCAAAACCTCAGGGATTAATACGAAAGTAATATTCCCCGAAACCTGTCTCACATTTAATTACTTGCTAATTTTCTAGTGCATTATTTGTCAATTCCTCAACACAGAAAATTAGTAAGCCCGCCTCCTAAACAGCTAAACACTCCCGAACACGAGCCCACTAACCGAACTCTAAATCATATATCCGCAAAAGATTCGAAAGAATTTTTTTGATTTAGTGAGTATCGTATTCAACCCCCCTTCTACGATACTTTCGGGACCTAACACTCATCCTACGCCTGAGGACTCGTCCTAAGTCTGATGACTCGTCCTATGCCTGAGGACTCGTCCTAAGTCTGATAACTCATCCTATGTCTGAAGACTCGTCCTAAGTCTGATGACTCGTCCTATGCTTTAGTACTCGTCCAAAGTTTGATGACTCGTCCTATGTCTGAGGACTCGTCCAAAGTTTGATGACTCGTCCTATGTCTGAGGACTCGTCCTAAGTGTGATGACTCGTCCTACGCCTGAGGACTCGTCCTAAGTGTGATGACTCGTCCTATGCCTGAGGACTCGTCCTAAGTCTGATAACTCATCCTATGTCTGAAGACTCGTCCTAAGTCTGATGACTGGTCCTATGCTTTAGTACTCGTCCTAAGTTTGATGACTCGTCCAAAGTTTGATGACTCGTCCTATGTCTGAGGACTCGTCCTAAGTTTGATGACTCGTCCTAAGCCTGAGGATTCGTCTTAATCATGATAACGTCCTGATCATGGGGACTCGTCCTGAGGAGGACTCGTCCTGGTATAAGGACTCGTCCTAGTATGAATACTCACCCTGAGAAAGAGGACTCGTCCTCGGCCAGGGAGAAATGCTTTCATATTATTGATACATATCATGCTTGGAAAGATATTTTCATATCAGACACTTGTGTAACAGTTATTTGAAGACTAATTGAACGATAAGGAATAGCTTGCATTTTAAGGAAGAATGGGCCTTCCCCAAACTGGGGAGGACGCGCCCTGGAAGGTGTCAAAGGAGGGGGCGCCCTATTTTGGTCGGCAACTCTTTGGACTCTTTTTGTATAATCTTGGCTCTCAACCTAATTACATGTATCTTGGAAGGCCCTCCGGGGTTAATTGTTGAAGGCCCTCTGGGGTTAATTATTGAAGACCATTGCTCTGTATTCCACGGGTTGTCCTCGGCGGGGAGCTTTGGGATGCAGCTGACCTCAGCTTGGAAGATCCTTTCCCTGTACTCAGGCGGGTTGTCCTCGTCTGGGGACTTAGGACGTGTCCTGCATTCGGGGTGGATCTAGTGCTAGCCTTCAGTCAAGGTATCCGGGAAATAGCTGTAGTGGACCGACTAGAGCCCATGGTTTCCGGGTCAACGTCGGATTCATGAAGTCCTTGGACCTTATACTGGGCTTTGGACTATCCAAACAAGCCTCCATGTAGAGACCTCTTCCAACTAGGTTTTGATTATCAAATCAGGGTTGAATAAGGGGGTAGATAAGGTGGACTTTTCCTAACGGGCTTCTACTTCAGCAAGAACTACGTGGGCTTGATCCCCTATAAATAGGGGTACGTAGGCACATTGTGAGGGGTTGGAAGTTGGGGAGCTCAAGGAGAACAACTGAAAAACCCTAGCAATCTCAGCCCCCAATTACTCACAAACCACCACACTCCAGTGATATTTAGCCTTGTTTGATCTTTTTCCGGCAAAGAATCTCAATCTTTGTTGATTACCAGATTTCTCCATCAACAAATTGGCGCTAGAAGGAGGGGATATTTACATCTTAGGAGAAAGGATGTCACAACAACCTGATCGGAAAACGGATTGCAAGGACGGAGATGACGAGCACACTTCTGACCGGAGGCCAAGCCATGACTTCAGAGGCCAGAGACTAAGCCATGACTTTGGAGGCCGGAGACCAAGCCACGACTTCAGAGGCCGGAGTTTAACAGGGGGCGGTCAGTTGTTGAAAATCAGACTGAGGATGAAGCAAGGCGGATCGTGATCGCAAGAGGAGCTCGATGGACTTCTCACCCAAATCGATCAGGCCGCATCGCGAAAGAGGTACGTAGTGTCGAGGTAATCTCTGAAAACCCTATTGAATATTTACAACATAGATCTGGTAGGACCCTTTTGCAGGATGTAGTAAGAGATCTATCGAGGCCGGAGATTGTGAATAAGGTTTGAATCATAATCGAGGTTGGAGATGGTGAATAAGGTTGGAATCATAATCGAGGTTGGAGATGGAGAATAAGGTTAGAGTCATATTCTAGGTCGGGGAAGTGAATAAGGCTGTAGTCATATTCGAGGCCGGAGAGGTGAACGAGGTCGGAGTCATATTCGTGGTTAGAGATGGTGAATAAGGTCGGAGTCATAATCGATATGAATAAGGCTGGAGTCATGATCGAGGCTAGATTCATGATCGAGGCTGGAGTCGTGATCGAGGCTGGAGTCATGGTTGATGTTGGAGATGTGAATAAGGTTGGAACAATAATCGTGATATATGTGGCCAAGGCTGAGGCAGATTCTAGGCAGATGTCGCTCAAGCCTCAACCAGCTGCCAGACAGATGCCGCCTTAGGCTCAAACTGCATGATAGTGATTTTCATGATTCTCATCAGCCACGCCGTGACAATATTTTCAGGGCGCGCCCTCCATCAGAAAAGCGACCAATTTCAATCCATTAACTTCTAAAAGCGCATTGGAAAGCCGAAGCCAGGGCCAATCTCCGCAGGGCGTGCCCTGGAGGCCAGTGGGCGAGGCCACTGTGGGCGATGCATTTTCTCTCAAGAAAGGTGAATAAGGTTGAAATAGTACTTATAATAGAAGAGGTGAACAACGGAAGGATTGTTTGCGTGATTCTAAGCCGAGAGTTTGTGGAGGTCCTAGAAACGGAAGGATAAGGGGTATATATGATTTTTTCGTGATTTTATCAACCCCACAATGGAGACATACTTCAGGGCGCACCCTCATTTAAGAGAGCACTACCCCCTTATTCAGATGACTACTCATCCTTAGGGCGCGCCTCATCCTGCCACGACTCAGGCCCAGGCCACGCCTGCTTCGAATCGGCCGCCTAGTTCTCAGGCCACGCCCAATCCTCAGAACACGCCTCGAGCAAATGTCATGACACATATAATGTCTCGGCAACGGCCTCTATTAGTAACTCAGGAGGAAGAAAAAGTTGTGTTACTTATACTTCATGAATAAGGGAGTGCTTGCCCAAAATATGGTTGTATTTACTACTGACTCTTGTCATTATGGGGACTCTTCTAGGGCGCACCCTAGAAGGCGCGCCCTGAGGGAGTTATTTGGGTTACTTAATTTCTATGTTGAAATGATAGCATGGTGTTGAAATGATTATGAGAATGACTACCTAGAAACTGAAGAACAAGGGGTAGGAATGATTATTGTAATAGAGAGTTTGGTCGGCCCCTGCATGGAATATTCTGATGGCGTGCCCTCCAATAAGAGGTCGTCAAGTGCCAATTTTATAACTTATACTACTCTTTATATATGTTGGTTGTGTCCTCCCTTATTTCGACACAATATCTATTTTAGTGAAAACTCCCCATACTTCGGATGCCTCCTATGGAGATGCCTTTGCGTGAGATGCCCCCCTTCGGGATGATTGTGATAGGTTAGAGTAAATTTATGAAGTATTAAAACTCATTTATGTTAAATTTGTATTGAAGGCCACTCCCCTATCACGGGTCGACGCCAAGGCCAAGGCATTATAATACTTCAGGGCGCGCCCTAAAGGGGTGTACACCTTTACTTTGGTACTTAATTTATAAATTTTCAATTATGTGCTTAAATTCATAGATGTATATTGTCTGAAGAGGCGAGTCCCAATGTTTATCATCATATAAAGTCTATATGAAGATTTGATTTGGTGAAGGAGATAATTATTGAAGATATAAGGAATGTTGCTTCTACAGGGCACGCCCTGGAGGGGTCGCGTGTAAAATTATGCATGTTGATGAAGCTGAAGATATAATTCCTCTTATATTTACAATACTGCAAGGAATAGGGGGTGGTGCATTTACACCCTTCTTGATATGAAGAGGTGGGCTTATAATGATCAAATTTCTCATTGATTTTTAAAACTTTTAGTACCAATGTGGACATGTGAAAGACTCGATGGTCTAAAGAGGCCAAGCCCTACTACTAGCATAAATGTATGCATGAAGTCAATGATAGAGGCGCGACCATTCTATGAATATACACCTAACATACTAGTTGATGCCTATATTGGTAATTGATGTGACAACAACACACAACTTGATAGGGGAAATTGCGTGATATAAATCAGGGCGCGCCCTGCATATATGATTTATGTTTTGGATGACTTTGAACAGCTGATCACATGGGAAATAGTTAAAATACATCCGAGAATTTCATATTAGAGGAAAATTATGAGTCATGGCAGGAGAGTACCTTTAGTCTTCTTAAAGGCGTGAGAGGGCGCGTCCTTCACAGGGCTAAGTGTTGCATAATCCCCGAATGCAGTTGGGATGCCATTCATATCTGTAAAAATATATAATTAAGAGATATGTCAAGGTGAGTAAGGCGGATAATAAAGTAAAATAGACGAATAAGGTGGATAATTGTGAATATCATGATAGACATGAGAGCAACTTGAACATGTGATCTAAGTTGAGTATAGGTCGCGCCCTTACCTCTATCAGTAGGGGCTGATTTTGAGTATGTGGCTTCATCCTTTAAAATGGTTTTCCTTGTTTTTTTCTTGTTCTTAAATTTATTTTTTGGTGGCTCGCGAGGGCCATGAGTCCCTACTCCTGAGGAAAAGAAGTTGGCTTCAGATCCTTTTGCTCTCTGAGAAGTTCAAGGATGTCCTCAGCCTGTTTTAGGACGTCTCCTGTCAACTCGGTTGGGAAAATTATGTTTATAAAGGAGAATGAACGGTTTGGTTTCAGAATTTTATAGAGGAGAATAAAGGGTAGGAAATTAAAAAGAAAATAAAGTTAAGGTAGGGCGCGCCCTAAATCTTACTTGGCACTTTATTGAATCTTACTTGCACCCGCTCTGTGCCGTAAACATAAAAGTATCTGGCCTTCCAGTTCTTCATGTTGCATGTCCATCCTTCGTTGAAACCTAGCTTGTAATGACGTTTTGGAACCACCAGGTAGAAGTATCCGATGTTGATATTGCGGCGTAGAGTAAAGAAATGGTTTAATTTATCTAAGTTGTGTGGTTCGTAACCCTGCTTGATGTAGAGTATGTACAGGCAGGCCACATATTTGTATGAGTTTTGGTGACTCAGGAAGAATATCTTCATCCGAGGATGCACTCTCGTTGTCTTCATTATTTTTTGTTGGAAGATTCTTCTTCCCCCTCACCATCTAGCACGACCCGGGAGCAATATCAGGGCGCGCCCTGATATATGAAGTGTCATCTTCGTCTTGGGTATGTTGGGAGCATAAGGAAGGGTTTGTGGATGATATAAGGAGACTAGGGCTGGATGATTCGCCCTCGGTTTAAGTTAGCTCTTTTTGATTTTGATTCAGGTGCGCCATAAATTCAGGAATTTGTTGGTAAGTTCTGGAGGACAAGGGTTTTTTTTTGGAGGATAAGGGTGGCATAAGGGGTTGATGTGATTGAGATGAAAAAAAAAAATCAACATTTAGTATAGTCTTGTGAGGGCGCGCCCTGAAGAAAAATAAAAATGGTAAAGAAATATAAGGTGGAGAATCTTATGTTAACCGTCATACTTTGAGGCCTCCCAGCTATTCAAGGGTGTCCCCTTTCGGTTGACTATTTGGAGGAAGAGGAAGGGAAGAAAAATTACATGGTGTAGGTTACTAAAGACTTGGAGGGCGCGCCCTCACAGGTAGTGGGGGGTGAAGCCGACTTCAACTTAGACCTGTAACCTAGAATGTCTCTTGCAGTGGAAGAATTCACGCCGATGAAAGATAAAATTTAAATTTTCATTGGCTCCCGCTTGGGGCGCGCCCTGTGGTATGCCCTCTGAATTATGATGGTGATAAAAAAAACAAATTTTTGAGAATGCTTCATGAGAAGACATTGTCATACAAAACACGTTCGTTGCCTTCTAAGTTGTATGATAGTGAAATGTATGCATGTAATCAGTGATGGAGGGAACGCCCTGATGCACATGCTAATGGGTACCTTCACATTTTTTCTCTTCCTTATCCTCCCTCTTTGATGAAAGTTCAACATGTGTCATACGGGAAGAAGAACCCGTAAAGGGTAGGAGATAAGACTGTGTTGTGGATAAAAGGCTGGTTCGATAAAGAAAGATGTAGTGTGAAACCTTAGAGGGCGTGTCCTAAATTTTTTATTATCACTATATGGCTTCTCAAATGTCGATGATAAGATTTGACCTGGTAATATAAGGGGTCGTCGTTGAAGTATAAGTAGTTAAGGAGGTATATGGCATACACATCTCAGGGCTTGCCCTCATTAGGTACGTATATATTAAATGATGACTGCAAGGGAGTTACAAGTAAGATTTTTTCTACAAGGTGCATCCTAGAAGAGTTGCGCATGAAGAAGTAAATAAAAGAGACATAAATACATATCCTAAGGCGTGCCTAGATGTAGAAAATTGCTAAGGATGAGTATCAGTAGAAGTGAGAAAAGAGGGAAAATTAAGTCTTTAGTGAAGAGACAACTTAATGGGGGACGATTACAGTTGTTAGAAATTAGTTGGAAGGGCGCACCCTGAGGAAGTAAGTGTCTTAATGGGAGATGAATAATTTTGATATATGGCATTAAAGTCCTTTTACATTCCTAATATTTCAAGGACTTGGGGGGTAGTTGTTGCACCCGATTTTGTCTAGGCGCGCCCTGTGCTTTAGGGCTCGCCCTAGGTTGAACGGATGGGGTTGAGGTCTTCATATTTGGACTATTATGCTCCTGGTAAATAAATACTTAGTTATGGATTGAGCTCTGTTGTGCCCATATTTGGTTTAGGGTGCGTCCTCCATAATTGGCGGGCGCGTCCGTTGAGGTTGCTTTACACAGACTTTAGCTTGAATAAATAATATTTGGAGTTCGGTGTATACTAGGTCTTAAGTCTGAGGACTCGTCCTAAGTGTAATGACTCGTCCTATGTCTGAGGACTCGTTCAAAGTTTGATGACTCGTCCTATGTCTGAGGACTCGTCCAAAGTTTGATGACTCGTCCTATGTCTGAGGACTCGTCCTAAGTGTGATAACTCATCCTACGCCTGAGGACTCGTCCTAAGTCTGATGACTCGTCCTATGCCTGAGGACTCGTCCTAAGTCTGATAACTCATCCTATGTCTGAAGACTCGTCCTAAGTCTGATGACTCGTCCTATGCTTTAGTACTCGTCCAAAGTTTGATGACTCGTCCTATGTCTGAGGACTCGTCCAAAGTTTGATGACTCGTCCTATGTCTGAGGACTCGTCCTAAGTGTGATGACTCGTCCTACGCCTGAGGACTCGTCCTAAGTGTGATGACTCGTCCTATGCCTGAGGACTCGTCCTAAGTCTGATAACTCATCCTATGTCTGAAGACTCGTCCTAAGTCTGATGACTGGTCATATGCTTTAGTACTCGTCCTAAGTTTGATGACTCGTCCAAAGTTTGATGACTCGTCCTATGTCTGAGGATTCGTCCTAAGTTTGATGACTCGTCCTAAGCCTGAGGATTCGTCTTAATCATGATAACGTCCTGATCATGGGGACTCGTCCTGAGGAGGACTCGTCCTGGTATAAGGACTCGTCCTAGTATGAATACTCACCCTGAGAAAAAGGACTCGTCCTCGGCCAGGGAGAAATGCTTTCATATTATTGATACATATCATGCTTGGAAAGATATTTTCATATCAGACACTTGTGTAACAGTTATTTGAAGACTAATTGAAGGATAAGGAATAGCTTGCATTTTAAGGAAGAATGGGCCTTCCCCAAACTGGGGAGGACGCGCCCTGGAAGGTGTCAAAGGAGGGGGCGCCCTATTTTGGTCGGCGACTCTTTGGACTCTTTTTGTATAATCTTGGCTCTCAACCTAATTACATGTATCTTGGAA
Source organism: Oenanthe sinensis (assembly GCA_028671895.1). Classification (NCBI taxonomy): domain Eukaryota; kingdom Viridiplantae; phylum Streptophyta; class Magnoliopsida; order Apiales; family Apiaceae; genus Oenanthe; species Oenanthe sinensis. The sequence continues at coordinate 7,766,364 of CM053811.1, read as the reverse complement.
GGCCCTCCGGGGTTAATTGTTGAAGGCCCTCTGGGGTTAATTATTGAAGACCATTGCTCTGTATTCCACGGGTTGTCCTCGGCGGGGAGCTTTGGGATGCAGCTGACCTCAGCTTGGAAGATCCTTTCCCTGTACTCAGGCGGGTTGTCCTCGTCTGGGGACTTAGGACGTGTCCTGCATTCGGGGTGGATCTAGTGCTAGCCTCCAGTCAAGGTATCCGGGAAATAGCTGTAGTGGACCGACTAGAGCCCATGGTTTCCGGGTCAACGTCGGATTCATGAAGTCCTTGGACCTTATACTGGGCTTTGGACTATCCAAACAAGCCTCCATGTAGAGACCTCTTCCAACTAGGTTTTGATTATCAAATCAGGGTTGAATAAGGGGGTAGATAAGGTGGACTTTTCCTAACGGGCTTCTACTTCAGCAAGAACTACGTGGGCTTGATCCCCTATAAATAGGGGTACGTAGGCACATTGTGAGGGGTTGGAAGTTGGGGAGCTCAAGGAGAACAACTGAAAAACCCTAGCAATCTCAGCCCCCAATTACTCACAAACCACCACACTCCAGTGATATTTAGCCTTGTTTGATCTTTTTCCGGCAAAGAATCTCAATCTTTGTTGATTACCAGATTTCTCCATCAACACCAATCATCAAATAACGTTGGCTATTTCTTTATAAAATTAAACGAAGCTAACATTCTTAAAAAGAACAAAGTTGGTATTATATTAGCAATTTTAGTAGACATTTTAAGACTATTATACTTTTACAGTTCATAGTTTTTGTGATTTGAAAATTTTAATACACGAATTGATTTCGAACAGTAAAAATGTTAAATTTCAGATTGGTTTCTAGAATAAATTTAAATATCATATGATATGTTCTAATTAATTATAATTTTATTAAATATAATGGATTTCCGATGTTCATATAAATGATAAATTTAAATAATTAGAATTCTCAAATTATCACAATATTACATCATTTGCTAACAGTTTTTTTTTGCAACAAATTTTTATGTGCCATATCAAAGTTCTTGTGTGCTATAGTTTTATCAAAATGGCAAGTACACTGTCAAGATAGTAAAATGCTCACTGGTATTTCATAACAACTTCCTAAAGCGCTTTTAAAATCAAGTTTGCACCATATTGAGGCTGAAGAGTTATGATGGTCTGAGGAGCATGTGTATAAGATGGTGAAAACACAAACGAAAAGCGCTGTAGGATCATCGATATCCCCATTTTAGCTTCTAGCATTGCGAAATTCTGTCCGATGCAAATCCTTGGTCCCATGCTGAAAGGAAGATATGCGGTTTTTCCCTTGGTTGCCTTCAACACTCCTTCAGCAAATCTCTCTGGCTTAAATTCCTTAACGTCATCCCCCCAAATTTCTTCGTCGTGATGTAATTGAATGACTGGTATGATTAGCATTATTCCAGCTGGGAGGAACATTTCTCCCAATTTAATGTCTTCAAAAATGGCTCGATTAAGTACAATTCCAGGCGTATATAATCTCAGAGTCTCGAACAAAATCATATTGACCTGCATAACATGACACATGAAGAGCTACAAGTACTATTGTGTCTGAATCCAACAACATGCAAGTTTGAAATCAAAATAAACAGTATATCGACAGTAACTGAGATATTGAAAGCATAAAAGAACTTACAATTTTGAGATGATTTAAGCCATCAGCATGCGGTTCACTACTTCCAAAGACCTGCAAAACTTCATCCCTTGCTCGCTCTTGCCAAACCGAATGCTGACTCAATAAAATCATTGTCCAAACAAGTAGATCTGAGGTTGTCTCTTGTCCAGCAAAATAAAAGAGTTTACACTCTTCGATAACCTCATTGACAGTCATTCCAAATTTCACATTTCTGTTTACTTTAATTTCTTCAGAATTCGATTGCAATAATATACTCAACAAGTCACTATGGATATATTCTCCCGCTTCTATTTCCTGTAAACGCTTGTCAATGATACTTCTTACTATACTATTTAATTCCACAGCGATCTTCTTCATCCTTATGTTTCTTCTGGTTGGCAAGTATCTTCATTCAAAGAAAGTAGTCATTACAAAAGTCGCACTCATAACACATGAAATTCAAGGGGAAAAACCAAATAAGAGGATAATCAAAGAGAGTAAATAACCTCATTCCAGGGAGGTACACTGATTGTGAAGCTTGCATATAAACTTCAGCTAATTCTTTTCGGAGTTGAAATATCTTCCTTCCCTTCTCATAATCGCTACCAAAGACTGTCCGGGAAATGACATCACTTGTTAAAGTTTGTAAATAAGGCCATGTTGGGCTGTCCTTCCTATGTGGGAGTCCAATGGGGCATATGGGCTAAGGCCAATATGTGAATTAAACATAGGGTTTTGTTATATAAGGATTGCAGGTCCTTTCTCGTGATAGATAGATATATATAAGCATGAGGTAAATCTGGGAGCCGTCGTCGTGTGTTCTGCAATTTGGTCTATTTTTCGCTAATCGTTAAAGCTGCGTTTTGGGTATTTTCGTGAGATCTCTTGATCGTTGTTCTACTATCTTGTGGGCTAGGTTTGTGTTCGTAATTACCATACTTTGTGACTAAAGTTTGGTGGTGTAATCTCTAGTTTATCTAGAGTATAACTCTTGTAACCTATTTGCTAATAGTGGATGTTTGGGTGGACTCCGAAATCGGTCACGTGGTTTTTACTTCCTTCATTGCGAAGGTTTTCCACGTAAAAGTGTTTGGTGTTATTCGTTTTTCAGTTTTCATTAGATTCCATATATTGCTTGCTTTGATTATTGCTATTAGGTTTGACAAAAGTTGGAAGCTTTGATTTCTGTTTGCGTATGTTCTTCCCATCAGGCCATACATCCAGCTCACATTGACCCTCTGCAGAAACCATATCCTCCCATACGCGCATGATCTCGATGCAACTCAAGTAAAAAGCCGGCAACAAATTCTGTTTCAAAACATCAAAAGATAAATTCCAACAATTTTCAGTTCCCACATTGTCATTATAGTACTAAATAGTCCTTCTGGTCTTCCGCCTACAATACTATACAACTAGGTACACATACATAACACGGAGATGAACACGATAATTAGGATCAGGAATGACCTTTAACTTCTCAATATGAAAGGCAGGATTGATAATTTTTCGGTGTTTGACCCATCTATCACCCTCAGCTTCTGTAAGTCCACCAATAAGAAGTTTTGATAAAGGATTACCTCCCTTTGGCTTCTGGAAATCATAAATCTTATTAAAGACCTCTTTTATAAGATCAGGATCACTAATGTAGACCACTGGTATTGGTCCAAGCCATAAAAATGACTTCTTCCCTGTAATAAAACACAAGCCTGGTTACAGTCATTTAAGATGAAAAATCAGAGCAGCGAAGAGGACTGGTTTTGAAAATTAAAGATACATCAACAATGCGCGTGATTGATGAGACCTGCTCATAATAAATTAAATTCGTTTGCCATGTTTCTGAGGAGCAATTTAAATTTATTTATTTATTTTAATTATATCAGTGTCCACCAGCGATCATCAGTGTTAATCCGTCATGACCACCTGAGTATCCGTTAAGGCGACCCACTTAAATTCGAAATACTTTCATAATTTTGGAACAATTTTTTATCAATAATTTCATAAATTTGAAATAAAAGACCATTTCGTTGACTGATCATCGAGTTTTAGGACCTCTGCATGATAATAAATAAATTAAATTCGCTTACCATGTTTTTTAATAAAAGAAAAATGGCAGGGGCCCCGCGAGGGATAAAATCATCCGAGAGATTGATGGGCTTGGTTATGGCTTCTTTCTCAATAGCAGGAAAATCCTTGGTATCTCCATAAAAAAGCCTGTAAGAACTTCCTTTAAAGCCCTGTTCTCTAAGTATTTTTCTAGCTTCTTGGGCCTAATCCAAACCCAGTTCAATATTCTCCATCCTATTACAATCACAACTACAACAAACAAGCTTGTTATCATCTGCAGCTCCATGAGTGTGTTGGAGAGAATTGGAGGAATATGATTTTGTTCTTGCTTATATGAAAAAAAAGTAGTATTATATATACAGTTGTGTTAGGATGAAGATGATCTTTATTAATATCATATATGGGGAAAATTTTAATTTTTTTATTGAAAAATTCGTATCTTACATTCTTGCTTACCATGGCTTTGTATAGGATCGGTTTTTATCAATTTTTATCGGTTTCAACTTTTAATTTTTTCTCAAACCTTAACGTGTAAGACTAATTAACTCTTTTTTAAAAAACTATTTCTCAATTTATAACTCTTTATTACAGTTATAAGTTGGGATAAATAGAAATTAACGCATACATGTGTATATAGGAAGAGGATAATAGAGAAATTATATTAAGAAATATTTTACCATGTGGGTTTGATCAATATTTTATCCTCATTAGGCTTCTTCCTTTTTCTTTTTTTTGGAAACAATAGATTCCATAATAAACTTATATAACCATATATAATTAAGAAAAAAGATAGAAACATACCATTTTACGTACCTCCATTTCAAAATGGTAGTTTAGTTTGATTTATACTATTGAAAATATAACTTTCAAATTTTATTCTAGATAAATATATTAAAATTTTATATACTAATATTTCGATACACTTAAAAATATGTATAAAAATAAAAATGAATAACAATTTTAAAATGTTGGAGGCCTACACAAATAAGACAAGACATGAGATCACGATAAATTGTGTAATTTTAGATGATATAATTTCAAGTGGAGTAGATGAATAAAAAATGTGGAATATTTGTGGAGACAGATTTTGATATCGACACGATTGGTCAAAATCCAACACAGCTGTGTCTAGCTGGTTAGCAAGTGAGTGGCTGGTTAGCAAGTGAGTGAATAATACTACTTCCTTATATTTGTCGTTTGACTTTTCTTTTTCTGCACATAATTTAAAGTGCTTTGACCTCATAGTTAAAATAATTTTTTTTTGTAAATTTTAGTATAAACTATATATTTTTATTCATAATTTTTTAAAAAAATAACTATTTTAACTATACAGTCAAAACACTTTGAGATGTGTATAAAAAACTCAAACGTGAAATATAAAAAACAGCATTTATAAACGACTGAGTGCTATATATCACTCAGATCTTTAGACCAAAATTATTATAATTCGCAGTACAATTTGACATATCAGTCATACACGTGCCTCCAATTGGCCCCGCATCTGCAACTGATTTTGAATCTGTCAGAATATATGTATGTATCAATATACTATCTCTCTGCCGCCTCAAATCTGGGACTCTGGTCCGCTTACTTTCATATTTTTAGTAGTATTACACTTTTTAATTATTGTAACCAAAGTGTTACTAATAATACTTGCACTTACTTGGGATTGTGACTAATTAATAAAATACAAATAATTGCTTTTTCTGTTTATTTGTCAAAACAAACATCAAAGGCTTTAGTAATTAAATAATTATATATTCGGGTGCATTTTTTGGTAGCTAGTACAAATTATGACTATTTCTAACTAATAAATTATAAATTTATCAATTAATTAATTTTAATGGTTTTAAAGTTATTAATTTATCAAAATTTAAGTGTAGAACATCATGTTTGGGTGTATTTTTTGTAACAGTTGTTTGAAAATTGTCATTCTCATAAAAAAAATTGGAGTATATTCACTTGTCATTCTCATATTTTAACGTAAACGATGATAATTGTGTGTTAAGAGCTTAAAATATTAAATTAATCAAATCATAAGATTTTGAGCTGTTAAATTTAGGGGAATAGGATTAAAAATATTTAAATTATAACATATTGTCGCTATTTCTTTTTATTAGTCGTTTTAGAAGTTTTTGCACAATAAATAAGAAGAAAGTTGAGTTAATACATTTTAATGCAATTAATAATATTATAATTTTACTTTTATAACTTTATAATTTAATATGAACATAGAAAAAAATATAAATAAAAATTTGCTTTGAAAATATAAAATTTTAAAAAGACTAATATAATAAAGAACGGAAGGAGTAGTAGTAATTACAAAAGATAAGAATTTAAATTTAAAAATACAAAATGATCGGAAAGGACAAAGGAGTATGAACTAGAAAAATGGTTTTGTGCAGCTTGCGGGATGCAGCGACACTGAAAGTAAGCCAGTTGTATTGGGTTGTTAAAACTGACAGGCTGTCGCACTGTGGGCATAGGCGATTGTGCCGGTCCAAAAACAAACAAATAAACACTCAGCTCATCTAATCTATATTATCTACGAAAGAATCCAATTTTTAAAAACTTTCGGCTAACACCGAGTCGAATGTTAAATGATAAATATCTATTGTTATTTTTATAATATAATATTTAAAAAATATTTTTTGATATTAAAATAAAAATTGCAGACAAATACTAGTTTCATAACTTATTTCAAATTTAATTAGTTTTTTTATTGTAACATTTACTCATTTCAATATTTTCCCTTTACTAACGGTAAGCGGAATTTTTAACAAATTTGACAATATCCATATAATCACAATATAACACTAATCATCGATAATTTGATATCGTTTAAGATGGGTTTTTTATAAATAGAGTAAAATACTCAAAAAACTCATGAGATAATCCAAAATGACTAGCTTCATTAATAAGCATAGTTTTTATTTTTAACAAATATTTTATAGATATAAAATTGTGCAATCTATAAAGGGTCATGGTCCCGACATGCGATTGTCTGAATCATATTTCCGTATTTTTTATTCACGGTAACACATGAAATTTTTGTAAAATCAGGGAGTTCACGTCATTTATTCGTGCTTCTACAGGGTTAATTATGAATTTTTTTATATTCCCGCACTTAAAAACTGCAAAAATATGGTTGTTCACCAATTGCATGTCATGGACCAAAATCCATCAATATATTATCAAAATTAAGCCTGCATCGTTCTAGTTAATTAGTTATCGCAATCAGTCTGTTCTGCCTCAAGGTAAGAAGAGTAAGCACAAGCTTAGATATGTTTTAAGTTTTTTATAAAAAAATTTTGAGTAGGAACTAATTTAATAATAAAAATCTATACGGCATCTATAAAATAATCGCTTAAAATAGAAATAATAGCCGATTAATTCATTCTTTTTGGAGATGCAATTATAAATTAAGAAATATATATTTTTAATTTATAAATTATTTCTTTAGTTATAAATTAAAATGCACATATTTTTTAATTTAGAAGTACATTAGTACGGATGAATCTTGAAACTTGATCAAGGTTACAGTAATAAATACACATAATTTAAAAGCTTAACATCAAAATAAAATTCTAAATGTTTACTCAACCACAATGTTAAATGTATTTCTAAGCTGCCTATTTGAACAAAGGGGCCTATTTGTCTATCAACAAAACACAAAATTCAAAACATCAGAAATATTGACAATATATACACACACAGAGGGCCAGTGTGTAAATATCAAATGTAATTGACCTTTTCCTAAAGATCGAGTCCAAGACGTTGACTTGCTAGATCACACCTGACCTCAGCCAATCCAACCCTGGATTTTTCTAAATCAAATTCCATCCACAAATTTTGTTGATGGTGGTGCCCGATTATATATGCTTCCATTCCCAATAATTCCGAATTTCCGAATGTAAAACAATGTATATCATCGTTCCCTACCCTCATACCGGGCACCCGATACAATAACCTTTCACCCGATACACTCATTTCCACTCCCCGAAACATGAAACTTACTGTCGGTAAAATTGGTAAAATTTTACGGGTCATTTCGACGCGATAACACAAGTCCATTGCCCCTTGAAACACGAAATTTGGGTCATCGTAAACTCGCAACACGCCTTTGGTTTGTCTCAAATATTCCATTTTTAATGCCGTGTAAACCGGACCGAGTAGGAATGTAAATTGTGTGCCCGAGTCCACCATGGTTTGACCCGCACCGGTATGGTCCGGAACGTAAACGGACTTGGGTAAGGGTAAAACCCGACCCGCAACTTTGATTCCTTCAAGTTGGACCGTGTAAGCAACCCGATTGTAGTAAGGCAAAGGAATAGACATTTGAACCAAAGGAGTATAATTTAAAGGTCGGAGCCAAGAAAAACTAGCTTCACCAAATAATAACACACCCGATGCATCCTGACCCGATATGCAATACGAAAACTTTGGAAACCCCATTTGCGTAACAAAAGATAAGGAGCCCCGATTCATACCCATTAACCCGGTAGTCTTGGAATCTTCAGGGTTTGAACTTGAGTAAGTATCCATGCATCCAAACACTGTCCTGGGTTGATCCAATGAACCGACCCGGAAAGTGTCGGCTGCAAGATTACCCTCAACAGAAGAAGCATCAGCATAAGACAAAGTTGCATGGCAAAGCTTTTTCGGGTCACAAGAAACGGGTGAAGTGAAGTCCCGGGTTCGGACCCTACAAGTAGGTGAAGAACAAGGAATAGGAGTATAAGAAACAGAAGAGAGCGGGTTAAAAGTTAAGGGCCTGTTTGGTGTTTTCTTGCATTGTAGCCAAGAAAGTTCACTACCAGTGTCGAGCACCATGGTGACTTGTTGTGGTGGTGATCCGACGGTGAGTGAGACAGTGAGAGAGACATTGTGGTGAAAAGAGAGCTTGTTTGGTGGTCTTGGTAGTGATCCTGATGGAACAAACTTTGTTTTTAGAGGTAAAAATAGAGGAGATGGAGTGTTTTTACATGAACATATAGATACAGAAATTATGATTATAATATTGAAGACTAGAGATTCGAGTGAAGTAGCCATGACAGAGGGTTTTAACAAGGTTTTATGATTTTTTGTTTGTGTGTAATTGTGTATGTATAGTGAAGGTGATTGTTGAAGAGTTATATATATATAGGGAGTACATGTACCCTCCCCAGATTACAGCTTTTGCCATGCTATATATATTCCCTCGTGTTTATTATTTATATGAAAGCAACTGGAGATTAATGAAATTTGAAATGTGTTTCCAAATCTTATTTAGAGCGGTTGAATATAGTAAGGTAACTAGTCAGAACAATTAGTATCATTCTGCGCTCTTTTTTACGGATAAAGAACTCACCGGAAGGGTCGATAAAATGACGTAAATTTTATCAGCATTAAAAAACATAAATAAATGATTGTATCAATTGTTTGTCAGGAATCAGGATTCATATATTAATAAAGTTGGGCTTCTATTTATATCAGATTTTTATATGTATATAGAGAGCTATATTAATGAGATTATACTTGAAAGAAAGTTCACACTTCACCGCACAAAATTTATAGATGTCGATACAATAATAAAGTTTTCTTAAATATATATATAAAAAAAAGAATTCATAATCCCTAGGCTTGTACCTTAGGTAAACGGTGATATATACGCTTCTTTTCTTTTCTTTACAACAACTCTTACAAGAGCTAGGTTAGCTTATAAGTTGATAGTAATTTGTTTTTTATGGTTCATAGATATTAATTATAAACTATTTGATCAGAGTTACATCATTATTATCATCAAAATAAGTGAAATTTTCGGAGTTTTAATTTCAAAATTCAATTTATAAATTAATTCCAAATGATAAAATATGATTAAAGAAACAAACTTTATCGACATCATTATTAAAGAAATAAACTTTAGCTAGTCGAGATAGAGATTATAAGCTGGGTTGTGAAAAAACGCCCTAAGAGGCTAAAATGTTTGAATTTATATCCAAAATATAGATATTTAGGGTTTACATTTTCGCAATGTATTTTTTAGTTAGAAATCAAATAATTGGTACCCAAAAATAAGAATAAATAAAATGATGAGATAGAACAATATACGACACGGTGAATTATAATAATGAATATATAGAAACTGGCGGAAAGGGACAGAGATATCGAGAAGGGGGGGACTGGGGGAGTACGTAGGTGTAGATGATGTATGGGGTTTTGGAAGTTCGTGTGCTCTTTCATGAGAATGGAGCCACAACTAGCCCTTGACTATCTGCATCCACTGCTGCCAGCCAGCTCACCTCTTCTACTTGCAACTTGCTAGTTGCTAGTTTGCTACTACATAGAATATACATAGGTTTCGATATTTTTATGATAATTGTTGTAATATATTTTTCTTATTACAATAACTAAATTTTCACAAATAATAAAAATAGAATATATGAGGCAATAATGTACGTTGTGTTTGACTTTTATTTATAAATATTTTTATATATTTATAAATGTATGTGCATACAATTCAATTCAGTTTGGTTTGTAAATATGATGAGATTAGCCTTAAACTAGGATACGACAGTTCGATTTTGTTCCATACTTTCACACGTAGGTTGTCACCAGACTCGCCACTCACAACTTGTCCGTGTACATGTAATAATTGATGCTTTAAAACTCCGGGGCCTAGATCGCTTAATCATGTACTGTACTTCAGTAGTTACTAGGTATATTACAAGCTGCTCGGTTCCTTAATAGTTAATACTCCATTCAAGTTTCTTATTTGATTTTTTAACGGTCAAATTTAATTAATTTTGATCAAAAATTTAAAATATATATATTTATGATTTTAAAATTTTGAAAAGTATATTTTAAAGAAAATTATATAAACTTGTCAATGAGATATATTTTATAATTTTTTTTAATTATATAGTATATGTACTACCTCAGTCTCACCCAATTGTTAACGTTTCGGAGAGAATGTCCGGCACGCATTTTAATGTGCATATAAAGTATAGTTCCATAACTTATTTTTAATTTTTTTTAATTTTTAATTTTTAAATTTTTATTCAGAAAATAAAAATAAAAATAAGTTATGAAACTATACTTTATATGCACCTTAAAATGCGTGTCGGACCTTCTCTCCAAAACGTTAACAATTAGTTGGAACCGAGGGAGTAATATTTAGTCAAACTTTAAATTTTTTAACTATTGAAAAGTTAAATCAGTCACTTGAAGTGAGACGGGGGAGTACTACTTAACTCACTTTGATCATTTAAAAATTAAAACGGTCGTATTATAATCTTCTAACTTTGTCAAACAACAAAAACGATATAGAACTTGATTGGAATACAAAACTGATGTATTATATAATTTGATTTATTCGAATACATTATCAAATAAGTGATTCATCAAATTAATTAATTGACTCAGTATATTACACGAATTGAATTTATATTTTAGATTGATGGAATAAGTCTTCCTATTGTTATAGTGGTTGTTATTGTTATGGTCGAAATGAAGTACAAATATCTAATGTTTGGATGAATGTTCAAAATTAGAGTAAGAATATAGGATAGGTGAATGTGAATGATATGAAATTTTAAGAAATATGGAGGATATGCTTTATTTATTTAGAAGGAATGGGATTTTCATTTTTTACGATAAAACTATTAATTCAAATATTAATATATGAAATTGAAATTTTTACCAAGTGATCCACCTTATTAATTATGAATTAAACACCCCCAAAATTAAACTTGATATAATAGCTGGTCTGGATATTGTTTCAAGTTCAATTCATCCGACAACTATGGACCTTGGAAATTAACAATATAGTAAAAAGAAATGAAGAACCAGATCTATATAACAACTACCTGATTTTGCATGTTGATTTGCTAACAAGACAAAGTATTGACATACCAACATGTCCGTAAATATTTATAGAATAAAATTATTTATAAACATAATTTAGCCAACTTATATCCATTGTTTCTCCGAAAGGGTTAAATGATGATATACCACCTCCAAAAAGTTAATTGGAACTCAATTAGTTTATAGTTATCTTCTCTTAATATATTCACTTTTAAAATTTTAATATATTTATTTTCACATAGAATGATAAATTAATTCAATTATTTTACGGTTTTAAATGCATCACATAATAGCCTCCAAAATAATATAAAATAACATAATTTATACTTTTCAAATTGGGAAGATAGACACTAGAGGGTTCTTTATCAGTGCGGATTATAATAACATTTAATAAACGCTTTTTAACAACTCAATTGTACGAAGGTGAACACACTGTCAAAATTTTATAGTACGAAGGTGAAGGCCATGTCAAAATTTTTTATATAAATTTATGCTGTAATGATATTGTTTTTTTATATAGTGTTAATGGTAGAGATTGAACTTGTATTTTTTCATTAAAAATTGATTAACGAAAACTACTAAATTATTTAAAAATTTGTGTACTTTAGAGACATAATAAGTTGGGAAAATTAAAAAAAAAACCATTGGAAACTCAATTTCTTGGGTGTAAACACTCTTTTTAAGCAAGTTGTCACAATTTAGACCATGTCCATCAATTTAATACTCAATTATACACACGATTTTGACATTAACTAAAGCTGAACTTCTTGATTAAAGAAAGGATTGAGACTGTTGTGTAGACAAGGTAGTATTAACTTCTAGAGTTGTAAAATACAAATCAAATTATATATTTGCAATATATACTCTGTTTATTATATTTCTATTATGAACAAAGTTTCATATAATTGGATATATATATATATATAATGCATTTTAATAAATGAAGAATCTATTAAAAAAATCATAGCAGAAGTTTAAAGCGACTTATTGGACAGCAGAGGGTGTCATTATTTGCAGGACTTAAATATAATTTGAAAGGAACTGACTCAAATCAGAGGCCATGTCTCCTACAAAATATATATATCGATTGAATTTCTGTACAACGTGTGTCGTGTATCGAGAGTTTGAGACCTTTTGTTCAGTTGAACAAAATGTGAGAAGGCTTACTCAGGTGCACTTGAAATATATACGGAAGATACTTCAAATTTACCTCAACGGTAGTAACTATCATAAAACAATAAACTATAGACAAATGTGTATCTGTGTGTAAATACAAATATGAAAACGACGATGAGTTATATTTTTGAGAGAGAAGAAAGCTCAAATGTATAAAATGAATCTTACAACACACTCTATTGTTTTGTTCTTTACTTGTATATCACAGCTGACATCACATACAACTTTACTATACACGTTTATTGTAACAACTTTTCTAACCAATTGTCAGTTCAGTCAGTTGACTTGCCAACTTGTCATGTTGACATGTAGTGTGTATAGCTTCATGTAGTGTAACATCCCCACTCAAGTTGGAAGTGGAGAAGAGATTCACAACGTCCAACTTGGACAAAAGATACTGTAGTTGATAAGAGGGAAGTGTCTTAGTGAGAAGATCAGCTGGTTGTTGATCAAAAGTAATATGTTGAGTTTGCACCATCCCTTGCTGAATTTTCTGTCGAACAAGGTGACAATCAATTTCAATATATTTAGTGCGCTCATGAAATACAGGGTTAGCAGCTAAATGCAGGGCTAATTTGCTATCACTAAGCAATGAAACTGGGGTAGGAACATGAAACCCAATAGACTTTAATAAAGACATGAGCCACACTAGCTCACAACAGGTATCTGCTAAGGCTATGTACTCAGCCTAATTTGAGAAACGATATACAGTGACCTGTTTCTTACACTTCTTGGATATGAGGCAAGATCTCAGGGTGATACAATAACCAATAAGAGATGACTTTGTCAACGTGCACCCACCCCAATCAGAGTCACAGAACGCATGCAATTCGAGCTTATTCTTGATGGGGAAGAATAACCCTTGGCCAGGAGTTGCCTTGAGGTATCGAACAACCTTGTAAGCAGCGATGAGATGATCCTCAAGAGGATTAACTATAAATTGAGCCAAGATATGGACTAGATAGCTAAGATCAGGCCGAGTAATGGTGAGATAGATAAGACGACCAACAAGGCGATGATATACCTTGACCTGAGCCCAAGAAAGAGGAGAAGACTTGGATTTTTGGATTTTATGATTTTGGTTCATGGGAATGACAGAAGGCTGGCAGCCTGAAGGCCTGTATCTTTAAGTATATCTAGACAATATTTATGTTGATGAAAGTAGATACCCTTATCAAAGCGTGCAATCTCAAGGCCTAGAAAGTACTTCACAAGGCCTAAGTCATTGATTTTAAACTGTGAATGTAAGAATTGTTTAACATGATGAACATGCATGAGGGAGGACCCGGTCACTAGTAAATCATCCACATAGATCAGTACAGCAACAAACTGGTTCTCTTTAGACAAGGTATAGAGACTGTGATCACTAGGACATTGCACAAAACCAAAAACTGATAAAGGCTTGGTTAATTTGGAATACCATCACCCAGGTGCCTTACGAAGACCATGTAAGGATTTTCGGAGTTTGTAAATAAGAGGAGCAGATGTAGTAGGAAAGGAACATGTAGTAAGTGATTGAAGACTAGAAGGTAATATCATGTACAATGTTTTACGGAGGTCACCATGCAAGAATGCGTTAGTGACGTCCATTTGATGAAGTTTTCAATTGTGAGTGGCTGTCAAAGATAGAAGAATACGAACAGTGGTCATATTGGCCACATGTGCAAATGTGTCAAAGTAGTCTAAACCATATGTTTGAGTGAAGCCCTTGGCCACTAATCGAGCTTTGTATCGTTCCACCTCCCTAGTGGACTTGTATTTAATCTTGTATAACCATTTGCAGTCAATAATATGTTGGTTTGGGGGAGTGGGGACCAGATGTCATGTGTATGTAGATTCAAGTGCAGAAATTTCTAGTTTCATAGCTTATACACATTCTGAGGATTTGGAAGCCTGGGAATAAGTGTATGGCGTAGGTGTTTTGAGGGTGTTGGCCAAAAACTTTTGATAAGACGGTGTAAAAACATGACATGACACATATTTATGTAAAGAGTATGGAACAAAGGTAGAGGCAGAGGTGACATTGGATGTAAGAGTGTGAGGAAGGCCAGTATAGTCATTGTAGCGCCTAGATAATGTGACCTGTCTTCGAGGTCATGTGTTCATTATTGAATGAGGAATAGACATTGACTCAGGTATAGGCGGTAAAGTAACAGTAGATGAATGGAGGATGGGACATCAGTAGTAGGTGTAGGTGTAGAAATCTCAATAGATGGACTAAGTGTACTATTTAGAGGAATAGTAAGTGGGTTGTCATTATCCATTGGATAAACAACTGATGGGAAAATTGAGTTTGGAGGTGAAGTGGTAACTTTAGAAAACGGAAATTCATTTTCTAAAAATTGAACATCGTGAGAGACAAAAGATTTTCTAGTCTCTAGATTCAGAACTCGATATCCCTTTTGGCCATATGGATAACAAAGAAAAACACACTCAATACTTCTAGGTGCAAGTTTGTCTTCAGGAAGACTAGTATTTATAGCATAACAAAGACAACCAAATATTTTGATATGAGTGTAAGTATGATGTGTATCAAACAATAACTCTAAAGGAGTTTTATAGTTTAGATGTTTGGAGGGTGTGATGTTAATGAGGTGAGCTGCAGTTAAGATGCAGTCGCCCCAGAAAGTGACAGACATATGTGACTGAATCTTCAAGGATCTAGCAACATTTAACAAGTGCTGGTGTTTACGCTCAGTTACCCCATTCTGTTGAGGGGTATAAGGGCAAGAGGTCTGTTGAGAACTATGCCTAAAGATTGAAGGTGTGAAGAAAGAACATGGTTAACAAAGTCAGACCCATTATCTGAATGTATAGTTTGTATTGTGCATGAAACTGAGTTTGAACATAAGTAATAAATTTTTAAGGATAGAAGGAACTTGAGTTTTGTCATCAATCAAAAAAACCCAAGTACATCTAGAAAAATCATCTACAATTGTCAGAAACATATTGCATCAACCATGTGTAGGTGTTTTATACGGTCCCCACAAGTCACAGTGAATTAAAAAAATAAAGATAGGCTAGAAGACTATTTCATAGGAAAAGGTAAGCATTTGTGTTTAGCCTAATAATATGTAGTACAGTTTTACAAACTAGTAGACTCAACATTAGGCAAGAAATGTAATTTATCAAGAACAGTATATGATGGATGACCTAATCTAGAATGCCACATAGTAGTATAGTCAACTGTTGGAGATTACGAAGCTGTATGAATAGTAATCGTGATAACTCAACACTAGAATAGGACAAGTAAATAATACTACGCCTACACAGAAATCAGGAAGAAATGAAGACAAGGCAAATACAGTGAATCAAGACATTAGAAGAAGTTTTGAAGTCTACTACAGGTCACTGAAAGAAGTACATTAATATGTTCATGCCTCAGTGAAGAATAATGGTTGAAGACTTTCAGGGTTTCAGACGTGTTGAAGATTCAGTATAGAAGTGCCACAAGAAGATTTCAGTGTAAAAGCATTGATTGAAGATAGACAGTGTTTGAAGCATAGGAATCTAGAAGGGTAAAGACAAAGGTTAAAGAAGACAGCTGCAGTCTTGAAGTTATACTCACTGAAAGAAGTTCAGTTATATGTTCAAACGTCAGTGAAGAACAGAGAATGAAGTATTTAAGATTGTAGTAATAAAGACGTTGTCGAAGTACCAGAAAAGATTCCAGTGAAATTACAGTGTCTATCAACAGTCAGTGTTTGAAGCAATGCAACAGTCCAAGGTTAATCAGCTGAAACAGAAAAGAAATCAAGGGAATTTAATTCAGTGTTAGTCGTTTGTGAACCAGACCAGTGCACTAAGCGTCAGCACAACAAGAAAAGAATTGCCTTGATCAATCAGAAGAAATTCAGTTGATCAAGCCAGAAGAACAACATAGCCACAACCAAGCTTTAAGGAAATATTCTAAGTAAAGGAGATGTTATGTGGCGCCTACACTAGGTAACAAGAGTGTAGACGCAACATAATTTATTGGAATGTTCTAAGGCACCAAGGCAAAGATATGTGGCGCCTGCACACTATAACAAGAGTGTAGGCGCAACATAAGATAAGAGGAGCATTCTAAGGCAAGAAGATGTTCTGTGGCGCCTACACTGGGTAACAAGAGTGTAGGCGCAACATAAGGTATAAGAATATTTTCCAAGGCAACAAGGTTAGAGGAATGAGTGGCGCCTGTACAGGGAAACCACTGTACAGGCGCAACTAACTTGTACAGGCGCAACATACAACAGTTTGTTCTAAGTCATGAGTGGCACCTATACAGGGAAACCACTGTATAGGCGCAACTGATGTCTTCAAGGAGGCGCAACTCACTTCCAAGGCGCAACAACCTTTTAAGTGGCGCCTACACACCACTCATACTGTGAAGGCGCAACTTGGGACTTATGCGTTGTGGGAATTCAATTTCCAAAAAGCCTACAAATATATATGGGTTTAATTCGAATGAACAAAAAAAGGGTTATCTTCTTCAAACATTCAATACATACAGACGGGAAGCTCCATTAAAGATATACATTTATCTCACACAACTGTATCAGTGTTGTAATATTGTTTTGAACCCATTGCAGCTAATCTACTGATTAGAATTGTAGCACCTCAGGGATTTAATAAGATATTATTATTTCCCCGAACTTTGTGTTTCAAGTACTGTTAATTTCATATCTCATAAACACAAACACATAATCCGCATAAAAACGAAAAATCTACCATCAACCCCCCCTTCTATGATGATTTTGGACCTAACAATTGGTATCAAAGCAGACTGATTGATATACAAATCAAGATCCGGTAGATCAGTGAAGCTCACCGTGCCGAACCTGTGTGGACTCAGAATGGAGGCCGTGTTAAATAAATTTAATTTTAAAACTTTTTAAATAAAATTTATTTATAAACTTTTATAAAATTTATTTTGTAAACTTTTATTAGTTTATGTTATAAATTTTAATTAGTTTATTTTATAAATTTTAGATAAAATTTATTTTATAAACTTTTATAAAATTTGTTTAACAAACTTTTATTAGTTGATATTATAAATTTTAATTAGTTTATTTTATAAATTTTAGATAAAATTTATTTTATAAACTTTTATAAAATTTGTTTAACAAACTTTTATTAGTTGATATTATAAATTTTAATTATTTTATTTTATAAATTTTAGATAAAATTTATTTTATAAACTTTTATAAAATTTGTTTAACAAACTGTTATTAGTTGATATTATAAATTTCACCTTATAAATTTTAACATAGAATTTATTTGATAAACTTTCATAAAATTTATTTTATAAACTTTTATTAGTTTATGATATAAATTTTAATTAGTTTATCTCATAAATTTTAAATAAAATTTATTTTATAAACTCTTATAAAATTTATCTTATAAACTTTTATTAGTTTGGTTTAGAAATTTTAATTAGTTTATCTCATGAATTTTAAATAAAATTTATTTTGTAAACTCTTATAAAATTTATTTTATAAACTTTCATTAGTTTGGTTTATAAATTTTAAATTAGTTTATTTCATAAATTTTAGATAAAATTTATTTTGTGATATCTTATGAAATTTATTTTATAAACTTTTAATAAGTTTATGTTATAAATTTTAATTAGTTTATTTTATAAATTTTAAATATTAAAGTTTATCATTTAAATTTATTAAAACATTATACGGCTCATCTCTCAAAGGAAGCAGTAGACGCGGTTATTAATTTGAAGGTGCTCAAGGAGTTAGTAGATGAAGATTTTTCTGGGTATTTGAAGACAACTAAAATTGACTGAAGATTATCTGATGAAGTTAATTCTAGAACAGGCTGAAGATTTAGTGGTATTAATTTTCTCAGAGGTTTACTCCAAAGGATCCCACTAATATTTTGGAAGCTGCAAAAGAAGAAATTAATCTGGGTACAGTTTTGGTTAATTTGAGTTGATGTTTGTGAATGAAAAATCTTGGAGGTTAAAAGTTGTGAAGGAGAACAGACTGGACTACATGGCATCTCTGTGCAAACTTTGAAGTTTTCTTTCTACAGGGAGATTACAGGAAGTTCGTGCTAACACTGCAGATCATTTGGAAAACAGGATTACAGCCATAGGGAATCTAAGGATACAACCACATTATCTTTAGATGAACTATTTGTGTGTTGAAGGCCTATGAACCAGAACAAGAGCTGAAGCAGATAATATTTGGTAAAGCATGTTGTTAGCATATCCACTGTATTTGTGACCCTGGAACCAAATTTGATTGAAGTCAAAGTTGAGAACCTCTGAACAGAAACGAAATGATCCAAGAAGCTGAATTGAAGATGTTGTAGCTCGAGGTAGTGGTCAAGGTGTTGCATGTGAATTTGACACTTTGGAATAACCTGAGAACTGGACTGCAAGTCAAGCCTGTAGGGCAATAGGAAGTTCAGTGACATCAGATTCAGACGGAATCCCAATTCTAAATCTAAGGTCATTACCTATAGATTCCATAGAGGAGATTTTCAAGATCAGTTCAAGAGGCGGTTGCAAGTCAGGAATGGTTGATTATAGAAGACAAGATCAGGGGGTACACAGTTTGAAGAAGCCTGTACAAGTAAATGATGACAGACACTATGTTGGGTTAAAGCATGAATCTCAGGCATTAGTGAGAATGCAGCAAGGGAAAGCATTTGTTGATGAAGTTAAATGCAAGGATGATTCTATCAGTGAAAGTGATGAACCAAATAGATATCTGGCATCGATGACCAACACTGGAGATGAATCACTAAGCACTTCACAGGTACACATTCTAACTAGTATACGTTTATCTAATTCAGAACTGCATGTTTATTAAGTTTTGGAATGTATGATATTCATGACAGCATGTTAGCATCTTAGGACTTAAATGCTTAATTGATTGCTAAGAATAAGATTGCATGCTAAGATTCATGAGTTTAATTAGTACATTTCATACTTAATTTTATTTGCAGTAAAATGAATATCTAGAATTAGATAGGGTGTTCTAGACGGTTAGGTGTATCCCTAAACATTTGCTGGAACTTGAATTGAATCTTCTGTGATTTAATACCTCTGCTAATGTTGTGAAAATTGCTAATAGACAAACAGGTCATAGATCAGATATTTTATATTTGTTCTTATTGTGATAAATGACTTGATGAATATATGTGGAATTTGATATTGCTCATAATGTGTTATTCAAATATTCTGCACATTCTTAAATTATTTATGGGCTTATTTTCACATGATTTGCTCGCACTCACATAGTTGCACTTAAATGTCGTATCATATCATGTATTGCTTGTTAGGGATAGAATAATAAAAGATGGTAGAATTATCTAAGTAGTCAGTAACATTTATTGATTCGAAGATTGATCTAAAACTGACTTAGGTAATTAGAGATAGTTAAAAATGTTAGACAACGACAGAAATAGAATAGACAGAATTAGTAATTAATTTGTTATTTCTTCTATCCATGTGCTTTATGCATATTGAAGCTGTTGTTACCTCTGATAATATCTCTAACCCATCTGGACTCAATTGAAGTTGAGTACCAAGAAGCTTAATCATTTGTGATTGCAGAGTATGTACCTAAAGGCAAAAGTTATGTGACTTCGTGACATTTACTGTTCGAGGCACATGATTAAAATTAAAGCTTTGACATCACAGTTGATTGAGAAAGCCTACCCGATGGTAACCTTTGGAGATGACAACAAAGGATGTACAAGGGATATGGCTATCATGATTTAAGAACTGTCATCAGTAGAAACATCTTTCTTGTGAACAGACTTAAGCACTATTTACAGGGCACTAGGGAATTCTTTATCAAGGGTTTTCTGGAAAAGCATTAAAAAGGAAAAGTGTTTGATCTCAAATAAGAAGGTGAGGAAATTTGTTCGTAGCTGACATGGAGTTTGTAAGCAAAGATGAAGCGAACTTTTCAGTAAAGCTTCATCAGTAAAGAGTTAGCTATGGAAAAAGAAGCTCTCACACCTTTTGATCAAGACAATGGATTCTCTAATAAAGATGAAATTGGTGAGATGACTGCTTCATATGGAATTCTATCAAGAAGGACATTTTGAAGTATGTCACATAGGGAAGTCAATGAAAACATCACACTGAAGAAAAGTCATATGCTTAGTGGTGATTGAAATTGATAACCCTAATTACAAGTTGGTGATGTTCGTGCATTCAACAGACAAAATGTCACAGATGGTGATTGATCACATCTGGTAGATCAAGTTGGAAGCAAAGTAAGCTGTGAGAACTTTGAAGTCAGATAATGGAACTGAATTTCGCGAATGAAGTTCTATATGAATTCTGCACTGATGAAGGTACTTTGAAGCTGAAGCAATTAACACAGCATGTTGCTTTAATCAACAAGATCGTGAAAAGACATCATATGAGTAAATGGCCAATCAGAAGCAAACACTGAAGATCTTTCGTGTGTTTGGAGGAAATTGATTTTTACTGAAGATTTATATGAGTATCTTCGCAAGTTAAGTTAAGACTCATGGAACAATTTTCCTCGGCTACTCATTGAAGTCAAAAGGCCTCAGGGCTTATGTGATGTGAAAACAGAAGATGATTAAAAGTCTGAATGTGTCGACCTACTACACCAAGCTCCCAAGCATTCAAATGAACGACTATTCTGAATCTTTGAAGTTTGACATCCCGTCAGAGTCAAATTCAGATACTAATGTTGAAGCTGAGGTTGCAGAAGGAATCAATGACAATGATGATGATTCAGATCCTATTAGTGGAAGTCCACTGTATAAGGTGAAGGATCTTCAACGCATCCTAACAGCAACTCAGGGGGAGCAAATAGAAGAAGGATCTACTAGTCATACTCAACAATGAAGATTAAAGTATTTCATCAAGAACATTTCTACCGTGACAAAAGGTTTGAAGTCAAAGTCATTCCTGGAGTCTAGTTTTTAGTGATCCGGATTCTTAAGTAAAGGCTAGAAGTGCTATGCAAAGTAAATAGTTACTCTTGGAAAAGAGCAATTGTTAACAACTAACAATTGGTATCTAGAAAGGCACAGAATGATCCAGATTGGGTGATTACAAAGCAAGATGATCTCAATCAGTTCGAAGGCAGAAACTACTGAAGATGGAACCCAGACCACTAAAGTCGAAGCTGAAATTGGTACAGTAAGGGTTCTCAGAGACTGGATAATAATTGGCATTGTTATGAGGGGCAAAGCCAAACTGGCTGCCACAATAAAGAAGAAGGTATCGGCGATGATGGAAACAGAATCTTCGGGACTTTCAAGATCTAACAGCAAGCACCAGAGACGAGACTTGATCCTTTTAGGGCCTAACAAGATGAGGACCTAAGAATAGGACATCCCTAGCACATGTGGAGCATTCAAGCATGAAGATCTATCAGATGAATGTGAACGAGTGCACTCCTGAATGGTGAGCTAGAAGTTGAAGTTGATGTACAATATATCCTGGACTTTGAAGTTGCAGATCCATTGGAATTTGTATATCATTCTCTTCGCAAGCTTTTCTATGACGGAGGTAAGAATTCAAGCAAAACGTCAAGGACATGGTATGACACTCTAACTGTTAATTACTTAAAAATGATTTTACATTAGAGTAAGTTATACACACATATTTCTCTAGAATGCAAGGCACACACAATGTCATATATGTGCTAGTATACCTTGAGTATATTATATGTGGGTCTACTAACGAAAATTTGGCAAGATATATTTTTGCTAAGATAATGCAGAGTAGGTACAAGATGAGCATGTTGAAAGAGTTGCAATTCTTTCTGGATTATCATTAATTCGAAAGAATGATGGCAATTAAAGGAAGTCAATGATCTTTTAAAAATGCGCAATTTGGAAGATTCTAGACCAGCCAAGACTACTTGTCAACAGACCACTAAGCTTGATCAGGGCAAATCAGGTATATGAACTGAAGTGACAAGCTATAGAGGTAAGATCAGCTCATTACTTATTCAAGTGCATAAAGACCATATATTTTTTTCTCGATATGCCTATGTGCAAGTTTCCAAGTGGATACTAGAGAATCTTATCTTATAGCTAAGTTATGAATCGTTAAATATCTTAGGGGATCACCAATTCTTAGAATCAGGTACCCTAAAGATACTAGGTTTAACCTAATTTGCTATATAGATATAGATAATACAGGTTGTAAGAAAGACATGGAAGTCTTTCATGGAAAAAGTTGATTTCTTGCTGAAATGAGAAGAAGCATTCAACACACAGTTGCAACAAAGGTTGAACTTAAAGCAGCTAGTGAATGTGATGTTCTGATCTTCTGAACAAGGAAACTTCTTCAACTCTAACAACTCTGCTGAATACTCTCTACACCACATATGGAACAAGTGCATGAACATCAGGTATCATTTCTTTTGAGATTGTCCTTAGTAGAATAAATTGCAGATTTTTGTTAAACAACTTGATGAATTCATTTTATCTAAGTTGGTTAGTGAACTTGGGATATTATTTATATTCATATTTGTTGAAAATCCCATCTGCAAGGAATTCTTAAATGAGTTCACAAGTATTAAATTTCCATATTTAAAGGACTTGTGAATTTATTTTAAATCCAGTACCTCATGCTTATTGCTATTAGTTTAATTATCATGCTTACAATGTAATATACATAAGTGGTTGTTAAATTATTTATCATAAGTTAGAAGCATAATTATTTGCATGTTAAATATTTGATGAGTATTAGTCAAGATGTCTTGCTTAATTGCTCTGATATTTTGCTCTGATATTCTTAAATATTTTGTTACAAATAATTGTGATACTTTTGATATTTGTGACAATATTTAGAATTTCTGTTCTAAGTAATTAATGCATATTTCAAAACTCACTAATATTGGAAGACGAAGTATTTTCTAAGTTATGTGTATAAAATTCTCAATATTTTATATACTTAGAAAATATTTCTAAATTTGATTTTATTGCGAGAAGTTGCAATTACGAACACAAGTGTTAAATGTCTATATTTAAAGGACTTGTGAATTTCTATTCAACTATTTTCTCGAGCTTACGTATATTCTTAATAATTGTTATAAGCATAATTGCAATATGTTTAAGTGACGATTATTAGATATAGTGTAGGAAGTTAGATGCTAATATTCAATCCTATGAATATTTTACTATTTAGCGAAATTATTTTATCTTATTAAAATTATGGATTGAAGCAATTCAATGATTATTAGTTTCATAATTTTGATTTGATAAAATATAAGAAGCACAATTTCTTGCATCTTGAGATTATTGAAAAATATCAAATAATTGGTATCAATGTGCAATTAATTGTGATATTTTTAATATTAGTGATAATACAAGTTGCTTATCTGAAATCACTAATAATAAAAATATGTCTTAATGCTTATTGTTCTACTGAATGATTGTCATGTTTAGTTAATATAAATATGCATGTGATTGGCAATTGCTTAGTGCATCATAAGTATTTAATTTATTTTGATTTGTTTAAATCATGATGATATAAAACAATTCAGTGATATATTGGTTCCATGATTTAAGTAAATTAAAATAAATTAGAAGCATAATTATTTGTAGTATAATTATTATCTTTTATTACTCTGTGATAATTGAATAATATTTTATTACAAAATGTTTTAAAAGATACATTCATTTTGCTATCAGTTTTTATTACTCTGTGATAGAAGCATAATCTTTTAAAATAAATTTTTGTCTATTTCTTTTTCAAAATGTTTTATGCAAAGATACATTCATTTTGCTATCAGTTTTTATTAAGAAAACTTCGGAATTCTTTCTCAAAACTTCTCTTTTGAAAATCTTTTGATTTACAGCCCTACTTTGATTTCTAAATCCCAGGGTGTGAATCAAACTTTTCTTGAGGATAATCTTTCTTTAAATCTCAAAATAGTTTATCCTCTCTCTCTCAAAAATTGGTTTTAAATGCTATATTTTCAAAACCGGTTTTCTCTCTTTTGGAAAATTGTTTTAACTTCGAGGTACCAATCACTTGTAAAATGATTTGTTTTCAAATACTTGTTTCAATATATGTTTCACATTGATTCGTAGTACCAAAATAGTGA
The DNA here is from genome assembly GCA_028671895.1 of Oenanthe sinensis. Lineage (NCBI taxonomy): Eukaryota > Viridiplantae > Streptophyta > Magnoliopsida > Apiales > Apiaceae > Oenanthe > Oenanthe sinensis. Next base: position 7,741,579 of record CM053811.1, on the reverse strand, counting down.
TTGTTGCTTTGAAGGCCTAGTACTGTATTGTTAAGCATTCATTCAACCCCAATTGCCATGTTTTTATTTTAAGTCGGGGATATTATCAGGCAGATGAAAATGATATAAATCATAATTGTATTATGAGTCGGAAAATCATTATCTCTATCTGATAAGGATGTTTTGCAAAATTATTTTCAAAACATACAGTACTTAGGTTTTAAAGGAAAAGAGTCATTTCATTAAGATATAATTTGGTAGGAAGAGTTGAATTTCTTCTTTGGTATAAATTCCTACGTTTTATTATGGGAAGTTTGCCTTATAAGAAATTCATAAGTGATAGAATTTTTCTCTGTTACACTTTCCCGCATTTTATTATGGGATAAGTATCTTAAAGAAAATTTATATTGGTATCATGTTAGTAAATGATAAATCTTTAGAACCGACAAAACTCTTTTACTAAAAGTGTTTTAATGCAATCCATTACCATTCCTTCATATATTTTTCTTTCTCCTTGAGATGAAAAATATGTTTTGGAATGTTAAAGTGATTATCTTTTTTATCTTAATTAATTGATTTTATCCGTTTAGCCCCCAGTGGCTACAGAAGCTGGCCAAGAGGTTGAAAATCCATCAATCTCTTATCCATGCCATAATACCAAACACTCATTCATCCACTTCCATATATTAACCCTTGGAGATATAAGGAACTTATATAAGTTAGAGGTTGATAAGGGAGAAACTGCACTTGATGCAGCAAATAAGGATGAAGTCGGAAGTGCACCCACAGCTCTACCTCCAGAGAAGTAAAGTAGTATATAACTGAGGTAACTGTAAGCTCATCTGTATCTTCTCAAAAGGATGCAGAGCTGAAAAGGCAATAAAACTGTCTCTGGAATCATTCTATCAAAAGGGTGAGTCCATTGAAATTCGCTCGTCAGCCAGAGCATCTTGTAATGAGTCAAGCACACCACTGGCGCTCACGCTGATGGTAAGCCTAAACAGATAAATTCTATGAACACATTGCAAGGAGTGCACAGTGAGAGGTATAGATATTCAGAGGAGATACGGACTCTAGCCATACATTACATTGTCCAAGGTATCTACCTTAAACAGAAGTTAATCTTCTGCATCCCGAAAGGGAGATCTCTTGTTCAGATTTATCTGGGCTTAAGAGGCAACTGCTTGACAATTCTTCGGATGAGTCAAGTAGGGTATTTATACAAAATTCCCGTCACAGGGTTACGAGGGAAACGTAGACTCTAATTTGCCATTCATTGCATTATCTACTACGTCGCCCCTCCTGGAAGGAACATTTCCAGATCTTGAAAAGGAATGTCCACCTCCCGGTTACGGAAAAGGTGTGAGGCAACTCCTTGATAGAACAAGGCAGGATTCCCAAAAAGATTTTAAAATCTTGGGATAACCCATCTCAAAGAGGTGAGGCTCCACTAGACAGTGATTTAGCAAATGTTATTGAGTCTGGTGCTGAGACAGTGATTTAACAAATGCTATTGAGGCTCCACTAGATTACGAAGCTGTATGAATAGTAATCGTGATAACTCAACACTAGAACAGGACAAGTAAATAATACTACGCCTACACAGAAATCAGGAAGAAATGAAGACAAGGCAAATACAGTGAATCAAGACATTAGAAGAAGTTTTGAAGTCTACTACAGGTCACTGAAAGAAGTACATTAATATGTTCATGCCTCGGTAAAGAATAATGGTTGAAGACTTTCAAGGTTTCAGAAGTGTTGAAGATTCAGTATAGAAGTGCCACAAGAAGATTTCAGTGTAAAAGCATTGATTGAAGATAGACAGTGTTTGAAGCATAGGAATCTAGAAGGGTAAAGACAAAGGTTAAAGAAGACAACTGCGGTCTTGAAGTTATACTCACTGAAAGAAGTTCAGTTATATGTTCAAACGTCAGTGAAGAACAGAGAATGAAGTATTTAAGATTGTAGTAATAAAGACGTTGTCGAAGTACCAGAAAAGATTCCAGTGAAATTACAGTGTCTATCAACAGTCAGTGTTTGAAGCAATGCAACAGTCCAAGGTTAATCAGCTGAAACAGAAAAGAAATCAAGGGAATTTAATTCAGTGTTAGTCGTTTGTGAACCAGACCAGTGCACTAAGCGTCAGCACAACAAGAAAAGAATTGCCTTGATCAATCAGAAGAAATTCAGTTGATCAAGCCAGAAGAACAACATAGCCACAACCAAGCCTTAAGGAAATATTCTAAGTAAAGGAGATGTTATGTGGCGTCTACACTAGGTAACAAGAGTGTAGACGCAACATAAGTTATTGGAATGTTCTAAGGCACCAAGGCAAAGATATGTGGCGCCTGCACACTATAACAAGAGTGTAGGCGTAACATAAGATAAGAGGAGCATTCTAAGGCAAGAAGATGTTATGTGGCGCCTACACTGGGTAACAAGAGTGTAGGCGCAACATAAAGTATAAGAATATTTTCCAAGGCAACAAGGTTAGAGGAATGAGTGGCGCCTGTACAGGGAAACCACTGTACAGGCGTAACTAACTTGTACAGGCGCAACATACAACAGTTTGTTCTAAGTCATGAGTGGCGCCTATACAGGGAAACCACTGTATAGGCGCAACTGATGTCTTCAAGGAGGCGCAACTCACTTCCAAGGCGCAACAACTTTTTAAGTGGTGCCTACACACCACTCATACTGTGAAGGCGCAACTTGGGACTTATGCGTTGTGGGAATTCAATTTCCAAAAAGCCTACAAATATATATGGGTTTAATTCGAATGAACAAAACAGAGGGTTATCTTCTTCAAACATTCAATACATACAGACGGGAAGCTCCATTAAAGATATACATTTATCTCACCCAACTGTATCAGTGTTGTAATATTGTTTTGAACCCATTGCAGCTAATCTACTGATTAGAATTGTAGCACCTCAGGGATTTAATAAGATATTATTATTTCCCCGAACTTTGTGTTTCAAGTACTATTAATTTCATATCTCATAAACACAAACACATAATCCGCATAAAAACGAAAAATCTACCATATCATATTCAACCCCCCCTTCTATGATGATTTTGGACCTAACATCGACAGTGGAGGAAAATATACTATTGAAAGCAGAAGGATGAAACTGAATATATGTAGGAGAAAAATGATTGTATTTGTATAGGTTTCTATCAATTTTACCAATCTCTATCATCGTCCTCCGATGAAGGTCATGTATGATGCAATTAGAAGTAGAGAAAGTAACAATGCAGTTATTTTGCAAAGTTAGCTTAGGCATAGAGATAAGGCTACAATGAAACGTAGTGACACACGTTACATTCTGCAACAACACACCATTAGGTAGGTGAACAATGCATGTATGAGTAATGACAGAGTCACTACCATCCGACAAGTAAAGCTTAGAATGCATAACTACTGGATTTTTTAAAAGATTATAGGAACATGTGACCTGATCAGTTGCATCAGAATCCAATATCCATGAGGTATGAGAAGACTGAGTCACAGAGTAGAGTGTATGCACTGAAGACAAAGTAGATGAAAATGTACTTGAATGAAAGCATTAGCACTAGGAGTAGACAGTTGAGAAGAGATGTTTCATGGAGAAAGTGATGGTAGACTAGCCTGGATCATTTGGGTTAACTGTTGACATTGGGCCTCAGTAAAGTTTTGGCCACCTGAATTAGTACCAGAAGTCACGGAAGAAGAAGGCTTAGTGTTGCCAGGAGAATTGTTGTTGTCAGAGCCACTAGTCTATGTAGCTTGAACACTTTTCTTTGCAGTAGAGTAATTCCTAGGCCTAGGCTTAGGTTGTCCATGGAGTCTATGCCAGTCAGGGTAACCATGCAGGCAAAAGCATTTATCCTTGGAATGACCAGATGTACGACAAAAGTCACAGTAGAGTTGCTCATTTACAGCTTTCTTAGTGTTAGGCTACTGCATAGAGGTTTGGTTAGGGAACTTGTTCTTTTGTGAACTATATTTGACACTCATTGCAACATTTTCTGGTATGAGAACATGATGATTACAATCTCGTTGCACCTGCTCTTGAAGTAACAATGAATATGCATGGCTAAGACTAGGCAATGGTTTCATCATGAGCAATTGACCTCTTAAAGCAGTGAATTGGTCACTCAATCCCATAAGAAACTGACTAAGCTTATTAATTTGTTCATACTCTTCCAACTTAACACCATATTCACAAGTACAGGTATTGTTGAAGCAAATACACTTAGACAGAGGCGTTAGTGCATTAATTTCATCCATTAGAGTTCTAAATCTGGTGAAATACGTAGTAATAGATAGAAAACCTTGATTTAAGGAGATAAGTTCTTTCTTCAATTAAAAAACTCATGGCACATTACTCTGAGAAAAACGCACAGCTAAATCATCCCAAATAGCTTTGGCAGTTGCAAAATACATTACACTACTACGAATTTCAGGCGTAATAGAGTTCAATAGACAAGAACAATACCATATCGTTGCAACGATTCTACATAGTATAAAGAGAAGAAGTAACCGGTGGTTTAACTAATGTAACGTCAATTAAACCTAACTTCATCTTTGTTGAGAGAACGAGTTTCACAGATATACTCCATTAATGATAATTTTGTTCGGTTAAAAGTTGTATAACAAGTGCCATACTTGGATGATCGACATTATGTATGTAATAAGGATGATTTACATCTATCACAGTTGGAGTAGAAGAAGACGACGGCGGTGTTGAGGTTGAGGTCGCCATGGAAGCTCGAGAATTGTTGAGATTAGAGGTAACAGCAGCGGAATAGGATCGATTGTTCATGAACAATAGAGAGATCACATCGCTAAACTATCGTCACTGGCTCTGATACCATATCAGAAAACAATAAACTATAGACAAGTGTGTGTATCTGTGTGTAAATACAGAGAATGAAGATGATGATGAGTTACATTCTTAAGAGAGAAGAAAGCTCAAATGTATAAAATGAATCTTACAACGCAGTCTATTGTTCTGTTCTTTACTTATATATCACAGCTGACATCACATACAACTTTACTATACACGATTATTGTAACAACTTTTCTAACCAATTGTCAGTTCAGTTAGTTGACTTGCTAGCTTGTCATGTTGACCTGTAGTGTGTATAGTTTCATATAGTGTAACAGTAACACTACGCAAGTTAAATTTTTAGACAACGGTGATTGGCGAATCTTGAAAATTTATGAACAGTACTTGTGTTCTCTATGCAGTCATATTTCTGCGGAAACTCAATCCTTAATCTGTGTCTAGTAAAATATAATACAAGAGTTATCTTAAGTAATCATAGTTACAGGATTAAGCAGAGGAATTAAAACTTGACGATGGCTGGCGGCTGTCAATTATTAATAATAGAAGCAACTTAGCATCGAAGCATGCTTATATGCAAATTCAATGACAATCAAACAGATGTGTCAATTGACTCAAACATTAATCATGTATGATGTATCTACCTCCACGGGTCAAGTTTGAGTTGGTTTATCTTTGAATCACCCACCAAATGCTAGTGACTCATCCCCACCAATGTCCACTTCCAAACTGATGTATATAGGGAAGGTTACGGCCACTAATGTTGCATATGATTAAAAATTATAGTTGGCATGCCATAGGATCGACCATTTTACACTTCTGGACTATCTTGGACAGCCGACTATTCCAGGGTATTTTCTCGCAGCTCCTGTCCGCGAAAAATATAAATAGCTGATATCTTATTATTCTTATGTCATGACGGATATTCCTCTTAATTGTTTCGTTAATAAAAAGTCGTGGATATTCCTCAAATCTTAGTATTAATGTTCGGAGTATCGGAAAATATTCGGGATAAGAGAGTTGGAACCGATACTTCTCTTAAAGGTTGCATGCTCTTTCATGCTAATTATGATTAATTAACTATTTTAAAACCTTAACAAGACAGTAGAAACTACTAAACAGATCACATAATTAATATCGATGGCTAATTAGCTAGTACTCAAATCTCGTAAACATGTCGAGGACCACCTAACTCCTGCTAGTTAACATGGGTTATTTGTCAATTAGATTTCGATATCTCGGAGTGCCACCTGCATATGCTTGTGACCAACTTTCACAACTTAAAAAACTTTTTCAATCCTCATCTGCACCAACACTCGCACTTAAAATGTTCCCCAACTTTTAAAATAAATGTATATATTTAAATATCTGCAGGCATCAAAGCCTTTAACACCCAAGCTTGCAGCCACCAAAGAATTTTAAAAAACAATCACAAACTACAAGTCTACAACCAAATTATAATAATTTACTACTGGATTGTACATGGCCGTTATTTTTCTCTTTTTCTAATTTGCTGATGCTAATTTCTTTATACATATAAAAAAAAAAACGTAAAGAGATACTAACATATAGAGCTACAATTTCATATGATGTCTGTCCCGGCCGAGACATATAATAACAAAAGATTTGGTGTATGTTAATTGTATAGTGCTTGCTACTGCCATTTCCAACAACCACAAGAACCTTGCTCAAATTTTTGTATCAGCCTGGGACCTAGTATCAATAGTTTCTGTAGTTTTCCAAAGTTGCCTAACTTCAATGATTATTCGATTCCAAGCATATGCAGGTGGCACTCCGAGATATCTAATTGAAAAATTAGATATTACTACAAGGTATGTAGTATAAATATACCTACCTTGTGTATTTAGCTATAATTATAAAATAAATTATAAATATTATAGTTGTAGTGATAAATCATGAACTATGTTAAAATTTACTCCCTCCGTCTCTTATTACTTTTCCTGTTAATCATGTGCGCGTTTGCTAACACACACTTTTTGATCGTTAATATCTTTAATTTCGTATTAGTATTAAATATAAAATTTTACTGTATTAAAGTACTCACAAATACGAATCAAACAAAATCACTCATGACTATATTTTGTCTTATAAATTATGTGTAAATTAGTAGTCAATCGCTTACAATGAATAATATAAAATGTCAAAACAGGAAATATTTTCGGAGACGGAGAGAGTATAATTTAATAATTTTATGAATTAGTATGCGGCTCGTGCTTTGCACGTGCTTTGCACGGGTTATCATACTAGTTTTAAAGTAATTTAGTGACAATTAAATTGAATTGGAGTTGTATATTGGATGGCAGCCGTAAGGTTAATGGATGAGATTGAAAAGGGTAAGAAACAAAAGAACAAGTGGTGAGGGGTCAGTTGAAGGGTGAGCAAGAGAAAAAGAATTGGTGAAGTATCGACATCAACATATGTAGGTGAGGTCCAAAGAGGGTAAGGTGGAAGCAAGCATGAAGCATGCAAAGGGATTGATTCCCATTCCTTTCTATAACAAACACACGAGACTGAGTTGGTTTGTTAGAGTAGGGTCATTTTTTAGTAAAATCAATCACTACTTTAGACTTGACCACTCTCTTTTTTGTTTTTTCTTATAAATAAAAAATACAGTATACTAAATTACTAACACAAAAATTTATCACTTCAACACTTTCTGGTCCGGGCGAGTTGAGTCTGCAACTCGAACAATTCTAATTCTTAAAAACTCAACGGGATTTCCTTTTTTTATGATTCAAGACGGGTTTTTGAGTTAACTCGTAACAAAAAACGCTTCTGATTACATAATTATGAAATAAAAATATGTAATTATGAACAGATTTTTAGTTAATTATCTCTTGGTTCCAAATCCAATAACCTTGTCCTAGGCTTTATTGATCAACTAGGAAACACAAAATGTCATCTTAAAATAGTAATTGTTAAGCCCATAATGTTATGTCGATTCAGGCATTACTAGGATAGGTGATAGTTCTAGCAAAAAAGAAAAAATATAATATTAGAGTGCACAAATAATATAAGTCTTGGCAGTGAAGACAAGTTGAGGAGACAGTAGGAGTGGCAAATTTGGTTTTCCATAGTTGATTTTTATATTGTCATATATATCTACTGAGAATATAATTAGAAAATATATAGCTGATAGCTCTATGCATGATTGATCAATCCATCTAGATTATGGTTATTATAATCACCAACGGATCAATTAATTATAGTCCAGCCATTACTATATACAGCCATACAGGGTCTTCTGCCAATGCTTGATGTTGTAACAGGCTATATCTGCGATTATCAAGTACTGATAGATTAACACACAATCTTTTAAATGAATACAAGAATTAGAGGTTATATATTAATCCTATCCGAACTTAAATTTAATATATTACAGGTATATGTAGCAGTCAGCTTAATCTTTTCATATTATTATTCCTTAGCCTAGTTGCCTCTTCTCTGTCAATTAGTTATACATTAGTATTATCATCCGGTTAGCTCAATGTATATACTACAGCCTACTAATTTGTCAGACTTGCTCCCGATTTTTAAAAACCGAGAAAAGCAAGTGAAGTACTTTTATCTCAATTTTGGATGAAAGTTTTGGAGTGAAAACGTGTATAATTTATATTCATTTTTACTTGTTTCCTTTCTTATTAAAAACTCGTGAGCACAAATAGAAGTGAAAGTGAAACTACTTTATATACATTTCACTTGATTTCCTCCCTTTTTAAAATTTGGGACCAAAATGTTAGTTCCTATTTCTTAATTATTCACGTGCAGAGTCTTTCAGTATACATCTTATATATAGTGTTCGTTTGATTGAAGGAATTAACTTTTTATAGGAATTATTAGTTTCTAGGTATTTAAAATTAACAGAAAGTGATAAAAGTTTTTTGTTTATTGATGTGGGAATTTAAATTCACATAAATTTCAAATAACCAAAAATAGGATGGGTAAACAACTTCTCACATATCATGGGTATTCTAAGTTCTAAGTAAATTTCACTTTCCTTATTTTATTCAATCAAATAACATTGTCAAAACTTATCCCAGGAAGTTCAAATATATGGGTATTAAATGAGTAACCAAACGATCTCATAGATTTGTACCGTTAATAACACGTACATAATAATAATAAATAATATTATTATTATTATTTCTGATAAAATATGGATCGACCAAGACAATATACCAACACATACATAGTCATTAAGAGTGAAGTATGTCATTTTTATAGAATAATTTCAGATGACCGTGCAGGTGTTACTGTCATTTGGACGAGTTATACTAAGTAATGTTCTGTTCATCCAATTCTATCAAATAATAACTGGGGAGTGGGGGCTACGGCCTATTTTTTTTTTCGAGATAAAGGGTTGGATTTTATAATTATTTTTTCCCTCGAAATTTTTTACTACATCATCTTGCACTATTATCATGACTTTATTTCTTTATTTCGTAAAGTAGATAATTTCGATATTATCAAGTTTTTATTTTGGCTGAATTTTTATTCAAGATATTACGGTGTTTTTTAAGGTATTCAAAAAACAATTTTAAAGGCACATAAATTATATAGACAATATTATTATTTGAATTTCATTCATTCAGCTATATAGCAAATTAGCAATCCTCATTGTGCGTTTTGAGAACGTAAAAGTTCAAAGAAAAAAACAATACATTTATTAGCTATTTAACAAAAGTATAAAATATTAATTTCAAATTGTTGTTTGACTTCTTTTGGCAATTAAAAACATAAATAAATGTAAGATTTGTTCACGATTTTTATTTTATAGAAAAAAGAAAGAGAGCTGTGTACTGATTTTATTTCTTTCGCGTGTTGTCACAAAAATTTGAAAGAGAAGGAAGGAATAAATAGTCCGAGGAGAGCAAAGACAATTTTTTTCAACAAAATTTCATCCAAACAACTTTTTTATCCAAGAGCAAAAAAAATTTAAAAAAATATAAAATGATATGGAAGTCCATTTCATCGTATTCTCACTTTCTTTTCCGTATAAAAACTAATGAATATGTATAGGAAAACTGTATACAATTTTTTTTTTAAAACTTCAATTATTTTCTTCGTGTAAAATATCGGAAACATACACTCCTGCAATTAATTAACTAACCAAACAAAACATTTGCTCATATGACTGACAAGCTATATACTAGATCTCCAGTCTCCACAATGAAATCAATACAAACAAAAACGATCCCCCTTGAATTAGCTAGAAGAAGAAGAAGCAAAAGAAAGAAAAAAGAGGTTAAGTGATATATGCAAAAGACTAGACCTTCCCCACTATTTCTCTTGCACTCCAGGAATCAAAACAAACCGGAGCACTTTACTAAGCAAGAAAAAAAACACAGAACACTTTACATCAGTTTCAAATCCTTTTGGTCAACTTTCCAGTAAATTTCAGATTCTTTGCTGGAGGTCACCTTTTACTGTATACATATTCTCGTTGCTAGATGTCACTTTTACTATATACATATACTTCCTATTGAAAGGTGGAAGGGGATTTTATTATATGAACTCCATAGTTTATGTACGTACGTAATTATATAATATGATTTCAGCGTCTTTTATATAATAACAACGAATCTAATATAGCAACAAGGTCCTGCAACGTACAAAATTCACACATTGGTTCTTTCAAATTGCTCTAAATAACAATCTTATTATCTTACAGCTGATCAGAATTAGATTAAGGAACCCACTTGGACAGATCATCTATTACTAGCCTAAATAATTAGTAATCCAGCTTAAAATGGTTCATATACCATCCAATGGCCCATAACTACTTTCTTCTTGACAAAACAAATACTCTATCTATATAAAATAAATATCTCAAGGTACTTCTAGAAATAGGCAACTATGTAGCCAAAACAGGCCAAAGACAAACGACAATCCTACATGTGATACATACACAACCAGGGTGCAACAGCACCGCCTCTAACTTATTGACTTCAGATACAAACAGCCACAGATCAGCTGGTAATTTTGTTCAAAACATTATGGAGATTAAGACATCAGAAACTAACGTTAAATTTCACCTCTCAAAACCTCAAACTGCAGACGCTAGCTTATAAACTACCTCCTGAATATCATACAAGTACTTCTTATGAATTATTTGCTTTCTCTGCTGGCTGATGGTTTTACCATATACACAAATTGTGTGCATTGTCACAATCTTGCCTGAAACTATGGACTTTCTTGGTGAACAATTTCCCCTTTAAACATTCAAAATTCTATTTTATCTGAAATTAGTACTGATGTTCGTATTTCGTACTGACCGACATTCATCTCAGAGATGTATTGTCAATAGTATACATAATTTACTAAAATGTAGCACTGATCTCCCTGGCAGTAACAATCAACTCATTTGTTGATCCAAAATTTAAACAGTAAAAATATAATCGCAAAAAAATAAAATATTACCGGTGATCTATTTGATTCCATAAGCATGCTAAAGAGATCGGAACTAGTTTCCAGAGAAAATCCACTAAAAACTATCTTTCGATAGAAACCAGTGATATGATTTCTCCTTGATCTCTAATATAGTGACGAGTTTAACATGCAGCCACAACTAGCACAGGGAAACAAAAAACTGGCTTAAAAGAAATTATACATTTCTGCAGAAATGACTGAATATATGCTAACTACAAACTAAGAAATAAATAAATAGACAATAATTAAACAAAATATTGCAGAAATTCGAAATGGTAAGGGAATTCTCATTGTCTACGAAGCTGTGTACCTTCTACATCCCAGAAGTCAGCAAAACAAAAACAAAAACCCATATTGCAAGGCCACTTTCCTCGTCTTCGTTGTTTCAAGTCCATGCTAAAGACTTTCATCACCATCCAAAATTCAATGCACACATCAACCGACAAAATGTGCAATGAAGACCCATGCTTTATCATTTCACTTCTTTGCAATTTCATCTATTTACAAGATCAACAGCAAGGTGATTATTCCACAAACCCAAATACCTTCCATTTCATTAAAGCCTCCGAGCTCCATTATTAGCTTCAGAAGTCCAAGCCCAAGCACCACGCCTCTGTGAAGAATTACTAAACGCAGATGACAAAGACCTACTTCTTCCATTCATCCTAGACTCCGAACTCGAACTAGCAACCGAAGCTCTCGACCCACCAAAACAACCAAACAAATTCCTCAAAACCCTCCTAAACCCACCTCTTTCTCTAGCAACACTCCCTCTAGACGCCCACGAAATCCTCCTCGGAACCCCATTATTATTAAAACCCCCATCCATCTCCGTATAAACAACCGGAAGCTCCCTATCCCCTCCTCTCCTTCCACCCGAAAACCTCCCAACAGCAAACCCTCCCCCAGGTAACCTCCAAATCGTTAACCCAACCGTCTCATCCTCATTATTATTCCCATTATTGGTAGTCAAACTATTCTCATTCTGAACCCTGTTAACTTCACTACTTTCACTAACATTACCACCAGCATTATTATTATTAACATCACTAGGCAATTCATGTCTACAAACAGGGCAAGAATTACGAATATTTAACCAAGGCAAAATACAATCATCATGATATAAATGCTTACAGGGCATTTCTCGAGCTTCGATACCAAACTCGAAAGCTTCTTTACAAACAGCACAATGCAACTCACTCCCCAAATGCTCCTCCCCGATTTCGACAACTGGCATCGATTCAATCGCCGCTTTCGAAGCCGGTGGATGCTCCATTCTCCCAATTCCATTATTCTCAATCTGTGATAACTGATCCAACAACCTATCAAAACCCGACCCGAGTAAAAACTCCGACATTGTCGCCGGTAAGGGTCTCAAACCCGACCCGGCTCCATCATCATAATACAACTCAAACCCACCCCCGTCCTCCGCCGGTTCAGCCTCACCGGTCCCTCTCAATACAATCACCGGATTAAACGGCGACCGGTCACCGGCATTTCTCCGGCTCCGACGAATCGCCGGCGACACATTCTGCTCCGAATTACTTAAATTCCCTCCGTTCCCGACCATATACATCGCCGCCGCCGGAACCCTATTCCGGCGAGACTCCGAGATCGCCGGCGCCGGCGTCTCAATCACCTCAATGAACCCGCCGGCGCAGTCGGGGCACGAGAGCGAGTCATCCTCCGTCGAAACCCTAACGAATCGGCTGCATCTATAACACCAATACGAAGAAGACATCAAAGATATAGATACAACAATCTGTATGTATAGGTTGTATGTATAGGTTATAGATCTAGGAGGAAGTGAGTGTTTGGTTAAGGGAAATAAGAAGAAAGAAAGAAATGATAATGTTGAATTAATAGGGAAGATGAGATGATTGAGGGGCAAAATTGGAAAAACGAGTCAAATCAAATATTTCTTTTTTTATTTTACATTTATTTATTTCTTTATTTTAAATAAGGAAAATATATATTTAATGCCGTTGATTTTGTGTGTAAATGACGAGTGGCGAGATCTTGGGTGAGGAATTAAAGTCGTTAGTTTTTTATATGTATTTTTTTATTTTGGTTTATATTTTATTCTCGAGTCAACAAATATTTTTAATTATACTATCTATTAATTGGTTTATTTATGTTACTTTTGTAAACGGTTATACTTTATACTGTGTGCTAGAAATTGTTTTTAGTTAGAATGAATGAGCAAATTTTATTTTTTGCAACTAGTTTCCAAATTTTTATTACGTAAATGAGTTATAAAACGAGATTTTTTTCATTTAAAAAAGTTTATTATTTTTTAAACGGTATATAAATATGTCGAACATTTAAATAATTTTAGCGCAAGGAAAGAGAAAGGAGTTTGAAAAGAAATTTTTCATTTTTAATACTGTAATTTACATTTAATATTAAGATTTTGAATTCAATTAGATTGATTTTAAAGATAATCTTCTAATATTATGTGATCTGATTGATTTTAGCCGATTCATATAATAAATAATTAAAAATAATACCGATTCTGCAAAATATTCTTAAAAAGTGGATTCAAATGTTGCGGTAATAATAGTACTGTTGTATAACCGAATAAAAAGATTTAATTAATGTGAATATATGGTTCATCTCATTTATCATTTTTATAATAAATTAAAATAAGATAAATAATATTTTAAAAAAATTTAAAAATTCCTATGTTTTTTTTTTATACCTATAATTTGAAAATATATTTCGAGACATATCCTTAGCACTACTCTATTAATTTTCATGATTATTGAGATAGTTTTTCAATAAATTAGTATGAAAATTGGTTTAAGAGTGTGGGTCTTTGTCTAAAAAGCAAATTTATATGATTACAAAAAAAGACTACAACCATAAAAATAGAAATAAAAGGGAGGTTGTTGGAGTGTTAACCATCTACCAAACAACATATTCTAGACAAATGTCAAGTTGGTGCTGGCGCCCGGTTTGATGTGTTTATTAGGGGTAAAATGTAAACCAAATCCCTAAATAAACATCTGTTTTTTCTAGCGTGTGACCAAATACACACTAATAATTATATTTTGATTAGTTATCAAATTTTCACGATTCATTTCTCATTAATAATAATGTCCTTACAAAAATCATCACTACTAAAAATAAAAAATTGTCAACTAATTATAAAATAATTGTTAGTGGTACACGCTAGAAAGACCCAATAAATAAAGTCTACTGTACTTGAAGTAATTTGCATTAATTAATTTTGGTTTAGAATAAAGACCAGGTTTTATATCACACTTATCAAATTGGATATGTATGCATTTGATTATGTTGAATTTATACAAGTTTGAATATGTGTCGATTTTGTTTGATTTTACACTCCAACACTAATATAAATATCTAATTTATAACTCACTGACTCATAACACAAGTACATGTTTTTTAAAATAAAAATTGTTTAAATTTATAATTTTTAATATTTGTTACATAAGTATCGAATTTCATCAAACATGTTAATTTAAATATTAATTCAATGTATTTCATATTTGATTGCTTACTATTTAGTATAAATAGATGCACATACATTAATATTGATGAGATTGAAATCAATATTTATTAAAATAAGAGTAATATTAGTGGTATAAAATTATTTTTGAAATTCATGTCTTAAGTGACATGACTATATAATATTTTAATTGGTGAGATTTACGTGAATGTAAAGAGATTCATTATTATTAACTAAATCAGAGCCAATCAGAACATAACATTTGATATTTGGGAAATATTTTCTAAATAAATTTGAGATTTGTTACACTACTCTTAAAATAATATTGCACAAAACTTTTATTTTACGATACAAATATAAATTATATTCTTTGTTGTAGGATTGGACGACGGGTCAGATTAGATCGAGTTTTAGCGAAATTTAAATTTTATCTAAATTTGAATAAAAAGATACTAATAACTTAGAACTAAAATATGATTCGTTGGATTTCGGATCGAATTTAGGTTTACTTGAATATGAAAATAAAATGGTAAAATTTGAAAATTCAAATAAAATTAAGTAATTTTTTTATATAATATATTAAATACCTAAAAATATAATATCGAATGTTTTCCCGATTTATGTTTTGAATTGAATTCAGATCAGATTTTGAATTTTAAACCGAGTATCCGTTTAGTAAATTTAAATTCAAATTATTTTGAGTTTTAAAAATAAATTTAAAATTAAAATTTTGAATTAATAAAATCTAATTGAGTCAAAATTGATAGGATATTCTTCATATTTCAGCTGAAATATTTCTTTGATTGTTTCCTTAAAATATAATGAGTATGTATTTTGATAATAAATATTCTATTTTGTAATTGCGCGTGCGGTGAACAGAATATCGGAAAAAGGAGATTAACTATGGCTTTGCTTCCTTGGGAACCTCCATTTTGTGACTCAATTTACATCTTTTTTATTTAATATACGCTGCACAGTCCCTTATTTTGGGCCGTTTTGTCGTTCAATGCACTTTTTTATTTTCATTATTGTACTATTCGTAACTAAAATATTTCTAGATATCTAAACTGTTTAATTTTCTTGCCAACGAAGGCAGCGAAGAAAATAGACTGACGCAAGAAAAAACAGAAATTTTGGATATGATGAGCCATTCGTCATTTGTCTTGGATATGGATGGTAATTTTGATCCGTTCCGTATACCAAACTGTATCGACATCCATTAATATATGAATAAGGATGCTAAGGTACAACTTAAGGAACAAATATGTAAGGCTATAAATTTTTACTCATTTCAAAAGATAAGTTACAGTTTATAATTTACGGATATTTATTATATTTATATTTGATTTATTATACTCATTATATTATATTAGTCAAATAATTATTCAAAATAATAATAAAATATTATTTTTAAATATAGCTAACTATTATAACTAATGTTATTGGAATAAAATCTCTTATAAGTTCGACAAATTTTTAACTAATCATATTTTAATTATCAATTTTAACTAATGTCTTTGGAGATATTCTAACACTTTGGCCTATCCAAATATGATAAATTGAATCACTTACACGCTTACGTAACCCGTAGTGATTATAATTGACCGATATACTATAACTAGTTTCCTTTATTTTAGTGTAACTTGAAATATTTGAAAAGTCTAAACTTTTTTTCTATATAACTAAGGAGGCTTATATAAAAATGAGTATATGTTCTAAATAATTTCAGAGTGACCTAAAGTCGAATCCACGGTTGAAAAACAGAGGATAAATCTTTATCGAAAAGTTATTTGACTTGAACTAAAAGTTATTGCAGGAGACAGTAATTTTTTTAGATTCCAGGCAAATAATTTGTACTTGCATCAAAACATAAAAATTATTTAGATTTCAAGTAACTTGTATAATTATACTTGCATCGAAACAAAGCAGACTTTATAATAATCAAATTGTGTATTTATTTGATTAATCGTGATTTCATGAAATATTTTCGCTAATTTGTTTCCACGAATTTAATTTCATATACTTCTTAGAAAAATTAAGATTCACTCCTACCAAAGAATCTACTAGAAGCTTGGACCCAACCTAAGTAATGGAACCCAGCATCGACGACAGGGACATATCCTGCAAAATGTTCTGCAGCTCCACCTCTATGAATCACGTCTTCATAAAGGAGAATAAGGATTTCCTGCAAAGTAAAATACCTTCTAAATTCCAACTAATAATCAGTTAAATAAAGTTTAATTGGAGGATATCTAATTTTTTATTTAAAAATATTTTTTTGGCATTATAATCCGTCTAATATCAAATTTCAATATTCATCCTGCCGTGCCGCTTAATCTGTTGAATAATATGATGCAAAAGTCAATTTCTTAACACCTCTAAATTTTAGAAAAATTGATAACTTATCATGACATCTTACAACTTTAGGAGGTCTCGATTTCGAGTCTCTCCTATCCCCGTTATT
Source organism: Oenanthe sinensis (assembly GCA_028671895.1). Taxonomy (NCBI): domain Eukaryota; kingdom Viridiplantae; phylum Streptophyta; class Magnoliopsida; order Apiales; family Apiaceae; genus Oenanthe; species Oenanthe sinensis. Next base: position 7,724,379 of record CM053811.1, on the reverse strand, counting down.
TTCATTTACCGAAATATTGGCGCACAAAAAATAACTAAATCTCTATAATCAAAAAATATATTGCATCGCATCTAATTTTAACAAACAAAGTATATTCTGCAGCGTACGGTCCCTTATCCAATAACAATAAAATACACTAATGTAACTAGGATTTCCAAAACTGATGGCTTCTATTTTCTAGTGAAATCAAAGGTTAAAAAAAGGGCAAAACAACATGCTATGAACACGTCAGATTATTGACTCAGATTCCATGTTCTTTCAATTCCATAGCATTTTAATTAAATTTGGTTATGACTGTGACTTGTGACCCCCCAAATCAAATTCTCGTCCGTCCTTGCCTTGTTATTTACATATAAAATTGAACTTGTAATATTATCATATTACTATTATTTGGATTCTCATGCAACTTCTTAGCCACAAGTTTTGCTTTCACAAATACACTATTTTTCAGCCACGCAAATAACTATATAGTAAATAGTAATTCTCCACTTTGGTTTGATGGAATTAAAAGAAAGAATATTCAAGTACAGTTTTTTAAATTAGACAGAGCTAAATTACAAAAATCATGCAGTATAATAAGCTTTAATATAATGTCTGCAACTAAAGATGAAGTAATTGCATTCAGGGAAAGGCACATATTGATTTGATGAGAAATAAAGTGAACCGCATTCTGATCATGCAGCTTACTTTTAAGTACATTCTTAAAGAATCAATTTTTTATTTGTTAAATCTCTTTTTAGTTGATGAATGTGTGATATTTTAAATATTTATTTATTAAAAATTATATGTATTTGTTAATTTAAATAATAGTTGAAGTAATATATATATGCTAACAAAATAAAAAAATTATCATGGATCGCAGTTTCATACTTAACATATGTTTTTTGGCAACGCAGACTTAGGACCGACTTATAACCTTATAAATAAATATATGTTTTAATAAATTTTCGGATTAAGTTTGAGTCAAATCCATGATATTGATCAAGGGTAAGCCCTCTACCACTTTCTCGTGGACTTAGGACATATGTTAATCGCACTACTGATTCATAAACTCCACTAATTATCATTCTTAATTATCTACATCTTCCGCTTTTCTAAACACGAGCTGGTTAAATTTATTTAGAAAAGATAATGATACATTAAAACGAAAAAAGTAAACTTAATATTCTCAAATAAGAATAATATTTTTAGAATGTGCCAACTCATGCTATAAAATGAATAGCCTTTCTTCTGATTTTTTTTTCAGAACCTTAAAAGAATATAGGTTCGAGATTTTATGCGATGTCATATTTTTTTTTAAAGTGGATTATTATTCACAATTTATAAAGTTGAAAAGAGAATAGCTTGTTCTAAATTTGTGTTGATAATATGTATATCAAGAATATTAAATGAATAGATTCTTTAACCAATATAACTAAGTCGATAATAATCACACTAATACCTATACTGTAATAATTAATTTTCAATGGACAAATAATAACAAGATTAGTCGGCCATCTTTTAAAATTATGTTGGATTTTATTTAAGATTTTCGCTAAATACTGTACCCATCAGAAAAAATAATGAACTGAATGTGAGTACACTCGAAAGTGAGAGGTCTGTAAAGATTAAAGACGATGTAAGGTGTATTGATTCCACGTTTGGTTGTCCTTGATTAACAACTGCCTTGTCTCTTCAGCATCTAGACTAATGTAGAATAAAGCAAACAGTACAAAAGTACCAGAAGCACACATGTGACAAATAAGTCGTTGATTAGTTGTTACACAAAGAAGTGGCCAACCAGATAATATTTATGAAAGTTGATTTTGGAATGAAGTTTGTGCGGTTCAACCACATGCTTACACATTCGGTTCTTTCCCATCTAAAATCCTGCTTTTGTAGTTTCATGCATTACCATGCTTTGACTCGAATCCGTGCTTTGTTAATCTCCTTTTTCTGAGTTTATGCTTTTACATACTATCCATACGGTATTACACTATAATTTAGGAAACGAATTGAAACAATTTATTTCCAGACTAAGGGTATGATTTTATAAATTAAAAACTGTATGTATTTTTCTCCTACTTATAAGAAGGGACAAATTCGATCAAAAATCTTGCTAGAAATGATGAAGATACTTTTTGATCAAGGTGTTCTTTGATTAATAGTCGGTAAAATAATGTAAATCCTGACCGACTTTAAAGAATTACTTCATCTCATTCTAAATAATAGTCTTTTATTTTTTTTGGCACATATATTTAGAAGTAAAAAACATATAGTTATAGTCTATGTTAGTTTTTAAATTTTATATCAAATAAAAATTTAAATTCTAAATTTTCATTTGATATAAAATTTTAAAATTATTATTCAATATGTAAGTGTGTTTTTTACTCCTAAACACGGGTGTCAAAAAGTCAAAAAACTATTATTTAGGGACGGAGGGAGTAAATATGTACTTAAATATTTTTTGAATATAAGATTAGGATATCATCAAAAAATAAAAGTAAATTAAGTATAATAATTTGGATTGTTTGTTTCTCTTATTTTATAAAAAGCAGAAATTATTTTTGCAAAAATAAAAATTTATTAAATATATATATATATATATATATATATATGTAAATATTTTTCTCTAAAATAATAAGATAAATTAAACGGACATGTTTGAATATGGAATGGTAAATTATACAAAAACCTACCTCTAAGTTCAGTAACCTTATTTACCGAACCATGGTTACTCACACATAGCTCTCATCTCCGGTGTAATCTGCAACATGCGTGTGTTCTTTATAGGTGTATATCCCATAGATTTTAAGTGAAACTAATGGAATTCAGCATTTAAATGAATTTATTAATTGGTTCATTGCTACAATCTGAATTCGACAGACTTGAAATCTTTAAATATTACTCCAATAGAATCCGATCGTAAATCATAATCATTAACTCCTTCAAATCCCTAAAAAAGAAAATTCATATGTTTTCAATTGGGATTTTATATAAAATGTCTTTATTGTACACAACTTGACTATTTTTTAAGCTTGAAGCACGGCCACCAGCAATTAAGCAACGCGTGTTATAGGTTTAAGAAATTACAACAATATGTCGGGCAACTTGCTTGCGCAAATAATTTGTCCCTTCCTCATAAAGTCAAAGCTACTCAATCCGCAACTTACAATGAAAATCAAACTGCAATAGCTTGAGCCTTACAATTCTTATCCACCATTAACATGCACTTTTTTTTTTGACGAACTTTTTGTTTTTGAATAGCAGGTCGATTGGACTTGTTTTCTTGCAAGAAGTAAGCATGCATGGAAGACTGTAAAACCGAGCCGAGCCTAATTTTATCCCATTCAAGTCGATTTTTTTTTTTTAAACGAATCGAATCGAACTGAGGTTTTTAATCGAACATAAGTTTATTTACGAACAAATCGAGTCGAGATAAACTCGATTCGATTTTGAGCCGAGTCGAACTATTCGCGAGTAATTCATATATCTTTTATTCAACTAAACTTAAATTATAAAATATAAATCACACGACTTATTATTTTACAATTAAACTATATCTAAAAAAATTAAAGACGACTCAACTTTTTAAATTAGTGCTACAAATATAATTTTATTATATTAAATTATCATTGTTAATCATTAAATTCTAGATATCATTGGAGTTCGATAATTTGTTTTTCGCATCCATTTATAAAAGAGTAAAATCACGGGGAGGAACAACATCGTTTGCTTACGTTGCAACGTGATAGTCAATATAACCGAATGTTATCCGTCCAAGGTTGTTCGATGTCATAACATAATGCAAAAATCTACCCTCTCTGGACTTCGAAATTCACACACACACACATATATATAAATAAATAATATAGGGTAGGCTCAAATGAGAATATATATTGTAATGATTATCTAGATTTTAAAGTAAAACATCTCAATATCTTTCTATATTCACATATCATGATATGAAGGAATTTGTAAATATATGAACTTGTTTTATTTATTTTTTAAGTAAAATCATTATCTCTAAATTTATCGTGATAATATAACTAGTTGAGTTTATTGAAATCATTATACTGTTAACAATGCGCTAATCCTTATATTTACTGCGGCTGACACAAAATTCAGGAAGTGTTCAGTATTTTGTTTGAATTAATGACATAATATATATAAGTTTTCGAAAAATAATATACCGCGGAGATTTTTAAATGCAATAAGCAAGATGATGAACAGATGTCGATCGAGATACATGGAGAGAGATTGTAACTTGTACCTTGCACTACTAATGAGCAACTGATATTCTTATGAACTGCAATGAGATATACGCTGTATTTGGAGTTCAGCTTATTATAAATTGAAAAATGTTTATAAGACAAAACAAAAACTGGTATGTTGATATATTTCTAAAAACGATTCGTTCATAAAGATTACTGCAAGCATAATACCTATTGGAATCCATAAGATGATTAGTAGTGAAGTGAATGGTGTTGGACGCTTCACGAGGCGTCCGTCGCGGAAGATTACTGGTACTGGTCGGATGTGGTGATGGTCGATTTTCTTGTTGCTGCTCCTGAATGGTGGATGACATTGTTCCTGTAATTTTAATTTCACATTAGTTTTTGTAGCATGTTTGCATGCATTCGTACTCTATGTAATATAGGTAACAACTTACGAACAAAGAACACATATATGAGTCTATGGTCATTCTAACCTTGCATACGGATAAAATTGTAGAACCAGGTGGTTGATCCTCAAAGAATGTCGAAACAGATTCACCTATTGAGCCAAGATCTTTCTTGACGAACCCTGTGGCAAACCCGAACCTGTTCACCGCAAGATCAGTCCCAATGACTTCATCTGCACGCAAATGCTCCTTGAGGAATCTTTCCACCATGATCTTGGGTGTTTTGGTCACCAGAACTCTCTTGTCATACCAGCTAAACACCTTCCAAGCCTCCATATCAACATCATCCAAGTAAAACTTTGGCAAAACTGCTCTAGTCACTGATTCAATCTCCGAAACACGTAATCCCACCGTGGCTACAAATATAGCTATTTTCAACCCATGATCAGCCTTCCCGCATACATCTAACGACCGAATGATTGGCCAAAAAATTAACAAAATTACAAATCGAATCAGCCCGGACGCTTCAAAGGCCACTAACATGAAATATGACAACGGATCTTTGTCCTTCAAAAGCGTTCCTTCCAACTCCGAAACTACAACAGATTCATCTAGTTTTTTTCCTGTCATTTGATGATATTAATCTACCAATTTTCAAATTTTCAAATTTTCAAATTTTTGAGTTTTGCTTAGAATGGTAAGCTAGAGAAAGATTTTTTTAAAAAATTAAGTAATGAAAGATCAAGGTAGTATTGACTGTTGTCTCATGTAAGAGTAAGGCAGTTAAACAGTTTACAACTACTTTCTTAACCAGGCAGATTATATTAGATATTTATACTAAGATTTACTTATCTCCGTTCTTTTTCTTTCGAGTAGATGTATCTATCTACGATATGATAGCATTATACGCCACGATAACTAGCACGTAAAGATTTGATTACTTACTCCACCCTACTTTTTGTCAAAAGTTTGTAGATATATCGACATTGTCCCACCAGTCATATGAAATAAATTTGACTTTTATTTCTAATTAACAGGCTAGGGGTCATTTCGTGACCCTTTTTCTCAGTTGATTATAATCCTTTTTCTTCAAGTGTCACTACTCACGAAATAAATATAACTTATTGCTTCAATCTTGATATTTACTTTTTTTTAAATATATAATACACGATACATCACACTTTAACAGTTATTTGGTCCAAATAGTATTTATCCAAACAATACCAAGGTTCCGACTACTACAATAAAATTTGGTAATTGCAGCTTTCCCATCTTGGGTTTTCCATCAAATTAAACTAACTTGCAGGAAAAGTTGAGGGTAAGTTAGAAACTTTGTGTTGATGCCTGCTGTTATCAACCTATATATATATATTATATGTGTACGTGACATATAAGTTATAATCGTCAATCCGAATAAACATATATACAGATATATATATATATATATATATATATATATATATATATATATATATATATATATATATATATATATGAGAACATTAACTAACCTAACTTGTTTCACACACGTCATTGGCAAAGATAGTGGCCGAATTTGAGTGACTATATATGCTTACTCTTTAATTTGATTATTGATAAATAATTTTTTTAAAAAGAGTTTACAAATCTTGGCTTGTCTTTAAAAATTAGTAATTAATGACAAAAATATGTTTTACAGTTTTCACAATCTATTTGAGTCGAGTTCGGATGACTCCATATAACATATACAAACTTTAATTTTTTTATAAATATTTTGGACTTGGACACACAAAAATATGCTGATACAGTTAAAAATTATATATATATATATATATATTACTATCTTTCACTTCAAAAAAAAAGTGTTACTATCTTTTATCATATAAATCTTTTTATATATTATAATTTGTCAAATCGAGTTGGAGTTTTAGTCCACTAAAATACATACAACAATATCATAATAATCTGATAAATCAGTCCAAACCATCATTCACTATTTTTTGAAACTCGATCTCTCCTTGTGGAAATTAAAGAGTTGAGCACCTTAAGTAAGTCAGCTTTGGGGGCTAACGTGGGCTCCGCGCAGAATATATCAGTCCTTTCGGTGAAATCAATTGTTCTTCGACGTTGTTCTTCAACGATGTCCCCTGGGGAAAAGGGACTGCCTTGGTCCGCGAGAGGAAACATGGAAAAGAATTCAATAACTTTGTCAAACAATTTTTTTATTCAAATTCAGCCTCGAATTCTTATTGAAACGAATCAAGTCGAACTTACTGAATTCATGTTTGAATTTCTCATCGAGGATTTGCGGAATACAGGTTTAACTGAACTATAAAAGGATTTAGCTTCGGTTTAAGTTCAGGATAATTTTTTCTTTAATTACTGGTCATAAATATTTTGATTTTTTCTTAATCCATTTATGTATCAAGTCCAACTTTTATTTGATATCCAGTCCATATACAAAATGTGATATTCAACCCAACAATCATAAGAAAATTAAATGCATATATTCGAATGCTTAATAAATTAATTTGATGGTAATGATGTTCGACAGGCGAAAATTTTCATCACTCATAACTATTCAAGCTACTCCCATTTTAAATTCCTAGCTAGTTCCGACATCACTATGCACCTCTAACTTCTAGTTATTATTCAGATGAATCAGATGTGCCATATTTTTATAAACAATCGATTTCCAATTTTCGTCGGTGATAAAATTTTTGAATTTATTTGATTTTTTTTTTGACAAATTTAAAGCAATATCCATTAATAGCTTGAAAACGGTTGAGCCGAGACAAATCTTTAATTGACCATGCAACCAAGTTGAAAAATAAATAAATGAATTAAATAATTAATCACTTTTTTTCTGATCGCTTATCAAAATGAATACAGATATTCTTGAAATTAAAAATAAAATCGATGGCATACTAAGCAATCCAAATTACACCAACATCCTGAGAACAATAGTATCACAATTGGCTTTCACATAATAAAAATCATTTTTAAACTAATGTTCATAACTTTTATTAGTTGCACTCCATATGATGAATAATCTTTGGCTGTGAAATGTGAGTTTGAAGTATACTGACATTGTCTTTTTTTATTGAGAATCTTGAATGCGTATTTTATCCGGAGTATACTGAACTATTCGTTTGAAGTATATGACATTGTCTTTTTTTATTGAGAATCTTGAATGCGTATTTTAACACTGTTTGTATATTATATATTGTGGATAATCTAGTATCAAATGGGATAACAGAAGATTAGATTGTCAGTGTCTATATATAATATAATAAATGTTCACAGTTTAAGTGGAGTTAAACAAACCACTGGAATGACTGAAGTATTATTTGGAAATAATCTATCTTGATTATTGAATAATACTTGTATGCTTTGTGTATATTGAACGTGATTAAAATATTAGAATTGTTCTTCTATTCTGATAATAAAGAAGAACTAAGATTCTATAATATTATTATTGCTTAGGTTCTTAATCCGGATACAGTGATCGACACTTGTATGCAATGCACATGTTTTGATTCATATGTGATGTGATTTTTTGTTAATCACAATATTATGTTTTGGACAATGACATTGCATACAGAGTGGGATATTGACTATAAAAGGAAACCGTGTCCGAAAATATTCGGGTGATGATGTCCTCTTGAAAGCTCATAAAGATAATTATGCTTTAGTCCTGCAGGCAGATTTGTTCTTGCATAATTATAAGGTTGAGTGGATGATCAAGGATAAAAGATATTGATTAAATTAATTATCAGAAATTAATTTAATTAATGGACATTCGATATCTTAAACATGGGGAATTTAATAAGCAAATAATATTGGAGCCGAATTAAATAATTAAATTACGGCATTAGGAGAGGTAGTGCAAATATTAATTCTTTAGTGGATTGAATTAATATTTAATGACATTGGGCTTGACCCAGAATGTCATTGGAAGGCCCGACCTAATTATCCAGGATCCCTACTGTAGCCTATATATTCATCTTATTCTCTTCTAGCTATGAGTTGGAAATACTAGGGTTTTTGTGAGCAGCCGTTCAAGGAGGCAACCAAGAACTAGGGTTCCAAGATCTCAAAGCTAGAAGGGAGGCAACCTTGGGAGGATCGAAGGTCACACTTCGCTCAAGGTGAATACGGGAATACAGTAGAAGACGTGGATTTGAATCGCTTGCGCCGTAGCGATTAAGGTTAATTTTCTATTCAAACTCGTTCGTTTTCATATCATAAAACGCAGCATCATGATTCGATTGTCCCAACAATTGGCATCAAGAGCCAGGTTCTAGGGTTCTGCGTTATATGATATGATGTCCATGTCGTAATTATGTATGTATATAGTGGTGGGTTTGTATTGTTTTTTTGATGCAGGTTGTTATCCACTATTATGGCCATGGTTGTAATTATGTTTTTGGATCCCACGTGGTTTATCGTGGTTGTAAATTAAATCATGAGGGTTGATCATGATTAGTTTTAATTTTTGATTTCTATTTTGATTGTAATCTTGTAATTCGAATTGTATTCAATTTAGATTATGATCTGATGTAATAGAATAGATTTTTCTGTTGTATTTGTCGTATGTAATTGTTTGATCAACGAAGATGCGAGAAACAGAGTTCTTCCGCTGCTATATGCTGTTTTCGTGGCTGCTTCGCTGTTCTGGCTACAGATTTTGCATACGATATCCGATTGGGGCGAATAATACCTTTTCGGAAACGGCAGAACGAGACCTACAGGCTGAGATGGGTACTATCTCCAGATTTTTCAAGCCATTCTGAGCTCGTTTAGGCAGTCAAACAGGCGGCTGAAGATTTTCTAAAATTTATCGATGGATGATTTTGAAGATTATTTTTCGGGGCCATAATAGTGGATGTATTTTATTATGTTTTACATAATGTTTGCTGATCTTGATTATTACTACTATGTGTTCCATGTTTGTTTGTTATGCCATGTGATACTAACCCTTCGCATGCTAGAACGACATGGACATAGGGCTGTTTTATTATGCTTTAATCATGATGAGTATGCTGCTATGTTATGTGTTATATGTATTGTTATTATGATACATGTGGATTGCGAAAAAATAACATAGGACGATGCATCTAGATAAAATCCTCATAGTAAAATACTAAGTGGGAGAGGGAATTAATTTGGTATTAAATCCCATGGTCTCCATTATTGTTTGTATGTAATTTAATACTAAGTCGAATATAAATTATGTATACGTCACCCATCGTGGCATGTAATTTATGGTGTCTAGAGTGTTATGGAAATTACTAGAACAAACTTCTAAAATTAATTATGAATATTGGAAGGTACATATGTCACCCAACGTGGCGTATTAAGTTTCATAGAATTCAAATAATAAAAGGATACCCTATTTTTTGATAGCTTTCACGCTCAACTAGGAAGAGAATCTAAAATAACACATCTTTGAGTATTCTTGCGTTGGTGTCTAAGAAAGCGTGCAGCTTACCTGGCCATTTAGATTGGTGTCTAGAAAAGTGGTTAGCCTCTTGGCAATGCTTCCACCGGCCTGGCCAGTCAGTCTGAATACTCTTTAGATTTGTAATTTTAGTAGTATCTTATTGTTGGGAGCAAGAATTTATCATAGTCAAAAGGCGCATCTGGTATTATTATTATTAATTTAAGATTTAATAATGGTATACACTTAGCTATGAAAAATAATATAGATCACCCTAACGTGACTAATTATTTAGTAGTAGGACCGAAGTAACATTTAAATAAATTTAGGTGGTATATAAGTCACCCAACGTGGCATACCGGAAACCTATGGTGTTTAAGTGTTGGTGTTTTAATTTTAAATAATTGTTAGAGGAACCAATTTTTTTTAAACACCCTCTAATTATGTGTTATATGTATGATTCTCAGGATATAATGGGCTTTAATCCACTTTTTACCATACTTAAGGATAACAAACTTACTGGACCTAACTATATTGAATGGAAACGTAATTTGGACATTGTGTTGACTGCTGAGGAGTACAAATTTTGCATTAATGAACCCAAGCCAGAGGAGCCTGCTGAGAATGCTTCTGAAGTTGAGAAGGAGTATTATAAGAAGTGGATTAAGGCTGATGAGATGTCGCGATGTTACATTCTGGCAGCAATGTCAGGTGTTTTGCAGCATCAGCATCAGGCTATGGCCACTGCTTCAGATATGCTCTTTAATCTCAAAGAACTTTTTGGAGATCAGAATAGGGCTGCAAGGCAAGTAGCAATGAAAGCTTTAATGAACACTCAGATGGCTGAAGGGACACCTGTAAGGGATCATGTTCTCAGGATGATGTCACATCTGAATGAGATGGAGATCCTTGGTGCTGAGGTTGATGGGGAAACCCAGATCGATATCATCCTTATGAGTTTACCCAAAAGTTTTGAGCAGTTCCGCTTGAATTACACCATGAACAAAAGAATGTATAGTCTTGCGGAACTTCTGACAGAACTTCAGGCAGCTGAAGGACTTTTTTAGCAGAGTGTTCAAGTCAATGTGGCTGAGAAACCTTCTTCTTCTAAGCCGAAAGCCAAGAAGAAGAAAAAGGCTCAGACACAGAAAGTTGTGAAAGCTGTGGGAGTTCAAGGTGGTGCTGTGAAAAAGCCCAAGGGCAAGTGCTTCAGGTGCAAGCAGTCGGGTCACTGGAAACAGGATTGTCCTCTTCCTAAGAAGAAAAACAATACTGGTATGTCTCTTTCTCTAGTTACGGAAACATATATAGCGGCTATATCTACGAGCACTTGGTGTGTAGATACAGGAGCCACTGATCATGTTTGTAATTCTATGCATGGGTTCCAGCAATCCAGAATGCTTAGAGATGGCGAGATATATGTGTTTATGGGAGATGCTACGAAAGTAGCAGTAGTTGCAGTGGGAGATGTTAATTTATCTTTTGGTGATGATAGGAATTTGGTTTTGAACAATTGTCTTTATGTACCTTCGTTTAGAAGGAATTTAATTTCGGTTTCTAAACTTGCTTTGGATGGTTATAATGTTTGTTTGGATCATAATGTTTCAATTATGAGGAATAAACTAGTTATATGTTCTGGTACATTGCAAGACAATTTATACATAATCACTCCTAATCAACCTGCACTGCAACTACAACATAGGGTATTAAATAACACATCTTCTATCACTACTAAAAGAAAGGAACCTTCTTCTTTGAACCAAACATATCTTTGGCACTTAAGATTAGGTCATATTAACTTGAGGAGGATTCAAAGACTGGTAGTAGATGGGCCTTTAGGCTCATTGGCAGTGGAGCCATTTCCAGTCTGTGAATCCTCTTTGGAAGGTAAAATGACCACTAGGCCTTTTAAGGCAAAGGGGAATAGAGCCAAAGAAGTGTTAGAATTGGTTCATACTGATTTATGTGGACCCATGAATATTCAAGCAAGAGGTGGTTATGAATATTTTGTCACTTTTATTGATGATTATTCTAGATATGGATACATTTATTTGTTGCGCCGTAAATCAGAGTGCTTTGACAAGTTCAAGGAGTACAAAACTGTAACGGAGAAGCGACATGGAAAATGTATCAAGTCACTACGATCAGATCGTGGTGGCGAATACTTGCTTGGAGAATTTAGGGATTATTTATCAAAGAATGGGATCATGTCTCAGTTGACTGCACCTGGAACACCCCAACAGAATGGTGTAGCGGAGAGAAGGAATTGTACTCTTTTGGAGAGTGTTAGATCGATGATGAGTTATTCAGAATTACCCAAGTCGTTTTGGGGACATGCTTTAGAAACAGCAGCTTATCTTTTGAATTTAGTTCCTTCTAAGTCAGTTCCTAAGACTCCAAAAGAATTGTGGACTGGTTCAAAACCTAGTCTAAGACATATTCGGATATGGGGTTGTCCAGCACATGTGTTGAACAAGAACGTGACTAAGTTAGAATCTCGTACAGAAGTAAGGCTTTTTGTAGGCTATCCCATGGGAACGAAAGGATATTTATTTTATAGTCCTAAGGATCGGGATGTCATTGTTAGTACCAATGCTAGATTCCTAGAGGAGGACTATATGATGAACCATAAACCCATGAGCAGTGTCATTTTAGAGGAACTAGTGGGAGAGACAAATAATGAACAAGTGTCAATAGTACAAGTAGAACAGCCACAAGAGAACACACAACCTATCACTAATACCACACCGGTGTCTCGTCGTAGTGGGAGGGTTATTCGTAAACCCAGCAGATTCATGTTATTGGGAGAGTCTTCGGACTTGGTCTCTGAGGAACATGATGAGGATCCCATGACATACGAGGAAGCACTGCAAGACAAAGATGCAGATCTATGGCAAAAAGCAATGAAATCTGAGATGGAATCTATGTATTCAAATCAAGTCTGGGAGCTCGTGGAACCACCCAAAGGTGTAAAACCCATTGGATGTAAGTGGATCTACAAGAGAAAAAGAGGATCTGACAAAAAGGTAAAAGCTTGGAAAGCAAGACTTGTTGCGAAAGGGTATACTCAGAAAGAAGGGATCGATTACGAGGAAACCTTTTCGCCAGTAGTCATGCTAAAGTCGATCCGGATTCTTTTATCTATAGCAGCTCATCTCGATTATGAGATTTGGCAAATGGATGTCAAGACAGCTTTCCTAAATGGGAGTCTTGATGATGAGATCATCTATATGCAACAACCAGAAGGATTCATTAAGGAAGGCCAAGAGCATCTGGTATGTAAGCTTAAGAAGTCCATTTATGGACTTAAACAAGCTTCTAGGTATTGGAATATTCGCTTTGATTAGGTAATCCAGACATACGGATTTGATCAATGTCCAAGCGAGTCGTGTGTGTACAAGAAATGTGAGGGTAGTTCAGTGACTTTTCTAGTGCTATACGTAGATGATATTTTACTCATTGGAAACAATGTAGGGATGTTATCAGCGGTAAAGGCATGGTTGTTCAAACAGTTCGAAATGAAGGACTTAGGTGAAGCGGCATACATCCTTGGGATCAAAGTTATAAGGGATCGCAAGAAAAAGATGTTGGCTTTATCCCAAGAGCCTTATATTGATGAGGTATTGGCTCGTTTTAACATGCAGGACTCCAAGAAGGGTAACCTACCTTATAAACATGGAGTTGCTCTATCAAAGAAACAGTGTCCTAAGACACCAGAGGCGATAGAGAGCATGAAAGCGGTTCCCTATGCTTCGGCATGCGGAAGCTTAATGTATGCAATGTTATGTACGAGACCTGATATTTGTTTTGCCGTGGGCATGGTTAGCAGATATCAGTCAAACCCAGGACATGAACATTGGAGTGCAGTAAAGGCTATACTCAAGTACCTGAGAAGGACTAAGGAGTATATGCTAATTTACAAGGCCTCAGATTTGTTACCTCTAGGATATACCGATTCAGATTTCCAAGCAGATAGAGATAAGAGGAAATCAACCTCGGGATATGTGTTTACCTTAGGAGGTGGAGCTGTAATATGGAGGAGTGTAAAGCAGAAATGCGTTGCTGACTCTACCATGGAAGCCGAATATGTGGCAGCTTCGGAGGCAGCCAAAGAGGCAATATGGTTCAGAAACTTTCTTTTGGACATAGATGTGGTACCTAATTTGCCTAGGAGCTTGACAGTGTATTGTGATAACACTGGTGCTGTGGCAAATGCAAAGGAACCGCGAGACCATAAGGCAGCAAAACACATCGAGCGTAAGTATCACCTTATACGACAATTCGTTAAGCGAGGAGATATTATTGTGACTGATATAGCATCAAAGGACAACCGGGCAGATCCTTTCACAAAGAGCTTACCAGCTAAGGCTTTTGAGCAGCATGTGGAGGCGATAGGAGTCAGATGTATGGTCACATAATAGTTATTTAATTGGTAGTGGATTGCTTGTAATATAACACTGATATACTCAAAGAATAGCTTGAGTATAAGTGGGAGATTGTTAGGGAGTATACTGAACTATTCGTTTGAAGTATATGACATTGTCTTTTTTTATTGAGAATCTTGAATGCGTATTTTAACACTGTTTGTATATTATATATTGTGGATAATCTAGTATCAAATGGGATAACAGAAGATTAGATTGTCAGTGTCTATATATAATATAATAAATGTTCACAGTTTAAGTGGAGTTAAACAAACCACTGGAATGACTGAAGTATTATTTGGAAATAATCTATCTTGATTATTGAATAATACTTGTATGCTTTGTGTATATTGAACGGGATTAAAATATTAGAATTGTTCTTCTATTCTGATAATAAAGAAGAACTAAGATTCTATAATATTATTATTGCTTAGGTTCTTAATCCGGATACAGTGATTGACACTTGTATGCAATGCACATGTTTTGATTCATATGTGATGTGATTTTTTGTTAATCACAATATTATGTTTTGGACAATGACATTGCATACAGAGTGGGATATTGACTATAAAAGGAAACCGTGTCCGAAAATATTCGGGTGATGATGTCCTCTTGAAAGCTCATAAAGATAATTATGCTTTAGTCCCGCAGGCAGATTTGTTCTTGCATAATTATAAGGTTGAGTGGATGATCAAGGATAAAAGATATTGATTAAATTAATTATCAGAAATTAATTTAATTAATGGACATTCGATATCTTAAACATGGGGAATTTAATAAGCAAATAATATTGGAGCCGAATTAAATAATTAAATTACGGCATTAGGAGAGGTAGTGCAAATATTAATTCTTTAGTGGATTGAATTAATATTTAATGACATTGGGCTTGACCCAGAATGTCATTGGAAGACCCGACCTAATTATCCAGGATCCCTACTGTAGCCTATATATTCATCTTATTCTCTTCTAGCTATGAGTTGGAAATACTAGGGTTTTTGTGAGCAGCCGTTCAAGGAGGCAACCAAGAACTAGGGTTCCAAGATCTCAAAGCTAGAAGGGAGGCAACCTTGGGAGGATCGAAGGCCACACTTCGCTCAAGGTGAATACGAGAATACAGTAGAAGACGTGGATTTGAATCGCTTGCGCCGTAGCGATTAAGGTTAATTTTCTATTCAAACTCGTTCGTTTTCATATCATAAAACGCAGCATCATGATTCGATTGTCCCAACAAATCATGCAGGCCTTCGGATATACCAGTATATGTATTATTAAATGTGTTCTGATTCTTGACTTCAGATTTTCATAATCTATTGACAGAGACTAGTCTGTATCTTTGTAATCGATCCGAACACTATTTTGTGTAGGCTGTAGCAAATATGCAGGCAGCCCACTTGAGCGCATGAAATAGTAGATATGCGCGCAAAGTGGTCTGCATGTGGAGATTTTGTGCACTTCTTTGTGTCATATCTTTGTCTAAAAGTTACACACTTCCGCTAATTTCTTGTGAACGGTCTTGTTTTTAGGTTTTTGACACCGCTCATAGTTATCGAGAGTGAATTGTCCTAATTTTCAGGAAAAATTAGGCACGATTTGTGATGTGTTAGTGGCGATGTGTTGATTTGTGAAATTTTACTCGGTGAGATTTATATAAATAAATAGCGTCCTTTATATTTAATACAATTGTAACGATCAAAATATATCATGACATTCGAGACTATTTTTATATAAAATTTTGTATATTTAATTAAAAAATATTAACCTGAACCCAACATTTTATGTACCTGGTCAGCCCGAAAATGATCCGTTTTGACCCGAAAATTATTAAAAATTAATTATTTTATTTTTATATAATTATTTTTATTTATAATTTATTAAATAATACTACCTCCGTCCCACCCAATTATTTACGTTTCGGAGAGAAGATTCGACACGCATTTTAAGATGCATATAAAGTATAGTTCCATAGCTTATTTTTAAAAAATTCTTTTTTGAATAAAAATTTAAACATTAAATTTTTATTCAAAAAAAAATTAAAAATAAATTATGGAACTATACTTTATATGTATCTTAAAATGCGTGTCGGACCTTCTCTCCGAAACGTAAACAATTGGGTGAAACGGAAGGAGTATATTATAATAACTTTATGAGATGATATTTGAATATAATTATTTAAATAATATGTAAATATATCACAAATTTATATTTATATATTATATATATTAAAATTTCAGATGGGGTTCGAGTATTTTGGGTCAACCCGAACCCGAATAGGTAAAAATTTACCCAACCTGAATCTGACCCGAAAGACAAAAACCTCAATTCTAATTCGTATTTTTCCGTATCGGGTTCGTGTCGGGTTTCGTTGCTGCCGTATTTTGTCATCCGTACATCTAAACATAATTTGAGTTGTAATGTATAATTCAAGTATGATCAACAAATTAAGGCAAGGACTCGTTGATTAGTTAAAGAAAAGATATCGACTCGTTTTCACCCGTAACTGAGCTTTCCCGTTTTTGTGCTCCAGGCCCTTGGTCATAAAAAAAGTACTATAAGCCCAAATATTCCTTTCATCAAATTGATTGGATACTTGGATCTATCTCAAATTGCTTTAATCCACATTTGAGGTCCAGAACCTGCAGAGTTTGCATAATAAATTATAAATACTATATATGATTAGTGTGAAGTGAAGGTTTGGTTTAATCCGTGAACACAAAAAAACAACTAAGCACATATTTTTATTCATAATATATAGAATAAATTAGAACTTAACATTATTATTGAATAAAAATAAAACATGAATAAAAAAAACCAAGTGAGCGTGAAGTTAATATTATGTCCACTCAAATATTCTCTCTTATAATTCCTGTTTTCTTTGGACCACAAATAAACCTGCATATACATTTGTATACATGGACTCAGGTAGAGCATTCAATATTAAGATAACGTTAATTTGTAACTACATGGGTGCCTACTTCAAAGTTCAAACTACCAATAATTTTTTTTTAAAACTGTTGAATTCGAGATTCTGTATATTCCATTCTAAAGACAGATTTTTCTAAAATTTTCTAGTAATGCCTTCATTTTTGTGGCATATTTAACCATAAACATAGAATTTTAGTGAAGATAGAATGGTGGTTTATGGTGGAGTTTCAACTAGTGTAACAAGATATGCAACTACATTTTATAACCACAAGTTTATGTTTGGTGTCAATGCCCATTCTGATAACAACAAAAGTCGAAAATCTTCCGTTCATTTAGCTCTCAGAACCAGCAGTTTTGGCTTAGTAGCAACAACAGTTGCTGCAGCAGCAGCAGCATCAGTGTTAATATATGTGGTTGGTGCAAATGCAGTTGAAATAGCACCACAGGATGTAGAGACTTTTTCAAACATACCTGATACGCTGTCGAGTAAATGTGAATCAGACAAGGACTGCAAAAAGCCTAGAATTCAGAGACCAAAGTCGAAGAAAGCAGAGTTTTGCACAGTTAGGTGTGTGAATACTTGCATTCATGGTGGTGATGCCTCGGGATCTCTTAGTATGAGGGGGCCAATCGTGGTTTTCAGGAAAGGTTTTCGGAGTCGTCAGTACTGTTTAGTCGAGTGTTCTGATATATGTAATTTGATAGGAGATGGTGAAGATGGATTCTGAATCAATCATTACTTTTACAAGTTTCAGCGAGTTTTTACATTTTTTGAGGAATTACAGTTTATGTAGTTAAGGAATTTGTTTGCCCGAAATGACACAAGTTCTTGAACATTTGTGATTGTGCATAGCAAGAAAAATTAAATCCAGGTTTATTGCAACTGATTTTGGCCTTGTGTTTTTGCATGGAACTTGTTTGCCTGAAGCAATGCAAGTTCTTAAAACATTAGTGATTGTGCTAAACAAAAAATGATAGATTCTGCAACTGATTTTGGCCTTTTGTGTTTATATTTCAAGCTCCCTCAGTCCCTCGGATATTTTCTCTTATTGACCAAAACGCTGACGGCTTCCACAAGGTTCAACGGTTTTGCATGATGCGCGAGTTTTGTGCAATAGGTATGTTTTTTTTACAAAATCACTGAAGTATTTTACAAGGCTTAGCTTGCTCGTCTATACAGGCTCTGTTAGTATTTCAAGTTCATTTGGTTAGGGCCTCATCATGCCTAGCTATGTCACTACTGTATTGTTTTTACACACATTCTCTTTATACAGTCTTACTGCATAGTTCAAATTTATGATGATACAGAATATACTATACCACACGTCAACTAAAAAGGTCAGTTTATGTATGTGCTTTCGGGATCTGAAATTGCAGTCAACATAGGAGCTAGTCAGGTTTGTCATATTCAAAATGTGATTGAAACCTAAACTGAATATCACTCGGAGAAGATTGAAAAAAGTGAAAACTGACAAGATTTTTAAACACTCAGTGACCTTGCACATGTGTGAACATGATTGTTAACTCTAGAAGGATCCATGCAACAAATATGTATAGCTTTCAGCTGCTGATAAAGATTGAAATTTGTTCAACTTTGCTGCCCCAAAGTCCCAACTAACTATGTAACAAATTGTTTTGACTTCTGCTCCAGGTTCTAGCTCAGCTAGGGACAAAACCACAACTCGAATTTGATCGATTCATTAATATTTAAGTTACTTCCCAACTCCATTAAAATTCGTTACAATCATCTCGTCTCAAAAAACTCACCAATTACTAACTACGTTCGAGTTGAGTCCAAGTTGACTCAACTCGACTTGACAAAGTCGACATGATTAACATATATATTACGAATCAATTTCATATATACACACAAATATATGACAACGGTATTTTTTATCCACATGCTCAACGAGGCAACAATAGACCTGACCTATTTAGCAACAAAAAAAAACGTGCATTAGGTCTAGGTAATGTAGGAGCACTTTCTCCACGAGGCTTAGATATCCATGGTGAGAGCTTCTTTTAGTTAGATGGTCAAGATTTATCAGCCACGTGCAAGAAAAAAACCAAAATGATTATGCTGCAAGACCACCAATTTCACCATGAGATTTGTGTGTCGATACAAGGGGGCTTCTTGTTGTTAAATGATCAATATACATTGAATAAAACCATTTAGACGATTAAAAACCAAATGATAAGGCTGTCAGCTTGAATTTGAAGCCATCTCTCTGTAGTTGGCTCTTTGCAATTCAATACAGAGCAAAGTGTAACATTCCGTATTTTTTTATAATATATTTAGGTATTTTATTCAATATTAGAAATAATATTACCGAGTTATTATTTTATATGTAAATATATGTTTTAGTAATTAGGATATTATTTTAGAGTTTATTGGTTAAGAGAAGAGTAGAGAAAAGAAAAAAAAAGAATAAAAAGAAAAGGAAAGGCTTAGGGTTTTGGAAAAAAAAGAAGCTAAGTAAGTTTTGTAAGAGCAACCATACGGAAGAAAGAAAAAGAGAAAGAGATGAAAATGAGATAGAGAAAAAGTTTAAGAAGATAGATTATGGTGTTTAAATTGGGATCTTGTGATTGTGAGCAATTCATAATCTTTAACTCTTAAGATACAAATATTTTTATATTCACATCATTACTCGAAATTCGTATTGTTGCTTCAAAATTGTATGTATATGGTATATTCATGTGTATTAGTTTGTCTTCATTCTGATTCTTGTTAAATTCGTATCTCCTCCATTATTTATCGGATTATTACGATCTTATTGTGCCTAGAAAGCTATTTCAATTATCCACAACTTTCGTTCTTTGTATTTTCTGAAATTCTTCCTACAAACATGTTGAAATCTTCCTTTTGTGCAATATGATAGAAATTTTGAGTTGTTATCTTGTAACTTCGAAAATTCATAGTAAATTGAATATTTGTTCAATAATTATGTGTAATATAATTCTGGAAATATGGTTTCGAGCACTTGTTCTTGGTTTACATTCCGCTGTGAAATTCTGTGATTTCATTATCGTAAATATCGAAATACTACAGTGATCATATCCTGATTCTGTTATGACAGTTCACATTTTAATTATTTCTAAATTCGTTACTTCTCCATTTTTAACGAGGCTTACCATTCTGGAAAGACCTCCAAATTGACTACGATTTTCGTGTTCTACACTTTTTCATTTGAGTTCAACTTGATATAGTAAATTGTCATTTTTCTGGGCCGAACATGTTTGATTTTATTTGTAATAGTTTATGATATTTGGTGTGTATGTTATTTTGAGCAAAATACTTTCAGTTTATTTGTGATATATGTATGATTTGAGAGATTTCGTAAGACCTCCGTTATGAGTGGATAATCTCATATTTTGGCACTACCTATATGATGTATTTAAATTGTATGGGCGTGTCGCCGGAGTTATGGGACACGTAGAGTCATGACTATTGTGTATATTTATTTTGACCATGTGGGTAGGATTGTGTTTTGTACCATGCAAGCCCCTGTAAGATTTTGGGTAGCATTTGATTTATTCTATGCAAACCCCTGTAAGTTTTGATGACTACATATTCTGGAGAACCGAAACGTAGGACATCCTGTAAGTATATTGGCTTTCAGCTAAATGATTTTGAGTATAATTTGTAAGTGGTAAGAATATATTTTGAAAGAGTAACTGTATTTGTATTTTTATCAGAATACATGTATATATGTTAATATTGTTCATTTAAGCATCCTTGATATTTTTCTTATTCAATTGTTGTCATCACTCATTATTTCGACATTCAGTTTATATTCATATTGGCATCGTTCTCACCTTGTACTCTTTGTATAATTTTATATCCGTATATGAGCCTTTCGCTCACTGTCGGTCTATGTTTCTTAATTTCTTCGGCAGGTATTCATTATTAGGTGAGCTACCTATTGTGAAGAGTGCGAGTTGCTGATTTTGAGGAGTTTGTTTAATTCTTAGTTTTTATCCGTCAGAGTTAATAAATATGGATTTGGATTTGAATTTGAAAATTTTAGTTGCAACTTTATATTTATAAATTGTAACTTGTAGGATATTTTGGAGTTCTAACGTTTTATTGGATTTTTGAAGAATATTATTTAATTGAACAATTTCTGGATGTTAAAAAAGGATTTCCATGCATCTTCCAATCCTGCGTAATTTAGCTAGAGAACAATCTGCAGGATTTGAGGATTTGGATTTGAATTTGAAAATTTTAGTTGCAACTTTATATTTATAAATTGTAACTTGTTGGATATTGAGGAGTCTAACGTTTTATTGGATTTTTGAAGAATATTATTTAATTGAACAATTTCTGGATGTTAAAAAAGGATTTCCATGCATCTTCCAATCCTGCGTAATTTAGCTAGAGAACAATCTGCAGGATGCTGCAACTATCCAATCCCTGTTTATATATTAACAGGAAAAAAAACATACATAAGCAATGAGACTCCATTAATAATCATAAACTCTAGTAATCATTTGGTTATGTAGTACATTAGAACCATATATATACACATTCTATATCCAAAACACCTACAGAGAACTAGCATTATCCCTTTCTCTGGCAACCTTCGATTATCTACTTACTTTACATTGATATTAACCTGATGAAGTATTACATTGAAATTACATCTAGAAAAAAAAAATCTGAAATTTGATACTAAGAAGCCGTACTAAATTATTCTCTATGGCTATCTGCCACCCTCCTTGCCACAAAGGGATGAGGTTGAACCAGCTTCAACATCACCATCCCCATCCCCTTCACCAACAGATGACCATGAGCTCGCCTTATCATAGTAAGACGATGCTGCATACGAATGCACATAATCCTCAAACTGAAATGCAACACCTTTTCGGCTGTCATACTCATCTAGAGGTGCCAAAATGTCAGGCAACGCTACCTCTCCCTCCAAGTACATCAGTACCTGCCTCATACTAGGCCGTGCCATGGGAGAGTTATTGGAGCACATTAACCCAAGCTTGAAAACCATGATAACTTCTGCCTCATCGTATACACCTTCTAATCTCGAGTCCACTAGGTCTAGTATAGCCCCTTCCTTCCACCTATCCCACACCCAATCCACCAAAATAAGTTCCTCAGGCAATGCTTTTGGTTCAATTGGCCTCCTTCCACATGCCACTTCTAGCAACAAGGCCCCAAATGCAAACACATCAGAACTAGTAGTAGGCTTTCCAGTGCGCGTGAGCTCTGGTGCTAGATAACCCAATGTGCCCACCACTCTCGTTGTTGATGGATTTGTGCCATGCTCATAAAGCTTAGCCAATCCAAAGTCACCTAAACGGCCATTCAACTCTACATCCAACAGAACATTTGCTGCTTTAACATCCCTATGGATAACAGCTTGTTCCCATTCTTCGTGCAAATATAGCAGTCCAGAAGCCACTCCTTTGATGATCTTGAACCTTTGTTCCCAAGTCAGAATCATCTTGGGTTCATCGTATATGTACTTATCCAAGCTACCATTAGGCATGAAATCATAAACAAGCAGTAAATCCCCTTTTCTTCTACACCAACCCAACAATTGAACCAAATTTCTGTGCCTTAAACGTCCAATACTAGCAATCTCTGAGGCAAACTCTCTTAGACCCTGTTTTGATTCGTTAGATATTTGCTTAACCGCCACAAGGGTTCCTGAATTAGGCAGGGTTCCTTTGTAAACCCGACCAAAACCACCAAACCCAAGTAGCCCTTTATCTCTAAACCCCTTAGTTGCTTTTTTCAACTCCTTATAAGAAAACCTATGTGGCCCAACATCAAGCTCCCAATCTTCAATTACATCCATGTTCCTGATCTTATGAACAAGATACAAAGCTAAGACAATTGCAAAAACAACCAAAACCACAGCACATACTGAAACAATTATAATCAAGGCAGAGTGATTCTTTTTCGGACCCGGCAAAGAAGGAAGAGAAGAAAGATCAAAGGACTCAGCTTCCCCATTAATCTTAAAACTCCATCCAAAAACATAATGAGAACTTGCAAGCAAACCAGTTGATGAAGAAAAGCCAACATACATAAAATCTCGAAAAATTGGAGACAAATCTACATGATATGACAACACTGAAAACTTGGGTTTCACAGATAACAAAGAAAGAGTAACATTCAATTCATTTTTCACCGAATCATAATCAATCCAAGCTTGAATGGTCTTGCCACTCTTGAGATAAAGCTCTTCTTTTACAGAACCATTATTATTAAAACAACTAGCATTAACAGAAGCATTGGAAATCAAACTATTAATATCAACGCCAATGTGATTATCATTAATATCATGAAACTCAAAATCTTGAACTGTATCAAATTCAACTGCAAAAACATGATTAGAGAAATTCCCATTAGCATTAAGCAGACCTAAATACTGACTTGGTAAGGACCCATTAAGCTCTTTACTTGCAGAAATTGTAAAAGCTAAGCCATGCCCACCAAGCTTTGCATACTCAGGCACAATAGCAAAAGCAAAAGCAGTAGAAAAAGATGACACCTTTCCAGTATTTGAGTTCTTGAATTTGATGGGGTTTCGATAAAAGGCATGACCTTGAACTCTAGGTGTATGATTTGTAAGTCTAAGAAGTCCATTATTTTGTATATGGGCTATACCAGTAAGACTTAAATTGTTGTTTACATGTTTGAAACCATTGAAACTGAACTCATCATCAAGCTGAGAGAGAGATGGGGTTGAGAAGAAAGAGAGAATCAAGAAAATTACGATGGGGTTGGCCATGGAGAGAGATGAGATCTAAAGAGAATAAGATGGGGAATATATTAAATATGAGAAAGATTTTATATGTTGGTGGAGGAGGGTTTAGAAGTGGTGGGCATGTATGTATATGTATATGTATGTATGTTTATAAGTGGAAGTGAAAGTAGAGGTGTTGAGTTTGTACATGTGTGTAAATTGTAATAAGTTTGGCTGGTCGGAAGAAGGGACGTGGAAAAGCCAATTTCTGTGGTGTAAGCCTCCTCTTATAAATTTTTCTCAAAGGTGATAGATACAAGTGTATGTATATCTACATCATGTAAGATTGTATGACAATTTTACATGATAAAGCTAAGGTTAGTACACGGTGCCAAATGCAATCCGACACGAACTTTATCCACAAAAATATGAATTTGGGTCAGTAAATATTCAATTCGAAATAATCCGTACAATCAGACACGAACCCAAAATTCAAAGATGATCCGAAAATCAATTAACCCTCTATTTATAATCTTACTTTTGAAATATTTTATATTTAAAATAACTAAAATTAAGTACAATAAAGTAATTTTCACGTACAATAATAGAGATTCGTTAATTCGTTCATAATTATTTAATAGTAATAATAATATTTTATACATATTCTGCCTTTTTTACACCCGACAAAATAGGTACAGTACATATTATACATTTCAACTATAACTTTCACCTGATGAAAGAGAAATAAACTGTTTTATCTTAAAATTTGTATAAAAACAATCCGTTCATATAAATTGGGACAGAAGGAGTATATAATATATGAGTATATTTTCAATCAATCTAAAAAAATATTAGAGGTGATAAAACCTAACACAAATCGGTAAATATGAGTTAGAATTAGGAAAAAATCAACGAGAATAGGTATAATCTGACCCGACACAAACCATACCCCCAAATTGTCGCCTCTACCAAATGCCAATTGCCTAACATCACCAAAAACAATATAGTAATTTTTTCTCCTTAATTTTTTCATTCATATCATTTTAATGATTTATTATAAAAATTTCTCAAAAATAATGGACAACTTTGAAAGTTCTTTGCAGGGCAGTACACGTTATTTATATTATATTTTTTTTAATGGCAGTACACATTGATTATCTATTCAAACATAATAATACTATAATATCTTTATAAATGAGAATACATAATAGAATAAAAATTAAAGTAATTAATAAATTAGTTAATAATATAATTAAATGCTTATATAAAATATTAAATGTAATTAAAAATATTATTAGAACAATACATATATATTATTCAATATATTTAAAAGGTGCAATATAAACTAATACATTATTAACATATACTTAAGAAGAACATCCCCTGTTATCCCTTTTTAATATCTTTTTGTGTTTATTCATTTTCTAACATTTAAAAAAATACTTTGCTCTATTTATCAATTATACATTTTTTCTTCTTTTTCTGTTATGTTTGTATCTAACATAAATATAACATGAAAAGGGGAAGAGAGTTTAGTTTAAATTTTCCAATCTTTAAAGTAATTCCACTACGTAGTAGTCTGAGTTGTTTCTGAGATATTATATAAATTTATAAAATAATTATATAAATAATATAATTAAAAATATTAAATAAAATTTAAATAAAATGTATCAAATAATTTTAAATA
This sequence comes from Oenanthe sinensis, assembly GCA_028671895.1. Lineage (NCBI taxonomy): Eukaryota > Viridiplantae > Streptophyta > Magnoliopsida > Apiales > Apiaceae > Oenanthe > Oenanthe sinensis. Next base: position 7,698,608 of record CM053811.1, on the reverse strand, counting down.
AAACTCAAGGTGATAAAATATAAATCTCACGATGATAGAAATTAAAAATAATTTAAATTTATATATAAATTAACATGTGACATGACCTTATAAGCATAATTAATATTATAAATATTTAATATATAAACACTATTAACAGTTTTATAAATTTGAAATTTATTTTTTTATATGTATAATTATACTTTATGTGTTTATATACTCTGACCAATAAATTAAACTAGTATGCCACATGTTTGTCTAACTGGATAAGCAGCCGTACAATTTAACTTAGAAACTGTACTAATTCCTTTCAGTGTACTAACTTTTGCTTTTAACTGTATATTTAAAAGTCAAAATAATATTCCAAAACTCCAAATAGGTGATAGAGAGTAATTTTTAGTTTCTAATAAATTCCAGAACTCCGTCTATGTTAATGATATTATGGGAGTTTTAATAAAAAATTACCCTACATAATATTACATAAATATGACCATGTTTATCAATTTATGCCCAACTTTCATTCAACAGATTAAATTTTATTTTATCTACTAAAAATATATCTATAAATAAAAAAGTATAGAAATTTGATCAAGATACATTTACATAACTTTAAAACAATAAATTTTAGTTTAACAATTTAAAAGTATATATTTTACTTGTCAAAAGGTCATACTAGATATTTTTGAATAACATTTCATTATCTTTAATAAAAAGTGGTGGAATTTTTATACAACATATTTAAGGTGATAGTGTTCATCTCCACTCTTCCCATGGATTCGTTTAAACGACTACGATGGAAATTAGGAAACCAACCAAACCACTGGGTTAGGAAACCATACTTGACTAATTATTCAAAATTAGAGCACATTATGGTCTTATTTGGCAATTAAGGAGCGGATTGAATTAGTTCTTTTGATTAACTAATTTGAATAGCTATTATTGAATTAATTGTTTAAAAAAAAATATTTGCTAACAAACTATTTGAATTAGTTTTTTGTATTTAAACTAGCCACATAACAAATTTTTAATGCAAAAAGCTCCTAAAAATAATTTTTTCAAAATTAGGTTTTTCAGCTCAATAAGTTATTTAAATCACCTAACTACCCGACACACATATTAGATGATTGATTTGGTCAAATCTCCAATTTACCTCAATTTTTAATTTTTACTCAAAACTTTAATTTCCAAATAGGCATATATATATATATATATATATATATATATATATATATATATATATTTGATTTATGGGGTTTATGTTTTTAAGGTGACATTGAGTATTTATCTAAGCTATGGTAAAATATTAGAAGGAAATGTCCATTGTAGGATAGGCACCAGGGCCAAAACACTATAATCTTCTCGCGTATATATTTCTTCTTCTATTTTTAAAAGAAAAAGAAAGAAACAAATTCGATGTATTCTTTATTATTTTTTTAGGAATATTTCAAATGTACTGTAATTATATATATAATTTTAATATGTGCGTCATATATGTTATTTTATCATGTTTCTTTTTAAAGTGAAACTGTATGATAATAAATATCTGTGTGTGATATTTATGACATGCATATGAAAATTTTAATAAATTTATTAAAATACTAACTAGATGTATATAAAGAAATATAATGACATTTTAAATACTATGAATTGTTAACCGATTGGGATACTATAAATTATTAACTTTTAACTGATGTAACTATAATAATAATAATAATAATAATAATAATAATTTTATTATTTTTTGAAAATTATAACCACAATCGACCTTGAACAAAATTTTAAGGTCTCCACTATTTTTCCTGCAGGGGTGGTAAGGTGGTGCTTTCGGCCTTTCAAGGTTGACTTGTATATCACTCATTTCTTCTCTAAAATCCTGTCTAAAGATCATTTTGTCTCCCACATAGTCTATTGATTATTGTCCTCTTAAAACAAGAATATTTCTTGAGGTTGATTATTATTTATGTAGTACAAAGTGGAAATTTTAATTTTGCGCATTGCGCTTGAGTCATGAGAAAACTTTGAAAATGGAATTTGTGTTATCCGATGCCTTACTCAAATTCTCAATTTCTTATTTTCAACTATGTTTTTTATAGTTTTAAAAGCTTTAATGATTTTTTTAATAATTCAATTCAATATATGTCATGTTTTTGTACTTAAATGGCACACTTTCAATAACTATTTAAATTATTAAAAAGTATTTCTAAAAAAAAACTTAAATGGCGGAACTACATGTTTCAAAAACAATGGACTAAATTGACATAGTATTTGATGGATATCCTTAAGAAAATATCGTATAGTATTTTTTTTTCTTTTGAAATTATAATATAGTGTAGTTTGAATTGACATCTCAACAAAACTCAATATAAATCCGAATCAAAAATATTCCAAGGATCAAATATTTTTATTTTTTAAACGAAGTACGATTTCTTTTGTTTATCACTCTATGATAGTATTCTAAAAATTGAAAATCGAATTTAATCAATAAAAATATTTTATAGCAATTAAAAATTAATGGAAACGATTATGGGACCACTAATGAATAAAGATAAGCCATTTAATATAATAATATTAATAAATAACTAATATCTATACATTTAATCATTTGTTATACATATATAAAATAGATTGTGATTAAAATCATAATTATTAAGAGATTTAATTTTTCAATTTATAGGTTGATTTGTGGGGGGGAAATGGAAAATGTTTGTGATTTATTTATTTAGAACAGGATATGCACATGCAGATAATAAGCTTTTTCTTTTTTATTTAAGTATTTTTCATTTTCATTTTTCACTTAGATCAATTTTCAATTAATTAATTCAACTTTTTTTATACCAATTTTTAGTCAATTTTTATAAGATTATTTTTGGCCCGATTTCTAAAAAAATCAGATTAGATTGATAATGCCCTCTAATCAGAGATTTTAAATATTTTACTGGTCTACTGCTTCATGAACCCCTCTCACTATTACCCAACCATTTTAAGATACTAATTTTAATCCCTAAAAGTTTCAGGATATATAAGTATTTTATAAATTAATATACACACACGCATATATATATATATATATATATATATATATATATATATAAATTTCAATTTATAAACAATTTATAAAATAAATAAGTTAATTAAACCCAAATATGTGATCAAAGAAAAGATGTTGATGACCAATTTGGCAAATATAGAAAGAGTTTGTTTCTTCATAATTAAATATTTTATTTTAAAAATAAATATTTATTTTAAAAATATGATAAATTATATGGGCCACGATGATATCAGATGAGAAGAAACATGGTGCGTGCAGTCGTGCACGGTCACGCCAGTTGTTTGATTTATGTGGCAGGTGTCGGAGAGATGTACATATTCACGAGAGATGGACAAAATATTGAGCAAGAGTATATGATATCTCATATGATATGATGAAAATAAAAATAGTAAAATAAATCAAAATTTATCAGATGAAAATCAAGACAACTTATTTGAACAAAAGTCGTGGCGTGAACGCTAAAGTTGAATTTGTCCCGTTACATATACACGGACTCATGACAATCAACTTCTAGCATTACACGACATATGTTTCACCGATTTATTACTGGGAAACATATTGAAAATCCTTTTTGATCATTGACCATAAATATACTTATATATGTATGAGAGTATTTTTGAGTTGTGTGTTCAAAAACCATGGTGAATACCACTTTTTCTATTGATTAAAAGTTGCAACTCAAGAGAATTAGAGAGTCAAAGGTCTAAGGTCACCAATTGAAAAGTCTTTTAGAAGGTCTCATATATAAATTAAAAATATATTAACTTTCTTTTGAAACAAATTAAAAAATTAGAATATTTTATTTATTTGAAATAATAAAATATATAAATTCCAACCATAGGGATAATCGTAACCATGATCTGATGGAGTTGAGATTTAAAAGACCACACGGAGAGCCTATACAAAAAAGCTTTGTTTACTTTATAAAAGTCTGCCACAAATATTTATCCTCCTGCTTTCGTTCTCGTACTCGTGGCTCACGATTTGTTGAGTAACCAGTTCATTTAAAAGTTGTTAGGAAGCGTGCTTTCGTTCTCGTACTCGTAGCTCACGATTTGTTGAGTAACCAGTTCATTTAAAAGTTGTTAGGAAGCGGGCTTATCAGGTTCATATTATTCAACACTCCTTTCACTCGAAAGCCCAATATGAGTCGAAGAGTGGATCACTAGGTGGTTCATCATTTTTGGGCCTAGTCCGGTCCTATTTTTCATTACTATGTGGGAATCTCGTCCCTTTTTGGATCCACCATAGTATAATATCAATATTCAATATTTCAATAAATGAGAATATTAGAGGGTAAGGGGGACTCAAACTCGAGACCTTCTGTAACCAGAGATTTGATATCATGTTAAGTTACCGGTCATATATTATATTCTAACATTTCTCGTCACTTGAATTTTCATTTTTTGGATTGAAAAGTAGATTACCGGAACCCATTTTTTGACATAATTTTTGTTTTCATGTCCCCTAGTATGTGACTCTAATTCTGATGAAACCCACTTGAATGCTGATGAAAAAATTGGAAAAAGTGTTGCTTTAATTAACGATGATGATCTTTTTGATATGGATCTTCTAAAGTTGTTTTGCATTTGAAAAGTTTGAGTGGAAGTCCTAGACTTGCGGTGTCGTATTTTTATAAATTGAAAGAACATGGATTTCGACATAGTTATTGTTCTTGGCTGTTGTTAAGATTTTGTGTTATAAGAGTATGGTTAGAATGTTGAATACTGTTCTGTCGGAGGTTCTTGAGTTGTCAGATAGTGATTCTTTTGGTTTTGAGGTTTCGGAGTTGTTTGATGAGTTGTCGGAGGAGTTTGAGCGTGAGAAGCACGATTTGTTGATTCAAGTAGTTGATCTGTTTGTTAAGGTGTTAGGAAGCGGATTTACCACATTCATATTATTCAACAAGATTTCAAACTAACTTTGTAGTTTTCACACAGAGCAGATTACGGAATCAAAACCTTATCCTAACAAACATTTGATTTTGGTTTAAAATAATTTCATCAAAGTTATATCAGTTTAAACTCAGAAAATTTCCTAAGATAATATAGTGTTTTAGTATAATTTTTTAATGACAAATTTTAAATTATATATAATATTCTGAAATTACAATAATACCCTTATATTTTAATATGAGATTTGAGTATAAGCATGTCGATATGATTCTTAATCTCTTTAAATAAATAAAATGATATATATATAATACTTTTTCAACCCTTTTACATGTTGACTTTGTAAAAATATATATACAGTAAAACTTTGATAAATGAATACGTCTGGGACCAAAGATATATATTTATTTAATGAGATTATTTATTTATCGATAAATGAATATAATATTTATTTATCGATAAATGAATATTAATTCATTTAGATAATATTTTTAGATTTTTTTTTAATTATATTATTTATATATATTATATTCAAATGTACCTATAATTCATCGTGATTATAACTTTTATGTAAATTTTAATTACATTCATTTTTTTTAAAATTCTAGATCAGTTATATTATACATGCGTGCATGAAATAGATAAAGTGTACCGTGACATGTATTACACAAAATTAAGGATAAAATGTATTTTGGTGGAGGGAAAAAATAATCAATTTTAGAGTCATTTTTTGAAAAGACATGACTTATTAATATGTTTGAAAATTATTATTGGATGAAATGTATTCATATATTATATAAATAAAAATATATTATTTGAAATATAGTGATTATTCATTTATATTTACATATGGCTTATAAAAATTATATTTTTATTTATTCGTTTATGCATTTAGCGAGTCTAGTCATTAAACCCATTTGTCTAAATTAGGAGCAAAGAAATTTATTTATTTGTCGAGATTATTCATTTATCGAGGTCTTACTGTATGTTAAAAAAATGTTGGTTGAATAATATTTAACCATAAATATTTTTTATGATATTAAAAAATTAAAATATAATTCAGTTTTAGAAGAATTATATATAAATATAATTATACAAACGGATTAATTTATACAGGAGTCGATGCTTAAGAGCATATGCACCCATGTTGAGCTTTGATTCATCAATTCATGGATACAATTGATGGAGTTGATTACTATTCATGATAAATCAATTATTTTGGTTACTTTTTATACACCCATGCAACTCTATCAATTCATCAGTTACTATTCATGAAATAATTTAAATTCATCTCTATTATTTAATGGTCCCACAAATAATATCCAATGATAGATTGTTGGATAAGTTTAGATTTTTGATAAGATTGCAGATAAATTTAAATTTTTGATAAGATTTTTGTTAAATCACGTAATGACATGTGTCTTGATCCAAATTTATGTACATGTATTTATATAAAACATAAAATATGTGAAAAAATATGAGTGTAAAAATTTATATTACAAGTGAATTTGAAAATTGTAATTTATAGGCCAAATTATATGACCGTTAAAAGTTAAAATTATAGCAGTTAAAATTTTAGAGTCGTTATATAGCCGTTGGAATACTCAGCAGCACAAAAAAGCAAACAAAAATTGATTCATACATGTAGGCCCCACTAATTGATGGGCATCAGCAAGTCCCTTAATAATCAAAGGAGGGGGTGATGAATCAATGACCCATTAATAATTGATGGAGTAGAAAACCATGCACAGCATTACATTTTTGGACTGAAGCATCAATGCAGTCTATGAATCCCTCGTTTAATCTCTCCGGTGCATATGCTCTAAGTGCTTACAAGTCCGCTGTGAGTATTACGTACGGTACCAAAAAAATGACGAGTAAATTGGGATTTGTTTCTCAAAAGTCAGAAGTCAGAAGTCAAAGAATTGTGTACTTCCCAAAGTGAAATTTTGTTAGTTGGGAATTGTGATAGTAAACCTAATTTATTTTCTCCGTTGACTTCCAGGGACCTGTACACTGTACAAGAAGAATAGTTACTCCAATAAATGGAACTTGTGAAATAATGAGAGTACCGGAGAGTAGAGATGGACCAGAAAAGTGAAAAATCAGTCCTGAATCGGTTTTTGAAAAAAAATATGATCCTTCTGACAATTAGTTTCGAACCATTTTTTTTTTTGGCATGAAGCTCGATTTGGATCAACTTTTTCTTTTTGAAATTCAAAATTTATTGATGACCAAAAACAAATCAACAATTCGAAGATGGTCCGATTCTTTCCAATCTTTGTTTAATTTTATTTTTATATTTAAAATATTAGAGAAACGATAATAAACTTAAACTATATAATAAATTAATTAAACGTAATATAATAGTATCTTATTAAAAATATGGTCAAATAGGTACAAAGCATGACATAATTTTATGAAATTCAAACTTTTTGTGCTTTAAACAAGAAGCTTCAGGTGCCAAAGAATATTCACGTTCATAAAATTCAAACTAAATGTGCCTGCATATGTGCATTAGACATGCAAGAAGACACCTTCATTAAAAAAAATTTAGCAGGTAATTATCCAAGAAATCACCTCCTGCAGCCAAAAGAAGCAGCCTTTAGGAATATGATTATGAGTAGTCTTTGTTTTAATTCTTTTATTTAGTGCTGTATCATTTGGAATGGATTTTGTTTTTTTTGTAAATGTTAGTCATATACAATGTAATTTGACATAGTTTTTGACCTGATTGGGATATTTACTCGAGTGCTATTTTTATTTTTTTTGCCCAAAACGTCTTTTATATTATTATTATTATTATTATTATTATTATTATTATTATTATTATTATTATTATTATATAATTAAAACCCCACATATCGAACTATTTAGGCAGGTTGGGCCATGCCAAACTTAGGATGAGGAGTTGAGAACGAGTGATGTGTGATTTGGAAGAGTGTCTAACTGACATTGTTTAAATTTTTTAAGATCAATATGAAAAACGGAAATTAATTAAAAAAATTAAAAGATTCTCGTCGCATCATATTGGATTTAAATTAAACTAGTTCAAATTATAAAAGTGAACAGAAGGATGGATAATTTAACGAAATACAGTACTAAATTTTCGTCTTAGATTAAATTTATAGCAAAAATTTAATAGCCAGCAACTATTAACGATCAATACTCTGTTACTATTATATACGGAGTACAAGTACAAAGCTCCCTCAAAGACTGAGAGCCGAGTGTAAACTTGTTTGCCACAAAGCTCCCTCAAATTCTTTGCCAAGTTCAAGTTCTTGTGATTTGAAAGAGTGTTTGATTGAAATTATATAAGAACAGAAATTACAATTAAGTACAAAAGTTTGGGCTGCAAAGTGACAAGTTCAATACACAAGAACAAGTTTACACATTACATGATATTCACTAATCCATCAAAACAGACCATATAACAAGCTTTTATGCATTTGACTTCCTATCAAATCCTCAGAAAATACAAGGCTTAAAATGTATACAAGCAGCTCCCATCAGCACTCCTGGCTGCTGGATCAAAATTTTCCGCATTTCGGTCAGTGCAACCTTCTGGAACTGGAACGTTAACTTATTGAGCTGCCTTTCCTGCATGAAATTACAAATAACAGATTTAAAACGCTATTTGTTCAACCCTGTTTACTGTCATTCTAAATTGTTAATGACAAAGAGTCCACAACAAAACCTCCTATAAGGGCTTTAGGGATCAAAGGTTCTAACCGTAAAAAGTTCCTCTGGCCATGGCATCCCTGTTTGCGTCTCCAAGCGCAGCCTCCTTCATGTACTGGTCAGCCAATTGCACCCTCTTCACATTCTCCTGTTCCTGAACAAGCATGTATCCATACTCTAGCAGCTTTTCAAGTGTCATCTTTGGCTGCTCAAATGTTGGGGGTCCTTCCTTCGAGTTCACAAGTCTTTTACCAATCTTATCGGTTCCAACCCCATTAATCCACTTTCTCACTTCATCGTCGTACACTCTCGACCTCAAGGCACCGAAAAAATCTGCACAACAGCAAACAATTCAATCAATAAGCATGTCAAAGCTCATAAATAGTGTTTGACAACATAATGTAAAACTACTCACCAATAGATTGACCGGGAAAGGTGTCAACAAGCTTGATAACATCTTCTTTAGGAACATTATCAGTCCGAAAAATACCATTGCAAACACCAATTCTGTCTTCTCTTGTAGGTGCCCAGTAGAACTTCTCCATACGCCCGTCACGGATGAGAGGAGCATACAACGTTGAGAAGTCATTACCAGTGACAATAATAGCCACTCGAGCATTCTCCTGCTTGTTGTACATTCCCGGAAGCTGAACATTTGTGGGGTTATCAGCTATATTCATAAGTGTTGCATTAACCATTTGGTTGTTTACAGTGTATTGAGTAGTTCCCCCCATTCTACCAGCTCCAGCATCAAGATCATTGATGAAGAGACAACACATCTTTCCCTTCTTAGTGATTATATCAGATGCCTCACGATATCTCTGTCTAATTAATTTTGCGGGCTCTCCTGCGCTTCCACTTTCCAATTCTCCAGCACTCATCATGATAGGGCTAGCAATTACATAATAAAAAACATCATCATCATCCAAAACTCATCTATAAATAGTTTCTAAAATAAATTCCAATATTGCGAATCAACTTGCGTGATTCCCATCTTGGCAAAGACAAGCTCACATTGGAATGATTTTCCCTGACCTTTACCTCCCCAAATACCCAAAATAAGAGGAACCTAATACATAATTTACTCTAGTTTATCATCTTTGTCGCCAAGTCAGAAAAGGAAAAAAATGCAAACAAAACAGTGATTTAGTTTGATATAAACCTTGATGTTGGGCAAGGTCATGAAGTTCTTGCATATGTGAACAACAAGTTTATCCATGAAAGCTGGAGCGATGTATAAACCATCCATGTTGTTGTCCATGTACCTGTAAGATAAATTACCAACTTGTTTCAAAACAATTACTCTATCATACACAAAAATAAGACAGAATTTCAAACACAGAGGTAATGATTTGTAAATTCTTACGTACGTTCGAAGGCCAGTGCTTATGTACTCATAAGAGCTCATGATAGCATCATGAGTTCCAGCACCACTGGGAGCCTGGAAGAGAGTATCAACCATTCCCTTTCCTCTAGTAATATCTTGTTGATCATCTGATATGTCAGTGACAAGCCCCTTCCATCTGTCTTTGTCTGTCTGTTTCTTTTCATCGACATCCCCTGCAACAATCTTGAAACTCCCAGTTGAAACTTTTGGGCTTGTGAATCTAGACTTTACCTTCTTCAAGCTGCTGCCCATGAAAGTTGAGCTTGGGACTAGTGCTGCTCCAACTCCAGATCCATTTAAGTTCAGCTGCACCGGAAATTAATAGAAAAGGTAAATAATTCTTTTTTTAAAAAAAATCCCATCTTTCGTTGTTTTAGGGAGCCAATGGTCTAGCTAAAATATGCACTTTAAACCCTATAAATCTATAATATACTCTATTTAAATGAATTTCAAACATATTGAATAATAAAAGTTTGCCATGGGTAAAAACTTAGAACCTTTTGTTAACCACGCTAATAACTACCCTCGAATATGTATATGGTGATCCACACAGATCAAAAGATGGTTACACTGTCATGTCACTAAAAAATATATATATAACTATTCAATCAGGAGCTTTATTAATTCGAGTTGTATACCTTAAGTTGTCAAAGATTCTTAAAAAAACATGATGTTAAACTATTTTTCATTTCTAACGTAGTAGCAAAAAGGCCCGACACAGCAAGCAAAACCAAGACAAATTTTGAAGAAAACTTGAGCATGTATAAGGGATCATAGCAAAACCAAGACAAATTTTGAAGAAAACTTATACGTGTATATAAGATCATGTTCCTCGACAAACTATTTTTTCAGATCAGCAATAACTGAATAACAGTAGTACAGATACTGCAAGGCAGGCATTGTACATACCGGAGCTCGGTTAACAGTTCCGACAGTTGAGACTGCAGTTGCCATCGATAGAGTGATGATCAAGAGAAAGAAATAGTTAGGTAGATGTTAGTTTATGAAGATGGTTATGTTTGTTGAGCAGTGACACTTGAAGAGACTGATCATGACTATTTATACCAAGGTACTACACAAAAAAACAGAGAAATATTTGGTAAAATTTCATATTTGCCAAATTCATAAGAACCATAGAATCAAGATTACAAGAAGCCACGTGGAAAAATAAGATTGGATGAAGTGAAAACCATTCACATGAACAGAAATGTGAGGTTTGAGTTAGAAGAAGAAGAGGATTTTTCTCGTCACCACGACTGACCACACATACATATAACTTCTTGCATCAATAATTGGCTTCTACATTGTTCTAAATTTTTATTTTCTTGAAACATCATTCTACATTGTTCCTCTTTGTCCTTAGGTGACCTTTCTTTATCTTGTTCTATTTTGTGGGGTTTGTTGGTGAGGAATTAATCAAGACATCAAGAAACTGGAAAACGTAAAACAATAGATGAGCCTGGAAGAGTAAAGATAAATTAGTGGTAAAGATTCTTCTATAACTATAAGGTCACAAATATTATTGTGATTATAGTTAAAAGCCTAGAACAACTTGATTCTATGCTTAACTTTTTCTTTGTCTGATTAAGAAAAATAGCTACGCAAAACAAGTTGCATAGCACCGGAAGCCGGAGTCTACCAGTTTTTCTTGTTAGAATTTAACTTTGATCATATCAGTATACAATTTAGAATCAATATTTATTCAGTTTTGGTACCTTATATAGTGGCACTTTGGCCAATTTTGGGTTATTTTTTTCTGAAAAATCGAGATTTCTCATAAAATGATTGTCCGACTTAAAAATATAGAAAAATTAATAAAATTTTGGGAAAGAAGTATAAAAGACTTAGTATTCAAGTTCAATTCTGGAAATAGGCTATCAATGTAAAAATAAAATAAAATGTAGCAGTAGCAGCAGCAGCAGCACAGAAAGCTATCCTCCTAGTGAACATTAAAATTTCTGAAAATTGTTTTTAGAATACCCTAGTAGAAGCCGGTGTTTTTAGAAGGGATTCAAAATGGGGACAATTGATGAAACCTTCTCGCCACCATCACCATCCTGCACACCTTTAGCAGACAAGCAATGAATCAATCTATAGATATAGGTCACACTCTGATTCTTTTTACTTTTTTTCTGAATATGAGATTAAGCAATGAATAGTTTATATTAAGAAAGAGTTAAGAGTACCCTGAAACATGGTATTGCCCTTGTATATTGCTAGACATCTAGTACTTCACTTTACTGCCTAATATGGATTAATATTAGCACCATAAATTGTATCTTCTCTTCAGTCCATGTAAGAAGCAGTTACCTCGAGTTCCTTGATGGAATGTGATTTTCACCTGCAGCACCAATCTTCAACTCCTGCTTCTACCTCTATCACATTTCCAAATCGTTATCCACCTATGCGCCCAACATGGGGTCTGTTGTAGCTTTAAATAATAGATGACCGATGAATGGTTAAGGAAATAATACAATTGCTTAAGCTGTAGAGTCATTACACATTTTGTAAGGAGGTTTTAACATGAAGTATCATGTAGCTGGCCTGTGTTCACGAAATCGTTGCTGGATGATATTGAAAGTTTGAAGCATCCACATACAATAATTGGCTCCAAATTCTGTTTGAAACCTTCATATTTTTCTGTTTGGCACTTCTTTTTTTGCTTCTTCTATTTCCGGAATCAAACTTTATCCTCTATCTGGACTTTGGATTCGCAAAGCGCTTTTGCTTCCCGGTGCGCATGCATAGTTGCACATATTGACAAAAACATTCCCACACAAACTAAATGCATTTTCTCTACCCCTTCTTACCCTGAAAAAGATCGACAAAGATCTAATCTTTTTAATGGGTTTAAGAGGAGTCATAACCCCATTCCATAAATAACATAAAAAATCCATTAAAAAGCATCTGTCATGGGCATTTCACCAAATAGATTGGAACAGAACTGGATGAAAACAAACATAAATCTTTACTATAGTTTTGTTTTTAATGATCATGATAAAAAACCAAACAAACACCACAAAGTTTTAGGTTCGGCAAGCAGTTTTGACAGATGCGGAAGAGAACACACATACAACTTAATACTCTTTTTTCAGCAAAAGAATTGCTAAAACAACAAATAATTATGTAGCTACCAGGATAAATTTACCTTTTTCCTTTTTGGGCGCAGTAAGGAAGTTGTAGTTACTATCTATAAATTTGCTCCGTGGAACAGGCCAGTGATTTCCGACCATTGTCATGAAGTACAAACGCTTTATATGGAATGTGCAGATCAGACAATGAGTGTTTAGTAAAATTAAAACTGAAACTGTACGGACCTTTCAAACTTTCCAGCTGAAGTAACCCCATCAAGGGAGGTAGGGAGTTGGTACTGTAGTTGACCCTTCCCATTCCTGCAGTGCTAATTATATGATTTTCGGAACCAAAGGTTGAAACTGTAAGATGCAGAAAAATTAGAACAGGGAAGTTACTCCCCAGATTTTGTTTTTGCAGCATCGTTATTTTCATAGTTAATCAACGTTCTTTTTAAAAACAAAGAATAATAAACAGAGGAACAAACCAGAAAGAAAACAAAAGGACTAGGTAATCAAATAGATCAGCAAGTCAGCAATCTATCGCGGAAACTAGTTGACTGAAGTACTAGAGAGTAGGTGGTGACATTTCTTTCGTATGTAAACTGTATCACTACAAAACTTTTTGAATAAAGAATACAGCCATGCCCATGTCTATACGTCTAAAAGAGAATGATAGATAAAGGTTTTAATTTTTGTTTAAAATTAGAAATGAAATAATAGGAGCACAAAATATAGTTATATATGCCTCCAGAGACGTAAGTTGTACATGCAACATCATGAACTTGAAATAGGTTTTCTTTCAAAGGCAGGAATACCTAGTGCATAGGAAACTAATCTTTAACATTCATTAGCAAATAGCAATGAACACGTATACACGCAACAAAGAGTCAATTTCAAGCACTGTATAAGTATCAAAAGACATTTCAAGTACCAAAAATGTGATTCTCGTATATATCTAGTGACTATGATAATGATAATTCAGATCCAATAAAGGTGCAAGGATTAACTTGTCTGGGCTAAATCTAAATCACTTGTATATACAAATACAAGTACCACAATCAAATTGCTCCTTGCCTTGGTATTAGAGAACTCAGAACCGTGACCTCAGGCTCAGACTGCAAATGAGTGCTTAACATTGATTATATAAGTAGCATACTGAAAATGAGGTCTGGAAATATACTCCAATATCAACTTTAAATTTCAATTTATTTTTCATATTAGCATTTAAACTCTAAACTATGTTTCACAACAGTAAAAATAAAACAATCATGAAACTAATCTTCTCAACTTTGAAAGTGTAACAAAAAATGGTATGTCACATTTGCATAAAAATATAAGATTAATTCACATCAAGTTTCAAAGTAGATCAAATAAGGTGATTAATCAGATTTCTATGCTAAGAGCTTTAGACATAATAATTACCAATGGCGAAACGGAATACTAAAAATGTGAGGCTAATAAAAATGCAACTTTTTCATATAGAGATATTGAACTTTTCACAGCAATCATGCATTTAACAACAGAGATGGGATACAACATAAACTTATCTGCCCCTACATGAACTATCATCTCTGTATCTGTATTTTAAAGAAAATATAGAGAAAAAAGTACATTGTTGCCTAATTCAAGCCATCAACTGCAAAACTAAGGAAATCTCACGAACTCCAAAAAGTCGGGTCTCAAAAACAGAGATGTTTGTGCCTCGCAGAGTAATTAGCTTCTGTGTATTCAAGGAAAAAAAACATATTAGTACACAATCAATTAAGGACAAATCGACAAAGACAAAAAGCTAAGAATAAAGAACTAACCCCTCCTGCAAACACCATGCTCTGGCATTCTGGAACATTTGCAACCATGGACTAGGGCCTTTCTTCTTCACATCCCAATGCTTAGGATACCAAGGGAACTGCCACATCAAGAAGCAACGCTCTGGATGAGGCATCATAGCAAGATGCCTCCCGTCTGGCGAACAAATAGCCGCCACACCCAAGGGAGAGCCATTGAGATTAAAAGGGTATACTTCGGTTGGATTTCCTTGATCATCACAGTATCTTACAGGAGCCAATTTCGAGTTAAGCACACTTTCCTGAACATCACTATCAGGGAAATACGCTCGTCCCTCACCATGAGCTGCCCACACACCTAGGGTACTGCCCTCCATTCCTTTCAACATTACAGCTGGCGACTCTTGAATTTTGACACTTGTAAACCGGCACTCAAAGCGTCCAGACTCATTGTGTACAAATCTAGGCTGTGATGGATCTCCACCTGTGCTATGAACACCTCCAACTTCAGGTCCTGGAACCCACCCTAACAACGCCATCAGCTGGCACCCATTGCATACTCCGAGACTAAATGTATCAGGGCGATTGTAGAACTCTTGGAATTGATTCAATAGAGGCTGATTAAATCGTATAGAAGCTGACCATCCTTTAGCAGAATCAAGCACATCTGCATAGCTAAAACCTCCAACAAACACAACTCCGCGAAATTTATCAAGTGAAATGGCCCCATTAAGTAGATCAGACATTGTAACATCCCATGGTTCGAAACCAGCTGCATATAATGCCGCAGACATCTCCCGATCACCATTGCTTCCTTCCTCTCGGATCACGGCTACCTTTGGTTTTGAAGTGGCAGTCAAATATTTCTCATCCGTAGCTGTGGGAGTGAAGGACAATGACCATGACGGTTCTTGTCGATTCTTTAATCCATCCTTCTCTAGATCCACACAAGAAGCCAACCTCTGGAGCTTTTCCAGCTGGAAACTAGTTTCTTCCCACATGTCACGCAGAATTGAAGTTTTCTCATTTAAATGACTCACCCCATTAACCATTAGTTCCACCACAGGCTCTGTCCTAGCTTGTCCGATAATATCAGCAGAAATGCCAAAAGTGGATAGCTTTCCCACAACCTTATCCAAATTATGCTTGCTAACCTCAAGAACAAGACCAAGCTCCTCTGCAAAAAATGTTTCAAACAGGTTATTTGAATGAGAAGCCAAGTCCAAGCACACACCACAATTCCCAGCAAATGCCATCTCAAGGAGACAGACAATCAACCCTCCGTCACTGATGTCATGACCAGCGGAGATCAGCTCATCCTCAAGAAGGTCTTGAACTCCTTCAAAAGCACGTTTAAAGTAAGAAACATCATCAAGATCAGGACAATCATCCCCAACTTGGTCAAAGACCTGTGCAAGTGCAGATCCACCTAAACGCCGCTTTCCCTTTGCCAAATCAATATGAATTAGTATACCATCATTTCCCAGCTTCAAATCTGGAGTCACAGTTTTGGTTATATCAGGACAAGTGACATAGGCACTAATTACGAGATTCCCAGGAGCCTTGACAACTTCTCCGGATACATGGGCTGCCATGGAAAGACTATCTTTCCCCCCATCAATTGCAATTCCAAGTTCAATCATAGCTTCTGAAAGAGCTATAGCAGCATCATACATGGCTGCTCCTTCACCGTCTAGTTTGGCAGCATACATCCAATTCCCACTTGCTTTAACATCAGAAAGCGATGTGATCTTTGCCCAAACAAGATTTGTTAGTGCTTCTCCAACAGCAAGCCGTGCCATGGCCTTGGGATTCAGAAGACCCTTTATTGGCTGCTCTCCAATGGAGCATGCACCGCCAGTAAAGTCGGTGTAAGTTTGAGCAATAACTGCAACATCAGCTAAGGTAATCTGTAAAGGACCCACTGTTTGCTGCTGTGCCACAAGACCTGTTACGCACCTATCAACTTTAGTTGTCAAGAAACGTTTCGAACCAACTGAAGGAAGCCTCAATATCCTTTTCAGAGTATCCATTAGTGTGATCCCGGGAGCAATATCAAGTTGCTCTAGTGCACTAGACAGGCGATGAAATTCAAAAGTTTTTTGTGGCATATCACCCAATACTTTCTCAAGTTCAAGATCCACAGCAGGGGGAGGCGGAGGTAGACCACTTGAACGGCACTTCTCAACAGCTATGCTATCAACCAAAACAACACGCCCTTCACCACTAATTGTACCAATAACAGCCATAGAGACCCTTTCCCTTTGACAAATTGACTGCAGGAGACTGCGGCTTTCAGGCTTCACCAGTATTGCATCTTGCTCCTGATATTCTGCACCCCATATTTCCAATACAGACATAGTATGGTCACCAACAACAATTGCCCTGATATCAATCTCCGCACCCTTCGGATAAATAATTTCTTTGACAACATTACAGTTTCCACCTGCACCCTGATCGTGAATGCTTATAATAGGATTATTCTCTCCCATTTCAATACAGGCACGAACAACACGATATAATTTTTGTGACATTTCTGCATCTCCACGCTGCACGGCATTAAAATCAAGCTCTGCATCATTCTGGCCACTAACCATACTCGATGCTGCACCACCTCCCATTCCTATACGATATGCTGGTCCTCCAAGCTTCACAACCAACATTCCCACATCAGGTTCTCCCTTCGTGATATGACTGTGGTCAATCTGCCCAATCCCTGCACTAAACATAATCGGCTTCAACCATTCACGCCTTTCCCCGTTTGAGAGTCTCATACCAAAAGTCCTTAAATAACCCTGAATCATTGGCTCGCCAAATTTGTTGCCATAGTCCGATGCGCCATTACTTGCATCAATAAGTATCTGCAAGGGCGGTGCTAAGTTTGATGGATATGTGAAGGACTGATCTTCCCAAGGAGCATAAGATCCCTCAATATACAAATTTCCAACGCAGTACCCTGATGTAGAAGCAACTACAAAGGATCCACTTCCAGTTGCGTGAGTGTCCCTAATTCGACCCCCTGCACCTGTCTCTGCACCAGGGTAAGGTGCCACTGCACATGGGAAATTGTGTGTCTCAGCTGTGAATAAGATATCCAGAACACGAGTAATTGAACTCAACGGGCAAGTTGAACCAGGCAGCTCTGGTCGCAAATGATTCACCTGAAACCCAGCAATTGCACTCGAATTATCCTTAAAACCAATAACAGAGTTATTTGGGTTTGCTTTCAGCGTGCTCTTAACAATTTGCATTAGAGTACTATCCATTGGCTGACCATCTATCACAATCTTCCCAGTAAAGAACCAGTGCCTGCTATGCTCACTGTTAGATTGCGCAATATCAAACAATTCAACATTTGTTGGATTCCGCTTAATGTCATCCTGGAAAAGCTTCGTGTAATACTGCAAATCTTGTTCATCAAAAGCCAAACCCATTTCCACATTAATTTCTTCTAATGCTTTCCTGCCCTTCTCCATAACTGGTATATAACGAACCTCTTCTGGAAGTACACTCGTCTCAAATGATCTCAACCTCTGAGTATAAACACATTCTGTCATCCGATCATGCACTATAGCAGCAATATCATTAATCTGACTATCCAGCAATGTGCCACGTCCTCCCTTAACAGACAACAAGTACCTCCTTGATCGTTCCATTCTATTCACTTCCGTCAATCCACACACCTGACAAATCGATACAGCATTAGCAGACCATGCGGTAGTAAAAGACAACCGAGGACCAACTTCAATCAACACACTCTCCAATCCTTCCTCCACTTCATCAAGAAAACTCTCCGTCCCCAAATTCTCCGGCTCAAACGTTTCCTGTAAAAGCCACCTAAGCACAGAAAGCTTCTCACTTGACAGCGGCGAATCAATCCCAATATTAAAACACTGCTCAGTCTTCAATCCAACAATCTGATTCGAAATCTTAGTCTGAAAAGACTTAAGTAACTCAGCATTAGCACTATCTTGAACCAACGGAACCCGAAAAAAATGAATCACATTACCAACAAAGGTCGAATTTTTAGTCGATTTCTCAACAACAGAGCTACCCACATCACCAGAAACTACAGCTTTAACCGAAAAGACTCTATCTTTACATACTTTCAATGGTCTAACCTTATTTTTAACACTACCCCAGAGCAAACAATTTGTTTGTTTTGATGAATATCTAGGCAACAATAATTTTTGCCTATAAGAACCCTGCAAAATCATAACACAATCAATTTCTACAAAAAAAATTACAAAATCAAGTAAAAAAGATTGATGGGTCAGCAAAAAATAGATGATATAACATATATAAATTCATATACATATACATACCTGTAAGAACTCAGCTGCAGAAATTTCTAAAGCAACAGCCATTATCTAACCAAGCTACACAAGTAAATTATATACATACGTTATTTGCAGAAACTAATGCATGTAAACACATACATATATATACATACATATATACATACAGACAGGAGAAAGACTTACTTTTGGGACTCGGGAAAGTGTGCTGGGTGAGGGTGTGGAGCAAAAGAGTAAAGGGTTGTGACAAAAACCCTAAAAATAAAATTTCAATTTTAATTAGTTTCGTTGGAATTTGACTTGTTATTATACGTATTTTGTAAATAATATAAGAGGTGCCCAGTGCCGGTATATAGACACGCACGGTTCGCTAAGGCAGGGATGACATGATTTTAACTAGACCTGACAATTCGGGTAAATGGTTCAGTTTCGGATCGGATTAATTTTGGATCAGATCATTTTTCGGTTATAATATATTTTTATTCGGTTCGGATTTGATTCGATTCAGATCCAGTTTCGGTTTTGCATAAATTGAATCGGTTTCGGTTCGGATCAGTACGGGTCAAAATCGGATTAAAATTCAGATGAATTTCAGATAAAAATCGGATTAAATTCGGTTCGGATATTTTCGGATTTCTTATTTCAAATTAGATTTTGTTTGGATTTGAAAGTTAAGTTCGGATTATTGTTAAATTAATTTGAATTATCATTGAATTTAAATAAAGATCATTAAGTAAATTTAACAAATTATAGTTAAAATTTGATAAAATAATACCGAACAAAATAATTATCTCGATTAAGTAATATATTTCTTCATTTCAGACTTTGGTCAATATGATAAAAGAAATTTTCACTAAATTTTGTAATGTAACAATTTTAAAAAAAAATTCTTGATGTCCAAATAAAAATATAAATAAATTTTATATGTACATATATAATATACAATATTTATTTCTTTTTAAAATATGAATTTATATTCACTTTTCTTTACTTTCTAACAAATTTAAAATAAATGTTATTCTTATTCTTTTAATATTTTATTTTACGAACACATGTATTATACGTATGAATTATGTATAAGTGTATAATGTACATGTGAGTGTAACGAACCATAAGATTGTATGTATGAAATACACTTAAATTCTATAATTTAGTTTGAGTCATATTCAGTTTGTATACTTTTTAGTTAGGATTTAATCGATTTCGGGTTATTATCGGATGTGTTATTTCGGATTATTTTCGGTTAAAATTCCGGTTCCGGATCATTTTTGGATCGGATCAAATCGGTTTTTAGATCATTTTCGGATTTGATTATATTGAACCGATATCGGTTCGGATCGGATTGTTTCGGATTCGGTTACACTTTCAAATTATCAAATTCGGATACAAAATCGGATTCGGTTCCCTACATTTCGGGTCGGTTCTTCGGATTCAGACCCAATTTGCCAGGTCTAATTTGAACCTGTGACATTTTGTACCCAAAATAAATATTTTTTAGTGATTAAAAAGGAATTCTTTGAAATGAGCTGTGCTGAACCGGGACACGAATTGCTGATCGAACGAGCCATATACGGGTTTAGATTCTGGAAACCGGGATCGGCCCGGCACGCACGACACGACTCGTCTCTATAATTTTTTTAAAAATTAAAAGACGTCTTTTGAAAATTTCTTTTTTGTTTTTTTACAAAAAAAATGTGTTTATTTTATTTTACTTTTATAAAAATATAATTTTGAATTTTTTACAAAAATACAATTTTGCAACTAAATACAACTTCATGCAATTAAAATTAACCTCAAATGCAACGAGGGTCTAAGAGTAATTTCAAATTTTTTTAAAAAAAATTGTATTTGTTTACAAAATAATTCAGAATATTGTAAAATCACAAAAAAAAATTAAATTAAAAAGTAGTATTTTTTATAATTTCTTAAATTAAAATAATATGTAATTAAATTGATTCCATTTTTTCCTATAAAAAATTTGATTCGATATTTTAATAATTTTATAACTTAAAATTTTAATTTAAGAATTGATTTCATTTTGATTGTGTGACCTGCAGGCTGCAACTCTGCAAGTAGCCATTGGTGGAGAGACCTGGTCAGTAGACTCAATAGACAGTAGCCGTTGCATTGGTCAGTACTCAGTAACCGTTGCATTGGCCTCGGTGGCTTGGTGCCGTTCACCCCTATAAATAACTTCTCTCATCTCCTTAATTTCTCACCCCAACTACAGCTCTACAACTCTCAATCTCTCATATTCTCTCAAATCTTTAGAATTTTTATTATATTTATAATTTGTATTGTATATTTTTTTTACTACAAAAAAATGGAAGAAGGAAGAGGTACAATTTCATCTCAAGGTATAACTCAAATACCGTCAATGTCATCACCTCGATCCACATCTAATATCGAACAAGGTAATTTTAATTTTATTACGTTTTAAAATTTTATTTTTTTATTACTTTTTAAAATTTTATGTTTTTATTTTTAGTTCGATTTAATTAATTGAAATTTTAAATTTTTGTAGGTGTTACCCCCTCTAGAACAACATCGCATGTGTTGAATTATTTTTCAAAAGAAAAAACGGATGATCCAACCAAAAATCTTGTTCATTGTATGATTTGTATACGAAGTAATCGACCACAACCTCCATTTACCCATAGAAATGGAACCGGTACGGGTACCCTTGATCGATATTTGAAAAATCAACATGGAATATCGAAGGCGAGTCACGAAAGTGGAGAATCACATGGAGATGCACAACAAACACAACTCGGTAGTTTCATGACTTCATCGTCCGATGGAGGTATGACTTTCTCCTATAGTAGAGATAGAATGATTGAAAATTTTGTTACTTATACTACATTAGACGAGTTATCTTTGTCTCACTGTGAGAGTGATAATTTAGAGCACATGGTTAGAAATTCACTACAACCCGCATTTAGAAAAATTCCTAGGAACACACTTAAACGATACATACAAAAATAATATTATAGCGCTAGAACACAATTAATTATTATTATTCAAACTTTTGAAGGTATGATTTCTTTAACTAGTGATTGTTGGAGTTCGAGTTAAGGTGAGTCTTATATTTGTATTACAGTGCATTGGATTAGTGTTGACTACTTTATACAAAAACGAATTTTTAGTTTTGATATTATGGACGAGTCACACTCCGGTTATAACATAAAACAAAGAATTTTTGATACAATAAAGGAATTTAATTTTTTTTAATAAAGTATTTACAATATCTTTTGATAATACTTCTGCAAATAAAAAATGTATCGACTATATTATGAGCGAAATTCCTTTAGTTTTAGAAGGTCAATTCTTACACGTTAGATGTTGTGCTCACATAATTAACTTGTCGTCTCAAAAGGGAATAAAACAAGTAACTCATTTATTAAAACCCATTAGAAAAAATAGTTAAGTATCTACGTCTCGGAAACACACTCCGGTCTAGGTACAAACAATTATGTAAAGAAAATGGGTTAAGGGCAAAAAAACGGGGTATCGATTGTCCTACGAGATGGAATTCGACTTATAAATTACTAAGTGAAGCACTTAAATATAAGGCTGTTATCACCGAGTTATATAATTCAGACCAAAACAACCAATACGCGGATCCAATTATCGAATCTCATTGGGAGTTGACAATTGCCTTACGTGACATACTTGATTGTTATGCACATGCTACTGAGATTTTTTCTCATGTTTATAAATCAAATGTACATCATGATATCATTAAGTATGTTATTATTGTTAATACTTTACGTAATTTTGAAAATAATTCATATTTTAGTGATATTATTTCTGATATGAAAATTAAGTGGATTGAATACTTTACAGATTTTCCTTATATTTATGGTATTGCATGTCTTCTTGACTCTGGTGTTAGAAATGAAGGTTTAGAAAACATTTTAGAGTATTATTATGACGTGTTAGGAGTTTCATATAACCATGTTTTATATATAACTAATTGTTTAAGTTTACTGCATCGTCTTGTAAATATATATGCTCCTAGAACTCAAAATACAAAACCACCTAAGAGTAATATTATTAGTAGGTTTAATAGTACTATTTCATCTATATTAAACAAAAGACAAAAAATGAGGATTCATGAGCCTTCTTTTACTTCACCATCTTTGTTGGACTTAAATCAAGCCTAGCCTATTTAATTATCTGTCTTGCTGTAACTTAGTTTGTGCTTCTGTAATAGACTAGTGACTTAGTAATTCATGTGTAATTTGTAACTAGAAGTTTTCTCTGTTTATCTTCAAATTGTAAATTAAGTCAGAAATAAAGTCAGTTAGAAGATTCAAATTGAATCATGCAACCAGACAAAGAAGACTGTGAAGAAAATAAAAAGAGAAGTTATCTGAGAATTCTACTAAGGCAAGTTACTTGGTCGAGAAGTCAGCCATTCGAGAAGTCAGAACTGTGGAAACATTTCGAGAAGTCTCAAAACTTCTATCTGCTTAGTACTCGATCGAGAAGTCAGTCATTCGACAAGTCAGGTATTGAATCCAGTCGAGAAGTGTCAATTATGAGGCATTCGAGAAGTGAAAATAAACAATTCGAGAAGCTAGCAAATGGAGCATTCGAGAAGTGATAAGGCTGAGTCATTCGAGAAGTCAATATCAAGCATGTATTCGAGAAGTCTAATCTGATCGAGAAGTCATCAAGCTGAGTATGCGATCGAGAAGTCTAGACATTCGAGAAATCAAGTATTCAGGATCAATCGAGAAGTCACAGCTGTTCGAGAAGTCAATCTCCTTGACTTATCGAACCAATTTCAAGAAGAGTACTCGACTGCAAAAGAAGCTAGTTTCAAGGAAGAATTGCAGAACAAGACAGATGATGTTGCAGCTCTGTTTATGCAGGATAAGTCAAACCTGCACAGACAGAGACAAGTCTACAATGTAGCTGGGAAGATAAGCCAAGAAAAGTGACAGAAGAGATAAGGCAGGATGGAGCAGACTGTCACTACAGTGTTAGCTAGAAATAGTCATTAGTCAAATGTAAAGCAATCTCTGTCTATTTCTAGTTTTAGCTAAACTGTCTCATGTGAGCATGTGCACAGGACATGTTGTCTATATACTTTATGCACAGCCACATTTGATAGAGTCTTGAGCATTTTTACAATAGTAAGAATCCCAGAACAAGAAGCTGAAATTCAAACTGAATTTCAGATTGTAGCAAAGATCATTCTAATACAAAATTAGATTGAAAGTTACATCTGTGTCTATATTATTTCCTGTTATATGTCTTGATAAACACCTTCGTAATTCCATCTGCTCTTCAAGCTTCGAACAAGTTCTTTTCAAAAACAAGAAAATTTTTGAAGTATACATTCACCCCCCCCCCCCCTCTGTAACTTCTGGGCCTCTAAATTCCTAACAAGTGGTATCAGAGCCAGGCTGTAAACAAACATACAGACTAAAGATCAAGATGAGTTCTCAGAAGTTAAGCAGCATAAAGATTCCTACCTTTGACAGAGAAAATTACAACCTATGGAAGAAGAAGATGCTGATGTTCATAAAGGCTGCAAACCCCATGTATCCAGAAATATTAAAGAATGGTCCTTTCATGCCAGTAACTCTAGTTCCTGAAACTACTAGTGGGTCTGAAGTTATTCCTGCAACATGGATACCTAAAGATCCATCTCAGTACACAGACTCAGAGAAGGAAAAGGTTTCTCTTGACAATAGCTTAATGTTAATATTAATTGAGTCACTGGATCTTGTGATGTACAACAATATTGTCAATTGTACATCTGCCAAACACATATGGGAGACAATAGAAATTCTGTGTGAAGGAACTGAGGAAGTAAGAGAGAATCAAAGGCAGCTCCTTGTTTCCCAATATGAAGCATTCATGTCAAAATCAAATGAGGGCATAACTGAAGTATTTGAAAGGTTCAATAAACTGATCAATGATCTTCAACTTCATGGGAAATATTATGAAACAAAGGAGAAAAACATGAAGTTTTTGTTAACTCTCCCAGAGCACCTGGAGCATAAAATCTCTGCAATAAGAGAAGGAAGAGATTTGACAAAACTTCCACTTGAGACACTCTATGGAATACTGAAAACATATGAGCTGGAATTTTATCAAAAGAAGGCCATTTTAGCAAATAGAGGAAAAATGGCAAATGTCTCAAATGCCCTGGTTGCTAAGGAACCATCAACAATTGAAAAGACTGGTACAAGCAGGAAGTTGAAATCTGAGATGATTGAAGATCAGGAACAGGAAGACAAGGACTCCATCAAGAGTGAGTCAGAAGAAGATGACTTCTACACCATTGAAGAACTTGAAGGCATGGACAACAAAACAATGGCCTTCATGGCAAAGAAGTTTGGAAATTTGAGATTCAAAAGAAACAAAAGTTTCAAACCAAAACCAACCTTCAAGTCTTCAAGCAAAGGAAGGAATCCACAGAGAAGCTCCAATAATGGAGGATACAAGACTGGAACAGTTGATAGATCCAAGATAAGATGCTATAACTGTAATGATCTTGGACACTTTGCAACAGAATGCAACAAACCTAAGTCAATCAAGAAAGATAAAGACTACTTGGAGTTGGAAGCCAAGTATGAAGCTCTTCTCAAAAAGCAGACAGGAAAAGCCTATATTGCTGAAGGAAAATGCTGGGATGATACGGATGAAGATGAGGAGGAAGAATATGGGAATCTGGCACTCATGGCCAACTCACATGCTGGAACTTCATCCTCGAACTCTCAGGTACCTTCTTTAATCTCTCTTGATATGTCAAATTCTCAATACAAGAAAACTGTGGAAGATTTAAGTATTGAGATGTTTAATATTCACACCAGTATGACTGCTGCTTATGAGGAGATTGCTAGGTTAGTGAAAGCTAATGAGGAACTAGTTGCAAGAAATGAGACTCTAGAATTGTCTGTTATAAACATGGAAAACTTTAAACAGGAAAATGAGTATCTCAAGAACAAAATTGTTTGTTCTGAACAAATTGAGAAGTTTCTTAAAGAACAAATTTCTGAAAATGAGTTGAAAATTAGATCTTATCAAAACTCAGCAACCATTGTTAAAGAGTTTCATGAGAAGAACAAGGAAAGCACTAGGATTGGAGTTGGTTTTGATTATGAGAATCTTAAAAAGAAAAAATCTGTTTTAACAAGAGGCAAAAAGATTGAAATCCAAGGTAATCCTCATATTTTGAAAAATGTCAAAGAACCAATTTTTAAGAAGGCTACTGTTGAAGTAGATGAAGCCAGTATGGTTATCAAACAACAATTAGATGATGAGGATAAGGAAGCAATTGAAAGAAATTTGGCCTCTGTTGAAAAAGAAGAACCCACAATCAGAACCAAGTCCACTCCTGTTCAAACTGAAACTAAACAGGATGCTCAGAAAAATGATGCTATGCATGCTAAAAAGAAAAAGGCTAATAGAAATGGAAAAATAGGCATTAACAAACACAACAACTATGCACCTGTTCATAATGCACCAAGAAAGATTTGTAAAAACTGTGGTTCAACAAATCATCTTACTCACTTGTGCAAGAAACCTGTTGTGGGAAATGATAAGTTTGCCTGTGGTTATGTTAAGCCTTTAATGCATGATAATCATAAATTTTGTGACAAATTTGATTGTATGCCATGTAACATGAATATCATGAATACCTGCTTTAGGCTCAGGAAACAGTTTGTTGATGGATGCATAAGTCAGAATTTGTATATCAACAGTCCTAGGCCTAAATCTGCTAGTCCTGTGAAACACAGAAAACACTCCATGTCACCTAAGCATGCATCTAGTTCTGAAAGCACTAATCAAGCAAAAAATCAAAACAAGAAAAATGAAAATGTGCATGTGCAAGTGACTGAGACTGTTAAGAACAGGAAGGATATTCATGTGACTAAGCATAAAGGACCCAACCTTGTTTGGGTACCAAAGAAAACTTGATTTGTGCTTGATTGCAGGGCACAAGTAAGAAGAAGGTCATGTGGATTTTGGACAGTGGCTGTTCAAGGCATATGACTGGTGACAAGGCCCTGCTGTCACAGTTCAAGGATGAGGCTGGCCCAATGGTAACCTTTGGAGACAACAGCACTGGTTTTACCATGGGATATGGCAAATTGATTCATGGAAATGTTGTCATTGAAGATGTAGCCCTAGTCAGTGGTTTGAAGCATAATCTTCTCAGCATCACTCAATTCTGCAACAAAGATTTGAAGGTGGAGTTTGATAAGGAACTGTGTCTCATATCACACAGGAAGACAAAGGAATTTGCTCTGCAAGGAGTAAGAAAAGGAAGCCTGTTTGTAGCAGATTTGGACTCTGCAAACAAGGAGAAGATTTGCTGTTTCTACACAAAGGCCTCAGAAAATGAAAGTATGCTCTGGCATAAGAGATTATCTCACCTAAATCTCAAGAACATTAATTCTTTAGTCAAAAGAGAATTAGTGAAGGACCTGCCCACACTTGAATTCTGCATAGAAGGATTATGTGAGGCATGTCAAAAAGGGAAAATGAAGAGATCTAGTCACAAGAGTAAGGAATTCACTTCAATCACAAAACCACTACAATTAATTCATATGGATCTGTTTGGACCAGTAAATGTCATGTCCATGTCTAAGAAAAGATTTGCTCTAGTCATGGTTGATGACTTTTCAAAATACACTTGGGTGGAATTCTTGCACTCAAAAGATGAAGCTCCTGAGATCATCATTGAAAATTTGAAAAGATTGGATAAAGGCCCTACACCAGTAGTTGCCATAAGGAGTGATAATGGTACAGAATTCAAAAATGCTATACTCAATGAATTCTGCAAGGAAAAAGGAATCACTCACCAATTTTCAGCCCCAAGAACTCCACAACAAAATGGAGTGGTTGAGAGAAAGAACAGAACTCTCATTGAAGCTGCAAGAACCATGTTAGCAGAAGCCAGTCTACCAACTAGCTTTTGGGCTGAAGCTGTTAGAACTGCATGCTACACTCAAAACAGGACACTCATCACAAAACCAGTTGGAAAAACTCCTTATCACATCATGACAAATAGAAGACCATCTGTAAAATACATGCATGTGTTTGGAACCAAGTGCTTTGTTCTCAAAGATGATGTCAACAACCTTGGGAAGTTTGAAGCCAAGGCTTATGAAGGAATTTTTGTGGGATACTCTTTGGACAAAACTGTCTATAGAGTATATGTGATTGATCAACAGAAGATTATGGAAAGCACAAATGTGACATTTGATGATTTCAAGTTCCCTACTATGAATCTGGAAGGAGAAAACTGTGACACCTTGAGGTTTGAAAATGAAATAGAGACTGGAACATTTGCAACTGAAAATGTTACCAATATGCATGAAGAGTCACATGTAGATATCTCACATGGAACAAATGTGGAAAGAGAAAATGAAGACTACAGTCATATTCAACTTGAGAATTCTCCACACAATCCTAGCATTCACTCAGGGAGAGATTCTCAAGGATCTGCAACTATTGGCAATCACTTCAATCAGGAAGAAACAAGTTCAAATGATAGAGATGGAGCTCATCAAATTAAATGGAGTAGAGCTCACACAGCTGATCAAATCATTGGAAATCCTGATGAAGGTGTAAGGACAAGAAGAGCAACTATAAATGAATGCCTATTTGCTTGCTTTCTGTCTCAAAATGAACCAAAAAGGATTGAAGAAGCCATGTTGGATCCAGACTGGATAATTGCCATGCAAGAGGAATTGAATCAATTTGTGAGAAACAATGTTTGGGAATTAGTGCCACCTCCAAAGGACAGGTCGGTAATTGGCACTAAGTGGGTCTATAGGAACAAAATGGATGAACATGGAATAGTTATAAGAAACAAAGCAAGGCTGGTTGCAAAAGGCTATTCCCAGGAAGAAGGCATTGACTATGATGAGACTTTTGCTCCTGTTGCAAGATTGGAAGCAATTAGAATTTTTCTAGCCTTTGCAGCACACTCAAATTTTAAGGTATATCAAATGGATGTGAAAAGTGCATTTCTCAATGGTGAATTAGAAGAGGAAGTTTATGTGCAGCAACCTCCTGGCTTTGAAGATCCAAATTTTCCAGACTTTGTTTACAGACTCATTAAAGCATTGTATGGACTCAAACAAGCCCCTAGAGCATGGTATGACACCTTGTCAAAATTTCTTCTAGAAAATCATTTTACTAGAGGAACTATTGACAAAACTCTTTTCTACAAAAAGCATGGTGAGGATATCATACTTGTTCAAATCTATGTAGATGATATCATTTTTGGATCTACAAATGAAAAACTGTGTCAAAGGTTCTCTAAGCTAATGCAAGGTGAATATGAGATGAGCATGATGGGAGAGCTCAATTATTTTTTAGGCCTTCAAATAAGTCAAAGGGATGATGGCATTTTCATAAGTCAAACAAAGTACATCAATGACTTACTCAAAAGGTTTGACATGCAAGACTGTTCTACTGCCAAGACTCCAATGTCTACAGCTACAAAACTTGATGAAGATAAGAAAGGAAAAAGTGTAGACATGAAGACCTACAGAGGAATGATTGGATCTCTCCTTTATCTCACAGCTAGTAGACCTGACATAATGTTCTCTACATGCCTATGTGCAAGGTTCCAGGCAAACCCCAAAGAATCTCATCTCATTGCTGTCAAAAGAATTCTGAGGTATCTAAAAGGAACATCATTCATGGGGTTATGGTACCCTAAAGAAACAGGATTCAACTTAGTTGGATATTCAGATGCTGATTTTGCTGGGTGCAGAGTGGATAGAAAAAGTACCTCAGGAAGCTGTCAATTTCTTGGACAGAGATTGGTATCTTGGTTTAGCAAAAAGCAACAATCAGTTTCTACTTCCACAGCTGAGGCTGAATATATTGCTGCAGGAAGTTGTTGTGCTCAAGTGCTTTGGATCAGGAATCAACTAAGGGACTATGGACTAGTGTTAGAAGGAATTCCTATTATGTGTGACAACACTAGTGCCATCTCAATTGTAGCCAATCCAGTCAACCATTCCAAGACAAAGCATATTGATGTAAGGTACCATTTCATAAGGGAACATGCAGAAAATGGAGTAATTAAATTATTCTATGTTCCTACACAAAAACAGTTGGCTGATATATTTACTAAACCACTTGATGAAGCCACCTTCAACAGGTTGGTTAGTGAAATTGGAATGCTAAACTCTTCAAGTTAGGTGGCCAAATAAATATATCTTTTCAACTGTTACAACAATTGTTTCACAGACATGAACTCAAATGATTTATCTAAGTGAAACAAAACTGGTATATGTTTATAAATATGTCAGTTATATTGTTGTACATATTGTTAACAAATGTTTTTAAAACTATCTTGGAACTATTTTCTTGTTCTGAGAAAGCCTGAAAAGAATTATTATACTTGTGCATTATTAAATAACAAGTGTGATAATTAAAGATTCAGGAATATCAATCAGACACATTTCTTTTTTTTAAGATGAATAAATGGATTTTATTTATCTAAGAAATGAAGTCTGTAAATTATTATTCTATTTTCTAAGTGAAAATGGAATAATCTGTCAAAAACTAGAGTTTGTGATTAAGTTGCCATCATTTTCTGACTTCTCGACTAGTTACTTATTTCTTTTGAGTTCTCGACTCATGATTTTGTGAGTTCTCGAATAGCTCATTTTTAGAGTTCTCAATCGAGTACTGTCAAGAGTTCTCGAATCATCAGAGTTCTCGACTATCTCAGTTCTCGAATCATGTATATATATTCTTGAGAGTTCTCGATCAAATTCTGACAGTTCTCTACTGAAACTAACTTTACTCTTCTCTGAGTTCTCGAACATACAAAATCGATTACAATTCTAGTCGAGTTGTCTAAGTATTATACATAGCACAGTAGAAATAACATTTCATTTCTACACTTAATTTCAAACTCAAAGAAACCCTCTCATTCTACAGCTACACTTGAACCCTTGCTATTCTACTCTCTAAAACCTTCGATTTCTTCGTTTCTCTCTTTCTATACACAACTCTATGGCATCTTCAAGCTCGAAACCTGCAACTGAAGTGTACGTAATTCCTGAAACCAACTTTCTCGCCATTGCAAGAGACGCAGATGCTAAGGCGCAGTACAAATGCTTCACTAGGTTTCTCATCGATTCCTATCTGAATGAAGCTCTGTTGGCAAACCCCACACTGTATCTCGACATTCTTGAGCAATTTTGGAAGACTGCTGACTGGGAAAATATAGCTTTGGAGGATGGTAGGTCAAAAGTGGTTGTAACCTGCAAAATCCAAGGAAAAGACATCAGTTTTGATGAAAATGATGTGAATACAAGCTTGAATATACCAACCGAAGAGTTTAATGAAGAACCTACTGACGATGATCTTCTAGATTTTCTGGACTTCATTAGGTATGCTGATAATCTAAAGAGAGGAGTTGATGAGAAGTTCAAGCTGGGTAAATTAAACAAGAAGTACATGAGGAAGGAATGGTCATTCCTGTTTGATACCATCCTAAGAGTCTTCACCTGCAGAAAAACAGGGTTTGACCAGATAAGCCTCATTGCCTTGAAGCTGGCCTACTCATTAGCATACAACCAAAAGCTCAATGTTGGAAAGCTAGTTCTTGGGGAACTCATAACCAGGATTCCCAAGAGAGGTAATGAAATTTTCTTTCCTCGCTTTATTCAATTAATTCTCAATTATAAGAATGCTGGTTTAATTGAATTGCCTGGAATGAACAAACAAAGAATTGGCTACTCCAAATCCATGTCAAAAATCATTTTTGCCACATTGGATAGGAGAACCACTGTGAATGTCCCTCTCATAATCACTCCTCACATGAGGAGTGTGTTTGAGGGATATCCACTAGTGCAGCCTAAATATGGTTACCTTGATACAGTAGGAGGTCCTAAGGTTGCAGAAGTACCAAATGCACCTAACCCAAGGACTTCCAACCCAACTGCTAGCCCTTCTTTGAAATCCCTAGATGTTAGCAAACCATCCTCTACATCCTCTCAACAGGGTGTAGTTGCAAAGAAGAAGAAGGAGAAAGCTGTTAAGAAAAGAGTGTTAGAAACAGTTGTAGAAAATGAATCAGATGAGTCACCTGTGGAGCCTTTGACCAGGAGAAAGAAAAATAAAAAGGCCACAACAGACCACTCTACATCCTCTCAACAGGATGTAGAAGTTAACAAGGGATTAAACCTACTTCTAGGTGCACTTTCTCAACAAGGTGCATCTATTGAAATTGGGAGTCAGCCCACTCCACCCTGTACAGAGTCTGCACCATTGCAGGAATTCACTCCTGTCAATGAAGAAGCTGTAGTTGAAAAAGAGACACACTGTGCACCAGTAGGATCTTCTCTTGAAACTTCCCCATTTTCTCAGGGGGAGTTGCCAATACTCAGTTCTACTCACACTCTACCTGCTATCTCTCAAATTTCATCTCAACCAAATGTGTCCAGCCAAACACATGAAGTTGTTGATCATCAGGACTCTTGTTTCCCTGGTGAGCCCCATTCAAGTGACTTGGTGCATGACACCTTGTTCACCACTCAGGACACTCCTTTAGATGGTGAGGGAATGCATGCTGAGGCATATCCTGATGACACCATCAAAACCACAGAGGTTCCAGGAGTTTTTACTTCAGACTCTGTGGGGGCTCAGGCATTTCAAAGCCAAGTGTCTTCACAGACATTGGGTAATCTGGGGGACCTCCACACCATGCAAATGGCATCCCCTAGACACTCCCCAGTCATTCAAAGACTGTCTCCTCAGGAGAATTCACCTATCCATCCAGTGTCTAATGAATCATCTGAGAAATTGGATGAGGAAATAGATGCTGAGGGGACTACTGTCACAAGTGGCCCTAGCTCTCACTCTCTGTCACAATGGCTGGAACCTGTGCAACATGGCAGGGATTCAGGACCATCATCTCTTGGTGGGTCACTTTCTGATGAGAAACTAAAGGAATTGTATGGAGATCAGTTGGAGGGCTTCTATCACATTGCTCAGCAGCTTGTGACTTCTCATTTGCCAAACAAAGACTATGCTGCAATCATGCTTGAATATGCAAAAGATCAGGAGGAGTTGAAAGAAAAGAATGCAAATTTGAATGAAAATGAAGGTGAAAATGTGGATGCCTGGCTGGATGGTAAATCTGCAGTTAGCATGCAAGAAGTTTTGGAGTGGACTAGACAGAAGTATCTCACTTCTCTTGGATCTTGTGAGAAGATTTTTACTCCAAGTGCCATGTATGATGCAATTCATGAAGCTGCTAAAGTCCAACTGCAATCAAATCACTATCTTGCCAAAGGTGTACAATCTGAGATAGATGATCACAGAGCTAAAGTAGAGGGCACCTTGAGAGCAATGGAAGACAAACTGAAGCCTGGAGGTCTTCTTGCTCACACTTCAAGAGGAGATTCAGGAAAGTCCTCCATTCTTCACACCAAAATAGACTCTATGGAAAAGGTGTTTAAGGAAATGGTTCAAGGTCACACAACCATCATAGACAATCAAAGGAGAATAAACAGTATGGTTGAAGTTCTGTACAAAAACAGGCATGCAGATAGGCTGCCTGAGGATGTGCCTCTACACACCTTATCACCTTTCCAAGTGGACCTCTACTATCAGTCAAAGGCCAAGGATGAAGCTGCAAAGGCCTCCACCATTGATACCTTAAATGCCAGAGTGGATTCTCTCACATCCACAGTTTCACAAATTGTCTCAGATGTTCATAATCTAAAAAATGAGTTTGTCTCTACTTCTGCAAATCAAGGGACTTCTCTTGCCAGCATCTCAGCACAACTCACCTCTCTACAATCCCTCATCTCCAACCTAAGCACAACTAGTCAGGCTCCTCCAGCATCTTTGCCAACTCCAAACTGGACTAAAATTAAGCCAAGTCATTCTTCCTTTCTCCAAAGTCAAGATATCAACCCTAAGGGGGAGAAGGAAAGGAGAGAAGAAATAGAGGCTGAAAGGCAAAAGGCAGTTATGAGAAAGCTCAGGAGTGAAATTTTCAAGCCCAACTCTGACAAGGAGTTTCTTGAACTTCTGCATCATATCAAAAAGCAAGTCCAGGGAAATCATTGGAAATATAAGAAGATGCTTGAAAATGCTATTGTTGCAGTAAGGGGAGTTAAGTTTGAACAGAATGGACAAATGTTCAAAGAGCCACTCATTCAAATGGAATCTGGCTACTTTAAAGTTTCAGTTACTCTATTCCAAAGGCTTTCATATACTGAACTGGAATGTCTGTACAAGGGAGTGGAGTTGGTAACCCAGGAAGATGAAGAATTGAAGAAGAAAATATTGGGGCCTCTCCTACCTCTTGCTCTACCTGAATCCTACTGTAGTCCAGATGGTGTGATGTATATGGCTAGAGAAGAAAAACTTGCTCATTTCAGGATCCCTCAACATCTCAATTCAGGCAACAGAAGTCAAATTATTAACCTAATTGAGTTGATTGAAAAGAAGAAGGTGAAGCAGATAGAGGACAATGAAATTGTAGTGAAAATGAAAAAGTTTATCTCTGGACAAATCTCTGAATTTGCAAAAGAAGAATTGAAGAACAAAAAGAAAGATGATGACAATGAGGATCAGGACAAGAAGGATAAAAGGTCTGAATCAAGGAGTGATAAGGAAGGAAAGGGAGAAGACAAGAAGAAGAAGGATGAAGACAAGAAGAAAAGAGACAACTCTGAGGACAACAAACAGTATCAAAGAAGAAATTCCTCTAAGCAGCAAGCTGCTGGCACTCATTCTAGTTCACCTACCAAATCTCAGGGTACTAGTGTGATGTCAACAGTTTCTGAAACTGCAACTGCCATCAAAACTAAATCTCCAAGAAGGATGTTCATGAAAGTTACTGCACATGGAGTGATAAGGAGGGAAATTAAAAAGGAACAGTCAAAGAAACTGAAGCCAAGCCAACATCTCAAAGTCAACACTGCCACATCAACCAAATTCAAGAACTCTACTAGCTCTTTGCTAGTAAGATGTCCTAAGTGGAGAAAACAACTCATTGTTCCTGATAAAGGTCTACCTATTAAACCTATTCAAGAAATTGCTGAAACTGACAAGGTGAGGATCAAACTGTGGAAGGCTGACAGAATTGTCAAGGTAGAAGTCAGAGACAAGAGGATGTTTGTTACTAATGTTGATGGAGAAGAAAGAGGATTTCATCATGACAACAGTGATGCTACCACTCATGACATTAGGAGAGTGATTAGCCTGTTTGACAAGAAATGCATGATTAACAAGCTGAGAATGATGGAAATGGCTCAGTACTTGGAAAGAAAGTATCAGAAAAAGACTGACAAGGTAAGATACATGGAGGAGATGATTGAGAAGAAAAGGAGGGAGGAGGAGAGAGTAGAGCAGTTGTCTGAAGAATTGAGAAGACAGGGTAAAAGTAGAGTGTTCAAAGATCCTGACAGAGTTGAATTCAAACTGAGAAGTGGAGTCACTGTCAAAGTTAGACTCAAGTTTGTCCAAGACTATCCAATGCTCACTCTACAGATTGCTGCAGACATGCTGAAAGATGCAATTTTGATTGAGGAAATCATGGCCAGACAAATGATACTGCAGGCAATTGAAGAAAACAGGGCCAGGCAAGAAAAGGAAAGAAAAGAAAAATATGATCAGGCAGCTCATCAACAACAACAATATAGGTAGGCTTGATATCTTGTATTAATTTGTAAAATTCATCATTTTCCAAATTGGGGGAGATTGTTGGACTTAAATCAAGCCTAGCCTATTTAATTATCTGTCTTGCTGTAACTTAGTTTGTGCTTCTGTAATAGACTAGTGACTTAGTAATTCATGTGTAATTTGTAACTAGAAGTTTTCTCTGTTTATCTTCAAATTGTAAATTAAGTCAGAAATAAAGTCAGTTAGAAGATTCAAATTGAATCATGCAACCAGACAAAGAAGACTGTGAAGAAAATAAAAAGAGAAGTTATCTGAGAATTCTACTAAGGCAAGTTACTTGGTCGAGAAGTCAGCCATTCGAGAAGTCAGAACTGTGGAAACATTTCGAGAAGTCTCAAAACTTCTATCTGCTTAGTACTCGATCGAGAAGTCAGTCATTCGACAAGTCAGGTATTGAATCCAGTCGAGAAGTGTCAATTATGAGGCATTCGAGAAGTGAAAATAAACAATTCGAGAAGCTAGCAAATGGAGCATTCGAGAAGTGATAAGGCTGAGTCATTCGAGAAGTCAATATCAAGCATGTATTCGAGAAGTCTAATCTGATCGAGAAGTCATCAAGCTGAGTATGCGATCGAGAAGTCTAGACATTCGAGAAATCAAGTATTCAGGATCAATCGAGAAGTCACAGCTGTTCGAGAAGTCAATCTCCTTGACTTATCGAACCAATTTCAAGAAGAGTACTCGACTGCAAAAGAAGCTAGTTTCAAGGAAGAATTGCAGAACAAGACAGATGATGTTGCAGCTCTGTTTATGCAGGATAAGTCAAACCTGCACAGACAGAGACAAGTCTACAATGTAGCTGGGAAGATAAGCCAAGAAAAGTGACAGAAGAGATAAGGCAGGATGGAGCAGACTGTCACTACAGTGTTAGCTAGAAATAGTCATTAGTCAAATGTAAAGCAATCTCTGTCTATTTCTAGTTTTAGCTAAACTGTCTCATGTGAGCATGTGCACAGGACATGTTGTCTATATACTTTATGCACAGCCACATTTGATAGAGTCTTGAGCATTTTTACAATAGTAAGAATCCCAGAACAAGAAGCTGAAATTCAAACTGAATTTCAGATTGTAGCAAAGATCATTCTAATACAAAATTAGATTGAAAGTTACATCTGTGTCTATATTATTTCCTGTTATATGTCTTGATAAACACCTTCGTAATTCCATCTGCTCTTCAAGCTTCGAACAAGTTCTTTTCAAAAACAAGAAAATTTTTGAAGTATACATTCACCCCCCCCCCCCTCTGTAACTTCTGGGCCTCTAAATTCCTAACAATCTTCTTCTTTTCTTATGATTTGAGAGTTTTTTCCTTATAACTATGAGTTAAGTGATGATTTTTCAATACTAACGTGGTGGAAGAATCTTGAGTTATAATTTTTGGTTTTAGCTAAAATTGCAAGTGACATCTTAGTAGTCCCCGCTTCTACAATTGCGTTCGAGTCCGCTTTTAGTGCAGATAGAAGAGTGTTAGACGAGAAAAGATTGTGTCTTTCGCTAGACGTGGTAAAAATTTTGGTTTGCAAAAAGGATTGAGATCAAGCCGCAAAAAGACAAGGGATGCAAAAAGATGATTCGGATGGCGAAGACGATCCATGGACGACAATGTATACTTCTTCAAAATCGGGCACCTCAAGCAACAACGATAAACAATTATAAATCAAGTAGTGGATATGTATTTTTTGTTTTATATTTTTTAGATTTGTTTGGTTTGTATTTTTCTTTATGTATTGATGCGGTTTGTTCCGGTTTTTTACAGAGGAGTCCTCTCAAATTAATTATAATTTTTTTAATTAATAAAATTTATACGAGATAACGCCCTTTTTAAAACAAAAAAAACTGCAACTCAACCCGCCCAACCCGACACGGCACGACTCGCCCAACCTGTGTGCCGGTCTTGGGTTGATTTTCTACGAGTCAAGTCCGGCCTGGCACGCACAACCCATTTATGTGGTTACGAGTCGAGGTGTGCTGAGCCTAACCCGTGCGCGACACGACCTGCACGGGCGGCTAGCATTAGTGCCAATTTAAAGATGAAAAAGTGATAAAAGTTATTCCATTTTATCAGATTCTTCTCTGTTAAATTCCTAATACATGTGTCTTTTCACTTTTAAAATAGTAAATATTAGTACATGTAGATATTTTAATAGTATCCCTCTAAAATATATATTTTTGATACTTTTTGTTATTCTCTTTACAATTTATAATATTGATTGGTCAATTAAATAATAATTAATATCATAGAATTATTAGAGAATAAATACTCTTTTATAGATTTATAAAAAAATATAGAAGTTTAATTGATAATAAAAAATTTAGAAATTTATAAAATAATTATTTTTTTGAAAATTTATTATAAATATATAAAGTTTTTATATTTGTAAAACTATAGTTTTGTAGTTAAGTATAATTTAAACTTAAAAACTAAATATAAAACCATTTAAGAAAACTCGAAATAAATTAGTTTTAATTGTATTAATGGAAAATTATATTTTTATAAATATTTAAAAAATACAATTGAGTTCAAATAAATTTAAAAAATAATTATTTTATTAATTTTCTATAAAACAACCATCAATAAAAAATGCTTACCACTACACTGTCTCAGCACATAAAAGATAATTGGCATGTATTAATTAATTTAAATTTAAATTGGCCTCGTCTGCTAAATCAAACAAAATACATGGGCGGATGGGCCTGGGTTTAACTTTTCCGGGCCTTTGAACTTTGAAGAAGCATCAATTCAAACGGAATTGCGGGAGCCGAAAGCACTTGCAACTTGCAAGTTCCAAATTACGATCATATTTGCTAATTATAGCGGATTAAATTAGTTATTTTGACTAATTGATTGAAATAGCTATTTTAACTAGCCGATTGAATTAGATGTTTCATATGAAACTGTTTGGTAAATAGCTGTTTGAGTAGTTTTTTGTATTTTAACTAAACGCATGTCAATCCTCTATTTAAAATCCTCAAAGAAACTTTTTAAAAATTAGTTTTTTGAGTTCAAACCGTTATTTCAACCCGCTAACTACCAAATACTAATTATAAACGATTCACATAGTCAAACCTCTAATATTGCTCAAATCTCTAACATTTTCTCAAACCTATAACTTCCAAACAGCGTCATAATATTCGGGATGATGGCCAAAAATACCATTTTTTTAATAAAAATTAACGAAAATACCAGTTTTGAAAATTCTGGCCAAAAAAATATCATTGAGATATGTATTTAACAAATTGGTATACTTAATACGCATTGTACAAATGAGTATCACATAAAAAAATGATAAAAGGCTGAGATACGCATCTCCGAGATGCGTATTACCTAGGTCAAAGGGTGATACACATTTCAAAGATGCGCATCACACATAATTTTAAATTTTTTTTCAAAAAATTTCAATTTTTTTTGAAAAAATAAAAAATTGGGATACCCAAATGAGAAATGTGTATCCCACTAGTATTTTTGACCAAAATTTTGAATAATAGTATGCTTATCACTTAGTCTAAAAAAAATGATATTTTTATCATTTTTTCTAATATTCGCACCAAAAAGTTGAGATTTATGGACATCTGCATTGATACATGTCAGAACTCCCTCTTCGAATTTTTCGAATAAATTACAAGGCATGTTTAGATTATCTAATAAATAAATTTTAAAATTATGTATAAATTTAATTTTAAAAAAATACAAGTGGAGTCCCAATCAAGCACTAAACCAATACCATAGATGTGGCATGGGGAGATTCCTTAGATCAAAATAGGCAGACAAAATTAAAGAACATGATCAAATCACCTTTGATGGTATTAATCCGCGATTAATCGCTGTTCAATCGGGTTAAATTATTCACATTGTCGTACGCAACATTTTTATTTCCAAGGATTAACAGTGACATAGATTCTGTTTATTTTTAAAAAATATAATCTCTATTCCAAAATATATATTTTGTCTTTAAAAATATATATATATATATATCTATTAAAAAATATTAGTCTTTCAAAGAAAATATTCCATAATAGTTGATTATCTCTGTATTCAATGTAAAAAATTTCAAATAATGTCATTGCACCAAACTTTGCTGTTGTACATTTTCTTTACATAAATTTTGACACTGGAGCAAGTTATTATAGTTGAACAGGACAATTATATTTCTTATAGTGACAAGATGGCATTGCAAATAAAAGAAATTTAGCAATTTTTTTTAAATATATAACATTATATAATTCAATTAAATCATTCTAATACCACAAATCCACAATAATGCAAGAGAGATGATTACCGTGACATCCTTAATGTTGAATATGAATTTTCGTAGCTCAATGTTTTTAAATTTTTATACACCCAGATAAAGCAACTAAACTATGGTGTTACTATGCAGTTTGCCCTGGACCTGGAGTAGGGACTAGTAATTTGCAAGGAACTAGAAGTCTATATATAGTTACACCCGAACCACAAGTACAAGGTCAAGAACTATATAGACCAACATGATACTACCAGTGTACTTTTTGGAAAAAAAATAACTTAAGTTTGTCTAGATATAGAGTTTCCCCTAGAAGTTTGAGCAACTTTACAGGAAAAAGATACAAACAAGTACACTGTGCACAATGCAAAACAAGAAAATCAAGTACTTTCTGCTGATGCTGCTTCTTTCACATGAAACGGAGAGAATCATCTTTATAGCAAGGACAATACATATCATCTTTGTACCAAGGACAATACATATTGGCACCATGCATGATAAACACACAAATAATGTTTAGATGTGCAACCAGATAATTCATTTGTCATCATGAAAGTAGAAATAAGAGAAGCCATACATTTTACCTTGGCACTTAGTCTAGTCCGATACTCCTATTCTAGTGGTGACAAAAGATACAAGGTTCGAGCCTTAGTAGGATGTCTCAGCGCAAGCATAATCCTGGCCTCGCCCTTAAAAAAAAAAAGAACTATTTTCCGAGCACTGAGCACTGCCTACGAAACATAGCTTGAAAAATCTTTCCAGACAATTACAAATAGTATAGGAAGGAGTTATATATTAATGCAATAACAAGAGCACAACGGGTCATTCCTTTGTCCTAAACACCAGCACTGTCACTTGTATATTCTAGCACTCAGAAAAATGAAAAGTTCCCCAGAATCAAGCATCCTACCAACTGTTCAAGTTTCTTGCTATCAACCATGGTAATAAGAAACAACAAAAGTGAGTTAAAAGTCGGGGCCTATCTGTTCCTCAAGACCACATGTGAGTATGCGCTTCCCTTACATGAGACTAGATCATTTGCATTTGATTAAGATAAGAGATGGGTTAATTACTAGTTTGACAGTGCATGATACAACAGGAATAGATACCATTTGAAGAGAGAGATTTGATAGCACATGTTTTTGAAGAGCTGTAATAAGATGACTACGAACCCTTGCCTGATTTGTTTTGTTGTTCTGGTAAAATTTTACAATTTTAACATTTGAATCCATAAACATACTATTTACAACAGTAGGATGATATCAACATTTAAGACTGCAATCAATGTCGTATATAGAAGAATTGACTCATTACACACAAACCCCTACAACTTGTCACCTTAATTTGGCATCAATGGCCCCTCCATCTAACTCATACAACGCCTGATACCCCAGCCACCAGCCACACATGAGGAGTTAATATACCAAGTCAAATTAAATCACTATTATGGGAACCAACCATATGACGAAAAAAATCACAATAATGTAATAACAAAGCACACAGTCTTTATCTATCCTATTTTCAACCGAGTTGAAGCTGTAAGGCTGAATTTACGAATAAACAGATGAATCTAGCTCTAAACTTAGCTTCCTTTTCTCTTTCTTAGCCTCACTATCAGACCCAAATGATTAAGTAATATTCATTGCAATCATAATGCATGCATTATCACTAGTATACAGAATACACAACTTCAAATAAAAGGAATGTAAGATACAAATAAAGGATCCAAAGAATGTATGCGCTTACCATGAAATGATCATTAAGCCTCGTCAGCACAGATGACTAATTTAATCAGGATGATTAATTAAATCCAGTCCTGCAGTACTTCCACATATATTCTTTACTTGCAATGTAACAGCTAATAGCTAATTAAAGAAATCAAAGATTAAATATAATATGCGAGTCACATAGGTTAAAAAAAACACATACCGAAAGACCTACAGAAAACGCAATTCACAACCATTGCAAAAGGTTACATCTACCTCATAATCAGTTCCTAAAGTACAAGATGTTTGAACAATACTAATTAGCTGTGAATTAGACTCTTAAATTCTACCTAGTAAGAAGGCGGAGGACGCGGTGGTGGTGTCCAAAACACATCATGATGCATCTGTCCATTCGGTAACATATTCGGTGGTAAGCTGTACATAGGCACCGGTGATGCAGCATCCGGATCACTAGCCATGCCATGAGACTGGGCTGAATTTCCACCGCCACTTTGTCCCGGATTCCCCACTTGCATTCCGCCTTCACCAGCAGCTTGCACCTCCTCTTCCAAAGGCAAACGCTCATAAGTAGTCTTCATAAACGTTGCAGCAATGACCATTACAGGCCCCGACGCAACCAATGCACCCACAACAGTCCCACCCACAACCTGCCCCTGACCACCAGCCAAATAAACAGTCAATCCATTCGCTTGAGGCGGCGAAGGAGCAGGCAAAAAAGCACCAGTGAGTGACAAGATCTCAAATCTTCCCTGTAAAGTAATAACCCCACCAGGAGCAGCTGGTTGTCGAAGAGTCACATTATTAACAATACCACTCCCACTAAGCACAGAAACCCCAACAAGGCGACGCTGTGCAAACGTAGCAATACACTCCACAACATCACTTGCATTACTAATCTCCAAGACATGACTTTTAAGAGCATTAGGGCTTTCCTTAGTTATCACAACAGGAGGCCTAGGCTTGTTCTTGGAACCCGGAGGCCTGCCTCTAGGACGACGACTACCTGAGCTACCAAGATCAGAAATCACAAGAGCACCACTAATATTCCCACCCATCTCCATCTCCATCTCTTGATGCTCATCATGCTCTTGTTTCCTCTCATCATGCTCTTGTTTCCTCTCATCATCCTCATGTTTAAGAGTATTAAAATTAACATTAGGATTGCTCCCACTACTATTAGTAGCAGTATTGTCCATCAATTCTTGATCTTCTCTTCTGGATCCAACTCCAAGCCTATTCAATCCCTCTTTATCTTGTTCTTCACACATCGGGTTCATCGCCACGTTCCCTGTCCACCATCTGTTAGCCATTATAACCCCCCTCTCTTCTCTACCTCTCTCTAAAATCTATCTCTTCTCTCTCTAGAATCCTCTATATCTCTATCTTGACAAACCCAAAGTCTTACCCACAATAAATGCAAATATTTGAGTAGCTACTGCACCTATATTTTCTCTGCTTTGAAGAGACAAGACAACTTTTGTACATAAATAGACCTTAAAAATTATCCTTATCTCTGCCTCTTTGGCTTTTGTCTGTTTTCTATACTTTATAAGTAAACAACTAAATAATAAAAATCCCACCCCAAATCCACCAGATTTCTATATAGATTCACCAATATCTTCCCAAAACCCTCAACATTAAAACCCCGGATCTATATATTTATCTCACTTTTTTTCAAAAAAAAAATAAGAAGAAGAACCAACCCACTAGTTTAAATGTGAAAACAAGTTACACCAACCAAAGAAAATAGTGTATATACTGTCTAGTCCTTTTTATTGTTCTAGTCAAACAAACTACATGGAACTTAGTGCCCTTTATATATACATACAGTCTACAGATATGTTTTGTATGTACTGTAGAAGAGTGTATAAGAAGGTAAATATAAATAAATATATATGTACTTGTAAGTAAGTACTGTATATATACTGAGTTACTGAGTGAGTTGGTACTTAGGGTTGTGAGTATTGTATGTGATCTGGGGTATGCATTGATGAAATCCTAGAATAGTTCCTTTTCTTGATCTCTACTTTTATGCTATCTCTTTGCTTTTTTCTCTTTATATATATTTGGTGTACGTTACTGTGGATTTGGTGTACGTTAAAAGGACTTTTATTACCTGGCGTACGATAAGGATGTGTAGTAGCCTCGAGTGTATAATGTATTTACATGAATACATGTGTGTGTGTTTGTGTCCAAATTACTACTCCCTCCGTCTCTTATTACTTTTTCTGTTAATCATGTGCGCGTTTGTCAACACATACTTTTTGATCGTTAATATCTTTAATTTCGTATTAGTATTAAATATAAAATTTTTACTGTATTAAAGTACTCACAAATACGAATCAAATAAAATCACTCATGACTATATTTTGTCTTATAAATTATGTGTAAATTAGTAGTCAATCACTTATAATGAACAGTACAAAAAATCAGAAAAAACATTCCGAGACGGAGGGAGTACAAAACTATGGCGGTTTTGCAGCTTTGTGTGCTTTACTTTTACGGTTTTACTGCCTACACTCCATTCCCCCCGTTTTCTTTTCATTTTTGTGGGGCTGTTTCGAGGTATTGGCTGTCACCTGTTATATTTCAATTTTTTGCTGGCAAATAAAATTGTAAATCGTAAATTTTTAGTTTTAATATTGATATTAAAAAAATCTCAATATTCATATAATTGAAGTATCTATTAAAAATTATATAAGTATATAAGGTATACGGCTTACATGATACTAGCTTATATCCCGTGCGATGCACGGATGAATTTTTTTAATATTTTTTAATGATTTGAAT
This sequence comes from Oenanthe sinensis, assembly GCA_028671895.1. Taxonomy (NCBI): domain Eukaryota; kingdom Viridiplantae; phylum Streptophyta; class Magnoliopsida; order Apiales; family Apiaceae; genus Oenanthe; species Oenanthe sinensis. The sequence goes on along the minus strand of CM053811.1, from coordinate 7,654,011 downwards.
TTATTTGTATTTGTATAATTATAATTTAAATTTTATTTAATATTATATGTATATGTTTTTATATAATTTATTTGCATTTATATTTTAATAGGATAATTTTTGTTTGTTTTGTATAGAGATGTATTTTACTTAGGAGATTAATGTGAGATATTTTAGTTAGAAGATTAATATGAGATTTTATTTTAGTAGTAATGTTTATATTCTTTAGAATTATAATGTTTATGAGTTGTTTGCATAAAAGGAGGATTACTTGTGTCAGAATTGTATGTATGATTATATTCTTTTAAAATTATATTTTATTAAAATTTAACGGTTAAGATTATTTCTATGGTTCACTTAAAATTGGACGGTTAAGATCTTTTCTATGGTTCACCCAGTACCAAACCAACCGACGACCAAAACTTTTAATCTTTCGTCTTTAATAATATAGTGTTTATGAGTTGTTTGCATAAAAGGAGGATTACTTGTGTCAGAATTGTATGTATGATTATATTCTTTTAAAATTATATTTTATTAAAATTTAACGGTTAAGATTATTTCTATGGTTCACTTAAAATTGGACGGTCAAGATCTTTTCTATGGTTCACCCAGTACCAAACCAACCGATAACCAAAACTTTTAATCTTTCGTCTTTAATAATATAGTATAGATATACAAGTAATAAAAGATTATCAATTAAAAATTAAATGTCAATTAAAATCAAATGGAAGAAGTATTATTTTAACATCGATTCTAACAAAATTTAATATGATTTTTATTTGATAAGTTAGAAGACTTGTTTTTTTTTTGGATTGAAGAGTGAATCACAAAGTGGTTAAACGAGAATATTTAGGGGTAGGGGAAACTCAAACTCAAAAAGACCTTCTCTCACAAAGTGGTTAAGCGAGAATATTTAGGAATCGAATTTATCAGGATCATATTATTACATATACAGGGTGTATTAAATTTAAAATCATTATTTGATAAATTTAAGTAGATAAACATTATTTGATAAATTTAAGAAGATAAACATTATTTGACAAAATTTAAGTAGATAAACATTATTTGATAAATTTAAAATCGAATTTTTAAAAAAAATATTTTTGTTCTAAGAGTTGTTTAGAAAAACAAGTTTCAATATTTCTAAAATTAAAAATATTGATATTTAACTTTTACGAACATTAACTAATTATCAAACCTTCTAAAATATTATATATATACATATATTATATGTTAAAACATGCACAAATCAAATATATTATCAGATAGTCATCTAATATTTAACAATACATTTTCTCACACCACAGTAAACATAGAACTATTTTCTCTAAAAGTATTTACCTTATATATCAATTTAAATACATTTATTATTAATATATAATATATAATATATAAATACTAACAAAAAAACAACAAAGTACTAAAAGTTAATTTTAAAAGAAATAATATTCATATTTATGGAGCTAGGAATCAAGGGTTAAACATTTACAAGTTAGTAATTTTATTAGTGACATGTAATTTATGACTTATAAAAGTTAATCAAATAATAATAAAGTATCAGAAGAAGTCAGAACTTACAATAATATTTCTTTTATGGAATCAAAGCATAAAAATTAAAATATATATAATTTTTACTTATCACGCATATAATCAAATACTCTAGCGAATTTAATAATGTTTCTTGTCTTTAAAATGAGTTTAATTTGGATTTAATATGTTAGTTTTAATTTAAGATGATTATCTATAAAATTTGTGCTAATGTGATAATCTTATTAAGTAAATTAATATACAAATTTAATTCTACACAACCGCCTATCTCTTAAAACTATATAAAAGTGGACTATGTACCTGGACATCATCATATGTAAATTATGTTATTTTGTGATTTGTAGTTGATTACCAACAATCATTTAGAAAAATGATCCGACATATAATTATAAGTTTATAAAATGCTAATGGTATTTTTTTTTTCAAACAACTATTTTTTTAATGAAAATAGTCAAAACAATGATTATATAATTTGGAGTTTTTTTGTCAATATATAATTTGGAGTTTTTTGTCAATATATAATTTGGAGTTTTATAATTTTGAATAATTATCCCATATGTTGAAACATGACAGTTTTCTACAACACCAAAAAAAAAAAAGTCATGGGATTTTTTGGTGTGGTTGGGCTTGGGTAAGGTTTGACTGTTTAGGCATTTTGAGATACAGATAACTTAGAAAGTCACCATGATTGTGTTTGTAAAAGCATAAACAAATAGATATATACGGAGAAAATTAGCAAAGGAAAGAAAAGGATATACATCAAGAGCAGAAACATTATCATTTTCTCGAATCCAGACAAATGGATGCAGGTCTCGTGTCAATCCTTCCTCTCTGTCCTCACCAACATGTCACACGTAGATTGTAGCTATGTGAATATGTAGGGGTATTTTTTGGGTTATTTCCCAAATTTATAGAAATGAATATTTATTTTTGTAAGAAAATATATAATTATATATAGATAAAAGTTTATTGGAAAACTTAAATTGAGTGCTAATCGGAGAATTCTGCATTAAATTTTGTTTATAATTTATTTTATGAAAATCTTAAATAAAATATTAATTGTATTATATATATATATATATATATATTCTGCTTATAATATATTATAGAGTATATATATATATATTCTAATTAATACTCCATTTAAGATTTAACATAAAACAGTAATATATATATATATATATATTTAAAATTAAGTATTTATTTTTAAAAAACAAGGTAAATTCAAAATAACTATCGTAATTTTTTGTACGTTTCTAAAAATATATAATAAAGATAATTTTATAATTTTTTATAAATGTTTAATATCTAAATATTTATTTGAATTTGTTTGGGCTTACTTTTGTAGGTTGCATGTGACCTTTACGTGTCTTTAATTCTTTGTTTTGGGCCATAAAGCTTAATTCTTCAACCAGCTGTTTGTTTTATTTGTAACAGAATATATTTATTTTTTATGAAAGCTATCGTTTAGTTGGCAAGAATTTAATTATCATAAAAAGTACAAAGCTTTCGATAAAAACTGGGGCAAGTAAGTTTAGATATTCAAAATTTTAATAATTTTTTTTATTAGTATTAGTAAAACAACTTTACCAACTATGCATCCTTAAAAGTGTTAACTTTTTAAACAATTATTAAGCGGAAACCATACAAAACCCGAGCACATTCCACGTAAAATTCTTTATATAAATTAAGCAGTTTTTAAATAAAAATACTAGTTCGACACGCCTTTGACAAATATTAGTTTTAAAAATTTTGACAAAAATACTAATGAAATATGCATTTAACAAATACACAAAAGTGGTATTTTTGTCAATTTTAAATATTGATATTCTTATCCTTTAATCTAAAAAAAATAGTATTTTTATCATTTTTTTGGGTCATTTTTTCTAATTTTGATGCGTCAGTGGTTGAAAATTTATTATCCTTGCTTATTTTCTGCACTTAGTTTTTATTTATGATGGATAGGAAGGAAATCACGTTAAAAACACAGTCATGGACCAAAAACCCATTTTAAAATCATATTTTCTAGCATCTAAAAATAAAAACCAACATTGTATTGGATAATTAGTTTGGTGACACAAACACAAGAGCTTGTGGTTTTGTAATGCAATGGCAGTTCTCAACATCTCTTACATGTGTCTTTCCAAGCCACTCCCTCCAAAATCCAATAACTACTCTTCACTCACCTTTCCCAAAGTACATATCTCCCCACTTCTGTATCTCTACATCTATATGTTTTGTTGACATATATGTATGTATCTCTCTTCTTTTCAGGAACTGAAGAACACCCATGTGAAAGTTAATGATGTTTCTTTTGGAGATTTTGTAGCTAAAGCTGGGTTTGTTGGGCTTCTCTCTGCTTCTCTTTTCTTTGCATCTGATCCTGCACTTGCATTCAAGGTGATCATTTTACAATTTTAAGCTCTTGTTGAGCATGCTGTTAATTCTTGCATTTTCTTGAAATATATATTGGTTGTAAATTAATGACGGGGTTATTGAATCATTGAATGTGAATAGGGTGGTGGTCCTTATGGTTCTGAAGTAACAAGGGGTCAGGATTTGACTGGTAAAGATTTTAGTGGCAAGACTTTGATCAAGCAAGACTTTAAAACGGTATTCTTATCCACAGAGTTTGTGTTTGTTTATGTTGTATTGGTTATTAGATCACTAGAGGCTCATGAGTAAGTTTTGAGTTTCAGTCGATATTGAGACAAGCCAATTTTAAAGGTGCAAAGTTACTAGGAGCTAGTTTCTTCGATGCCGATTTAACAGGTATTCGAGTTCTGATTGCTCAATTGTAAATGCCATGTTGGATTTCTTGTCTGAAGTATTATGAAAATGGTAGTTAGGGTAGGTCAAGATTGAATATTGTATTATCCCCTTAAAACCGAAAAATTGAAGGAAAAGATTGTCCATGTAGTGGCAAATATAGGAATTGTTCATATGTGTATGTGTTGTTAGAGGAAGCTGGGAAACAGGTGGTGATTCAACTCAACGGAATTAAATTGAGTAGTATTGAAAATCTAAAACTTTTCATACCTCATATCAAGTAGAAATGTGTATAATTATTTAGTTGTAATACTAGAAAACAATAGAAAAAAAACATTATATATGAAGCTTTGTGAGTAAAAGAGTCGGAGAAACATGTGCACAGTTAAGTCGAGCAAGTAACCTCTATATTCAACACAAATATGGATTACTTGTACTATTTTTAGACTAGTTTTCAAATCCAACTGAAGTTTCTTTTCGTCCAATAGCCAGTGTCCACATTCCAGATCCTTGCAACACTCCTGGAAAAAGCAACACTTGCTAACCCCTAGTGATTAAAGTGTGGACATTCCTACCCAATTCCTCTGTTAGATTCTACATAAACTAAACTATGAAAGAACGGAGAGAAGAGAGTAGGAAAAAATTGATTGTTTGCATCTTAACCATAGATCAGTAGCTTAAGATTGTAATGGGAGGCAGCTGAACCTGTAGTTTATGTGTTTGTTTGCATGTGTTCGATTGTCAATGGTAGTTGGTATGCCTGATAACTGTCTGGGCAGAGATTATGCGTAAGATGCATGCTCTTCGTTGGAAAATAACATTTTACTGCATACTTTTCATACATATGTTGGTGGTTTACTCTATCTTCTATGGTTACATTAGTTTCAATATTGTTTTTATTTCAGGGGCTGATTTATCAGATGCTGATCTTAGAGGTGCAGACTTTTCGTTGGCAAATGTAACAAAGGTTGTTTAGTATTGATTTGAATGTCATTTTTAGTGAATTTATATATTAAAAAATTTACTTCCTTGCTTATATATCTATGTTTGATACAATTCCTTGCTACCTTGTTAGTATTACACGATGTGCTAGATTTTGAAAAAACACAAAAAAGAATGTCATGTACATATATTTGACGATCTAACATTTATGCACTATGATACAAAAAATTCATATTTTTTATGCATTTGTTAATATATTTTTTCTGATGCCAAGTAAAAAGTACATTAATCTTGGTTGGATAAACAAAAGTTTATCTTCTTCTCTGAATCTAGGAAGTAGTCTAGAACCTATATGTATACGATACTTAAAATATGACTTTTTGACAACTAAAGTGAATTATGTCATTTTAAACATATCATTAAGGACAGCAGGATCTTCTGGACATTGTGACAAAAGCACATTTTAACTGAATAATACATGTCGAAGATCAAATTTTATGCAGCAGTAAGCACGACAATGCAAGTATGGTTTTCCAAACTCAAGCTCTACTAACTATTAGATTAGATGAGTCCATATCAAATTGTATTAGATTAGATGAGTTCATATCAAATTGTTTATTGCACTCGTTCTCTCAAACAAACAAGGCATTAACGAGTCACTGTGAGCTACAAAATTGTAAGTTCTGCAAAGCTTGACCAATTTACTCGCGCTTGTAAGCTTGTTCAGTGAAGCTTGTTTAATAGTTCAGGATCCAGCAAGTACTTTTATACTCGCAAATTTGGAATTTGTTATTTCTTATGATTGTCATTGAGACTACATAATTTCTCTGGTTGAGAAGTTAGGATAAGAAGTCAAAACTCAAATCTGGAGGAAATGACTAGTTTAGATTCAAATTGTCTTCCCAACTTAGCACCATTGTGAGTAATGTCGACCCTGATTTTGCAGGAAATATTATTTGTATCTTATTGTAATTGTTACTAGATAGTACTATACTAGGGTTGTCATTATTTCTATGAGAATCCTTCCAAATGTGAGGCACGACTGAAGTTCAGTTTATGAACTCCTCACATTTTAACATAGATCATATAGATTTAGGTTCTTTTTCAAATATTTTGCTGGCCGTTGAATGCGTGATAATGTGAAATGCGAGTCTACCCTATACTCTTTCTACATTTCCTTTTTGTTTCTGGATTACTATAATGAAGCTCACTAAAAGTAATCATAGAATTTAAAACTGTTAGCACAGAATCTTGTTGACACTGATTTTCAGAGTGATCTGTTCCCCCTGTCCAACATGGCACCATTGCTAATCATGTCTACCCTGTGGTTAAACTTCACAAGAAATATTATCTGTATGTTCGTATACTTGTTACTAGTAGGGCACGAGTTCAGCTTGAAAAGAGTCAAACTTGAACTCAATTTTAAGGTTCGTTTCTTACACAAGCCAAACTTTTGGCTCGATAGTTCGTGAATAGGTCCGATAAGGATGTTCGTAAATAAGTTCGATAAATAGACTTGTAAACATTGTTCATGTTAAAACTTGATTACCAGCGGATGACTATGTTCATGAACTGCTCATATAGGTCCAATTATTGAAAAATTTGTATATTATAGATATATTAATGTAGATTAGAATATTTGTTAATTTTATTTATTTATTGCTTTTATTAAATTAATTAAATTACAGGTTTATGAACTTCTCATAATTAAACATACTCTGTGATATACATATAAATTATGAGTATACACAGTTGGGGTTGTTTTCCAAATTAAAAGAGCAAAAATTGGCCATTGGGTGATTTACAATGTAAAATATGTGTACTTCAGTTTTGTTTTTCAGTTACCTGTTTTTTTATTCGTAAAAGTCACTAACAATAATAATAAATATGGAAACTAACATCAAGGAATCCTGGTGATTTTTTTAATATTTTATAAATTATTTATGACTATTGACTACGAAACCTGTTTATCATAATGAACTGTTTGCACCTGACATGTGCAATTTGGTTCGTCCAATTTATATAGTGTAATTAGGACTGCTTAGCCTTTCAATTTGGTTATATCATTGAGAATGACGTGTGCAATCCATGCTGTAGAAAATCTATGTACTTAAGTTCTATTAAAGTTAATATTTGTTAAGGGTGGTTGTCCTTGGACACTCACCCAACACTGGTTCAGCTATTCATGATTACTTACGGACATTTTCTGCAGGTCAATTTGACTAATGCTAACTTAGAAGGTGCACTTACGACTGGAAACACTTCTTTCAAGGGATCTATTATAACAGGCGCAGGTAAACAGAACCAACACACCTGTTCCTTTCTTGAAGTTTAATTCGTGCTTGATGGTCAGTGATATCAAGTTCAACTAATGTATTGCGTATTTCAATTTTTATGAGCTATCTACTTACATTATTATATTTTGTATGGAATCAATTGCAACCAAGCCTACAAACTACGGATAAAAATGGAAAGACAATTTACCATACATGTAGCAGTTTAGCTATAATTATTAACCCATAGATGTATACACCGCTACCTTATTAGTTAATTGGTGTACCACTTGGATTAATCCCCTTGGGTTTGTGACCCATAATTTTTCATTATCAGCTGAAAAAATCTGGATAATTAGTTTTTACTCAATGTTAATAAAAGGAGATAGTGGTAGATGCCCCCTAGGCCTTAATTCTCATCACCCGTTGTATTTAAATGTGACTTACTGTTGATTTGCGCTCATTTTACTTGCAATTCAATATTGCTTCCACTCAAGATCCTTCCCTCGTTTGCTGTTTATTTTGTAAAAAAATGTTTTGGTCTGAGAGAATTACAAAGTGCTATCAAACTTCACTAAATCTACGAAGTTGTTTTCTGTGTACTGTAAATGGAAGTTTTATTTCTTCCCTGTTGAAATGTCAACATCTCGATTGCAAGTCAGATATCTAAATACCTTGTTATAATGCTCCATTCTGGAAGATGATATGCTGTTTAGAAGCGGATTATTTATTTAATATTTTATTAGTTTTACTGATTCCGACTTGTGCTTTGCCAGACTTTACCGACGTACCATTGAGGGGAGATCAACTGGAATACCTTTGTAAAGTTGCCGATGGGTAACGTTTCCAACTGTCTTTGGTTTGCTTTTGTTTATCTTCATCATTCTAATGTAGCATATCATTTGTTAGGGTGAATCCAACCACTGGAAATGAAACAAGAGAAACACTGCTGTGTAGATAAGAGCTCTTCTTCTACCAAGTAGCTGCACTTAATACAAGCAAGAACAGGCTGTTTGAGCGCCAGGTTTTATTTTCTGTTATAGAAAACAGTGATAATATTCTCCATTGTTGCTCAGTAAGCATTATGATTTCTGGGATTTAATTTCATTCTGTTGATTGCAGTCTCATCATAACAAAAAAATTATGAAAATTGATCTTGGCATAATATCTATTTCTTTCTTTTGCATAGAATCTATAATCGTTTTCTCCTCACTAACACCCAATTTTCATCACGGGACAGTCAAAATAAAGAAAAGAACTCTAAAAGATCAGTCGAGAAAAATCCAAGGTAATTGAAAGTTTCAAATTGATATGGACATCTTTAGGTTTTCTTTTCAATGAACAATAAGAGGAAGATGTACTCTGGTACCTGATATCTAGAATCCCAAAGAATCAAGTCCAACTTTAAAAAATTTGTAAAATAATACAACAAAACAAAATTATGTTTCTTAGCTTCCCGTGTATATATGGATCTTCTAGTGATAATCTCTCTCAGTTATTATACATTTTGTGTAGCCGTATAAACTTACAACTATATATAGAGAAATCCGTGCTGCTCTACATCTCTACAACTAACTTTATCTACATGATTGGTAACTTAAAGGTAACCTCTTAAATAGTTGCATGCTCAAGGGCCATGACTTCTAATCTTTACCTTCATCTTCCCAGACTTGAAGTTTTCGATCTCACAGTGTTGTCTAAGTGGTGACTGCACATTCATATCCGTGTCATCTATATTAATACTGATAAGAATATACTGGCGAAGGCAAACATAAGCAAAGAGTACTAAAAAAAATCATTTCTAGGCCCTAGTGCGCACCACAGGTAATTAAATTAGATCTTGATGAAACAGATTCCTAACTAACAAGCAGCTCGTCGAAACATTTAAACTCAAATTCTAGGCAATGATCGACACTAAGAAATAAATTTATTGTTAATCTCCATTCTTCCTTTTAGTCACAATTTTTTCATGCAGCTCACAGGATTCAAAGTTGGATTACTTTGCATCTGATTCCGTTCCTTGATCATAAAGAAAAAACCTCTACCTATTATATTTGCAATAAAATAATCCTATTGTTCTTGCAATGCAATAATTGAATAAAAACTTTATTTATGCTACCCTATGTCAAAAGCATTTATGAACCCCTCTCCCCCACTTAACCTAATTATAAGTGTAACTCCACATCTAACTTCATCTTTTTCAACATAAAATTTTAGATCCATTTTAAATTAAGAAAATTTCAGTTTGTGACCTCGACATTCCTACTATTACTTTTGCTCAAGCCTTATACATGAAAGGATATCTAACATGAATGAAAGCATGGGTTATGCTTTTGCCATTAGTGCAATTACAGAAGCACTTGTATTGTCTTCTACCCAATATTATAGAACTGAGTGAAACAAAGAACAAACACTGTAACTCAAGTACTAGTGAGTATTGAGTAATGGAGAAGAGGACAGGTACCTTTGCTAATTCTTGTGGATCCATCTTTGGAGCGGATACAAGAATCTTCTCCACTATACGGCGATAATCAACTTTGCCCTTGCACTCCTCTTGTGATTCAACCACAAATTTTTTATAACTCGTTAAGGTCTCTGTTTTGCTAACCTCTTGAGCCCAGTCTAAAAAATAAATAATTGGATGTTCGCAAGGGTCAGAGCTGACGGGTCGGGTGTTGAATGTAAACGGTCCATTGGCCCAAGACCGCCATGTTTGGAATGTCTGCAGCGGTATCTCCAAATCTGGAGGCAGTATGAATGAATTGTAAATCTGGATAGTGTAACCCCATGAAATGGATATTGACCATATGCCTCCCCAGTTCTTGTAGTGACAAACAGATTGCTGCAATGTTCGGGCAGGGTCAAGCTGGTAAGCTTGCATTAGAGTATTTAAGGATTCGTCCTGAGTCTGATTTGGAAACAACGGTTTCAGATAGTCAAGGTGGTGTAATGTTACTAGTGGTGCCACAGGATGTGCTGCTAGGAGACCATACGCTTCACCTCTGACATCAATCTGAAAATGAAATGTAAATTAGAAAATTAGCCTAAGATTTAATTAGGATAAATTCAATGCTATAAGATTTTGGATGCAATCTTTATGTTTTAACTTTTAAAAGGAGAAGTCACTGGCGTAATCATGGCCATGTAACATTTGAGGTTGAGTAGAATATTCGTTCTAATGTATTTCCATAGCTAGGTATAATAGATTACTAAACAAGCTTTCTTCAGCGTCAGCCTATGTTGCACGGACTCGAGTACTACCCATTACATATTTACATCTGAGTTCTCTAAGAATTGGGGAAACTGAACCTTATCCTATTTTTGAACACGACATAATTGATTAATAAACAAGTATATTAGAAAAATTATTATTCTAAAAAACAAACAAAATACCTATTATATTAAACATGATTTCGTAAAACTTTGCAAATTACTAGTCGTTTTCCTTCTTGAACTCGTTATATTGCAATTCTATTATCAATACACACATCTTTACATCAATACAAGGCTTCTTCTTTTACTCTTTTGTTTCTCCTTTCTGTTTTCTCTGTAATCTATTTTTTCATCATAATTTCATACGAGGTCACGTAAGGTCAAAGTGCCTAAATTTCAGTTAAAGGTTTCAAACATGGAATAGGTGTCATTGACACAACTGTGGTAATCGAAACTGAAAAGTTATAACATAGATAACTATTTAATGAGATCCTTAGCATACACACTCTCCGGACCACTGATAAGGCCTCAAATCTTCATGGTTTTTTTTGAAGCCATCTTCTTAGCTCTTATATTTATATATCTAATATATTGTAAAATATAGGATTCTATTAAAACTGGAAAATAGATTTTTTTTGTTTGGGGGGGGGGGGGGGGGGGGTGAATCAGCTTAGCTAAGCACCCAACCCTAGAAGGTTAGTATGTTAATAAATCAGGATTCTCCAACTGCAATATCTCGATATCAATAATTTTTCTTTAATTTGTAAATGGTGTGTGTGTGTGTAGTTTATTCTTAAAGTATGTTATTAGTGAGTAATATATGTTAGAATTAAGATCAAAGGCCAGAAGGAAGCCGACCTACCAGATATCAATGGATACAAAGAAGACACCTTAGGGTGCAGTTTCCTACGGAAGACTACACCTGTCAAAACCAAGGAGAAGCACAACTTTCACAACCATTAAAAGTGGGAACCATGCAAAGGGACAAGGGGAAAAGTCCAGGACTAATCACGTGCCTTTAATAAATACGCCTCGTCATCACTTTGGTAATTCTGCAGCAATTAATCATTCTCTTGAAAGGGACTTTTTTGAAAGCTATATCATTATCATTCACCAGGAATATGACAATTTAAATCAAAATACATACGGAGTAATATACTGTACATTGTTTAACGAAGGTTATTTTCATGATCAACTCAGCTCAGAAAGCAAGTCTCATGATTATTTATTAAAAATAAGAAGACAAGGAAACGATTTTTTTCTTGAAAGTATATTTCAGTATTAAATTATCGAAGAGAGCTGTGTTTCACCTTAAAGCTCGACATAATTAAAGAAAAAAACAATTTGTAATTATATATATATATATATATATATTTTTCAATTTGTTTTCTTGTCAACTTGTCAAGGTAGTGATAGAGATGGCTACTGTCCCACCTAACATATCCCCAACCCGAACTCTGATCACACACGACGATCAAGTGGTGACGTGCTATCAAATTCTTATGCCAGTATGCCGCAATACTCTCTGTGTGAACACCCTCATGAGCAAAGTAATTATCAACATATGAAGGAAAAAGAAACTTTGATTCTTAAGTTTTGTCTATGCATTCTTGAACAAAGCCAAAGGCAATGCTGTATCTTCGAGGCACATACTGAGATGGAATTTTTCAAAAGAAGTCGGCACTAACAAATTTGACCCTTCTTGTACCTTCAATAACAAAATACAAAAAGAAAGAAAAGAAACGATGTTCTGAGTAATTACTTTGTGTTTTTGGAATATAGAGGTTTAGTTTTTAACATCAAAAGCAGTCCAAGGTTCTACCTTTTGAAAACTACAGAGCTTACAGCTTTGATTCTATAGTTATAGGTATGCTTACAGCTCAATGATCAAGGGGAGTGGCCCAACGTGTTATTTACCTGCCAATCTACCATACAGTACAGGGACACCAGTGGGTTAATATTGAGGAGGAAAGGTCAGGATAACTAAATAACCAGGAACATAAATATACCTGGACATGCACTAGTTAAAATCTAATATAACAATAACTATGTTCCCTAAACTGCCATACATCTCAAATGTTATATATTTAGCTAGCATCAAAAGTGATTTAAGTGACTCTCACTTCACTTAAGCCTTCTTCTTGCACTAAGAGCTCCTCGGCATTCATATTCATTCCAGCAGCTCCTTTACTAGATCTAGATATCAGAAATGTGTATCTCCCATAATTTTAAAAAAAAAGAAAGAAAGAAAAGAATCTTGCAGGTCTTGCGCATTAAGCAGATGTGCAACAGCCAATTAGCACAACTAAGATGCGCAAGTTTTTTTGTTTTCAAGAACTCATGCGTTAAGCATATCATGTAATCAAAATCACTCACACCGACACAATGCACAAACTATATTCCCCATATTTGCCGATACGAATTCTTAAAATGCATACACAATGCAATAAGAAAGTCACATTTGCCATCTAATACACTGTCATTTTACTCTAAACCAAACAAGAATGTTCCATGTTAATCATGCACGTCAAAACTACTACAAAAACTACAAAAATTCAACACATTCAAATTTAAGCCATAAACCATTTTACAAACAATTAACATAACATTCGAATATTCAAATTACCTGATGAAACCCGGGTTCTTTCGTAAGTGGAACACCAAACTCGCTAGTACAAGCCCACACTCTTTGATCAGAACCATAAAAATTAAAATATCTGTCGAGACAACCATCCATAGCCTCAGCCAACTGCTGAGCTAATGGATAACTAACTGCAAATCCACCACCACCAAATGCCATGCCATAAGAATGCAACACATCTTGTTCTACACTCTCTGAATTCCCGCCAACATAATACATTTTTTCATGATCATATTTTTGTAAAACAGTCACTAAATTTTCTGTAAAAAATATCGTGTCATCATCTCCCATTACAAACCATCTTACATTAGGTAACCCGACCCGAAATGAATCGGATACTATCCGGGCTATCCGAACTGCAGATTGTGACGATGAAAATTTGAAATGGGTCCAATCTGAGGACACTTTATAGGGTGGTGAGTTTTCGGGCCATTTTGTATCCGGGTCGGGTTCTCCATCCAACCAAACATACCTGCGCGTGTAGTTCACGCTCCACCACAATTGACTGTATTTCTGCCGCTGATTCCATGTTTTGTTGGACCCACCAATGCCAAACACAATATGCGAGATGTTCGTCGGGTCATCTGATCGGGTCGGGTCGATGCAAAAGGGTCGGGTCATATTTGTATCGACAAAAGAGTCCGGGTATCCGAACCGCCAGCGTGTTTGAGACCCAAAAAACGAGCAGTAGACAAGAATAACAGAGGTGATTATGAAGACAATGATCAAAGTGGCTTTAAACGACGTCATAATGATGTCGGAGAGCTTGTCAGAGAGAATGGATAGTTTCAAGGATTTGAACGGGTTATGACCCGGTTCTCATCCATGGGTGGACATGGTGTTAATGAAACAACAAAATTGTGTGTTTTGTTACTTTTGTATGTTATGGGTTTTGTGTTGTGTTGTGTGTGTTTGGTTATGTTTTGGAAGATGAATTTAAGTGGTGTTGTGAAGGTGGTGATGGCGTAAGTTTCCAATTTATTGGCCTGTTTGGCTGGACTTAAAAATAAGTTCTTTTGGACTTATTTTCGCGTAAAAATTTCATATTTTGATAAATGTTTTTTATACAAGTATTTAATGTATATTTGAGATTCTATAAGTTGCAAAAAAAAGTCAACTTTTTTCAGAAAAAAATTAGGAATCTCTAACTTTGTCTTAAAATAAGTTGACTTATTCTGGAAAAAAGTTCACCCAAACACCCCCTCTATTTAAATCAAGAGTATACTGAACAAAATTTTAGTTATATAAATATATAAATATATATATATATATATATATATATATATATATATATATTTTGAAACTTAGTTTTATATTTTTAAAATTTAAAAGATTATAAATTATTGTTCTAACTAGCAATTTCCCTTTAATTTAAAATTAGTTTTAGTTCAAAAAATATTTATTTAAAATTATTTTATTTTCACATTAAATTTTAATATAAACACAAAGCATTCTTGAATTTATTTATATTTTATTCTTTTATTTTACATTTGATCAATAAAATGTGTAATTTCCGGACACCCTAAACGGCCTCAGGCCTAACATGAGTGATGTGTGAAAATTCCCCACGTCACCATAAATCAACCTTAGATTGTTTTGATCGATAAGCAGTGCTATTACCAACTTAGTTACATGCTCGGAGGCTTATTTTATATTTAAATAATATAAAATTTAACTCTTTAGTTAAAATTTATTTTAAAAAATCATTTTATGGAAAATTAGCCAAATAGATATATTTAATTTACAATAAAAAATATAATTTTTAAATTAAAATAAATAAATTATATTTTAAATTATAAATAATTTCTTTAAAGTTAATTAAAACAGAATGTAGGTCGATTTTTGCTAAAATCCTACCTCAAAAGTCAAAAGTCAAGATAGAAGTAGTATATCAACTAAAAGAGGATTTTGTTTGGTTGGTTCTTGTGATTACACGATCTCTTAAGTTTAATATCTCATGTCTAAATTAATAAATTTAAATGCTTTTGTAAAAATTAAGTTGGAAATTTTAGTTTTATATTTTTAAAATTTAAAAGATTATAAATTATTGTTCTAACTATGAGCTTGTTTGGTTAAGCGTAGTCAATTGACTTTAAGTTGTAAAGTGAGCAATTTCCGTAACTTAAATTTTTTAATTTAAAATTAGTTTTAGTTCAAAAAATATTTATTTAAAATTATTTTATTTTCACATCAAATTTTAATATAAACACAAAGCATTCTTGAATTTATTTATACTTTATTCTTTTATTTTATATTTGATCGAAATTCCCCACGTTACCAGGAATCGAACCTTGATTGTTTTGATGAATAACCAGTACTCTCACCAACTCAGTTAAACGCCTGATGCTTATTTTATATTTAAATAATATAAAATTTAACTCTTTAGTTAAAATTTATTTTAAAAAATCATTTTATGTAAAATTAGCCAAACAGATACATTTAATTTACAATAAAAAATATAATTTTTAAATTAAAATAAATAAATTATATTTTAAATTATAAATAATTTCTTTAAAGTTAATTAAAACAGAATGTAGGTCGATTTTTGCTAAAATCCTACCTCAAAAGTCAAAAGTCAAGATAGAAGTAGTATATCAACTAAAAGAGGATTTTGTTTGGTTGGTTCTTGTGATTACACGATCCTCTTAAGTTTAATATCTCATGTCTAAATTAATAAATTTAAATGCTTTTGTAAAAATAAGTTGGAAATTTTAGTTTTATATTTTTAAAATTTAAAAGATTATAAATTATTGTTCTAACTATGAGCCTGTTTGGTTAAGCGTACCCAATTGACTTTAAGTTGTTAACTGAGCAATTTCCCTAACTTAAATTTTTTAATTTAAAATTAGTTTTAGTTCAAAAAATATTTATTTAAAATTATTTTATTTTCACATCAATTTTTAATATAAACACAAAGCATTCTTGAATTTATTTATATTTTATTCTTTTATTTTATATTTGATCAATAAAAGGTATAATTTCCGGATATCGCAGACTGCCTCAGGCCTAACACGTCTCGAGTGATGTGTGAAAAATTCCCCACGTCATCAGGATTCTGCGAAAAAATTTATACAGAGCGAGTTAAATCCATATAACAACCAATATTTTATTGTTTCGATCCTCTTAAGTTTAATATCTCATGTCTAAATTAATAAATTTAAATGCTTTTGTAAATCCATATGTACTATCACTTCAGAGCGAGTTAAATCCACATGTACTATCACTTCAGTCAGTGTGGTCCATTCTGTGCTTTTGGTTCCACACCACAAGAGTTGAAAATTTGCTGTCAACGATATATGGGCTTAAGCCATCCTCAACCACAAATATATGTTTGTGGGTAGAGTTTGCATGTTGCAACCCATTCTCTCATGTCTAATGCATTAAAAATAGTTCAATAATTTAAAAAAAATATAATGATCTTTTTAAAACTTATGTATAAATAGTTTTTTTTTACAAAAACGATAAACGTTTTATTGATAGATAATTCGAAAGGGGTACAGTTTGCCTAACTTTATAAGTTACTTATAAGTTAGAATTTACGTACATTTTTTAACTTACAAACTGCTACTTAAAAGATAAACGAAACGGGTCTGCTCGAAGAAAAACGAAAGAACGTTATCCTCCCTAAATTGATACGTGTTCTATTCCGCATCAATTCATTTTTCTAAGAAAAGCACACACATCAGCACACTTAAAAGTATACGGGGCCTGATCCTTGGCAACCATTTGCCATTTAAGGATCAGGCAACAAATGGTGTCCCAGCCGTTGGATCACGGCTGAGACGGCCAGGATTTAAAAAAAAAATGGATGGGCCGTGGTTATTAACAGCGGCTCGTATACGGGCCGCGGTTATTAACAGTGGCACGCCGCGCTTTTTAACAGCGGCTCACTCATGTTTGAACAGATTTATACACAGCTTTCCATTTTCCCCAAGTTGGCAATATATCTCAAATTTGTGCTGTTTTCTAGAGCTTTTTCTGGAAATTTTTGCAAGATCTTAAAAGAAGGTATCATTTTTGTTTATAAATCTTGTACATTATGGCCGATAAATTGTTTAAACGGATTTTTAGTTCCAAAAAGAGCCATGTTAAAGAGAAGGAAAAGGATAATGGAATAAATTTAGATGATATTATGTATGATGCTCTGTATGATTTTAAGAATGATGATTTTGAACAAAATTATGAAAAAAATGAGGAATGTATTAATGTTATTGATGATGATGAAGATGAGGATGTGAAAAATGTTGATGAAAATGAAGAATATGTTGATCTTGATATTGATGAGGATGAAGATATATATGAGAATAGGGAATGTTCATTTAGTGATGATTTTAATGTCCCCTATTTGAATAAAAAATTTGATAGTTTAGTAGAGGCGGAAATTTTTTTTAGGGCTTATGCTTTAAGAAATGGCTTTGCTATTAAGATTCAAACTACACAAAGACGTGTAAAAAGTAATGAAATATATGCACGATTGTTTGTGTGTAGACTATCGGGTTTTAATGTTAATGAAAAAAACAATTATGGAGACGAAGATAATTTTGGAAGTAGTAGTAAGGGCAAGGGTAAAAGACTTAGAGATTGTCTTCCTAGAAGTGGTTGCAAAGTACGAATGAATGTGATTTATCGGATGAAAATAAGTCGGTGGGAGATAAGTAGTCTTGAATTGGAACACAATCACGGAATTGTTACTCCTAATAAGATGAACTTGGTACAACGAGAAAGGCATGTGACCGATGTTGCAAGGAATATAATAAAAACACTTACTGGTTCCGGGATTCAAGCTAAACAAGTGATGAATGTATTTGGTAATATGACCGGTGGCGGTGTTGAGAAGGTACCATTTGGAAGCTCTCAGGTGAGAAATGTGATACGTGATAATAGGAATAAAAACTTGGAAAGTAGTGATGCTCAAGCAGCTTTGGATTTGTTGAATGTGTTAAATGAAGAGAGCGGCGGTAAATTCTTTGTTAAGACGCGTGTTGATGATGAGCAACGGCTAGAATGTCTTGTATGGATTGACCCTCGATGTTTAATGGCGTACCATAATTTTGGTGATGTAGTGGCATTTGACACTACATATAGGACGAATAGGTATGCTATGCCATTTGTGCCTTTTACCGGAGTCAATCATCATTATCAATCGGTGATATTTGGTTTTGCACTAATGTGAGATGAGAAGGAAACCACTTTTCAATGGGTTTTAAGTGCTTGGTTAGAAGCAGTGGGTTACAAGTATCCCTTGACTATTATTACGGACCAAGATCAAGCCATGGCCGGAGCTATTGCATCCGAACTTCCTCACTCAACTCATTTATTGTGTTCGTGGCACATTAGTAACAAGTTCCCTGAAAAACTTTCCCATTACTATTCTACCTATCCGGAATTCAAAGTTGACTTTAATGATTGTATTTATAATTCTTTGACTGAAGATATTTTTGAGGAAAGGTGGGCATCTTTGATTGAGAAGTATCATTTGGAAGATCATCCATGGTTACAAAGTTTATATGAGTTGAAGGAAAAATGGATTATTGCATACACACTCAACATATTTTCAGCGGGTTAGAACACAACGTCCAGAAGTGAGGGGATGAATTCGTTCTTTGATAGTTATGTGAGTTCTGCTACTGGGATGAAAGAATTCATCGAAAATGCTAAAAAAGCCATTGCAAGACAATTTATGCGTGAGAAAGAAGAAGATTTTGAAACCAAACATAAAAAACGTTCTATGAGGATGAACACCGCTTTGGAGTATCATGCTTCCAAGATTTACACAAAGGAGATATTTAAAAGATTTCAACAATTGGTTGAGGCTTCCAAGTACTTTGTTATGAAAAATAAACAAGCGTGTTTGGAAGGGGAGTTGGAAGGTGACTTGGATACCTATTTATTACACATGTTTTAGGCCATTATCGAATCCCAATAAGAGGACGTATTATCATGTTGCATTTAACGAAGTGGCATTAACAGGAATGTGTATGTGTAGAATGTTTCAACATTTGGGTATCCCTTGTCGACACATTTTGGCCATTCTAAATAAAAAAAATATTCCCATGATTCCCAACTCATTCATAACTCGGCGTTGGATTATGAATGCTAATAAAGTAAATGGTGTGTTGCCTTATGATTTGAATATTCATGAATCCCATGAGATGACTTCAACCGAGAGATTCACGATGAGTTTTTGTCAAAGTAGTATTGCATCTAAGGAACGCTATGATTACGCTGTCAATTTGATGAATAGGGAGATACCAATTCTCGAGAACATGAGTGTTGATGGAGTTGATATTGGTACGAAGATGGATAATGCAAGTGGTGGGAATATGAATGAGCCAATCCTTGATCCTATTATATCTAAAACCAAAGGAAGAAAAAAAGAACCTCGTTTGAAGCGACACGTAGAATTCCTTGGCAATGAGAAATCTACAAGGAGGTGCAAACATTGTGGGATGCAAGGACATGACAAAAGGAATTGTCCAACTAGACTAGAAGAAAAAAGAAAGTCTCAATTTGTAATGGATTAGTTGTTAGTTATTTGATTATGCGTTGTAATGGATTAATTATTAGAAATTTGATTGTGTTTTTTGATTTATATATTTGTTGTGCAACTACTAATATTTTTTACTTGCACTAATTATCTCTCAATATTTGTTGTACAACCACTAATTTTTTTTTATTGATATTTGTTGTTTAGGTGATATGGAGTATGACTCGGACTCGGTTTCACATGTTAGCAACTCAATAGTGTTGTCACATGATAGCGGCTCGGATTCGGTATCGCATGTTAGTGACTCTTACTCCATAGGAGATGGATTTTATGAGTCACTAACACTTAGTGAGTTGAAGGAAATATGTAAAAATTATGATCAAAATAACAAATTCCTTTAATTCAATGAAATCCTTGAACCACCACCCCTTGTGGAAGAAGAAGATCCTAACTTGTACTCCCTTGAAGAAGAAGCTTATATGTCTAAGAATTGGGCCGAAGCTTTCTATTGGTTTAGGCGTGGCGATAGGCTTGAAAGGGAGGCGTATAATGTCACACTTTACTTCATTCCGATCTTGAACTTAGGCAATGACACACCCGAAGGCCCATGGAAACTTTCCAGTTGGGATGGTGGCTCTCTTGAATATTGCGATAGGATTGCCGACATTTTAAATTTGAGGCCTCGGGAGGGTTGCACACGCGACCAAATGCGCATTCAATATGTGAAGGGTTGAGTGTCGCACTTAAGGGGTGATGATGTTAACAAGCGTGAAGGTCGAGTATGATTTGCAAAATTTACTCTCTATGATGGGTCGACTTCCATTCCCGTCACAATGTGGAATGATAAGAGAACACACTCTGCGGTTACTAGTGGGACACTCCGTGAAGGTTGTGTTGTTGTGCTCTATGAAATGGCTTGTTTTGTGAACATGAGTGCTCCACCCGGACAAGCTCGTCACCGATTATCTGCCGGTTTTTCCAATGTGTTGGCTTTATTTTCTTAGGTCATCAATATCATGTTATTTTGTTTTGGGAAAAAAATTTGTAAACAATTTTGTTATAATGAATGAACCTTTTTTACCTAAGCCCAAATGGTTTTTTGTAAATTAAGGTAATTTTTTTTGTTTTTTTTATTTAATTTTTTTCTTCATAATATTAAGTTTTGGCATAAATATAAAGATTCCATAAAAGATTTTTTGTGAAAATTTTTTTTTTAATTTTTTTTTTCCAAAACTTGGACAGAAGGTTTTACTCTGTTTTGTTAATAACCGCGGCTCGTCCAGCCAAAACAGAGGAAAACAGAGTGAAAACATTCTGTCCAAGTTTGCCTAAAAAATTTTATGTCATAATTTTTTATTCAAAAAATGCTACAATCACCTTTTTATTTATGCCAAAATTATATGAACATTATGCAAAAATTTTAAATAAATTTAGAAATAATTTCCTACAAATCCAAACCTAAGTACAATTCCAAATAATAAAAATTCAACTACAATCAAAATAAAAAAAATCCTTAAAGTATAATCCATAAACTAAAATCCATAAACTAATATCCATGAACTAAAATCCAACTACAACTAAATCTAAACGAAAATAAATTACAAATCCATCAAATTTAAACTACATGAACTTCATGACAAAAACACCACAATCATCACAGTTAAGTTGAACCGGCCTGTCATTCGTGTGATGATAGCGAACTGAGTCATACTCGACACCTTGGTCAGGATTCATCTTCTCAATTAACATAGGTAATAACCATGTCTGTATTAAATTTTAAAGACAAAGTGAACATAAGTACCAATAGAATGTATAATTATAAATTCACAATGAATAAGTGAAATAAATTTTCCATACCACGACTTCAGTTTCAGCTTTGTATTTAGGGTTGTCGGCCATGGAATCAAGAATAATAGCATCGAATGACCTCATGTCGAAAACAAACAACACCCAATGACTATTTTCTATACAACTCGGGATGAAAATGTAGTCCGCTTCCAGAACTGAGGGACCAACAGAAGCTGTAGCAAATCCTGTGAAAACACGCAGCACTGAATCCCATGCTTTTTTCTCTGCATCCTTCCCCTTCCTCGCAGCCCTCTTAACGGATTTGATATGGCTCAATTCAAGTGTAACAAAATATGGATCCATGAAATAGTATACCAGTTTCCTCTCCCATATACCATCATTGGCAATATCCTCCTCTCGGTCACGTAACAATGCCTGACATATAAACACATTAGAACCAAGCATCAAATACATCAAATAATCATTAAAAAAGGAGACAAGTTAGAACATATACCATATAGGCGTATATGATTCTATCATCAATCCAGAGCCTCGGCGCCAAGCTCCTCATTGCAGACTCATGTATGGCGACCCCGGCAGATGTGATTCATCCCTCCAACTTGACATTTCTGTCAGAGCTCCATCCCCAATCGTCATGAATCTTGGTCCTCTTCTCCACACTCAAGGCCTTCAGTATGTCCCATTTATCCTCCTTCATTCTACGTGAAGCTAACTTCGTAGGACGGCTAGACGAAGGCTGAGAATCATGCTGTGAAGGCTGGGTCATATCAACAATGTTGCAAAGCTGTGCACCATCATCAACCTTATCTTCTTGCAACTTCAAATGCTCAAATTGAGGAAGTGCATAACTAGGGCCTTTAATCTTCTTCATCAACCGTGTAAATGGAGTTAGAAATCCACTAGCAATACCAGCAAACTCTGCCACAAACTCAGCAGGAACCCTAGCATCCAACCTCTTGACCATTTCAAGGCCAGCAAGCATCTAAAAAAACAAAAACAACACAAAACAACAAACATTTACAAACATGAGGATATATTTAAAGCAGTAAAAAGCCAAAATTTAAGAAGTTGAATTTGTAACTTACAACTTGATAGCCTTCCAAGTTAGGGTACAACTCCCTAGATGTGTAAGAAGGCATAACATCTGGCTGTGGCTTTCCTACTCTGCTACGACTGACCTCAGTGTACCAATCCATGTAAGCAGCCTCAGAAACCGGACTAGTACTATCCACTAATCCCTCAAAATCATCACAAAATCTATTCCACCGACCTATATCAACATACCACCTCACCGACCAATCTTCATTCACAAACGTGGCCTCCTTAGGTACCCGATAATGACTCATCAATAGGGGATTAGGGAATCTGTGGGCGACAACCAAACTGCCTCATAACCCTATCCGGGTGCTACCACTCCACCACATCATAACAAACGAGGGAGACTCTTGTCTGCCCAGCTAACTTATACTGAAGCATCTCCATATCTACCATATCATCAAATCTGGAATAGGGAAGCCACTCTACAATATCACCGGCAACCCCATCAAACTCTGCTCTGTAGAAGGGCAAACTATGTTGAGGACCTGGCCCACGACGCTTTCTGCTAACACCCAGTCTCGTGCTGTAAGCCCAGCCCTCTACAACAGGATAATCATCCTGATCGGGATCCCTAGCTGGCACACTAATGCGTGAGAACCTCTCATAAGACCACACCTCCAACAACCACACGCAACCAGCAATACTACGACTTTTCTTCATTGCAGCATACTCTAATCCTCTATATAGATGAGCTAAAACAGCTGGACCCCAAGCGTAGCTAGGTATCTCCCGGATGTTAAGTAGAGGCTGTATGTATCTCGGATGCACAAAACTGCGGCTGCTAGTCGGGAACAACACTGCTCCACAAATAAATAGTAGGTAGGCCTGTGTGTGTACAACAGTCGCCGCCATGTTATCCTTCTCCGGTTTCCTACGACCATACCTCTCAAATAACCAACTCAGCTTGATCTTGTTCCTCCAACAGTCCTCATTTACCTCATCCTCAGTCAAAGGCTCAAACCAGTTCTCAGCAAAAAAATTCTTCTTCTTATCTATAGCCCCACATGTAAGAGGCTCCCCAAATACAGACAACCCAAGAATATACCCCACATCTTCCAAAGTAACTGTCATCTCCCCGGGCCTCATAAAAAAGGTATTGGTCTCAGGCCTCCACCGCTCAACCAATGCAGATATACGCCTCTGATCAGTCTGCAACACAACATGAGGATTGACAAAATGCCAAATCCAACCATATGCAACAGCTCCCTCTGTGCTCTGCGAAGCTTCCACTCCCTCATGTTACGATTCCCACAATATGTCTCCAACTCCTCTCGCTCAACACCCTCCTAAACATCCTCAGTAACATGATACCTATTATCCCAAATAACAGCCCTGCTAGTCGGTCCAGGTATTATATCATCCATATTATCCATCCCTGAAAATAATCCAATATCATTCGTCAACACAATATCAATTTTAATCCCCTAAATTCACATAACCAATATCCAATAATCATCCAAATTATTTTTCTAAATTAAGCATCACAACTATCAAAATAATTTGAAATAAAACAACTCCATAACACATAACCAAATTATTCAACCATTATTTCTAAATTAATTCGAATATTATTTAAAATTTTACCAAATTATTCTCAATTATTTATCCAAATTATCCAAATTAATCAACAATATTTTCTAAATATATTAGATTTATTTTAAACCCTAATTCCAATTTCAAACCCAAGATTGACACAAACTATCACAATCAATCATTATAAAATCATATCAACCACGTATAAGCATGAATCAATCATAGTAAACATGTATATATACTCAAATCACAAAAACTAAATTGAATGTTCAAAGGCTTCAATAGAAATTGCATAAAGGGGATTGTAAAAACGAACCTGTAAAATACTTTGTAAACTAAGCTTCAATCGAGAGATGAATTCACTTTAACCTTCGATTTTGGGGGTTAAGGTTTTAGGGTTCACTATGAATTAGGGTTCTTGAGCTTTTTGGAAGATGTGTGTGTACTGTGTATCTGCACAGTGTATAAATCTGTTCGAACATGAGCGAGCCGCTGTTAAAAAGCGCGGCGTGCCGCTGTTAATAACCGCGGCCCGTATACGAGCCGCTGTTAATAATCGCGGCCCGTATACGAGCCGCTGTTAATAATCGCGGCCCGTCCATTTTTTTTTTAAATCCTGGCCGTCCCAGCCGTGATCCAACGGCTGGGACACCATTTCTTGCCTGATCCTTAAATGGCAAATGGTTGCCAAGGATCACGCCTCAATAACAAATGTCACATGCTATTTCTAGCCAATAAAAGTTTATTCTATTTGCACTAGTTTGAGAATAAGATGAACTCGATATCAACAAGATGTAAACAAATTCGGTTTGCCTCAAATGCCACTATACAGAGCCATCACATAACACGCTCGAAACCGTTGACAGCCCTCCATCAACAGCAATAATCTGGCCAGTGATGTAAGAAGCAGCAGGCATACAAAGGTATGCCACTAAGGATGACACCTCTTCAGATTCTCCAGGATGGCACATAGGGGTTCGGGATACCAAACGGTCTAAGAAGTTCTTTTTCTCGAACAACTGCAAAGACAAGGGGAGACTATGGAGTAAGAGGTCCAGTGTAGATGTTTATTCTTAATTTCCTGCTGCTTCTATACTTATAAAACATTAACTAAATTCAGTAAGATCCGAATTAATTCTGTGTAATCTATCAATAACGAATATAAACTTTAAGAGATGCTTCAAGAACCACTTTGAAGTCATTAAATCTGAACAAATTATGTATATGGCATAGTATATTGCCACCTATTAGCAAAGGTTTTTTTTTTGTGAAAAAAAATACCAGAGACCAAAATTACCACAAATGAGAAGAGAATATTACACGTTCTGCAGGTGGTGTTTTGATGTACCCTGGTTCAACACAATTAGTCCGAATGTTATCTTTGGCCCATTCACAAGCCAAATTCTATGTAAGCTGATTGATTGCACCTGTGATAACACATGGGAACTCAGAGAACATAACCATACACCAGAAAATATAGAGAGAGTTATCTTACATAAGGATACCATTGGTTAAGAGAATAACCTTTAGTTGCTCCATAGACAGATCCAGGACCTATGTGAACCAAGCCAGCTACCGACGAATTGAACACTATGCATCCAGATCCTGACGTTTTCAAAAGAGGATAAGCAAGCTGACAAGCATGGTAGGAAGCTTCCAAATTGGTAGCCATGATCATTGAATGTTGTTCGGCAATATAGTTTTCAGTTGTTCTCCTGATATTTGTGCCAACATTGTTTGTCTGTAAAACAGAAAAAAAGTCGGTCACTCTAAACGTTTATGGCGGAGGGTCAGGGTTCAGATATTTTTCATAAAGAGTTGTCACTTAACCATTAATCAAAGTCATGTAAACAACATATACTGTAGACCAAGTATTCTAACATCATCGTCACGATCAACTTGTTTGTCCCTCATATGAGCAAGTTTATATCCCACCTTTAAATATAAACACGGAAGGAAACAAGGATCTGGGACAACTGGACCAGGGCGTGAACATTATATACATAACCGGTGGACTCTCAACCCCCATTTCACTAGTATTCTCGTTACTTCTTAAACTTAATTAAAGGGTTAAAGAAAGTAAAAGTTAAAGTTTATACGTTGTTCTCGCAATTAGGAATTATAAACAACTAAATCTCAGATTGTATTCCTTGTCTATGTAGCATTTGCTAAAGGTACATACATTTATACAAGTCCTTTTAATTAGGAAAGGGAGCGAAGTACATTTGTCAATCTAGAGCAAAGACTTAAATTTAAGGAGAGACCATGCCCTTTTGGCCAGGCCAAAGCTCTGCTGTTTGACCAAGGCCTATACTCAAGTTTTTATATTAATCTCTTCCATTACAGATAATTGCTTGCACAATGTATAAATCTACTCGATATATATCAAAACTCAATATACTTGAGTTTCAGAAGTTGTTATATAAGGACATGATACATGGAACCTAGCTATCAGTTGAAACAATCTAAAAACATTAATACTTGTGTATATATATACACCGTCTACCCTTGTATACTTAATTAATACTAATATAAAACGAAAATTAAAGGAGGCTTAGGAGTTGGGCCTTCACATTAGTAACAAATCATAGCTTATGATTATTGATGATCATAGATGGTGGATAATATGACTTTCATCAATGTTACAGAATGTAGTTGTAGCTTGCTAGCAAAAGAAATTTGTACAGAGTACTTTTCAGAATGGCCCTGCACTCCACAGCCCTGGAGTTTCTTTTTTCTGTTTTTTCTGGAGAATAAAACTCGAGTTTGAGCTTCAAACTTTCTTAACGAACCAAATATATATGACCGCTTTAGAGTTAGATTGACACAGTTAGGACCCTTCCTTCGCCATATAGTTGATGCATTGCATTTGCTTTTCCTGCTTAGAAAAGTTAGCTTTGGTATATTTGATAAAACTAGCTGTAAACTGGTTTAGATATTGAATTAGATTGAAAAATCTGAATGAGAGCGGATGGAAATAAGAGTTCAGCAAGTAGTGAATTTATATTTTTAAAATGTAGTTCAAAAGCTGTAGGTAGGTGTGTCTCAGCTTTGGGCAGAGTTCAAAAGCTTTAGCTTATTCAATTTGCACTAGTTTGAGGATAAGACAAGCACACTTTTAACAAGTAAACAGTTTCACCGGTTTGCCTCAATGCCTCTATACAGAGCCATCAAATAACACGCTCGAAACCATTAACACTAAGCCCTCCGTCAATTGCAACAATCTGGCCAGTGACGTAAGAAGCAGCAGGCATACAAAGGTATGCCACCAAGGATGCCACCTCTTCAGATTCTCCAGGACGGCGAAGGGGGGTTCGGGATACCAAACTGTCTATGACACTTTTTTCCTTGAAGAACTGCACAGACAAATGGCATCGTAAGTCCAGTAGATGTATATTCTTAATTTCCTACTGCTTCTATACTTCAAGTTTATTACTGGCTTCCTCTGTAAAAGTCCCACTTCTTATGACATAAATTTTCATCACTTCAAATGTAAATTTTGAACTATCATAACTTAGATGAGAAGTACAAAAACTGGATACAAACTGTTGCACCAATAGGTTGGTCTTAATGTAAAATGTGCTCCTCACAGACCTAGGTTTAAGACTGACATGACCTTACAATTGGTGTCAATTCAACAGCCTGGACTTCCCTCCAGAGAGGGCCAAGCTTTTACTCGGGCAATTGAAGCAGAGCAGATTTTGTGTGAGAGTATTGTAATTGCAATGAGTTTAAAGATGCTTGTAATGCCTTCATTCCAAATCAGAAGACTATTCTTTTTTGCAATTATTACTCCCAATCTACAAAGGAGACTGTGATACCTCACAATGGAAAACATGGACTAGTCTTCTATTTTAGGCTTTATAATACTAATCTAAGACTTAAAGTCTAGAGTAAGAATTTGCAAACAAAAATTAATTAGATATATTTTTTTAAAGGTCAAATCACCCAATTCTCAATGTTATCTGTCAATAGAGAACATTAACTTAGAGAGGCTCCATAAACTGCTTTGTACTCCCTCCGTCCCACCCAATTGTTATCACTTTTTTTTCACTTTCTGGCACGCATTTTAAGGTGGATTTTAAGGATAGTTCTATAACTTATTTTTAAAAATTTCTTTTTTTGTATAAAAATAGGATTGTTCTATTTTTATACAAAAAAGGAAAATTTCAAAAATAAATTATGGAACTATCCTTAAAATTCACCTTAAAATACGTGACAGGCACCCCATTTTGAAATGATAACAACTCAACGGGACGGAGGAGTAATAATTAAATCTGGTAAATGGCATGGTAAAGCACCGCCTAATAGCAAAGATTTTCTTAAAAAAATGACGATGGCGAAATAACCAGAAGGAGAAGAGAATATTACCTGCTCTACACGTCGTGTTCTGATGTACCCTGGTGCAACACAATTAGTCCGAATGTTATCTTTAGCCCATTCACAAGCCAAATTCTTTGTAAGCTGATTGATTGCACCTGTGTTAACAAACAGGAGCCCAGAGAACATAACCTTACACCAAGAACTATATACAGAGTTATTTTGCATCAGGATACCATTGGTTGAGAGGATTACCTTTAGTTGCTCCATAGATAGATCCAGAACCTATGTGAACCAAGCCAGCTACCGACGAATTGAACACTATGCATCCAGATCCCGACGTTTTCAAAAGAGGGTAAGCAAGTTGACATGCGTGGTAGGAAGCTTCCAAATTGGTAGCCATGATCATTGAATATTGTTCAGCAGTATAGTTTTCAGTTGTCCTCATGATATTTGTGCCAACATTGTTTATCTGTAAACCAGAATAATTTTGTCAAAAAGTCCGGACTCCAGGAGTTGACATATATTACAAATTATAGGTGATGATTAATATTCATTAACCTTCATACTCACACATCAAGCTAACTCAAACATTTCTATTTTAAGAAAAGGAGTTTACACTTATATGTTGTTCTGGCACTTGGGAATTATGGACAGCTTATACATACAAGTCCTTAGGATGGGAAGAAAAGTACATCTGTGACCTGTAATCTAATGCAAAATCTTAGTAAAATTCAAGGAAAGAACCATGGCACCCTTAGGCCAGACCACGGATTTTACCATTTGACCATGGCCCATCAATCAATTAGCCTATACTCAACCTTCTTTCTCTACATTAACACCTTCCAATCTAAGAGTCGAAATTTATAGAATAAATTTAAGCTATATACATGTACTAAATACTAAATATATTATGTTCGTAGTGTAACGTGACCATATCAGAAGCAAAAAAACATGGGGTTAAGGGTCATACAAGTATATGAAGCTTGCCACCAAAACAAGAAGAAACCCTTTGAAAGAGTTGCTCTCTTTCAGTACCAGAAGACACATCACAGACGGAACCAGTAACATTAAACCCCTTGATTTTCCATTCTTTTAAACGCACATTCAGCTCTTGTTCATTTCGTGAACAGGTGTAAACAAACGCCCCCAAGTCCGCTAGTTCCTCCACAATGGCATGCCTACACGGCTAAACAAACATGTAATCATCTACATAATACTCCACTAATCTAACAAAGAACGTGTATATATAATCTAACCCGATTCCGCGAGTGCCACCAGTGACAAGAGCAGTCATTCCCGCAAGCGACCATCTCGATTTTCGAGTAACATGAGTGGTTGTGCTACTGCTGCTATTATCTATGGTGGCCATGGTTGGAGCTGTTGCTGTTGTGTTTTCTTGCTCAACTACTCTTCTCTCGAGTAAACAACCTTCCTAGCTATAATTAGGTTGCGCATGAGTTGTTCAAACCTAACAACCCGACAGATAATCATCAGATCAGAAGCAGCCATTTTGAAACAATCATACATTATTAGTCAACAAGTAGTTATCATGCATATACATAGGTGCATACATCAATCATCACACATGAGGAAAAAAAATGGTCGTGATCGACTGTGATGTCAAGAAATTAAACTTATCCAAGTTTAATATAAATTCCATACAAAAATAAAGTGATATATATAGAAAATAATATATACCTTTTGTATGCAGAGCTCTAAATAAAGTCAATTTGTTGCTTGTTAGAAGTTGTACACGATATCTGAGAACTCAAGATCTTATCTTATCTTACTGTTGGCCTGTTTGGTCTGCCTTAAAATAAGTTTTTTTGGACTTATTTTCGGGTAAAAATTTCATATTTTATTAAATATTTTTTATACAAGTATTTAATGTATATTTGAGATTCTATAAGTTGCAAAAAAAAGTTAATTTTTTTCAGAAAAAAGTTAAGAATCTCTAACTTTGTCTTAAAATAAGTTGACTTATTCTGAAAAAAAGTTCCCCCAAACACCCCCTATAACTAGGAGTGTGTGCTGATATTCCTTCTTTGTTTATTTATGTGCAATGAGTCGATCCCTCCCTCCAAGTGAATAGTGATGGTGTTATCCTACCCTTACATATTTAATATTCCTTTAGTCTCTCCCCAATCATTTCATTTTTTAAAAATTATTCTTCAATGTTATCAATAGTTTTAATTGACACACGTGTTATATCATCGACTGTACTCGATTTTGGGTGTTGGAACCGAACAACACACTTTATAAATAAAATGCCCAAAATTATGGGATAATGTCCCGAGTGATATTTCAAATTCATCTGGCGTTTTAGGATTAAAATATCATATAGTGTTCTAGGACTAACCCTAATTCTACATCAAATCTTTCTTTTTCTTCTTTCCGTCTTCTCCACCATCAGCAGTGGTGGATCCAGTAATAAATTTAAGTGGATTCTTTATATAAATATTTAAATAAATAAATATATTATAATAATTAAAAAAATTAAAATGTATACAAATAAAAAATATTTTTACATTTTATACTTAATTTCTCATATAATACAGATTTTTAATATATATTTAATTCTATATTTATATGAAAATTTAGATATTAATTTTATATAATTGTTTATGTTGAAATTTTTAAATTTTTTTAAGCTTCTATCTATTAAATTTGTAATATTGATGGGTTCCTTGTATTATTTTTTATTATATTTTTATTAAAAATTAGTAATAATTTCACCTTATGAAAAAATTGAGTGGGTGTCTGGGCACCCATAATCTAGGCTATGGTCCGCCCCTGACCATCAGCCTCCTCTCCGCTATATACATACACATATATGTATGTATATATATATATGTAAACTTTTTTCATGAAATTAATAGCAAGCATTTCATCTCTTAGCCATCACAATAGACACAAAGTTGCCTAGGTTTATAGATTCGACAAAAACGTTACATGAAATTACGTTTTTATCTCTAAAATGCTATGAGAAAATTACTTAAAGTTGGATTTTAGAGTGCTATTTGGATCTTAATTCCCACTTATATCATTTGAGCATTTTGTTTCCAACATGTGTCACTCCTTTTTTCCTTGATTTTATGAGTTTGTTGTTTTCAAAGAAGTTATTGAATTAATTATTTAAAATTTAAAATAGCTCTAGTTACATAAATGTTACTGTAATTTTATAAAGACATGGATACATTATAATTTCAACAAATGAATAATTTCTCTATTTGATAATATTTGACGTTTGACTTTTTGACACACTCTTTTAAGAGTTTTGACTACATAATTAGAATTATTATTTTTAAATTATTTTTTGTGAATAAAAGTTTTAATTTAATATTTTTATTCAAAAAAATAAAATTTTAAAAATAACAAATTTAACTAAGTAGTCAAAACTCCTAAAAATATGTGTCAAAAAGTCAAAAATCAAACGGAAAGAGTATTTATTAAACAAATATCTTTATCGAATTATTAATTTTTCTAGTACATTTTATTCATATTTACATGATACACCGAAAAAAACGAGAAAATCCAGACTAGATACAAGAAATCATCGAGTTTCCCGCTACTTTACTTTACATCTCTCTCTCTTTACACGTCTCCTCCTCTCTATTGTACCATCAATGTCACAACACCAAAACTCACCCATTGACACACACTGCAAATACATATAATTATATTCATCATACGTGCACACATGCAGAAGATGAAGGCCGTGAACGATGGTGTAGATCTTTTAAAATCACATGCATGTCTCAAAACCAGTATAATTTTATTCATTTCACTAACATTTT
Source organism: Oenanthe sinensis (assembly GCA_028671895.1). Classification (NCBI taxonomy): domain Eukaryota; kingdom Viridiplantae; phylum Streptophyta; class Magnoliopsida; order Apiales; family Apiaceae; genus Oenanthe; species Oenanthe sinensis. Next base: position 7,621,599 of record CM053811.1, on the reverse strand, counting down.
TTTACCTAGGTAAACATTGGTCACAAAACAATGGTGATCAAAACCTAATATTTTTAACCACACAATCTCTCCTCTCTCCTTCTACTTCCAAAGTGATTCTCTCTCCGAATCTTAACAAACTCTTCGATCTCTCTATGATCAATATTAGTGACACGTACACATCGCAAACCCTAGCTCCAATGTCGCCGTTTTTGTATGCTTCTAGGGCGGAGGTGGAGAGGATGGGAGTGTTGGATGAGACCGGAGCGATGACGGAGGAGTTTAGTGTGGGTGAGTTTGATCCGGATGTGGTGGAGACGTGGGGGAATGTGAATGAGAGTGAGATTAGGGTTTTTGGTGGTAGGGTTAGGGTTAAGAGGTTGAGATTGTGTGATAAGAGTATGAGGGAGTATATACCGTGTTTGGATAATGTGGAGGTGATTAGAAGATTGAAATCGACGAGGAAAGGGGAGAAGTTTGAGAGGCATTGTCCGGAGAAGAGTTTGAGTTGTTTAGTTCCAACACCTAGAGGTTATACCACTCCGATTCCCTGGCCCAGAAGTCGAGATGAGGTACTTAATCCCTACTTTGTGTTTGATGTATAATTGGATGTAGATAGATTGTTACCTGATCAATTAGCGGAATTAATTTTGAGTTATTTATTGAAACACTATATTCTTTAATGTGATAAGAGGACGAGGTTGTTTCTTTTGTGTATTAACTATGATCATATATCAAAGCATTAAAATTTCGAATTTAGTGGCATTGTTCGAATAGATTTTGATTGATTAGTTCGTCTCCTAGAGGTTATACGACTCCTATTGCCTGGCTGAGAAGTCGAGATGTACTGTACTTGTCTGTTTTGTGTTTGATGTAGAATTTTTTGTAGATTAATTACCTGATCAATGAGAGGAAATTACGTGTAGTTTATTGAACTATGTACTATCTTATTTATGTTAAGTGGACTAGGCTTTTTTTTCCTGTAAGCTGTTGTCAATGCATCAAAAAATTTGTATAAGGCGACTGTTATAAATTTCAAGCATTGCAGTTTTATACGGTTAGTTATTGAAATTTAGGTATGGTTTAGCAATGTTCCTCATGCACGTTTGGCTGAAGATAAAGGTGGTCAGAACTGGATATTAGTTGACAAAAACAAGTTTAAGTTTCCAGGTGGTGGGACACAATTTATACATGGGGCTGATCAGTACCTGGATCAGATTTCAAAGGTTAAACTTTTTGCGTATAGCATGTTAGTATTTGAGTTCTTCTAGTTGCTTTTTATGGTTCTCAATTTGTGCATTTGAATGTTTAGATGATTCCTGATATTACGTTTGGCGGTCATACACGGGTTGCTTTAGATGTTGGATGTGGTGTTGCAAGTTTCGGTGCTTATTTATTGTCACGGAATGTTCTTACAATGTCTGTAGCTCCAAAAGATGTTCATGAAAACCAGATACAATTTGCATTAGAACGTGGTGTTCCTGCAATGGTAGCTGCTTTTGCCACACGGCGTTTGTTGTATCCAAGTCAGGCTTTTGACCTTATACATTGCTCAAGATGTAGAATTAATTGGATGCGTGATGGTATGCTTTACAATCTTGAACTTCCATAGAAATTTTTCAAATGGCTGATAGGTATTTTCAAATCATTTGCTTCCAGATACTTACAAGATCATCATCCTTGTACAAGTCACAAGTAATAATCAGTCAGAGAAGCTAGTTTACTCTAAAACAGAGAATCATTTTAAATTAAATATGATCCATGCTAATCAAAGGTTGATTACTTGATTTTCATGTAGCAAATATCCACATACTAGATATATTTTTTATTCCCAGAAACATATTTAAGAAGGAACAACTTTCATCCTTTACATTTTACATATACAAAAGAATTTTCAAGAGTTCTTTTCATCCGATCTCGGACAGCAGTCACTATAGTACATATATGTGGAACCAATATACTGAAGCTATAACTTCATGTGTGTGTGTAAGGTAGAAGATCAACAACTAGCACCTTATATCTGAACTATATCATCTGATCCAGTCTGTCTTTCATTTAACAGATGCATGGTCATGGTTTTAGATTGCAAAAGTTATCGCCAGTAGTTTAAAGCAGACTTCCAATCAATGCCTTACAGACATCATTGTTGAATATTTTCTCAAGCTTGAGATGTCAATTTGCACTGTCTAGGATATGAGCCTATTTGTCCTATCTACTAGGTTATTACTTAATAGTGCTGGGCTTGAAAGTTCTGATATTTTCAAGTTTGATTTACACCCGCTTTATAATCAATTCCTACTTGTAGCATCTATACTTCTAGTTGTCCTGTTACTGCATGCTAGTATCCAAAAAACTAAGAACTTATTATTATTTTGTTTTTTAGTCAACTTGCACCATGTTTATCTTTATGTTATGATACAGATGGAATCTTGCTACTAGAGATTAACAGAATGCTTCGGGGAGGAGGGTATTTTGTTTGGGCAGCACAACCTGTTTATAAGCATGAACCAGTCCTACAAGAACAGTGGGAAGGTAACATTACCTGAAGTCTTTTTTGACAAATGATTTGAATTTTAAAGTTTAACATACTGTTAGATATTTTTTGGTCACATTGTCAATATGGCCTACTAAGTAATAATATGGAAATGTGAGAACATGTTTCTTAAGTGTATTAATTTGAAGGCTTTAATTTTGAAGAACCAAGCTTTGCTTCAGGGAATAGGGTAGGTTGTGACATTCTCCATTCTGGATGCTTCAGTTATTGCGAGGGTGCCATGTCTATTCTCGATTTCTGCCAGTCTTGCTATTTTCTATATTGCACAGCCTTAATTCTACATTATTACTAATATTACACTCTGTGCATGGTTTATTATAATACATTAAATGCTAAATGCTTAATGAAGGATAGATATATTAGTCAGTGTCTAAAAGATTGCAATTTCAGTTTAGTGTGACCCCATAATTTTTATAGCTCATAAATTTAGTTTTGTTTGTATCAAATTAATGTTGACCCATTATAGGTTTTCCCGATATTATTTTTGAAGTTGGTATCCTGAGTCTTTGACCAAGGATTGGACATTAAAGTCAATCTGATTTTTCTAGAAGACAATGATAATCTGATTTAGTTGATGAAGTTAATCTGATTATTTTAGGAAAAAAAATGAATATCTGATTTAGTTGACGGGCAAGTGAATATTGTTGGGGTTGAGAGAGAGTGAACTGTTGCCTATGAAATTATTGAATGTGATTTGGCTGTAGATTGCCGGTAAATAGATTAAATACAACCTAGTAAGGATAGGCAATAAATGCTTAACTCAAGCTCATACAATGTTGTCAAGATTTAGGCTATAATTATGGAAGTGTAGTTCCAAGAAGTATAGCAGTTGAGAAAATAAATTCTTAGTTAATTGCGGGGGAGGGGGTGTTTTATAGGTCATTGGTCCAAAAAACTAATATGAAATACCTTGTGGTGACTCTGAAGAATCTACTACCTGGCCCTTATTTAACATGTAATGCTTTTTTTTAACCATTTTGTAATATGAACAATTTAGCTACAGTTTCCAGCACTAGTAGAGGAGAATACTTGAAAACAGATGTCATAGATCTGCAAAAACTATTTTGTTTGCTAAATTTTCAAATACTTCTCTGTTTTGCCAACTCTGATAACTTTTTTTCAACTGGTTGAGTATTATTGCTACTGTGTGAGTGTGGCTATACAAAACAATACAGCTATATATGGATATTTGATAATATTCATTTTCCTTTGCAGAAATGGTTAATCTCACTACTCGAATTTGTTGGAATCTTGTAAAGAAGAAAGGATACATTGCAATATGGCAGAAGCCTGTTAACAACGCCTGTTATGTGAACCGTGAGCAAGGTACACAACCTCCATTGTGCGAACCTGATGATGATCCAGATAATGTTTGGTAAAGCTTGCTCCTTGCTTGTTTATAATATTTATCATTAATTGATTCTATATGTCATTATATTTTTTCCTTTCTTCCTTTCGAAGAAGCATTTTACATGTCCTAATAAAGGGACAAACCCTGCATCTTCAGTTCTACAGGAATTGATTAGAATTTAGACTACAATCGTGAGTTCAAGACATTTTTATGGTGGGATAAAATCATAAAATGTATATTGCCCAGACCTTTTGTACATAGAAATGAATCTTGGATATTTCTAGATTTTGATCGAACCTTTACTCTGTATATTCTTCTGAACTCATTCGGCACCACTTCAAACTCAACGTACCTAAAATGTATGCGTTAAGTATCCATTTATAAGAATAAAATTGCAAAATACATATTAGCTAGACCTTCTCTAGATAGATATGAATACAGGATATATTCTAGATTTTGTCCAACCTTTACACTATATATTCTTCTGAGCTCATTCGGCACTGATTCAAACTCAACGTACCTGACATGGATCCGCAAAGTCATGTTTTGGCAACGTTCTTGATTTTTTATGATCTCAAATGAGCTATAAACTCAGTTTATTGTTTTAGTACTTTTTGTTTCATGGTTTATTATGCTTCGAATATGTTATCCCACTTTTTTAAAAAGTGAATCTTAAAGTTATCTTAAGATTATAAAAATTAACGTACCCAACCATTTATGGAATAAGCCCTATATCTGTTGCATGAAAGGGCTGAAGAAAATAGTAATTGATGGTAGAGTGCTGAAAGCAAGACAAACCTGGTTCAGGGCTTGATCAACTGTGAAGTTGACTGAGTTTTGGTTGCCTGCTTAAATGAATATGTTGCTGTGATAATAATCTTATTATTTTTCAAGTTTGAGTCTGAACTTTTACATGCATTATGCAGTATGCGTATACGTAAGTTAAAGCAGATATCAAAATAATATCATTACAATGCCAAACTCTGGCCTTCATTTTGCTGTCAGCCATACTAAGTCTGGGACATGACTTGCCTCTTTCACCTGATCACAGTCTTGATTCAAGGTTCTAAAAGTTACTATATGGTTAAGGTAACTTACTATTCAAATTATAAGTCACATACTCAAGCTACAAATGTACAACATATAAAGGCTTGCCTAGCTTTACAGATAAACTCAATAGTACACAACTATTAGAAGTTCAAAACCAGAATAATTTACCAATATCAATTTTCAGATTCTTCGCAATTCTAGTTTTTTTTTTGTTATTAATTTTGCTAAACAACTAATTTTTTCATCATTAAGTTAATTAGTAACTAAGCTCAAATACAATATGAATAATTGTCATTTAAGTTGGTTTATAGAAACTCAATTTAGAACAAGATGTATATGTGTTATTGTACATGTTTTTTTCATCATTTATTATTCTCCATCTTGGCACTATTTATGAAGTAACTTTCATGTGCAATTTCTCTGAAGCTTCAAGTTTTGACAAAAAATAGTTCAGTTAATTGTGTTATGCACCCCATATTTTCATCCAAAAACAGTTTTGAGCTCCTTTCAGCATTGCAGTTGGCATCTCTTAATTTTGGACAAAAGTATGGGGTGCAAAAAGAATTTAACTCAAAATAGTTGTTCAACAATTATCATTCCTAAAATAAGGTACAAAGAACAAGTTTAAATATTTCTTTGGCAGCTTTTCTATCATTTATAGTCGATATGCATGATCCAGATATATTATAACTGTCTTGGGGGTTTTGTCTGCTATTTTTTCTTTTTATGCTCTAAAAATGTGCACGTATCATTTTTGCCAGTATATTAAATTCATTTTGGTGATCTCCTTGTTGACCTTTAAAATACCTTTTTCCTTCAATTTATATGCAAATGTGTCAAGGAATAAGGATTTACTAACTTAAATGTAGTGCCCACATGTTTAATTTAGGTACGTTGACTTAAAGGCGTGTATTAGTCGACTACCCGAGGATGGATATGGAACTAATGTTACCAAATGGCCTGCACGGTTGTATGACCTGCCTGACAGGCTTCAGAGTATAAAGGTTGATGCCTACATATCTAGAAAGGAGCTCTTTGCGGCAGAATTTAACTACTGGAATGAGACAATAGCGAGCAATGTCCGTGGTTTACACTGGAAAATGTTTAAACTTAGAAATGTGCTTGACATGAAAGCTGGTTACGGAGGGTAACATACCTGCTCCCAACTTATGTTTATTATTTAAGCATGCCAATCAGGCCTATAAATGAAAAAGTATCTCATAATTTACATTTGAAGTCCCTCTGTTTTCACATAAAAAAGCCAGTTCAACTCATTTTTTATTCGATTTTAATTCAATCCATATGGTTCAAAAGTAATAAAAATAGAAATTGTCGTTAATTTGTGAGTATGAGCTAAACCTAGATGAACATACCTCACTTTGCATTTGGCATTTAGAACAGAATATTATTATTTATCACCACCTACTTTGCTTGTGGCAGATTTGCAGCAGCACTAATAGAAAATAATTTGGATTGTTGGGTTATGAATGTTGTTCCTGTTAGCGGGCCCAACACCTTGCCTGTCATTTATGATCGTGGACTTCTGGGAGTTATGCATGACTGGTACAGCTATCTATATACTATGTACTAGTGTTTAAAATTATTGTTCAATAAGATCCTTTATTTGTTGGTGGTGATTACGGACTTACAGTGCTTTATATTAAAGGTTTTCTGATTGCTCAGCAAAAAAAGTATTAGTTCTAGTGCTCAAAGCCTCTTAGGGATACTTACTAAATCAAATGCCTCCTAGAGAGAAATACTGTTTACCCTAACTCATGCACTCTTTCAAGTCTTTACTTCCTTATAATTTGTGCATTGCTCTTTAATGCCATAGTTTGACATTGTTTATTTAAAGCTTCATTGAAATTACGAAATTTCCAGGTGTGAGCCCTTTGATACATACCCAAGAACCTACGATTTCTTGCATGCAGCTGGCCTCTTCTCTATTGAAAGAAAAAGGTATTTATTTTTTCTTCTTTTATTTTTTACCTTTCAAAGGAAATTATTATTTTGACTAGGAGTTTAATATTTTGTGATTTATCATCAAGACTGACTGTTATGCAGTATGGACTAAAACCTTGTGCATGCAGCAAATACATGTAAAATATGTTGAAAATTTTCAACACAATATCTATAACTGGGAAACATGAGCATAACTTATGAAATTATGGGGTTCCAACCTGTAGAGCATTCAACAAAAAAGATCATAGTTTAGGGTCGGACGTTCTTCAAATTTTTATAATGTGGCAGGAAGCCCCAAGCTTTATATGTATTATATCAATGCTTATTTGCTTGCTTTCCTCCTAAACAGATGCAACATCTCTAGCATCATGTTAGAGATGGACCGAATTCTAAGACCTGGAGGACGAGTATATATCCGAGATTCTCTCTCACTTATGGATGAACTTCAAGAAATAGGGTACGCCATGGGTTGGGGTGTATCTGTGCGGGACACTTACGAGGGTCCTTATGAAAGTTATAGGATCATGGTTGGTAAAAAACGCGTATTAAAGGCATAATCAGATGAAACTGCACACATTTATTTTTTGGCATGTGATGGGAAGATATATAGCATACTCTGTTGATCTTGCTGTTATCGACACGTGGATTCTATGTCTGTGAAATCTCATAATTCTGCTGCAACGCACTAAAGAACACTATGAAACCTCTCCGGTCCGTCATCCGTGCACAATAACTTCCCTGAATTCTTTTGTCCTCTGCGGCAAACCTGCAACGCGCTGAAGAACACTGTAGTAACCTCTCCGGTTTGTGCAAAATAACTCCCCTTATTCTTTTTCCTCACCACCTAGCTTGTAACATATCTGTGGTAGGCACATATATTAGCATGGAATGGTAAAGTATATTGAGTTTACCATTATAAGATTTAATTATAGGCAACGATTTTTAGATATCTGATAGGCACTAGAAATAGTACAGACAGTCAATCTCCCTTGTAGCTTTGTAACAATACTACTTTATGTGTAATTGTGGAGAATAATTCCAAATATTTTCATACTGTTGATGCAGAGCACTTCTGATTTATAAATCTTGCCTTTTTGTCGCAAGAAATTTATTTATTTATGTACGAAAGATTACAAGAAATATTGATTGTATGGGGATGCAAATAACTAGGCCCACCTTTACCTGGTTTTATCTATTTCCAGTTCATTAATCTGGTTATCAATTATAGTCATCAATATATTAATTTATTTTCATAATAATTGATTTGTATTTGGTGAATCGCATGCACTGCTCTTAGTAACAGAGACACGTGAGTATTTTCATTTTAGTTTAAACCCTAAAATTAATCACTCTTGATGAAAGGCTGATAGTCTGAACATCTTATATTTATAGCAGCGCTAAAGAAAATTAAATAAAACAAATAAATCAATGAACTTTGGAAAAACTTGCAGAATTTAGAGAATACACCAAGGAACTTTTTTTTTTGTCAACTACACTAAGGAACTTTAGGATGATGGAATGCTTCAGAGAATCAAAGGATAAACTCATCAGCCAAATTGTCGAAACCAAATAAGCAAGCCAAATTTGACAGACCAGCCATGGACAAAAATAATGGAAGAGTTCAGCAAGTGATGATCTTGTCCAGAAGTGAAATTTTCACCCAAAGACATCAGGTGTAAGTCGTAATAAAATATCAATTCATTACAAGCAAAGAAATCTAAAGATGATAGAGTCGGAGTAACAAAAATTAACCATCAACACTAAGTAAACAAGTTCACTGTTTGCCTCTATACGAAGCCATCACACAACACGCTCAAAACCATTCACACTAAACCCTCCGTCAACTGCAATAATCTGGCCAGTGATGTAAGAAGCAGCAGGCAAGCAAAGATATGCCACCAAGGATGACACCTCTTCTGATTCTCCAGGGCGGCGAAGAGGGGTTCTGGATATCACACGGTCTAAGAACTCTTTATTCTCAAGTAACTGCAAAGGCATACAGCTTATAAGTAAGTCCACTGTAGAAGTTTATTCATAATTACATGCTGCTTCTATACTTAAAAACGTAATTTTTTTAATTTTCATAAATTGTTAGATAATAAGTAGTACAAAACTTGGTATAAACCGTTGCACCCATCATATGTTGGTCTAGTTAAAAGTGGGTCGTTTACTTCTCTCAAAGCCTGGGTGCAGGACTATCCACACCTTATAGTTGGTGTCCATTGTACATCCCAGAAATGCCTCCCTGTTGGAATTATGATTCAAAATTGTAACTGAAATATTAAATAGAATTATTGTGTTTTAATATTGTTTGATTATGCTTTAATGTTGCTGATTGTAAAAAGATTTGTAATTGATTAGGCTATATGGGTGGCACTAATCATGCAAATCTGTGTGATGTAAACTCTATATAAAGAGTTCTATGATCAATAAAATAATAAGCTTCTTAGTATATCTCTCCCTCTCTTATAAAAAACCAACATGGTATCAGAGCTTCAATGATCTTAAGGGATCTGTGAGTGTAATATGACTTTTAGCAAGAGAGGTTTAAGTTTGTGCAGGGTTGAATTTGAGGGGGAGATGCAATCTCTTGAAAACAACCCAACACTAAGATCGCTTCGAGGGTCACTGTGGTGTGCTCAAATCATGGTTTTTGAAGATGAATCAACAAAAGCTATCGAAGAACAATATGAAGGAGGGTCAAGAGGATCTGATAAATATAGACACCAAAAAAATGTGTCACAATGATGAGAAAGAAATCATGGCGCAAGTGGCCATGGAAGAATTTTGCTGGTGAAAAACTTCACCACGGTCCACAGAGAGAAGTGCTCCAAAATTCTAGTTATTTAATATTGATGAGAAGTTTATAAAAATAAAAACTTGAAGTTGGTGAGAAGTGCATCAGCAAAGGAATTTGGTGAGAAGTGCACCGGAAAAAATGTTTGTGGAGAGAAGTGCTCCACGATGATGATGGGAAGTACATCATAAGGAAAGTTTACAATTTCGAATCAAGAGGGAGTGTTGGAATTATGATTCAAAATTGTAACTGAAATATTAAATAGAATTATTGTGTTTTAATATTGTTTGATTATGCTTTAATGTTGCTGATTGTAAAAAGATTTGTAATTGATTAGGCTATATGGGTGACACTAATCATGCAAATCTGTGTGATGTAAACTCTATATAAAGAGTTCTATGATCAATAAAATAATAAGCTTCTTAGTATATCTCTCCCTCTCTTATAAAAAACCAACACTCCCGGAGAGGCGGAGCTTTGACTCAGGCAATAGATGTGTGTGTGGGGGGGTAAGTATTGTAAATGCCATATTGCCATGTGTTCAATGAGGCTTATAATGCCTTGCATCCAAAAAGAAGACTACTCTTTTTTAATTTCTCACTCCCAATTCCCAATTAATGAGACTATGATACCTCACGGTTCACAGTGAAAAATATGAATTACTCTCCCATTGGGCTTTATAATGCCAATCCCTGACGAATAGTCTACAAAAAAAAATTGCAAATAAACAATAACTAAATTCATTAATGTCTAACTATGGCATGGAATAATGGGATCTGCATACTCAAATTTGGGAGTGTCTAGAGATGGTTTCCCAAGTTTATGTTCTATGGGTCAAGCATATATTGCCACCTAATAAGTAACAGCAGTGATTATGAAGTAAAATTTACCGAGTCTAGAAATACCATAAGGACAAGAGAATATTACATGCTCTACGAGTGATGTTTTGATGTACCATGGTGCAACACAATTAGTCCGAATGTTATCTTTGGCCCATTCACAAGCCAAATTCTTTGTAAGCTGATTGATGGCACCTGTGACAATGTACGAGAATCACAAAGACATAAACTTGAACCACGAACTTCAGAGTTAGCTTAAAGAAAGAGATCATTAGTTGAGAGAATTACCTTTACTTGCTCCATACACAGACCCAGAACCTATGTGCGCCAAACCAGCTACTGACGAAATGAACACCAAGCATCCAGATCCTGAAGCTTTTAATAAAGGATAAGCAAGTTGACAAGCATGGTAGGAAGATTCCAAATTGGTGGCCATGATTTTCGAATATTCTTCAGCAGTGTAGTCAACAGTTGCCTTCCTGATATTTGTGCCAACATTGTTTATCTGTAAAGCAAAGCAAGTTGGTCAGTCTAGACGGTCAGGTGAAAACAAATAATATGAATTATGGCTAAGAATTTAGTTTCATATATTTTAAGTCTCGTCACTCGCCCCTTAATTAAAGTCATAAACAACATATATTTTAGGGAAATTTTTTTAACATTATCAACGCCATCAATTTGTTTGTCCCTCATCGAAAGAAGTTTATATCCTAGCCTGTTTACATATAAATTAGCAAAATAAATATACATGTATATACATACATGAAAGGGAACAAGGATTTAGGACCAGAGCTAAAACCCCTTTACAAGAGTATGTCATTGTTATGGTTCATATCTCATTAGTTCTTTAATGAAACTAAAATTAAGAAGTGTATTTTAAGCAACTATTGTTACTATTATTTTTGGTTCTGGTAATTAGGAATTATGGACAGCTATTTCTTAGACTGTATTCTTTACCACATTGTACGCATCCTACAAAAGGGACCAAGTATTGCCATACAAAGAGATTTAACACTCACGAAGCTGACACCAAGGTCTTGTTGATAAAAGGAAACAATCATATATATATAAGCTTAATACTTGAATAAATGACTAATTTGTGTGATGTCAATATAAAGCAACTGAACTAAAAAAATTATTGCACTGTTTGGTTGGAAAGAATGAGATGAGTGTAGAAATAAAATGAAAAATTATAGAAAATTAGAAGTGGAGGAGAATGATGAAAGAGTGAAATAACCGAGTGCAATATTTTGTGAAGGATACGAGTAGGAGGTAGGAATGAGCAATCAACCCTAATTTGGGGGGATTGAACTCTAGTTTAAATTTGCATATATGGAGCAGGGAAAAAGAATCAAAATGATGAACATATCCCTATAAAAAGAACAAATTTCGTTCTAGTCTTGCGCATTTCTTCAAATTACACAGGAGCCTAAACCTTTTAAACTACACACAAAATAAAAATGCAGGTAAACTACCCCTTAATTCAGTGTATATGCTAAGAAAGTCAAAAGGGAACAAGTAAAATGCAAGGGACCGAGAGACTATTGATTAAGAAGACAGACAAATTCAATTAAATTAAATTTATCACACAATACTACAAACTCATATCCAATTAAAGTTTAACAAGATGCACAATTCCTGAAAAGTTGATACAAAGATAAAGATTATATAGCAAAATGACGACGAAAGAACATACGAGTATATGAAGCTTGCCACCGAAACAAGAAGAAACCCTCTGAAAGAGCTGCTCTCTGTGGGTCCCAGAAGAAGCATCACAGACAGAACCACTAACATTGAAACCTTTGACTTTCCATTCCTGCAAACGTTGATTCAGTTGTTGTTCATTTCTTGAACATGTGTAAACAGATGCCCCCAGCTCCGCTAATTCCTCCACCACCGCATGCCTAAACAAAAACAACATTTATAAATCTATATAACTCTTACTAACTTTAATAACACAGTCAATCATATCATCAAATAAATAATGAAAATTTAAGGGCTGGCAGGTGTCAAAGGATAATTAAGAGTTAAAATTCAGGGATAGACTGACCCGATACCACGAGTGCCGCCAGTGACAAGAGCATTCATTCCGGTAAGAGACCATCTCGATTTTCGTGTAATCGGAGGCGTGGTGGTGCTATTACTAATAATATTATCTACGTTAGCCATTGATGACTTGACTCGGTGTTTTCTCGCTGCTCACTAAACAAACCTTCCCTATCCGTCAGGGGGACCTACTTTTTTGATATTGTTATCTTTTGGCGGCTGACGAGACTATCGCAAAGTTTTTTTTTTTACTAGACTGAGTGTCCTGTCCGCTTATGCGCACTTAAATTTAAATTACTACCATTAAAATTCGAATTCAAAACCATACACCTAATCACGCGCTATTACGCTTGCCTTTAGCAAACTTGCCATTTTCTCTTTTGCATTTGCAGTGTCAGATTCTACGGGGTTGTTTCGAGTTAGATTTTTTTATTAATCTTATCGTGTACTTGTCGGGTTCGTGTCGGGTTTCGGATCATTACGGGTTTTATCACCTCTATTATTTTTTCAGAGTAATTGAAAATATACTTCTATATTATATACTTCATATATCCTTGCTTTTACATAAATTTTAAGATAAAATAGTTCATTTCTCTTTTATTGTAAGTGAAAGTTATAGTTCAAATGTATAATATGCGCCGTACCCATTTTGTCAGGTGTAAAAAATGACATAACATGTATAAAATATTGTTATTACAATTAAATAATTATGAATCAATTAACGAGTCTCTATCATTACACGTGAAAGTTATTTTGTTGTACTTAAATTTAATTATTTTAATCATAAAGTATTTCAAAAGTAGGGTTATAAATAAAGGGTTCATTCATTTTTGGGTCATTTTCGGATGTCTGATTGTACCCGGTTATTTCGGGTTGAATATTTACTAACCCAAATTCTTATTTTTTCGGGTTGAGTTCTTGTCGGGTTTCGGTTGAGTCACAAATTGCCACCCTGAAGATGCATCCTTTAATTATTTGAGTAATGTCCTGTAATTTATTTATTTTGATTATACGAATACTATCATTATATCAAAATATATTATAAAGTTATTTTAAAAGTATATTTCACCCTAACTGAATTCGAATATTATGTCTAACTGAATAATTATATATGAGTTTGAGATAATTCTCTCCATTTCATTTATTTTGTCCATAAATAAAATTATCATAATAAATAAATTAATAATTACTAAAAATATGAATTTGGACAAAAATTCTGGAACGATAGTGAATACTGAATAAATACTTGCTAACAAATTCGTGTGAAGTTTGATTAAGACAAGGCTCACTCATAATTTACACTGGTCTCTATTTTTTATATACTTCATATCCAATAATCCATCACCAAGCCCACTAGACTAAAACACCTAAAGCCCATAAAACTTGGCGCCAAATAGCCCTAACGGCTTAACCGGGCCTATCCATGTATGGACTTTTGAACAACCACACTTGTACTCCGGTTAAATCATCTCATATAAAATGTTGAAAGTTCTTTTAAATTAAATCTATAATCTTATAACATACTTTTTTCCTTAAATTTAAAACATTAGTAACATTTTTCTCAGGTAACATATAACTTCTTTTTTTCAATAAATAAGAATGAATATCTGTTCTAAGAAATCTCGAAATCTCGTGTTGAGTTAGAAATATCGAATCTAAGACCTTAACTTAAAATACTCATTTATATATTTGTTAAAGATATTTTCTGAATTTTTTTTACTCAGATAAGAATAATATCATGGGTGAATATGTTGCATTTAACTGTGTTACAACTTACCAGAGTAACATTAGATCCCATTCCGGTGTATCTTATGCAAAACTTACAAAATGTTCAACTCGATTTCCAAGTGTCATGTCACCCGTAAGACTTTCTTGGTGAAGTATATATTCAGTCGGCAGGAATGTTTAAAAGATTATTTCGAGAATGCATTTTTTAATCATCTTAGTCAACAAGTAGTTATCATGAATATATATAATTTATACATGTAAGTTAGTAACTAAAGTTGGTTTGTTGTCTTCTAATTAATCCATATAATCCATTCTCAATGTTTCACAAGTTGTATGTAAGGACATGCATGATACATGGAACCATCACTAAAGACATTGATCTTAGTATAGAACATTACTAATTATATACTACACTTGTAATTTTTTAACGATATAAAAGTATAAAACGAAAATGGAAGTCCTTCACATTAGTCAAAATCTTATATTCATCGATCATATATATATATATATATATATGGTCTATAATACGACTTTTTATGAGTTTTATGGAATTTAGTTGTAGTTAGCTAGCTATATTTAAATGTGAAGGAATCATCAGTTACAAAGGGACAACGTTAAAGAAATTTGTTTTTATATATCTGCTTCTAAAACGGCCTTGCTAACCACACAGCTTGAAGATTATATTTAAGAAGTAATAAAAAGAATTTACAAATTAATATTTAACATTTCATTAACGGATGATATAATTGATATTAGCAATTGAGTACTTAATCATAACAAATTAAAATTCTAATAATAGCAAATTAGCAATCAACAAGAAACTAACTTGTATCATAGGTGCAATAATATCATGTAATTTTAGTTTTTCTTTAACATACATTGACACTTAAGATCTTTTGATCAGTGCATGGAATATATACTTTGTGCTTATTTGTTAAATTGTGGGAGGCCACACACACATATATATTAACGTGTGTGTTCAAACTTGCAAGTCTTCCCCTTCTTAATTAATTGGTTTAGCTAGCTACCAAGTTAACGACACAATATTGGCAATAAAATTAATTGGTTAGTCACAGATCTTGGCATCTATCGACCCCGATTGAATATTTCAAATCCACCCACCAACAATAATTGTTCTCAGCCTTTAAAAAACAATAATTTTTGTAAAGAATGACAAAGAGACAGAGAGAGACCCAAATATTTGGTTGGATACTTGGATTTATAAATGGACATGACTTCTGAGTTTGTGAAATATATACAATGAATACTGAACACATACACTTTATAATTCGCATACAAAAGGATAAAAACTTAAGGAAGTGAAAATCTAAAAACAGCTTGCATGCATGTATAGTTTTTGAAATTATAACTAGTACTTATATCCCATCCTTACTTCAATTCTAAATTTAAAACCAACTATACAATATTTATATATACACATTTGCATTCAAGTATATCTTGAATTAGAGTGGAACTTTTACATTTGTTTCTAAATTATAACAATTGAACTTACTCATATCTAAATTAACAAATATTTTCATAAAATCCAACCACATATATATATATATATATGTATATATTATAGTGCATATATGAGAGACATTTATAGGTTTATCCTGCATGAACTTGAAGTATATGACAGTTGCATGAGCTGACCATAAAGAGGACCCTAGAGTACTAGGAATAGAAACAAAGACTGATAGCAACCAGATAAAACACTGGAATAACTACACTGCAAGATCCAAATCAGAGTACACTTGACCTTCTAAAACCCACAACTACATGACCCTCTCAATTTAGCCTTTTCCTCTTTCTCCACAGATTCTCCCCCTGGACCCTAGCTAGTACCTTTCATGCATTCAATTATCTCACCATAAATCCATGTATATTTCTATGTATCTCTA
The DNA here is from genome assembly GCA_028671895.1 of Oenanthe sinensis. Classification (NCBI taxonomy): domain Eukaryota; kingdom Viridiplantae; phylum Streptophyta; class Magnoliopsida; order Apiales; family Apiaceae; genus Oenanthe; species Oenanthe sinensis. The sequence goes on along the minus strand of CM053811.1, from coordinate 7,605,389 downwards.
CTCACTATAAATATATATACTCTTAACCCTTCAACCTTAATTTACCACAACTACTTACATTGTAGAATTCCAATAATGGAGCAATACTCACACTACTTGATGTGGATGAAGCAAACTAAACAGTACCATCACATTCTAAATTCTTCACATTTTCAAGCTGCATCAATTAAGTCTTGGGAAGAACAAGCTTTTGTTGAAGATTCACAAGGTCCTCTTGGAGGATTCATATGGCCTCCGAGATCTTATTCTTGTAGCTTCTGCAAAAGAGAGTTCAGATCAGCTCAAGCCCTTGGCGGCCACATGAATGTCCACAGAAGAGATAGAGCTAGGCTAAAGCAAAGCAGCAGTACTACTAATGGCTCTCAAGAAACTCAGGTTTGCACCTCAGATTCTAACCCTAGTAACTTTGCTGCCTCAACTCCTCTCAAGGATTCTTGCAAAGAAACAAATTTATCCCTCTTTTCGTCTCCGATAATCGGACAAGCTGAACAAAATGAGTTATCAAAGCCTTCAATCCATGATGCATGCAAAAAGAATGCAAGGGAAGAGTCTACATTTGAAGGACATGTGGAAACAAAGTTGTGTGTTGGCTTAAACTTTTCTGTTTCGAGAAATCTACCTGCGGCCGGAGATGTTTGTGGGGATGGTAAGAAGCGCAAGAGAGATTCTATGATGCTGCCATTTTTATTTAAAGCTTGCTCAAATGACAAGGAAATTGATCTTGAGCTCAGGCTTGGTGATTCATCAATAGTGAACTAGCTAGCTAGCTAGGGTCAAAATTGACAATAAATTTTAGTATTGTACCTGTCAATTGAGCTTTAATTAATGATGAAAAGAGAACAAGGAAATTTTGATTTCATGTACTTTGTGTACGTACTCATCTGACCGGAAATAATAATACTCCGGTGTACTAATTAACACAACTGAATTGTTCATGAAAAGGTTGTTAGGCCTTTAATTAATTGTGCTAAATTTCTACACTTTCTACTCTGCTTAATTTTGTCGGCCATGGTTGATTAATTCTTAGAGTTTATGTAAGAATTGGTATTTAATTTAATTGGCATATGCGGGTAATTAACTATGAGAACTGTGACTGTCTATCTTGATAATTAACTTGGTCAATTATGTTTGTTGTGAAAGAGCTATAATATATAAATTTAATAGTGCGGCTAAAGTGTCCAAGTAAATATATTGTTCCTTTGGTGGAAAGAAATGACAAGAAAAACTTATTTTACATTGTAAAATGAGTGAATTAATAAAGGACAATTATGCATGTGATTAAAAAAATATGAGTAGAAAGTGAAATTCAAAAACTTAAAACTATATAATATATTATAAATAAAGTCCGATGTTGTATCCTAGAGAGGTATAAAAATTTTATCAGGTCATGAGATTTTAACAAGTTCTAGAAAAATTTGAAATTTTTAAATAAAGATTTGGTTCGAATTTTAACTTTGATCATATTAGACTTTTGAAAAATATTTATACAGTCTATTAGGTCGAATTTTATTAATTCGGATCCAATTAATTTTTAAAAATTCGGTTTTTAAACTTTCAATTCATTCATTCTGAGAATTATTAGAAAATCAATATTAATTTATAAACTTATAAACTTACTAAAATAATAATTAATATATATTATGCAGTTAAGCACGTAGCCATAAACATTTTTTTTTTGGACATCAACGTAGCCATAAACATCAATTAATTTCTTTTTTCTTTAATTTGCTATTATTTCATTGTTTTAATTGATGGTAGAGTTGATATACAGCTGCTAACTAGCTAAGCCTACTAGAAATAAACATCCCGATTACATATTGAATAAATGGGGATTGTTATATATATACATGAGCTTGACAAGATAGATCAATGTACATGGGAATACATATTTAGAAAAAATTGAGAACTAAGGTAGACATTGTGTTCTGTGTGGTGCATGCATGCATGCAGATCATGAAGCTTCTACTGGCCTACTGCAGCCTGCAGGCATTCCACCTAACCTTATTTAAAGAGAAAGCGATTGTATAATTGTGACATGCCTGACATTTTCTTACTAATATCCAGAAAACTAATAGTAAGTTATATGCACCACAGGGTCCACTGGATGTACATATATATTTCTTCACCTACTTCTCATTAGCATTTTTACTTGTTCCAGTAGTACTCTAGCCAATTATACTACAAGAAATATGGGTAATAATGAATTTTTTTCATAAATTATATATCGAGTAAAAAGTTCAAATTTAATCTGAAATTTAAAACTAATCAAAAGTTTGGTTGTGAGATCCAATAGTCATATGTTTTTCCTTATTTCGAATAAATTAAAGGAAGTTATATATGTTTACCAATACATAATTAAACAAATGATTAATTACATAATTTTAAAAATTCCACATTGCTGCCAAGACTAAAACACACAGTTTATTTCAAAGGATAAGAACATACACCTACCCAGCCCAGTGGCCTATATTTGTTCTGTTTTGACCCTTTGATCAAGGGTGAGATATTAGTATTATGAAATAATAGTACTGAAAAATAATTATTTAGTACGATCCAGAAAAGAAGATGAATCTTTAATTTTATGGATAAAACATATGGCCATGCATGTATTGGAAAATGTGGGTAGAAGTCTCACATTGTCAAATCATTTTGAACCTAAATTTAAATGCTTCTTGGGTGCGCGCAACAAGTTAAGGTTGGAGTACGTTCTTCTTCGAGAGAGTTTTCCAACACATATTTAAGTATTCAAAACGATCAAGAAATGGATGAGATATGATTATCCAAAATTGGTTCCTTGAAAGTGAAAAATTAAGAATGAGAACTTGAATCCCACATTGAATTGGAAAAGGGGTTTCCATAATTTTATATAGTAGAACATTAATGTAGTGTTTAAGTTGTGTTAATATGGTGTTGTTCCACCACCCATGTGCGCGCATGGGGTGCAAATCATGGGATTTCGAGGATAAATTTGTGGCTTCGCAAGCTTTCGGAAATTTGTGGCTTCGCAAGCCTTCGGGTTTCCGCTTGGGTGACCTACCGACACGAATACAACAAATAAATCCGGACCAATTTTGCTAAAATAATAATTTCCACAGGGCTTTAGCTCAATAAATAATTCGTTATTTTGTTTTAATAATAATTATTATTAATTCAAAATTGATTACGAATTGATTTTGACAACCGATTTCCTTTATTAATTAGCGCGTGATTGATTAGGTAAACGCGTGGTTAATTAGTTAATTGTGTAGCGCACAAGTTTTCACAAGTTTTCCTGAGTCTATATATATACATCTTATTCGGTCTTAGGTTATTATCTCTCGTAACCCTAAACACAGCCGTCCTCGAATAATCTTCTCCTCCTGGTGATAGTTTTCTTGCTCTGTTCAAGCTCGCTGAAGGTGTTGTTCTTCGTGATATTATCGTGTTCTCGTTTTATCCTGGGAGGCTATCGACTCAAAAATACGGTGAGAGGCGAAATCGCTTTAAGGAGACAGTTTCGCACTGGACTCGAGACATCTTCCGTTTCATATCATTTTCTTTAACAGTTTTGTTTATAGTCATCCACTATTATGTTATTTGCACACACAGTCACTCGTATTATATTATTGTGTTTCTGGAAGATTCATCAGCATGTCCTTGTTAGGGTTGAGCATGGGCCGGTTCGGCTCGGTTTTAGGGTAAAACCGGAACCAGAATCATATATTTCCGGTTTTTAAAATTGAAAACTGCAACCACCGGTTCGGATTCGGGTTCGGGTTCGGTTTCAAAACCCCGGTTCGGTTTGTAACGGTTCGGTTTCGGTTTTAAAACCGGATGAAAATAAAAATGAGAATGATAACAACTTGAATAAAAAAGATTGGATAAATATTTAGTTTACACAACTTCAAAAATACATTTTTTTCAAGTCTGAACATTACAAGGAATAAAAATTAAACAACTTGCAGCAGCATATTAAATGAAATATTTAATATATCATTAAATTTAATAATAAAACAAATTATCATATTAAATGAAATATTTAAATTATATAAAAATAATTAATATATAATTTATTAACAACATCCATACGTTGCACGGGTCATAAACTTCATTTAATATTCTGGGTTTTTAACATATTTTTAATTATTAGATTGGGTCTGGACTTTTACACACATTGCAGGCCACACATTTGCAAGGTTTTACATCATGAAGTATTATTAATGTATATGTATATAATTATAATGTGTAAACTAATGGGCATTAGCATGTTACAAAATGTTACATGCATTTATTACTTTTAAAAACTCATATAAATTTTAAAAATTATATATATATTTTAATAATCGGTTCGGTTCGGTTTTAGCCGGTTCGGTTTTAAACTATAACCGGAACCGGAACCGAAAGTCTCGGTTTTTAAAAATTAAAAACCGCAACCGCCGGTTCGGTTTCGGTTTTTTCGATTCGGTTTTCGCCGGTTTCGGTTCGGTTCGGTTTCGGTTTTAATTCGGTTTTTTGCTCATCCCTAGTCCTTGTATGAACTAAGAATATTTTCTTGCTAATATTTCCATTCTTTTGATGGCATGGAGATTTGCTACACAGATCGATAATTATAAACTAGTTATACACTATACCACAAACAAACAACTCAATTACATGTTGAATATCTGGGGTATGTTATATATGTGTTTGACATGATAGATTGCATTTTTAGAAATTTTCTAGAATTAGAGTAGACAATGAATTATGAGTGGTGCATGCAGATGAATATATACATATGGACGTACGTAGTTGAAGATTCTACATATATTGTACACCCTTGCATGCATGTGCAATACGTCTATTTAACCCTTTATTGAATACAGAGCCAGTGTATTAACTGTGTTCTGACTCTGCTGAGTTGTGACAGAAATAACATTATATATTACTGTATATATAATCAGTACTTCCTCAGAAGTAACAGTAGTGTGCTTATGCCTACCATAACATGCATTCTTCTTCACCCTACTTGTCCAACACTCAATTTCCCACATGATTATAATTAATATACACTTGACACTTAATTATATATTTACTTGGGATTAGTAATATATACTGCACTTGTATTTAAATCATAAATAATAGTTGGTCTCTGTAACAGATATTTCTTATTCATGTACCTTCCACATATAGGTCACGGCTAGAATCTCGGACATTTATGACGATTTTGTAAGAAAAAAAATTCATAGTAAATAATTAGAATCGAATCCAGAAGAATAAATCATTATTACTTAGACTATTCAATTATGCTAGTAAATAATTTTTAAACATGTTCAGAAGTAAAAGTTTGGTCACAAATTCAACCGTGAAAATAAATGGTTTAGAGTTTGAAATTTTTACTATAATTAATTATTGTAAAATAGATCAACCACCAAACCTAAGACAGTAGACTTAATTTGAGGGAGGTCGACCGAAGTTTACCAAAGGTTCTTGCAGAAAACATGGCAATGAATGTGTTATGGCAGCTGTGTTAGTGTTACACGACCCTAGCTAGCTAGCTAGCTATCTTCTTTTGGAATTTATATATGCGAGGGATATAGATGTAACATGGTTTTTTTGGCTTATTGGGTAATGCAGAGGAACTAGATCAAGATCATGTACTTGTATATATATATGTATGTGGCCGAGCTAGCTAGGGAGTTAAATATATGTACGTATATGTATAATTAAAGTGATTGAGACGACCCGAAGAGCTTCTGATTCACATATTAGAAGTGGAGAGGCATTAATAATATCCAGAAAATAAGCAGAGACTATTTACAGTTTGTCAAGTTAATTTGTATGTACAAGGTATTAAGAGCGGATGCAGAATAATGCAGTAAAAACAGATCAAGTGATCGATTAATAGATTAGTGGGAACACATTGCCTTAGAGGTCAGAGAGGTCATTTTCTGAGTGTTTATGTACCACCATCTATTTATGATTTTTTATTTTGCTACTTGCAGGGAATATGACAGAACAGCTCAGGTTAATTTTTGATTTTTTTTTATTTCCTACTTCTTCGTTTTTACCGGCCAATAGACCGTCTGTGCGACATTGCAAGATAGATAGGTGTGTTATAATATGCCCAAAAATTGATCAAATTATGTTATGGTCGGGGATCGAAGACCAACTTATCAGGATTGGACCTCTAATATTATATTAAATTACCAATTATCCTAAATTTTCCAGACGTGTTAGAAGACCGATTTACTAAGATATTCCCATATATTATATTCTAACAATTCAAATATTAGTATAAATTTAATAATTTGAAATGACAATTCAAATTTTACATTTTAAATCCATAATCTGACATGAAATACATGTTTACAAATACATCTTACCTCGATTTATTTTGATTTGAAGTATCGTATATATTACATTTGTAAAACATCTCTGAACTCTACCGTAGCTGTCAAAGAAAATTGAGAAACCTAGTTTGCTCAACGCCCATCGACATATTTTTTATTTTAGGTTCCGTGACTATTTATCAACCTATTGTAAATAATATTAGTTTCAAGGAAAGGAAATTGAAAACTATGATTTCAGATATGAACACTATGATACACTTATTAGGATATGAAAAATTCACCAGTTATATATTTGATTTGAATACGAATTTTATGATCGGATTTAATGCATATAAAATAATCTCAAAAGCAAATTCGAATCTAACAAAAGTACCTGAACTTGGTTCTTCCCAATCTATTTTTCGCCCTCTAACACATACTTTCGAAATTATACAAAAAGATTATAAATTTATGCTTTATACTTTGGAGCCTGATCCTTGATAACCATTTGCCATTTAAGGATCATGCAAGAAATGGTGTCTCAGCCGTTGGATCACGGCTATGACGGTCAGGATTTAAAAAAAAATGGACGGACCACGGTTATTAACAGCGGCTCGTATACGGGCCGCGGTTATTAACAGCGGCACGCTGCGCTTTTTAACAGCGGCTCGCTCATGTTCGAACAGATTTATACATTGTGCAGATACACAGTACACACACATCTTCCAAAAAGCTCAAGAAACCTAATTCATAGTGAACCCTAAAACCCTAACCCCCAAAATTGAAGGTTAAAGTGAATTCATCTCTCGATTGAAGCTTAGTTTACAAAGTATTTTACAGGTTCATTTTTACAATCCCCTTTATGCAATTTCGATTGAAGCCTTTGAATATTCAATTTAATTTTTGTGATTTGCGTATATATACATGTTTACTATGATTGATTGATGCTTATACGTGGTTGATATGATTTTATAATGATTGATTGTGATAGTTTGTGTCAATCTTGGGTTTGAAATTGGAATTAGAGTTTAAAATAAATCTAATATATTTAGAAAATATTGTTGATTAATTTGGATAATTTGGATAAATAATTGAGAATAATTTGGTAAAATTTTAAATAATATTTGAATTAATTTAGAAATAATGGTTGAATAATTTGGTTATGTGTTATGGAGTTGTTTTATTTCAAATTATTTTGATAGTTGTGATGCTTAATTTAGAAAAATAATTTGGATGATTATTGGATATTGGTTATGTGAATTTAGGGGATTAAAATTGATATTGTGTTGACGAATGATATTGGATTATTTTCAAGGATGGATAATATGGATGATATAATACCTAGATCGGCTAGCAGGGCTGTTATTTGGGATAATAGGTATCATGTTACTGAGGATGTTTGGGAGGGTGTTGAGCGAGAGGAATTGGAGACATATTGTGGGAATCGTAACATGAGGGAGTGGAAGCTTCGCAGAGCACAGAGGGAGTTGTTGCATATGGTTGGATTTGGCATATTTGTCAATCCTCATGTTGTGTTGCAGACTGATCAGAGGCATATATCTGCATTGGTTGAGCGGTGGAGGCCTGAGACCGATACTTTTTTTATGAGGCTCGGGGAGATGATAGTTACTTTGGAAGATGTGGGGTATATTCTTGAGTTGCCTGTATTTGGGGAGCCTCTTATATGTGGGGCTATAGATAAGAAGAAGAATTTTTTTGCTGAGAACTGGTTTGAGCCTTTGACTGAGGATGAGGTAAATGAGGCCTGTTGGAGGAACAAGATCAAGCTGAGTTGGTTATTTGAGAGGTATGGTCGTAGGAAACCGGAGAAGGATAACATGGCGGCGACTGTTGTACACACACATGCCTACCTACTATTTATTTGTGGAGCAGTGTTGTTCCCGACTAGCAGCCGCAGTTTTGTGCATCCGAGATACATACAGCCTCTACTTAACATCCGGGAGATACCTAACTACGCTTGGGGTCCAGCTGTTTTAGCTCATCTATATAGAGGATTAGAGTATGCTGCAATGAAGGAAAGTCGTAGTATTGCTGGTTGTGTGTGGTTGTTGGAGGTGTGGTCTTATGAGAGGTTCTCACGCATTAGTGTGCCAACTAGGGATCCCGATCAGGATGATTATCCTGTTGAAGAGGGCTGGGCTTACAGCACGAGACTGGGTGTTAGCATAAAGCATCGTGGGCCAGGTCCTCACCGTAGTTTGCCCTTCTACAGAGCAGAGTTTGATGGGGTTGCCGGTGATATTGTAGAGTGGCTTCCCTATTCCAGATTTGATGATATGGTAGATATGGAGATGCTTCAGTATCAGTTAGCTGGGCAGGCAAGAGTCTCCCTTGTTTGTTATGATGTGGTGGAGTGGCAGCACCCGGATAGGGTTATGAGGCAGTTTGGTTGTCGCCCACAGATTCCCCGATCCCCTATTGATATGAGTCATTATCGGGTACCTAAGGAGGCCACGTTTGTGAATGAAGATTGGTTGGTGAGGTGGTATGTCGATATAGGTCGATGGAATAGATTTTGTGATGATTTTGAGGGATTAGTGGATAGTACTAGTCCGGTTTCTGAGGCTGCTTACATGGATTGGTACACTAAGGTCAGTCGTAGCAGAGTAGGAAAGCCACAGCCAGATGTTATGCCTTCTTACACATCTAGGGAGTTGTACCCTAACTTGGAAGGCTATCAAGTTGTAAGTTACAAATTCAACTTCTTAAATTTTGGCTTTTTACTGCTTTAAATATATCCTCATGTTTGTAAATGTTTGTTATTTTGTGTTGTTTTTGTTTTTTTAGATGCTTGCTAGCCTTGAAATGGTCAAGAGGTTGGATGCTAGGGTTCCTGCTGAGTTTGTGGCAGAGTTTGCTGGTATTGCTAGTGGATTTCTAACTCCATTTACACGGTTGATGAATAATATTAAACGCCCTAGTTATGCACTTCCTCAATTTGAGCATTTGAAGTTGCAAGAAGATAAGGTTGATGATGGTGCACAGCTTCGCAACATTGTTGATCATGACATTGTTGATATGACCCAGCCTTCACAGCATGATTCTCAGCCTTCGTCTAGCCGTCCTACGAAGTTAGCTTCACGTAGAATGAAGGAGGATAAATGGGACATACTGAAGGCCTTGAGTGTGGAGAAGAGGACCAAGATTCATGACGATTGGGGATGGGGCTCTGACAGAAATGTCAAGTTGGAGGGAGGAATCACATCTGCCGGGGTCGTCATACATGAGTCTGCAATGAGGAGCTTGACGCCGAGGCTCTGGATTGATGATAGAATCATATACGCCTATATGGTATATGTTCTAACTTGTCTCCTTTTTTAATGATTATTTGATGTATTTGATGCTTGGTTCTAATGTGTTTATATGTCAGGCATTGTTACGTGACCGAGATGAGGATATTGCCAATGGTGGTATATGGGAGAGGAAACCGGTATACTATTTCATGGATCCATATTTTGTTACACTTGGATTGAGCCATATCAAATCCGTTAAGAGGGCTGCGAGGAAGGGGAAGGATGCAGAGAAAAAAGCATCGGATTCAGTGCTGCGTGTTTTCACAGGATTTGCTACAGCTTCTGTTGGTCCCTCAGTTCTGGAAGTGGACTACATTTTCATCCCGAGTTGTATAGAAAATAGTCATTGGGTGTTGTTTGTTTTCGACATGAGGTCATTCGATGCTGTTATTCTTGATTCCATGGCCGACAACCCTAAATACAAAGCTAAAACTGAAGTCGTGGTATGGAAAATTTATTTCACTTATTCATTGTGAATTTATAATTATACATTCTATTGGTACTTATGTTCACTTTGTCTTTAAAATTTAATACAGACATGGTTATTACCTAAGTTAATTGAGAAGATGAATCATGACCATGGTGTCGAGTATGACTCAGTTCGCTGTCATCACACGAATGACAGGCCGGTTCAACTTAACTGTGATGATTGTGGTGTTTTTGTCATGAAGTTCATGTAGTTTAAATTTGATGGATTTGTAATTTATTTTCGTTTGGATTTAGTTGTAGTTGGATTTTAGTTCATGGATATTAGTTTATGGATTATACTTTAAGGATTTTTTTTATTTTGATTGTAGTTGAATTTTTATTATTTGGAATTGTACTTAGGTTTGGATTTGTAGGAAATTATTTCCAAATTTATTTACAATTTTTGCATATTGTTCATATAATTTTGGCATAAATAAAAAGGTGATTGTAGCATTTTTTGAATAAAAAATTATGACATAATTTTTTTTAGGCAAACTTGGACAGAATGTTTTCACTCTGTTTTGGCTACACGAGCCGTAGTTAATAACAGCGGCTCGTACACGAGCCGCGGTTATTAACAGCGGCTCGTCCAGCAAAAACAGAGCAAAACAGAGTAAAACTTTCTGTCCAAGTTTTGGGGGAAAAAAATTTCTAATGAATTTTTTTTACAAAAAATCTTTTATGGAATCTTTATATTTATGTCAAAACTTAATATTATGAAAAAAAAATTAAATAAAAAAATTACCTTAATTTACAAAAAACCATTTGGGCTTAGGTAAAAAAGGTTCATTCATTGTAACAAAATTGTTTACAATTTTTTTTCCCAAAACAAAATAACATGATATTGATGACCTAAGAAAATAAAGCCAACACATTGGAAAAGCCGGCAGATAATCGATGACGAGCTTGTCTGGGTGGAGCACTCATGTTCACGAAACAAGCCACTTCACAGAGCACAACAACACAACCTTCACGGAGTGTCCCACTAGTAACCGCAGTGTGTGTTCTCTTATCATTCCACATTGTGACGGAAATGGAAGTCGACCCATCATAGAGAATAAATTTTGCAAACCATACTCGACCTTCACGCTTGTTAACATCATTACCCCTTAAGTGCGACACCCAACCCTTCACATATTGAATGCGCATTTGGTCGCGTGTGCAACCCTCCCGAGGCCTCAAATTTAAAATGTCGGCAATCCTATCGCAATATTCAAGAGAGCCTCCATCGCAACTGGAAAGTTTTCATGGGCCTTCGGGTGTGTCATTGCCTAAGTTCAAGATCGGAATGAAGTAAGGTGTGACATTATACGCCTCCCTTTCAAGCCTATCTCCACGCCTAAACCAATAGCAAGCTTCGGCCCAATTCTTAGACCTATAAGCTTCTTCTTCAGGGGAGTACAAGTTATGATCTTTTTCTTCCACAAGGGGGGGGGGTGGTTCAAGGATTTCATTGAATTGAAGGAATTTGTTGTTTTGATCATAATTTTTACATATTTCCTCCAACTCGCTAAGTGTTGGTGACTCATAAAATCCATCTCCTATGGAGTACGAGTCACTAACATGCGATACTGTTGGTCCCTGATATTGTAGAAGGGGGGGTTGAATACAATATCTGAAAATTAATCGCGGAATAATTGGATTAAAAATATTATTTTAATTACTCGCGAAATATTAATTATAATGAAATACTTTTCAAGTGAAAGATATTATTTTAACTTGATTAGTATTACACAATTAATATTTAGAAAACTGTTATATAATTGATATAAAGTCTAGAACGAATTCGACATGAAGTGTTCGTGTTTAAACAATTATATTCAAACTCAGCACAGAAATCTGTGAATATTACAATGCAGATAAATTACTGAATTTGATCTATTTTTCTAACTCTTAACAAGTTGAACTACTGAAAAAGTGAAGAGATCATCTCATATTTATAGAGATTTGAAATGGCTGCTATGACCTTTATGAGTATGACTTAATTTCAAGAAAATAAGTCTGTATGACTTATTTTAACACTTGTATGACTTAAGAAAGACTGGGCATGACTTATATAGCTCGATATGACTTATTCTGAGCTCGGTATGACTTTCTGTAAGTCATATTCGAGTTTTCTTTAATTAAAAATAAATCAGAATGACTTAATTTAAAAGAGAAAAGCTCGGTATGACTTATTGAAAGTCATATTCGGATTTTATTTAATTAAAACAAATCGGTATGACTTATTTTAAATAAACAAAATAAATCCAGCATGACCTTTTGATCTCAGAAATCTCGGTATGACTTTTGCTTCAGCCTGCTCGGTATGACTTATCTTTAACAATCAATCTTGATCCGCATCTCGATCTGCCGTGGATCGACATTTGCCTTGCAATGTTTTACCTTTAATAATCAAACTCGATCCGCATCTCGATCTGCCGTGAATCGACATTTGCCTTGCAATGTTTTACCTTTAATAATCAAACTCGATCCGCATCTCGATCTGCTGTGGATTAACCTTTATGAGCAAGTTTCCCTAGCTTCTTCAATATTCTTCAACAAGCTCTTGAAATCTTCCTGTCTTTTCTTCGTCTTCTAATCTTGAAACCTCTTGAATTAAATGAAGAATAAATATTATATTAGTTGACACACAAATGTACTGTCTGGTTCATTTGTGTCATCCCAATAAATATTCTCCATTTAAATAACATTTAACTAGAGGCCTTCTATCATTAATTCTTCTTCACTGTTTGCATTCTTCTTCTGGAATCTGCTTGTAGTAACCACTTGAAATCTTCTATATCTTCTGTCTTCAATAGAAGTACTACCACATTATTAATTTCACTGACGCTTGAACAAATAATTGAACTTCTTCCAGTGTTGAGTAGCAATCCTACAAAATACCTCTGATACTTGGATCCTTTGTGATTAGTTGACTGTCTTCGTCTTGATTCCTGTTTAGTGTTTAGTATTTACTTCTCTTTATTAGTTAGAGTTGAGTTGCCATCTAATTATTACAAATAGGCCTAGTCATATGCCTTTCAATCTCCCCCTATTTGTTGTTAAACAATTAACACACAAATTCCTAGAGGATAACTCAACTAACAACTAAGAAAGTAGTACGACATTTAATGACTGTAAATAATAAACAAAAGTTCTGGTTTTATATTTATCAATTTTCCAGATTCATACATAAAAGATAAATACAAGATAGATGTTCCTCTAGCACTGAACAAATATTACAAAGTTTCTATCTTGTCCTATCTACGTCTTCAGTCTTCAGAAGTATCAACTTCACCTTCTTCCAGGGTTGTACTTTTATGCACAGGTGTCCTTGGTACCTCTTTAGTTACTGATTGTTCTGTTGTAGTGGCCTCTCCATACAACCTTCTTTGTTCAGCTCTAGCTAACTGCCACAGTACTTCCTGTTCAACAGGATCTATTATCTCTTCTTCTACATCAGATGGTTGTGTTGAATCTATCTTTGGCATTTGCCTGATGTATGAATGAATTCTTTTTGACAGACAGTAGTTTCTTATCTTCTCTGCAGCATCCATTTTAGCTTGGGATTTGAAACCTTTTGACCTTAACATCCTTTCAACTTGAATCATGTACTTAACTGTGTAGCCCTTAAAAGATTCCTCATTTAACTGCATGATTTGATACAACTTGTTTGAGAAAAATCTTACCTCATGAGGATCAAATAAGATCTGAGGACTAACAGCTGTAGCAAAGACTCTAAGTCTATCCCTGAGAAGTTCATTTTCTTCTGAGCTCCTCTTTATTTTGTTCAAGAACGTCCATATTACTGATAAACTTCTTTGCCTGAAAAACTCTAAGGAAATTCTGAATGTTCCATTCCTGTGTGTGTAGACTAGTATCCGCCAGTCTTCAAGAATGTGATCCACTAGGATAGTGATGTAGTCCACTTCCTCTTTCAGAGCTTTCATGAAGTTGTCAATTTTGTCATTTGACTTTTCTAGACGCTCAATTATTGATTTCAGATGCTTGTCTTCAAATGGACCCTTTTGTTGTTTGTCCATTATTTCTCTTGCAGTATCCCATTTCTTTCCAATCTTGAGCTGTACATCTCTCTTCTTTTCTCTGACTGCTATGGCCCAGAGATTTTGCTTTTCTTGGCTTTCTTCTCTTTCTGCCTTTGTTCTTTCTATGACTAGAGCTTTCAGATTTTCAGTTTTTGTTTGACTTGCCTTGATGTCTTCTTTTAGTTTCTTCATTGCCTCTTCATAGGCTGGATCAACTTCTTTTTCTTCTGGAAACAGAAAATCTTCATCAAATGCAATCTCTTCCTCAGCTCTGCAGTAGTCAGGAAAGATTGATTCATCATGAGCACTGTCATCAATGAATTTCTCTTGATCATAAAACTGTTTTTCTGGTTCTGGATCATACGATTGAAATTGATCTTCAGAATACAGTTTATCTTTCCCTTTGTCTTGAGTAGAAGCCCCTCCATCTTTAGCTACTTTCTCCTTTGATTTCTCCCCCTTAGTTGAGGGATCCTCTTGAGTTTTAGAGGCTTCAAAAGATGTCAACATTTTCTGCATAGTCAGATAGACTTGCTTCATTCCTTCATTCAAATGTGTCATTCCATCATCCAGTTTGCTGAATCTTTGTGTAGAGATCTTTTCATTTTCAATGATTGTTAATGTCAAGCTTTTCTCAACCTCATCAATCTTTTCATGTAATTTGCTGACTTCTTTCATGTCTTCAGCAATAAGATTCTGTACATTTTGGATGTCTTGAGTTTTTAGAAGAATGGAGGTTTTGACATCATCAACATCTTTTCGTACTATTGTCAGCTGCTGTGTTACAGAGGCAGATGTAGATTTTTCTTCTGCTTGTGCTTTTACTTTTACCAACTCAGCCTGAACAATTTGCATATCTTTCTGGAGAGCTTCCATTTTAGATAATAGAACACTGTGTGTGTGTGCACTCAGCTCACTTGCACTCCTGTTTATCTCACTATCACTCTGTGCATGTGTTTCACTTTGTGTTTGCCTCACATCACTCGTGTTTAGCTCCTTTCCAGATCCTGAAGCTGTACCTGCATATATAACAATAGCTTTTGAAGAGTCAAATCGCTCTTCTGATGCCTGTGAAGGCGCGTCCTCAACAAGATTAACTTGAAGTGGCTCCGCTACTGACGTAGCTACTCCGTGAATGGAGTCCCATCTCCCTCTATGGAGTGGTTGCCTCTCAAATCCACCAGTGGATTCGAGACCTTTTAAAATCACTGGATGTAATATATCCAGGGGGGTCACCACCTTAGACAATGTAGTGTATGGCTCATTAGAGTCTGTGATGCCCCTTAGTACCTTGGAGGGTATCTGATGCTGCACTGCATCGAAAATGTCATGGTCCACATCATAGGTGGCATCCGACCAGTTTTTATTAAAAACATTTTCTTCAACAAATGTGCCCTCATGTGTTTGTGTAACTGCAAGCGTAGGTCCTGCTAGTGTGAGAGCTAGCAGTGTGCTTTCCTCACTATCTGAAGCTGTAGCCGAACAGCGAATTAGATCACCTGGTTGAGCAAGTGTATCTAAAGAACCTTGGATGGCCATGTCAAAATCCATATCCCATTGAGAGGAAAATGATGAGTCTGCAGTTGTCTCTGGTTGAAATTTAGATCTTTTAGATTGTGGAGACAGAGCTGCGGGTTCACTCACATCAGCACCAAGACCCCTAACTATTCTGACAGGTTTCTTCCTTTTTCTGACTTTTAGAAAAGAAGAGGATGAAGGAGAAACTGTTTGAGGCTCTAATTCAGCTGGGGGCGGAACCTGTGTGTTTTCAGGTTCGTAGCTGATATCCTGGAGTGTAATAACACCATCATAGTCCGTCACAGATAAATCTAATAGTGCAGTAGATATTTCTATAGGTATTGAACTAGAAGATTGTGAGTGAGATATTACCTGTTGATCTTGTGCCACTTGATCGACATGGTGAGCAGCTTCAAGTAGAAGGTGCACAGGATGTTCTAATTGCATAGACACTTGTTCTTGCTCTTGTTCCTGCACAGGATTAGCAATATGATCTAATATCTCAGCCATGTAATCTGTCCTTACCACTTGCACATTTTGAAACTTGGGGTTGTTGTGGAGCCTTGCAAATAGGTAGTTCTGAGAAGTCGGAGATTCTTCTACAGGACCATTCTGAAATAAGGCTTTGTCTTCTTCCACCAACAAGTCATTCATAAACAGCATCAGGAACCTCGGATAGTAGACTTGAACATTCTGTTCCCTGCTTTCTGGTTTCCCCATCTTCCTTATAATTTCTTTCAGAAGCAACTTCCCAAAATTTATCCTCCTATTGTGAGCCACAGAATACCCAAAGATTTGCAGTAGTGAAGATATATTGTTGAAGTTGTTCTTTGTAGTGGGAGCAAACACTTTGGCTAACGTGTCAAAGAAATAGTCCCACTCACTTACCAACTTGGACTTTGTCAGTCTTACCAAATTGATCTCACCCTGATATCTAATAGAATAGAAAAATTCTAGAATTTCTGGTACAGTGGGTGGATCCATGAAATTGTCAGTTGGAAAGGCCAAAATCCTGTTCACGTCCTCTTCAGTCACCATATATTCATGATCTCCTATGCTGAAAGAGAATTGAACTCTGTCTGCAGTACTCCTATTCCTCGCAGTGGAATACAGAGCCCTTAGTGCTAACACTTGCAACGGGGCGTTCAGAGTAATTGCAGTTCTGACGAGTGAATGT
Source organism: Oenanthe sinensis (assembly GCA_028671895.1). Taxonomy (NCBI): domain Eukaryota; kingdom Viridiplantae; phylum Streptophyta; class Magnoliopsida; order Apiales; family Apiaceae; genus Oenanthe; species Oenanthe sinensis. The sequence goes on along the minus strand of CM053811.1, from coordinate 7,588,597 downwards.
TCATTCATAAACACGATCCATGGTCGAAACCTCTCGACTGAACAATTCACCGGATAGAAATATCCTACAAAATTAGTTTTTACTAATTCGCAATAACCAGCCATTTTCCTTTAAACTATTACAAATTAATAAAATTACAATGTGCGATTACAAATTAAAATGAACAATTACAGTTCAAAATTTGAAAAGTTACACTTGAAAAATTGAAACCCTAATTTATAATAATCCAAAATCAGCTTTAATCAACAATTCACTTCACAACTGGTCCTCTAAACACAAGAAACACTTGCTAGCTTCAATCGAAATTTTCTTTTTGATTAAGAACAGGAACAGTCACTTGATTTCTAATGAAAATCGGGCAGAGTTTTGTTTGTTTTAACAGATTTTAACAAACTAGCAAGCAAGGAGCTTGAAATCAGCAAGTAACAGCAACTGAAATCAGTTGAAAATGATCAAAAATGATCGATTTTTTAGAATGAAAAGGCTGTTCACGAGTTGTAAGTATGTAGCAGTGTGTGTGTATATGAATTGCTGGGTATGACTTAATTTTAATAGAAAATAAAAACAAATTACTCGGTATGACTTATTAGAGAAGAAATCACTTGAATATCTCGGTATGACTTATTGTTCTAATCTCTCGGTATGACTTTTTATTAAAAATGAAAAGTCATGCCGAAATTTATTAGATTTAAGTCATACTGAGTCATTTATAATAATAAGTCATGCTGATTTAAATAAGTCATACGAATTTGTAATAATAAAATAGAATAATTACTTATATTAATAATTGTTTCTAAATTCGAAATAAAATAATAAAAATCTTATTCGAATATTAGATAAATTATTAATTATTCAATAAATATTAACTTATAATAAATATTTACATTATTAATTGTTCTAATTAATTTAAGAATTAAATTAACTCAAGTTTGAATTAATTTAAAAAGTAAATTAATTGGATAACTAATAACATAATCATTTATATTAATGTACAACAATAATTAGAACATTATATATACATTAATTTACATAATTCTTATAAATGCTTAATTTAAACAAAATTACTTATGCTTTAATTGAAACAATTATCTTCTAAGAATATTGATTTAATCTTAAGATAATTTTCCAAAAATTCATAAGCTCTAGGATTTTATTAATTCAAGACTCATAAATTCTTTAAATATTAACATTTAAAATTTATGAGCTTAAATTAATTTCTAGCAAACAAAAATTAGCCATTATTTAACATCCCTAATTCACTAACCAGCTTTGAGAAAGTGGATTCATCAAGTGGTTTTGTGAAGATGTCGGCTATCTGATCTTCTGTGGGTACAAAATGTAGCACCACAGTTCCGTTCATGACATGCTCTCTGATAAAGTGATACCTTATGTCAATGTGCTTGGTTCGTGAATGTTGTACAGGATTGTTGGAAATAGCTATAGCACTTGTGTTGTCGCAGTAAATTGGAATTTTGTTCAACGCAAGTCCATAGTCATTTAGCTGATTCCTGATCCACAAGATCTGTGCACAACAGCTACCTGCCGCAATGTATTCTGCTTCGGCTGTCGAGGTAGATACTGAATGCTATTTCTTGCTGTACCAGGAGATCAACCGTCGTCCTAGAAACTGACAGCTTCCAGAGGTACTTTTCCTGTCCATCCTGCACCCTGCATAGTCTGAATCTGTATAGCCTATTAGGTCAAAACCTGTATCCTTAGGGTACCAAATTCCAAGATCTGGTGTACCCTTTAGATATCTAAAAATCCGTTTAACAGCTATTAGATGAGATTCTCTTGGGTCAGATTGAAACCTTGCACATAAGCAAGTTGCGAACATTATGTCAGGTCTACTTGCAGTTAGATATAATAATGAGCCTATCATACCTCTGTAGCTTGTGATGTCAACTTTCTTACCAGTTTCATCTTTGTCAAGCTTCGTGGCTGTTGGCATTGGGGTTTTTGCCGGTGATGAATCTTCTAGACTGTATTTTCTGAGAAGATCTCTTACATACTTTGATTGGCAAATAAAAATCCCATCTTCCTTTTGCTTTACTTGCAATCCAAGGAAGAATGACAGCTCACCCATCATGCTCATCTCATATCTGCTCTGCATTAACTTAGCAAATCTCTTGCACAAGTTTTCGTTAGTAGAACCAAATATAATATCGTCAACATAAACTTGGACAAATATCATATCTTTATTATGTAATTTGTAAAAGAGAGTTTTATCTATGACACCTCTAGTGAAACCATTTTCAAGTAAAAACTCAGAGAGAGTGTCATACCATGTCCTCGGTGCTTGCTTGAGTCCATAGAGAGCTTTGAACAGAAAGTACACAAAATCAGCAAACTCTGGATTTTCAAAGCCAGGGGGCTGTTCCACATATACTTCCTCTTCTAGCTTTCCGTTCAGAAATGCACTCTTCACATCCATTTGGTAGACTTTAAAATTGGAATGTGCTGCGAATGCCAGAAATATCCTGATGGCTTCAAGTCTTGCAACTGGTGCGTAGGTTTCGTCATAATCAATTCCCTCTTCCTGGGAGTAACCTTTTGCAACCAGTCTGGCTTTGTTCCTTGTAACAATGCCATCACCGTCTAATTTGTTCCTGTATACCCATTTTGTGCCAATAACAGATCTATCTTTAGGCCTGGGTACCAGTGTCCAGACTTCTTGTCTTTCGAACTGATTGAGCTCTTCTTGCATGGCGAGAACCCAATCTGGGTCAATTAGTGCATCTTCAATCTTCTTTGGTTCTTCTTGAGATAGAAAAACTGAGAATAAACATTCATTTGAAGTTGCACTTCTGGTTCTTACTCCAACATCTGGATCACCTATGATCAATTCAAAAGGATGATCTCTGCTCCATATCCTTTCCCTAGGTAGGTTTGATCTTGATGATTCGCCTCGAAATTCATTGTGATGTTGTGTTGTGCCAGTTGATCTTTCATCTCCCCCTGAGTTGCTGCCAGGATGACTTGTTGATCCACCACTGGTATTAGTAGAATCTCCAGTGTTGCCATTGTTTCCACCACTATTACCTGGATCATTACCATCATTGTAGTCATCATTTCCTGCTGCAACCTCAGGTTCTTCTTCGTCATCAGAATGTGAGTCTGGATAATTATCAAATTTTAATGACTCAGAAGAATCTTCAGTTTGGATACTTGGGAGTTTAGTGTCATCAAAAGTTACATTGACACTTTCCTTCACTTGGTGCTGATCAATTATGTAAACCCTATATGCTCTTCTCGAGTATCCGACAAAAATAGCTTCATGTGCCTTGGCCTCAAATTTGCCAATGCGTTCATCTACATCTTTTAGCACAAAGCATTTGGCTCCAAATACATGAAAGTACTTGAGAGTAGGTTTCTTGCCAGCCATTAATTCATAGGGAGTTTTCATATGATCTTTGTTGATCAGAGTTCGATTTTGAGTATAACAAGCTGTATTAACTGCTTCAGCCCAGAAGTAGATAGGTAACCTTGATTCACTTAGCATAGTTCTTGCAGCTTCAATCAGGGTTCTATTTTTCCTTTCTACAACTCCATTTTGTTGCGGAGTTCTTGGTGCTGAGTACTGCCTTGTTATCCCCTTGTCTGAGCAGAAGTTATTCAGAACTTCATTTTTGAATTCTGTTCCATTATCTGATCTGATTGCTCGGACAGGTAACTTTGAATCTAACTCAATCAGCTTTATATGATCAATCACCAAATGTGGAGTTTCATCTTTAGAATTCAAGAATAAAACCCATGTATACTTTGTGAAGTCATCCACAATCACTAAGGCGTATTTCTTTCTTGACATAGACAGAATATTTACTGGACCAAATAAATCCATGTGAAGGAGTTGAAGTGGTTCAGTGATGTTTGTAGTGTCTGTGCCTCTGTGAGTTGCTTTCTTTGACTTCCCTTTCTGACATGCCTCACACAATCCTTCTTGTGTAAATTCCATCGGAGGCAGTCCTCTCACCAAATCCCTCTTGACTAGAGAGTTCATTGTTTTGAAATTCAGGTGTGAGAGCTTCTTGTGCCATAGCCAACTTTCCTCTGTTGAAGCTTTTGAATAAAAACAGTTTGCTTCAGCTTCAGTTCCCGAGTTGAGATCAGCTACGTACAAGTTTCCTTTCCTTACTCCACGCAAGGCTAGTCTGTCTTCTTTAGAATGAGCTATTAAGCACTTCTCCTTGATAAAGTTTACTTTGTAACCTCTATCACAAAATTGACTGACGCTGAGTAGATTGTGCTTAAGTCCTTCCACCAAAGAGACATTTTCAATGATAACATTTCCTGTATTTAACTTGCCATATCCCGTAGTCATTCCTTTGCTGTTATCTCCAAAGGTGACGATTGGGCCAGCTCTCTCAACCACGTCTGATAGCAGGGCTCTATCTCCGGTCATATGCCTTGACGATCCGCTGTCCAGGATCCATATAACTCGGTTTGCCTGTTTAACTCCCTGCAATTATCAAACGGATTAATTCGTCTTCGGAGCCCAAAATTGATTGGGCCCGGCATATTTAAAGAATTGACCTTTGTCTGCTTTGACAACAGATCCTTTTCGAACAACATCATTTTCTTCTTTGACTGTTCCTACCTTCCTATAAACAGTCTTAACAACTTTCTGTTTAGACTTAGGAATATATGATTCCTTCTTCTCAGGTGAAGGAGTCGCAGTCTTGGATTTAGCAAATTTACTACTGATGTGCTGTCTAGGTGTCATGTTATCTTTCTTAGCTATCATGCGTTTAAAGTAAGCAGTCATAGCATTAAAGGCACATAACATGCAATTCATTATACCACAAGGTTTATGGAAAGCATCAATAGTAGGCATGTTATTCAATACAGTAGGAGGCTTAACAGATTCTACTTCAATTTTCTCAGCAGATTTGAAGTTTTCAGTAGAATGAAATTTATTGTTACTGTTCCTACTGTTCACAAATATGTTGGGTCTGTTCATTTTACTCTTTAAGTCTTTTGCACCTACACCAGGTCTGGGGGAATCAGAAGTTCCCACATCTTTCACTGGTGTTTCTAGTGCACATTTTTCTTTCTGGACATTAACTCCTTTTATGTCCTTAACCTGTTCTCCTCTCTTCTTCTCTTCCTCAAGATCTTCCAGCTGCATTTCATATGCAATTAGAACTGAGCTCTCAAGGATGGGTTCAGCTATCGGTGTTATGAAGAGAGGTTTCGGTGTGTCTTTAACAACATGTGGGATACCCCTTTCTACAGCACTTTTTCTAAAGGGGGTTATGTTGCTTGGCTTTCCTACAGATTTGTTATACTCGAAGCCTATTCCAACTTTACGACTTATTTCTTGTTGGTCAACTAGGTTCTTAACAATATATGAGGAATTCTTATAAGCAAGACACTTCTTCTTTTCTTCTTCTATCTGGTTTCTGAGATTAGTTTCTACTACAACATGACAACTGACTTTGCTGACTTGAACAGCTAAGTCTTCAGTCAACTTAATAGTCAACTTGTCATGATTTCTTTTTAACTGTTTAAAAACTTCAGTCTCATCAATTAACTCTTTGACTTTGAGTCTGAGTTTCTTAACTTTATCTCTTTCACCATCTAGTTCTTTACCTAGCAAAGCAAACATCTTAGGACACGAAGGATTTACCTCTTTTCCTCTGTCACTGGTGGGAGACAGTGATCCCTCTGATGAAGCCATAAGAGCAAGATTTCCCAGCTCTTCCTCATCATCGTTATCTGAGTCATCCCAGCTTTTGCTTGCTGCTAGATAGGACTTTCCTTGATGCTTTTTCACTAGCGCATCATACTTCTCCTTGAGCTCTTCATAAGACTCTCTCTTCTTCCCTTGCTTAGGCTTCTTGCACTCAGTTGCAAAGTGGCCTAGCTCATTACAGTTGAAGCAACGAAACTTGCTTCTATCAACTAAGCCGGTCTTGTAGCCGCTTTTTGATACTGCTGTCGAAGAACCTCCTTTTTGGAATCTTCCAAAATTAGGCTTACTTCTGAATGAGGAGTTTCTTCGGAATCTCATGTTGCCAAACTTCCTGGCAACCATAGCTAGAGATTCATCTTCTAGCTGATCTAGTTCTTCCAGTGAGTAGAAATCACCGTCTTCTTGTTTGTCAGAAGTATGTCCAAGTTCTGGAACCACATACTCTGTTGAACTGTTAGAAGGTGCAACAGCCTTCACTTCTTCTTTCTCTGGTGCTTCTACCATTAATGCCTTGGAGGAACTCAGTACCTTACCTCTTCCATACATTTCTCTGGTTTGGATCTGTTCCAGCTCATAAGTTTTTAAAACTCCGTAGAGTCTTTCTAGGGTTACTTCTTTCATGTCCCTAGATTCCCGGATGGCTGCAATCCTGTGCTCCAGATGCTCTGGTAAGGTCAACAAAAACTTCCTGTTCACCTCTTGGTTCTGATAAAACTTTCCATTCATGTTTAGCTCGTTTATCAATTTGTTTAGTCTCTGAAACACCTCAGAGATACCCTCACCAGGGTTGGATCTAAACTGTTCATATTGGGTGGTCAGGATCTCCAGTCTATTCTCCTTAACTTCTTCAGTTCCCTCATTGATAATTTCAATTGTTTCCCAGATTTGTTTTGCATTCTTGCAATTGACTACTTGGTTGTACATGATGTAGTCTAGGGATTCAATTAATATCAGCTTCAGATTATTATCAAGGGACACAGCTTCTGTTTCCTCATCTGTATAGTCTGCCGGACTTTTCGGAAACTGTCTGTGGGGAATTACGACCCCATCTACTGTATGTTCGAGAACAACTGATATAGGGAGCTCAACACCTTTAGCCATAATCAATGCATACTTAGGATTTGCAATCCCGATAAACAGTAGCATTTTTTGTTTCCACAAGTTGTAGTGTTCTCTGTCGAACTGTGGAATCTTGATGCTTGTAACTTTCTGGGTACTCATCTTTAATAAGATTAAAAATTAAGTGTTTCAAAAAAAATATTTTAATTTTTGACTGAAAACAATTTTTGATCAGAAATAATTTTTAGTGAAAAATTATTTCGAATAAAAAATTATTTTGAATTAAAAATTGTTTTTGAGATCTGTATGAGTTGCGGAATTTTTGGTTTGGATCTGATATTTTATATATCAACCAGCTCTGATACCAATTGTTGGTCCCTGATATTGTAGAAGGGGGGTTGAATACAATATCTGAAAATTAATCGCGGAATAATTGGATTAAAAATATTATTTTAATTACTCGCGAAATATTAATTATAATGAAATACTTTTCAAGTGAAAGATATTATTTTAACTTGATTAGTATTACACAATTAATATTTAGAAAACTGTTATATAATTGATATAAAGTCTAGAACGAATTCGACATGAAGTGTTCGTGTTTAAACAATTATATTCAAACTCAGCACAGAAATCTGTGAATATTACAATGCAGATAAATTACTGAATTTGATCTGTTTTTCTAACTCTTAACAAGTTGAACTACTGAAAAAGTGAAGAGATCATCTCATATTTATAGAGATTTGAAATGGCTGCTATGACCTTTATGAGTATGACTTAATTTCAAGAAAATAAGTCTGTATGACTTATTTTAACACTTGTATGACTTAAGAAAGACTGGGCATGACTTATATAGCTCGGTATGACTTATTCTGAGCTCGGTATGACTTTCTGTAAGTCATATTCGAGTTTTCTTTAATTAAAAATAAATCAGAATGACTTAATTTAAAAGAGAAAAACTCGGTATGACTTATTGAAAGTCATATTCGGATTTTATTTAATTAAAACAAATCGGTATGACTTATTTTAAATAAACAAAATAAATCCAGCATGACCTTTTGATCTCAGAAATCTCGGTATGACTTTTGCTTCAGCCTGCTCGGTATGACTTATCTTTAACAATCAATCTTGATCCGCATCTCGATCTGCCGTGGATCGACATTTGCCTTGCAATGTTTTACCTTTAATAATCAAACTCGATCCGCATCTCGATCTGCCGTGAATCGACATTTGCCTTGCAATGTTTTACCTTTAATAATCAAACTCGATCCGCATCTCGATCTGCTGTGGATTAACCTTTATGAGCAAGTTTCCCTAGCTTCTTCAATATTCTTCAACAAGCTCTTGAAATCTTCCTGTCTTTTCTTCGTCTTCTAATCTTGAAACCTCTTGAATTAAATGAAGAATAAATATTATATTAGTTGACACACAAATGTACTGTCTGGTTCATTTGTGTCATCCCAATAAATATTCTCCATTTAAATAACATTTAACTAGAGGCCTTCTGTCATTAATTCTTCTTCACTGTTTGCATTCTTCTTCTGGAATCTGCTTGTAGTAACCACTTGAAATCTTCTATATCTTCTGTCTTCAATAGAAGTACTACCACATTATTAATTTCACTGACGCTTGAACAAATAATTGAACTTCTTCCAGTGTTGAGTAGCAATCCTACAAAATACCTCTGATACTTGGATCCTTTGTGATTAGTTGACTGTCTTCGTCTTGATTCCTGTTTAGTGTTTAGTATTTACTTCTCTTTATTAGTTAGAGTTGAGTTGCCATCTAATTATTACAAATAGGCCTAGTCATATGCCTTTCAGATACCGAATCCGAGCCGCTATCATGTGACAACACTATTGAGTTGCTAACATGTGAAACCGAGTCCGAGTCATACTCCATATCACCTAAACAACAAATATCAATATAAAAAATTAGTGGTTGTGCAACAAATATTGAGAGATAATTAGTGCAAGTAAAAAATATTAGTAGTTGCACAACAAATATATACTTAACAAAGAATTTACCGCCGCTCTCTTCATTTAACACATTCAACAAATCCAAAGCTGCTTGCGCATCACTACTTTCCAAGTTTTTATTCCTATTATCACGTATCACATTTCTCACCTGAGAGCTTCCAAATGGTACCTTCTCAACACCGCCACCGGTCATATTACCAAATACATTCATCACTTGTTTAGCTTGAATCCCGGAACCAGTAAGTGTTTTTATTATATTTCTTGCAACATCGGTCACATGCCTTTCTCGTTGTACCAAGTTCATCTTATTAGGAGTAACAATTCCGTGATTGTGTTCCAATTCAAGACTACTTATCTCCCACCGACTTATTTTCATCCAATAAATCACATTCATTCGTACTTTGCAACCACTTCTAGGAAGACAATCTCTAAGTCTTTTACCCTTGCCCTTACTACTACTTCCAAAATTATCTTCGTCTCCATAATTGTTTTTTACATTAACATTAAAACCCGATAGTCTACACACAAACAATCGTGCATATATTTCATTACTTTTTACACGCCTTTGTGTAGTTTAAATCTTAATAGCAAAGCCATTTCTTATAGCATAAGCCCTAAAAAAAAATTCCGCCTCTACTAAACTATCAAATTTTTGATTCAAATAGGGGACATTAAAATCATCACTAAATGAACATTCCCTATTCTCATATATATCTTCATCCTCATTAATATCAAGATCAATATATTCTTCATTTTCATTTTCATCAACATTTTTCACATCCTCATCTTCATCATCATCAATAACATTAATGCATTCCTCATTTTTTTTCATAATTTTGTTCAAAATCATCATTCTTAAAATCATACATAGCATCATACATAATATCATCTAAATTTATTCCATTATCATTTTCCTTCTCTTTAACATGGCTTTTTTTGGAACTAAAAATCCGTTTAAACAATTTATCGGTCATAATGTACAAGATTTATAAACAAAAATGATACCTTCTTTCAAGATCTTGCAAAAATCGCTAGAAAATGTTCTAGAAAACAGCACAAATTTGAGATATGTTGCCAACTTGGGAAAAAGGGAAAGCTGTGTATAAATCTGTTCGAACATGAGCGAGCCGCTGTTAAAAAGCGCGGCGTGCCGCTATTAATAACCGCGGCCCGTCCATATTTTTTTAAATCCTGGCCGTCCCAGCCGTGATCCAACGGCTGGGACACCATTTGTTGCCTGATCCTTAAATGGCAAATGGTTACCAAGGATCAGGCCCCTTTGTTATTAGTCTATTGTCAAATTTGTGTTTATTTGATTTTGGCTGATGAGGTGTTTACATTGTGAAGTCAAATTTTTTTTTTTGTCAAATGAGGTGTCAATACTGACAGTTGAATAGCAAGTCTTAATTAATATGATTAGTGTGAATGCCGGGGTTGATCTATTTATTATTTTTACATATAATTAAAACTTTACATTCAATTGTGTCAGCACTGTCACCTCAGTCGAGAAAAATGTTTTGGAAACATTTTTGAATTCTCTAATATTTACACATTTTAAAAATTAGAATTTTATTTGTTGGAAAAAAAATAAAATACAAATGATGAACTACCATGTTAAAAATTAACTTAATAAAACTAATTATGAAAGTAATTAAAGAAGAAAACATCTTACATTCTTCAAAAAAAATAAGGAGTCAACACCTTCAACGCCCTCCTTAAACGAGTTCATAAAGTCAAAAATAGGTAATGTGTCACAAAATATTACTCAAACAATATCTTAGTGATTCCCTAAATCAGTAGAACATTCTCAAATTTATCAGTCATGTCTCTGTTAATAGGGATCCTCAAACTATCCCCTATTTCATTTTAATGAATAAAATATTTATTTTCCTCCTTTTTCCAATCTTTTCTCTTTCTTTCTCTTCCCTCCTTTTTTTAAAAGTGGTTAGATTCAAATTTATTATAATAATAATATGTAATGAATATAAGTAAGACTTTTGAAATTGACATATAAAATAGATTATCAAAATAACTAGGATCTTTTATTTTATAATATTTACAGAAAACCGACTAAGACACTGTTGGGTTTGCTCTAAATTCTTGCGTGCATAACAGGGAAGACGAAATAATATATCTCGATTCTTTATATCATGGTCCATCGTCCTTTGCATTTTGATTTAGAATATTTTTTTAAAAGTACAAATTTCTGGATTCCAGGTTAATTTGAGCTTGAAAATTAGTATTTTAAATTATTTAATTAATATTGTGGTAGTCGTTATATGTTATTTATTAGATCATTTAAATTAATATTTATTAAATATAAAAGAAATGTGACGGTAATAAAAGTGTGTTGATAAATTTTTAAATAATAATAAGTTTGTTTTCCACTAATTTATTATGATTATTAATTGTAATTAATAAAAATATGTGTAAAAATAATAGTATACTTTATCAAAAACACTTCGTATTTTTAGGGGTCGTTTGATTCGGGAGTTTCTGGAATAAAGTATGGGTTTAGAATCAATAAAACACATACATCGTGTTTGTTTCATTTTTTTAAAATCTCAACCACATACCTCAAACCTACGAGTTATAAGTTTTTGATACCCAAGAGGAGATGGGTATGAGAAAAGGGCATGAGTATCAATTTTAATAATATTATTTTTTATTGATAATTAATATTATTAATAATCAAAAAATAATAATATATACAATCAAGGATTACTAATAATAAAAAAATATTTATGTAATAAAATAAATTTATCTAACTATTAATTCAATAATATTTTATAATAAATAATTTCATTCCAGAACTAAACCAAACACATATCACCTCATGAACCAAACGACCCTTAGTATTGTTCAATATTTTTTTATCAATATTATTATCATATTCGTATATGAATTTTTCACATACAATCCGTCCTTTGTTTTTAACTTCCCCGCCAAATAGTTAATCCAAATCCAATCCAATCTGAATCTATATATAATGACCCAGCATATGTTTTGAGTGAAACAATTAACTCATGAGACATTTTATTCAATTCAAAATGACGGATGTACCTGTATATTTTATAATGAGTTTTTTTTTGCAAGGATTATAATGAGTTACTTATTAAAATAAATTATGAGTAAAAGAATAATGTGAGATTTGAGATATAAATATACTTCAAAAGCTTTAAATATTTAATATAATCGAATTTAGAACACCCAATTTAAAAAAAAAATTGTATTATATATAAAAATTACTTAACTTTATATGAGAAAAACAATTGTCTAATTAGGTACGTTCTAGGTAAATTAAAATATATAATTATATTAAAAAATGAACTTTTTACAAAGTAATTAACATGAGAACAATGTAAGATTCGAGATTTAGATATATTAAATAATTGTATTAAATGTATTAATAGATTAAAATACGATATTTAATAAGATCAAATATATTATATAAATATATAATTAAAATATAAAGTTGATATAATAAAACTATTATTTGATAACAGAATAGTTGACACTACGTGTGACATCAGATGTCCTGTATGTTTGATCAGATAAAACTTAAACCACTTAAAATAATCGAATTTCGAACACACAATTTTAAAATTAAATTTTATATTATCTATAAAGTTATTTGAATTTAATTAAGAAAATAGAAATTTCAAAGTGGAACCTAAATGAGATAATGACCAAATTATCATAATTTTAAGTTATAAATGCGCAAATTAATACAAATCGGGAATAATGCCTTTTTTAACCAATAACCTACGCATAATAAAAATACGTATATCTTATAGCAATAACTACTTTCTTCCCTGCAAAATACTCAAAGTGATATCAGTATTATCGTAGACTTGTAGTCTTACTTACCCATCCCATAATTAATTTATGTTTTATTGTAGATCATTTCGACATTTATTTATACATGTTTATTGGTGAATCTCAGACGAATTATAATAAATCATATCATCTTACAACCTATTTCTTAAAGGCTTATTTAATTTAATTTTAACTCAATAGTTAATTCTAAATCTACTTGGTGGTTAAGGATAAGTTAACCCATGTCATGTATATTAACTATTTGAATTTCGTTCTATATTTTTTATAATAATTTAGATATTTGTCTATGTATAAACTCCACAAATACAACATAAGTGATTTTGATGTTTTGATAATTCAATTGAATTTTTGATGTATTTTTTAATGTTAAAATGATTTAACAATGGAAATAAATAAATTAGAAGAATATCTGATGTTGGAGATTTGGAATCAGATCAAGGAGATAAGCGAAAAAAATGATAATCTAAGGGTTCTTAAAGTAGCAAAATAGGTATTTCACTTTCTAAACTGTGTGATAATATGTAATTTAGTGTTCCTGTATAATTTAATAATTAGTTATGTATAATTATTGATTCCCACCAAATTGTTATTATACAAATTATTGTTATCATTAGTAGGTAATTTAGTAATTGTGACAGTTTCTAGTCTATAGTATAATATTAATTTTTAATGGAGTGGCATTCTATATATATATATATATATATATATATATATATATATATATATATATATATATATATATTTATATCAGTTTTTTATCAAATTTTTCCTTTTTTTTTTACCTTAGTTCTAAGTTGAAAGTTGAAAGTGAATTTGCATAATCTAGTATGATTCAAGAACTGTAATTGTTTTTGATTATATTGTTTTGCCTACTCATGTTTTAGGTATATCATAAACACTATTTCTTAAATTTAGATTATTCTGGTTCACAGTTGCATTAGAAATAATCTAATAATATACAAGTTCTAAGACTAGATCCATTCGTTTTGTATGAGTATTGTGGTTTTATTGGAGACGGGACGTCGAGAGAAGTGCACAAGGTATATAATAGAAAGACAAATGAATACTTTGTCATGAAATATGTAATCATTATTTAATTAAATATTAATATTTTCCTTAATGTGTAGATACATCGGTACTATCTAACATTATTTATTTAACTTCTCTTTAATCTTTTGTTATAATAAATAAAATAATATGTAACAAACAAATATATATAATCAAAATCTAGTTGTCTCATTAACAAATAGTAAAGTGAACAAAATTGTTAGAAATCTATATGTAACTTGATGATAACTCTAATCTTAGAATCATATAAATTTTAATTCATGTAACTGATCAATTGATATAAAGTTTATGAATATCAATCGATCAGGAAACCATTTATCAGTTGACATGTTGATATTAATTAACTGATAATATGAATCGTAGCATATGTGTATTTAGTCTATTTCAATTGATATGACTTTAATCGATTGATAATTTTCTCATCAATTGATATTAGAGTCGATTGATATTGGTCATCAATTGATATGTAACTTAGACTGTCAAATTGTAATTATTTGAAATCATGAAAATTATGCAAGTAAATGATAATCAATTGATATGGAAGCATCAACGGATAGAAGATCAATTGATACGAAGTCAAGTCAAAGATTGAAGACTATCAACTGATATGAAGAATCGATGGATATCAAGATCAATCGAAGAAGAATATAAGTTGATGGATACAAGGAAGAATTAATTGATACGATTAATAACAAATTATTAATTGATAGACGACAAGACATAAATCATACATATGGAAGACAGTCTATACTGACTGTGAAGAGTCAGATTGGAACTGTCTTTCCAAGTCTGAAGACCTTTCTCAAAATGGAAAAAGGCAAAAGGAAAGATAGATCAGAAACAATCCTAGAATAGATTAATTATTTTATATTCTTTCTAGGAATTGTAAACACACTTATGTTATATAAACAAATGTGATAGGATTATTAAAAAATATACAAGTTAGACAATATCTTAGAATCAACTGTTTTAGTTTGAGAACACTTTTGTAAGAACAGTTGATTCATTTTCTAACCTTGTAAGAAAAAAAGGCAGATGAATTTTATTAACCTAGATAATTTGAGCAATATATATACTGATGGAAAAATCAATCCATTAGTAATTTTTAAATATCATTGTTCATTTACTTTTCAGTTTCTGTTGTTCATTATAATTCTCTTAAGCACTTATAACATCAAAAATAAATATTAAAACTTAAAAAGTTTTGATAATTTGTATTCAACCCCTCTTCTACAAATTATATTGACATTGTTCTGGGAAATAACAAAGATTTTTTCCAATAAACAATAAAAAAGACAAATTAATTATTTTAAAACATGAATAAAATATCTCAGAATTAAAATGACTATTAATTATCAAAATATGTAATATTTATACAATACGACTCGCACACACATATAATGAGTATGATACAAAACAAATGTGACAAAATGATATAGTGATAAGAAGATTTATAAATTATTGATTGGATTTAAGTTCAATTCTTTTAAAAATATTTTTTTAATAAACAATAAATAGGGTAAATTAATCATTTCAAATCATAAATAAATGTCTCATTATTAAAATTTCTCACCAAAACCTGTCAAAATCAAATAACGTCGGTTATTTTTTTAGCATTTTATGAACTTATAAATTTATTTAAATTTAATAAATGTGTATTTATTTCTCAAAAAGAAATGTGGATTTAGATCCAAATTTGAATACTTTTTTTAAATTTAAAATTTAAAATTAGAATTTTGAGAATTTATGATATAATATTAGATTTTTGAGATTATAATTAGATAAATTCATAATTTTATTTTTCTTAGAGTCATTATATAGTTTAGAATGTTAAAAGTAGTGGTCGAATATTCAAACTATTATGATATTTATTTCCGTGGAAAACTATTTCACCCACATGCTCCGAGTTATTAATATATGATATAACTAATTATTATTTTTTAAAAACAAAAGATATTAAATAATTATAACAAATTATAAAATATTTTATCTTTATATTTTCTTCGACAAAAATAATTTATAACCCTAAAATATTCCCACAAAATAACAATAAACAAAAATAAATACATTAGTTTTATATTTTAATACTAAAAATTGCACTTTAAACAAAATATGAAATACAAAATATTAATAACATTATTTAATTACATGAAATTATAATATGTATCCAACATTTCTTTTTTATTTTTAAAAATGGTACATGAAAATTGCAAAGAGGAAAAATAAAAAGAATTGTTGTTAAAATAAAAATAAAAATATATTAAATAACATTATTTAACTAAACAATATAATGAATATGTAAGTTTGCATTTTTACTTTAGAAAATAGTAAGTTGATGGAAAAATAAAGAGAAAAGTGCACTTTGTGTACCTGCTGTTTGGGGCTTTCAGCACTTGTCATAATAAAGTTTCAAACTCTGAAAAAACAATACTACACTATCTAAAATTCTATATTTTGTGTACTTCCGTAAAAAAAGACTAACGTCATGAAGGTATTTATGGAATTCTATTGAGAAAAGTGCACTTTGTGTACACAATACTACACTTTTCCCCAAACTGCAAGTATATAAAGTGCATTTTTTTTTAAAGAATTCTACAAATACCCTCACGGCGTTAGTGTTTTTTGACGTAAGTACATAAAATATAAAACTTTAGGTAATGTAATATTATTTTTGGAGAGTTTGAAACTTTATTATGACAAGTGCTGAAAGTCCCAAATCGCAGGTACACAAGATGCACTCTTCTCAGAAATAAAAGAAAAAATGAAAAGTTCTGAACGGGCTAATATAGATCCTAAAAATAGGGGTAAGGTTTTAGTAGTGTATAAAAGTAGTACGGCAAGTACAACTAGTACTATTAAAAAAACAGAGTCTCTATCTTGGAATCTGCAATTAGGGTTTCAATGATCATAGAGTGCAGTTCCAAATCAATCAACGAGACGGTGAATGGGTCCCATGACTTCACCATCCACGGTTACTCCCTAGCAAAGGGCACGTCACCCGGTAAATACATCTCCTCCGACACTTTTACCGTGGGCGGTTACGTGTCTGTTTTTATTGCATTAGCTAGTGAAGGTACTGATGTTAGGGCTTTGTTTGAGTTAACTTTGATGGATCAAAGTGGTAGAGACAAGCATAAAGTTCATAGTCATTTTGATCGAGCTCTCCAAGGTGGCCCGTATACTTTAAAGTATAAAGGAAGCATGTGGTATGTGTATTATATGTTTTCTTTGCACATTGAATTTACGAGTTTTGCTAATTTACGAGTTTTGCACATCAAAATTACGAGTTATATTATTGCTTTTACTAATTATCCTTTGCTTCATATATAATGCAATGCCATTGGATAGATTGCAATTAGTTTGATGTTTGTATTCTTTACTGTCCTAGTTAGTACCTTATATGTTGTATTGCATGCAATTCAGGGGTTAGAAACGCTTTTACAAAAGAAGTGCTTTAGAAAGTTCCGATTACTTGAAGGATGATTGTCTCTCCATGCATTGCACTGTAGGAGTTGTGAGGAACCGCATTGAGGGACCTAGAAAGTATAGCATCCCTGTACCACCGTCAGATATGGGGCAGAGTCTCAAGTATTTAGTGGATTCAGAACTTGGTTCTGATATACTTTTTAGGGTCGGTGACGAGACATTTAAAGCTCATAAGTTGATTCTTGCTGCTCGATCTCCTGTATTTAGAGCCCAATTTTTTGGACTTGTTAGCAATACTAAAATGGATGAAGTAACATTGAAAGGTATTGACCCGTCTATTTTCAAGGTATTTTCTATATTTGATACTATTAGTTGTTTGTAAAGGAATAGTTGGCTGAAAATATGGTAATCAATAGGGAATGCAGGTACACCGTACACACATGACACGCAAATGTAGACATTTCGTATCCGTCATTATTCTGATTAGTATATGCGAATGTAGATCTCTCGTATCCGTCATTATTATTATTTTTGGAATCACAGCATGATACAAGTTGATATCATGGCGTGACTACACAATAATGGCTGTTTTTTACTGAATTAAATACATTATACGCATTTCTTACATAAATATTTTCCTTGTAAAAAATAAATCTAAATAGATGTAAAGTCCTTAAAGCAATTGATGATGGTTATATTGCAGATACATGCCAATTTAACTAGGGCCATAAGCTCCATTATATATATAGAGTTGGTAGAATGCACTTGTGGGTGTACATGTGATGAGAGCACATTCTATATTTGTGTTGGTTACTACAAGTTATGTGATTTGTGTATAATATTTTTAGCATGTTGTGTGGTCATATACAATATTAGAGTATTACCATAATTTTGGGACTGCACGGAATAACTTTTGTACAGAAACTTATATTTTCCGACATAAGCCATGTCATGATATTATATTCCAATACGTTAGTGGTTAATTCATATTCATCGCTACATCTTTAATATAATTAAATTTACAAGAAACCTATATTTTGGGACATAAGCAATGTCATGATATATTCCTATGCGTTAGTGGTGCATTCATATTTTCTCTACATCTTTAATGTAATTAAATAATCTACTTGAGTAATTCAGTTGAGCTTTTCAATATCCTTTGCAGGCTATGCTCCTGTTCCTATACTCAGATGAGCTTCCCGATACACAAGAATTTAGCGACTCAACAGTGGATTCTGCATCTATTGTCACACTGCAGCATTTATTGGCTGCTGCTGATCGCTTTGGTCTAGATAGGCTAAAACAATTATGCGAATCAAAACTGTGTGAAGATGTTTCTGTTGATACCGTGGCAACAACTTTGTCCCTAGCCGATCAGCATAGGTGTTCACAACTGAAGGAAATATGTTTGAAGTTTGCAGCAGCAAACTTGGGAGGTGCGTGTAGTCCGTAGAACCTGAGTGGTGCAATTTTCAGGTTATGTCAATTTTCGTTACCAGTCAAAAAATATTTCTTTTGACAATTGAAATACATGTCTGGAACATTCGAGACATCCTAGCCTTACCGAATTTTGCTGTAAGATTTATATTAACAATCTTTTGCTATAAACTCAGCATGCGTTTAAATTTTCTATAGCTGATGAAACTTAATGCTTTGATCAACTCTTTTTACTGTTTGTGTGTATATATAGAGTTATTATATATTAATATGCAGGACCTGTTAGATGAAGAGGGGAGTGGCCTGTGGCCCTAAAACTTTTCTTTGAGAAGCATAACAGTCCTAGGTGCTTTTAATCTTCTAATCCTATTTGTCCAGGCTTAAAAAGTGTAATCATATATTCATATAATGTTCTGTAGTTTGCCTGGGCTGATGGGCTTTCTTTCATCATGATGAAAGTGCTTATTATATGTCTATAGTGTTCTTGGACATTGTAGCTCTCTTCTATTTTTTGTATGTTTTATATATATACCTTATTCCTGTAATTGTTCCCCCTCTTTTTAATGGCACATACTTGTTACTTTTGGGGGTTGGGGTGCACTGTTTTAAATTCGTTATTACTTTTACTATGTTATTTAGCTCTACATAGCGTTTCTAATTTTTTTCTATTATATGTTTTGTAAAGTTTATGCAGTCAGAAGGGTATAAGTACTTGGAAGAAAACTGTCAATCTTTGGTGTCTGAGCTGCTGGAAACAATTGCTTCAGTGGATGACAAACCAGGCTCCACTTCAAGTAGGAAGAGAAGTAGCAGCAGCATTATTGGAATAGATCTAGTTGCAAAAGGGGCTGTAGCAGCTGCAGAATCTGTAAACCCTGTTGCGAGGCGTATGCGGAGGTGACTCTAGAAGTGGTTGTAATTCTTCCAATTGCACCCAAATAACCACCTGGCAGTTAAGGATAGTGTGTTTATAGCGAAGTTTCATGAATGTTAGTTTACTTGATATGCATAATATATACAGTTTTAAAGCCTTTTGTGAAGGTTGGATTTGTTGTTTGCATTTTCACATATCCTCTGTTTTGCATACCTTTGGATTTCTTGATATGCTATTGATGATTATATGCAAGTAGGCCACTTGATTTGATAGAAGAGGGCTATTATTGCAAGATTGTGGTATATGCCTTGATGAAGGCATACAACTTCTAGAAATGTGAATAGTGTACAAGATCACTGCTTCTTGTTGCACCTCCTTAGAAGAAGAAATTATGGTTTTTACAGAAGATTGCCTATTTAAAACTAATACTTGCGTATATATTCATGTTGGTGATCTACTTCTGTCCTAATTTCTTCAATTATAGGATCCACTAGACTAATACAGAATAATTGTATTTGTTCCTATACATTGACAACTTCTCTTTTGTAAATGTTTCATGACAATCGCTCATTATCATGCATCGATGAAATCACAGGAAGGGGTAGTTTCTAATTTAGTCAAGATGATGAAGTCTACCAGGCAATGGGGATCTTCATCCCAGTTGCATGTGGTTGAAGCATCAAATCCAGTTGCATGTGGTTGAAGCATCAAATCTTGTAACTTGATAATTAGAAAGCACTGCACATACAGTGGTGAATAATTCCATGAAAGGGAGAACTATATCAAAAGGTTCCGTTTTGTTGGCCTATACACGCTTTCCTGATTTTTTGTACAACAGTTTTAATTTATTTTTATTGTTTTTGAAATTCAGTTTTAAGCTGTTGCCAATATCCGTTGGTAGTTGGTAGTCGTGAACGAGGGGAAAAAAGGGTTCAGCTGCTGAATCCAGAGTAATTTGTCACTCAATTAGTTGATTTGTGTATATTACAAGATGCATTAGCACAGGTAGTACTATACACTTGGTACTACCTTATTCTAAACATAAGGGGAGCATAAGTAGAGTGACAAATTACAAAGGGCTTGCAGAAGAATGTGAATCAAGTTCAGTCCAGAGGAAGGCTCCCATGGCAAAGGCTCTCTTGTAGGCGAGATCCCCGTGGGGTGACAGCCCGTATGCAGCCAGAAGCATGTCGAGAATTGTCTCAGGCATGTCTTGGTAGTCTTTCTTGGTGTAGCGTGGATAGTGTAATGGCATCTGAAAGCACTTAACAAGATTGTCACAACTTTTCTTGTTGCTCTCCATATATTTCAATATCCTGTGCCAAATCTGTACATCAAGCTTGTTAATACAATGATATATATACTCATTGAGAAACGCACGCGTACGGTATCGATTAAAGGTGAGTGATTGTCACATGAATGGGGTGAATATCCTAGAGAGGGGAGGCTTAAAGTGTATGTAAAATTTCACAAAAAAGAGATGCTCCAACTCCTCTACCGTCATGCAATTGGCTAGGGAGGTACTGAGATTGGAGGAGGGGAGTTGAGAGATGATATGTAATCTCAGTTTGCTTGTGAGTACCACAAACATGATTCACTTTGAATGGCAGTGTTGAGATGCAATGGTACAGCTTAGCGTTGAGTCTGTGCTCGTGCTTTCAACTTCTTGGTTAATCCTTGTCACCACCACAATTTCACTGGAGTATCAAAGAAAATTATGATTGGTACAACCTAATTATCATTAATACAACCATATGTAATTATCATTAGTATGCAAATGCTCCAGGTATTTGTCATATTACAGCGCTTAATTTTAGCGGTAACAAAAAATATACTAAAATCTAACTTAGTAGGATAAGTAACTTACGATAAGTGTGCTTTCTATATATTTTTTTTTTTATTGATGTCAATTTTCACTGTACCGATAAGATATACTACAACCCCATCTCCGTTTAAAAACTATTTTTATATTTGATATAAATTATTGGGAAATTTTTAAAATATATACGAGTTAAGAGTCATTCAATTGATCTTTCCTGTGAAGTGATACCCTCTGTTCATAAAATTTTAGATCTAAAGTCGATATTATTATTAAAAATTAAGTAAATGCTTTATCATAATAATTAATATTTTAAAAAAATTGCAGTATTAAATCTAAAACTTTTATAAAACATTAAAGCATAATACTCCTAAATAAAGATATACTTTTATATATTACAACATAATATTAAATAATTAATACTAGTACATTATTTTTACATTAAAAAAGAAGAAGAAAATTGTTTGTTTACCAAAGCACGGATATTACTGTGTGTATATGTATGTAATTAGGTAATTTTGCACGTTAGGGTTCCCGCGGCGCCCTTAAAAACACACACACAGAGCTCAAACAGTGAGTTGAATTTGAAAAAATCGAAGCCATACATATAAATCTGCTTTATAAGGTGAGTCTTATTTATTTTACTTGATTGTTAGTATTGTTCGCAGTATAATTTGTTAATCAATATAATTGTGGATAAATCAATATTATTATTTATGTTTATATTAGTATGATGTGTTATGGAGTTATATTAGGTTTATACCACTTAGTTTTGATTGTTTGATAGGGATGATATGATAGAATGATCTTTTATGGAGCTGTTATATACTCTTTATGTTTTGATTATTTTGGTTTCGTTGATGTTTTCGTAATTAGGGCTAATAAGAAAAATTAAATGCCTTTTGTTGGAATTTGTGTGTGTTAGTTATAATGAGGGCGGGGGGGGGGGGGGGGGGGTGAAACTATTGCAAATGAGCGTGTTGAAGAAGAATAGGATGTGTTTTGCAGTTTCTTATGGTATTCGATGTTTGCTATCATTTCTGAACTAGTTAAAGAAAATGTATATTACAGTTTGCTAACCAGATGCTTCTAATTATCCGGACAAGTGCAATATGAAACTGACGAGTTACATAGTTACAACAAGAGAATAGCTCCTCTCTTTAGACTAAGCATCTACATCCAAGTTAACAAAATTAATACAGAATGGCACCACTCCTCTGAACCTCATTCACAAGTTATAGCTATTCTATCCTATTAAATTATATGTTTTTTTGGTGTGCTGCCTGTATTAAACTAAGTAGTGCAAATAACAGGTAAAGGAAAAGTAAGAACAGAATCAGCAGAAATGAAGCTGGACGTGAATGTGTTGAGATATCTATCCAAAGATGATTTCAGGGTTCTCACTGCTGTTGAAATGGGAATGCGCAATGTATGTATTTCTCCTATGACGACAAATAAATAATCAACTTTGTACTGCAGGTTGAGAGATTAGAGAGTCTAACTTTTGATTCACTGTTTTTCAGCACGAAATTGTACCTGCTGAACTCATCACACGTATAGCTTCTCTCAAGTAAGCAACTATATATTGGTTCTCCCAAATCCTTTTTATATTATAGATTTCTCTTGATATTCACTATATTTTACAGGCATGGAGGCACTTACAAGGTGATGAAGAACTTGCTCAAACACAAGCTGTTACACCATGACTCTTCAAAATGTGAGTTAATTAAATGTGTCTATATAATGCATTTTTCAGTAGCGAGTACACATCTAATTTTTTCTCCTTTATCTGTTTTGTAGATGATGGTTTCCGGCTAACCTACCTCGGTTACGATTTTCTTGCTATTAAAACGTTGGTTAACCGTGGAATTTTTACATCCGTAGGTCGTCAAATTGGTGTAGGGAAAGAGTCTGGTAATTATATTTATGCTCCAAATTATGTCTTCTATCCGTTCAGTGTCTTGTAACAATAGATTGGGGCAGTTTTACTAAAGTATATCGAAGTCGTGCGAAAGGCTTGTTTAAATTGGCTTTTGTCTTGTACCCATGTTTTGGAGCTTTAGGATCAACACTTTTCTCTGCAAAACCGCTAATAAATACTGAATGTTTGTTGAAGATATTTTTGAGGTTGCGAATGAAGATGGTACTATATTTGCAATGAAGCTTCATAGACTGGGTAGAACTTCATTTAGGGCAGTCAAATCAAAGCGTGATTACTTGAAGCACCGCAGTAGCTTCAACTGGCTCTACTTGTCTCGGCTGGCAGCTCTTAAAGAGTATGCCTTTATGAAGGTCATTTGCTGCTAAACTTTTCATTAATGTTTTCTTTGTGCTATATGCTTTTTATTTGTCAATGTTAAGTCGATACTTCTCCCCGAGCAGGCTTTGCAAGAGCATGGTTTCCCTGTTCCAAACGCTGTGGAATGCAATCGGCATTGTGTGATTATGTCACTTGTGCAAGGATATCCTCTGTAAGATTTAGACAACATGCATTTGCATTTTTGCACTGTCCATTCAAGTCTACGCTTCTAAAATTCATATTCTCTATGACTGATATTAGGTCAATAAACTAATGCGATAACATGTTCCATCATACCCTTGATATCAACCAACATGTTCATTTAACGGCTATCAGCCGTCCCAAGTAAATGTTGCAGAACAATTAAGATTGAATATAATGGGGATTGTGTTATAAAGAGCCTTCTATGCACTGCAAGTGAAAGAAAACATGTAATAAGGGAGCTCAGTTACAAACCCAAAAATAAGAAGAGATGATTAGATGAAGTATTATGAGCATATTTCTGGCAAATGTTCTACCTTTATATTGCAGTCAATGTTTAATAGCAGAAGAAAACACTAATCCCAATATTGTATTTAATGTTCGCATTGATAGGCTGCTAAGAAATATGGGAGCCAGCTTCAGAAATTTTAATTCCCTCCAGTAGGGAAAAACTCTGGAAATATAAAGATAGCATTTAGTTTCAAATTTCAACCAAGAACTGTTTATATATGCAATTGTTTTTGGTTGATGATGATTCAGACTTCAGCCAATAAAGCCTGCTAAGCTTTAGGTTATTTTGCACGAACTTTAACTTATATTATTAGAAAAAATGGATTATGAGTGCCCAGATACATTTTTCCTTGCAAAAGCTAGGGATTTCTCTTCCTGTTTTCCCATTCTTTTGTTCAGAGAGAAATTTCAGACCTACTCACATAAACCTTTCTCTTCCTCCCAACCCCACTTCCACTTCTTCTCCCTCACACACCCCACCCTATCTCCCAAACTCCCCGTACCCCCACCATCCCTCCTCTCCTGAAGGGTTTAATATTAACCACTATTATCTGATTGAAATTCATTAATATTCCTTCAAATATTGTTTTCCTTACATATTTCGGCCAGTTATTTTTTGACTGCTGGTTGTCACTTGCCAGTCTTTATTCACGATATCTGTATATATATATATGTATTCTCTATGTAGTGTAGTGGCCCATGTGTGGATTCTGTAAATGGTAAAGGGCGGCTGGGTGTGTATCCCTCTATTTCAAATATTGTTTTCCTCACATATTTCGGCCAGTTATTTTTTGACTGCTGGTTGTCACTTGCCAGTCTTTTTTCACGATATCTGTATATATATGTGTATTCTCTATGTAGTGTAGTGGCCCATGTGTGGATTCTGTAAATGGTAAAGGGAGCTTCTGAAATAGAGGGATACACGCCCAGCCCCCCCCCCCCCCCAGTTTGTAATTTATTTATTTTACTGTTGTTTGTAATGACTTTCCTGTAAACATTTTGCATACTCAAAGTTTCTATCTAGTGTGCAGGTTAAGAAATTGCAAAACCCTGACACTGTGTTCGAAAAAATCATTGGGGTTATTGTTCGATTAGCTGAGCATGGCCTTATTCATTGTGATTTTAATGAATTCAACATTATGGTATGATTCCGATCTGGCTCTTGTGGTAATCTCACTTGTTTTAGTGAGTTCTCACTTGTTTCAGTGAGTTCTCACTTGTTTTAAATGTTAGTTCTGGACTTATTGTGCATTGCAGATTGACGATGATGAAAAGATTACTGTAATAGATTTTCCACAAATGGTTTCGGTATCTCACACAAATGCTCAAATGTACGTATAAGTTATTTTTTCGTTACTGTACCTACCGCATTCAGGCGGCTTTTAGTTTTAGAAATCCATTTCTAAGCAAGCTTCTATTTTTCAGGTACTTTGACCGTGATGTTGAATGCATCTTTAAATTTTTCAGGAAGAGGTCAGGAATTCAGGATTAAAACTTCTGGGATCTTTGATTTACATGATTTAGAAAATGATTAATAAACCATCTCTTTAGTCCGTGAAATAATTTTGTCTTTGTTTTCTGTTGAGAATTTTTGTTCATATGCAACTGTCAAAGGTAGGGAGGAGCATGGTGCGGTTGGGTGCGGTTTGCACCCAAAACTGCAACCGGAACCGCAGAAGTGCGGTTTTTATAAGTGACTCTCGGATTTATAGTATAAATATAATATATTACGACTTGATAATTTAAATACAGTATTAATAATTATGTAAGTAATATTAATAATAATATAAAATTAAAAATAATATTTTAATTATATAATAAACATTCGGTGCGGTTTCGGTTTTGCGGTTTTAAAAAAATTATAAACCAAAACCGAACCGCATAGCGGTTTTGCGGTTTTACATCGGTGCGGTTTTTTTTGAGATGCGGTTTTTATCGGTTTTATGCGGTTTTGGTTTCGGATTTATGCTCATCCCTACTCAAAAGTATTCTCAACCTACCTTCTCTTTGTTACTGTATGTTACTTCAATTCACTATTGGTGTCCCTCGTCAAATGACAAGCTAAAATTCAGAAATTATTCATAGATATTTGTCAAGAGATGATGAAAATTATTGCATTTGGTAGTTATCATCAAATTGTTTCTTTATGGTCTTCATGCCTCGAATTTATTTCAGGTTTAACATCTCTTACCAAGAGAACTTGGGGGAATCTGATAGTTCAGATCTGGTCTCAGATGTATCCGACAGGCTCAATTTTTCTTCAATATCAAAAGTTTCTGGTTTTTTAGACAAAGAACTTGCTGCTAGTGGTTTTACTAAAAAAGATCAAGCTGATATTGAAAAGGTAGGTTGATTGTATGTTTTATTGGTATTAAATATCTTCTGTGAAATGACCATCTACATTTGCATGCTCTGTTATTAAATGAATTATGACCTATTGGCCACCGTTCATTGTAAGTACATATAAATTGGGCCATATCTCACCATTATATGATCCGAGAGTATATTAATTGATTTTTTTTCTCTTCCTGTTCCATCCTTCCTCTCATTCCCCATCACATTGTCAGTTATATTACTTTCATTTAATCATCTATCTTAATATCAACAATTAAAGCTTTTAATTAGGTAGATTTCTGCATTTCTTTCCTGAATTAATAGAGCTTTATACTTCTCTTCGGTGATCAATTTTGTTGGGAAATTCAATGCAGTGAACTTAGTGCCATCTAAGGATATTATATCATTCAAGTGAACTACGATGTCTATCTTGTGGTTTTGTAATGTTTGGGCATGCTCTTGCATTTAGCCTTGTTTAAATTGGTATGCTTTAGCAGTTGAACTTCCCAACTATTGCTTCTGTTTTGCAGTTTAATGAAGGAGATATAGTTGATGAATTAAGTTCTGGAGATGACGAGACTGAAGATGAACAACATTTCTTGAACACAACAAGTGAACCAGCTGTGGATTTGAGTTCCTTGACCTTAAAGGATAAGGTATTGCTTAATTTTTGGTATAAGTTTCTGAAATTCTCCTTGGTTATATAGCTCTGGATGTTTTAAGTAAGACCTTTTTAAGATACTAAAAGACAGAATAGAGAATCTCGCATGTTACTTTCTTCCAGGTCTGAATCCTGTGATGATCATCTATATACCAGTGTGATAGTTTGCACATATGTTCAGCAACTAGATGGTTTCCTGTACTAAATTGTCCCAAAAAAAAGTGTAAAAGAAAGGGCACGCCAGTTTATAGGAGTCCCAACACTCTGACGGTCTGACCAGAACCTAATTTATGGTTCAAACTTGGTATCTTACAAAGAGCCTTCAGCATTATAAATGGTTCCACGTGTTATATCTGCAGGTTATTTAGTTAGTCAGCAACCAACCTAAGAGTACTAAACTTTCACATATGAATATGTGCTGAATTGGATCCTAAAAGTAACTTTAGGGCATTGACTAACCTTGTTAAATCTGTTACCTAGAATAGTGAAAATTTCATATAGGACCCCTGGCTACTTGATGATAAAATTGTGGTTGAGGTCACTGCATTTGGAAATCATTTGATTGGCTCTGGAGAAGCATTGTTATCTTAACAAATGTTTCATAACTTTCATTGCCAAACTCGTATAAAAATGTCTTAAACTATGTTTTTTTAATCAATGATTAAACATATTCATTTTAAGTGGTACACTGGAAGCAACTCAAGTACACAGAGTCATCTTCTGTTAGGTTTGCCTGTCCATACAATAACACGATGAATTTTCTGATAACTACTAATTTTCTGCTATAATGTGGTAACAACGATCAGCAGGGCGTATTGACATCTGACGAGCAACAGGATGTTGAGGTCACACAACAATCTACAGAAGCAACTCAACGAAATGGAGATGATACTGAAGATACAAGTGACCAGGTATCTTCTCCCGGAAAAGATATTGGTTGTTTGTGTTCAAATGCTTTGGTCTTGTTACTGAACTACTTTTCCATCTTACAACTAGGCAAAACATTTTTTATGTAGAGTTTTACGACTTGTTTCACTTTACCAGGAAGATGAAGATGGAAGTGAGCTTCAAGAAAACCTTGAGCTAAAGGAGAATCTAACCAAGCAAAGACGGAGGGCTATTCGAGCAGCTCAAGGGGGACATAAAACCTTTGCAAAAAGAAATACTTGCAAAGACAAAGGTGGCAAGTGTCCTCAAAATTCAAGGATCCAAAATAAGCAAATCTGTAGTAGTTGGTGATGTATGTGACCGACTGTTGAACAAGAGGAATGCCAGAAGACACAGTAATACAAGATATGATTTATGTTTTAAACTCGCTCCTTGTCAAGAAAAGATGTTAACTTTGTAAGTTATCATCACAATTTCTGTTAAATTTTTAGACTTCAAATACTTTGTAAGTTGATTATCCAAAGTGTTTACTCAAAGGGCTTGCTAGATAATGAGAATTATCCACATTTTGGTATATTACATTTCTGATTGTGAAGATTTTTGTTAGGCTAATCCATTTGCCGGGGGTAATACAGATAAGATGAATGGAATGACCCATTTGCCGCCTCCCGGGGTAACAAAGTTACGATGATAAGATGACAGAATGATTTCAAGCTTCTAGAATTTCAAGTGATAATAGAATCTGACATGTTAAAATGGTGGTAGTAGTAACAAGAGGGTGTAGTACATGGCAAGAATAAATGGTGGTGGTCGTTACAAGAGCACGTAATACATGGCAAGAATAACTGGTATTAGAGGAAATAGTTCTCCTTTATAGAATCGTAAAGTACGCTATGATTAATATATATCATGAAATATTTTATGATTAATATATTTATCGTGAAAAGGATGTCGACGTACATTTAACATGACATTTTAATTGCCGATCTATTAAAATTGGTATAACACTCTTAGTTGGAAGTTTATCAAAAAATAACTTTTTAAGCTATTTTTTTTTTCGACAGAACTTTTCAAACTAATTAAAACACTCAGGAGGTTATATTGGCAACTTTTAAAATTCAAAACTCAAGTTCAGAATCTGTTAAGAGTCATATATTTTAAATTTGAAAAAATTCGAGTTGATTAAAGTTTAAAGACTCAAATTCGCTTGTAAAAAAAAAAAGACTCAAATTCGATTCGATTTATCATCCTAGTAACATGTACTCCCTGAGTTCCACCCAATTATTAACGTTTCGGAAAGAAGGTCCGGCACACATTTTAAGATGCATATCAAGTATAGTTCCATAACTTATTTTTTTTTAAAAATTCTGAATAAAAATTTAATGTTTAATTTTTTTTTGGATTTGATCTCTAAGAGCATTCACATTGGGTCCCTTTCCCATCTTTAAAATCATACTAAAAATAATAATTTCCTAAAGTTATTATAAAAAAATTATTTATTTTTTAAAATTTTCTTACATTCCATTACTCATCCCTATCCCTATTTTCTTTTATATTACTTCTTTCCCTTACTTCTCTTTATAATTTTAACCATTACTTATTACTAGCTTATATCCCGTGCATTCCACATATCGAATTATTTTAATATTTTCTATATATAATTTGAATATATTTTTATAATAATAATTTAAATTTTATTTAATGTTACACGTATATATTTTATTTAATATGACAATTTGTTTTATTATTAATTTTTTTACACTTTTCTATACAATGATTTTTATATATTAATATTCATAAAATTTAATTATAAGTCATAATTTTAAATAAATAAAAGAGTTTAAATGATGAAAAAATTGAGTTGAATGTGAGTAAATTATATTAAATAAAAATTATAGGATAAGTAGGATTCTTAAAATAGAAAATATAGAATATAATTTAAATATAATATAATATTATATGTGAACAGTTATATAAAAAGAGGACTATCGGGGATAGATTTGTATGTATGATATATATTCTTTCTAAAATTAGATTTTATTAAAATTGAATGGTTATACAATGATATTTATGTATTAATATTCATAAAATTTAATGATATATTAAATAAAAATTATAGGATAAGTAAAAAAATTTAAAATAGAAAATATAGAATATAATATACTATTATCCGCGAGGAGTTGTATAAAAGGAGAACTATCAGGGATATAGTTGTATGTATGATATATATCCTTATTAAAATTAGATTTTATTAAAATTGAATGGTTAAGATAATTTTTATGGTTCGCCTAAAATTGGATGATTAAGATTTTTTTATGGTTCACTTTAATATTTCAAAAAAAATAGTTTTCTAACCCGATTATTATAATACAGTATAAATTTGATCATTTCCGGCTCATTTTCATGTTTCTAAAATATTGTTCAAAATAATCGAACAATCAAACACTTGTGACGGAATACACAATACGAAAACCCTAATGCTCCGCCCCCTTCTCATTCTTTTTTTCTTTTTTCTACTACCGTTCCTCTTTAAATATTTTAAATTTTTATATTCATCAGATCTGTTTCTTTTTCTCTATATCTATTATTACATTTTTCAGATCGAAAGTTTTGAATAAATTTAGTGTCATATCTGAATATTTTTCTATTTCCCCGGCAGTGTAACCACATCTGGTGGTAGTTATATGTCATTTATGACGATTTTATATGATATTAGATAACTTTTTATTATGAATTGAGAATTTTATAATATAATTATATACTATATTTACTCTTATATTTCAGTTATTTCCGTTTACTTATTTGTATTTTTCAATTTATTTTATTATTCTTCAGATTCACTTGAATGAAAAATAATCTTAGATGGAAAAAGGATTTTGATGTACATGTACTTATTACGGATCTTTTTATTCGGACAAACTAATTTTTGGATTGGAGATTATCAAACATAATCCAAATATGTTTTTTTTTCATACTCTTTATTTTTGAGACATTATTTTCTCAGTTTTAAAGATTTTATTATCTAAATTTTCGAAAAAAAATTTGCATGACTTTTGGTTAAATGATAAACTTATGGAATGAAAGAAATTCTTTTTTTGGGTATTGTATTTACATATAACTTATCTATGTGTATATATCTCCTGTCAAAAAAAAAAATATTCTTCAAAATAAGAAACTGTATGTGAAAAGTTTTTTATAGCTAAAACTCATATTTTTCATAAAATATGGAGATAACGGAAGGAACGGGGAATGAGATGAGGATGCTCTAATATTAGGTTTCTCAATGGGGGTGGGGATCTTATTTTCCATACTTGCACCGTATAAATTTTATTTATCTCATATCCGTCGGGGTTTCTTGCGAAAAATTATTTTAGTCCTCATCTCCGTCCCACGGGTATTCCATCTCCATCGAGTTCCCCGCGGAGATTATTTTAATCCCCATGTCCATCCCACAAGAATATTTTTATTTTTTCAAACTGTGCAAAATTTATTCTTTTTAATCACTATTATTCATTAATTTTTTTCCATAAATAACATTAATTAAATATAAATACATTACATTTAAATTTCATAATACTTACAAATTTTAAACACTCAAAACTTTATATATATATATATATATAATTCGGGGCGTGGCGGGAAATTTCTACGGGAATTTGATAAATATCATACTCGCCCCTATATATTAACCAGGCAAATAATTAATACCCGTCACTACCGTTATTTGGAGCGGGTTAAGGGCATATTATCCATTTAACCCGACCATTGAGAAGCGTATGTAATATCATATATAATTACTTAAGGTTATGAACCACATGATCAAATATCCAAAAATGTTGTGGCCCTTCTGATGATATCAGAGGAGATCCTCTTATTAATTCAATAAACGGATCCGTGGTTTAAAACTTGATTAGTCATCATCCTTGAAGAGTTGAAGTAGGCCATGAATCTTTTTCTCAAACTATATGAGATTGGGCTGGCCATGAATATTCACATGAACAAACCCAAATCTACATTGACCCCATCAAATAATTAAATGATTGAACAGAATTAATTGACACGAATAATACATTTATTCGATGGGCTCTCCTGTACGTAAGGTCCAATGTAAATTATAGTATCAGTGCAAATGTTCCATCACTCCATCAGTCTATACAAAACTTGTACTCCTATGAAAATGATACTGAGGGTCAAGTTGACCACAATTACACCATTTTTTGCAAAAACAAACGTGTTCTAGTTTATATACACAAAATATGACGCGGGTCCTAATTGTGTAAGTTTTTGTATAATTAATAATTTAAAAACTACTTTGTTCGTCCCAAATTATCTTTTATGTTTGACTGAAAATTACATATAATATATTATTGAAAAAGAATTATAAAAAGTATATCATTGAAAAGCATATTTAATTTATTTTAAAATGTATTTTTCAGTTTTTTAAAATTATAAAACAATAATTTTATAGTAAAAAGTATTATATGTGGTTCACCTCTTTGTCTAGTCATATTCCAAATTAAAATTAAACTATTAATTTTAAGTTCAAATCAATTTTTACACAACATATGAAAACTTAAAATTGAGTAAATTTAGTATTTAATAAATATTTTGGATAAATCTAAATAAATTTGTAAATTTAAGTTTAATGAGTTTTTATGGCAGAAAACTTTTCTCATAAATTTTATATCCGTAATAATGCGAAAAGAATCCAAATTTCTCGACCCTTTGTATATAACTTAAATAAATTTATCGATTTAAATTTTATATATTAAAAATTGTTTCTTTAGAAATTAAAGATTTAATAAAAAAACCAATTGTGCAAGGCATCAACCAATGTTAGGTGTCCCCATCCCCTGTCCCCACAGAGTCCACGTGTCATCCACGTGTCACAAAACAACTCAACCACGAACCACAGCACGCGTGTTTTATTTCCAGCCTTCCAGAAACTTCTGGCAAACTCCCGGCTACAAACACTCCACCCATCCAGCGGCTGAAACCTCGCCACGTGTAATACAACCACGTCATCATCCGACGTGGCAGCCCCCTTAGGTCAAGAATTGATACGCCAGTAAAAAAAGCAGTGAACTCATTTTCTCTGTTTTTTCTACTCTAAATAGCAAAAAACAAAACAACTCCGGTTAGTGGAGACATATAGATACAGATTCGTGTGTGTATATCGATGGATGTGAATGGAGATGATGGAGTGACTGAAATGGAGGAAGAGAAGAGGGATAAGTTGGTGTATATGTGGGGGTATTTGCCCGGAGCTTTGCCGCAACGCTCGCCGTTGTTGTCGCCGGTGGAGGTTGCGTTGCCGCCGGCGAGTGGCGCCGGAAATAAGTGGAAGGATGTTTGTGGTGGTGGTTGTGGATTTGCTATGGCTCTTTCAGGTTAATTGATTTGCTTTGTATATATCTGTGTGTGTGTGTGTGTTTTGGTAGGGGATCTTGGAAATTGAGTTTGAATGTTGACATTGTAATTGTTGATTTTATTGGTGTGGATTGGTGTTGTAGTAGATTCGAAAAGTTTTGATTTTTACTTAGAAAAGATTATAGAGTTTGAATTTTGATTTGGAAAAGATTAAAAAGTTTGAATTTTGGTTATAGTAGATGCAAAAAAGATTGAATTTTGATTTGGCAAAGATTTCAAAGTTTGAATTTTGGTTTTGTTTTTTGTTTTTTGTTTGTTTGCTTGCTTGGTTTTGAGTTATCGGTTTTTGGACCTTGAAATTGAAAATCAAAATGGAGGAAATTTGTTTCTTGGAGTGTTTCTTTTAAAAATATTAAATTACTAATTTTATTATATGTTGGAGTGTATGCATGATCTTAAAGCGTTTGAATAGAACATAAAATTGTACCAAAAATGGAAGTAGTAATATTGATGTCTATTTTTCAAGATTGCAGTATCGCGGATTTGATGGACTCTAGTTGACAATAACTGTAATCTTCAGTGATTCATTTTTCCATCGTCTGTGATTTTTGATTTTTGATTTTAAATTAGATTCCGGGAAGCTTATTACATGGGGTTCGACAGATGATCTAGGTCAAAGCTACGTGACGTCAGGGAAGCATGGGGTAATTCAACTTATTTGTTTCTTTATTGTTGTGGTTTTTGTATTAATGATCTTTCTGGGAATATTTTAAATTTTTGTATTTTCACTATTAAGGAAACGCCAAAACCTTTTCCTCTGCCAATTGAAGCTTCAATATCGAAAGCTGCTGCAGGGTGGGCACATTGTGTCTCGGCTACGGGTACTACTGATTTCCATTTCTCATTATGACATTTACTACTCACACGTGACTTCTAGGATGATGGATTATAAGGACGTTGGGTTTACTAAATTTTGGTGCAATAAAAGCTATTTCAGGAGTTGAAGTATGAGAAAGATGGTAAATGTAGGATTGTTAATGAACCTGAGTTGAGTCCGATAAGTACTGAGATCAAGTTTAGGTTAAACATTTATAGGGTCGGGTCCTTGCTGGATTTTGAAATTTAAAGATGTGATCGAGTTTTGCTCAATTTGAATTTGAGCATTTTATTGACTTGGACCTCATACCTCATACCTATCAGCTAGATATATGAGAGATCTTATAGCCAACTATTACCCACTCTGCTCACTAAGCACAAAATCACAATCGTCAGAGGTGACCATAAGATTTGAAAACAACAGGCTCAAGACATACTTTCTTAAAGGATACTCGCTACATGTGGAATAATCTTTATAGTATCTGTATTTAAGCATACAATCTAATGTATTTCTTTCACAAGAAACGAACTAAGTGTGAGCTGGAATATTATATACAGAAGCTGGCGAAGTATACACTTGGGGATGGAAAGAGTGTGTGCCATCTGGTAAAGTAATTGAAGATCCAACAATGGGATCACGTCTAGACAAGGATGTAGTTGAGCAACAGGGTTCACTTTTGACCGCACAAGGTAAGCAATATGTTATGTGGTATCGACATAAAATTATTAAAAGAAGGTTCTATATAATTCTAGAGCTCTGATAAGATATTCTGCTATAGTGAGTCCTCGTTCCCAGCCATCAAAACCAAGTACTGGGCCAGCTTCTGCAGGTGGAGAAGAAAGTGCAAATGCAAAGCGAAGAAGAGTATCATCTGCTAAACAAGCAGCTGAAAGTTCATCAACTGTTGATGAACCATTATCAGCATTACCTTGTTTGGTAACACTGAGTCCTGGAGTAAGGATTGCTACAGTTGCTGCTGGTGGACGTCATACATTAGCTTTGTCAGGTAATGCAGTGTCTCAGATCCCCTGTTTTAGCTCGTAGTGATCTTATTCCTTAGCACTCTTGCATTACTGCTCAAGGAAATCAGTCCGCCGGTGGTATGCTAAAAGTTTTCAAAAATTTTCCTCAAGTTCAGATGTCGGACAAGTTTGGGGTTGGGGATATGGAGGTGAAGGACAGTTGGGTCTGGGGTCCAGAATACGTATGGTGTCATCACCTCATCCTGTGCCTTGTATTGATTCTTCCCCACTAGGAAATGATAGATCTGCAGTTACCTCTCGAGCAGGTGTGAGTTCTGAGGCAGAAGCTTGTAGAGTTCCTGGAAGTTACGTCAGGGGAATTGCTTGTGGAGGACGCCACAGTGCAGTAATCACTGGTGAGCATTCCTATGACTGACTGATAGGATATAAAAAATCGATTATGACATCATGTAAATATATAATTGTCTTATTCGTGTGACTTATAAAAAGCACATACATTTGACAGAAATATTGGTCCCTTGGGTTAGAACCTCATTAAGTTTTTTCATCATTTCTTGTGTATAAGAGTATCATTTTCATATGCAGATGCTGGAGCAATACTTGCTTTCGGATGGGGACTTTACGGACAGGTGACAGTCATTATGTGGCCACATGCATTAACTGTATATATATTTCTGCTTAAACTATGATTGGATTCATCATTGAGGTTTCCTATTTTATTTTAAGTTTCATTCTAAAAGCTGCCTTAGTTTTTTAAAGCAGTAAAAATATTTTATCACATTATTGAATTGATTGTCAGTTTGCCACATATATATCTTAGTTACACCTTGATTGGGCTTTACTTATACTTGGAATATAGCATGATATCCCTGTTTTAAGCGTTTTCTTTGTCATGTGTGTTTGACCAGGGGCATGGGTTCTAATCTTCAAGCCCTCCTCACCTCATACTTGTATATCTAATGTACTGAAAACTATGTAAAATACCCAAATAAAGATTGATGCCAAGTATGCATGAGATGTAGGATATCTTGGCAGTTTGTACTAGTGCCTTGGGGTTGAAGTGAGAAATGTAGTTTAATATGGGTAGAGGGTATAACAAGTTAAAAACTTAGATGTGCATAAATTTCTTAACCCTTTAAGATAAATGCTATATCTTGGATGTAGAGTACTAGAAGATAGATGGATTATGGATGCTAGGGAAATAAAAATTGTGATGTATGGTGTTAACTTGTATAATACTACGACTGGATAGAAATAAGTAAAAATGAAGTAAAGGAAATAGCATGAAAAAAGTTCTATAATTCATAAAAATGTTTGTATCAGTGTTGCCTGAAATATAGCAGATGGTGGCATGTACAATGTATGATATGTAGTGTATATAAGTTTACAAAAATCTTTTTAACATCCCACATAGGTATTAGATGAGCTTCAGGATTTCCCACCTCTCTTAGCATGATCGGCATTGAAGCTATATTGGTTCTTTTGTAGTCATTTGTGTTCTTAGTTAAATGCATAGGGGTCTGCAGTTGGCCTAAATTGATAGTTTTGATTTACTTCATGCGCTATGATTAAAATTGATTCTATTAATTGTAACAGAGTGCATACTTTTATTTATATATGTTTAATTTCACTGCTATGGCACTACCAAAATAAAGTGAGTTTGTCATTTTTTTCATATATGGCGGCACCAATACCTTTTAAAATAAGTAAATAACCTAAAAATATGGTGTTCAATTCTTAGAATCGTGTACCACATTGCTCAAGGGGGATAAAAAGGAGCGGAGTACTATCTGCAATCTGCAGCAATAGTCCTATTTGAATTTGTCTGTGTTCCCAATTCTGTTACCAACTATTATGTATACGTTACTAAGTCCTTATAAAATAGTAAAAAACTTCACGAAAGGACGATGCCCCAGCAGTGGAAGGCAGCTTAGGTTTTTTGGTTAAAGAACATGTGTATGTGTGTCTAGATATGAAAATATGGGTCGTAACTACCCAAAAGACAGTAACTTTTCTGTGCACATGTTAATGCTGTTGAAGTTTTAAGCCTTTAAACACAAGTGGTGTACAAACTGTGCGCTATTATTATCCTGAGAATGTCAGTACCTGATATAGGTTAATCATTAGTATTTGTTTGTGACATCTCATGTCCCATCTGTTCTACTTGTTATAGATGGAGCTGCCTTGGTGTTGATGCATCAAGTTGGCAGTTTTTATATAACCCTACTCTAGATTCGTCTGTTCTCACCATGGTGAGCGTTTTGACGTGTTCATACCAAGTATTAATCACTCTGCAATATCACGGTGTAGGCAAAGTACAAATGATGGAAGAAATTGGAGAGTAGATGTTCAAGATGAGGTTCACTCTGAAAAAAAAGAAATATCTGAATCTATTCTTTATTATGTGTAGTTTTGCTTGTTGTTCATTGTGATTTTAACATACTCAAACTTGCACTGGTCTAGTTCAAATTTTCTCACTTGTGATGTTTACTGTAGTGTGGGCAAGGAAGCACTGATGATGAGCTAAGCCCTACTTGTGTCTCTTCCTTATTGGGTATCCCGATAGCGAGTGTTGCTGCAGGACTCTGGCACACTGTTTGCATTTCTGTTGATGGTGATGTATATTCTTTTGGTGGTAATCAATTTGGACAGCTGGGAACTGGTTCTGATCAGGCTGAGGTACATACTATATTATGGCATCTCCTTGTAAAGTTATTGCGAATTAGATAAACATGTAGTTTACCAATTTCTCTCTGTTTCACAAAACTTTTGAGATGATATCAGATTAAGATTTTCCATTGTCATGTGATTTAAAGCTCGAGGGCAAAACACTTTTGAAAAGGGTCTTCATAATTTTGAGATATTTAGTAATTTTCTTTTTGCTCCTGATCTATTTTTCCTTGCGAGGTGGTTACGAGTGATAATATCATAATATTCAATAATTAGTATTGAAATTGTTATTAAGTTTTTTGTACAACTGGTCAACAGCTTCTAACTAGTGTAATTTTTTGTAGACTTTGCCAAGGCTTCTCGATGCTCCGAGTTTTGAGAATATGCGTGCACAAGTAGTATCTTGTGGGGCGCGTCACTCTGCTGTTGTTACAGGTATGCCTTGCCTGCTATCATATAGATATTTATTCTTTAATTTACTAAGAATGGTGCAATCTTCTTTAAAAGCATGAAAATAATACGTAGGCTAGTGAACCTTGTACCTACAAATATCAGCTCTAGTTTTGCCAGCTCTTTGATAAGTCGGTTTTTGTCTGACACATGCTCAGGTTTAGTACTGCTAGATAGGCTACATGAATGTATATCTTGTTGAAGGTTGCTGGTTATTGTCTCATAGTTGGGGCAAACATACTTGTCTTGTGTGAACATATTATTGACCCAATTCACCCTTTACCTCATTGTCAACAGTGTAAGTGCAATAGTCCTTGCAACCGAGAAACATCACCTGTACTGACCCTGTCATTTCGTAAATAGGACCGAATTGCAAAAAAGTCACAATTGAAATACTTTGAAGTGAGTTAAAACACCTCTCTTTTTTTTTAATTGAAGCATCAAACGTAAGGACTACTGGCTTGTTGCTTTTAATGTTCGTATTAAGTTTTGTGATAAGTACCGTCCTTAAATGGGGGATAAAGGAGACCTAGATAGTTGTTCACTTGTTTGTCCTTGCTCTTTCATTACCTTCAGCTTGCATTTCCAGCTCAGGAAGTCTTTCAAAATGACAAAGATGTATGAAAATGCTTTTCATTCTCAATGAATTGACATACAAACAAGCTCCTGTATTTATAGGTACATCAGAGCTAATTAGAGCTACAAATCAGTTAGCATACCCCATCATATCTGTCTGGAAATCAGCCTACAGTATCCCCTAATATCAGCCTATCATATCACAAAATTATCAGCCTAAATTAAGCCTAATACAACTGGTACAAATCACAGATTTACAGCTAGTAAATAACATCCATAATACACAGTATATTGACATCCCCCTCAAATTGATGTTGGTAAATCTAGCAGCATCAATTTGCCACTAAGAAACTTGTGCCATTGACGCGTCAAAGCTTTTGTGAAAACATCAGCTATTTGAAGATTAGTACTAACATGAGGAAGTTCAATAACACCACGAGTAAATGCATCTCTAATATAATGGCAATCAACTTTGATGTGTTTTGTTCGTTCATGATATACTGGATTGGAAGCGATTTGAATGACACTTTTGTTATCAGCATGAAGTGGAGAGTAGGATTAATTTGATAAGCTCCTAGCTCGGAAAGAAGGCCACGCAACCATACAATTTCAGAACAAGCTGCAGACATGGCTTTATATTCAGCCTCCGTGGAAGATTTTGAGACATGATCTTGCTTTTTACACTTCCAAGAGATCAAGACATCTCCAAGGAAAGTACACTGTCTAGTTGTAGATCTTCTAGTATCCGGACATCCAGCCCAATCAGCATCACTGTATGCTGTCAAATGAAGATCAGAATTTGTAGGAAAAAATAGACCACGCGTAGGTGACCCAATTAAATATCGAATAATACGCTTCACTGCAGCAAGATGAAGATGCCGAGGTGATTGCATAAATCTGCTAATTATATGGACAACATATGAGATATCAGGCCTTGTAAGGGTTAGGAAGATAAGGCTACCAATCAATTGTCTATTATAAATAAGGATTAGGCAAAAGCTCCCCTTCATCTTTTCGATATTTAACATTCACCTCCATTGGTGTATCAACGGCAGTAGTCTCCTTTAAACCAGCCAACTCAATAAGATCTTTGACATATTTATGCTGATTTAAAAATACACCTCGATCTCGAGAATGAACTTCTAAACCCAAAAAATATTTAAGATCCCCAAGATCCTTCATTTGAAATGTACTATGCAACATATTTTTAAGTTTTGGTATGAGCACAGTGTCACTGCCCGTGATGATTATATCATCTACATAGACCAAAAAAATGACCATACCTGCTGGTGTCTTATGAAAGAAGAGAGATGAATCATATTGGATTTGTGTAAAAGAGAAGTTGATGAGAGTATTGCGAAACTTATCAAACCATTCTCTAGGAGACTGCCTCAACCCATACAAAGTGCGTCATAACCTACAAACTTTATTTGGAGTTATCCATGCCATGCCATGCGGAAATTTCATGTAAATTTCCTCTTTAAGATCTCCATTCAAGAAAGCATTTTTTACATCCATCTGATGTAAAGGCCAAGATTTAGAGGAAGCAGCGGCAATAAGGGTTCTTACAATGGTCATTTTAGCAACTGGTGCAAATGTCTCTTCATAGTTGATACCATATTCTTGTTTATTGCCAAGTGCAACCAGTCGAGTTTTGTATCGATCTAGTGAGCCATCAGACTTGAATTTTACACTATAAACCCACTTACTTCCAATTGGCTTGACATTTGGAGGCAAGGAAACAATGTCCCAAGTATGTTTTTCTGCAAGAGCTTGAAGTTCTGTTTCCATTGCTTGTTGCCAACACTCATGTTCCATAGCCTTGTTTATAACAAGTGGGAATAGAAAAAGGAGACAAAGTAGTGGACATGACTACTGGATTTGTAAAACCATACCTGTTGGGAGGTTTTGAATTTCTAGAGCTTCTTCGAACATGAGGTAGATCATTGGAAGTTGGTAGAACAGGATTAGGTGCTTCCGAAAGAGTCGTAAGAGCCATAGTGGGAGATGTGCGTCTATTATAAAAATGACCATGTTTAAATTTTTGTGTTGGAGTTGATGTCTCGGGAAAATGAGGCAATATAGCTACAGATGGGAGTTGTGAATTCATTTGGGTGCTAAAAAATGGCTGGTTTTCAAAGAAAATTACATTTCTAGACACACGAATTCGACGAGTATTAGGATCATAGCAAAGAAAACCTTTTTGGGTGCCACCGTATCCTAAGAAAGCACAGTTGACAGATTGTGCGGTAAGTTTATGCATTTCATGTAGTTGAAAATGAACAAAACAAACACATCCAAAAATGTGAAGATTAGAATAATCTGGTGCATCTTTGTACAAATGAAGGTATGGAGATTCATTGTTTAAGGTGGGAGATGGTAACTTGTTAATCAAATAAACTGCAGTAGACAAGGCTTCACACCAAAAATGAGATGGAACACCAGACTCGATGAGGAGGGTCCGAACAACATCAAGAAGATGACGATTCTTTCTTTCGGCAACACCATTTTGTTTTGGAGTTGATGGACAAGAACATTGTGATATGATTTCATGATTTTGTAGGAAAGATTGAAATTCTTTTGATGTATACTCACCACTCGAATCACATTGCAAAATTCTGATTTTTGCAGAAAATTGTGTTTTGATTAAAGCATGCAAAGTTTGAAATGCCTTAAAGACCACGCTTTTAGATCGAAGAAAATATACCCAAATATAACGAGTTTAATCATCTATAAAAGTAACAAAATATTTGTAATGTTGGTGAGATATTACTGGTGAAATACCCCATACATCAGTGTGCACAAGTTCGAAAGCTTCGGTGGTGTGAGATTTATGCAAGGCAAAAGGAAGTGTTTTGCTTTTACCAAGTTTGCAAGATGCACAATCAATATTGTCTTTAGTTGAATAATTCGAAACTTTATTCCCAAGCAAACCAGATTTAAGTAAAATACTAAAAATATGAGAATTTTGGTGTTCTAACCGTTTATGCCATACATGATTATTACAATCAACGGCATTACAAGAAACATAATTTGACACTAGAGAAGGATACGAGAGTAAAGGAAATAGACGTCCCACTTTAGGCCCTTTCGCGATCATATTTCCTGACACTTGATCCTATAAAAAACAACCAGAATTTGAAAATTGAATGGTACAATTGTTATCAACTAATTGACCAACAGATATAAGATTAGTAAACAACTTTGGGGACACAAAAACTGTATTCAGAGAGGTTGAAATATCACCAACAATAGTGATAGGTAAAGAGCTACCATCAGTGGTTTGAATATGAAGATCCCCCTTATATTTTTGAACATTATTTAGGGGTAATGTTGGGCTAGTCATGTGATTTGAAGTAGTGGAATCAAAATACCAAGGCTTATGAGCAGAATTTTTTATTACCTGAAATTCCTAAAGTTGAAAATGCATTAACTATCATCTGTTGGATCATTTCAGGAGTAACAGAGGACTGACCTAAATTAGGAGCATTTGAGGATCCAACTGAGACGTTGTAGGCAATTTCAGATTTCTTTGGAGGCCGGATTTGACAATCTTTGATGATGTGCCCCGCTTTCTTGCAATAATTGCAGAACTTTTTAGTACAATTAGTAGCAACATGACCAAATCCTTTGCAACTATAACATTGGATATTACTCATATCTCTTCCACCTCTATGCTTTCCTTAGGCAACATATGCAATAGGAATTGGAGAAGAGTTCTGTGATTTCTGATCGATGAAAGTTTGTGTCACGAGCCATTGTTCCTCCTGAAAAAGCTCTCTTATGCAAGTATCGATTGAAGGAGCTGGATTTCTATTCACGAGGTTGGACCTGACTGGTTCAAAATCTCCCCGTAATTTCATTAAAAATTGATCACGTTTGCTCATTTCATGTACACTTTGAACAGTAGCCAGTCCTTCAGAAGAAACACTCTCATACACAATATTAGTGTATTCATTCCATAAATTCTCAAAAGAGGAATAAAACTTTTGAATTGTCATGCTCCCTTGACTAAGTTATCCCAACTCAGGCTCTAATTGAAAATGGCGGGCGGCGTTGTTTTGGTTGTAAACTTTTTTCAAGTAACCCTACATATCTTTAGAAGTCTTGTAAGGCCTGAGATTGAGAATCATGGAGGGTTCCATACTCCCGAGAATC
The DNA here is from genome assembly GCA_028671895.1 of Oenanthe sinensis. Classification (NCBI taxonomy): domain Eukaryota; kingdom Viridiplantae; phylum Streptophyta; class Magnoliopsida; order Apiales; family Apiaceae; genus Oenanthe; species Oenanthe sinensis. The sequence continues at coordinate 7,545,642 of CM053811.1, read as the reverse complement.
CAAGACATAATTTGAGCATCCTTCATCTTCCATTTCGCAAGTTGCTCCTTTTCAGTGGTGTTGGGTGCATAAATTGTTCCATCAACATAACCCCATAATTCCTTTCCCTTGACAAGAATTTCAAATTGGAAAGATCAAGCAGAGTAGTTCTTTCCATTAAAACGAACAAGGAAGTTATCAGATCGTTCCAAAGACATGATGTAAAAAAAAAGAAACAAGAACCAGGAGATTAATTCCAAGAAAATCGGAGTAAAAAAACACTAAGATTTTGAAGTTGGACAAGAAATACAAGAACAGATTTTTAAATAATCGGCTCTAATACCATGACAAAGATGTATGAAAATGCTTTTCATCTTCAATGAATTGACATAGAAACAAGCTCCTGTATTTATAGGTCCAACAGAGCTAATTAGAGCTACAAATCAGTTAGCATACCCCATCATATCTGCCTGAAAAACAGCCTTTCCAGCCTACAGTATCCCCTAATATCAGCCTATCATATCATAGAATATCAGCCTAAATTAAGCCTAATACAACTGATACAAATCACAGATTTGCAGCTAGTAAATAACATCTATAATACACAGTATATTGATACTGAAAGACTTGATAGTGGTCCCAAACCAAACCACACATACCCAACCATACCACACTTGTAAGAGAGTCTCTTTCCTGAAATACTATGGGCTTTGAGTTTTTTTTTTTAAAAATAAATAAATAAACCCCAGATGTTGAAAATTATGAAAATTCTTGGGGTTTGTTTTGTTAAGAAATAATATAATACTAGCTTAAAAGCCCGTGCAAGGCACGGGCCGCTAGCTTGATTTTTTTGGTTGTCCTATTTTATATTTTGATTATATTTTTTTTTGAAATTTGATTATTTTTTTGAAATTCTATTTTTTTATTCAACTATATTTAATTTGATTTAGAGTCCAATTGATTAGTTAATGAAATATGATTGTAATATCTTACTTTAGTTTTTTTTTTTGTCAGTTGTGTAGAATTTAGTTTATATATATATATATAGTAGAGTACTACTATCAAGTGCATCAACAAATCATAATTTTTTTGCGTTGGGGTGAACTTGTGGATTACCTAAATTTTTGTATTTGGGTTATTGTACCCTGAACTTATTTTTGATATGAATTTGGCACTTGATCTGATTTCGAGAATTGACTTTGATACCATATGTGACAATAGAGTCAAATCTTGAGCCCTTTTTCAAAAATAGGTTAAGTAATCCTATCACGCATAAGTACATAACCTCATAGTGCACTGACCCAGATATACAATTTGAGTAATACATAAGCTCACCACTGGCCTCCAAAAAATCATGATTCATTCGTACACTTGATAATAATACTCTACCTTATACACTGTTTAAAGTCTCCATATGTTTTGATATTTTGATGTGGGTCTGGGGTGTTACAAACACCCCAACTTAAATTTCAGTCTTCCACGTCAAGCAGAAAAGGCCAAACAGCCACAGACACAAGATCGTACCTTTCTAGTCGATTAATGTGAGATAATATCGGCTTTTTTTGTATTCTTACATCTGGACCTCTGGCTATTGTGATAATACCACCTGTATTTGTGTCCTCACTTCTGATAACTTAACGCATCAAGCTTTCGGGAGTCGGGAGTCAGTTCTGATATCACATATGATAACTCGGGTCAAATCTCAAGTCTATTTTGAAATCAGGTTAAATTCTGAATCTATATCGCACATAAAGTCAAAGTACATGACTCAAATACAACAACTTAAGTAACCCACAGACCAATTACATGATCCCAGAAGATCATGATTTATTGGTATCGTTGATAGTTCTTATATACCGAAACAAAATCAATACATGTTTCGATGTAGGATTGAGACTGACGTACGTGTTATAATCAATAATTGTAAATTTTTACATAAATATATTTTAATACTTAGAATGTAGTTTTCTTAATAGTATTTACATGATGTAATAATATATTATACATGATGTTAAATTTGAAATTTAATTTATTTTTAGCTCAACTATAGTCTCTATATTTAAATTAAATTTATAGTATTTTGCTTAAATGTTTTCATTTATTACACAAATTCAAATATTTTTATTTAACACAAAATTTATATTTTAAATTTGCATTTTTACATATACGATAATCATTGGTATGATTTGTAGTTTAAAATTTACTTAATTTTATTATGAATTTATTATACAAAATATGAATGATTATTTTATGAATTTGAATATTGATTATATAAAATAGGAATTATTTTTTGAATTTGAATTTGTATATTTATTGTATATATATAAGAGATAACTCTATCATATAAATTTATTTATTTTAAAAAAATTGTAAAATAGAATTATATAAACACATATTATGAGTATGATATTAAACACATGTGACAATGTGGTATAATGGTAAAATTTTTTTAAAATTGTGGTTAGTTCAACAACATTTTTTTAAATAAACAATGAAAAGGGCAAATTAGACATTTTTTAAAATAAACAATGAAAAGGGCAAATTAGACATTTCAAATCATGAATAAAATGACTTATGATTAAAATGTCTCACCAAAACCCCTTGTTCTCTCATTTTTTTAAAATAAACTATGAAAAGGGCAAATTAGACATTTCAAATTATGAATAAAATGATTCATGATTAAAATGTTCACCAAAACTCCTTGTTCTCTCATTATATACAGAAGAGATTTAAAAAAAATTATTGAGATAAAAATAGAAAGAACAATTGGTACTAAGAAGCAAAGTACTACAGGAAATTCTCTTAAAAGAATTACTTATGCCCCAGCCTGTACCCTTAGCCTGTACCCTCTGGTCCAATCCCCCAATACCCGAATTTGCTATTTAACAGTGATACACTGTATCGTTATTGATCGTGTCCCAATAAAGTTGCTCCTTAGTTTAACAAACCTGAACGGCATGCTGGTATACCAGGTATGTTTTACATCTTTGATTGTGAAATAAAGAGAAATTGGTCTTCAGTTAACCCCAGAAATATCAAACATCCTGCTAAAAGCTTACTGCTCCATAAAGTATAAACCTTTAAAGAAATCAGGGAAAAGAAAAAGGTATATATCAGTTTAGAAACCTTGCTGGTTAGAAAAAAAGTATAAGTAGCGGTGTGTGGGTACTCTCACCTGTGCACTGAGGGTTCACGTTAATGATTTGTTGCAGCTTAACTGCTTAAAATCCCTGTCCATTTTTTCCAGTGTATTTCAAATTGGGTCTGTATTAGTGCAGTCTCACGTAGACAAAATGACAATGGAATTCTACAATACGTCAAATGCTTCAAATTACCAAAAGTGGCAGAAGAGTTCTTTAACTTTGTTGCTTGGCTAGGAGGCGATGTATTGAAGATTTTATATTTGTTATACTAGCAGCATAGGAAGAAGTATTGAAAGGTTTTTTATATGAAAAATATGGTCTGGTCTGTTATATTACTTATATAATATTTGTTTCTGATCTTGGTGTCTATCTTACAAAGCCATATATGATATGATATATATAGATGCATCTTAGATGGTTCTAGATGCATAATTAAATGCAGTACATGAACATATGTATAATACATGAACCTGCATATACATGAATCTGAACATTCATAATATATTCTAGAATTTTCTGAATTACTTTCCAACAATATTTACATTTCATCTAAAATTTGACCAGTGTTATTTCTTTTCAATACTGGTTTTGTGTGTTTTCTGCTATTACGTGAACCAACTGTCCACTTTTAGTAGTAACTACCATCAGATTCCTGAAGTTGCAAACTTGTAATGTCATACCAACTTGTATTTTGACTATTAATTCCTTGTAAGGGGAAGAATAACAAATTATTGATCCCGTAATATTACTTGGAAGTAGAGGTGGCCAAACGGGCGGGTCGGCTCGCCTCGACTCGCCTGAGAACTCGTGGAAGCCGCTTGCAAACCTAGCTAATTGAGCTGGTTTAAAACCGGCACGGCAAACCCATGCGAACTGCGACGAGCAGAGACTCGTCTCGGCTCGTGTGGCTCGCGTGACTTTTGAGTGTCTGTTATTTGTTTTGGTATTCTTTTATGTGAGTAAGGAATGTATACGATATCTATTTTGTGTTTTATTTTAGGAGAATTGACTTTGGTTTTACATAAAATTGCCTCTTTCTTTTAAATTGATTTTTCAAAGGTAAAACCCCTCAAATTTTAATTTATAATAAAAAATTATTCATTTATAATTTACAATTTTATAATTTCTTTTACAATAAATTAACCAAATTTTCTTTGGTAAATTTTAATAAAATTATATTACGTTTATATAATTAATTTGTTTGTTAAAATTGCCTAATTTAATATTTGAAAGTTAGAGTAATACTAATATTATTGGACGGAGTAAATATAATATTTATATAAAATTATATATGTATATAAATTTAGGTAACTAGGTTGGTAGGCAATATCATTATCATGTCACTATTATAACACAAAATATGACTAACAAATTAACAATAGACACATCCATAATGAAAATCACTTTGTTAATGCAATGTGACCTTACAAATAGCGTAACTCGCCTCGACTCGTGTGGCCCATCACGCCCATCTTTGCAACGATTACTGCACATCTCTCGCCAAACCCGCGGCTCGGCTCGGCACACAACGGACCTGCCTAACCGCAACGCAATTAAATTGAATAAAAATTAAAAAAAAAATCAAACTCGTCTAACTGCCGAGCTGTACATGAGCTGACCTTTTCCCGAACCGGCTTGGCACGGCACGGCTCGCACCCGAGTCACGAGGTGACCAAACCGGCTCACCAGCGAACCGGCATGGCTCGCTCGGCCCCCTCATTAAGGCAGAGTGTTTGTCCATGTTTAGCCTGCTTTGTTATATTGTTATATTAAAGAGAGCAACAACATGACTATATAATCTCTCAACACAGTTTTTGTTAAAACATATTCTCTGCAATAGATCTTTGATCAAATGTATCATTCACCCAATTATGTCTTCCATTATTACTGTAGACAACGCCAAGGTGTTTTGCTGGGGATGGAACAAGTATGGACAGGTAAAATTTGTTAATCTAATTTGTTATCCATACAAGTTTAGTATTTGTCTACTTTTTACTTTCCAAATTGCAAGTGCTTTGCAGGAAAACTGTGTTATTATCTTTTTCCTTACATCATACTTTGTTCGACTCAGCTTGGCTTGGGTGATGTAATAGACCGTAACATTCCTTCCGAAGTAACATTGGATGGCCATGTTCCGAAGAATATATCATGTGGCTGGTGGCACACTCTTCTCCTAGCTGAAGCTCCCACTTGAGTATGCCATCTAGCCTGACACATGGGGGCAGTTTTGTTAGGTTAGATTAGCAAGACTAATTTATTGATGTAACATACCTGTAGATTATGCATCTGTACATATAATAGTGGGTTATAGATCCATGCATTATTCATGGGCAAGCATGTAGTGTTTATTCTTTCTGTGTTAAAGTCAAGACTGATGAATGGCTATGCTATGTTAAGTATGCTTTCTAGGCCTAGTAATTGTTTTAACCCTCTGTATATTTTTCTACCAGTGCATGCTTGCATGGTAACTTAGGCCACGTGTGCTTGTTCTGAAATGCCTCAGAATTGCAATAATATGAAGAATGTTGTTTTCTGAGTTGTTTTTAAAGTGATCCGAGTTATAATAAGGTACTTGCATGAAAACTTATGCGTAGCAATGGTAAGGGTTAAACTTGTAAAATCATGTGAAAATTATAATAGTATAAAGTTCTAATTTTAAACATGAAAATATAGATCTCCAGATTTTTCTTAGGCAAGTTAGTATATTGTTTTAGTGTATAAAAATTAATTAAAAACAGGACACAACATTACGATATCCAAGATGAGTATACTATTTAAAGAGAGTCAATTATTTATATTATATTTAAAGTAAATTAAGAAATTTTTAGAGATGTTTTTGGTATATTAAAAATGAAAAAAACAATTGAACGTTAAAAAATTAACAGTCATTTTTTTTAATAATACTACCTTTGTCTCATCCAATTGTTAACGTTTCGGAGAGAAGGTCCGGCACGCATTTTAAGGTGCATATAAAATATATTTTCATAATTTATTTTTAAAATATTTTTTTTCTGAATAAAAATTTAATGATCCATATCAGATCATTGTGACTAATCCATAACATCGAGCACATCATAACAAGTGTACGGACTATGCTACAGTTATGCTGTTCAAACACTAGTTGGAGCCATTCTGCAAAACAATTGAACAGTGACCATTTGAGGGGCACCATGATGTAAACAAGCCTCTGCAAGGAGCATTGTGCAGATTTTGGGTGTTCATTACATGTAGGGCACATAACTGTCTCTAGTTGGTAAACATCTCGCCAAAGAAAGTGTTTAATCTTCGGTGGAATCTTTAAATTCCATAACTGCCTCCAAAAACCTGAGTTGTTTCCTCCTTACCTTCTTGTATTAAAGAGTACGCACTTTTAACTTGAAAATTGTAATTATAACTTTTATAAATAACTAGTCTCAACACAAACATAAACCAGTGGTGAATAACCACTGGTATACCAATCATTTGAGGTCTACTATATCTTACACACACATTTATATATTTTTTTAATGGAATGATCAGCACATTTGTGTGACAAATAAATATTTTCATTTGAACAATCTATTTAGTGGTTTTTTTAAGTGACTGGTAAACAAAATTTTCTTTCCAACCAAATATTTTAGTAAGCTTAGACTTCATTTTTTTTATATAAAAAAAATCTGTTGTCCTCCTTCGGAAACCAATCTTATTGATTCAGACTCAAGTTCCGGGAGGGGCGTGCATATTATTTATAATTAGTTTACTCTAAAATATTAACGGTGACCAGGTTTTGACGAAGTTTAATAATATATAGTTATAACTCATCCAAGTAATTGGGTTTAGTGTAACACAAAATAAGAACGATGGTGAAAATGAAAAATGGATGACATATTCTACGGTGACTATTATATTCTTTTCAATAATTAATTTTAACCTTTCATTTTCTATAATTTGTACTCTTGTCAACGCCGAAGGAACCGATCAAGTTCTGAATGAGGTCTCGTCCTCGTGTCACCTCAATTTCGGGTTCTGGGTCGGATTGTACCTTATTGTTTCGGGTTGATTTTTTCTTAACCCTAACCTGTAGTTATTTGATTTGTGTCGGATTTTGGGTCATTTCGGGTTTCACCACCTCTACTATTTTTTTAGAGTGATTGAAAATATACTCCTATATTATATACTTCTCATGTCCCGATTTATATGAACTTACTGCTTTTGCACAAATTTTGTATAAAACGGTTCATTTCTTTTTCACTCCACGCGAAAGTTACGGTTCAAATGTATAATATGTACTGTACCCACTTTGTCGGGTGTAAAAAAGGGCACGACATGTATAAAATATTGTTATTACTATTAAATAATTATGAACCAACGAGTCTCTATCATTGCACGTGAAAGTTACTTTATTGTACTTACATTTAGTTATTTTAAATAAAAAATATTTCAAAAGTAGGGTTATAAATAATGGGTTCATTAATTTTCGGGTCATTTTCGGGTTTCAGGTTGAATATTTACTGACCCAAATTCGTATTTTTTCGGGTTGGGTTCGTGTCAGGTTTCAGGTTGGGTCAGAAATTGACACCCCTAGATCAACCACGTAAACCTTAGTGCACTGATATAATGTGTGTGTGTGTGTGTGTGTATATATATATATATATATATATATTTTAGATGATTTTTATTCTCATATTAGTTCTATTTTATATTTAATTGGATATTTATTTAATAAATTTTAATGTTTTATCTTAGGATGCAAGGAATTCTAAATTGAAAAGGATTTGAGATTAATTAGGAGGAAATTCGTACTTATCGGGTTGCACGCGTAAGATATATTGTTTAGGCCGTATCTCAAGTTCTAGAAATCGGAATTGAGTGAATCAACAACCCACGCGAAGATAACAAGATTTTTTTATCATTTTAGAGTGGTCTAGAGCTCAAAGTCCAACGGGGACAGCCCAGAAAAATAGCAGAAAAGTCAATTACGAATTTTTATTTTGAAAACCTATTCAGTTTTGGAAACTCTTTTTTTTGTATTCCTAAAGGCATTAAAATACTTTTGTATTAGGTTTTACATATAACATATATATTCACATATCTATAGCCACTAAGGAGAGAAGAGGATAAAGTTCTTGTGCGAAGATTTCAATAAACGTTGATTTGAAGCCCTAAACCTTATGACAATTATGCAATTTTCATATTCTGAGATATGTTTTGATTGTGCTTATATGTTTATCAATGCTTATAGATATTCTTGAATTAACTATGGTATGTGGTCATCCAAATATTGATTGATATATTGATAAAGTCAATTAATCTGTCTATGTGGTCATGAGATTAATTGTATTAGTGTGTAATTCATTTAGTCTTTCTATGTGGTCATGAGATTGTATGGGTAGCGGAACTTGTTTCTTTGTGGTCATGAGAAGGTTTCTATAAGTATCTTTCAAAGCATATCTCATGAGTTTAGAATTGTGTCATAGATTTGGGTGTGGATTTTCAAGTTTTCCAACATGTTTTTTTATTTGCTTACATTCCAACTTTTCTTGTTTAATAGTTAGTTTAGTTAAAACAAAAATTACAAAACAATCCATTCTTTTTTATCTCAACAGATCAACGCGTTATTGCTGTAAGAGAAACCCTTGATCCTTGGCGTAGAATGATATCATATTTACTCTACATTACAATCGACACGAAAAGGGTTTAAATTGAATCACACCATGCACTTCGATGGTTTACAATCTCAAATTAGAGAATTAATTGCATGTTAAATATCGGGATGTTCTTTCTCTATGCAACTGCTGAGGGACTCGCTTACATGCATTTCCCTGAGTCCCTGCAATCTATCATCGAGATGTGAAGTCTATCTACATTTTACTCGAGTCCAAAGGTAAATGCCAAAATTGCAGATTTTGGGTTGTCAAGATTGGCTCATACAGATGTAAGTCATACAAAGCTTGTGCTCCGTCACACTCGGTTATCTTGAGATCTTGATCCCATGCAGGAGTGTTGCTACTAGAGCTCCTGACGTCTTGCAAGCAATAGACTTCAAAAGACCGTCATATGACGTGGACCTGGCAATTTATGTGCAGAGATTGTTGTAGTTGATCGATGCAGCTGACCCAATGCTTATATAAAGTGCAACAAACTCAAGCTGGAGTCGATAAAAGCATTATAACTTCTGACAATTGGTTATTCATTGAGGAACATAGGCAAAACAAGTCTTTCATGAAGAAAGTAACAGCCAAATTTATGTATATTATCAGTATATTGTTAGATAAAGAGGACTATTCGCATCATCAGGAGATAAAATAAAAACTAAAGCAGGTGAAACACTGCAAATGAATCTTGGAAGAAGAGACCAGACAATAATGATACTGAAAATGCAAGTATCAAGTCCAATATATTGATGATATACTTCAACACAGCTAGTAGGAAATTAAACAATGATGAACAAGCAACAAAACAAGCAGAGAATATCAGCAACATAATGAATGTAACCCTGACCAAACTCTTAGAGACAATTACCCTGGAGATCACAAAATTCTAATTCACCCTCGGAGTGGCCCATTCCACATGAAGAATTAGATTGTCATAACCGTAACCATTCAACTTCATGATTGCTCTCTCTGCATCTTCCTTGCTCACAAAGTTTACGAAGCCAAAACCCCTGCTTACCCCTGTCTTCTGATCAATGGCAACATAGACACGACTCACTGGGCCAAATGTGCGGAATAGCTCAAGCAAGTCGGGCTCTCTAGTGTCTTCTGATAAGTTGGTGACCCGCACTGAGTTCTCCTCATTCCGACGTCTCATGTCTGGCACTGCTGGTCTCTCTGCACCAGCTCTCAAGCTTGGGGGAACGTAAGTTCCCTTTGTGGTGCCAGTATGCATTGTTGAATCAGAGATTGGGGGTTTATCAACAAAGGCATCAGTCTGCGGGGCAAGATCCTTGTATGGGCATCTAGATGTCCAGTGATCACCTTTTTTGCCACATGTTCGGCACAACATGAGAACTGCTCCTTTTCCAAGCTGTGCCAAGGACTCCCCAGCCACCTTGCCTTCGTCTGGTTTAGAACCTGTTGACAAATCACAATAAGGATATATTCGTAACATAAACTCAGAGTTCTATATACACCAATAAGAAACTTTGTTGGATGTATTTTACATAAAAAAATGAGTTCTATATAAATTACATGTGTTATGCTGTTCCATCCCATTTTTGAAGGGATGCTAAGCTAAAGATTTGCCTCACACAAAAAGACTGTCTAATAACAAAGGGATATAATTTACAGTTTGCACATGCCATTGTCCGTATGGTGCAAAAGCATGGTATATGTTAGGTCCAAACTGTAGATCTACTACGTCGTACAGTTGGGACATAAATTAGAACCCTGGCAGTCTGACACTAATTAAATAATTAAACTATTCTTGATCCTTTCAATAATACACTTGACCAAGTCTGTAATTAGATTTGTACTCCATATCATCTGCATCCTTCACAAATCATAAGCAAAGATAAATTCTTTATAGTAATTGGAGTACTGGACATTTGAGCCACTTGAACTCAATGACAGAAATTTTATCTCATTGTTCCAAGAAATGAAGCTAAATACGAAACATCCTTCTTTTGAGAATGAAATAAAGAGTGCAGCAGTAAAACATAAAGTTAAAAAGTGAGCTGATTTTCATACCCAGTCAATATAAATGCTAATTAAATGACCATGCTGAAAATCATTTCCGTAGACTGCTGTTTTCTAAGATATCATTGTTTTCGCTAAAATATTAATAATAATTGGGGGGGGGGGGGGGGGAAAGGTTATCAGTCCACGATTCACTTCAAGTTTGTTGAGAATGCAAAAGCGCTATTCATCTAATATAAAGGTGAGACACAAAAACAAATTCATCTTCATAGGCAGCCTGAATGAAGTGGAGATCATTTGTTGTCAAGTCAGCTTGTTATTTACGTGATTCACTAATTCCTAAAATTCATCCATCAAAATGTTTTACTCGCATGTATTTTACTTGTGAAGCATTTCATCTCGACTCCAAACCAAAACCCTAATTTGGCCGTGTTCTGCTCTACATAATATTTTAATTGCTAAACCATGAACAAAATCAACCTGAAATCTTCCTTCCAGCAAGTCTCCATATGTCACAGCTCCCATCTATGAATAAATTGACATTTATTCATTTTATAGTGTACTATTTCAATATAATATACTCCATCCGTCCCAATTTACTTGTCCACCGATAAAATTCCACATTTTATTCAATTACATTAAACAAACTAAAACTTACTAAAAATGTGCATTTTTTTTTAAACTTGACAAAACTAACACTTAATTTACCATAATTAAAGAATGCGGACAACATATTTGGGACAAACAAATAAGCAAATGAAGCAAAGAAAAACGGGATGGAGCATTTGTTTTTCTTTTCAAGTAGCAAATTGGAGCTCACCCTTGCTCTAGTTTACTTAAAATGTGGTGCAAGTAATTAAAAAAATAAAGAAGCAGACTATATGTTGAAATCACAAACAGCAAATCAGTTACTAATAGCAGAACATCACTACCATTAAGATGCTAAACATCAAAACACATGCTAAAAGAACGCAGGAAACAAAGTAATTCACAAATCAGCCTATAATCACATCACAAATCCAAAAAACATATTGTTATACCTCATACTTGCTAATCTAAACTAACATAAACCAAACAAAACAAACACATACTCAAAATAATTATATATAAACATATGGTAAAAACAAAAACTTTTATTACAAAATCCCCATAATGTAACACAAAAATCAACACTATATCTAAAATACCATATATCCACATTCACAGACTTGCTACATCATCATTCCTTATTAATCAAACATGCATACACCATGTATCAACATTAAACACATATAAAAAAAATAATAAAAAGAGTAAAAAATTCCCATAATAAAACACTGAAAAAACAACATTTCATCAAACACTATATCAACAATACCACAAACATTAGTCACCCTCCTAATCTAAATCAAAATAAACACATTAGAAAAAAGTACACATATACACACACAAAAGAGAGTACAAAATCCCCATAATGTAACACAAAAACCAACATTTCATCGAAAAAACAATACGTACAAACACAACCCACAAAAACACACACACAAAATAATTAAACAATATATATTATTATATGAAAAAGAACACATACCAGGGGGTCTAGGACGTTCAAGAGAGATTTCTTCAGTGGAAACCATGGTAAGTCTAGCACCAACATCTTCACGAACCGCATCACCAAACTTGGGCCATGATCTTCGTTCCACGGCCCGTTTACTCAAACGGGCCTTGGCTAGTTTTCGGATACGTGTTGTAGTAGTGATCTTGATTTTATTACCATCATCATTAAATTTATATTCGATCACCTTTTTGATCCCATTTTCATCCGGCCCGATCACTTGTTTGGGTGGTAATAAAAAGTCCAAATCTTCTCCGTCGTCTTCGTCCAGCTCGCCCCATCGGAGCTTCCCGGGTTGCTGTTTCGGACCTGAACCGGGTCTGTCAAACGCCATTGATCCTGCTGCCTAGCTTTGTCAAATGAAGAGGCGGTAGATATGTATATTAGGATAACGTAATTAATTTCATTGCATTATTATATCGGGTTTATTTTTAAAAAAAATACTAATAATTTGTACACTATATTAATTAATTATTATTTAATAATAATAATAAGAACAAAATGGTGTCTTGTCAAATTTTAAAGTACAACAAAAGTAGATTCATTCTTTTTCGTGGGTTCTAGATTTTGTCAATATTAAATTAGTGACCAAAAAAATATATCATCTAGAATTATGTATACTCATGGGATGTTTGTATAGTTTTTTTAAATATAATTTATGTTAAAAAAAATTGAGTGAAGTACAATTGCATATAATTTATTTTAATAAAGTATTATTTCAACAATCAAATTATAAACTTATCAAAATTTATTTAAATATAAAATCCTGATTTTATATGGACTCCTGCTAAATATAATTTATAACAGAATTTATTTGGGAAAAGTTGCTCAATTTTTATATGAATTCTTTTATAAAATCAAGTATTCTTATTCCTACAGCCTATTCACATGCTTGCATGAATCTGGAAAATTCATGTTCTGTGATTCCTCTTCAACCCCTCTTGTATGTGATTTCATCTTACCTCATTTATGTTTTCCATATGTTTTGATTGCTCCTTTGTTTTCATTCATAATGATTCTGTCTATATATCATTTGTTTCCATATATGTTAGCTTAATTTTACAATGTAGTTGGTATGGTATCTTAGTTTCTAACTTACTATTCATATGTATAACATAATTGCTGTCTTGTTTTACTACAATTTACCTAACTAAAACCCTGTTTCCGAGTGACTAGGGAGACATACTCTACGGTTTGGTTCGGGTTATTTGAGATGTTTCATGTACTTTTTTATAGTAATTGAGCGTACAAGTTTTTTTTAGCCTACAAGTATCACTATTTTAATATTTATGAACTGTGAATTTCCATAGATATAACAATGCAATATAGGTGGCTCTTTACTTGGACATTTTTCCTGTGTGGATCCTAATGAATTAAATTCAGACACTTGCTTGCTTTTTCGACCTTAAATCACAAAATATAGACCGTAGGCTCTGTTATCCAGACTCTTCATTTTGTCTCGAGTACCCATGTCGGACACTCACACTTGGACATGGATATGAACTCTTGGACACTTGTTTCAAGCCAAAAACATGTAAAATTTTCAAAAAATTGCCGAGTCCGACGCTTGGACACGTATCCATGTTGGATAGTTCCAGACGAGTCCTGGTAACATAGACCGTAGGTAGTGGCCTAGTTAGAGTTTAAATAAAGCCAAGAGATGACACAATTAATTGATTAAAAAAAATTATGGCAGGGATAAGAAGATTTTGGCTAGAAAAATATCTTAATTGTGCTTGTCCAAACTCTAAAGAGTTGAACACAAGACCGGGTGAAGGGGAAACATGGCCAAACAAATTCAGCAACTCAGTTTCAGTGCTAATATCAGAAAGATTTGGTACTTGACCAGATATCCAGGGAAAAGTCCCAATGTGGCTCCGCATTTGCAAGTTGCAAGCTGTTTCCGTAGAGGAAATTGAGCTGTGAGATGATTAACGCTATTTTAACAATCATTGTTCAGTTAAATATTCACTACATATATTGTCGTTCTTGACTAGTATTGAAACTCTTTCTTCTCAAATAAAAAGATTACTAATGAAATTTAGCATTTTGCAACCATGGCGAGTGTCTTGAATTTTGGTAAATAATAATTTTCGTGAAACCTTTTGGAAGATATTGTTCTAGTCAGTACATAGCCGATTACTGCAACTTTCTTATATCGATATATCCTTAGCAGTGGCGAAGCCTGAAATTTGGTCAAGAAGGTTACATTTCTGGTTCTGCTTATAAATGGGACACTGCTCCAAGTGTAAATATAACATGTTCAGTGGTTGATCTTCAAATTAAGTTAGCATATGCAAAGAACATCACCTTTTAAAACTTATCTTAAACAGATCTTACAAGTGATCTATAAAAATCCTTAGTTATTATGCACAAAAAAAGATACTTATTAAAATGAAATGAGAGCTCCTCAAGAAAAGCAGGCAATAAAATGAAAACATACTTTATATCTTCTCAAAGTTTAATTTACAACAGTTCCTGTTTTAATGCTTTAATATACTTTTTAGTTAATACAAAAATCCCACGGGGCTAGCTTGTTTGATTATACTTCAATTGATTAGTTTTAAACCTAGTGTTAAATTTGTCCAAAACTGTGTCTAGTATTGCACGTAGAAAATTTTCTTGTTGTAGTTATCTAAATGTATGAGCTCTACAAAGAGTAAAACTGACTGTAAGATTTAAAAATCATTAATCAAAATCTATAGCCGTATTTTCTGATTTGATACATTAGGCCAAACTTGTATCCATAATCTTGAACAAAAACATGTTTTGTTATAAATTCCTAATTGGATACATTAGACAAAACTTGAGTGCATTAGTCTGTCCCCCATATTATTTTTTACGCTTTAAACATTCACTGATGTTATTATGAATTTAGCACTGTACTCTGTACTGTAGAGTTTTCCATTTATGGAGTCAAACATAACTAAGTATCTACGTCAAAAAGGAATAATCAAACGCAACTAGATATCGGAGAAGTATCTATATATTAAATGGTTTAATCGAAAAAATTAATATTTTACTTGTTCTTATCGTCAGATCCAGCCTGTCACATAGCTGGAATTTGTCTCTTTTTCCAGCTCGACTTTTTGAATGGATTTCCGTCAGCGTTATGGCCTTATTTGCTCAAATCAGGACGCGTGTCCTATACTTCTAACTGTTTCAACTTAACAAGGCTTTACACCTTTAGTAATGGTATTCCTTCCTCTCTACCTCACATGTTGCATCCACATCCACTTGCATTGTGTCAATCTCAGTTGCTCTTGTCACTTCAAAATTTATCCTTTAAAGCCAGTAAGCACTTATCCATATCTTCATATGTAGATGCCAATTTAGAGTTCTGCAGTTGTACATTTTCTTCTGATAACATATACTGTGATGAAACATTTTGCTTCCAATGTTTTATATTATAAGACTTTTTGTTTCTAATTTGTGATCAAATTCTAATTATTTATAATTTATGCAGTACTAGCTGGTGCATCCCAAGATGAAAGCACTCATACTTGTTGGAGGATTTGGAACTCGGTTGAGGCCACTCACTCTCAGTGTCCCCAAACCACTTGTTGAATTTGCGAATAAACCTATGATCCTGCATCAGGTATTTTTTTTCAAAACTTTATCATGTGTTGGATTTCAGTTACTAGTATACATGGTGGTGGATCAGCTACACTCTGCAAATTTTATAATAAAACTTTGTTTTCTCTATTTTCATAATAATAGGAGATCTTTGTTCATGCAGAGGGTAATCTCTGTTGTTGTTTTTGGTACCCACGTGCTTACCTTAGTATTTGAAATCTAATATGCAAAAGAAGTTGAGGTTGCTGGTTTTGCATTAAGGGACTCTGCATTATATTCTACTTGTATATTTTTTTAATAATGCATAATGAGATGTGTTTATAAAACTTAAGAAATTGTTTTAAATTTGAATATTAAACAAGGGTGACTGGAATTGTTAGCATTTATGTGGATTATATTTGTTTTGCTACAATCAACTCCTCTTCCTCATGTGCCAGATAAAAACACACATATGTGCAATTTTAAGAGCTCTTTGTGGATGTCTTTTCCTTTTTTAAATTAAAAAAATAATTGTTTGAGTGTGTATCTGCAATTTTTTGCAAATTGTTTGATAAGAAGCGTATGATATTGACTCGGGTTTACATTAGATCGAGGCTCTCAAGGCAATTGGTGTCACTGAGGTGGTTCTCGCTATAAATTACCAACCAGAGGTATGAGACTGTAGTTGTTGGACAAGATTGAAATGCTCTTTACATATAACTTTGCATACTAAAGTCTATTTCTGTCTCAGTTGATGCTGAACTTTTTAAAGGAATTTGAGACTAAGCTTGACATCAAGATCACCATTTCACGAGAGACTGAACCACTTGGCACTGCCGGCCCCCTGGCTTTAGCCAGAGATAAGTTAGTAGATGGGTCTGGTGAGACATTTTTTGTTTTGAATAGTGATGTTATCAGTGAGTACCCCCTGAAACAGATGATTACGTTTCACAAATCCCACGGGGGTGAAGCGTCCATAATGGTCACTAAGGTAATTTGGATTTAAGTTCTGGTTCCAAAATATTTTCATACTAGTTCTTTTTTTTATGTGGGTTGGACTAGAACAGAGAAGCTAATATTAATTTTTGTAGGTGGACGAGCCTTCAAAATATGGAGTTGTGGTTATGGAAGAGGCATCAGGACAAGTTGAAAGATTTGTCGAGAAACCAAAATTTTTTGTTGGTAACAAAATCAATGCTGGGATGTACTTGTTGAACCCATCTGTGCTCGACCGGATTGAACTCAGACCCACCTCAATCGAAAAAGAGGTCTTTCCACAGATCGCAGGAGACAAAAAGCTGTTTGCGATGGTCTTACCAGGGTTTTGGATGGATGTTGGGCAGCCAAAGGATTACATTAGTGGCCTGAGTCTATACCTAGAATCCTTGAGAAAGAGAGATTCATTTAAGCTGGCTACTGGTCCACATATTATAGGAAATGTTCTAGTAGATGAGAGTGCCAAAATTGGAGGAGGTTGTCTGATTGGTCCTGATGTTGCAATCGGCCCTGGTTGTGTGGTAGAGTCTGGAGTTAGACTCTCCCGCTGCACTGTGATGCGTGGTGTTCATATAAAGAAGCATGCATGCATTTCCAGCAGCATTATCGGTTGGCACTCAACTGTTGGTCAATGGGCTCGTGTTGAAAACATGTCAATTCTTGGAGAAGATGTTCATGTCTGTGATGAAATATATAGCAATGGAGGTGTAGTTCTTCTGCACAAAGAAATCAGGTCAAGTATCTTGAAGCCAGAGAT
The DNA here is from genome assembly GCA_028671895.1 of Oenanthe sinensis. NCBI lineage: Eukaryota > Viridiplantae > Streptophyta > Magnoliopsida > Apiales > Apiaceae > Oenanthe > Oenanthe sinensis. The sequence continues at coordinate 7,528,002 of CM053811.1, read as the reverse complement.
TTTGATGTGAAATGCTTAGGTTGGTTCTATGTTATCATGTTTGTTAAGCGGGATGTGAATCTTTCGGCTTGTCTTCTTTTCCATGTACTTGCCTTTGAGGTTAAAGTTTCTGTCTTTAGCAAGGTTTTAGACTTTCAGTGTTGGTGTGTAACTAGTAACTATATAATATTACTATTGAATGTATAATGTATTCGGTTTTAGTATTATCTAGTTCGTGACAATATCAGTAGCGGGCACCTGAGCATAATATCCCTTGTTTCTGTGGCTTAAAATTACTCACTTCTGTTGTCTGCTTCTCTCCAATTCAATAATAGTATACAAATGAAATGGCCACAGTTGAATCGACACTTCAAACTAGAAATTTTTGCATCTCAATCACGCACCTGGTAGATTTCTTAAATACGAACTGAGGAGATGCATATCCCAAATATACATTTGACAAGTGAACATCTCCTCCACGCAACAAAATGTGTGCATCTTCATGCGGGGGGGGGGGGGGCTGCTACCATGTACGTACAACTGTACAAGTATGCATTCTCCTTCCTTTTTCTTGTATCTTAATCAGAATTTGTTTAAACTATGGTATATAATGTGTAGAACACATGGAATGAGAATGCATACTTGTACAGTTGTACGTACATGGTAGCAGTGAAAGGGAGAATGCATACATGTCTTCCTTTCACTGCTACCATGTACGTACAACTGTACAAGTACAAGTATGCATTCTCCTTCCTTTTTCTTGTATCTTAATCAGAATTTGTTTAAACTATGGTATATAATGCGTAGAACACATGGAATGAGTTTGTACTGATTACTGACCAACAAGCTCTTTCTGTCATGGTACCCTTCACTCGAGGTTGAGAGTTCAAGTATTGTTAAAGACAGAAGTGGATATATGGATGTGTGCATTTGTTCAATAACCAAAAAAAGAGATTTAGTATTAGAAAACAACTTGTTACCGCTGCAAACAAACAAATATTTTGACACTATTCTAATAGAAGTATAGAACAGAAATATCATTTACATGTTCCATAATGGAAATGAAGTCGATTTGTATTAATACACAGGGAAATTTGGTAAGTACACTATTGTTTCATTCAGCAGAAGCCAACATCCACAACATGACATAAGAAGAAATAGCAAGTAGGAACCATGAGATAAAGGCCAGGGCTATTGCAATTTCAAACATATTGCATCCAAGTTTCTGATTTTTGTTGCAGAGATCCGAATCTACGACAAAAAGAATCATTACTCCAGCTGATGAAGATGCAGCTCCTAGTGACAGAATAGATGTAACCTACATCCATAAAGCAAAGAGATTAAAATTATACGAGGATGTAGTATTCAATGCAGTAATCTAATGATATAACTTATACAAGAGCATTGCTATACATATATAATAAATACTCTCATGCCCTCAACAAATTTAATTATTCATAAATAAGTGAAGTATTCTAACAAGTGCAGCTCTTAAAGTGATGCAATGAAAAGTAAGTTCTCCGGGAAAGGAACTTCTTAAAATATGGTACCCTTAGCACAAAGAAGATAAAACTGAAATAAAGGAAAATAATTGCAGGCATTCAGATATTTTGACAGTTACAGCCAACCTCCATCATTGGGACAGAGTCTACTGTGTGCGTGGTTAATTTAACAACTCCAGTTAAAAATGCTTTGGTTATAGTAATTATGTCTATGTTTTCTAGAATTTCCATGCTTACAACACCGTTATGTTAAAGTATGAGTGAAACTGCAATTAAGATAATGAGGCTTCATGGCTTGTGATACCTACCCAATCACCAACAGCAAAGAGGCTCACTAAAATACGAGTTTGCAGTCCTCTCTTCAACCTCAAAGCCTGAATATCAAGGCATGCAAGTCCGAAACTCCAAAGAGCTTGAAGACCCATTGATGCAATTAGATAGCTGAAACCAAAAGACTAACATGTAAGAATTTGCAATTACTTAAATACTTAGAACGCAAGGCATGTATAAACTTATCATTGATTCATTTCAAGTGTCTAACTGCAACAAAACATAAGTATATTAACAGTAAGAACAACATGATTATGAGCACTTTTTGCTCTTGTACATAAGTAATGAGAATTCAGATTTTTCTTTAAGTAGTTTTACATCAACTACTTCTGTTGACTACCAGTGCCTCAAAATGGTGAGGCTGATGGGAAAGCAGCTTTTTCCAAGTCAATCAGGACATGTATATCTACCTTATACTCAGGTTTACATGAAAAGCATTTATCCAAGTATATAAGGTCTGAGCTAGAGGAAATCTGCTAGCTAAGTGTAGCAACAGAACCATTCTCCCTAACCTACATGCTGCTGTTTGTAATTATAGATTTATAATAATACTAGAATATCCATCAAACTTGACCCGATACTTCTCCGTCCAATTAAAATTCATGTACATAACGCTATGATGCATAGCAGTTTCCCAAATGACCAAATGTCATCATGATAGAAGAGCATAGACTGGCCCCTAATTCTTGTCCTTACAACATATAAGATTGGCCCCTAATTCTTGTCCTTCGGGCAAACTTCAGTTTATTGGAATAATTGTTCGTAAAACTACCAAGAGCTATTTCTCAATCATGCATTACTCATTGATACCTATAGAAAGGGTCCGTTCAACATCCACCGCTATTCTCCTGAAAGAAACAATCAACTTACGATACAGTCATGCAAATGTGTAACCCACTCATAAACAGCATATGCAGCTCGAGTTCTCGGCATACTCAAGTAACTGTTAATTGTTGTAAACAAGAGATTATACAAGCACCAATCCGTGGCAATACAATTCTATTAAATCAACTCAATAGTGCAAAATTAGTCATACTCATCTTGATTTCCGACAACAGCAATAATCATCGGCAGATAACTAGCATATAGAATGAGCAAACCAATGAGTTTAAAAAACACAAAGATTCTTGCAAACATCCTACCCTCTTTTTCTAAATAACAACAAGTCGAGACATGGGTGTCTTAATATATAAATTTCCAACCTTTACGAAAAACAAGATTCTTGCAAATTACTGGGTACATAGATAGCATAATGTCCCCACAAACACACTAGCAAAACAACCAAAGCAATCATAAAAATGAAAAAAAGCTGAAATTTAGAAATACCAGAAAGCAGTGGAAATGGAGAAAGCAGAAGCAGAGGACATTGCCCCAATAGAAGCAGCAGCAAATATAAACTGCCCACTTCTCAAAACAAGCCCACTAACTTTTCCTGGACTCCCAAACAACTCTTTCATCTCTTTACAATCTTAACACTACTCTCACCCTTTTGGCAAATTCACTTTTTACAGAACAAGAAACATTGATACCTTTAGAATCAAAACAAGAACATTCCTGTCAAATTCTTACTGACCATTTTGCAGTCAACAGGACAAATGTCTATACTGTATACACTTTAACTATCCTCTTACATCATCATGATTTGGTAAATAAGTAATATTTTAAATTGGGTTCACTCATTTATTCAATATAATAATAATATATACGAGTAAAAGTAGGATGAGAATTTGAGTCATTTGCTTCTTGCACTTGAGTTCTGACTCATCACTTTGTTTACGTAGACATGTTTTTCCTTCTATGGCTGCTGTTTTGGCTTATCTTAACTTAAAGTTGTTTAAGTTGTTAAAAATGTATATGTTTTTTATTTATAATAGTTTACGATGAAAGGCAAACGGGGCCTAAATGTAACCTCATACTATGATTTAATTTATTTTTTTATAAATAATTTATAAATTAAAAATATATATAATTTTAAATAATCTATTTTTAAAACTCCTGTGTATACAAGTTCTATCTGTCCACTCAAATTTTTATTTGATATTGTCATGTCATTTAATTTAATTTTATGAATTAGATAGAATATATGAAAATGTTTTTGTTTATACAATATTAAAATATTATTCTTTGTGTTTGAAAATAATTGATATTTGATTTTTTGACACACATTTTTAAGAATTTTGATTACAGAGTTAGAATTATTATTTTTAAAATTTTCATTTTATAAATGAAAGTTTTAATTAATATTTTTATTTACAAAAATTAAAAATAACTATATAATCAAAACTTCCTGAGCAAGGGAACAGTAAGAGTATTAAATTTTATTCAACAAGCCAGATACATGGAAATGTTCTAGTTCTAAATTTGCAAACTTGAGGTGTTAATATCTATGAGTGTGTTAATTTTTGAAAAATGTATATGTGTCATGTATTTATTAATTACACTTTTAGTAATAATAATAAATTCCCATATATACCTATAAATTTTTTAATTAAAATTTGTCAACTCATATTTAAAAATAATTTTGAAAATATATTTAGGATACCAAACATTATTTTTAAGAATATAATAAATAATTCTTTTTATTCTATTTAATATAGACACCTTACGTATATAGTACATATATACAAACGGGATCAAAACAGTATGTTAGTGCTCAAACATTGGTATCTTATTCACCCCTGAATAACGGAACTGCTTGATTATAAAATTAGAAAAAAAGGAAAAAGGTTAGAATTCTAAAATTATTTTTCAAAAATGTTATTTTATTTGGTTGTTAAAATAATAAATAAAATGAATATCTTGTACATTCATATTAACACATCAATTAAAACATTTCATTCTCTCACCTCATATTTTTTGGGAATATTTTTTGGTGTCTAGCATTATTAAAAAAAAAATGATGGGTAAGTAATGGAAGTGATATTGATAAACAAATCGTTTTTTATACATGTCGGTTTAACTCTTCAATAGAAAGTGAAAAAGTTGAATATATTTTTGTTGGAACATATTTGTCACCTCACCTCATCTATTCAATATATAATAATATCATATTATGTTTGATATACACTATCATTGTATACATATTTATTTATTGTAATTTATTTATTATATATTACTGTGATTATTATTTGCCTAATACTTCAAAGAATTATATTAAAACAGATTAATAATATCAATTTGAAAAATAAGTAACATGTTGTATACAATTATATACTATACTGCTCTTTTAATAATTCGAAAATAAGTAATACTAGCTTATAACCCGTGCAACGCACGGGATGAGATTAATAAATTATATATTAATTGTTTTATATGATTTAAATATATAATAATTATTTTTTATTATATTGGTTATAATAATATAATACATAATAAAAATTATTTATAGATAAAATAATAATATTATTTTAATATTCATGGGATTTAATTAATAAGTTTTAATATTCATAATATTTAATTAATAAGTTGTAATTTCAAGTAGAAGTGAATTGAGATATGTTATTAGATTGTTGTACAATATATGTAAAATATATATGTTTTAAAATTAAATTATAATTATATCATAATTGCATAAAAAAATCATATAAAAAAAAACTTACGATAATAAAAAGAGTTGTATAAAAAGAGGACTTACCGGACGGACGACCAATTGACTAAACTTTTTTTAAAAAAAAAATTTAATTAGGGAATTTTTATTAATAAAAAGAGTTACAAATATATTAGAAATATTTTAATTAAAATTTAAATAAAAGAGTATATTTTAATGTAGGTAAAATATAATATAATTTTAATATTCAAAAATTTTAATTATAAAATTTTAATTTTAAATAAATTAATGTGTTTGAGCGATGAGGAAAATTGAAACATGTTAGTAGATTGTGAGTACAACTATATATTCTAATTAAAAGAGAAGTTTGTTTAAAATAATATAATATAAAAATATAGATAATATAGATATAACATAGTGATAAAATTTAATTAATGTTAATAAAATAATAATATTATTATAAAATTTATAAAATTTAATATTCATATAATATAATATAAATATAATATAATATTATTCCATCCGTGATGAGTTGTATAAAAGGAGGACTAACGTGAGTTAGAGTTGTATATAGAGTGTTGATGTCGATTTTCTAATTTGAACATACGGGTATTGATAGGAACGGATTGTTCTAGTTTGAGCAAAAAAATTTCAAATTTGAGTAGAGCTTGTACTTTGATAAATAATTTGTGTTATGCGAATAAAATAGAGAAATAAATGGAAACTAAAAAAATGCATATTATTTATCATAAAATTTAATGATATATTAAATAAAAATTATATGATAAAATTTAATTATATATTAAATAAAAATTATAGGATAAGTATGATTCATAAAAAAAGTTTATAGAATATAATTTAAATACAATATAATATTATCCTATCTTATTATCGTGTATAAAATGAAGATTACTGGTGTTAGAGTTGTATGTATGATTATAATCTTTTAAAATTATATTTTATTAAAATTCAATGGTTAAGATTGTTTCTATGGTTCACATAAAATTGGACGTATGGTTCACCAGTACCAAACCAACCGACGACCAAAACTTTTAATCTTTCGGTTTTAATAATATAGTATAGTATAGATTTCGTATACAATTATATAATTTGACTGCTTTCTTAATAATTTGTTCCTAGAATTTCTTCTATAACGTTCTCCAGCTTGCTGCATATTATAAGATGATTAAATTTATATAAAATATGAAACTGCAAATTATTGAACCCAAGTCAAAGAAAACGAGCCACTTAGCAATGACTTCTGAATAAACTGCCTAGCCATTTCATCCATTAAGGTGATTAAAATTGTGGTTTACATTAAACAAGTTTTAGTTAGCAAAAGAAAAATAAACAAATAAATTAATTAAACAAGTTCAAGTATTGTTGTATAATTTTCCAAATTTATTTAATCGATTATTTTTCTAAAATAAATTTAGCCAAACCAAACTAAACATGAAGGTAAAAAAGCTTTTGCATATTATCGGTTCTTTATTTCTCTTTTATTACAACAAAAAACTGCTACAACAATTTATCCAAAACAAACCACAAAGTAAACATAAAAAAAAACAGGGAATTAAGTAACACATGGAGTCATGGAGTAAACATGTCTCAAACAAATTTGGATTCAGCAAGATTACTAGAGGAACATGTTTACTACTTGGGAGCTGTCAACTCCAAGCTGAAATCCCACAGTTTCTTGGCAAGTTCTTCATCCTTAGACAAAGGGCTTGGTTCAGCTTGGTTGCTGTCCATAAAATATCCACCCGAAACACCGTTAACTTTCGGATTTAATGCCAAATAACATGATGTTGCTGCTCCCTGTAACCAACATATATAGTTTAGTTACTGAATTATCCAATGCCACTTGAACCGAATTACATAGAAAAACAGATGAGGGGTCTGGGAATACATTAGTTTTTAAGTTATGTGTTGGAACCGCAAAGATGAACATGAGTAGATGAATCATGAATTAAATAACAAACCTGAGGAATGTTTTTGGTCACATATTGTGCAAATGTAGAAACCCCTGCAATTAAGAAAGAAATCAGGTCTTTAATATTTGACAACCATATCTGGAGCTGCTAGTAGCTTTTAGCTAAGCTAGGAAATGTTTGTTTTTTTAAAAAAAAAAAAATGGGAAATGTTTGTCATATATACTTACAGCTAAGAAGGGTCATATGACTGACAAGATTTGTGGCAATAACTCCAGGATGAAGAGAATTTGCAGTTATGTTCACCCCTTCTTCCTGAAGAACAGTAGAAAAGAAAATTAATTAGGACAAATTTAATATAGCACATCCATTTCAATTGGAATAGCCAGCAAGCTAAGCTATCTCATAATTTCTTTGTTTTCTGAAGATACCTAACCACATTGTCCACGGATAAAACCGTAACTATAGAACCTATCAGTACGGTCCCGTTACTTCAGTCCAAGAATATCATTTTAGTTAGCAGCTTGTATTAGTTAATAAAAAATAATTCTGTCATGGGTATTAGGCTAAATTTTAGATAATCTATGTTGTCTTAACCAGAGTAGAGACTACCTTCAAGCGCCTTGCAAGCTCGTTGGTATGCAATAGGTTACAAAGCTTTGATTGTTTGTATGCAAGATTGCCATCATAGCTGAGAATAAAAAAACAAATTAAAATTAGCAATCAAAATTACAGGCCCTGCAGAGCCTATTTTGCTGGACTACAGATACATACATATTAACATGCTGAAGGGACTAGGGAGACTTTCCACTCGAAATTGACAATAATATGAAGAAGAGTAATAGGAAGAGGAAATATAAATGACTTGTGCTTTTGAATGATATATTAGTCCTAGTTGAACACATGAAGGTAAATAATTTTCTATGTATAATTGTCTAAATGTATCATGGCTGCATATTAACATGAACATATATACCTTGATTCATCATTGATTTTGTCAAAACGGATCCCTTCTTTGTACCCATAACGGTGGAGCTCAGATGATACGTTGATAATTCTTCCTTCTTTCTGGCTAGTAGCTGCTGTCTTTTTCATGGTGTCCAACAAAAGATTCGTCAAAAGGAATGGACCTGAGAAAAGGTAACAAAAGCATCTTAGATATGCAGAAACACCATAGAAAATTCACAGAAACTAGGTCATAAATAGAGGAACTGTAACAAGGAAAGACTGCAGATTAAGAGATCAAGTAGATCTTCTAAACCCTACCCATAAACATGTAAATGGGAAGGGTAAAAAAGAGGTAAATTAATACTTAAAATGAATCTAAGGCAGACTTTATAGTAAAGAGTTATGTGCCTGAATAGGATCTCAGTTGTGTGCTATATCAACTATAATCAAGCAAAATGTTTTTTTTTTCTAAAAGCTACAAAAAGAACTCAGGTCCAACATCTTCATGGAAAGTACAAAAGTTAAAAGACATGCATTGAAGAAGTGAAATGGAAGTTATTTACTTATTATGATGCTGATTTCTGCAGGGTGCAGATAGTTTCTTTCCCTTAAGTGCAGTGTTCAGATATATCGCATTGAACAGGTGAGACATAAATAATTCGGAAGAAGCTAAGCTGCTACTCTATAGCATGAAGGGTTTTAAAAAAATGATAGAATAAAACATATTTAGGCTGAAGTTTTGGTAAAATTCGATAATGTACATAAGAAAGGGAAAAAACAAACGTAAATGTAACATACCCAAATGGTTAACCGCAAACTGCTGTTCTATGTTGTCTTTTGATAGTGTAAATGGAGGAGCCATAATCCCTGCATTGTTGCTATCAACACCAAAGGTAAAGTTCAGTTGAATGCTCTAGTATTATCACTTACCACAGATCAATAATAGCAACAGATTCTATAGATATAAAATCTAGAAAAACGTAGTATATACTCTAATACAATTGCATAGTCTCTTACACAAGGATATTCAAGGGAAGACCAGAGGAAATATATTCATTGGCAAATTTCCTTATAGATGCCATTGAGTTGAGATCTATTTCCATGACATCAATTTTAGCATTGGGGATCTGCTTGAGTATGTCCTCTTTAACTTTGTTTCCAGCTTTAACGTTCCTCACTCCCATAATCACATGTACACCACGCAAGGCAAGGACACGTGCAGTCTCTATTCCAATACCATTCGATGCTCCTGTAATGGTAGGATGTAAACACTAAGTATCGAATGCTTGGTATATTTTACTTCATCATTGAAGTAAACTTTCACTGAATTCTAAAACCTCAATTTTAATATCGAAATGCGAACTAAGCAGATTGTTTATACAAGAAACAGAGCGTTAATGGGATTTAAAGACACGGGATCCTTAAATCAAAACGCCAAAGCAGCTAAATAAACTTCACAAGTGACCGGAGTACACAGGGGAACCTATATTATATATATCCATCAGAATCCCTTATCTCACAAGAGTCACAATAGAATTTATATCATCAATCACATCAACAAAATAACCTTACTTTGCTCTTCGGGCATCTTTTCATTTATATAGAAATGATATAGTACAAAGATCATGTTTACTAGTAATACATATTATTGCAAATAACAGACAGACTGTGAGGGGAATATCAGCAAAAGAAGCAAAATCAGTCAAACTAAAACTACCATACATGACAGATTTTTTTTCTTCACTGCTTATTAATATGCTTAAATCGATTAAGTGAATGCTTAAGCCCTGACCGGAATTGTTTACTCAAATCCACATAACGCTTCATAAAGATATATGATCCAGTTAAGCCCTCCTAACACCTAAGATTTTAGCATAACTTCTAACTTAAAATAGAATACTTGACAAATTCTATTACAATAAACTGGATCTCAGGGTATATCTTCATCTATGAAATAATATAGTACTAAGATCACCTTTACTATTGTAAATAATCAGACAGACTTTTAGGTTAATATCAGCAAGAAACAAGATTAGTCAAACTAAAACAACTACCAAAGTAACAAACTTTGTTCACCCTTTACCAATCTACCTGAATCAATTAAGCAAAATTATTTATTTAGTTTGTAATTAAACAGACATCTTTATATATAATTATAATTTAAAAAGTCATCAACTTCTGTGTTAACATATATATTCATGATATTTACTAGTTACTACAATTATACAAAATTATTTCAACATATATGAGAAATTAATTAACTAGTAAAGAACTAATAATAAGACCTGTAACAATGGCAGTGAGGCCAGTTCCATCGATTCCTTTAGTAACTTGCTCAGCAGTGGAACGAGCTGAGAACCCAGATGGGCCGTTAAATCCCAATAGCCACATGATCTTTAATAATAATATTAAAACCGAAACAAACTGATAATAATTTACTTGTGAGTACTTGTATAATGTATAAAGCTTTGATCTAGTTTTGAGAAGATAAAGTATGTTGTGTGTGTGATATATAGGAGAGAACAATCATGCACACTTGCACAGGTCATGTATGATGTATGAGGAGGTGGTGGCTATGAAAGGTTGACTATCAACTCAACTACTATTATTATTTATTGAACCAGGAGACTTCTAGAGACAAGCACTTAACTTTAGTCTATTGCATGCATTTTTTTAATGGGTGCCGATCCTAATTTATGAATTATATATTTTCGTGAATAGTATTAACACGCGAAATTTTTGTGAATTCAGAGTCACGTGATCTATCCACGTTTCTATCGGACTTGCTAGGTTTTTTCTATCCGTCGACCGTCGCGGATACATGCTTGCTTGCTGAACTATCGCCTGTCGGGGCAATTCCTTTTTTAATATACTGTATTTTATTGCATGTGAAACGGTTGGCATAAAAATTTAAAATCACAGGTAGTGATTCGGACATGTTCATTTCTCATTTCTTTATTTACAAGGTGGCTCGAATTTTTTATATTCTTTTTTTTTCATTTTGTTTACCATTTTTGTTAATAATTATTGTAATTATGATGTGTTTACCACCGGAAATATAAATAAATCTATGTGTATATCTTATTTCTCTTAATTATTTTGATATATTGAAAATACCTTTTTGATATTATAGTTTGTACAAATTTAAAAATGTGTAGTAATTACATGTCAAAAAAAAAAGTGTAGTAATTCTACACAACTTAAACTAGGTTAGCATATTTAATGGAGATAATTTTTAATTATTAGCTTACTTGATGGAAATAATATTTTATTAGCACATTTATCCCCCCCAAGCACTAAATCACCCCCCCCCCCCCCCAAACTCCCCGAAGCACTAAATCCATGCCCTTTACTGGGATATAAAAATATTTCTTGGTTGAATGTGGATTGCAATGATTTGTCCTACTCTCTTCCTTTCTTTAACATATTTTTCTAATTCTTTTATTTCTTTTAAAATATATAAAAAATGATTATATATATTTTACTTTAAATATAATAATTAAAAATTTTATTAAAAATAAATTTTCAAAAATAATATATAACAATATTTTTTTATATATCATAAAATTAAAATACATAAAAGAGATCAAAACGAGGTAGTACTGTATATGTATGTGTAAGCGTGTTGAAAAATGAGTTGAGTTGAATTGAATTATTATCAGGCAAGCCCGTCAAGGTTGACATATACGAGGATAGACTTTAAGATTCAATTCTCCGCTGTCATACATTTCAATTTTCAAGCTTGTATCATGTCATGTCCTACACATTTAAATTTACTAGCTTAAACCCCGTGAATGCACGGTCAATTTTTAAATATTTAAAATATAAATTTATTATAATTTTATAATAATTTATTTCATATATCATAATTCTTATTTTATATTTTAATAATTTTAATTTATATAATATCAAGTGTAAAAATAATATTTTATTATTAAATACATAGATTAACTACAATATAATTGTTTTAATATTTACTATTTATTTATTGAAATATTAATACAATAAATTCTTTTTAGTTATATATATATTATAAATAATATTTGTATAATAATTTCCCATGTTTAAATATAATATTTTAATTTATAATAATCTTTTTATATGTATATATATATATACTTAAAAAAAATTACTATTTTTTAGTGTGACTAACACATTAACCCTTTTACTCCAATTATATATAGGATATAATTAGCTGAATATAATTAGTTTAAATCTCGTGCCGCACATGACACTTTTTAAATATTTAAAAAATATATATATTATAATTAATATATTATAATTCTTTTACTATATTTACTTTTTATAATATTAAATATAAAAATATTATTTTATTTTTAACTACATTTAATAATTACTTGTATGGTTGTTCTAATATATATTGCATATTTATAAAAATATAAAAATACTAATATAATAAAATACTTTTAGTTATATATATTTTTTATTTTATTATATATTATATAAAAGTAATTTTTATATAATATTTTTTTATCATGCTTAAATATGTTATATATTTTTAATCATAATAATTGTTCACTTGTAATTTACTTTAGAATATGTACATATTTATAAAAATATTATAATATTATTATTAAATATTTTTATTATTTTCATTTTTTAGTGATTAAATAAAATTAAATAAATTATAATTTAAATTATAAAATTTATAATAATTTTGTAACATGTAGAAGTTATTTGATATATAATTTTAATTTCATGTATTTTAGTTTCATGTAACTATATTTTTAGTCTATCACAACAATTCTACTGCAACTGCAACAATCACAACAACTAAACTATATAGGTATATAATTTATAATAAATCAATTGTTAGGACTTAGGATCGAGTCTAGTTTCAATTTTTATTTTTATTTTTTTGGAAAGCTGGATATTCATTTAATATAACACCGTTCATTAGGGCCCAAGTGTTTCAATTTTAGACAATAAGCCCATATCAGCAGGCCAGCTAACAAACCAACTTGCACAAAATACGTAATCATTTAACAACAAACAAAAGATGCAAGCCCAACAAAAGCTGATTATATGACTATAAATATTAAATACAATATTATAATGATAATCAGCTGAACGGAAACTTTCAATGTCAAGATTTACTAATAAATTAATAATTATCGGAATTTATTTATACAGTAGTATATGTTAAATGCTACCTATTTTAACTCGTAATGCGGAAGATTAAACTCAAATAATTATTTCATCGGACAAAATTAATATATTTAATATTTCTTCGGTCTCAAATTAATTATTTTTATTTAAAATATATATAATTAAACTGAAAAATATACTTTTAAATAAAATAAATATGTTTATTAATAAAACTTTCTAATATTTTTAAAAAATAAAATTCTAAAATGGTGTATAGTCTATAGTTCACAAAACCCTAAACCCCCCTTCTGTTTTCACTCTCTCTCCTAAAACCCTAAACCCCTTTCTCTCTCTACATTTCAATGGCTCTTATTCTCCGTAGATCTCTCTCGCTCTCGCGCGCTTCAATCTCCGCCGTCCGATTAATCGCCGGTGAGCGGCATTTCAATTGCAACTGCCACTCTTGCACTTCAACGGCGCTGAAAAAACCCAATCTTTACCGAGATTTAGTTGCTCCCTCTTGTTCGGTCCGTCATTTCTCTGCCTCGGTTGCTATGACTCGCCCGAGTCACGACGAGTCACTTCTTAAAGTTATCGATGATGAAATCGCTTGCGCTATCGAGTCTAACGAGGATAATGAGGTAGTTTTCTGCCCTTGTTAGCTGTTTTATAACCATTTATACTATATTTATGTATGTGTATGTGCATAATTGAGTGAATTGTGGAAAAAATGACATCTTTGTAATAGTTTTTGAGTGAATTAAGGTGTAGGAGTTGTTGAACTTCTACGGAAATGATCGAGTAGACTTGTTGTGATTGCGGTGTGCTAGTTCTGAAAATTGTTACGGATTGTGTTTTAATGGATTTATTGTATTGATTTTAGTGATTGGGATGATGTGTTGAGATTGTTGGTTTGTGTTTAGTTCTTTGGGGATGGGGGGATTTGGTGATTTGAAATACCCGTTTTATTTGAGTTTGATTTCGTGGTGAATCTGTATAAGTTGTGTAAATTTTTATATAGTTGAGTGAGATACCCGTTTTATAGTTGATCACTGTGTTTCTGGAACATGATTTGTAAATACGAATTAAGTCTAGTTTAGTTTTCAGGAGTTAAATATTCTTGCATTTATAACTTGTGATGGACCATCTGAAATGTAACACGATTCGAGACTTGATTTCATTTTGTTTTGTGTTCAATAAATAATGGATACTTGTGACTGAATGTTGCCACTTGATAGGTTCAGGAGGCTCCAGAGGGATTCCCGTTCAAAATTGAAGATAACCCTGGCCAACAAACGATATCTCTGTCTGCTGAACTGGATGGTGAGACTATTAATGTTGAGGTTTACATGCCTAATGTTACAGCTGAAGAGGACAACAATAATGCTGATAATGATGACAACGATGCTGTTGATGAAGATGAGAATCCTAGCGAGTCTAGTATGTCGCTGGTTGTTCGACTCGCTAAGAGTTCCGGTCTTGTATTGGAATTTGGTTGTACTGCATACCCAGATGAGATCTCAATTGACGCCTTATCAGTTAAGGATCCCGAAAATGTTGAAGATCCTTTAGCTTATGAAGGACCCGATTTCTCGTGAGTAGTTATTGTTTAATGCTAAATTATTGTACAATATATAAAGCTTAAATTATATTATTTTCTTTCCTCTTGACCTTAGGGATTTGGATGAGAATCTGCAAAAGGCTTTCCACAAGTATCTAGAGATCAGGGGAATCAAGCCTAGCATGACAAATTATCTCTACGAGTACATGCTCAACAAAGACAGTAAAGAATACTTGGTCTGGTTGAAGAATCTTAAGGCATTCGTACGGGCCTAAATTGGTCTGCTAAAACATTTTGGTCGAAATTATCATTATTCCGGAGGTGTTGAGGTTCTTTTAAATGTTTATTACTGGTAAATGGTAATATAACTAAATGTAGTATAACTTTTTGATACTTCTGTGTACCGTTATCTATATTTAAGATGAGATGGACCATTTGATGCAATAATATAGTATTTATTTACCCAGTGTGGTGTTCTTTTTTCCCCTGAAAGATTGTAGCATAAAGGCGGTGTCTACATTTTTCTGTCCAGTCATATTTATAGTAGATGCGTAAACACTTGCACAGGATATTATATATATGATTGGCGTTCATTTTTTTCCTTTGGTTATTTTTAAATTGAAACTGTGGCTGTTAGATGCAGATATGGTTTTTGTTCCTCTTTATAAAGCATTTCGCATAGTCTTTTACTATCATATTTTTTCTAAAATAAGTAGTTATATTGGTAACAATCATTTATGATTTAGGAATTAAATATACAAAATCCTCCATCTATTGCTGTCTAAAAAAAATTAGCAGGGCCAAAGTGGAATCATGTCAACTCAATTTACTATAAAACAAACTAGAGAAGTAGATAACAGCCCTTGGTTGATTCAAATTAGTAAACATGTATCTGCTCTTGTTCTTTGAATAAAAATGCGTATATCATATAAATATGCAATTATGCATATTACAGTTTTTCCACTAAATGAAGAAACTTTTCAAGAGCATTGTGTCTAAACTCTCATTGTAACATACAATAAAGAAAATCTACAGAAGTGACACTAGCCAAGTCAAATCAGTCAAAAATCGGCAAAGCTTTAGATCCTTCTCCAACAAAGCATTCAAACCAGGTCTAAGAGGCTTTACTTGATCCCATTATGTAAACTGCTACACGTGAAGTAGTCAAGCGCTCATGGCCGCTCGCCAACTACCTGCGCGGATGAGCTCACAGGGTGAAGGCTGAGTAACTCCTCTATATAGACAGAGAAGCCGAAAGTGGGAATAATCTCATTTAAATTGATCGACTTGTACACATTTAATTACTTCAACGGAGGGCCTATATTGATTCTGTTTGTAAATTTTAAGCCAAATAAAATAACAAAGTTTATCTGGAGAAGTTGAATTAATGTTGGCAGGACTAAATTGTTTATTCATCTTTCTTCTGTTCATAATTACACTGCCTTCTTGCAAAATTTGCCATAAAAGTATTCAAATCCAACAAAAAATTTGCCTTTGTATTACGCTGCTAATGCAGCTCAAAAACAACAAATAATGTCTTGTTAAAATTATGCATCATATGATTGAAACCTGCCAGCAAGAAACAGACTTATTGATAGATCAAATTCTCATTAATAATGACAAAAAAAATACATATGATAAATCCTTTGATCACAACTCTTCAAAATTCAGGGGCAGAAAAATCACCCCAAACCAAGGCAGCTTCACTGAAAATCGGAAGTCAAGGAAACTAACCTAATATCTTGAAGATTGAGCACATGATTATTTCTTCAAGTGTACCTCTTGTAGCTTTTCAAAGATTCACAAATGTTTTGCTACAATTCAATAAATAAACCAAAAGACTACTGAATTTTACATTACAACACATGTAAAGACAACAGCAACGAATATTCTTTACTGCCTGTAACTTTTTTAACACAAAGGGAACCCATCCACCCATAGTTTTACTTGTTGCTGAGTTTTACTATAGAGGACGCTACATGCCAAAAGCTGCCAACCCAATATATAAAGAAAACTACACCGACTTTTCCTGCATGGAGAACCTCCAAATTTTTATAAAAGTTTAAGTTTAAGCCTTTTGAGTGAGATCCCTGTGAGTGTAAACAACCCCTTTATCACCGTCTACAATTTGACCACTTCCCTTTGCAATCCTGCAAATCAACAAGCAAGAGTTCTCGGCTAAATCATTATATATTAAAAAGATGTGACTATAGTACATTTCTTTGGAAACTTATCAATCTACTTCCAGGCTGAATATTAGCATAGTTGTGTCAAGGTCAAATTTAACAGAACCATGACACTGGATATAACAATAATGTAACAATACCGAACAAAATGTTGATACAGGTATTAAATCAAACTTCATGAAAGTTGTATACTAGAAAAAAATAAAAGCTTCAAGAACCTAACTGATCAAGATTATAATAGCTTGGGTCCTCTGTCATGCTCCTTGCAAGTCAACAGATTTGCCAAGTGCTCACAAAAAATTAGATTTCTCATACCTCTAACATATTACCCAATTATTGAGAAACTAATAAATTTCAGTCACACAGATGAACAACTTTAAGAGCATGCAGAGTGCTATAATTTATACAAAAGAAGATGTGCTGATAATTAATTGGCAGCAGTACAACACAGATAATCAATAGTGCGTCCATACCATCTTGTTGTTAGTAGTCCTTCAACACCTACAGGCCCACGAGCATGAATTCTGCTTGTACTGATGCCAACCTATGTAAAAGATAATATATAAAATTTGTAAGCGAAGAAAATGTGATATATCCCATCTGATGCTCCAACAGGACAGATAAATGATATCATACCTCAGCACCTAGACCAAAACGAAACCCGTCACTGAATCTTGTGCTCGCATTGCAAAATACAGCAGCGCTATCAATTTAAACATAAATTGAAATTTTAGCCAAAGATATATTGACATGTACATAAATTAAAAAGGTTAGTAGAATATGCATTTATCATTTTCCGAGATAGCATAAAATGTTAATGCTCACTTTGATAAGATAATAAACTTGGAAACAACAAAAACCTGTCAACTTGATGTAGAAAGATATCTGCGATTTCTTGGTCTTCTGTTACAATGCAGTCGGTGTGAGCACTGCCAATGAGATAGGATATGCCTAAGTCCAAGTCAATCATAATTTTCAACCCAAACCAGAATGAAGTCGCGGAAATCCACTCACAGACACAACAAAGAAATACTAAAAAAATGCATACCTTCCATAATTGTGTATATGGTCAATGGCAGCATGCACATCGTCCACAATCTCAACTGTGCAGGCCAGTGAACTATACTCGTGATGAAATGATGGTGCCTCCGGAATATTCATGGATGAACTCACCCTTTGACCACCATATACAGTAACACCTGGAAAATATGTGAGTTTGAATACTAAATTAATGTTCTTATAAGTTGACACTTGTAATTTTTGTACTTCTCAAATCACAATCCAAATTAATGTTACTTAAACATTCTAGTTGTGTTGTGGATCACAGGAAGTTGCACAAAGCATGGAGATAAATTCTGAAGTGCCATATGCAGAGATAATATGTATCCCCCCCCCCTAGCGGGGGAAATGATGGGTTCAAATCCTCTTATGGTTCTCTTTAACAACTCCACTTGCCTTCTAAATAAATATACACACATATATGACTTGAGATTGTTTAAAGTTTAATTTCTGTTACAGCTGGAATTTGAATTAAAGAGCAAGTATTTTCACTACTGACATATTATTTGGCTAATTCTCTTGTTGGAACATCATAACATATGGGACCATCTTCCAAAGCTGATGTATTGAACAAGTTTAACATAACTGAAGTGACAAGTAGTGCTTACGGCAAAAAACAATCAGGATGGCTGAAACAAAAAATGCAACACCAGGAATAGACAGATCAAATTTAAAGCAAAGGAAAAAAATACTTGGGAGCCTGATTTACTAGTAAGAACTTAAATGTTTGTCCACTAAGCTTGTTTCCAAGCAACCAAACTTCTTCATACTATTCAAAAGGTTCTTGTTATAATGTTCCCCTCATGACTTCCTATGAATTGAGATTAGCATCGCCCCAATATTCACATTGACCATAAATGCAATGAAGTGCAAAAATTTAGTTTCCCAGAAAATTACTCTGCTTGAAAGAAATTACATTCCAAGGAAAATCCATGATCCAGTTTTATCTATTTTTTTGTGTGTGGGCGAGGGAGGTAGCGTGTGTCTTTTTGTTGCCCTACTTTAAGGAAACCCTACCTTTGATCTGGAGCTCCATGATAAGCTCGTTAAGTGCACCACTTTGCACCAAGTCATTGTGAACAAGAAGTGTTTCCTGAGAATAGTGAAATGGGCAAACATTAAATGACAACATAATTGAGCACATCACTAACAATAAGCAAAATATAAAATTTTCATTTGAAAACTCCTCTTAAAAGGGTATTGTCAAACATGGGAAGGTTTAGGAAGAGGATATCAAAAAAAAAATACCATTGCATTACAGGCTGCTGGGTAATCTGTTTTAGCATCCAAAACAATTTGCTTTGCCATTTCCATATTAGCAGATTTATCAACATAAACATGACAAATTCCATCTGGGAAGAAAGACAGCAGCTTTATTCACTTCCAGCATATGATTTACATGCTGGACATGACACGTGTTACAGATAGTGCACAAAAGGAATAACATAATTTACCAGAGTGGCCCAAAACAGGAATTTTTGTTGACGCCTTGATTTGAGAAACAAGCTTATTGCTACCCCTTGGAATCACAAGATCAATCACATCATCAAGCTGCAGCATTAATCAAGATGCTTAAATGCAGCATATGGTTACAATAACTTAATACTGTAAAGAGAAATAGCATTAATTTATTAGTCAAGCCTACAGCTACCCACCTTGAGCAAATCCGGAATCTCTTCTCTAGAAGTCACAAGTCCAATTAGCTTATCACCAACACTTTCCGGTATAACTGAAGTAATAACCTGTGCAAAATTGTAAACATTGATAACGATATGATATTAGAATGAAACTATGCCATTTGAGATGATAGACAAATACATAAATTAGATATTGTGCTGCTTTGTAAGTAAATCATTGCAACAATTTGTGTAAAAAAATAGACCTTGTGTAAGATTGCATTTGATCGCTTGGCCTCTTTTCCACCTTTCAAAAGAAGACCATTCCCGGACCGGATTGCTAATGATGCTATCTATACAATATAAACACAGAAAATAGAAGCATATTTACAATTAATAAAAAGACAAATGACTTTTTAATCAATTAATGCAGCAAGTCCAGGGAACTGTATAGAGCTTACACCAACAGCACCGGAAAAAAGAAAGAACAGTACTAGAGATAAAAAGGAAAACATTATTATCATCTATACAATTAAACCGTTACAAGCAAATAGGATTAAGGTTAATACAAGTGAGTACGTAACAAAAAAAACCCAATACATATTTTGGTAAACAACCTGTGAGAGAATGCATCCCAAGCTTGTATATAGCAATTGTTAAGCTACATAGATTACATGGAGAATCCAGGTGAATATGGTGTATAGTCCGGAGAGTCCGAAGTACACCTTTTGCTTATTTAACACTAAACTAAGTTGTATCATCATTTTTCTAAGTTAAAAGGATTCATACACACACAGGCACGTGCTCGATGTAACATTATATTGCAGCTATCTGTCAGACTATCACATTTGTAACACATCCAGTACTTGTTCAAGAGAATGCCACTTTACATACCTGAACTAATGCTTCCGGTCGTGACTCAAAAATTATCAGAAGAACGCCTAATGGAGAGGAAGTCTTTTCTAGGACAAGTCCGTCCGCAATCTGGAGATAGTGGATTACACAAGTCACTAATCACCAACTTGATTTCCACAAAATTTGTAAATGCATTACAGGATCGTATTTTATATTAAAAATAGAGAAAATTGTCTGTTTAATTTTATGAATTGCTAAAGCTGGACCTTTCCTTTGCTCTAGTTCAAGATACAAAACCAGACAATCAAATTTGCCAACAAATCTTCAAATTAGTGTTTTGTATATCAGATGCATAGATGCTACTTAACTTAGTGCTCTAACCATGTTAGTCTGTTGGTGATTTTTCAAAGACTATAGAAAATTCTTCATGTTTATTTTGATTACCTCAGTTTTTGTTAAAACACGACCAATTGGCTCCTCCATGTTTGCAAGTACACGAATAGATTTTGCTAGACTTGACACCTGCATACATCATAATGAACAATTATTAAGAATTAGTAATCCTCTATTCTAAGAAAACTACACACAAAAACCTGTGAAATTCTTCCACTAAACGTATAGGTTTCAAATATCAGAAAGCAAACTAAAAGGTTGTCCAATATGCTTATTAAATGAATTATGTTAATTTCTTGCCTTCTCAGGCTTCATAGCCAATCGTGATATCAATGATTTTTCATATCCATCCATTTGAGCAGCAGCAACATCAGCTTCATTTTCAGCTAATATTTTATTTTCATTTGCTTGCAGGGCATCCGCTATATCTAGCAAAATTTTACTCCTTTCTTGCGAAGAAATAGCCTGCAGCAAAGCACACAGCATTCAATAGTAAGGGTTACACCATCCCACTAAATTGAGTATGACAGAAAGGAACCAGCATTTCATTTGTGTAAATTGCACACGACAGAAAGGGACCAGCATTTCATTTGTGTAATAGTGTTTTACAAGATTACAATGTACAAAAACTATTTCTAAAGCAATCTGATTGGTACCTGAAGCCGTCTGGAACTCTCTCTAGCAGCAACAGCCATCTCACGTACACCAACATGCTCAATTGGTACCCATTTATGAGCATCTCGATGGAAGAGAGTACCTACACGCTCTCCTCGAAGAACTTTGATGATATTTCCACCGGCAAAGCCACTTCCATTATGAAAAAAAACAATAACTAATAAAATCAGGTGTACAACATGAGAGAGATTGGAAGTGAGGGTCGGATAACAAATCAAGCAGCACACTTCAGTATGTAGGAAGTAAGCACTACGCACATCTTTCAATCTTTTCATCACAAGAACAAATGGATCTTTATGGTGTTGCATAGCTGTCATCATTTTTACTAGGATAAGTAGGCCAACAATTATCTTGTTGGGAAGATCTGGCTATAGTCAAATATATAGGAGCGCCTCAAGGTCATGGGTGCCATACTGCCATCATACAGTGGATTGGAGTATTTTTCAACAAAAAGGAAAGATCAATTCATTGTCTAATATACCAACTTTTTGTAATAAGGAGCAACTAAGAAACCCAAATCCCGCCTAGAACTAGCTTTGAATACACACTAAAAAACAAGGACATCTCACGATGTAACACATTCTCCACTAAGTTATTCAAAAATGCCCAGAGTAAATGGTTTTCGAATTAGTGCATGTTTTAATCTTTCACAATAGACCTGTAGGCTGTAAAAGATCATCTCAATGGAGCTTGCACAGCAGTGAACTAAAACTTCTCCAACAGGTAACTTTACTAGAGAAAGTTGATTAAATATATATTATAAATTGCAAATTTCAATTCTAATATTCAGCACGTCCTCCATTGGTCAAATAGAGAATCGTGAAAAGTTCAATTAATGATTGGCTATTATAATTTATAAAGGAGGCTATATACTCTCTAAAGTTTTCATTAGTCAGTTCTACAAATTTCCCTCTTTTTCAATAATAAACAATCAAAATACAAGCCATGCATCACATCTCGCCACAATCATCGATACCACCATAAAAATGGTTAAAGGATCCAACAGTGTGTTTACATACGCATATACTAGGGTCACAATGGCAACTACATCAAAATAGATCTGAGTCCCAACAACCCAATCAAACAAGACCAATTTGATAATTGTACGTTTCACATCAAATACTGGAGTAATATTATTTATAAAGCAAAGGATTATACCCATAACATCCTGCTCATAGAGTTGAGAGATTAGAGAGGCTGTTTCTTTAAAAGATACCACATAAGGAGTTAAACCTACGGCCAATCGGTCTTGAATTCGGCACCTTAACCACCGAGCCAACTCAGCTCCTTTTATTGATATTATTTATGGAAAGTTCAAACTAGTACAAGCATATATAAGCTAAAAGGGAAATGAGAACTTCATGTTATCCTCCAACATTTATTGCCACAACGATTATTTGATTCGCTGTCTACTAAGTTTTAGAAAACTTAATTTATGATTCCTAGTATGCAAAACTCACTTCATAATAACTACCTCAAAGCAAATCCTAGATCTGAAAATTTATACCACACTTCCAAATCTTTTATAGGCTCGAGAAAAAACCACATAATCCAAGTTCTTCCTTTGCTAAGGATGATACCCATCACCTGCGATTTAGTACCCCTTTATTATCACTGGAATTTTGCTCACAAATGACCCCTAAATCATTCTTCAAATGCATGTGTCACATATTATATGATTAGCAACCTGACATCACTTGAAACCTTACACGGTACCATCAGAGTTGTACCTCTTGTCTTGGTCGATTGTTAATAGACCTTGGTTATACTCGTCGTCTGTAGTTTCATGTTATAGATACAACTATGCTATTAACTCGTATAGAGTGTCTATATAACCTAATATTATAAAATTATCCAGAATTCCCAGAGGTTTTTAATGCTTTTGCTTGAAGAATCCAAATTATAATGCAATAATTAACAGAATTTGCACATACCAGGTGATGTCGATTTTATAGCCTAATTTATATTTTACTTAATCTATCAACATAACTTACTACAATCTTACAAAGGTTTATGCAACCCAAGAACGTTCCTAACTGTTCTTTTTGCAAATATTGCGGGAAGATCAGTTATGGATCCCTATGTTGCAGATATTCCTTCGGCATTGCTGCTTCTTTTCAAGAAAGAAATTTTTGGGCACCATAGTTAACAGTTCAAAGAGATGTAACCTATATTGATAACATCGTATATACAAAGTGTACCTGGTTATAACAACAGGAATGCCAGCATAAGCTGCATAGACAGCAGCTTTTACCTTAGCTGTCATACCTCCTCTTCCCAACCGAGACTTTTCCCCAAAGGTAATGACTCCCTCAAGTTTTTCTTTAACATATGTATGAATAAGCTTTGACCTAGGATCACTAGGTGGTCCACTATAAAGACCATCAACATCACTCAACAAAACAAGCAGGTCAGCTTTTAGCTCCAAAGCTAGCAGGGCAGCCAGACTGTCATTGTCCCAAAATATACCAGACGAGTCCTAAAAAGATGCAACACGATCAGTAACTATCATATCATATGCTTAAGTACTAATATACTTGCCAGCAGAAAAGAATTTAAGAAGTGCCAAGTAGTTATATTATGCCAGAAACAAAACAGAACATACCTCGTAAGGAGCTTTCCTGGTGCTGACTGCATCATTTTCATTAAATATAGGAACAACTTTTAGAGACAGCAGTGACTTCACTGTTTCAGTTAGCTGTTTCCTGAAATCTGAGTCCCTAAAATCATTATCGGTAACAAGAAGCTGCGCTGATGTCACATCCAGCTGTCAAATGTAGAATAAACATTAAAACTATATAATATATTAAACATTTTGCTGGATTTTTAACTTCTCTGACTACACAAGGAGAGAATATGTAAACCACGAGAAGCAATTAGCTTTAACAAACAACAAACACTAGAGTGGTAATTGAATAATGATATTCACCTGACTAAACAATGTATCATAGATAGCCATAAGACCATTTTGTCCAACAGCAGCACAAGCCTTTCCATCAAGCTCAGCTTGTGGTTTTTGGAGGTCTGCGAAGCTTTACAAACATAAACAACAAAATTCAGTTAAGAATATTTCCCCAGCTTACATACATAATCAGATATACGCATCCATGCCATTTTGCTCAAAATCTGAACTTGCAACTCTTTATTTTATTATATTTTTTTTACAGAAAAATGTTACTGTTTAACAAACAGTTGGAGAATATCAGATGAACTTGGAGATAGAACACACGGTCATATTTCTCATTGTAGAAAAAAGAAGACAATATAACAACCTGCTGTTGACTAATTTCCTGTATCTAAGTCGTTGACGACCAACACCGACTGCACCTGATGTAACCAAAATAACCTCATATCCTTGTGTATTTAGTTCCTGAATCTGCATTGCATTTGAGATACAATCATATTGTAAGCTTCATTTACGCAAAATACTCTCAAAAACAATTCAAAAGACACGGTTCACCATAAAGTTGTTGTGACCTAGTTGTCTACCTGCTCACAAAGGGCTCCTAATCTTCCAACCGCCAATCTTCCATCGCCTCGGGTAACAACTGCTGTCCCAACCTTTATCGATCATAAACCAGAATCATCAACATAAATTAAAGAGATGTTGCACTTTTAATGACTATTAGCAACTTCGATAGTGTCCCTTGCAAGACGTGCAAAGTTTAAAGTAAAATGAGTGGAAAAAAGATAAAAGGAAAAAAATGTCAGACACATGACATTAGATCCTTATATTTAGTATTATTATGGAAATATAATTAATTCTTCAGGGTAATTTATATCAATCCAAGTTGCTTAAAATTATGAAGTTAGGATGCATAACAAACATGAAAGGGACATCAGTAGATAACTGAAAATTCTTATTCCTAAAGCCTTAAGCAGAACAAATGCCCATTTCATAAAACCTTTGTCGTGGAATGTCCCCAAAGACAAAACAATGGAAACTGTAAAATATTCATGCAACTCTCCAAAACGCAATTGGCATAAAATGTTGCCGATTTGCTCGCTTAAATTTCTAAAAATAGGAGAAAAAAAGTAGTTACAGTGTTCTTCACCCCACAGCAGGGAGTACACCATGATTCCATAGCTTGGCATAATTATTACTTTATAACCGACAATGTTGAATTAAAAAGAGAATAGGCACTTAATTCCGTAACATGGTTTCCCCTAAAATATACAATTTTTACTTCCTTAAACAATTTACACGCTACTACATCTCATAAAAATCTAGCATCTTGCCCTCTAATCAATTCCAATAGTCTCACCCTTTACCAATATACTTCCAGAACATTAATAGTGACTTCCGACTAAGATTCTATAAAAAATATTTTTCCTCGAATAAAAAAGTCTAAAACTTTAACCAATTACACACATTATACATTTTTACACAAGTCTCACCCTTAAATTACCCATCGAGACTCAAGAATGACATTCAATTATGATTCTTACAAAGTCTTCTAACCCGAAACTAAAAAGTCCGCAACTTTGACTGATTAAATGCATTAACACACACACATATATAACTAAAAGTGGAACTGACGCGCAAGTCATAACTAATTTACTACTAATACTGAGCAAGAATCACTAATTCAATTGTTATTAACATAAAAATTCCAATAATTAGCACTCTAATTAGCTCTAAATCATAATTAGCAACCCTAAATCACAATTAATAAAAAAATATTAAACACATACAAAACAAACTTCACACACACACACGCACACAAAATACAAGTGACATGAAACTGAACCTTGACAACGAGACGCTTAACATCTTTAAGAAAAGCTCTATTTGAATCCAGGCCGTCCATTTCTCTCTAATCTACGGTGATTAAGATGATGACCCGACCCGTATCTGTATATAATGTGGCTGCCTGGATATAGATATATGTATATATAGATATGTGTGTGTATCTGTGTGAAGAAGAGGTGGAGGGGGTGATATGAGAGTCACGCGAGTGGCAACTGCACGGTGCACTAGGAAGTGAGAGTCAGTGATGACACGTGGACGGTGGAGATGATGGGGTTGTAGTGGGATTCAGTGGTCACGGGTGTAGAGGATTGGAGAAATCGGTGGGGCCTACTAAAGAGACATGTTTGAGAGAGGTGAAGACAAAAAGGACATGTTTGTTTCACGTGCTACTTCTGATCGTATTGCCCTTTCACCTCTTTTTTTATTCACTTTTTTGTTTCTTTTTGCGAAATTTTATGAAAATATTTAGGAATTTAGTACGATAATATATACTATGAGTCTATGATCGTATTTTAATTCGGGTTTTATATTTATATACATGTTTTTATAAGTGTAAAACTAACAAATCCAAGTATTCTCATATTCTTTTTTTACCAATAATCGAGGATTTTTTGAGTTATATATGAATATTTGTAATGATTATTGTTAAATGGGTATTGGAGGATGAATCGAAAGAATTTTGAATCATAGCGATTAGGTATGTTTGACTAAAGCTAAAGTCTACTAGTATTTACAAATTTGTTTAATTAAAATAATGTACAATTTGTGTAGCAAGTTTGTTTATCATGCGATTTGTAGTTGGTGCACCTAACTTAAGTTAAATAATAATAAATGTTTGGGATGGTATATAAATATCCGAATAAGGTGCTGGATTCTCTCTACTCGAGTATAGCCATGTTTACATACCGGTATGAATGTATGCCCCTATAAAATATCAAATATAGTAATTCAATACATTTCTATTTGAAGATGAGATATCCGCAGGAAAAGTCGAATTCAAAATTCGAAATAATAAACAATAAAATATTAACATTTGAACTGTTTTTTTTATTGGAACATTTGAACTATTTAATTGTGTTTATATGTGAGGAAATTTTAATGTTATACTTAACATCCGAAGCTTATTTGCATGTAAATAATTTCTGAATACATCAATGGTTTATGGTTTGTTTCGTTGAGAAAATAAATTTTAAAACAGCATGAAATCAAATTGATTAGATTATGTGCGGGAATACTGCATTACCCTACCTGTCATCTATATTATATACCTCAGCTATTCATTATATATTGGCTTTGTTTGGCAACCCATTTTTTCCGGAAATAAATTTTTATTTCCAGAAAAAAGTATGTATATAGTTTTTCTAAAAATAAGTAATTTATTTTTTATTTTGAAGATAATATTTGATTTTAAAATTCTAAAATAAATATTTATCTTTAAAAAAATATAAAAACATGTAAAAAATAAAAATAAAATAAATTACTTATTTTAAATTTAAAAAATTTCAAACGACCACCTAGAGTGCGGACTGTGGGGCTTTTTAAAATGTATTTTGTTTTATTAAATTATATATCTGGGGTTATTTGAAGGTAGCCCAGTCTCCTAGTTATTAGCGGCTTAGCGCCTAGCATTTGGCAGCATCAATTTACGATACTTTTCGTTCAATGTACTGTTATAAACATTGGAAATCGGACTTAACCAGTAAAAACAAGAAAGATGAATTAATCCAATGAATTGAATATTAATTAAAATAATTAATTAAATAATTAATAATTTAATCAATTCGATAAATACTGAACATAAATTAATGAATAATTAATTGTGATTAATTACCGATTTTTATAACAATAGTTCTTGGTGGTCGTGGTCTTGGATAGTTAGGTTTTCTTGACATTATATCTATATGTTTAGAATAATATTTTATGTACTTTTTATTTATATTTTAATAATTTTATATTATTTATTCTTATTTTTAATAGTGATTATAATTTTATTTAATATGTAAAAGATGCTAGTATATTTTTAATCTTATCAAAGTATTAATAAGCATATACTATGAATTGGTTTAAATAATTTATATTAATTATGATTATATATTTTTTGAATTATAATATTAATAATATATTAAAATTCTAATTTATATTATACTAATAGTAATAACTTTTACTATAAATACCATTTTATTTTTCTGATTTATATCTATTTTTATTCTCCGTATAATATTTTTATTTTGTACTTAATATCATTTATGAATATATTATTATATTTTTAATTATATTAATTAAAATAGAAATAATATATTTATTATTATTTCTATATCTTTAAATACAACCTTCTTGTATGTTTATTATTTTTTAAATTTATATCTGATCACAACATAAGGATCATACTATCACAATAAATATTTTATTTTAATTATATATAGGATGTTTAATTATATATAGAATATAATTGAATTTTTGAAATTGCATTATATTACGGACATATAAAGAAAAAGGCACATTCCAAAGGAATCTTCATACGTTTTACATTATCTCAAATAAATAATAAAACATGATGAAAGGCAAAGAACGTGAAGTTTATATGCTTATAAGAAATGTCCTAATTGTTCAAATAAATTGAGAGTATAAATTCTTATGTAAGTGTTCAAATACATTATACTTCCTATGCTTACGATGTCCAAATTGTTCAAGTGAATTATAAGTAAAATTTAACGTAATTCCAAACACAATATATTCCAATTTATAATTTGAAATGATTCATAAATATAAAATAAAATAAGGACCAAAATTTGATCAATTAACCTAATCAAACTTAAATAAAATGATTAGAACCTAATGATTGAAAAGTGACACTGACGTACTACCATCCCACAGTAATATTGTAGATAACATTATTGAGTAGCCGCGTCCGAACAAACATCGCCCTCCTCGAACCCCCATAAATTACAGCTTTTTAGGTGAGCAGAACATAGATATTTACTTCAATTACGGGTTTGACATATGCATGCATATACTTCTCCGGTAATATTTGATTTTTGATTTTTTTAATATATTATTTTAAGAATTTTGATTTTATAGTTAAAATTATTATTTTAATTTTTTTTGAATAAAAGCTTTAGTTTAATATTTTTATTAAAAAAAAGAAAATTTTAAAAATAATAAATTTAATTATGTAGTCAAAACTCTTAAAAATGTGTGTGGAAAAAGTCAAACGTCAAATAAAATCAAATAGAGGGAGCATAATTATAGATCGGAAAGGGAGGTGCATAGTATTTTTTGAGATTATTTTATTCTGGAAGAAAAATAAAGAGGATAAAAAACGAACACATAAAAAATGATCCTTAACCTCATTGATTATAATTTATTAGACTTGCAAACCATTTCATTAACATCCTAAAATTCAATGATTATATTTCGAATTGTCCAATTATAACGGAGTATACTGAGATGAAGATTGAAGACTATATGTACGTAATAACCTCGATTGATATTTTTCTTAGCAGGAGAATTTTTTTTCTAACTAAATTATATTAAAATCAGGGGTGGCCTTTATTACAAACTAATAAAACTGCCACGGGTGCTATGTTCCTTCATACTAAAGAGTTTAAAATTTTAAATTATTTATATTTAAATTATAAAAAAATTATGTAGAGTATATATAAATTAAAATTTTTAAATATAAAAAAATATGTAGAGTGTACATAAATTAAAATTTACAGGACACCTTTAATTAAAATATAATAATAGTTATAATAAGGGTAATCGAATGACATGCAGTTTTTGACATTTAAGTAATATAATTTTAATATCTAAAAAAGTCATTCAAATAATTAAAAGTTATATTTTGTACATAATTAATGTAAAAATTATGTAAAAATTCAGTATAATATTAAATAATTGTGGTCATTATCAAATTCCATAAATATATTATAAAAACTAAAAAACAACATAAATATACTAAGAAAATTCAATGATAATGTTATCATATTTTTTTACATATGCATATACATATACATATACATATATATATATATATATATATATATTAAAATAAAAATTACAAGCAACTAACTAATAATCCTATGAAATAAAATTCAAAATATTATTGAAGAAATCCAAATAATCAAAGAAATGAAATATTAACATAAATAATATTATTAAAAAGTATGTGTATATTACATAAAATATCAACTAGTAAATTAATACTAATAATTAAAAAAAATGCAAGTAGTAAAACATTTTATTTATTCATTATTTTTGTGAACTTTAAATATTGAGCAATTGAGCTGTAAATCAGTTGAACCATAAGTTGTAGATAAACAGTGAGAAAACAAAGGTTGTTTTCTTGTGAACGTACCTTTTAGTCTCACAATGGCACCTTTGTTTCCACCACTCAATCTTCACCTGCAATCCTCCTCATCGATTCTTATCATAAATTCATATTGCATGCATCATATCTATTCATATATATCCCCTAAAGCTGAACTTCTTTTGCATATCTCCCTAGATTTATTATCTCTTTTGTCGCAACAAAAGCTAGATAGTTTAAAGAATAAAGATCGGAATTTTAGTAATATCAGGGACAAAAGCTAGATAGTTTAAAAGAATAAAGATCTGAATTTTAGTACTTCCTATATCCACTTTCAAAAATTAACGCATATTAAGAAAAATTATTGTTGCTGGATTGTACTCATATTTATTACATTGAATAAATATAATATATGATATAAAATTGATCTTGGAAATATAAATTAGAGATATGTGGAATAAAACTGATTTTGAAAATATAAATTAGATTAAATTTTACATTGAAAATTGAAGTGAACAATTATTTTGAAACAATTTTCTTTTTGAAATTGGACTATTAATATGAAACGGAGGGAGTTATATCAGGAACTCCAATAATAAGTATTGATCATTTTATAACATATGACTAGGACTTGTCGCGAATATGTACGTAACAGGCATGTATTGTTAATTTGTTGGTCCTCAAGATCTTCCCTTGTAACTAATGAAAAAAGGCTTCAGAAGTCAATGTTTATAATTATCAACCTTTTTATACTAGGTGATCTGTATGTACCGGAATGAGATCAAATTATTATAGTCACTACATATGCAAGCTTTTCATGCAACTCTGCTAAGAGTTTTACAATCTTATCACGAAAATAGTTTTATTACGGAAAAGCTTTGCAACATTTACAACTAAACAAACGCATAACTAGCAGCAAGGGAAATCTAGTGCAGAAAATATTGGACACAATTTGCTTTTATCACTAGAGCTCTGACTTGTATTAATAATCATATACATATATATCTCTGGCATTTTCTTCCCCTGAAGAAAACATGCCAAGAATGAGCATAGAACATGTTCTTATATTGCAAAATTACAAAATGGGTTACAAGAACTCTCGGTAAGATGACAAATTATATCACCTTAAATGCAATGTTACAAAATTAAGCCTATAAGTCTATAACAGAGCTGCAGCTAAAATAAGAATTCCTTTAAAAAGCTTATCAAATAAATCTATACACAAAGCTTCAAGGGGAGGAAGGTCCTGCCTAACCAAATCGACCACATCTATGCTAAACCCAGCCCATCCATTTGTCCATTTTTTCTGAATTATATTACTTTTTTCTGACTCTCCTAAAAACATTGTTGACGGGAAGAACTTCAATTCCACAATGAGACCATTCTCATCATGCAAATATAAGACGGCAAACAAGATATGAATTACTCATCATGCAGATGGGAGAATTAGCTTACAAATGACTCTGCAAGTTGAGGCTACAGTATCATAATAAATTGCGAAGCTGCTGCGTTTCTTTGCGTAGTGATTGAATTTCTTTCATGAGTTCTGATTGGTTTTCCAGGATTGAGCTCATTACACTACTTGTCTCCATCTGCAATTATTTTACAAGTCAGATCAAAAACTAAAGCAAAAACAGAATCAGTAACGCTACCAGATCAGTACCTCCTGCATGTGAAACTGTCTTATGATTTCTATATGAAGATTCCTCATATCTTCATGAATTGATTTCTGGAAGGAAGCTAGAGTTTCTTCTAGAGTGCGTTGAAATAGTTGTAGGGTAAAGGAATTTCCCTGCTGCGACTCAGACTGCGGTACAGGTTTCTGGGTTTGTGTAATTCCACCCTGCCAGAAACAAAGTGACTGATTAGGAACATCTAAGAAACATTTCTAGGCCAATTTGCAATATTCATCATCACACATCTTTTACCAGTTGCATTTTACACAATAAAAAGTAATACGTAATGTTGGCCAACCAGGCCTCACTAGAAACAGCCTTCGTGATTTCAATATGTTCAAATTTAAATGAGTAATGATGACATTTTAAACAATATTTCAAATCTTAATCCAAAAGCAAACACCTTGAAGGCTAATTGCAATAACAGGTTAAAATATGATTTAAGGTGCAAGCCATTTGATATTTCCATACATTTAGATATGGAAGTTTTCCAGCTTCAGCAGAAAATGATACATCAGACCTGGACAACATGCTATTCACCAGTTCTTCTCTAGTTTCGGTCCCTGTTTTCTTGGTTTTAGGCGAACCCACAGACATTGATGTACCCTCACTGAATGATGGAGTAGTGCTTATTCTCTCGGCATAACTTGAGAATCTTCTTGGAAGAGCGAAAGCTGTACCCAGACTTTCAAGGTTAGCCTGTCCTGTAATTCCTTTTGCACCTTGAGAAAGAGATGTAAAATTAAAGGGAACATGTTCAGATAATCCTATATTGGTGTCTTGATTCGAAATGATGTCCTTTGTCCGTAAATTTGCCAAGCCAAGGTTTGCATCTGCTAGAGAACCCGTAGTCATCTGGCTTGAAGACAGACTAAGATCTTGCAATCCAGAAAACATAGATCCCGAAGACATACTAGTAGATGAGAGTGTTGCAAATCTAGAAGGCAAGGTAACTGACTGACGTGCATGATTTAATTTATCAGACAATCTCTCACCACCCCAAGCTTCAGGAGGAGTTATGGAGGACGAGTCACCACTCATCGAAGATGTAGGAGTGGATATCAATTGCGAAAAGGAAGAATGGTCTTCATCCTGCATTTCGGTGTACATTAACAAATTTTTAATGTAGAGGGAAAACAGGTATAAAAATATTTTGTGGGATCGATGGATCATATAGGATAACAAAAAAACTTAGACTAGAACTTTGAGTAGATATAAGCAAAAATTATTTGTATCATGGCCAATACAACAAAGGTGCACAACACTCCATGTACTTCATTTTTAGTGTATCTATTAATGAAAACACATTGTAACTTAAACACTAGCGCATGAACACACGCCTTTGACTAATTTAATCCGTTGGAGGTATAAATAGGCTTGGTGCGTATATATTTATGGATGGTTTCACTATTGCTTGCCTTCTTGGCAAAATGCATTTTTAGTCGGGGGATTTCTTTTGTGCATGTAAGCTTTCACATGGACAGAGTAGCTACATGGGTCATAGGTTATCCTTCAATTTTAATGTCCAAGTCGGATCCATGAACAAGAACCTTAAGTCACTAATAATTGATATTTACCAATCAGCTCTTTAATTTTAACATTGAAGAACCAAACTATTACTTTTTCCAAAAAAATTATTAAACATTTTTTCAGTAATATATACACCCAATTATTTATAAATATATAAAACAACCCCCCTAGCCACACTCTTTAACCAAATCTAACATAATGAAACCCTCGTGTCGTGATTGTCAATTGTCTGACACAAGTACTTTACCACTTAACACAGACATTAAGATGGCAGAGTAATAAGATGTATGTCCGAGCACCTCTATTTAAGTGTGCATGTGTGAGTGTGAGAGAGAGAGAGAGAGAGAATCAAACCTGCTTGGAATTTGAACCAGATTTCCACTCTGAAATCGGATGAAGATCAATATTACCTTCCTCTGGCAAAGGAAATCTCATTGATGAAGGAAACGCAAGAGAGGATTTTTTATCATAATTTTTTCTGGTTCCCAAGTTGTCATCCCAGAACTTATCAAGAGTTGGTGTAATTGGCTTGACTTCCTGAAGTGGGGAGAATAGATCCATTTCATCCTTAAAGTTGTAAGAGCGAGTTGATTTTAATCTACCTAGAGCTCCACCTGTCCATAAATTACTTCGAAGTGGTGATTCGTCTGTGTTTGGAAAGTTGAGAGTGCTTGACATAGATCCAAAAGTGCCTGCTGAGGATAATGACTCCGGAGAGGGACCTGGACGACCCAACATCCGAGATCCTGATAACGTTGTGGATATCGAATGGCTTGAAGATGTCATAGAAGGAAGCGGGTCTGGCATAAGTACAGAATCCTCTACAGAAACTCCCAGAAGAGCAATGTCAGCAGTGCTATTATGTTCGTTAACAATCACAGGTTTTGATCTTTGCCAACACATACTTGTGACTGCCTGAGGATCATGAAGTACATTATAATCAATAAAAGGACAGATAATGAAGTGAATATAATAGCAGATCTAAATTGCTTAAAGCTTTAATACTGATGCGGCTAAAATTAGAAACATGATTGTCACACACTTTATATTAATAATAATATACAATTGCTTATGATTAATGAGAAATCTCATAAAAGCAATAACTGCAATATAAGGTTTGTTATCTGATAATAAACATAAACATATCAACAATAACATCAGAGACACGAAATTCCCCTGCGCATTATATAGAAATTATAGGGTAATAATCCCAAGAATTGTTAGATTGGCTAATGTATGGATCATAAGAATTGTGAGATTAGCTAATGTAAGGATCATACTTTCTTTACTTTTAATTTAGAATCGAATGCGAAAACTAATGCATGTTATCTTACCTTTGTGAGTTAATAAGGAAAATAAACACTTGCCATTCTACAACTATATATTGTGAAAAAGTTTGTACAATGCATGGGGAAAACGTTGTCAAACATTATTTAATATTTTGAGATGAATGCAGTTATAAGATACCATACAAGTAACCACGATTAATAAATTCTTATGCTTAGGTATATTATTTGGTTGGGAGAATATTTATAGGAGATTGGCTGATTGGGCCTGCTATAAAAGGCTTAAGGATGTAGAGGGAGGATAAATAGAGAGAAAAAAAATTCAGCATATAATTCTTTAAATACAACTACTCAATAATCAATTCAGAAATTTAGTACGAGAAATGATGTAACATCTGTTTATATAAAATTTTAAACTCAATTACAAGCCGAAAGTACTGCCTACATGAATTTACTTCCTCTGTTCCTCAAAATAATCTTCTAAGCAAAAGTATGTAATCTAAAAAATTCATAAAAACATTATACTAATATATGTATAACTATTAAATAAACCCTAGATAATAAGATAAATTAAATTTAATACATTCTTTGAGAATACTGCCAGTTGGCTATACTTTGGATTTTCCACATTATCAAAAAGCATGATGTTCAATTACTTCACCATAATCTACAGTGTTCCTCATGTTTTTCATATTTATCTATAAATTTCCAATACTAAAACAGTAATCATACTAATTTTGAAGTTTATCCTAAATATTGTCAAATTGCTCTTCAGGAAGTAATATGCAAAATCCTATTACTGGTGGGGCCTTGCACAAAAACAACTGATGTTTTACCTGGGACCTGGGATCTAATGCAAGCTATAGAATATGTATGGGCTAATGTGTAAAGTCTAAAAGCTGAGGTGAAATATGAACTTTAACAAACTTCAGGTGCTTAAACCTAAAAAAGGGTGGTCTCCATCACAGTAATCTTACCCAAGTGGTGCAAGCTTGAGAGGAAAAACAGAAGTTTAATAAAGTAAATATAAATAAGAAGGTAACTGCAGAGAATTCAGGTGGTGTGTCGGTGTGTTGACGTATATATTCTACAGCTTATCCTTTAATTAGGCACATTGGCTTGAGTCAGTCATCTTCCAAATGACGCCTAATACTTCTATCATTTTTGTACCTATATTTTTCTAGCACTCACTCCCAGTAATAGCATACAGAAAACTTTTGATTTAACTATTCAGGCAAGAAGGACAAGTCTGTCGTCAATACATTACTATGTGACAAAAGGGATTTGGAGTAGTTGCTCATTTGCATCTGCACAGAAGCACCTCATCAGTGACGTCAAGCATGGCGGTGCAAAATTTTGGTGCATAAAAAGAGACCACATTTCAAAAAATGGGCGCAACTAGATTTAGCATGATACTAATGTCTAATTTATCAAAGATGTTATGGAGTAATACAATTGTTCTTTTCGAAGAGAAGGAGCATCTAATACATCTAGTAAACTTATAAAAGGGAGAGAAGAATCCTAGCGTTTTTCCATCTAGCAAGGTGAAGTTCAATTCGTTGTTTTAGCCATCTATTCAGAACAGGACATTAATACATGAAGTAGACTTAGTGTTTTGACGATTAATGTGGGGTTTTATGATGCAATTTTATGAATTCAAAGACATGTAGACGTATTCTTATCTTTTAATCTCAAAACTTGGATAAAAGCATTATAAAACAATTTCAGTTAGACGACTGATGTGGGTTTTTATAATTCTCTTTTACGATTTTGATGACATGTAGACGCCGTCCTTATTTTTTAATATCAAAACTTGGATAGAAGCATTATAAAACAATTTCAGTATATCATAGCAGATGTGAAAATCAGAACTGGGAAGCCCGACTCCGAGTCAGTGATTCAGTACACATACATCTTTGTCTCTGTATTGTGTACAGTTTTTGACTGAAACAAAACAAAATTCATTGTAATCTAAAATGTGAATTTAAAATTTTCACTTTGTATTGCCTGAAAATACTCAAAATTTTAATTCTAATCAGTAGGTTTCAGTGCCAATTACCATGTTCTAAGATTATAGTGTAAAATGGCAGAGAAGAGTGGAAGGCCCAGCAAGTTATTTCAGTTATTTTTATAAATACTAAAATCCAGTGTTCTAAGGAATAAAGATCTGTTCAAAGAAGTAGCAAAGAAATGAAAAAGAAAAGAAGCATTTAAGCACAACCAAATAACAAAAGTTTAAATCATCCACTAAAAAGAAATAAATAAATAACAATAATAACAAACAACATATTTTTGACACAATGAAAGTTCGAAAAAAAATTATATATGCACAGCACAGGAAGAGGCTTGCCTCAGAATTTCCATAAGCACGAAGAACAGTGAAAGGTTGTGGCTTTCCTCGTACATCATAGAATACTACACGACCACTGCTTGTTCCTGCTGCCAATATGTTTCCGTCATCTCTAAAAGCCAATGACGAGAAAGGTGCCTCGTAAGGAATGCAAGACACTGGTCTTCTGCTCCCTGAATCTAAAGTGTATAGCTTTTTATCCAGACCGATGCTGGCAATTACCTGCCTCAAGTACATGGAAGCGAAATTGAGGAAAAACAAAATGCAGTATATAATCTCAAGTTAAATGTACACACTAATTTTTGTATATGGTTTACTGAATGATTTAATAAGCATGTACTAGCTAACATGTATTTGCAATCTCCACTTTGCATTAACAATGATCAGGAAACAAACACCACAATAACCGATACCTTATCATTCGTTGGCGAAAAACTGACACCGGCAGTTGGTGCAGAATGCTGCTTTAGCCAAGAAACCTATAAGTTGCAGAGATGACAGTTAAGCCAAAAATGCCAATCATAATAATAAAAGAAGCTAATAGCTATTAATCTAAAATCTGCCATCACAGAGGAAGAAAGAGGACGATATTGATACAAAAAGGTTCCAACCTTGGTAGATAATGGTAAATGCCCAAAGATGCTACAAATATATGACATTATACCGAAACAAAAATGCAAAGCTATGATGCACTAAAAATCCAACAACAAACCTTTGGGCTACGACCAGTTGAATCCCAAAGATGAACAGATCCATCATCACCAGCTGTCACCAGAAGGTGCCGGCTAATCCGAGAATAATCAAGCACCCTAAGAACCTGGTCTCGGAACCATCAAACATACATCTAACATATCAGGGTAAAGGTACATGTACGGAAACTATTGTAATCTCTTTAGTGGCTCATAAAAAGTCTGAAATAAAATAAAAAGGGATAGATACCTGTCCATTAGGATCCTTTAGCTCAGTTGCTCGTGCAGCAGAAGCAAGGTTGTGTATTATGACATCCCCACCAAGACTGATGGAGGCTAGGTGTTCGTCTTTGCAATTGTACATTGCACCAGTTATTGTATCAGTATGCCCTCTTAACCATTTAATACAGCGCTTTCTCTGCAAATCCCATATTCTTACAACCTGACCGCTTCCCCCAGAACAAATGTATCTTGATCCTTTGTTGCTAAAGCTAATACTAGAAATAGACTCCTGTAAATTAATTAGGTAAAAAGTTTCAAGAATGAAGAGAAATTAATGTTCTAAAAATGTTCAAGTCCAACTAACCGACAAATATTTACTTGTTAAAGTGTTTCAATTTGAACCTTCAGGTCTTTCTATCAGAGGTGTAATGGTGTCGCTTAGGTGCTTTTGGTTTTTTAGAATACAAATACGCATGTCCTGATGAAAATATTGCAATATTTCAGTTTAGATTAGTAGTAGCTTCTTTCATAGTGCAAAAAAAACAATACATTTTTAATCGGAAAGTAACGAGGACAAACCAAATATCTGTATATATTAAGTATTTATTTGAAAAGGAAGATTAGACTAGTAACAAGTTTTGCAGAAGTAGATACAGATCTTTACTACTCTAACACTAATTTTATACAGGATACAAGTTTCATGACTCTCTAAAAAAACTTTAAGTAAATAAAAATGCCTCCATATTTCTAATTCAGTTTTACGCACACACATTAATCGAAACATAAGGTGAATACGAAAAGCAACACAAGTTAATGTCACACACCTCGATATTATCACTGCCTTCGCTGCCGACCAACGGAATTGTCCCCAAACTCTGTCCATTTTTCCGCCACAACGAAATCTTCTTATCATCTCCCGCACTCGCTACAACCAAATCTACAACAATAACATTTCAAATCAAAAACACCGAAACTCCAGTCGAATCAAATCACATTACATTTTTACAACCAACAATTCACAACTAATCAAATCAACACACACACACACAACTTACTAGTGTGATTCCACTTAACAGAATTGACTTGAAATCCAGGCGAAGGAGTGTAACTCAAAGCGCACGGATCGCCGGACTCGACGGACACATCGAAGAGCTTCACAGTGTCGCCGCCGCTCGCCGCTAGTAACGTCGACGGATCGTTCATAATAAAGCTTAAACACTGTAAATGTATGCGTGTGTATATACGTATAGAGATTTGTAGGTATAGGTTGGGGGTAATTGGGAGTGAAGAGTAATGTGTGTGTGTGAGAGAGAGAGAACTAATTGGGGAAAGAGTGGTGGGTGATGTGAATAATGATTATAATCATTTCTGATACTTTTTAAACCGTGTTTTTTTAAACCCTACCGAAGATGAAGAATGAATAGAGAGATTCAAAATTTGAGTGCGGGCTAAAATTTGGGGAAATGGGTTCGGGTATCACCCGATAATTTATTCATGTAGTGCCAATTTTTGAATCCAATCGGGCACTTGTAAATGTGCAAGGTATGTTTGTGGTATGTTTGTGATTGGTATTCAAAATCGTTGGTGCCGTGAAAAAAAAAATATTTTATAAAATTCTTTATTTTAATTAAAATATTAATTACATATCTTAATTTAAAAAAAAATAATCATGTTGTCAAAACATGTGTGTTAAAAATCATTATAGAAAAAGGGAGGGATTACGTGTTAAGAAAGGTGCCAAGATTTATATAGGTATTATTTGACATTCATTTTAAAGCCACTTATAAATTATTTTTTATTATCATCTATTGTGAATGTGTCCCAATTTACTTTATTTTTTAAAAAAAGAAATAAATTATATTTTCTCCCCTATTTATTATGACGATTATTACAAAAATATATGAAAAATGATGAGAGAAATTATTAACTTTTAACATACATCAAAATATATAAAATATTATAGTGTTAATTAGGGATGAGAAAAATCGAACCGAAAATCGAAACTGAACCAGAAACTGAACCAGAAACCGCATAAAACCGAACCGAAAAAAATTGAATCGATGAAAAATCGAACCGAATAAAAAGTGCACCAATATTTTGGTTACAATTTAGTTTCTAAAATTTTAGAAACCAAACTGAACCGCAATAATATTTATAATAATAATTATTATATATAATAAAATATATCATATAAATTGTATTTTCATATATATAATTATGATTAAGTATATATCCAATCGGTGTGCATTTTTTAATATGTTACACTACAATATATCTATATTATATTATTATAACCGAAAAATTAAAAATTTTGGTCAGTACCACGGGCCTAAAATTTTATGTGTATTGAATATAATTTTAATTATTATAATACGAGTCCTAACTATATACATATATATATTATCTAAATTTGACTTTTCAGATCCAATTATATATTTATTATAACACGGGTTCAAATGATAACATATTTATATTAAATAAAATAAATTTATATAAAATAAGAGAACATATAATATTAACATAAATTATTAATATTATAAAATTTTATATTAAATATCAATAAAAATATAAATAAAAAATCAATTTACTTAAATATTAATTATCCCATATTTTGTACAGGTTATAAGCTTGTAAAAATAATTCAGCAACTTAATTGATTAAATACCAAGACGACTCATTCCACTTACAACCTACTCTTATGATATGCTGCCAAGGTCTTAATAATTAGATGTACTATTTCATGTCCTATATTTGTTTATCCTACAAATATTTATAACATTTTAAGTGATGTTTTAAGTATTAATAGTACGGGTAATATTTTGTACATGTTTAGTTGATCAACAAGTATTATAGTCAATAATTTTTTATTTTAAAACCGAAATCGTACCGCTTCAAATCGAAACTGCATATAATAAAACCGAAACATACCAATAATATTTGGTTTGATTTTGGCTTTCAAATTTTAAAACTGCACATATTGTTATGCGGTTACGGTTTTAGGTTAAAACCGAATCAAACCACACAATCATCTCTGATGTTAATAATACTATTAGTAATATAATAATAAATTATAATTTTTTAGAGCTCGTATATTATTCAATTTGGATGGCGTTAAGCATAATATGAATTTAGAATTTGAACTGATGAATTTTGAAAAAAAATTGAGATTTGACCCGACACGAGTAACATAATTTTTATTTTTATATGAGTTCAATATTGAATTAAAATAATATTTCCTTTATCCTAATTTAAGTGATTTGTTTAATTTTTTTAACCGAATTAACTCAATTTTGACTGAAATTAATAATTATTTTTTTACAATTATATAATATTTGTAATTTTTAGTGAAAGTTAAGTCAATTTGATCATAAAAAAAAATTAAACAAGACACTTGAATTGAGATGGAGGGAACAATAAAAATGTGAGATATTTCTAAATTGTGAGATGCGTAAAATTTATTTAATTATTAATATGACATATTTTATTTACGCATCAATATTTAATGATCCATATATTTTACTTTTGTACAACTTTTTATTTCTAAAAGAAATTTAATTAAAGAAGTGCAAAATGTTTATAACGTTGGGGGGGGGGGGGGGATGGGATACTTTAGTGGCAACTACTCCATAAAATACACTGTATTGAAAATTTAATCAAACCTCCAGCTCAAGACGTGCATATTTGTCAACTACGTGTTAATTTGAGCATTAGGCTCAAAATGAATACTATTAAGAAAGTTATAACAACGTACATTGCAATTTGCAAGGCTGAATAGTAGAATGTTTAATATTATGCATGAAGGCTAGTGATCATCAAAATTGAATAAAAAAATTATTTCTGTATTACATGAATAAGTTCGTTTGGACTTTATGTACACTTGATCAAAGAATGTCGAATTTGAAATCCTAATCCTAATGGTTAATTGTGAGATTTACATAAATCATGGGTTATGTTGAGGAATCATATACAACAATGGGACTCCTCACTTTATGTTTGCCATCATCCCACACAAAAGAAGCTGACACTTTAGCTCTATCAATCTCTCCTGCAATCTGTACTCTATATGTCAACTTTTGTCCAAGTGATTTAAATGACAAAACACTCGGTTCAATTCGGATCTTTAGCGATGCAGGAGCTGTAATTTTGACACGATATGTAGACACCGGTGACCCAACATTAGTGACACTCCTTGTAAAATTGTGACTGAAAGTCTGCAGTGGAACAGTAGGGACAGCAAACGAAGGTAAATTCAGATTTCGGGAAGCTCCACTTGTTTTTTTACAAGTGCTGTTATCTCCAGTAACACTTCGCAAAGTTGCAGTGGTATAGCCTTGTGCACATAAAAATGTTACATAGTCGCTTTCATTAGCATCATATACTAAGCCTGGATTTAAAGCTTTTATGGGATCAATGTGGCCTGCACCATATGCAAATTCGCCATCCGGGCTAGTGGTAGAATTCAAAGGAAAGGCTGAAAAAACAAAATTGTGGTTCACAATATTAGATATTTTAGATTAGATTTAATCGTGAATTTTATTTAATGTTTATTGTTAGATTTTTATATTACCTGTAGTCATTAGAGCAGATTTAATTGCAGCAGGAGACCAGGAAGGGAAAAAGGATTTGATATACGCAGCTACTGCGGTGGCATGTGGACAAGACATAGAAGTTCCTGATTTAATGTTGTACAATACTCTTCTGTTGTCACCATTTATTCCGGAAAGTGGACCAGCTGGAGACCATGCCGCTAGGATCCCAACTCCAGGTGCAGTTATATCCGGCTGTAACATCATCATAAGGTTTGTTAAAATATTATTACAACAGCTATTTGCGAACCGTATATATGTGATGTATGTGCCATATCTAGTATTTCATTGTTCTTACCTTGAGAATTTCAGGTGTAATAGAGTTTGGACCCCTTGATGAGAATGAGGCTACATATGGCGTTCTTCTCTCAATAGCTTGAACACTCTTTAATATTGTGGCAGTAGGATTCCTGTTCAATATTGTGATATTACATAAGAATGACTAACATTTCGCTTTCAGATTATAGGAAAGATAATCAATCCGTTTATGTGCAAGAACAAAATATAAATATGTGTAGAAGACTATGACTAGATACCAAGTCAAGTCCTGTTCAATTAATTTAATGTTCTCATTGCAACAAATGGATCTTTGAATCCAGTTCAAATAGTCTAAGAAATTACCTTGTGGATCTAATGTATTTGAAAGCTTTATCACCATCATCGGCACTAAGGAAAGATGCAGGCAGAGGAAATGGTTTGGTGTTATCTCTGTTCTCTGCATCTCTCATTATGGTTCCAGCTGCGCCAGACAAAAATACTGATTCCCCATTGCTCAGTTCATCACACAGTACGATTTTACCCTTTACTAAATTTGAATCCAACGAATCTTTTCTACAATACCTGCATATTCACAACCATGTTTAAGTCTTTTGTATCGAAATTAACTTTTCAGAAGCTATTTCTTAACTTAAAATATAGCTTAACAATCACCTGGAATCAAACTTAGTAAAACCAGCTACTGCATTTGGCACATCTCCACCATATACTAGAGGGTACTGTCCCTTTTTGCTTGTAAATGTGTTCACAGACACTCCCTATTAGAAACAACTAAACTTAATTAATACCAACTTTATATATAAATATAATAAAATCAAGTTATGTTAAAATTCAAAGCTGTTAAAAATAACTAAATGTACCTCGTAATTCAAGCCATTGCCAAGTTGCACCTTTGTCAAGAACTTCCTATCAAATGAGCTTGCAGCAACTGTAAGAATCCAAGGGGAAACATTTGTGACTCTACCAAGTTCAGAGCCACTATTACCAGCTGATGCAGAAGTCAATATCCGATTTTTCATGGCATGGAACGATCCAATAGCAATCGAATCTTGAAAATAATCAGTAGCAGCTCCTCCAATAGATATTGAAATAATATCAACTCCATCCGCAATTGCTTCATCAAAAGCTGCAAGAATATCTGCATCACTGCA
The DNA here is from genome assembly GCA_028671895.1 of Oenanthe sinensis. NCBI lineage: Eukaryota > Viridiplantae > Streptophyta > Magnoliopsida > Apiales > Apiaceae > Oenanthe > Oenanthe sinensis. Next base: position 7,483,483 of record CM053811.1, on the reverse strand, counting down.
TCCATCAGACCAGCAAACTTTGTACACTGCAATTCTTGCTGATGGAACCCCACCCCGTGCTGTTCCATTTGCAAGCCCCATTAAGTTTGCGTTGCTAACATATCCTCCAGCAGCTACTGATGCAACATGTGTTCCGTGGCCTTGTTCGTCCCTTGGAGATTTAACATCATTTATGCTTACAAATCCAGCACTCCGAAAGTATCGTGCTCCTATAATTTTCCTGCATCATGAACACGTACTGCAATATTAATATATTGTTCTAGTTATACATGTATCTTCCGATATATTAATCTAGTTTTAATATTTACTTGTTGCATGTGAAGTTGGAGGAAGATTGACAAGACCCTTTCCATTTCTTTGGTATTGGACCAAGTCCTGTATCTCGAAAACTATCGGACTCTGGAGAGATACCGGTGTCTAGTACTCCAATAATTATGTCACTTTCAAGGGCTGTTCTATTAACTTGTTGAGATAATCCCATGAAGTCCCATGACCTTGTTGTATGCACTTGTTTTTTTCTGTTTGGAAATACGGAAACCACCCCATCTAATTCTGAAAATTGCCAAAACAAATTTTCATATTAAAAAGAATGTAATTTTATTACTTGAAACAAAATTCAAGGGAAAGGCAGTGAGGTTTGATTACTTACTGGCTACTCTATGCTTCTCCTCCTCCGTTAGCTTCGCCGCGAATCCATTAAAACTCTTCTTATAGCTGTAGAGTAAACGAGTAGATGCCTTGCTGCAAATGTTATAATAAAATATTAGGATCAGGTCATTGAAACGTTCAAATAAAAGAATTAATTAGGAATAAAAATTTAAAATTTCAGTCACCTGCCAATAACTCCATGAAGCATACTTGTGTGTAGAGATGATACAGATGCATGATCCACCTTTAGGGGGTCTCCCATGTACACAATATATGTCTGCATAAACCATAACATGCATGCAACAAGTTCTTTAGTACTTGTACATGAGAGAGAGAGAGAGAGAGAGAGAGAGAGAGAGAGAGAGATGATCACTACCTGATGAGAAGCTCCATTGATGAGTTGAGATGACAAGAGACATGTAAATGAAAGAAGAAGGCATGAAAGAAAGGAGAGTTTGATCTTCATTAAGGAGATGTTGATGTTTAGTTTATAATTTGTAATGAAATGCAAGAGTAGAAGATATAGGTTGTATATATAATGGGAGGAGAATGTCAACAAGGGAGGAGAATGTCAACAGCAAGGTGTGTGATGAATGAGTCAACCAAAGTTTGTTATACCCAATAATGGACAACGTTTTCCGCTAGCCAAAGAAATTTTCTAACAAAGTATTGCTGTATCGCATTTGCCACCAAGAAATAATGAAATATACGCGATACTAACAAAGAAAATATTAACTACCAACCCTTTTTCTATTTCTTTTTCTATTTCTTTTTCTTTTTTTTTGACAGGACCAACACGTACTTTTTTTATACGTGTTATACACTATAAATATAGTGATTAATTAAAAAACCATTTTAATATTATAAATATAATAATCTAGAGCTTTTCAAATTTTCTTATAATTAAATAGATCATGAATCATGTTTGGGAGACTTTTTTTAAATCCTTATAAACTGTCATTAGATTGACATTTGACCTGTTAATAACAATTTATTATAATTTTAAATTAAGGTCAACTTTGGTAAATCGTTAGTAAAATACATAGTACCAAGTTTTTCTTCATTATATACTCAAATATCAAATACTAGAAAAATGTAAAATACGTACTAGATATGTATTTTATATGCAGCTTACATATGATATATTATTTTTTACTTTATAAATAACATTTTAACAATAAAATATTAAAATGTAACTACTTTTAATGATTGAGAGAGTCAGCTATAAACAAAAATACAGATTCGAACGTCAAATTACTATATTATGATATTTACCATCTCAAGTATGTGAATAATTTTCGTTCAAAAATAAAAGTATGCGAATAATTTGATACATATAGTATTCTATATATGTAGACTCGACATATAGTAATTCTAAAGCGATGAAAGATAGTTCTAATTTAATGATTATTTATAATAAATATAAAATACATTGACTGAAATAATATAAAATTTTGAAATTATCTCAAATAACTTTCTGTAATATTAATTGTCATTTTAAGGAGAAAAATATTATGGTTTATGAGTTGACTTTTTATTTAGTTAACACCTTGCCAATTTTTTAATAGGTAAAGTGGATAATAATTTTCATAACAAGACTGTATAGATTTCAAAAGTTGTAAAATTATACCTGTCTAGAAAGTCAAAATTAAGTACATGAAATCAGCAATCCTTCGTTATTTTATTTTTTATTTTTATTTTAGAAAAAAGCTTTAGCTAAAATTAATTGTAGCGATTATCACCATCACAAAAGGCAATTATCTTCCAAAAATTCTGATTATTTAAATGCGTATATATATAAGTTTTAATTATAAAATGTAACCAATTCAAATGTTACAGAAACGCAAACACTTAACACTCCGCTATATAATTGAGGAGGTGACTTGGCCGGCGCAACAAGTATAAAATGTTGACCAAGGACTTGAAAAATCTGAAACTAACATCGAGTTTTGCTTGGTTGTCATTATTAATGACTCACACGTTATAATGATAACATTATTGAACTGTTAGTACTTAATTAGCAAGTGGCTGGAGACTGGACTACTTCCTAACACATCTCCTATCAAATTTCCCCAGGTAAGCACTACGCATTTTAGTTTTCTTTATTTTTTTATTTGTATAAAATAAAAAGTTTGATATTCTTACAATCAGCACGAAAGGAGGAATCGAATCTTCTGTATATATAGAGAAAAAGTCGGTAATATACTTTTGTGCAAATAAAAATACAAAAGAATTTAGCAAAAAAAAATACAAAAAACATAATGCATCAGTCGTATCATATATAGGCATAGATACGACTATCTATGCATATGTTCAGGGCAGACCGACATACAAAATAGTGGGGGAGAGGCCTCCACTCAATTTTTGATTTTACTAGTTAAATTATAAAGTTATGGTTATTGTACCCCCATTAAAAAATTATGAGTGTCCCACAAAATTTGTCAAAATAAGAAAAAAAGAATGAAAAATATTAGTAATAATAAGGGGGAAAGAGAAAATATATATCAATATTATCAATAAAATAGAATAAATATTTAAAATATATATATTAATTAAAATATTTGTATATAATTTATTATACTTTATAATAATATTATATTAATTATTTATAATATATTATGATTTATATGGTGCCCCCACTCAATTTTTCTTCTGGGTCCGTCACTCCATATATTTATGCAGAAAAGTAATAAATGTAGGTTGTAACCAATAACCGTAAATTTTTATCAATGCAATTATTTGTTTCAAATATAGTATACTTTACATATATATAAGGTACTTATCTTTAAAAGAAAAATAATTTGTGTTAATGATCAAGTTGTAACTAAAACTGAGGATATGTTATTGACATATTCAGTTGACCACTATAATGGATAAATAGAAGGAAAAAAAACCTATTACTTTTTATGCGGTCAATAGCAATTACGAAAAGAACATATAATGGGAAATGTACTTTATAAATTAAATATTTATTAAAGATGATAATGGCATTCTAATTCTAAATAGAAAAGGCCATTGATATAAAAATGATATAATGAAAAAACCAATTTTATTTTCCCAGATGTCATTTATTTTCAACTAATGACTGCACTTAAGAAAATTACGCAGGTTAGACCGTCAACAATCAATTAAATCCTTTTATTTCAAATTAAACAAACATTTTTGAACTATTCAACTACTACTATAAAAAAATCGAATTCATAGAAAGTCTTAAAACCCCCCACCGAGTACCAAATAACCAGATGTAACTTGCAAGTACAAAATAACTAGATGTAATTAATACTAGTAATTGTAAAAACAACACTTACATTTGACTTGGTAGATGGGATGTTCCAGTAGCACTGAGAAACAAAAAACTACTCCATACTTCAGCCTCAATAAATTCGATAAATTAGTAACCTTGATTTTTTTTTTTTGTGATTTAAACATCAAATCAGTGAAGCATAATATCATGATCACTTTGACCCAAACCTCCACGAGTGAAGCATGTCTAAATATACTACTATAGCACATGTCGTTCATAGAGTGAAATAATGTGTCCCACAAGTGAGAGAAGTGTCACAGTAGCATCAAGACTGGTTTTTTGTTACTATAAATTTGGAATTCATCTTATTTTAGAGGGGGAACAAAAAAACCGGGACAAATGCAGAATAATTGCCCTATAATTTTTCAACAGCGGAAGAGAAGAATATAATTTTCCAAGCAAGAACATAGATAATCACCTACTCAAGATAACAACTATAGTGCGGACGAAACAGTTGGCATCCCAAGTGTATCAACACAAAATAAAATCCCTCGTTGATTAGGTCCATAATAGTTCTGCAATGATATAAAACACTAACCTAAGAAAACAATAAACAGAAGAGTCCATAAAAGGTTAAATAATAGGAGTAATATGATACTATTGATCCTATCAGATACAACAGTTAAATTTACTGCCTATGGTCATACAGGAAGCAATCCATATAAGCAGGGTTATTATCATGATGTATACATGAAATTCCCAACAAATATCAGAGGAAAAGTTAACAGACAGGATCCCAAATTACTACACCAACAAAGACTGGATTAACAACTTTGGCAAGTGAAGAAGTGTCGGAATTTTAAAATCAACAATAAGCGTGATAGTTCATACTAAAACTGCCACACTGCCATCATATAGGTTTTATACAATTTAAGACGTTAATCAGGGAAAGTTCAAGACTTCATGGAACCTATTGCATGAAGCAGTGGATCAATGTCTATGGAAGAACTGTAAACTCTTAAAGATAATTCAACCAAGTCATCATTTATTGTCACTACTGCACAAAGGAATCTATTCAAGGGTATCTTTATAAAGTTGTTTAATTAACTTATATAGCATACAGTTCAGAACAAGCATATTAAGACACAGAAGAAGCTGATGCAGATGATCAATCCACGTTGAGGTTACTCAAAAGGCAAGTGGGTCAAAAGCATATTCTAATGATGTAATTTCGACAATCATTAGATTTTGAAAGTCCAGCAAGCGATTGTTGCATCCTAATTCTAACTGACATGTACTGAATGTTGACATTTAATACCACCATTACAAGGGATTAATTGTGTACAAGCAATAGTCAGTACTGCATCTCTTCTCATTCAAATGAAGGTTCTTAAAGAAAGACCCTTTATATAATAAAAGACTGTAAAGCAAACACTAAAAGAAGTGACAAATAAACTAGGTTGATGGCAGTAGCGGGTCTTGCAGATTGTGGTAGTTACGATACATTGCGGTTCAAATCATACTGTATAATCTAATTTCGTTTCATAATTTGAGATGTGAATAATACTTCTATAGAAGTTTAAAAGGTGAACCAGTCTAACACACATGAAGATCTGAACTACCCTTAACCTGCTAATGGAAATATATTACTCAGAAAGGAAAGGTAAAAACAATTATATACCATCACATTTTTGTGGACATCAAAAATTTATTCTTTTTTTCAGCTGGCTTCAGTATTTGGAAAGAGCACATCAAATTTCCATCAATGCTCATCATTGCACCAGCATTATCAAATTCACCACAGTAGTTGGGGGCTGAAAATATTGTAACAAGCTGTCTTTCAGCAAAGAATTCATAACCATCCTCCACAACCTGCTCAAATATAACATCAACTCCGGTGAAAATTAGACATTCAAAAAACAGAATATTATGCACAAATATAACATCAACTCTGGTGAAAATTACACATTCAAAAAACAGAATATTATCGTTCTTGCCTGATGAGCACGACAAACAAGGTCCAAGTCATGCTTCGCTAAGAACTCTGACATCTTATCAGGGCCAAAAGTGAATGATACTCCTCTATCATTCATTCCCCATCCCTTGACATCATTACTGGGATCTGACCAAAGTAAATCACAAAGCAAACCTGTGTCGGGTATAGCAATTGGACGTGGCAGGTCTTTGATCTGATCCAGATTGTTAAGATCAGGGGACAGACCACCATGCATGCACAATATCTTATCATCAACGACAGCAGCCACAGGAAGACAGTTGAAACAGTCAGTGAAGGTTTTCCATAGTTTTACATTAAATCGGCGTTTGCATTCATCATAAAATCCATATATTCTATTGATAGAGGCGCATTCATGGTTTCCCCTAAGAAGAAAAAAGTTTTCCGGATATTTAATTTTATAAGAAAGCAAGAGGCATATCGTTTCTAAACTTTGCTTTCCACGATCCACATAATCCCCTAAAAATAGATAATTTGATTGAGGAGGGAAGCCACCATATTCGAAGAGTCTTAACAAATCACTATACTGCCCATGAATGTCTCCTGAAATGCAAACGATAAGAAATGCATATCTCAGTGATGAGTGAACCATACTGGTCTTGTGCATCAGAAAAAGACAAAAGAAGCCAACCATTGAAGTGAAAACAGCTTCACCCTTTATCCAAATTTAGGTATAAGCCTTAGCATTGCACTCATTTCATTTAACGTATTTACGGTTGTTGCTACAGTTCAATTTGATGACATAGATCTGGACCTTTTCCAAACCCTGCTGATGTGGAAGAATTTTGCATTGGGAATGGCAATAATGGCTATAGTTCAGTTTAAGGTAGAATGAGTGAAAAGGCAAGCCAATTCACTGCAAAGAATATAAAACTATTAAAACTTAATGCTAACCACATGGTCCACATCACATACTTCTGAAATGGTACAACTGCTTCAGTTTAGTACAGGTATACAAAGCTGTTTGTAGAAGGATACAGGAACAAATTGGTTGCATACTTGCATGGACAATTTGGTATGATATAACAATGATATAATCTACTATTCTACTCTCACCACTTAGTCAGCTACTTCTGTGGATGAGCTTTTAGATTTCATTTGACAAGTATAAATAATAATACCTGAACATTTTAAAAATCTAATACACAATACTGATGCCCATTGTACACAAATAGCATCAGGGGGAGAAAGTATCTACATTAAATCTTTTAGCAATCACCTCAAAGGATCTCAAAGCACAATCAGGTCAACCATTAACCATATGCAACAGATAACAACCCAATCACTGATGAGGTCAATCCTGCAATTAATTTTGGCAGTGCCATTTTATGTAATCAAGGTGATGTGTTCCATATATTATGTTGTAATGTAGTACCCAGTAATAGATATACTGAGATCTATGACCAGCACAAGAACTCCATTACGAATTTGTAGTGGATATATAAAAATTTGGGTCACTGCTTTTGCAAAATTTAATGCCACCCTACCAATTGATAATATTACAACACTGATGTTAATTTTACTCGAATGAGATTAGGAAAAAATGTGTTGTTCATATTCAATCTTAAAGCAACAAAAAGTCCATAGACATGCTATACAACATCCAAGCCTTCCCTGCACACTAGATTCTTTCTGAAGGATCAAATTCTACCTATCATATTGATAGGGAGGGGTCATACTGAAGGACCATGTATTATTGTATTCTACCCAATATTGTATTTTTATTCCCACAACAAAATGAAAGCAATTGCTTCAGTGCCATAAATGCCGAAAGTTAACAATTACAAGTCTACAAGAACAAAATCACTGCACGTCACAACCCACCACCAAGACTCATTTTCCATCAGTCGTTTTCCTTCTTATTCCTATTTTCGTTTTAGCATCTATATTTAGCTTATTGAATCATTTATTGATTACTGGCTCTCGCAATCAAATTACAAACACCTTAAAACTCATTACCTCCTACTAACTGAAAAATTCTAGACAAGTATTAACATAACTCCGTCAACTGATAATCCCAACCAACAAAAAAATATAATCTCATAATCCCTTGCATTGTAGCCTAGCGGTTACTTCTCATCTCTTCATAACACTAGGTCGAGGGTTCAAGGCAGAAGTCTTGTGTGTGTGAGTATGTGTAAGAAAACCTACCAAAACCCTGACTGTCTTTTAACACACACACAAAGCCCCACACTATCAGAAATCACACATTTCAACTCAAAAAAAGTACTCATGTTAAGTCCCACTCTAACATTAAAATCTGTTCAATTAAACCAGCAAACCAAGACCAATGGTGCTCAATCTAGCAATTAACCAACAAAACCACATCAAATATCACAACTTTCGACACAAACAACAAACAAGAATCAAACCCCACTTACCAAAAACATAAATAAACACAAATATAGAAAAAGAAAACATGTATGAAGAACATATAAATCAAGAAACGAGCAGTACCACAAATCTTGATTGGTGCTTGAAGTTCAAGAAGATTGGGTTGGCTTAAGAAAATATCACGAGATACAGAGCAAATCTGCTTGATTTCTGACTCTAAGAGCTGTACATGCTTCCCTGGCTTTGTTAATCTCACCTCAATTAATCTTTCAATTAGCTTATCTAAAGCTACAGGATCCATTTTCTTTGCAAATTTAACAACACCCCACCTCACTTCTTGGAGATCATCAAAATTATAATTCAGGAAAAAAGGTGTTTTGACACTACATTCTTGTACTTTAACCCTCAGTTTTTTGACACTGAAAACACAAGAAAAAAGAGAAAAAAATTATTATATCATTTTAGACTTCTGGAGTCATGAAAAAATGGTTATTACTCTCCCCGTCTCTTATTACTTTTCCTGTTAATTATGTGCGCGTTTGTCAACACACATTTTTTGATCGTTAATATCTTTAATTTCGTATTAGTATTAAATATAAAATTTTCACTGTATTAAAGTACTCACAAATACGAATCAAACAAAATCACTCATGACTATATTTTATCTTATAAATTATGTGTAAATTAGTAGTCAATCACTTACAATGAACAGTATAAAAAGTCAAAACAGGAAAAATATTCTGAGACGGAGGGAGTAATACATTGGTCATCATAGTATCGTGCACATTATATCCTTTCAAAATAATTTTTAAATTTAATTTTTGAAATATTCGATTCTATTTCTTTTTATATTAATTGTAAATCAATATTCGATAAGGATAATATAAAAAATATTTTTATGTTTTTAATTTTTCTTCATAATCAGTTGTGGTAAGAATAGTAAAATAAAATACTAGAGTGGATAAAATGTAGTAAATTTACATCATATATAAATATAGTAAAATATGTAATAAAAAATTGTAATTTATGAGTTGGAGGAGAAGTATAAGATATATATAATTTCTTAAAACTCATTTCATATAAACAATTCGTTTAATATATATATGATTTTTTCAAAAGAATTATTGTTAATCATCATTTTGAGCAATGTTGTTTTATCCATCCGCCTCTCTTTTTAATAGATATATTTTTTTAAATTAATGGATATACTAATAAAAATTATAAATTATTATATTATAATTTACATGTCTTCTATTAAAATCTACTAATATATAATAGAATTAATTAATTTTATTAAAATGAGATTTTATGATAAATGTTCAAAAATAAATTAATACGTATTTGACGTAAAAGAAACTCTATTAATATGAATTAATTAACTCCATTTAAGTACATTCTAAATTCTAAATAAAATAATCAGAGAAAAAGCAAAAGAAACATACCACGTATGACATATCCGTATTTCACTGACTAATGATTCGATCTAGATGTTTGGTTTGTAAAAGAAGGATCGATTAAGATTTGACATTAGATCTTGGCAGCCTTTGTTTAAATTTTAAAGAAAACAAATTTGCAGCGTCTATACATAAGGAGAATAAAGAATTGGGCTTTTTTCAAAATTAGCGAACTTTCTTTTCTTTTTTTTTGTAAAAATGCGTTTTTTTATTTTTTATTTTATAAAAATACAATTTTTAAAGTTTTTTTTTGCAAAAATACGATTTTACAACCAATACAACTAAAATCAACCTCAAATACATCACGAGTAACTTTAATTTTTTTTGGATTTGGTTACACATTTTTATATAAAAAAGTTGTATTTTGTTACTTTTAGTTGCAAACTGTATTTTTATAAAAAAAATTAAAAAATAGTAAAATCGTAAAAAAAATAGTATTTTTGATAAATACCCTAAAGATTTTAATATATTTAGGTAATTTTTTTAATATTAAATAAAATATTTTATATTATAAAAAATTGTACATATAAAAATAATATTTTAAAAAATTATATATATATTAAAATATTATACCTATCAAAACATAATTATTTTATTTATTATCGGAGTACGTTATCTTCAATTTTATTATTTTTATATATAACTAGATTTTAACCAGTGCGATACACTGATATTTATTTTTATTAATTCAATTAATTATTTTAAAAATATAAATATTTTCATAATTTTATTAAGTTTTAATATAATAATATATTATAATCAAAAAATTTACCACTAAAATTTACTCAAATTTATAAACCACTATTTCATTCGCAAATTATTACAATAATCAACTAAAATTTCAACATTTTTTTTAATTTTCATTTCATCCCAATATTCCATCTCCCAAATAATTTGGCGATATATTTTTACTTTTTAAAAGTTTTACAATTTAAATAATATAAAATTTAAATAAATTAAATATCTCTTTATATAAGCACATATTTTCCCCATTTTTTGAAGGAATAAATATTATAGAATAATAAATGTTCCTAACATAATAAATGTATATGAAATATTCATTCTCTTATATATTTATATTTTCTTTTAAATTATTAAATAATTGAAAAATATTTATGGATGATATAAAAAATAAGAAAATATTATTCCCTTATATATTGATATTTTCTTTTAAACTAATAATTAATTGAGAAAATATTTATGGTGTATAATTATTTTAACGGAATATTTTTTCTATAATGTTATTCTTTAAAATATTTATCTTTTTAATAGGTATACACCTTCAATTTTCTATGAATATATAGGAAGGATGAAGTTATCTTTCAAGTTGCAGGAATTTAGTTGGTTGGTTGTATTAAGAAATCCGATAAAAGACATTAATAATAGATGATGTTTGATCAATCCCTTTAGGTTTTTTTTTAATATTTTTATATTTAGAGCAATCGAGTAAGAAAAACTTTAATTATTTCTCTAAAAAAAATCACGGCCTACTTCCATCTCTCTCTATGTAAAACTATTATATCTACTCTAATATAATAATAATACATAATAATGTCCAATATATGATATGTCTCTATATAAATTTAATATAAAAATTATTTTATTATTTTAAACTAATTATAAAAAAAATCTAAACGGAATAGAATTATCCGATAAAAATTCGTAACTGTCTTTTTTGTCCAGATTACGGGCTACTCCAGTTGAATTTTGGATGTTGGATCAACTCAGAATTAAAGATAATTTTGTAAGTTTCGAGTGGGCTGTAAAATTGTCAAATTCTGACTTCTGAAACTCAAAATATGGCCCAAATAATATGTGTCGTGTAAGTAGCACAATAAATATGAATTTTCTTTTTAATTTAATCCAAAATAGCTCTTTAAATTCAAATTAATATATTACTAAGATATCTAATAGAGTTTGAGTTATAATTGAGGTAAGAAAAATTATAATTGTTATTAATCTTAATAACAATTATAACTTATAATAATTAACATATAGTATTATGTAGTTGTGATAAATTGATCATTTGACATTTGGTAGTATTTAGATAAGATCTCTCTTATTTTTATTATATATAGGATATAATTCATTAAATAATTCAATATTAGTTGGATTATTTAATTATATATATGAGATTATCAATGATATTGATATATCAGTTGAGAGCCAATATTTTATGGATGGTTAGCAGATGACGAGTAGACCTCAATTATTATGCGAGGTAAGAGAAAGATACACACCTCAATTTGCCCGACAACCTATTGCAATTTTTTTTTAAAACTATGCAAGGTACAAGTAAGAGGCGTAGAGCAACTAGATGTGCACGCCGCATCTTGAATTCCTCTTCTCTTATTACACTCGATGTGAGTTTTTCAAGATAGGTTTTATTTGCTATTTATATTATTCAGATAATATTAATATTCCAATATATATAGGGTCTGATTATTGAAATAATCCTTACTCAATATATTTAATATTAATATTAAATAATCAATATAAATAAATCAAATAAATTTGCAATTAAAAGATATAAAGTACTCAATAAACATCATGTGACATAAGCATTTTACTTACACTAGTAGTTGTAAACAATACTAACACAAGATGCTATATAAACTTATTATCTTTCCGGGATAAACCTCACATAACTCATTTCAAATAAGTAATTTCAACTCAATTTTTTTATGTATTCCCCTGAGAAAATGTCTTAAATCAAAACATGAAAATTTAAGTCCTGGTAGTAAGGAACAACCTGCAATAATTAGTTTCCGGAAATTATATCAAGAACATGTATAAAATATTTCTTAAACTTTTCATTTTCAACAGATAAGAGAATTCAGATTAAAACTAGGAATATCATAACATTCAGCTCGTAGCATTTTGTGAATTTATCGTCTCTACAAAGCATGAAATTTTCAACAATTCTACTTCTTTCTAAGAGGTGAATAGTCGAGCACCTAACCCTTTCTGAGTTGTTCCTGATTACGTGCATTATTTTGACCGTTTGGGATTCGTTAAACTTAAAATAAATTATTTATTATATATTTTTTTATACATATTTTCACATATTTTTTAAAGATAAATATTTATTTTATAATTTTAAAATCAAATATTATTTTTAAAATAAAAAATAAATTATTTATTTTAAATTAAAGTACATACATACCTAATTTCCCTAAAAATAAGCTCTTACTTAAAAATAAAACGGGGAAACAAACGGGAACATTGGGGCTGTTTGGCTGCAACTTTTCCCCGGAAATAATTCCTTATTTCCGGAAAAAAATAGGGATGTATGTACTTTTTTCTGAAAATAAGTAACTTATTTTTTATTTTGAAAATAATATTTGGTTTTAAAATTCTAAAATAAATATTTATCTTTAAAAAATATATAAAATTATGTAAAAAATGAAAATAAAATAAATTACTTATTTTAAGTTTAAGAACCCCGACGGCCACATTATAAAACCACCCATGGGATTCCATGTTTTTGCTTATTTGTTTATTTTGTGGCATTCGCCCGTTGATTTGATTATCTAATATGATCCAAGTCTAAGTTGAGATTGACTTGACATGATTTGACACAACATGACGTTCAAACCTAATCGTGTGAGATATGGTTAATTTTTCCAAATCTCTTTTTTGAAAAGTGGAAGTTTGTCAGGGATAGGTACATATTCTCTTGTGTTTGTGTGGGTAGAATTGAGGTTAATTAAAATGCTCATGTTGATACAAGTAGATTTGATTATTATGGAACCTCAAAATGTAACACCTGTCTTTTCAAGTTATTTTTCTATTTGTGCGTGTAAACATGACATAGAATATGTGCTTCACTATATGTATTTTGATATACTAGATTTATTTTGTTTTACTAATTAAATTATTTATTTTTAATTTATTAATAGTTTTATAATTTTAAAAAGTCTTAGTATATTATAATTATATCATTTATTAAATTATTTAAATTTTATATTTTTATATCAACCGAATTAAATATAAATAATTTTTTTATAAAACATTAAAAATAAATATGCACATCGCACAAAATATAAATTTATATTATTAATATATAAATATATAAAATTTTGTAATTCAAATTATTATGAACATGATTTTTTAATATATCAAACATATGTATATTTAAGATTATACATAATAGATTTAAATATATTTTTGATAAGATATGTATTATGTTTTCTATGAAATTTAATAGATATCATGATATATGAGATATAATATATATGTATTTGTTAATAATATGATAATATAATTATTCATTTGAATAAAAAAATTTATGTTATTAGATTTCCAGTAGTATGATATTAATTGTAATTTATAAATAATTATATAATATATATAATTTAAAACTTGCATCAATAAATAATAGCTGTTATTATATTATTAATGAGATTTAAACTTTAAGTTAATATTAAAAAATAAAACGACACATAACAATTACTGTCATAATAATTTTTAAATCACACTTTTCATACTAATATAAGATGGGTTCTTTATTGAATCAATTATTACTCCATAATAATACTTAATGTGTGTTATAACTATAATTTTCTTATATATAAATTGATTAAATTTAAAAAATGTATTAATATTTATTAATTTATATTATTTTATTTTATTTATCAAATAACATAATTCAAAATATGTGATAACGTGTTTTTGATATAGTATTATATATAACATAGTAACAAAATAAAATGTGTATTTAATATCGTATGCTAAAGTTGAACTCTTAGTCGGGGAACTCAATTTTTTTTTTTTTAAAAAAAACTAATTTCTTCCATTCGTTCCAAACTAGTGAATTAATAATGCTTATGAGTTCTCAATATAATAATTAATTTCTTCCATAAGTGTAACTGATTTTTCGTATAAAATTACCCTGATATCTTATATAATATATTAAATATTTTTATAGAAAATATTTGGATAAATTTTTTTTTAATCCCGCCCAAATTTATGGCCTCCCTCATCTCTCTATTTGTAAACCCTAATACTATGTCTACTCTAATATAATAATAATACATAATAATGGCTGATATATGATATGTCTCTAAATCTAATATAAAAAGTATTTTAATATCTTAAATCAATTACGAAAAGGTTTCCTAAACGGAATATAATTCTCCGATAAAAATTCGTAACTGTCTTTTCTGTCTAGATTACGGGCTGCTCATGTTGGATTTTGGATGTTGGACGATCTCAGAATTAAATATAATTTTGTAAGTTTTGCGTGAGTCATAAAATCGTCCAATTCTGACTTCTAAAATTCAAAATATGGTCCAAATAATGTAAGTAGCACATTAATTACGATTTTTTTAAATTTAACTCCAAAATATATCTTTAAATTCAAATTTATATATTACTAAAATATTTAAGAGGTCGTTTGGTTCGTAACTTCTAGGTATCAGGTATGAGTTTTGTCCATTCCAAACTCATTCCTGGTGTTTGGTTGAAATTTTTTAATTTTAAAACTCATAACTCAATCCTATAAGGTATGAGTTTCTAATACCCCCTAGGGGAGGTGGGTTCAAATCAAAAATTTATTACTTTTATCTTTATTTATAATTAAAATTACATGTTAATTTTTAAAATAAAAAATTTATGATGATGTTTAATATTTAATAAATAATAGTGATTTATTTTTCATATTAACTGCATATATTTTTTTATTTATTAAAAAATATGTTAAATTAATGAATTCATTCCATCATTCAACGTACCAGCTTAACCAAATACAAGATATTAGGAATGATCCTTCATCCCCATATCAGCTTAACCCGATTCCTGATTCCAACCCGATACCACTCCATGAACCAAACAACCACTAATAGAGTTTGAGTTATAATCTAAAACGAGGTAATAAAAATTATAGTTGTTATGAATTTTAATAATAATTATAACTTATAAATAATTAGTATATAATGTTATGTAGTTGTTAAAAATCGATCCTTTGACCTTTGATAGTATTTGGATAAGATCTTGCTCTTATTATATATAGGATATAATTGACAAACTTTATTAATTATTAATATCATATATACTTCTTTAAAACACTGATTAACTTATTTGTTAATAATTTTGTGCCAAAACAACCACTTTGTTTTTACCCGCACCGCTATACTTCATTTTTTTAGCCAGTGTTATATATACTTCCTTCATTTTTTTAATATTTTATTTTGATTTTTGACATACATCTTTAGTAATTCTATAATAAAAATTATTATTTTTAATTAATTTTTATATAAATTAAAATTTTTATTATATATTTTAATTTTATTATATAATCAAAACACCTAAAAATATATTTCAAAAATTAAAATGACATATAAAAGATGAAAGGAACATATATTTTTGAAAATAAATAGACTTATTGTCTTCCAGATAAGTAGACGTTCTAAATTTTCTGTTAAAAAGTGATCCTAAATACAACCTAAGATTATCAGTGTCCAGTGATTAGGGTAATCGGTGATTAATCGAATTGATTAATCGAAGCATTAATCATAAATAATTTAATTTAATAAATAATAATATATAATTATATTTGAACATTTTAAAATTATTATAAAATTATAATGAAAAAAATATCATATATCATTAATCCATATATATTTAGATGTTAACATTTACGAAAAAACCACTTATCATTAACATTTTAAGTGGATTATATTTAATAATCATTATTTAATAATTAATCTTAATAGTTATTACATACTATATCATATAATTATTAGTAATTTGAAAGAGTATTTAAAATTTATGAAGTATTTAGGGTCATACAACCCATATTTATTGTAAATTTATAATAAAAATATATTAGTTATTAATTTTTTAAAAATTTTAACTTTTTTAAAATAAAATAATTTTTACTCAGCCGATTTTTTCCGTCTCGGTCGATTTTTAACCGATTAAAAAAAACATTTTTTGATCCGATTTTGATTAATCAAGACGGGATCTGACCGTCTTACCGATTAATCGGTAAGACACGGTCTTTTAGAACACCTAAGATGTAGAATAAATCCTTACCAATTCGTCTATTTATGTTCATGTTATGTTAGGACAAACGATGAAAATAAACACACACACAGATAACCTTTTCATGCAATTTCATAAAAATATCAATAATAAGCTTTGCACGCATCATTTACTCCTATAATCCTTACGTAATGTATATATAAATACTAAAATATTCCTCATACGTGATTAGATATGAACCTCGTGAAAGTTATATGAAAAAAATTTATACTGTAATTGTTATGAATATGAATCGATGAATTGGTGCGGATTCTAGCTCTACAATAAAACATGGCAAAATCGACCGCTTAAAATGGTCAGTTAAATGGTCAATCAGTCGGTTATAATGGCATAATTGACCGATGAGTATGGTCGGTCATACCCTAGTCGGTAATGGTGATTTGGTCGGGTTTAACACCTTTAACCGACCATAGAGTTGGTCGGTTATGTACCTTTGTATTTTTCTAAGAAGTGTGACCATATTACATACGTGACAACACACATCAGTAAATGTGGGGTCCAAAGTAACATGTATGTCTGCAAAACCGACCGCCATATAAGAAGATGGTTGGTTTTCTGGGTTTGGCTCGGGATGAAATTGGTCGATTATGAGCCACGAGGCGGTCGATTATGTCTTTATATAATGTTGACTTTCGTTGACCAAATATATGCACAATTGGTCGGGTTTCTAGCAGAAGTTGTGCAAAAACGCATAACCGACCACACCGTAATCGACCGATGATCATGAGTTTGGTCGATTTTCTAGAATTGATTCAAGATGAATCCGGCCAGTTATGTCTCCAGATCCGGTCGGTCATGTCTTAATTTATTGTTGACTTTGTTGACTAAAAATGTGCACAATTGGTCGGGTTTCTAGTAGAAGCTGTGTAAAAAATCATAACCGACTGCATAATAACCGATCGTCCTATATGAGGGTGGTCGGTTATGCCTCGTCAATTGGTGGATATTAAATATCAGTCGATGAATATTAAGCCGACCATCTCATATGTTCGGATGTATGTGCCGACATATATAATCGTTATAATCGGGGAATCAAAGGAAAATGTCTTAAGAGTTTTTTTAGAATTTTTTTTTACCATTTTTCCTTGATTTATCCTGAAAACGATTATTGCCACATATATCACAAACAACTTTATCCTTATCATTTCCATAAAATAACATACAATCATTCTCGCATACATCAATTTTTTCATACTCAACCCTCAAACTATTCATAATCTTTTTCATCTCATAATAAAATTTGAGTAATGTGTGTTTCTTTGGTAACACATCCATAATAATTTGAACCAAATTATTGAAAAACTTGTCACTATAATTGGAAGCATTTTTGAATTCCAATAATTTTGCCGTAAAAGTTAATCATGTATAGTTTGTGGGGACTCCATTTTGAACAATTGTATTATAAAACCCTTTATCATTATCATTCAGAGTTTCTTCTACATTACTTGTATTCGTGGTGTCATAGAAATTATAATTTGATCCAGCAAAATCATGTAACATCGCATATCTACCGATTTTTGTACCCTATTCGATTCTTGATAATGACATGATTCACGACTCTTTTTTTTGCGCAAATTCACCATGCGAAGTTCAAATGATATAACCCTCAATCCTTTCTTCGGAAATCAAATGATATCTAACATCGTCAATTCCTAACCAATTTAAATTCTTACAATGCTTACAAGGTCATTTCATCTTATCTCCATCCATTCCATTTACACTTGCAAAATTCAAAAATTCTTCTACACCATTCCTATATTCGGGATTTAGAGTAATTTTGTCGCTTAGTAATCGTTTACTTATCCAACTTCAATCAGTATTTGCCATTTAAATAAATATAAATACAAGTAAATAAATAAATTTGTATGCATTTATAAATTATATCATAATAAGAAAGATTTAGCATACATTCATATATATGTTAGTTATAGTAAATAAATCAAAACTTACATTATATTTCACTTGCTTGATCTTCTTCTTTCATCTTTTCTCTTTCGATCTCTTCTCCTCTTTCCTCTTTTCTGTTTTGTTTTTTTGAGTTCTTATCAAAAAATGATACAACTCAATAACAAAAAGCAGATTTTTTAAAAGGAATTATAATTGACCGTCGCTCTAATCACAAGGTCGGTTAAAAGTAGAGGGAATAAAACGGTAGCGTTTCTGCGTTTCTGTTTTTCCCCGTAGAAATATTTCAAATGTCATAACCGACCACGTAAAGTGGTCATTTATGGTTTGCCACATCGGATTCAAAACCGACCCCTCCCTGACCGTCAGTTTTATATGAGTCTCGTCACTATGGACGATGTCGTTTTGTTTATATGCACCATTAAAGTGGATCATTTTTCGTCGGTCGGTTTTATTTTGAGCAAAAACGGGACAGTTGGTTTTGCCTTGTTTTGTTGTAGTGAAGTGAGTTGGTGAAACCTATATATTTTCTGTGTTATTAAGGATAAATTTAATATTAATTTTTTTTACTCAGGTGCTCCATCCATCCTATCCGCAATTATAACAACTTCTTTTATAAATAATTACATGTTAAACATGACCTTTTTTGATAATTCTGTAATAATAAAAATATTATTTATATTAATGTTAAAATTTGTAGTCTCATCTAATTAAGTTATGTTGTGTGAGTACGTACTTAACATTTTCAAATTTTTTATTATTTCTTTTAGGGAAAGAAGAAGGCGGTGGGCAGACAATTGGAGAGTAACGAGATTCTAAAAATCGGAAATCGGTTCAATTTGGTTGAGTTCCGGAAAAATGAGTACTCAGAATGATTACTAAAAGAACTAATTGGATGTTATTTTTATTAAACATATTAAATTCACATGTCATAATTTAGTGTATTAATATTAAAAATTAGTTTAAAAAATGTTAAAAGTTATATATATATATTTTATTAATAGTCTAATATATACATACTAAAATTATATTTTATAATATTTTTTAACAATATACTAACAATAATAATGTTTAATATATTAATATCCCTTATTTTATACTCCCTCGGTCCCACCCAATTGTTAACGTTTCGGAGAAAATGTTCGGCACGCATTTTAAGGTGCATATAAAGTATAGTTCCATAACTTATTTTTAATTTTTTTTTTGAATAAAAATTTAATGTTTAAATTTTTATTCAGAAAAAAATTTTAAAAATAAGTTATGAAACTATACTTTATATGCACTTTAAAATGCGTGTCGGACCTTTTTTTCGAAACGTTAACAATTGGGTGGGACGGAGGTAGTAATTTTTTAATACAACTAAAAACAAATTATGATGACCATATACATGTATTTTGCGACATCACTTAAAGTAATAATAAAAAAAATTGAATAATTAAAAATCGGATCTAGCTAGAGTACTCGGAGTTTGACCGAATGTTGACTGAGTAATGTAAAAATTGGGTTAATCAGTACGACTCGGATCGGATTATACCCTATAAACGAGTACTCGTTGTCATTCAGGGATTTTTAGAACACAGTACTATCATTATCAAAACATATCTTCAAGACTTCCAACTACATATATGTCTGCATTATTTGGTATAATATATATTACAATTAGCAGATGACTTCATCAAGGTTGACATGCACTAAAATTATTCAGTTCATATAACATATATCGATAAATATTAAAGAGGAGCCTTTACTTTGCAAGTACTTTATTGAAGGTGTCCAGCCATTTTTATGCCTTGACAAAAGGCAAGAAAAAAAAAAAAGAAATGAAAAAGATGCTAGTTGGCTGGGCTGGGGATGAGAATAAGTGCTCGATTAATGTGAAATACACTTTCAGGCTGTCGTGATCAGATTATTCTATATACTACTATGTACTGCTACCACTTCCTTTGATTGATCCAAGACCAACTACGCATTGTGTGTGTACATATGCTGTCAGTCATTTTGCTTTTTTTTTTTTTATATCATGCAATGCAAAGTTTGTATTACAAGATACATGGGATTAGAATTAGATCGTAAATCATATTACTGTGATCTATAGAAGTGTCGTTTTACTTTTTCTAGTTCATGTGCTCAAAGAATATTTATCAACTTTCTTCTTTCTTTCTGGCTTATTTGTTGATCTCCGATCTAGTTGTTCATTGGCTAACCCTAAGCTCAAGCCTCCACGCATATATACGTGATCATGAATAGCAAATTAGTGAGGCGTTGTGGATCTACCATCTATTTAATTTATATGAACTTTCTTCGGGTTGGTCCTAGCCTGGGACCCCCATAATGCTCGAAGGTCTAAATTTTGAATTGTTCATGTAACATTCACATCGAATAAAATGAGTATGTTTGGAGATTTTATAAGAACAAGTCAATAATTAATGTATATCAAATTTTTAGTTTTTATGAACTAATTTCTGATAGGGTTGTTAGGTCCGATATGCATTCAGTTGTGGGTTTGGTTAGTTATATAAATATATATAAATTATATACATTATAGTCCCGAAAATATACTTTGACCAGAGTCTCCTTTCTTTTGTCAGTCATATCGACAATTTTATGTTTGATACGTTTGATCTGTCAACCCTTATGATCTTTATTGCGAACTCCATGATATTATTTTCTGATTATATTGTGGTCGTTTGGATTCCTTAAATTTAAAATAAATTACTTATTTCATATTTTTTTAATATATTTTCATATTTTTTAAAGATAAATATTTATTTTAGAATTTTAAAACCAAATATTATTTTCAAAATAAAAAATAAGTTACTTATTTTCAGAAAAAGTACATACATACCTACTTTTTTTCGGAAATAAAGACTTATTTCCGGAAATAAGTAATTGCCAAACAGGCCCATAACAGAAGAGACAAATAACAAGTAGAATCAGAACATGATCCACATATAAATATATGTAGAGATTAGCATGATGTTTTGTCGAAATTAACATGCTTTTAGAATTGGCTTCTTCGAATAAAGTCTTACATGTCGTTTAGATCATGCCATTATGATTCGATTAATAAGAACAAAAATGAAAATTTAATGGTCCTGTTTGGAAATTAGAAATTTGAGAAAATATTAGAAGTTTGAGCATATTAGAGATTTGATCATGTCAATCATCTATAATTGGTGTTTGATAGTTAGCGGGTTAAACTAGTAGTTTGGATTCAAAAAACTAATTTCCAAAAAATTATTTTAATGAGTTTTTTCAATTGGACGATTGACATATGCCTAGTTAAAGTACAAAAAGTTACTCAAACAACTATTTACCAAACAATTTCATATGAAAAAGTTAATTCAATCCGATAGTCAAAACAACTAATTTAATCCACTAACAACTAATTGCCAAGCTGACCAATATCTTTTATATTACAAATTTCATTCCCATCTGTGTAAATTGAATTGCAGTCCTGCAACAAATGATCCTTCAATTATGATTTCTAGTAATCATAATTAAACAAAATCTTATACACAATTAAATATAAAATATTTTAATAAAATAACTTAATCTAAAGGGTACATAGCACCTTAAGAGAAACCCTGAAAATTCGATCTTTTTTTATATTTAACTCTCTCAAACTCGATTTCAAATATCATAAATTCTAATTTTCTTTAAAAAATTAGTACGAATATTTAATCCTAATTTAATAGTTCTTTATATGAATATTCGATAATAAATTTAGTTATAAAATTTAATCCGCAACGAAAATGGAGTTGAAATGTTCGTTTAAAGAATGTTAACTGGTTCATGTTAATACATTTTCAATATAATTCGTAAGATTTATGCGAAAGTGAAAAATAATTTATCAAAGTTGACATTTGAAATGTGTAAGGTGATTGAGACGCAAGGAATTTCATGACAAAAAAGAACCAACCTTTGAGTTGGATGACACTCAAAACGTACCATAGATTGAATGACAGTTGACAGTTACACACACACACACACACCATATTTATACACACATGATCAAAAATGAATCAAGAATAAAACCAACGGCCATATTTTTGCCGGCAAAATATTCAAAAAATCTCAGCTCAAAGCTTCTCTCAAACCTCACTCAATTCTCCGCCGTCCAAAAACTATATAATATAGCCTATATACATACAGACACCCTTTATATATATGCATACACATATGAGATTCCCTCCTCTTTTGTTCATTCATCTCTTTCGATCTCTTGAAATTACTTTCCCAAGAAAAGAATATCTTTAATTTTTCTTTCCCCTGTCTGAAGATTCCATTCCTCGTCATTTTTTTTAAAAAATAAATAAAAAAATTGTGTGGATCAGTTGTTGAAATGGTTGCCTACCCTTTATCAATGATGCTTTTGTTCTCAACCCCTTCTTCTCCTCCGTTCACTTTCTTTTCAATTTTTCTCTTCTTCTCTCTCTCAGTCCTTTTCATTTCTCACTACCCTTTTCATATTTCTCTTTGTTTACACATTTTTATATATTCATTTCCATGTCTTCCTCTACTGTCAACCATATCTCTCAGCCTTGCATTTATGGTAACTCTTTCTTTTCGTCGAATTTTGTTTTTTAGTATTGTGTTGTTGTTCATTACTTGTTTGATGCAATGTTTGTTTTGGAATTGAGGTTTACTTTGTGTTGATGTATACAAGTGGCAGTCGAAGCACGGAACTTTGTTTATTAATTTGTTAGTTGGGATTGTTATGCTTAATATGATTGTGGGTTTAAGCAGCGCACTTTGTTTCTTCACACGCAGAGAGGAAGTCGCGATTCATGAAATGGCTGAGTAAGTTATTTAAAGGTAGTGGAACTAGTCGATTAGGAGGAGAGCGTCCACAGTTTCTTGGAGAAGAAAGCATGGTTTGGTCTGCTCCTGTTAGATCTGTGGTAACTTTTAATTATGGATGATTTCATGTATTTACTTTTCTGATGATGGATTTTGTTTATTACTCAGCTTATTACGATTGCATGTAAGGATTATATAGAACTTCACTCGACCCTGAATATAAGGAATTCCATAGGGCTCCTGAAAAATCTTTGAGTAGAAGATTTTTTCTTTTCATTTATACCCGCATTAGGGTTCAAGAATTGAACTATACTTGGAGCTCAGATATAGAAACTTTTATTTTGTGGCTTCTTTAGTTTATTTAAAATTTTGGTTTCATGAAAATGCTTTCATGAAAGAAGAAGAAACTTTATTCACACTGTTTCTCATGCAAGTTTGCCTTTCACAATTTTATGTACATTTCTATTGGGCCATGTGATAAACTAGGAATCTACTTTACTTCTAAATTTTCTCTTAATCACTTAGTCTCCTCCTTTTTGTATTTTGGTGAGAAAGCAAAAGGGCGAAGTCCCATCTGGATGGTGCAAGTTTGCTATATATCCTTTACTTTATATAGTTATAGTTTACTCTATATCGTTTATTACTTTATATAGTTATTCGATTTACGAATTTTCATCTTTATAGCATAAATTGGTATCTTGATATTGCAATCAAGAAACCAGGGTAGGAGAGCAGCAGATTGTCTGAACAAGTAAAATTTTGGTTACTACTGCTGAGAAATATCTATATATCTACAGCGCTTATCTTCTTTCATCGTCTTGATGATTGGCCAACTTCGTTAATTTTTCATGTACCCCCCTGAGTACTTTTTATTGCACTTTTTAATCACTAGTTCAACAATATATAAATGTTTTACAACAATTCCAAATTTTGTCAGAGTGATCGCTCTAGATCTGAAAGGGAGAAAGAGGAACTAGACCGGGCTATTGCACTTTCTTTAGCCGAAAATTTAAAAAGACCAAATGGTAACTTTCTGTAACCTGAAGACTAAATATATTCTTCCACACACTTGTCCAAATAAAGTCACTTCTTTTCTTGAATAGCCTTTAGAGATTCAAAACTCAAGCAAAATTTTGAATTATGGTCTGAATCTCCAGCAGGCAACTGGTGGCGACCAAAGAGTGATGAAGATCTTGCAAGGGCACTTCAGAATAACCTCAATTCGGCATACCCTCCTTATGCTTCTAGTCTTCCAAGGGAATATCAGCCCAGAACGTATAGGTGTAGATCTTTATTGTTTCCTGTACTCATATCTGAATCATTTATAACATCTTACGATGATCTGGTTAGCCTTATCACATTCAAAGTTTTTCTTTTTTGCTAAATTGTTTGAAGTTTCTAATTGGACTAATTGTGAAGCACTTTTGACCTATGTTACTCGGACTCTTCCTTTTACCTTCGAGTACCCGTGTCGGACACTCGACACTCGGACATGGACACTCGGACGCGGACACTTATTTTAGGCCAAAAATATGTATATGTTTTAAAATGTTGCCGAGTCCGATACTTGGACACGTATCCAAGTTGGACACTTCTAGGCGAGTCTAAGTAACATAGCTTTTGACTACTGCTACTAACATTCCACGAGTATACATGTTAAAACTCATGTACATTCTTGTAATTCAGTTTACATTCCCGATTTTTGAACTCTTATGTTGACAACAAACATTTGGGACTTAGTTGATGGCTCGTTTCATTTGAATAGACCTTTAAATCCTCAATCAAGAAAAAGTTAATGTAGCCTCTTTCTTTTATAGGTAAGTGTTGTCACACCTAATTTTTTTTAGTGACTACCAAGAATAATCAGCTAATAAGATGATCTAGGCTGAAATTCTTGCAAGCCAACTTGGTAAAAGAATAAAAGATAAATTCCAGTCTCAACATATCTGATGTCACATCTGGAAACTAACATGACATGCTAATGCCAAATTACAAGTAGTTGAGTCTTTAAATAATTAATCTTGTACATATATGCTGCTAACTTGCAGAGTCTGTGGTGGATGTAATCAAGACATTGGCTCTGGCAACTATCTCGGATGCATGGGAACCTTTTTCCATCCTAAATGCTTTTGTTGTCGTGCATGTGGTTCTCCAATCACTGAGCATGAGGTAGCTTCCTCTTCCTGCATCCTTTATATTATTTTTCTGTGAGAGGTGTAATGATTGTACACACTTCTGCTTGTACTCATTTTTCGTATTTTGTTAATTCAAATTTGTCAGAATATGTAATGGTGCACGATATTCCAACTCATATCTTATTGGTTTTTTTCTTTTGATTGAAGTTTTCTTTGTCAGGAAAGGATGTTTATCATAAGTCCTGCTTCAAAGAGCTAACCCATCCCAAATGTGAAGTTTGTCACCAATTTGTAAGGCAATGTGATTTGTACAAATAACTGAACCATTCTATTAAATCGCTGTGAAGAATCTTTAATCAAAATTCACTTGAACTTCTTGCATTTATTGCTTTTAGCGGAAATGACATTCATATAATACTTCTAATGCAAATTATAATGTTTTTTCTGTGATGAACAAATCATAATAGTAATGTTTTTAAGTAGGAGTGCTGGTTCTCTCTCATGGTGATTATTAAAGTAAAAGAAACTTTCCCTTTAACCTTTTAGACTAGTATTTGTAATTCAAAAGTTTTATGAAATAAACTTAAATGGGATCTTATGCTGCATTTAAACATGACGATTATGATTATGTTTATAATTCAAAAGTTTTAGACTAGTGCTCATGCTCTTGCGTCTATTAAACATGACGATTATGATTATGTTTATAATTAAATATATCAATTATCAGATCCCAACAAATGGAGCTGGTCTAATTGAGTATAGATGCCACCCATTTTGGACCCAGAAATATTGTCCTTCACATGAGCATGACAATACAGCCCGTTGCTGTAGTTGTGAACGTCTGGAGGTATGCATTTGAGCTAGTGTATTGTACTTTAGAAACTAGTAATTGTGTTAAATACTAAGCGTAACTTTTGGGATATACTGTTTTCCCTTATTTCTGCAAGTTAAATTCTTTCTCCTTTTTTGAAGTCATGGAATGCAAGATACATATCTCTGGGAGATGGGCGGAGTTTGTGTTTAGAGTGTATGGAATCTGCTGTAATGGATACCGGCGACTGCCAACCTCTCTACCATGCCATTAGAGATTACTATGAAGGAATGAACATGAGACTCGACCAGCAAATTCCTATGCTTCTAGTTGAGAGACAAGCCCTGAATGAAGCTATTGTAGGCGAGAAAAATGTAATATGGTTGTCTTTATCTCTTTTCCTTGTGAACTTGCTTGAGGAATTTTCTGATATAGTCCTTTCCAGGGTTTCCATCACATGCCAGAAACAAGAGGCCTATGCCTGTCTGAAGAGCAGACTGTTGCCAGTGTACGGTTTTTAGACACTAAACAACTTTTATTCTTTTAATTGGTCGCTTCCATACATGAATGGGTATTGTGCCAAGTATAATTTTATTGATTTATCTCTTTCTATAATATGCAGATACTCAAACGACCAAGAATTGGAGGTCACCGCCTTGTAGTAATGAGAACACAACCTCAAAAGCTGACTCGGAGATGTGAAGTTACTGCAATACTTGTTTTGTACGGTCTCCCAAGGTAAACTCTGATTGCTACATTTGTCTTAAATTCTCCCTTTAATCTGTTTTGTTGGTCATTGTTCACAATATTATAATTCCGAGTCTCTGATTCCCCAATATGGTGCTGCTACTCCCTGCCTCATAGTTCATGTCATGCTTTACTTATCTGGTTTTACATATTTGTTTTGCGAGGAGGAACCAAGAAAATTAACTGTTTGAAAAATTCATGCAGATTACTAACAGGTGCCATTCTTGCTCACGAGCTAATGCACGGCTGGCTACGCCTTAAAGGTAACATTAATAAATCCGCATTCCTTTTGCTATCATGATAAACTTCACTAGAAAGGTGTCTTCGATGCTCATCCCAACAAGAATATAGATGTAACAAAAAGATGAATTTATAGATATCAATATTTTAATATAACTTGCTTAAATTAATCAAGACATGAATCTTGAATTAAATAAGTTTGTGGCAATTTTTTGTGATAGCATATAGTAGGTATCTACACATACAGTAATATCTTTTAGATTGGAATACATTTGTGCTTTCCTGTTTCCTCTTGTTAAATATCTTTTAAGTAAGATGGGTTCATTTATGAAAACAAAAATCATAATCTCTCAAGAAAGTGATATGCTTTCCTTTCCTTCAATTGTCAATATATTCTCTTCAGTTTTTCCTGAAAAACTTTACCCTAAATCCTCGAGATTTTAACATTTGGGGTAGGTTACCGCAACCTAAACCCCCAGGTAGAGGAAGGTATTTGTCAAGTACTTTCTCACATGTGGCTGGAATCGGAGGTCATGCCTGGGTTCGGAAATACTGCATCAACATCAGCAGCTTCAACCTCAACATCATCGTCATCCTCCTCCTCCTCCTCCTCTAAGAAAGGAGGAAGGTCTTCCGTAGAAAATAAGATTGGTGAGTTTTTCATGCATCAGATTGCCCATGATACATCCACAGCTTATGGAGAAGGATTTAGAGCTGCTAATAAAGCTGTGAATGCATATGGTCTGCATCGTACACTGGATCACATTCGTATGACTGGAACTTTCCCTGTGTGATTGACTCATTCAGTCATTCATTCATCTTTTTTCAAGATTTCTCTGTTGGTCCTCGGCTATTAATGAACAACCAACTACAAAGTAAGAGAAGTATGACAGATGCGAGTGTGCAAATGTACGACAGAGATTCATATATATCACAAAATAAATGTAACAGTTTCTTCTGGTGGAAGTTTATTTGCAATAAAAGAATCATCATACTAGTACTGTAACATTTCCCTTCTTCAAATCTTGTTTCTCATACTTAATCAAGCTACCTAACTGTTACTTCCCCTTTAATACACCGGGCAGTCTAGATTTGAACTTACCTTAATCATTTCCTCTCGTTCTGATTGAATTTTTTTCATTAATATGCTCATTTCGTACTGTTCTTCCTACTGATTGTCCAAACAATGAAAGACCGGGTTTGGAACCAAACCCTGATATTATTTGAAATTTTCGCAGCTCATGTACTCGTTTGTAATTTAAAATAAGCAGCAACAACTTACTGCATTATATACAACTATCACACTGATGATTTAAATTAACGCAGTAACAGAACAAAACAATACCCAGGACAGAGCAAAATACAAGGAAATGAAACCCTTGAAATAACCTTTTACTTTTATTTTTTGCATGTCTGGTTGTAAGGCAGAAAATACTAAGGAATTGAGATCAAGTATTTTCTGCATTCAGCAGAAAATACTAAGGAATTGAGATTAAGTAGAGTAGCAATCTTCAATTAGCATTGTTGACAAAAACAAGACTCAATATTTACATGTATAGCAAGGAGGTTACAAAAGCAAATTATATTTTACCATGAACATTAGTTGTTGCAGCCTTGAAGAAGGAAAAACTATGAAATATCTTGTTGACAAAGAGCGATTGAAGTATTAGTGATGCTGTTGTAAATAGACTAAAAATATACAGTACACTTGACATGATTTGGGGACTGAAGCCTGGCTATCTATACACTGAAAAAGCTTTGTTAATCTACCATTTTTACCACCAACAGGTACCTACTACTCAGTTAAGAAGGCAGATCTGACAAAATTTGTTTCATTTTCTCACATGACATGAAGACAATGCCGATACTTGGAACCACCTTGTAGTATTCAGGCAGAATACCTCTATACAAGCCTCGCAAACCTTCTGCTTGGAATATTTGTCGAAATGTACCAAATAGACCCATCTTATATATGCGGGCTCGGCCACCTGCTCCTTCCAGCTGCATCCGTCGCCTTACAAGATCTAAAGGGAATGTCACTGCAAGGGGAGAAGAGAATTTTTAATAAGATTAACCTGGTTTCATCACTTTTCACTGCATACATATGGATATCTAACAAGTCAGCATGAACAACAGATGACTGCTAAATAGGCCAACTAGTCTCCTTATTTTTCTAATGTCCATATACATCATTTAAATGATATTCAATGTCCATCTCTATCAGCAATATCAACTTCCCCTCATTGTTTCCATCAATACCATATTCAATTGTAAATGCATTCGATGAAAAGGGGCGTGTACGTACGTGGAGGGTTTAGTGGTCAAGGAGCAGTTGGATTTATCAAAGGTAAAGACCTTTAACCATTGTCAGCAAGCAAATTGCAGTGTTAGCCCACATGATAACCTTACCTCAAAGAGGGAAGGACTCAGAATAAAATTGACAGCAAATACGATCATGTAATTATAACACTCTTCAGAACTGAATGAAATATTTGGATAGCTCAAGTTATCCAAACATTGTTATAACAAAATAAAGTTAGTTTACAAGTAATAAAATTGTTTCAATATAATTAGTAGTTCTCACTGACGTCCTTACTAAAAATCTTCAATTGCCAAATAATATTGTCTCCTCTCTGGCTAGGGGTCAGTCTGTTTAAAAGTTAGTGTAAAGCTTGTCTTTCAACCTGCTTCTCTGCATAGAAAGCATTGAAGACAGCTAGAGGCGTTAAAAATCCTATCAAGATATTTCGATTCAAATTTGTAAAGAATATACTATGTGAACTGATAAGCTCTCTGCAAAAATATATCATGTATAAAAATTAATTTTAAAGTATATGCATAAAACACAAATGAGAAAAAGCTTATGGAATATTAGAATATGTGGATAGATTGCCGCTCAGAATTAATAACATGTCTGAGGGATCAGACACATCCATTCAATTTTTTCTCTCTCTTGGAATTGTCTTAGAGGAGCCACCATTAGAAGATAGGATAAGCAGTGACCATATGTAGGCCTATTCTAGGGGAACCTATGAAAACATCTATTCAAAAATATGTATCATATATGCAACTACAGTCTCCAATTGATAAATTTAATGGACTCGGAGTACAATATCCTAATTAACCGAGATTTGCAAGAGCATTTTGTGTTAAATGGGTGTAAAACATTCACCTGTAGATGATGCCACACCTGAAAGACTACCACAAGCAAGGCTTACAAGTACAGTAGAATCACTGGGCCTGTCATCAAAATAGATAAACTGATGCATTCATTACGTGAAGGATACATATGAATATATGATGCTAATAATTCATTCTTTCAATATTTCATAAGAAGATACGGTTTTAGGAGCTTACCTTTGTGACTGCCAATAAGATCTCACTGTGTCATACACTGAAAAGCTAATAGCTAAGTTGGGACCAACACCCTGCACTAATAAAAAATTTGAAATCTGATACCAACAATGAATTGTAATTCAGATTGGAAAGACAACTGAATAATACCAATAAACTACCCCGAGTCCTTTATAGAGGCCGAAACCCCCTTCTTCTTTAATGATGGTACTTAAGGCATGCCTTATACCCTTATAGTATATTACATTTGTCTGCAGAGTTCAAGAAAGACTAGATTACTAAGATATGAATTCAAGTAAAAACTAATAGTTCTGCATAATATAATGCATTATCCTACAAAATAAGTATCGAAAGAAAGTAAACCACAGTTTTTATCTGATAACATCAAATGCACACAGAGTGATTACCTGTGCTTCTAGTCGAGTCCTTACAAGATCCAAGGGATATGTAGCAGAGGCCGCGGTTATTCCTGCCAAACCACCACCTACAAGTCGTACACAAAGTTCTGTACTTACATTATGACTATGACTATACCCTCCTAGTATTAAGTGCAGTAGCTGTTGCATTTCAAAAAAATAAACAGAACAGTCACAATGCCATATACAAAGATAATCAATCAAAAGATCATTCTATGTAGAAACAGAACTCTTAACAGAAAGTTTGAACGGACATTCTTGTAGCGCTCAAAGGCATAAAAGCTGATGGAAGAATAAGGAAGACGATGAACAATTGTAACTAAATTTCCTTTCCACAAAGCTTGAAACCCTTCTTCTGAGATAATACGCGAAGCTTCACGCCAGATAGAAGCCTTATTCATATTAGTGAAATCACTGTTCATGCCCTGTATCTGCAGAGATGATACATCTCATTAAAAAAGAGGTACCGGACTTTAGGAAACAAAGTAAGCTGCTCCCTTCTTCATTTAGTGTGGTAATTCTGTCACGGATAGAGGAAAATTTAAAGAAGTTATGAAATGGTTATCAAAACCACAAGATTTTATTCTTCAGCAGGGACAGATACAGAGAACTTCGCCTAAAGCCTAACATTTTCTAACAACTCTATAGTAGACTATTTCCCTACACCAATTAAATATAAATTTTGTAACTCACTCCTGTCCAAATCTGTCTTAGCACCCTTGCCTTCAGCAGTCTGCTTTCACTCAAATTGTCTTAGGCTTTCATACGCTAATTAACTGTCAATATCTTTTCAGATTTTGCGAACTTATGTATTGATCCAATGTACGCTAAAGAGAGATGATTTGTCATGGAATGCTATGATAAACTTGAACGATTGGTTTTGTTTATGACTTGTTTCTGACAATGCCACATAATTTGGGTAACTTTTTTATTTTAAATTACCAAGAGAATTAATTTATTTTTCTATATTCGATCTCATTCACTAACATGCAACATTGTAGCAAATTATCAATCTAAATATCTAATCAAATACGCTTCACTCTTCATGTGAAAACTGGAAAAAGTGATTCGTAAATAAAGATCAATGCTAGAGGGCATCGTACCAGATTTGTTACGAAATGACAGTCGACATGTTTTAGTTTGTTGTACGGACATGCATGCATGAGGGGCAACTAATTTGAGAGCTCTAGCATTTTTCATAAATTAATTCAGCTTAAAAAACCATTTGCGAGTTTTGTCTGGCCCGGAATCTACCAAATAGTATAATACTAAATAACGAAACTAGGATTTATCACATAAACATTTGCGATCCATTTGGTGACAAAATTATAAAATATCCCGAAAACAAGTATTTAAGTAAGGGAGGTAGAGAGATAGTGAACCTGAAAGAGTATGGTAAGTCGAGCAAGCGGAGCAGTACATGTTTTGCTTACGCCACCAGCTACACCGCCAGCCAACAGCTGTGAAATGGTACTATTAATCTTCGACTCATGCACCACTCTTTGTTGTTGCCGTGCTGATAACGCGCCGCCACCTTTAGCTACCACTTCAACCCTGCTTTCCATCTGCATGTGTATCTGCAAGTGTGTATAAATGGGGGTTTGGTGATGTATGAATAATGTGTGCTCGTGTATAAAACTTGTGTTTTATGCAATTTTTGGCCTGTTTGGCATGCCTTAAAATAAGTGTTTTTGGACTTATTTTCGGGTAAAAATTTCATATTTTGATAAATGTTTTTTATACAAGTATTTAATGTATATTTGAGATTCTCTAAGTTGCAAAAAAAAGTTAATTTTTTTCAGAAAAAAGTTAGAAATCTCTAACTTTGTCTTAAAATAAGTTGACTTATTCTAAAAAAAAAGTTCCCCTAAACACCCCCTTTATATTCCTTTTTTCAGCGGTTTCACCAATACCGAGGTCGTTGCCACATATATGTTTTTCCACCGACGTAGTTGGCCGTATCTTGTACTCCACTCTTTACCTGTCTTTCTAGCGTGTGCAATAAAGAATTGGTTGATTTTAAAATTTTTGGAGACTATTATTATTGATGAGAACAGAATGAATTAATTTTTTTAATTCACTAAAAAACAATTATTAATGTGTGTTTATGAACACAAACTACAAATATCCTTAATAATTTAGTAGTCATATAGCTAATGCTCCCTTTCGTCGATTCACATTTTATTAATTTATTAATTAATACATTCAAAACAGTCAAGTAGAATATACACCCGCTCCTTTCAAAGTTTAATATAATTATTTTATAAAATATACACGCTTCAAAAAATTTGTTTAATTGATGAAAGTCTAGATAAATTCAATCCGATCTTTGTTTTCACAAGTCCTTTATTTTTATCATAAACTCAGTTCATTTGAATAAAAAAAATCAATTACATTATTTTCTTCTCACTAATAATAATACCCCGCATGTAAAAAAATTCTCACCAATAAAAAATTGACAACTAATCAAACAATAAACACACCAGAAAGATCCAAATAGACGTCTAGATGTTTATAAATTGAATTGAATAAATAAGCAGTCACGTGGTTCAACCGGACCGAACCTGGGTGGTATGGCGGCGCAAGTTGGAAATAAAGAGAAACCGCCACAAGCATACTGTGGGCTAAGTACAGTGCCCCTCGAGCCTTTGCTATTCAAAGATAATACGTACGTGTACGTGTACGTATTTTTTCAAACTCGTGTACGTATACCACTATACCGTGCTTAATTACCTAAAACATTTAAAATTACTTGTAAATGGAAGTATTTTTATTTATCGAATTTTATATAATGGAATCAATTTTGACTTGACAAAAATATTTAAGAGGTAAATATGTAAGTTTATTGAGAAAGTTCAAGGTTAACTCAGGAAAATTACCTAAAATACTAATATTTTTCATTTTTTTAGTATGAATATTTTTATAATGGTATATAATTATATGTAATTAAAATAATATCATTATATATTTATATGATTTTTTTTAACTGAGGCAAGTTACGTGAGTTATTCTCAGGAAGATTAACCTCAAGCTTATTATAAATTGAATATCATTATTGTTTTTGTATATTATTTAACGTTGAAATTCAAATACCTGCTTTATACATGTAATCTGATACACTGACATGTTAAATTCGATTTAACATGATTTAAACATCATATCAATAGTTAAAACATAATATGACGCAGTTCCACCTAAAACAGTTATTCAACTTAAGAACTCAGGACTTATTCAATACTCTCGTAGTACAGTTACTTCTAAAATGATACTACTAGTAATTAACATCTGTGTTTTCTGGCAATTAATTTCATTGATTATGTATAATGTCATACAATAATGCATTTTTTAATGAATCTGACCAATTTTTATCCTTTTTTCTATTCTCTTGGCACCATCATACAATGTCCTACCAGCATGTGTTGCTCAACTTGAACAACATGTAGTTTTCTTGACAGAATTGTGAAACTCATCAACCTGAATGGTAGTGCCATGACTTGGAACAGAGGCAGCTGCTTCCTGAGCTGCCAATGCCTTCCTGCTTATTATCTGATATATGTCCAATAAAATCGTTTGAAATGCCCTTTCGACGTTAACTGCTTCCAATGCAGATGTCTCGAGGAATGAAAGTCCTTCGTTCTCTGCCAGTCCCTGACCTTCTTTTTCTTGGACTGCTCTCAAATGATTCAAATCAGCTTTGTTCCCCGCCAGCATAATGACAATGTTGGAGTCAGCATGGTCCCTGAGTTCCCGAAGCCACCTCTGTACATTCTCATATGTCTGTCGCTTTGTTATGTCGTACACCAAGAGCGCACCTACTGCTCCTCTGTAGTATGCACTTGTGATTGCTCTGTACCTCTCTTGTCCAGCTGTGTCCCAGATTTGTGCCTTGACTGTTTTTCCCTCTACCTGCACCCCCATAATGTTTAGCAAATTTACAAGATTAACATCGCGATGTAAAAAGAGCGTAAAATTACAGAATACACTTCTTGAACAAAATTTATTTCTAGTACGAAAACCAGCCAACGTGAAAAAGAAACTGGCCAATGTAAGATTCACTAATAGGCTAGCCTTCAAATCAAATGCATTAAAAAAATGACTTGGTAAAAGAAAATAGCGAACCTGAAGAGTCCGTGTGGCAAATTCGACACCGATGGTTGATTTAGACTCCAAACAAAACTCATTTCTCGTAAACCTGGAAAGTATGTTAGATTTTCCGACACCTGAGTCTCCAATCAAGACAACCTTGAATAAGTAATCGTACTCGTTATCTACCTTATACGACATCACTAATTGAAACAATATCTATACAAATCCAAAATCAGAATATGTCACCCAAAACTAACAGTTCTTTGTTTCTTAACAAACATAACAGAAACCATAAGACGAAATTTGTATATGATCCATTCGAGTAGATGATTTTTCTGCAATATTTACCCTCATTTACAGTTTGGAAAAAGAAAATGATAAAAGTAATTGTACGTGTATTGATTAAAATTAGTGCAATGGAGATTGTGAATGATAGAAAGCTGAAGAGGGATATCTGAGGGGCGAGAGGGAAGAGCGGGAAGAACATGTCTGACTCCATTCAAGAATAACAGAATTACCGATTTAACAGGAATGTGCATTAAAATATGTACATTGTACTGGTCCGTAAATTATTTTACGACTATCCCAAGGTCAGATTGTTTCATGTCCAAATTATTAAGATCTAAAATCATTGAATGAGAGTCGACTCCCCTGGGTCACCATAGCCGCCGCCGCTCCTTTTCTCCATCTACGACTTCGTTTCCCCCATCAAACCATCCTCCAGTCCCCCTCTCAATCATCAAAACCCGTTCCAGTCTTTTTCAATAAAAATCGAACCAAAACCAAACATCTAGAATTTTTTCTCAGATCTATCTTGGTTTTGAGTTCGTCTCCGCAAATAAAAAATACCTTTAGATTCAAATCCTCCTCTTTAACATCATACCCAAATTTGGTGTCATTCCGAGGTCATTGAATTTTTGGTTTTAGTCTCGCCTTTTGGCGTGTGTCTGACTGTTTTTTTATTGGGATGTTAAGGTATGTTTTTTTGATGTTGGTATGCATTTTGTTCCTGGTTACTTTGAAAATGATTTATGTGGTTTTGTGGGAGATCTGTGATTCGTGCATTGGATTTGGGCTGGTGTCTGATATTGCAAGAGCTTACTTTTCACAACTAAAATTTGTTCATCTTATGCGATCTTTCACCTTCGGCATGTTTATAGCTGGTTTTCGGCATGTAGATAGCTGTGGTGTTTCTGAACATTGGGCTACAGGCGGTGCGTATGTGAAGGTCATTTGTGATATTACTGGTTCCGGGATTGGTGCATGTTTGATTGATCGGGAAGCCATTTTAATCTTTTTTAATTCAAAGAATTTCGAAATTCATGATGTTAAACAGTCTGAAAACACAAGCGGCTATTTGTTTAGTTCGTTTAGTTGTTTCCATTCAGGTTGTAGTGTCAGCTCAGGGGTTTGTCCTGACTGTGATTTGTGTTTTTGCATGTCTCTTCCACGTCGAATTTTCGATGGGAATTCTGTTCCCATTGGAGTTAAGTCTGTAATTTTGGTTGATGCAAGTTAATAAAATTCAATTGTTTGTCAAAAAAAAATCATTGAAAATTATGTTCGCATTTGAAATACTTGCAAGCTTATTTGTATACTAGTACTGTATATATCAAGTGCATGCAAGTCTAAAATTAATAAGAAGTTGATTTAATTATTCATTTGTTATGCCACCTTCACGGATCAGATTCGGACTAACCTTGCAGTTTTTATTCGGACTAATTAATTAATTAGTAATAAGTTAATTTAATTACTAAGTGCCAACTTATTAAAAACTGTGAGGTAGTGTGCATAAACTGAGCGAAGTAATATACGAGTATAAAATAATTCTTGTAATAATTTATGAGGAATGCCAAGAAATGTGTTATTTTTTCTTTAATGATTCATACAACCTCAACAAAGAACAAAGGCTATACAAAATTCTCTTGGTTCTTCTTAATCTTTGCTTCTAGTTTACAATATCTCTATGTTCTTTTCTTTCTTCAGCATGCATCTTCTCCCCGCCTACAATATATATACACACAATTACACAAACACACATTGGTCAAATCGATATTAGATATCCATAAACCTCAAGGATAATAATAATTTATACCTAATTAGCAACAAAAGAAATATTTGTGTGTATACAGTATACATGTGTAGTAAAAAGAGTGAGATGTACGTACCAATACATAAAAAATTACATTTCTTAAAACAGCGTAACAGACATGTATAATTAGTTCGTCTACACCCTACACATCCACACAACTCAATAGGGGGCGATCTACACTGTTCTGAGTAGGTGTCCATGACCCCATTTAGGTTAAATTTTTAAGTTCAAAAAATCAAGTTTATATGTGTAGGAACTCACCGGAAAAATAAAGTGGATCATTAAAAGAATTTAGGAATTCATTACACTACTTAGCCTAAAATAAAACTGCAGTCTAACTTAAAATTAAAACCAAACTAAAAATATTTACAACAAAATTAAAAGCTATATGATTTAGGGGTGGTAATATGAGACCCGACTCAAAAACACGATACTAATTTAATTCAAAAAATACGAATTCGAGTTAGGATTTTTCGAATTTGTGTTAATTTCGGGTTACGTGAAACTCACCCTAAATGACTTAAAATTATATATATATATATATATATACTACGAACCCACTAAAATAAATTTATGGATCCGCCACTGCAACTCAACACATTCTTCACCAGAAACCTTGATAATTCTTCCGAACATTAGTAATTCCAACATCGATAACAATGCAAAGGAAAATGAAAAATCCGTGCACTGAATGGATTTTTAAATATCCTTCGAAATTCTGTTTTCGCCACTGTGCTCTAGTAAAATGATAAACAAGATGAGGATCAAACAACTTCAATCTGTACTGGTGATGTTATCTAAAAATGAAGTAATGCGTATGTAGATATATGCACACAACATATGTGCTGCTTGTTTACTAAGCTATATTTTAACTTTATTACATTTAAGCTTTGTTTCCTGCTTAACTGATTATCAAACTAAAATCATTCTCACCTCTTCTATCCCTATACTTATAAAATATCAACTTAAAAAAGTAGACCTTAATTCGGTTTTAGGGGTGGTCGCACAGAAAAATTGATAATTCTGGTATTGGACGGTCAAACTCGATCAAACCAATCGTGATCATCCTGAGAAACCTAACATTGGGGAACCGATAAATTAATATAGTAGTATAGCTTAGATTAGAAGAGGTCTCGAGTTTTGGACCCCTCTACCCAATATTCTCGATATTTAAATTGGACACCAAGACCAGTTGTTTCAACCATACAATACAAAAACTATTATGTATGAATCGAAAATTGTCTCATCAAAATATGCAACTTAAATAACTGAATCAATCTTTTATATACACATTGTTTTGTCTTATGGACTTGTTTGTATTGCTTAAATAATATTAGTTTCATATCTTCAGATTAGCAGAAATTACGTGTACATATAGTTGTATACAACGCAAGAAGATGATTGGGAACAATGCAGCGGAGAAATCCACTAACTGGGACTTGTATTTTTGGAGTTGTGTTATACTCTTACAGAGACACTCTATACTGCTAAACAAACCATCTCGAAGAAGTGGCATTATTGTTCTCACCAAGTCATATAATAATCTCATCTCAAATGTATTGTCCTAATTTTAAAATTTGAAGTCTGTTTTTTAGCCAAGTGCCAGAATTTGAAGTCAATCCTATATTTTATTCCCATTTTATTGTTTAGATCATGTAATTTTACGTTCATTTGATTTATGCTGTACGATTCATTATGTGGGGATTTTCTTGCAATATCTATAGGCTCCATCAACATATTTAAACTTCAAAACAATAATATTAGGCAATGTAATGCATCGATACTCCAATGATTTTTGTCGATAGATGTGTGTAAATACCATGTAGTTGTAAGAGCAGGTGGTTCAACATTTTAAGTAGAATGTATGTATATGTTGAAGTACTGCATTCTCTAATCTTCTTCATTCATTTCATTTTTTCATCAAAGTCTTAGTGCAAGAACAATACTTTAAGTAATTAGCTGGTGATTAGTTAAAAATTATAGGAACAAACTTATATATAATTAATCATTATAATTAGCCGTCTTCTGACCACTTCTTTGCAGAGACCGGTAAAACAATTGTGTCACATTTCTGATTTTGAGAAACCAATGCAGGATGATATTTATAAAAGGCTGTTTAGTATATAATATAAGATTATATCTTTATCTATAAATACCTCCTCTGTTAGCCGCAACATATACCAAACTAAAAACTTACTTTCTTTAACAACCTTCCAACAATATGGCTTTGTTAAGTTACCAGTTCTCCTAAAACCTCAAGATGCTAGGAGACTGACTTACCAGAATCATAATCCATCTTTGGGGCAATAACAAGCCTTTCGTCAAGCCTTTTGTGTCCATTATTAATTATGAGAATATTGAGGGTGTTAGGAGTCCATTATTAGTTGCAACGGAGCGTCTGATGAAGATCAAAAGGCATACCTCTGATGAAGTTTTTCTATTGAAAATAAAAATAGTTAATGGAACAAGGACGTTTTAAAAGATGCATTGCAATTTAGTCATCAGTCGAAATAATAGTGATCATTTGTTTTCCGAATGTCAATATTATCTAACTTACTAAATTATCTGCAATAATCATCATTTCAGGTATACATTGTGTACATGGGTGATCTTCCCAAGGCCAAAGGTTTCTCTGCGACAGCTTTCCTCAAAAACATGCTACAACAAGTTGTTGGCAGGTTGTTTACATATCTAAATCATAATCATGTAGTCGTTTTATCAGTTTTTTTTTTGCCAAGTTATCAGTGTTTTCTTCTAATAGTTAGTTAGTTCGTTATCGCTTGATGAAGTTAGTCATGTCCAATATAAAGACTGTTACATTCTTCTCTTTTTTTAGCAGGTGTATTTTTTTCTTTAAGATATACATAATGCATAACTGTTAAAAGTATTTCTGACATAAACATCAAAATTAATGACTTCAATAAGGTATACCTTCTGGTGACCAATAATTTTATATAATTGTCAAGCGACCAAGTTGGAAAGTTATTTTTCGTGATTATAAGTAAATTTAAATATAAATTCCTAATTATGAATTCTGCATTGACGTACAACTAGCAGTAGGGCATCTCAGTCTCTAGTCCACAGCTACAAGAGAAGTTTCAACGGTTTTGTTGCGAAGCTGACAGAGGAAGAGAAGAACAGATTATCTTGTGAGTGCCAAATATAATTTAAATGACATGATGGATTTTATTACTAAGGAATATATATAACGGCATTCTCTGTTTTTTTCCTTGTAATATTATTTCTTCTTCAAAATTTGCGCAGCCATGAAAGGGGTAGTGTCTGTGTTCCCTAGCAGGAGCAATTCACGCGAATTAGGGTCATGGATGATGATAAACAACATGATCATGTCAAGGAGTACTGCATGATCATGCCAAAGTTGGGATCTCTTACGGTAGTCTAGCGGCTTTAATGGGGAGAAATGCATGACCATGCCACAAGCTGTGCATGCTCACGCTAGTTTTATTTAGTATTTTATTTTAATCAGGATTTTAATATTATTATTAGAATTTAATTAGGATTTGGTTTTAGGGTTTTTATATCCATATACAAAGAACATTATGATGTATTACTTTGAATCTTTTGTTGAATTAAAAACCTTAAGAATTTTCTCTTATCTTTCTTGTGGATTCAAGAATTCTTCCTTGTGAATTCAAGGATTGCCTTGTGGATTCGAGATATTTCAGAATTTCTCGTGTAAGAGTCCTGTATGTTTTATTAAGGATTAACGCTTGTTTATCCTACGCTTCCGTTTTGCGTTAGTTGGCATCAGAGCAGGCTTTATCCTGTCTTTCGTTAATTGATTCGTTATGAGAGAATCAAAAGACCTAACAGGTGTTTCTGCGGCTTTACCTGTAGCCCTATAGGACAGATCATATGGCTATGTTTAATAATCAAATGAATACGATCAACAATAATCATCAACATGTCAAAAGGAAAGATCCTAACAGAGTCCTCCGAGGTGACAAAAATCATGTTGGTGATATACCGTTATTCTATGGGTCTTTGGAAGTAGATGAGTTTTTGAATTGGCAAACTGATGTTAATAGATTCTTTGATGTCATGGAGGTTCCCGAAAATATGCAAGTTAAGATGGTGGCGGTTCGATTGAAGAGCGTTCCTTCCATATGGAGGGATAAAGTTGTTAGACAGAGGGAGAGACAAAGTAAAATACCCATCAGAACATGGAGACATATGAAACAATTGATGTCAGAGAGGTTTTTGCCGGATGATTATGAGTATAAGATGCATATTGAGCGCAAACAAGAAGATGAAACAATTCAACCTTGTGAATCCAATCATGTCCATAATGTGTTCGATGAAAGTCCTCAACTAAAATATGATGGTTTATTGGATGTGGGAGATAAAAAAGAATTTGATGGGGATGATGCGAATGAGTTTTTAGAAGATGTAAAACATGCAGAGATCATTAAAAGCGGCGATGAAATTGTGAGTTGTGAAGTTGTGTCTACGAATTTTGACCAAATTGATATGAGTGAACAAGGCGAGCAAGATGATAAAGATGAACACAAAAAAGAAAATCTTGATGATGCCTATGAAGATGAGAACGATGACGAACATCACATTGAAGATGTGCAAAAATTGTTTTTGGATACTTATAATCTGGCAGATGATTTTTCACATTGGAGTAATGACAAAAGTGTGTTATCTATTTGTACAATTGGTGGGTTTGAAGAAATTGTAATTGGTACAAGTTGGGTGGTATTGACAACGGTTGGTCATGATTGTGGTGGACTAATTCAAAGACTATCATTACAATATATGAATCTTTTCAAAGAGTTCAGGTATAAAATTCTACTACCTTATTTCCTTATTAAGATACGACCATGGAGAGATAAGTTGTGTGTATGTGTAGTTCTTTATTCAGATAAGAACTCGATGGCGAGTTTTTTTGAAGTGGAGGAGAATGATGTAGGACAGTTTTCAAGTCCTATGTTAGCAATGGTTAATCATGATATTGTTGGATTGATTCGATGTTTATTGTTACGTTTGATTAATCTTGTCAAAGAATTCATATACATGATTCCAGTAAAGCGTGTGCTTATAAAATTACTACCATGGAGAGATAAACAACATATAGATGAAGTTTTTTATCTAGATAAGAACTCGAGATCGAGTTGTTTAGAGGTGAAGGAGACTGATACATGAGCAATTCACACAATTAGGGTCATGATTGATGGCGATAAGGCAATGACAGAACAACATGATCATGCCAAGGAGTACTGCATGATCATGCTAAAGTTGGGATCTCTTACGGTAGTCTAGCGGCTTTAATGGGGAGAAATGCATGACCATGCCATAAGCTGTGCATGCTCACGCTAGTTTTATTTAGTATTTTATTTTAATCAGGATTTTAATATTATTATTAGACTTTAATTAGGATTTGGTTTCAGGGTTTTTATATCCCTATATAAAGAACATTATAATGTATTATTTATAATCTTTTATTGAATTAAAAACCTTAAGAATTTACTCTTATCTTTCTTGTGGATTCAAGAATTCTTCCTTGTGGATTCAAGGATTGCCTTGTGGATTCGAGGTATTTCAGGATTTCTCGTGTAAGAGTCATGTGTGTTTTATTAAGGATTAATGTTTGTTTATCTTATGCTTCCGTTCTGCGTCACTAGCACAAAGAAACAGCTGCATACAACACGGTCATGGGATTTCATTGGCTTTCCACAAGAAGTTGTGCGTGCAAGTTTAGAAAGCGATATTGTTGTTGGGATGCTAGACACTAGTGTTTGGCCTGAATCCAAAAGTTTTAGTGATGAAGGACTTGGTCCACCTCCAAGCAAATGGAAGGGCAGATGCGCATCCTCTTCTAATTTTACTTGCAACAAGTAAATTTTCAAAATTCTCTACAAATTTAAAAATTATAATCATGCCTGAGAGTCTGAGACCAGACCTTATCGGCTCAGAATTTAGTTATCAAACAACTTAGCCTTCATTCAGAAAGGTTAATCTATTTTACAGTTTTTTCAAACGCCTTCTAAGTTAATTATAATTGGAATGCGGCAAAATTATAGGAGCCAAGTTCTACAGAACTGATGGCGAAGTAGATGATGCTGATTTCAATTCATCTAGAGACTCCGAAGGACATGGAACACACATTGCATCCACAGCAGCTGGAGCCATAGTAAGCCAAACAAGCTTGTTAGGCCTTGGCTTAGGAACACCTCGTGGAGGCGTTCCCTCAGCACGCCTTGCTGTGTACAAGATCTGTTGGTCAGATGGTTGTTCAGATGCTGATATCTTCGCTGCATTTGATGATGCTATTGCAGATGGAGTGACATAATCTCTCTCTCGGTAGGGGGGGTCATTTCCTCTTGACTATTTTGATGATCCAATTGCTATTGGAGCTTTTCACTCCATGAAAAGTGGAATACTTACATCTAATTCTGCTGGAAATACTGGTCCTGATGCTGAATCGATTTGCAACTTTTCACCTTGGTCTCTATCGGTTGCTTCCAGCACCATAGATAGAAAGTTTATAGCCAATGTACAATTTATGGGGTGAGGATGTCTGAACTCACTAATTTAATATATATATATATTAACCTTCGTCGTCTTGTTTTGAATATTCCTGAATTCTTGTTACATGTAGGGTTTTGCTATAAACACTTTCAATCTCAGTGGAACATACCCAATAGTGTACGGTGGGGATGTACCAAATAGTGCAGCAGGTTTCAGTGGAGCTGACTCTAGGTACTTATAAAAGATAAGAAGCTTGTAATTATCACAAGTACAAAAATTAATGAGAAATTACTTAGTAAATTCAGGTACTGCTCACCTGATTCATTGGACAAGACACTGGTTG
Organism: Oenanthe sinensis; assembly: GCA_028671895.1. NCBI lineage: Eukaryota > Viridiplantae > Streptophyta > Magnoliopsida > Apiales > Apiaceae > Oenanthe > Oenanthe sinensis. The sequence continues at coordinate 7,439,315 of CM053811.1, read as the reverse complement.
ATGGGAAAATTGTTCTTTATGATGAGCTGAACGATGGGGAGGGCGCACTGCAATCAGGGGCAGTCGGTACAATTATGCAAGATGGAGGCTTTAAAGATGATGCTTTCTCCTTTCCTTTGTCTACTTCCTATCTAAGTTTAGAAGATGGCAAAGAAGTATCAACATTTATTAACACAACTAAGTAATGATCAATTCTCTAACGTTTCAGTTATCCAGCACATTAAAAAAGCCAATGCCTATTTCTGAATGATAATGCAGTAAACCAACTGCAACAATTTTGAAGAGTATTGGAATTAAAGATTCATTAGCACCATTTGTAGTTTCCTTTTCATCAAGAGGGCCCAACCCTATTACAAGGGATCTTCTCAAGGGAATTGATTTTTAATATAGTGATTACCATCTCTCTTTTCTGATCTGTTTTTCCCTGTCTCATTCGATTTTTTTCCCGATTATTTAGTCTGATTTAACAGCTCCTGGTGTGGAGATAGTGGCATCCTGGTCAGAAGGTACAACAGTAACAGGAATAACCGGAGACAAAAGGGTTGTCCCATACAACATAATTGCCCTGTTTGGGAACCCATTTTTTCCGGAAATAAGCCAAAAAAGTTGGTATATATGTACTTTTTCTGAAAATAAATAACTTATTTTTTATTTTGAAGATAATATTTGATTTTAAAATTCTAAAATAAACAATTATTTTTAAAAAAAAATGAAAATATGTAAAAAAAATAAAAATAAAATAAATTACTTATTTTAAGTTCAAGGAACCCAAAACAGCCACGAAAACCAAACTAATTATTCGAATTATCAAGTCTAAAGGAAATTTTGGTTCTCTCTCTCCCCGTTATTCTCCCTCTCCCCGTCGTCTCTCCTCTTCCTCCATCGCGCGCACACACCCACAGTTTCATTCCACGCAGCCATGTATACACACACCCATCAGCCTCTCTCTCTCTCTCTCTCTTCTCCATTCACCTACAACAGTCGTCATCCACCGTCGGCCTCCGTCGCCGTCGCGGTGGAGTCCCCCACTCCTGCTCCGTTTGCTCAACTCCAAACCCATATAAAAATACCCATCTTCCAATTACAATTTCAAAACCCTTCCAATTTTTTTTTAAAACCTGCCATTTTATTATTGTTACTTTTTTATAACCCTAATTTTGGGCCTTTAAAGATTTTGATTTATAGGTACTATTCTGGGTGATCATGATTAATAACTTTTATTTTTAGTTCTTTAAGAGGTTATTTAGTGGCTTGTATATTATATATATGATTTTTTTTAAAATTTAAGAGACTTATTTATATTATTGTCTCATCGACTAATTAGCTTTTGATATGTTTTTATTTGGTAGTTTCAGATGTACAAAGATGAAAATAACTTGTGAAACAGAGTATGAAGTTGATTAGATTCATGTGTTATATGGGCAGGTATAGAGGCCAAACAACAAATAGAATTTTTAAGTTGTTGATTTTTAAAGGCATGGATGCGACAAAATAATAGTAGCAATAAGAACTCACAAAAACAATAAGTAGTTTCAGTTTTTTGTTTAATAGCATCGTTGTAATTAAATATTTTTTCTTGTACTTAGTTATTTTTAGTAGGTCACTCTTTTCCCCCTTGAGTTTTTTCTCATAGGATTTTGCTCATGCGAGGTTTTAACGAGACTCTTCTTTTGGGGGTGTTTTATTACCAGATATTAAGGTGTTATTGTCTAAATATATGGATGCAACATGCGTGCTTTTCGGTTAGATGATAACTTGGTGAATGAAATAAACTCATTTTTTATGTTATTGTATTTCGTTATAATTCATTTATGATAAATTATTTCTATCAAAAAAAATTGATAAACATTTTTCTAAAAAAAAAGGTTTGATAAACATGATGTGATTTAATAACCATAGTGCAATATCCCCAATTTTTATGGTCAAATTTATTATAAATATTTTGACTTTAATTGTAAATAATTTTTTTATTATTTACTATATGGCGTTTGACTTGTTAAGAGATTTATTTTTTTAAAATTTAAAATAGGTAAATATTAGAATAATAATATTAATTAGAAATAGTAATTATGGTATGATTAATAATTATAGTTGTAACTAGCATGAACCTACACACTATATTACACAAAACACATAGATACCTTATTGAGTTAGGCTTTACTTGTCTTAAGGAAGGTCGTAAACTAGCCCTCATCGAACTATATAAGCCGTGTCACTGGCATAGTGTGACCGTAACTTATGACTGTGTGATTAAGTTTTGAATGAGTTATTTAGATTTCAGCATCGTTTTGAAAGTTTAAGAATTGTTTTCGGAAATATATTATTTTGAGCCATCGAACGATAATTACTTGTTTGGCTTTGCAACTCATTGTTTTTAATATATTTCAGGTTATTAAGTTTTGGATTGAATAAGGATGCGAGTCTAGCAGATTTCCGTGCTACTTGATTTATAACAATTATTGAATAAGTCATGTTTGGTTGGAAGAATTTCGTGTTTGTTAATTATTGAATATGTGGAGCTGCGACTCTGAATTTTTATCGTTTCGATTAGCATATTTGACTTTTAGTTGATTATTGTTTGGATTTATTGAATAAAAACTTGATTATTATATTTGAATATTGATTTTAATATCCCAAAAAAAGATCGGGATGTTACAGTTGGTATCAGAGCCATGTTTTCTTCGAAGTGTACTAGGTATGTGACTAGGACATTCCCTATGGTGTGTTCCTGAACACCGTATATATTTTGAACTTTGTTATAATGAATAATTTATGGCTAATTTATTTATTTTTGTTGATTTTTTTTGTTTTATTGTAGATGTGTGACTATGTGTTAAGTGATCTTTTGTGACTATGCGCTGTATATGTGAGAGTTCCTATGTTTTTGAAATTTGGAGGACCAATTTTTTTTAAAGGAGGGTAGATTATAATATCCCAAATTTTTATGGTCAAATTTATTATAAATATTTTGGCTTTAATTATAAATAATTATTTTATTATTTATTATACGGCGTTTAACTTGTTAAGAGATTTGTTTTTTTTAAGTTGAGAATGTTTTAAAATTAAAAATAGGTAAATATTATAATAACAGTATTAATTAGAAATAGTAATTATGATATGGTTAATAATTATGGTTGTAAGTGGCATGTACCTATACACTATATTACACAAAACACATAGATACCTTGTTGAGTTAGGCTTTACTTGTCTTAATGAGGGACGTAAACTAGCCTACACCGAACCATAGAAGTTGTGTCACTGGCATAGTGTGACCATAATTTAGGACTGTGAGATTAAGTTTTGAATTAATTATTTAGATTTCAACATCGTTTTGAAAGTTTATGAATTGTTTTCAAAAATATATTATTTTTAGCCATCGAACAATAGTTATTTGCTGGGTTTTGCAGCTCATTATTTTTAACATATTTCAGGTTATTAAGCTTTGGATTGAATAAGGATGTGAGTCTAGCAGATTTTCATGCTACTTGATTCATAGCAATTATTGAATAAGACATTTTTTGTTGGAAGAATTTCGTGTTTGTTAGTTATTGAATATGTGGAACCGTGACTCTGAATTTTTATCGTTTCAATTAGTATATTTGACTTTTGGTTGATTATTATTTGAATAAATACTTGATTATTATATTTGAATATTGATTTTAATATCTCGAAAAAAGGTCGGGATGTTACACATAACATATTACTTTGTAAGTTGTTTCATTAAATTTGAACAAGAAAGGATCGTTTTTGGACCACAACCACACAAATCAACTGCAGGTACTTAAATTCTGTCATTTGAAACAAAATCCAAGAATTTGGGAGGAGTTGTGAGAATATTGTGACTGACAGAGAGTCAAACTTGAGACCCTTTACCAACCGAATTCTGATACAATGTTAAATTACCGGTTGTCCTATAACTTCAATGTGTTAGGATACCGACTTATCATGATCATATATACATATATTATATTTCTAACCGGTCTTGATCTTGACCAATGGCCGACCCCGTAAAGAATGTTAACTGGTTCGTTAATATATTTTCAATATAATTTGTAAGATTTATGTGAAAGTGAAATATAATTTATCAAAGTTGACATTTGAAATCTGAAAGGTGATTGACACTCAAAACGTACCATAGATTGAATGACACTTGACAGTCACACACACACATATAGTACCATATTTATACAAACATGATCAAAAATGAAATAAGAATAAAACAAACGGCCATAGATTTATGCGAAAGTGAAAAATAATTTATCAAAGTTGGCATTTAAAATGTGAAAGGTGATTGAGACGCAAGGAATTTCATGACAAAAAAGAACCAACCTTTGAGTTGGATGACACTCAAAACGTACCATAGATTGAATGACAATTGACAGTTACACACACACATACACCATATTTATACACACATGATCAAAAATGAATCAAGAATAAAACCAACGGCCATATTTCCCCCGGCAAAATATTCAAAAAATCTCAGCTCAAAGCTTCCCTCAAACCTCACTCAATTCTCCGCCGTCCAAAAACTATATAATATAGCCTATATACATATAGACACCCTTTATATATATGCATACACATATGAGATTCCCTCCTATTTTGTTCATTCATCTCTTTCGATCTCTTGAAATTACTTTCCCAAGAAAAGAATATCTTTAATTTTTCTTTCCCCTGTCTGAAGATTCCATTCCTTGTCATTTTTTTTAAAAAAATAAAAAAATTGTGTGGATCAGTTGTTGAAATGGTTGCCTACCCTTTATCAATGATGCTTTTGTTCTCATCCCCTTCTTCTCCTCCGTTCACTTTCTTTTCAATTTTTCTCTTCTTCTCTCTCTCAGTCCTTTTCATTTCTCACTACCCTTTTCATATTTCTCTTTGTTTACACATTTTTATACATTCATTTCCATGTCTTCCTCTACTGTCAACCATATCTCTCAGCCTTGCATTTATGGTAACTCTTTCTTTTCGTCGAATTTTGTTTTTTAGTATTGTGTTGTTGTTCATTACTTGTTTGATGCAATGTTTGTTTTGGAATTGAGGTTTACTTTGTGTTGATGTATACAAGTGGCAGTCGAAGCACCGAACTTTGTTAATTAATTTGTTAGTTGGGATTGTTATGCTTAATATGATTGTGGGTTTAAGCAGGGCACTTTGTTTCTTCACACGCAGAGAGGAAGTCGTGATTCATGAATTGGCTGAGTAAGTTATTTAAAGGTAGTGGAACTAGTCGATTAGGAGGAGAGCGTCCACAGTTTCTTGGAGAAGAAAGCATGGTTTGGTCTGCTCCTGTTAGATCTGTGGTAACTTTTAATTATGGATGATTTCATGTATTTACTTTTCTGATGATGGATTTTGTTTATTACTCAGCTTATTACGATTGCATGTAAGGATTATATAGAACTTCACTCAACCCTGAATATAAGGAATTCCATAGGGCTCCTGAAAAATCTTTGAGTAGAAGATTTTTTCTTTTCATTTATACCCGCATTAGGGTTCAAGAATTGAACTATACTTGGAGCTCAGATATAGAAACTTTTATTTTGTGGCTTCTTTAGTTTATTTAAATTTTTGGTTTCATGAAAATGCTTTCATGAAAGGAGAAGAAACTTTATTCACACTGTTTCTCATGCAAGTTTGCCTTTCACAATTTTATGTACATTTCTATTGGGCCATGTGATAAACTAGGATTCTACTTTACTTCTAAATTTTCTCTTAATCGCTTAGTCTCCTCCTTTTTGTATTTTGGTGAGAAAGCAAAAGGGCGAAGTCCCATCTGGATGGTGCAAGTTTGCTATATATCATTTACTTTATATAGTTATAGTTTACTCTATATCGTTTATTAATTTATATAGTTATTCGATTTACGAATTTTCATCTTTATAGCATAAATTGGTATCTTGATATTGCAATCAAGAAACCCGGGTAGGAGAGCAGCAGATTGTCTGAACAAGTAGAATTTTGGTTACTACTGCTGAGAAATATCTATATATCTACAGCGCTTATCTTCTTTCATCGTCTTGATGATTGGCCAACTTCGTTAATTTTTCATGTACCCCCCTGAGTACTTTTTATTGCACTTTTTAATCACTAGTTCAACAATATATAAATGTTTTACAACAATTCCAAATTTTGTCAGAGTGATCGCTCTAGATCTGAAAGGGAGAAAGAAGAACTAGACCGGGCTATTGCACTTTCTTTAGCCGAAGATTTAAAAAGACCAAATGGTAACTTTCTGTAACCTGAAGACTAAATATATTCTTCCACATACTTGTCCAAATAAAGTCACTTCTTTTCTTGAATAGCCTTTAGAGATTCAAAACTCAAGCAAAATTTTGAATTATGGTCTGAATCTCCAGCAGGCAACCGGTGGCGACCAAAGAGTGATGAAAATCATGCAAGGGCACTTGAAAATAACCTCAATTCGGCATACCCTCCTTATGCTCCTAGTCTTCCAAGGGAATATCAGCCCAGAACGTATAGGTGTAGATCTTTATTGTTTCCTGTACTCATATCTGAATCATTTATAACATCTTAAGATGATCTAGTTAGCCATATCTCATTCAAAGTTTTTCTTTTTTGCTAAATTGTTTGAAGTTTCTAATTGGACTAATTGTGAAGCACTTTTGACTACTGCTACTAACATTCCACGAGTATACATGTTAAAACTCATGTACATTCTTGTAATTCAGTTTACATTCCCGATTCTTGAACTCTTATGTTTACAACAAACATTTGAGACTTTGTAGTTGATGGCTCGTTTCATTTGAATAGACCTTTAAATCCTCAATCAAGAAAAAGTTAATGTAGCCTCTTTCTTTTATAGGTAAGTGTTGCCACACCTAATTTTTTGAGTGACTACCAATAATAATCAGCTAAGATGATCTAGGCTGAAATTCTTGCAAGCCAACTTGGTAAAAGAATAAAAGATAAATTCCAGTCTCAACATATCTGATGTCACATCTGGAAACTAACTTGACATGCTAATGCCAAATTACAAGTAGTTGAGTCTTTAAATAATTAATCTTGTACATATATGCTGCTAACTTGCAGAGTCTGTGGTGGATGTAATCAAGACATTGGCTATGGCAACTATATCGGATGCATGGGAACCTTTTTCCATCTTAAATGCTTTTGTTGTCGTGCATGTGGTTCTCCAATCACTGAGCATGAGGTAGCTTCCTCTTCCTGCATCCTTTATATTATTTTTCTGTGAGGGGTGTAATGATTGTACACACTTCTGCTTGTACTCGTTTTTCGTATTTTGTTAATTCAAATTTGTCAGAATATGTAAGGGTGCACGATATTCCAACTCATATCTTATTGGTTTTTTTCTTTTGATTGAAGTTTTCTTTGTCAGGAAAGGATGCTTATCATAAGTCCTGCTTCAAAGAGCTAACCCATCCCAAATGTGAAGTTTGTCACCAATTTGTAAGGCAATGTGATTTGTACAAATAACTGAACCATTCTATTAAATCGCTGTGAAGAATCTTTAATCAAAATTCACTTGAACTTCTTGCATTTATTGCTTTTAGCAGAAATGACATTCATATAATACTTCTACTGCAAATTATAAAGTTTTTTCTGTGATGAACAAATCATAATAGTAATGTTTTTAAGTAGGAGTGCTGGTCCTCTCTCATGGTGATTATTAAAGTAAAAGAAACTTTCCCTTTAACCTTTTAGACTAGTATTTGTAATTCAAAAGTTTTATGTAATAAACTTAAATGGATCTTAAGCACTTGAGATCCTATGCTGCAATTAAGCTAGAATAGCAGTGATGAATGGTCTACTGGTTCTCATGCTCTTGCGTCTGTTGACCATGACGATTATGATTATGTTTATAATTAAATATATCATTTATCAGATCTCAACGAATGAAGCTGGTCGAATTGAGTATAGATGCCACCCATTTTGGACCCAGAAATATTGTCCTTCCCATGAGCATGACAACACAGCCCGTTGCTGTAGTTGTGAACGTCTGGAGGTATGCATTTGAGCTAGTGTATTGTACTTTAGAAACTAGTAATTGTGTTAAATACTAAGCGTAACTTTTGGGTTGTACTGTTTTCCCTTATTTCTGCAAGTTAATTTCTTTCTCCTTTTTTGAAGTCATGGAATGCAAGATACATATCTCTGGGAGATGGGCGGAGTTTGTGTTTAGAGTGTATGGAATCTGCTATAATGGATACCGGCGACTGCCAACCTCTCTACCATGCCATTAGAGATTACTATGAAGGAATGAACATGAGAATCGACCAGCAAATCCCTATGCTTCTAGTTGAGAGACAAGCCCTAAATGAAGCTATTGTAGGCGAGAAAAATGTACTCCCTCCGTCACATAAATTTTGTCTTTATTTGACTTTTCAAAGTCAAATTAATCAATTTTGACTAACAAATAAAATATATTATATAATAATATATATATTTTTAAAAAATATCATAACAAACTTTGATTATCCTATTTTATGAATCAATTTGCAGATTCAAAAAATAATAAATTATTATTTTTTAATTATTAGTCAAAGTTGTATTAATTTGATTTTGAAAAGTCAAACTGACACAAGATTTATGGGGCAGAGGGGGTAATATGGTTATCTTTATCTCTGGTCTTGCTTGAGGAATTTTCTGATATAGTCCTTTCCAGGGTTTCCATCACATGCCAGAAACAAGAGGCCTATGCCTGTCTGAAGAGCAGACTGTTGCCAGTGTACGGTTTTTAGACACTAAACCACTTCTATTCTTTTAATTGGTCACTTCCATACATGAATGGGTGTTGTGCCAAGTATAATTTTATTGATTTATCTCTTGTTATTATAACATGCAGATACTCAAAAGGCCAAGAATTGGAGGCCACCGCCTCGTAGGAATGAGAACACAACCTCAAAAGCTGACTCGAAGATGTGAAGTTACTGCGATACTTGTTTTGTACGGTCTCCCAAGGTAACTCTGATTGCTACATTTATCTTAAATTCTTCCTTTAATCTGTTCTGTTTTTCATTGCTCACAATATTATAACTCTGATTCCCCACTGTGGTGCTGCTACTCCCTGCCCCATAGTTCATGTCATGCTTGCATGCCTTAGACGGAGGGATGATGTAGCTAGCAAATATACGGTGACTTTGCATAAGCATGCACTGGAGTTGTGAAAATTTCAGGCGCACCTACGTGGCAGAGGGCCACCTGAGTATTCTATTCAATCATATATATGCGTATAAACCTTCATATCTGTTCTTATGCACGCGCGCACACACACATATCTATATTATAATTATATGATACTGTCAAAAAAAAAATCACTTTTACCAAAAAAATCCTTGAGATTAAAGAATAAAGATATTCATTTCTAGTACCGTAGAGCGTATAAAGTATAAACAATTAGTAATGAACGCATAAATATGGATCCCGCCTTGGCTAAGCATACGCAAGTAACCAAATGAAGGTGGTATAATCCTGTCGAGGGGAAATTCGCAAGGCTCCCATACAAAATGCATGCCTTCCAGAATTTCAGATTAGCACTTGAACAGCTATAAATATAGCAGACAATGAGGTTTAAACAAACTTCTAGTAAGGAAATATGTTTAGTAGAAACATGAGAGCATAGTAAGCGGACAAAGGAGAAGTACTGACATTAGATTAGTACAATCTTGCTGCATAATGTTAAAGGCTTCAGTTATTGCTGGATCAGGATTTAAAATGGAGATTTGTATTTTTTATTTTTTTGGAGATAAAGAAGTTGTTGGAAATACAGGATGTAGCAAAATCTTGGCTGACCTTACAATTAAGAAGAACTAATTTGAAAAATTCATGCAGATTGCTAACAGGTGCCATTCTTGCTCACGAGCTAATGCGCAGCTGGCTACGCCTGAAAGGTAACATTTAAATATGCATTCCTTTTGCTATCATGATAAACTTCACTAGAAAGGTGTCTTCGATACTCATCCCAACAAAATTATAGATGTAAGAAAAAGATGAATTTATAGAAATCAATATTTTAATATAACTTGCTAAAATTAATCAAGACATGAATCTTGAATTAAATAAATTTGAGGCAATTTTTTGTGATAGCATATACTCCGTATTAGGTATTTACACATACAGTAATATCTTTTAGATTGAAGTACATTTGTGCTTTCCTGTTTTCTGTTGTTATCTTTAAGCAAGATGGGTGCATTATAAAAACAAAAATCATAACGTCTCAAGAAAGTGATATGCTTCCCTGTCCAATTGTCAATATATACTCTTCAGTTTTTCCTGAACAACTTTTCCCTAACTTCTCAAGATTTTAACATTTGGGGTAGGTTACCGCAACCTAAACCCCCAGGTAGAGGAAGGTATTTGTCAAGTACTTTCTCACATGTGGCTGGAATCGGAGGTCATGCCTGGGTTCGGAAATACTGCATCAACATCAGCAGCTTCAACCTCAACATCATCGTCATCCTCCTCCTCCTCTAAGAAAGGAGGAAGGTCTTCCGTAGAAAATAAGATTGGTGAGTTTTTCATGCATCAGATTGTCCATGATACATCCAAAGCTTATGGAGAAGGATTTAGAGCTGCTAATAAAGCTGTGAGTGCATTTGGTCTGCGTCGTACACTGGATCACATTCGTATGACTGGAAGTTTCCCTGTGTGATTGACTCATTCAGTCATTCATTCATCTTTTTTCAAGATTTCTCTGTTGGTCCTCGGCTATTAATGAACAACCAACTACAAAGTAAGAGAAGTATGACAGATACGAGTGTGCAAATGTACGACAGAGATTCATATATATCACAAAATAAATGTAACAGTTCCTTCTGGTGGAAGTTTATTTGCAATAAAAGAATCATCATACTAGTACTGTAACATTTCCTTTCTTCAAATCTTGTTTCTCATACTTAATTAAGCTACCTAACTTTTACTTCCCCTTCAAAACACCGGGCAGTCTAGATTTGAACTTACCTTAATCATTTCCTCTCGTTCTGATTGAAATTTTTTCACTAAAATATGCTCATTTCGTACTGTTCTTCCTACTGATTGTCCAAACAACGAGAGACCAGAACCAAACCCTGATATTGTTTGAAATTTTCGCAGCTCATGTACTCATTTGTAATTTAAAATAAGCAATCATATACAACTATCACACTGATGATGTAAATTAACGCAGTTACAGAACAAAACAATACCCTGGACAGAGCAAAATATACGGAAATAAAACCCTCGAAATGACCTTTTATTTTTAATTTTTTGCATGTCTAGTTGTAAGGCCTCAGATTTTCTGTACAATGCAAGCTCCAGCATGTCATTCAGCAGAAAATAACTAAGGAATTGAGATTAAGTAGAGTAGCAATCTTCAATTAGCATTGTTGACAAAAACAAGACTCAATATTTACATGTATAGCAAGGAGGTTACAAAAGCAAATTATATTTTACCATGAACATTAGTTGTTGCAGCCTGGACGAAGGAAAAACTATGAAATATCTTGTTGACAAAGAGCGATTGAAGTATTAGTGATGCTGTTGTAAATAGACTAAAAATATACAGTACACTTGACATGACTTGGGGACTGAAGCCTGGCTATCTATACACTGAAAAAGCTTTGTTAATCTACCATTTTTACCACCAACAGGTACCTACTACTCAGTTAAGAAGGCAGATCTGACAAAATTTGTTTCATTTTCTCACATGTCATGAAGACAATGCCGATACTTGGAACCACCTTGTAGTATTCAGGCAGAATACCTCTATACAAGCCTCGCAAACCTTCTGCTTGGAATATTTGTCGAAATGTACCAAATAGACCCTTGCAGTTTTTATTCGGACTAATTAATTAATTAGTAATAAGTTAATTTAATTACTAAGTGTCTACTTATTAAAAACTGCGAGGGGGTGATGTGCATAAACAGAGCGAAGTAATATATAAAATAATTCTTGTAATAATTTATGAGGAAATACCAAGAAATGTGTTATTTTTTCTTTAATGATTCATGCAACATCAACAAAGAACAAAGGCTATACAAAATTATCCAGGTTCTTCTTAATATTTGCTTCTAGTTTACAATATCTCTATGTTCTTTTCTTTCTTCAGCATGCGTCTTCTCCTCCCCTGCAATATATATACACACAAAGACACATCGGTCAAATCGATATTAGATATCCATAATCCTCAATAATAATAATAATTTATACAACAAAAGAAATATTTGTGTGTAATACATGTGTAGTGAAAAGAGTGAGATGTACGTACCAATACATAAAAAATTACATTCCTGTGTAATAAGAAATTATTGATTTTGACGTCTCGTTCGTTTGTATTTGCATCATTACGAGTAAACTAGGTAGCCAAGTCACCCTGTACCAGTGTTCTAGCTTACGAGAAGTGATCGACAAAGTCATATACTAGCTAGTAGCTAGCAAGCCAATGTTGTTGGTGGTTCTGTATCGAGGGCGTAGCTAGCTAGCTACGTTATGGTGATGAGAATGTATAGAGAACGATAGTTCTAGCAGTAGTGGAACAGTGGGGGCTCCCTGGTTAACTGAAAACTTCAGCACCTGACTGACATTTAAAATCAGGGAAAAAAAAATGAAAAATCCGTGCACTGAATGGATTTTTAAATATCCCTTGAAATTCTGATTTCGCCACTGTGGTCTAGTAAAATGATAGACAAAATGAGGATTAAACAACTTCAAATTGTACTGGTGATGTTATCTAAAAATGAAGTAATACATTTGTAGATATGCACACAACATATGTGCTGCTTGTTTAGTAAGCTATATTTTAACTTTATTACATTTAAGCTTTGTTACCTGCTTAACTGATTATCAAACTAAAATCATTTTCACCTCTTATATCCTTATACTTGGAAAATATCAACGACCTTAATTCGGTTTTAGGGGGGTCACAGAAAAAAATGATAATTCTGGTATTGGACTGTCAAACTCGATCAAACCAATCATATTAATCCTGAGAAACCTAACATTGATAGATTGTTGGAACTTGGAATGATATAAGATCCAATTAAGTTCTCCTCCTAACAATCTTGAGATTTTAGGTAATAAATATGGTAGTAGAGCTCAGATTAGAAGAGTTCTTGAGTTTTGGACCCCTCTACCCAATATTCTCGATATTTAAATTGGGCACCAAGACTAATTGTTACCGTCAACACATGCAAAACAAAAACTATTATGTATGAATCGAAAATTGTCTCATCAAAATATGTTCATATATTTTTCTCTATATTAAGCTGATCTCAGAGGATTACTTTGAAATGCAAGGCAAGCGAATAGCAAAGCTAATACTTGCAAAGACAACCCCCCCCCCCCAATTTTTTTTTAAAAAGAGTAGATAATTAAATGTGTTAAAATAAGTTTTGTAAACCTTTTAATAGTAATATAACTGAGCTCCATCTTTTATATATACATTGTTTTGTCTTATAGACATGTATTTTGTGCTTAAACAATTTTAGATTTGTATCTACAAAAGGGGAATAGTTGTAAAGTTGTAGGATAAAGACAGTAACTAAGCGTGTTAGCATAAGTTTTGTCAACTTTAATAACTGAATCAATCTTTTATATACACATTGTTTTGTCTTATAGACTTGTATGTATTGCTTAAACAATATTAGTTTCGCATCTCCAGATCAGCAGAAATTACGTGTACATATAGTTGTATACAACACAAGAAGATGATTGGGAACAATGCAGCTGAGAAATCCACTAACTGGAACTTGTATGTTTGTAGTTGTGTTATACTGTTACAGAGACACTTTATACTGCAAAACAAACCATCTCGAAGAAGTGGCATTATTGTTCTTACCAAGTCATATAATAATCTCATCTCAAATGTATTGTCCTAATTTTAAAATTTGAAGTCTGTTTTTTAGCCAAGTGCCAGAATTTGAAGTCAATCCTATATTTTATTCCCATCTTATTGTTTAGATCATGTAATTTTACGTTCATTTGATTTATGCCGTACAATTCGTTATATGGGGATTTTCTTGCAATATCTATAGGCTCCATCAACATATCTAGACTTCGAATTATCAAAACAATAATATTAATTAGGCAATGTAATGCATCGATACTCCAATGATTTTTGTCGATAGATGTGTGTAAATACCATGTTGTAAGAGCAGGTGGTTCAACATTTTATAAGTAGAATGTATGTATATGTTGAAGTACTGCACTCTCTAATCTGCTTCATTCATTTCAGTTTTCATCAAAGTCTGTGTAAGAACAATACTCTAAGTAATTAGCTGGTGATAAGTTAAAAATTATAGGAACAAACTTATATGTAATTAATCATTATAATTAGCCGTTTTCTGACCACTTCTTTGTAGAGACCGGTAAAACAATTGCGTCACATTTCTGATTTTGAGAAACCAATGCAGGATGATATTTATAAAAGGCTGTTTAGTATATAATATAGGATTAGATCTTTATCTATAAATACCTCCTCTGTTAGCCGCAACAAATACTAAACTAAAAACTTACATTCTTTAACAACCTTCCAACAATATGGCTAGTCATATTTCATCTCTCCTGTGGCTACTCATAATCAGCTTCACTTATACAGCACTTATCAGCTGCAACGGAGTGTCTGATGAAGATCAAAAGGCATACCTCTGACGACGTTTTTCTATTGAAAATAAAAATAGTTAATGGAACAAGGACGTTTTAAAAGATGCATTGCAATTTAGTCAGCAGTCGAAATAATAGTGATCATTTGTTTTTCAAATGTCAATATTATCTAACTTACTAAATTATCTGCAATAATCATCATTTCAGGTATATGTTGTGTACATGGGTGATCTTCCCAAGGCCAAAGGTTTCTCTGCGACTGCTTTCCACAAAAACATGCTACAACAAGTTGTTGGCAGGTTATTTACATATCTAAATCATAATCACGTAGTCCTTTTATCGGTGTTTTCTTCTAATAGTTGCTTCCCTTATCCCTTGGTGAAGTTAGTCATGTCCGATATAAAGACTGTTACACTCTTCTATTTTTTTAGCAGGTGTATTTTTTCTTTAAGATATACATAATGCATAGCTGTTAAAAGTATTTCTGACATAAACATCAAAATTAATGACTTCAATAAGGTATACCTTCTGGTGACCAATAATTTTATATAATTGTCAAGCGACCAACTTGGAAAGTTATTTTTCGTGATTATAAGTAAATTTAAATATAAATTCCTAATTATGAATTCTGCATTGACGTACAACTAGCAGTAGGGCATCTCAGTCTCTAGTCCACAGCTACAAGAGAAGTTTCAACGGTTTTGTTGCGAAGCTGACTGAGGAAGAAAAGAACAGATTATCTTGTGAGTGCCAAATATAATTCAAATGACATGATGGATTTTATTACTAAGGAATATATATAACGGCATTCTCTATTTTTTTCCTTATAATATTTTTTCTTCTTCAAAATTTGCGCAGCCATGAAAGGGGTAGTGTCTGTGTTCCCTAGCACAAAGAAACAGCTGCATACAACACGGTCATGGGATTTCATTGGCTTTCCACAAGAAGTTGTGCGTGCAAGTTTAGAAAGCGATATTATTGTTGGGATGCTAGACACTGGTGTTTGGCCTGAATCCAAAAGTTTTAGTGATGAAGGATTTGGTCCACCTCCAAGCAAATGGAAGGGCAGCTGTGTATCCTCTTCTAATTTTACTTGCAACAAGTAAATTTTCAAAATTCTCTACAAATTTAAAAATTATAAACATGCCTGAGAGTCTGAGACCAGACCTTATCGTCTCAGAATTTAGTTACCAAACAACTTAGCCTTCATTCAGAAAGGTTAATCTATTTTATAGTTTTTTCAAACGCCTTCTAAGTTAATTATAATTGGAATGCAGCAAAATTATAGGAGCCAAGTTCTACAGAACTGATGGCGAAGTAGATGACGCTGATTTCAATTCACCTAGAGACTCAGAAGGACATGGAACACACACTGCATCCACAGCCGCTGGAGCCATAGTAAGCCAAGCAAGCTTGTTAGGCCTTGGCTTAGGAACAGCTCGTGGAGGGGTTCCCTCAGCACGCCTTGCTGTGTACAAGATCTGTTGGTCAGATGGTTGTTCAGATGCTGATATCTTAGCTGCATTTGATGATGCTATTGCAGATGGAGTTGACATAATCTCTCTCTCGGTAGGGGGGTCATTTCCTCTTGACTATTTTGATGATCCAATTGCTATTGGAGCTTTTCACTCCATGAAAAATGGAATACTCACATCTAATTCTGCTGGAAATTCTGGTCCTGATGCTGAATCGATTAGCAACTTTTCGCCTTGGTCTCTATCGGTTGCTGCCAGCACCATAGATAGAAAGTTTATAGCCAATGTACAATTGGGTAACAACAAAATTTATGAGGTGAGGATGTCTGAACTCACTAATTTAATATATATATATATTAACCTTCGTCGTCGTGTTTTGGATATTCCTGAATTCTTGTTACATGTAGGGTTTTGCTATAAACACTTTCAATCTCAGTGGAACATACCCAATAGTGTACGGTGGGGATGTACCAAATAGTGCAGCAGGTTTCAGTGGAGCTGACTCTAGGTACTTGTAAAAGATAAGAAGCTTGTAATTATCACAAGTACAAAAATTAATGAGAAATTACTTGGTAAATTCAGGTACTGCTCACCTGATTCATTGGACAAGACACTGGTTGATGGGAAAATTGTTCTTTGTGATGAGCTGAACGATGGGGAGGGCGCACTGCAATCAGGGGCAGTCGGCACAATTATGCAAGATGGAGGCTTTAAAGATGATGCTTTCTCCTTTCCTTTGTCTACTTCCTATCTAAGTTTAGAAGATGGCAAAGAAGTATCAACATTTATTAACACAACTAGGTAATGATCAATTCTCTAACGTTTCAGTTATCCAGCACATTAAAAAAGCCGATGCTTATTTCTGAATGATAATGCAGTAAACCAACTGCAACAATTTTGAAGAGTATTGGAATTAAAGATTCATTAGCACCATTTGTAGTTTCCTTTTCATCAAGAGGGCCAAACCCTATTACACGGGATCTTCTCAAGGTAATTGATTTTTAATATAGTGATTACCATTTCTCTTTTCTGATCTGTTTTTCTCTGTCTCATTCGATTTTTTTCCCGATTATTTAGCCTGATTTAACAGCCCCTGGTGTGGAGATAGTGGCATCCTGGTCAGAAGGTACAACAGTAACAGGAATAACCGGAGACAAAAGGGTTGTCCCATACAACATAATATCTGGTACATCAATGTCCTGCCCTCATGCTACCGGTGCAGCTGCCTACGTTAAATCATTTCACCCAACATGGTCACCAGCAGCAATTAAATCCGCTCTGATGACAACAGGTATCATTTTGTTTTCAGTTATTAAGGAATTAAGCGAGATAGATAGTGGCATTGAAATGGAAATACTAATTCCATGATGCATCAAATTTATCTTCCTCTGCAGCCTCAACCCTAAGTGCTGCCAAAAACGTTGATGTTGAATTTGCATACGGATCAGGACAAATAGATCCTATAAAAGCTGCACAACCTGGTTTAATATATGATGCTGGAGAGGCAGATTATATTACATTTTTGTGTGGACAAGGTTATAGCTCCAAGTCTTTGCAACTCGTAACTGGTGACAATACTACATGTTCAGCAGCCAACAATGGCACAGTTTGGGACTTAAACTATCCTTCATTTGCTTTATCCGGTGTGTCAGGCACTTCACTGATACGAACCTTCCAAAGAACTGTGACAAATGTTGGGTCACCAGTGTCCACTTACAATGCCATTCTAAGCGCTCCATCAGGACTTAACATTACAGTTGAGCTTAGCATACTTTCATTTAAAGCCATGGGCCAAAAACAAAGTTTTACAGTTACGGTTGCTGCAACAGTTGGCAGCAAAGTGTTGTCTGGTTCGTTAGTGTGGGATGATGGGGCGTTCCAAGTGAGGAGTCCTGTTGTCGCATATTCTGTTTCATCCTCCTAGTTTTATCCATCATTTACATTGATTTCTCACATTTAAAAGTTTGATAAGCATGATGTGATTTAATAACCATAGAATATTACTTTGTAAGTTGTTTCATTAAATTTGAACGAGAAAGGATCGGTTTTGGATCACAACCACACAAATCAACTGCAGAAAGTGTTGTAGGTGATCTCTAGCATTGTTCGCAGCACTGTGTGTAACTGTACCTCCATTCTTTTCGTAACAAGTGTTTCAGGATCTATGAAGGAAAAGTTAAATTTTCGCAATTGGGCATGACCAAGAAAGCCAGCAAGTCAATTATTCAGATGTGTTGCTTTTAATAGAAAATCACATAATACTCTATCTATGTTTGTTTCCCAAGTTTCTTTTCCTTCTAATTTAGCACTAAAAAGCTTCTCATAAGTAATAGATTTTAACTTTCATACCTTTTATCTAGATTTAGCAAGTTCTATCGAGACTTATGTCTCATTCAGAGAGTTGTGCATTATATTTTATGTTTATAAAAAATGCTTTAAGAAGTTTTCCATCTATAACACTATCCTTTATTTTCTAAAAATTTATTATTAAACCAGTTATACAGTCTATTCCTCGTAGGTCTTGTGAAGGTACTTTAAAATGGCAGCTGTTTACTAAAAAGTAAAAATACCATCTCTGATAAATTATATACTACTACTATGAACAAAAATTCGACCCACAACTTCTAGGCAATTATCTCCAGGGATGCAAATGGTTTTATAGAAAGATAAATAACCTAGCTTCTGCACAATTCTTGGTGCAGTTTTCAGGGAAGTATCCTGATAGTCATTCTAGTCAAAGCCAAGAACTAGCACTGCCTCTTTCAAATATCAAACAAGTCAATATGAATCCTGAGGACTTGCGATATAAACTTGGCGTCAGTTTAATGTTTTATTAATTATGCATTTTCAGCAGTTGCATTGGAGTTTATCTAGCAAGCTTTCTTCTTCGCTCTCCCCTTATAGTTTTATAATTTCTAAATCTTCTGCTGTATTCCATCGTCCATGCATGCTCGATCGAAAACTCAATGAACAAATATCAAGTACTGCAGGTGCCGGTAAAAGTGGTACCCCGTTTGGTCCGTTACAGTCGATTTTAAGGTCGTCATGACTGCATTACTCGATTGATTTATATGGAATACTTCGTAGGATTAAGACCAAATAAATAAACTAATATGTAAGTGGTCATCAAGATGACAGAGTATATTTAACAACATTTGACCAGTATCAGAACTTCGTTCTCTTATTCGAAAAAATTCAAGTTTTTTTTTGTTAAACACCAACTCAACCCTGTGTCTTTAATTCCTTCTTATTGTTTGGTCCTCTATTACGTATATTTGAACTCTGCATTATGTTCCTCATATGCGGATTCTCTTACATAATTTAAGATTTTTAATCTTCATATGCTCGTGTGAGTATTTAAATTGAAATTTCCAAAAAAAGAAGAAGAAAGAAATTGGACACCCAACATGTGAATATATAAGAGAACGAAAACCTTTGTATAAATACCTCCTCTGTTAGCTGCAACAAGTGCGAAACTTAAAATTGTCATTCGTTGACAACCTTCAAACACAATGGCTAGTCACATTTCTTCTCTACTATGGTTACTCGTAATCAGCTTCACTTATAGCATGCTTATCGGCTGCAACCAAGCGTCTGATGACGATCAAAAGGCATACCTCTAACCAAGTTTTTTTCTAGTTTAAAAAGAAAAAATATTTATCAAATCATTTCAGGTATATGTTGTGTACATGGGTGATCTTCCTAAGGCCAGAGATTTCTCCGCCACTGCCTCTCACACCAACATGCTACAACAAGTTGTGGGCAGGTTGTTTACATTTTTTAATAATGATTGTGTAGTTAATATTTTTAGTAGTATTTTGATTTTATGGTTGTTTAACTTTCGACATATTAAAGTTAAGTGAACTTTTAAGTTGTCACTTAGTGTAGTTAGTGAATGTTTCGAATTAGAGAATGTTACAAATTCTTTTCGCAGGTTTATCTTATTAAGATAAATATAATGAATCTCTTTTAAAGTATTACTAACTTTTACGTCTAAACTTATGACTTCAACAAATTTTACCATCTGGCGATCTTAACCACTGATCAGCTTATGTATAATTTCTAAAGTCTTATTCACCTAGCCTGATCATGAATTCTGCATTGACTTGCAATCAACAGTAGGGCATCCCAGTCTTTACTCCACAGCTACAAGAGGAGTTTTAATGGTTTTGTCGCGAAGCTGACAGAGGAAGAGGTGAACAGAATATCTAGTGAGTACTGCATATAATTTAAACAACATGAAGGAGCTGAGTAATGCATATAACTATGTACAATTTTATTGTTCTATAATCCAGTTTCTATTTTTTTGCTCAGCGATGGAAGGTGTAGTGTCAGTGTTCCTTAGCAGAAAGAAGCAGCTACATACGACAAGATCATGGGATTTCATTGGCTTCCCACAAGAAGTTTTGCATGCAAGTTTAGAAAGTGATATTATTGTTGGGATGCTAGACACCGGTGTTTGGACTGAATCTAAAAGTTTTAGTGATGAAGGATTTGGTCCACCTCCAAGCAAATGGAAGGGCAGTTGTCAATCCCCTTCTAATTTTACATGCAACAAGTAAAGTTTTTCAAAATTGTCCACAAATTTAAAACATTGATCATGCTTGAGACTGACCGTATTGGTCCAGCATTTTAGCTATCAAACAATGTAGTCTTCATTTGGAATTTGTTTTCAGTGAGAAGGCTAATCCTCTTTCAGCATTCATTATTGAGTTTTTTAAATCGCCTGCTTATTTATAATAATTGGAATGCAGTAAAATCATAGGGGCCAAGTTCTACAGAAGTGATGGAAGAATAGGTGTAGCTAATTTCAATTCGTCCAGGGATTCTGAAGGACATGGAACACACACGGCATCCACAGCAGCCGGAGGCTTAGTAAGCCAAGCAAGCTTGTTAGGCCTTGGCTTAGGAACAGCTCATGGAGGGGTACCCTCAGCGCGCCTTGCAGTGTACAAGATCTGTTGGTCAGATGGTTGTTACGATGCTGATATTTTAGCTGCGTTTGATGATGCTATTGCAGATGGAGTTGATATAATCTCTCTCTCCGTAGGGGGTTCATTTCCTGTAGACTATTTTGATGATCCAATCGCCATTGGAGCTTTTCATTCCATGAAAAATGGGATCCTCACATCCAATTCTGCTGGAAATTCTGGTCCTGATCCAGAAACAATTACCAACTTTTCACCTTGGTCCCTATCAGTTGCTGCCAGCACCATAGATAGAAATTTTATAGCCAATGTGCAATTGGGTAACAACAAAGTTTTTGAGGTGACAATGTCTATCCACCTTATGAATTATATATATACATGTATTGATTGTTCCTTTTATTCTTTTGTATAACCTAAATTCTTGTGTATGTCTAGGGTTTTGCTGTAAATACTTTCAATCTTAGTGGAACCTACCCAATAGTTTATGGTGGGGATGTACCAAACAGTGCAGCAGGTTTCACTGGAGCTGACTCTAGGTACTTATAAAGATGAGAAGTTCATTATATTGAAAAGTGCAAAAATTGATGAGAAAATGCTTGGTAAATTCAGGTACTGCCTTCCTGATTCATTGGACAAAACATTGGTTCATGGAAAAATAGTTTTTTGTGATGAGCTGAGTAATGGAGAGGGCGCAATGCAATCAGGGGCAGTTGGTACAATCATGCAAGATGGAGGCTTTAAAGATCATGCTTTCTCCTTTCCTTTGTCCACTTCGTATCTAACTTTAGAAGATGGCTCAGAAGTTTCAACCTTTATTAACACAACTAGGTATATATCAATTCTCGAAAGTCTCAGCTATCTAAAACTCTATAAAAGCATACCTATTATTGGATCATGATGCAGTAAACCAACTGCAACCATCTTAAAGAGTATTGGTGCCAAAGATTCGTTAGCTCCGTTTGTAGTTTCGTTTTCATCAAGAGGGCCAAATCCAATTACAAGGGATCTCCTCAAGGTATTTATAGATATATTCATGATCATGTTCTTGTTTATCACGGGTCTGTTTTCTCTGCTTCATCCAATTCTTTTCAATTGTGCAGCCTGACTTAACAGCTCCTGGTGTGGATATTGTGGCGTCTTGGTCAGAAGCTACAACAGTAACTGGAATAATCGGAGACAAAAGGGTTGTCCCGTACAACATAATATCTGGTACATCCATGTCCTGCCCTCATGCTACCGGTGCAGCTGCATATGTGAAATCTTTTCACCCTACGTGGTCACCAACAGCAATTAAGTCCGCTCTTATGACAACAGGTATTAATTTAAATTTTTGGCTATACAATCGAGATAGATAATGACATTGACATGGAAACGGCAATTTAATAATGCATCAATTTCATTTTCTTCCTCTGCAGCCTCAACTTTAACTGCTACTAAAAACACTGATGTTGAGTTTGCTTACGGATCAGGACAAATAAGTCCTTTTAAAGCTGCACAACCTGGTCTAATATATGATGCAGGGGAGGCAGATTTTGTCACATTTTTGTGTGGGCAAGGTTATAGCTCCAAATCATTGCAACTCATTACTGGAGACAACACGACTTGCACTTCAGCTAACAATGGAACAGTTTGGGATTTGAACTTTCCTTCATTTGCCTTATCCGCGGAATCAGGCACTTCATTTATCCGGACATTCCAAAGAACTGTAACAAATGTTGGATCACCAGTGTCCACTTATAATGCCATAATAAACGCTCCATCAGGACTTGATATTAAAGTTGAGCCTAGCGTGCTTTCGTTCAAAGCCATGGGCCAAAAACAAAGTTTCACAGTTACAGTTGCTGCAACAGTTGGTAGCAAAGTGCTGTCTGGCTCTTTAGTGTGGGATGATGGGTTGTTCCAAGTGAGGAGTCCTGTGGTTGCATATTCTATTTCCTCCTAATTTTATTCATCTTTTACAGGCATTTGTCACGTTTAAAAGATCGATAAACATGATGTGATTTAGGACTCTAATGCATTTCATGTTGTAACTTGATTCACGAAATTCAAATAAGACATGGTGTGTCACAACCATATAAGTTAACATCACTTACCCTTAGTCATATTGTAGTCCCATGAAGGTATTTTGGATATGTTACCCTTTCGTAAGATAAAGGGTCAAACGGCTCCAAGTCTGTTAGATATTAAGGACGTCGTGACCACCCTGCTTCATACGTTGGTCCTGGTATCATTGTACTAAACAAACGAACAAAATTTCAATTTTCACATCACCTGCATCATAGTTATAATACACTATTTTTGTTACATTTTCTTGGTATTTTCTGCTTTTGGCTGTATAATACAAATTGCTCTGAAAATACACAATCATTCGTCGCAAATTTAATTATTATGATGCATTAGCACATGTATCGTCAACTTGGTATACGAAACAGGGTATAATATCGTCAAGATTTGGCAATGGGGGGAAATGTATAGGAGAAGAAAGGAATAACAGTAAGAATAAAAGGAGAGTCAACGTATAGTATGGTGGTATCGGCCATATCCGAATAATTTCGAACTTGAGGGAGACAAAGACTACTGCCTTATCTATCTATATCCTCTTCTTTTGGAAAGGGACAACTGTTTGCATTTCCCTGCGACCCCTACCTTTGTGTGTGTGTGTGTGTATGTTGATTGTTGCATGGTGAATCATTTTTGGTTTAATAATCAATTCATCACTAAATTTTGCATTAATAGGATATTCTTTAGGCTGCTGCGTATTCCATCGATAATACAAGGTCTTTTTTCAAAAATTATAAATTTTATATAATTAATATATAGAGTACATAAATGAGGCAACTTGCAGTATCCATGAAGGCCACATGGCAAGAGTTGATTGGACATGGAAATATGTGAATTTGAGCAGCATAGCATCTGAATATTACATGAAAAAATAGTTATGGGGAGGTTGATGAATGCACATGGGCGACTAGTGCACCATTCTTTTTCATTACCTCTGTTTTCTTGGATTATAAATACCCATCACACTTGTTCATTTTTCTTCATACACAACTGCAATTCTTCACATGCTCTGTCTCTCTCACTCTCCTCTGCCTCTGCCCTGCAAATCTTATCTTCTTTTCTCATTTACTTTTGGTCTCTGTGTCCCTTGGTCGTTGGTTTGGTTGTTGCAAAATCTTTCTATATATTTGAGGTAGTTTTGTTAGTTTGTTGACACAACTAAAACAAAAAAATTATAATCCCTACTAGTCATAATTATTATATGGAGCATAACAGAAAAAAGGGTGCTCCTTCATCATCTTCTTCCTCTTCTTTTACTACGGATCTTTTTGGCCCTAAAGATTCTTCACAATCTTCTTCCTCTACTGGAGTCTTTGGCTCTGTTTTTGGACCACCTTCCACGGTAAGTTTTTTCTTGCTTCACCAAATATAAATACGAAACGATATTTAGTCAAATTAATTTATGAATTCTCGCAAAATCTTAAGGTGGTAGGAGGAGGATATAATACGTATGTATGTCATGAATATATAAGTTGGCAAGTCATAAGGCCCCTCATGGTCCATTATTTTAAATACCATGTTACAAATTTTACCAAAACTTCTAGGTGAACATGCATAATATGTAAATCTTATTTATCATGAGTTAGCTGATATACTCTTTGAGCTATAACATACTATTTGCTCTATTTTTCGTCAGTTCTAAATTCTGGTGTATATTTTGTTGTTTTTATATTAGGGGTTAGGCAGAGATTCCTCTATTTCTGGACCAGCAAGAAAGCAAGATTATGGCAATGCCAAACAGGAAATCCAAGGTGTGTCGAAATTTCTAGGCATTAATTATTGGGTTACTTTCAGATTCCCATAAACCCTAATTTCAAGTTGACGTGTACCAAAAAGAATCCAACACATACACTTGACTTGGATAAAAAGGAGAATATATGTATGTTGGAAAGCATTCACTTTAAGCATTTTAAACACTGTTTGTAAAAACTTTTAGTTACCTAGCTTTATTCTGACCACTTGTGCTTACTTTGGGTTTATGCATATCCAGATTACAATAGTCAAAGAAATTACAAGGGTGAAAGTGGTGGCAAACAAAGCAAAGACAGGACTAGTAATTCAACTTATAACCAGAATGATTTATCAAACCCTTGTTACTATAGTTCATCTATTTACTATGGTGGCCAAGAAGTTTATTCACCAAATACCCCAGCCAAAAGTAATTCTAACCATGCAGTAAGTGATGACAATCAATATTTACCAGTACACATGTATAACTATTGTCATGCAGAACTTAATCTAATTATTTGTTACTACTACATTTGATCAGATTAAGAAAGATGGAGGGGGTGATGATTCCCATGGAAATAATTCGAACAGCGCTTCGCGTGGGAACTGGTGGGAAGGTAAGCTAATTAATTTGCGGTATTAGTTCATTTTTGTTTTGTTAAGCTTATAAGTTACTTATAAGATAAACCGAACGTGTAAATTGTTTTTCCTATCCTACCTCGGATTTTAGACACACTGACCCCTAAATGTGCTATGTATACACTATACAAAATTTTGGCAGTACAAGTAACTAAACATGTTTCTGTCTTTCTTTCTGCAGGATCCCTGTACTACTAGAGCCTTTGCCTTCGTGACATCTGAATTTAAATCCAAGATATCAAGGTGACTTGCAGTTGTAGGTTCGGTGATGTTGCAGAGTATACTTATTGTACTGTGCAACATGGTAGTATGGGATGACAATAGAGGATACCTACTAGGCTACTATAGTCTATATAGCCAGCAGTAGTAAATTAAGCTTCGTGTACTTTCATTTTCGTAGTGTCTATTTCTCTTACATATATTTACTTTAGCTCTAGTGACCATGTTAATCGTTTAAGCAAGTCATGTATATGAGATGATTTTCTAATGCAAATTGTAGCTTTGTTTTTCTCCTTTGCCTATATTTAATTATTTATAGAATAAAGTAAATATATGTTCTTAAAATGCATGCACAAACAAGTGTTCTAGTTGGCTTGTCAAAACCAAATTTGGTTCTCAAAAAGCATATAAATCTTCTGGTATGAGAACAATAACATGTATATAAGATATATGTGACGAAGAGAGTTTGATTCCTTTTGATACATGTATGCTTGCTGAATGTACTTCAACTGCATAATATATTCACAGATTCTCTCCCACTTGTCCAGTCACTAGGCTTTCCATGCAATTGTTATCCTGTCAATTTCGTCTTCTTTTTTTGGTTAATTAACCTGACTTTTAAACCACATTAACCTGACTTTACAATACAGTTAAGAGAGAGAGAAAAACGGTTGGGGGAAGAATGATGCTATCTAAAAAGGCTAGAGACAGAAATGATTATAGACTAAGAACAAAAGGATGGATGGAAAAGCGTGACACAAGCTCGGATGACAATTTAAATTACACTAACCAACCGGATATTAATTTGGGCCTGGAAATTCCTTCTTTAGCTAAATTGTCTGCCTCAACATTCCATTCCCTTTGGATGGACTCAGCCCAAATATTGGGGTTGAGAGGAAGGAGAGAAAAAAAGTCCAGCTCCTTGGCAATATTTGAAAATAATCCTGCTTTTTCTTTGTGAAAATTTTCCAATAAACTGCTGGCATCTGTGCAAATAATTAATTTTTTGGATGCATCCAATTTATTGAGGACATTATAAAGGAGACTGAAGGCTTCAAAACTCACTTCTCATTGCACTAGAAGTACTAACTGGCCCAGAAAAGATAAACACTAATTGAAGTTCTTTTGAAAAAATTAAACCACCAATGCCACCCAAATTCATACCATTATTTGGAAAAGCACCATCTGAAAAAGTAATGTAGTCATAATATCTTGCCAGCATTTTGATAAATTCTATCTTGGAGCTTTTTAAATGAGACATGATTTCAGCTTTTAGATCACAAGCCCATAAAGATGTTAGTTTCAAGGATACTAAGTTGGCCTCATTACACCATTCATGAGCTCTGAGCTTGATGAGCAGTTGGACTGAGGTGGTAGGATTTTCTGAATTTCGAAAGGTGGCTTCATTCCTTGCTAGCCATACATTCCAAAGCCATGAGGCAACTGTAATCTTCCAAGCTGAGCTTAACCTCCCGTCTTTGATTATTTTGAGGACAGAAAATAGAGACATGGTTTTCAATTGATCAAGCTCTATGTTAAGACCCCACCATTTTTTGAATTTTGTCCAAATTTCTATAGATGCAAGACACTCAAAGAAAATATGTTGCTGATCTTCTGTGTTGCCTTTGCATATGCTACATTGGGAACCAAATGTTTGAAATTTTTTTACTTACGAACTTTTTAGTAGGAAGAATGTGATGAGCTATTTTCCATAAAAAAAATTCTTATTTTGGGAGGAACTTTAGTAGACCAGATGATTTTCCAGGATTCATGAGTAGACTATGTGCAGAGAATAGCTCATAGCCTTTCTTTACTGTATAGTGACTTTGTCCTGGTTTCCATATTACTTGATCATCTTTGTCACTAAGCTTGACTGAGGTGATAAACTTGATCAAATTGTTGCCAGCCTCTACTTCCCATCCTCTGAGTTTTCTCCTCCAAACTTGAAAATCAAGATTCTGAGTAGAACTGACTACTTGCTTTAGTTCGGCAACCGTAATTCCTTTGTTATTTGCTAGATGATACAGTCTTTGTAATGTTGAGCTCAAAGGTGCAGCCCCAATCCAGAAGTCTCTCCAAAACAAAATTGATATTCCATTTCCTAATGACCACTTCCAATTTGAGAGACTTAGGTGTTGAAAAACATTCTCTTGATTTTTTAGATTCAGGATATCTTTGAATATGTTAGATGCAAAAGAGATGGAGCAGTTTTCCAGGCCTGGCCTTACTCTATATATCTCATTTATTAATTTATTCCATTTTTGCTGCTTCTCACTTGCAATCCTCCACCACCATTTGGCCAAAAAAGCTTGATTTTTTTCCGGAAAGCTACTTATGCCAAGTCCTCCTCCACTTTTGCTTCTACAAATTTTCTTCCAGCTGATGGGATGCAACTTCTTGCTGCTCTTGCTAGATGTGGAATATTCTCCCCCACAGAAATCTTCTCCTGATCAATTCTAGAGATTTGCTTGTACCTTTAGGTATCATGTTATTGCTAAGCCAATAACATGATACCTAATAAAGGAGATGAATGCATCTACAAACTACAGAACAGTGGCCCATATTCTTGGAACAGTTTCTTTCAGGTGTATATATAATTTGCATATTCGAACAACTCTCACATTAAGTAGCCGGTGCTTAACCATTTATATCGAGCTTCCCTAAAAAGGGTGCCATTTTTCTTTGATTTCTTGACATACTTTAGACTTAATAAGCACTTGAGCAATTGAATAATAATTTAAAATGTGTAATATTAATAAAAGGAAACGGATCAATGAAAATTCCTCTGTGCTCATCAACAAGTCTGAATATAGAAGTGAGATTATTTGGCTGGTAAGAGCATCAAAAAGGTATTTTACTCTAGTGATATTCTCTATATCGATTATTCAAGCAACAAATAACAACAGATCAAACTTACGAATATGAAGAGATAGGATTATAGAACATACAGAGTTCTACACTTGTACACATCAAATTCTCCCTTGTCACATTAGGAGTACTTATGATTAATAATATGCTTATTCTTAAACACACACACACACAGCTCTTGTTACTGGTCACGCCACATAAATTTGTCCCTGGCTACTTGTAGCATCTTAATAGCAACAGTAATGTCAATGCGTTCTCTTGGCCTTTCAACTGAACACAAAATTCCAACTTCAAATACGGAAGCCAAGCAAACTTCCATCCTGCTAACTAATTCAACACCCAGGGAGCCACCATGGGCTTCTTGTTGTGTTATCCTGGGATCAGCAATCTCCATCATCCTGTGGGGAAGCGCCTTCCTCACATAATCATGAAGATTATTAGCATGGTCCATCAACATGCTGTTACCTGTAGGTCTCTGTGCTGTGAACATTTCCAGTAACAGAATTCCATAGCTATACACATCCCCTTCTGCAGATATCTTTCCACCCATTCCATACTCTGTATAACCAAAAAAAAAGAAGTAGTGTTACTAATAATGATGTTATCTTATTAGCTTGATAACACCAATTATATAAAATGTATTCTAGAGTTATCTTTTAAACTCTAATCATTTTCTAATTTACTAAAACACACATTTTTAACTTAAAATTATGCCATTGACTTGAAAGTTTAGACAAACCGGCTCTAGGCAGTCAGTTCAATGTAATTAACAGTAGCTTTAAACCTATATACACATGCAATTTTCAAATATAAAGAAGAATTGGTAGTATTACTAACCTGGGGGAACATATCCAACAGTTCCCCGGATACCGGTTGAACTCGATTGTGCTTGATTGATGTCACTTGCACTGGTTAGAAAAAATCTAGCCAAACCAAAATCACTAACACGGGCAATGAATTCCTCATCAAGAAGAACATTGCTTGGCTTTATGTCACAGTGAATAATTTTTGTGTGACAGTGATGATGCATGTATTCCACTGCCAATGCAACATCAATGGCGATATTTAGCCTCTGGAATATTGTCAAATTCCGTTCATTCCCTTGATCAGATGGACTTGGATGCAACCAGTTGTCTAGACTTCCATTTGTCATGAACTCAAGAACCAATGCCTTAAAGTCTTTACCCTTAAAATCAATGCTAGAGCAAACTGTAATAATTTTGATGATATTTCGGTGGCGAATATTCCTCAACATATGGCATTCTGACAAGAAATTCTTGTTGGCTCCCTGTACTACACCATTTAGTACTTTCACAGCAACAATCCGTTGCAATGATTCAAGATTTCCTTTGTACACCGATCCATATCTTCCCTCACCTAGCAAATTTTCCGGGGGGAAATTATTTGTTGCTGTTAGAAGATCTTGATAAGAAATCCTAGGGTATTGGTCCTCTTGCAAAGCTAAGGTTTGGATTTTCTTCTTCTTGGACTTTATTCTATAGAAAACAAAGGTAAAACATGCTAACAAGGTAACAAGAGGTAGAAAAACTAGAAGGAGTATCATTCTCAATGGAAATTGATTTGTCTTGGTCTTTGAGATATCTGCAGGACATGCAGGTAATTGCAATGCTTGAATACCTCCACAAAGCTGAAAATTTCCGGACACTGAAAACCCCCTGATATTTGAGAACCTTCCTTTTTTAGGCACTTCACCTCCAAATTTATTGTATGACAGATTGAGATATCGAATAAGTTTCAACTCTCCCAGAAAGTTTGGAATATTTCCTGACATACTGTTAATTGAAAGATCTAAAAATTCAAGATTCTTTAAATCTTTGAATGAAGCTGGAATTTTACCATCAAAGAGGTTCCCTTTCATGCGTAGTTCCTCCAACATAACACAATCTCCCAGACTAGTGGGTATGCCTCCAGTCAGTTTGTTGTCGAAAGATCTAGATAAGTAAGATGCTTTAAGCTTCCAATGTTGGATGGCAGTGGCCCTGTCAGTAGATTTTGAGCCAAGTAAAGTAAAAAACATTCTGAACAAAGTCCTATCTCAGAGATCACGCCATTGAGGTAGTTGTTAGAGAGGTATATCTGTTGCAATGATGTGATATTAAATAGTGCAGAAGGTATACTTCCGTGGAGCAAGTTCTGGTCCATTTGGAATATAAGTAATCCAGTAATGTTGCTTATGCAAGCTGGAATTACTCCTGAAATGTTGTTGTGACTTAGAAACAGATTTGCTAACTTGGATAGCTTACAAATTGATTCAGGAATATTTCCTGTTAACATGTTGTTGTTAAATGAAAGATATGTCAAGTTAGAGAGTTTCCCAATTCCTTGGGGTATGCTTCCGTAGATGTAATTTCCAGCAAAGCCCAGATAATCTAATGTTGTTGAGAAATTGGCAATGGAATCAGGAAGCTCCCCAGTTAAACCAGTGTTAAATAGACTTAATCTCTTGAGATGCGTACAGTTTACCAAAGAGCCAAGGAAGCGCAAGTCACCAGGCTGCTGATTATGTCCAAGTTGATTATCACTCAGCCGTAGCACTTCAAGACTCAAAAGGCTTCCGAAATTTATTGGTAGAGGACCAGTAATATTGTTATTTCCTACGTCAAAAAAAGCAAGCTTTGAAGCATTAGTTATCGATGGTGGTAAAGGCCCTGAAAATTTGTTTTCTGCAGCAAGAAATCTCTTCAGGTTAGGAATGGAGGAAGTCAAATCTGCTGGAAGCCTTCCTTCTAAATCATTTCCAGTTAAGCTAACAAAAGCGAGAGATGAGATGTTGTAAATTTGCAGGGGAACCGTGCCTACCAAATTGTTTAATGCCAACTGAAGATATATTAATTTGGAACGGTGAGCAACTTCCAAAGGTATGATCCCCGTTATTTCGTTTCTGGATATATCAAGGAAAGCAAGGGATGATGCATTCCCAATTGACAATGGGATTGCTCCAGTGAAATTATTTGTCGTTGCATTAAATTCAACAAGTTTAGACCACGATCCGAAATCAGTAGGTAATTCACCTCCGAGATTGTTTCGTTCTATTTGGATACGTCTAATATCTTTGCAGTGACTTAAATTCATTGGAAACCCACCTTGAAAGAAATTGCTTCCCAAGTAAAGGTCCTGTAAGCGAAACAGTTTTCCAATTTCTCCAGGAATGGAGCCACGGAAGTTGTTTACATCAAGGTGAAGTGCTTTAAGAAAGGAGAGGTTTCCGATATAAGGAGACAACAGAGTAGCATCCAGTTTTTGAGATGACAGGTCTAACTTTGTTACTCTCTGACGTCTGCGGCTGCATGTAATGCCTTTCCAGTGACAAAAGTGGACGGAACGGTTCCATGAGCTCAGCACACCGTTTGGATCACCTGTTATGTAAGCCTTGACAGAAAGCAAGGCTTGTTGGTCTGTAACATTACTCAAGTGTGTAGCGGTAGCACTGTTTCTAAAACTTGAAGAGGCTGTTAATGTAGAAATGAAGAAAATGATATATCCAATCATCATTGTGGTTCGTTTCACAGAATGAATATAGAACATATCACTACCTCGCATGGCATTAAATACTGGTATATAGAATTTTTTTTAGCGTCAAAATTTAATATTAAGCTCTACGGGTCATGGACTCATTGGCTTATAAAAGGGATTGAAATTGTTATTAAGAATTTATAATTTTACGTTATTTGACATGCAAGTAGACAGTAGAGTTTTCAAAGTTGAATGGTCAAATATTATTACTAATGGTCAAATATAGTTGGAAATTTAATGTAATTAAGCCAAAAAAGTCGCATGCTTTTGAAAAGGGGTTGAATTGTTTTAATTTATTTTATGATTACATTATTAATCAATAATCATACCAAATAGATCGAGAGTGTTGGAAATATAATGCTAAGTTGCAAACGACAAATATTTTATATTATATAAATACAACCAAAATAATGATTAATATATGAGAATCATGCTCAAAGGATGAGTGTAGGTAATTAGCTAAATTTAAAAGGATTTCTCATATAAATATATTAGGGCTTAATTGTAATTATAGAAAATATTATATATTTACAAAAATGTCACAAATTATTTATACTAGAAAACATTCTAATTTGGGGTAATTTTCCTAAGGTCAATTTTAGGTATTTTTTCTCTTAATATATTTAATAGAAAATATTAAATACTCTAATATAATAATTTGTATTTTAGTAAAAATATTTATTATATATCATTTCTCCACAAGATTGTATATAACAACAAATATTTTTATATACTTATGTGCAGGGGCGGATGTACATTGTAGCATAGTGTGTCAACTGTCAAGTGACACACCAATATTTTTCAAAAAAATATTTTTTTTGCAGCTATATGTCCATGCAAATCAAATTTCTATTCTAGTTTTCCAGCTTCATTGTGGGCCTTTTCAAAGTTTAAAGTGTATTCTTAATATGTATAATTTAAAATTTTCACATTTTAATATTCACTTTAAATAACTTTAATTCTGGAAACTTTTTAAAATTTATGTGAATGAAATTTTAGTGACCATTCGACAAATCTGAACAATTTATATCTGAATGATTAATATTTTTGAATGATCTGATGTATCAAAATTTTGAATTCTAAATTATTATAATATTTAATAAATTTTAATGATATCTGTTTCCAATTTTATCCTTACGATTGAATAAAACTATTTTATAAATTGTAAATATATTTTAATATGAATAAAATGATAGAAAAAAGTAAAAATAATATTCAATCAAGTGTCATGTATATGAATAACGCTATATCATTGATTAGTTCAAAATCTTTATAATTTTCAAAACAAAACAACCTAAGCAATTAACTAAAAATATAAAAGAAATCACATAATTTTAGACCTTTCATATAAAATATACAATACCCAAAAATAAATACAGTGCAAAGATGTTAGCAGGTGTTACCGTATTCTGCTCAAACAAGTCTCATTCTCATTCATTGACACTGTCCCTTGAACCGAAACGTTCTACCACCAAATCAGACGGGAGACGATGGCGAGACTTTTATGTTCCACAACCATTAAATTAGACGGCTGAACCACGAGGACTGAACCACGTCAAATACACTTTTTACGTTGTCGAAATTGATGCCTTAATCAGTGACATTACTGCTCTAAATTTAACAATTAGTTAGACCTTGTAAGAGAATCAAAATTTAGCATATAGCCGGATAAGCTCATGACCCCTTGTAGACTGTACAAAGCTTACGACAATCTGTATCAGTATATGTACTTCAGGTTTGGCATAAGCTGGAGTGTCGCCGTATGAGTGACTGTGCAGGATTATATATATCTAAATTTCAAAAATTAACCAAAAAATTATGAAATCTTAATAAAGCTAGATGATGACCCTGAATTGAACGGCTGCGATCAGCAGGGATTATGTACGCGAATTTATAGCTGTGTGAATGTTTTTTTTATGTTATAACTAAAATGGTTGCTTAAAATATAAATTTCACATTCAAAGTGTTATACATGATTTTAACAATAAAACATGTGAGAAGAGTATTTTTTTTTAAAAAGTATGCAGTTAACGTTAGTTGTGACTAGAGGTGCCCTGTGCCAGTTTCGCCACCGAGGGATTAGGCACGGCACGGCACGCGGCTGTAGGCGAACCGTGTCGAATCGGGCCGTGGTTCGTGAACAGTTCGTCGGATTAGGCGGGTCTGATTTTTTATTTTTTAAATATTTATTCAATTTAGCTATTGCAGTCCAATTGTCCGCGTGCCGAGTTAGCGGGTTTGGCGAGTCACTATAAATTTTGTAATACGAAAAAATTAGAGTGAAGCTGCTTTGCATTTTAATATATATTGAATCCGCTTTATTTTTGCATTTTTCTTTTTTAAAAATAAATACTTATTTTTAAATTCTTTTATTTCATATGTACATATCTTTTTTGACAATAAATAAAAATTTAAGGTCAGGTTTTATTTCATTAAAAAAAAAATTCATTTCATACAAATATTTTTGGAATAAAAGAGGACAGTAGTTCTATAAATTTTGTTAATAAAAAGATATTTTACAAATAATTTGATAGCACTCTTTTTTATTTTGCTCAGTTATGGCTTGGTGGTTCAAGTCGAGGATGAATCTGAGACTACAACGTTCACACTGTTCAACAAAGAGGCATAACAACTCATTGGGGTCCCATTGAAAAATATAATGGCGGAGAGAAATTAACTGTAGTTTCGTTTCGGATGGAGTCTCTCTGTTGCCTATAAAATGACTGCTTACACTACTCTTTACCCTTGCAAGATGTGCACTTACCAGATAAAAGTCACTTCATAAAACATCACTCATGGATGCGAAGAATATACAGTCACGCGTGTCTCAGAAAATGATGTTGCACGGGAGGTTACCGCAGGTGATGACAGCGCTGACACTCGCATGAAGCGTCCAAGGATTGATTATCTGTTACGAACCTGCACCACACCTGCTGCGTATATATTTAAATGGTGTTTTATATGCTGCTACTACTTTGATTTAAGGGTTTGCTTAGAAAGACTACCCCTACGCTCTTGTTTCAACTTTGCATTCGGTTTTCAAACTTTATTAACCGTGGCTACACCTAGCTATGAGCGATGAACTCATTTCTCTAAATGAATATAATCTCACTCTAATATATATGTCACTATTGGTATGGTTTTGTTTGGGTGCACTTGCAATTTACTAATCAGTTCATGTCTTTATGTCGACAACAGTCACTTTATAGATGAATAATTTTAGTTACATTATTCAATGATTACAACATAGCATTTTCAAAAAATTGCTGATGAACACTTTAGGAAATGCATAAACAGTGTCAAACTAGCAGCCGTGACACGCACGGCTTTCATGCTAGTAATTAATAATTGCTGAAAGACAGAAAAGACATATTGTGATTGAAACTCTTTGTATTTTTAATACTTGAGAGATGTTGTAGCATAGGATTAGGATAATCCATCCTTCAATTTAATTTTGAGTAGAAAGATGCAAGTGGTTGGTGTTCAGTGTGTACCCACCGACTATTTTAACATCTTTGTTCCACATTTGCCCAATCTTGAAGTTCCATGCAAGTGGTCAAGCTAGTTTTTTACCCTTTTTTCTTTGTTATATTTCTTCAAGAGAAATATGCAAGTCCATAAGAAAAGATTTCTTACACAAACTGTATAATGCATCTGGTGCCACGAACATGAAAAGCTTAGAAATTTAAACATACAGTACTAATTTCATACTTTCAAGACTTCATATATGCATAATTTGTAAGCATTTATATAAAATCACAGTCCGAGTCCTCACGTTACTAAAGGATATGTCAAAAACAAAGCAAGCATCAATTGTTTTAAAACATCAACTACCATATATTTATTCATTGTTCACAAGTCCGGATACGACATAGAAGTCATTACTCATTAGCTAGATAAACTAGCCCCCAATTCAACACTACATTGGATCAAATTACATCATCACTAGCGCACAATCACTCGACAATAATACATGTTACTAGTCTTCACCGCTTCAAGGCAATGAGTAAGCTGCAAAACACATGCGAAACTGTGAGCTTAGGAGTGACAAAATTAGCCAAACAAATTAACCAAACTTAAAGAAGAAGAAAATTGTGTAACAATGTCGAAAAGTCATTTACCTCCGCATTTGTAGCCAACAGGGCGATCAACAATATTGCAGCGCTTAGGAATAGTTACAGCAATCTCAGGCTTGACACCATAACTTTTAGCAGTATTAGAGAGCATAACAGCACAGAGGCAAGACGGATTCTGTCCCATTTTCTGCACCTGAGCACAGCAACTGCTAGAAGGCGTTGAATTTATATCTTGCGCTGCAGATGCACAAGGAGCCAACTAGAATGCTTCCATATCTGGGTTACTTCTCCCGCATTCATTAGCTGCTTCTACTCCATAGAGTCCAACAGAAATCCCCAAAACCACAAGGAATCCAAGAATGCAAATGTACTTCATTTGAGCTTCCATTTTACTTGGCTAATGTAGTATCGCAATCATACTTGCAACTTCAGGGGCTTTATATACTGAAAATTAAGCTTCATGAATGATTAAACATAATGCTCAACATCTGAGTGGAGAAAGCATTAGAAGAAACATAGATATATATTGCAGCACTTGCTTAAAGGTACGTGAACCAAAGGAGTTAAATCAACTTGTTCAAGTAGTGCTCATAATCAATAGATGATATTTTTTACATGTTCAAATGAAATGAAATTAACATATGTTAATATAAAATTAAATGAGGAAATAAAACATGCTTTTCATTGTTAGGAGACTTTTAGAGCTCTTAACATTTTAGGGAGGAGTTAGAAAGGTGTTGGAGTTGGTTTTTGTACCATTCTCTCTAAAATTTAGTCAAGAAGAGTGTATAGAGCACCTCTCAGAGTTTTCTTACGGCAGGTTCGTTGTCACACCCTGTGTACTATAGTGACATGTCTTTCAAAAGAAAATGAGATATAATATCACTGATTAATTAATAATATTCTCTTCGAACTTGAACGGAGTTAGACATCTATTATTAGAATATTTTGAGATTTAAAAAATGAGGAGATTAAAATTATAGAGCCAGCTATAATTTACCTATAATTTACAAAAGATTGGTTTTCGTCTTCAAAATATACAGCTACATTTTGAGACTTAAAAAAGTGAGGAGATTAAAATACAGGTTTTAACTTAGTTGTGAACTATTATTCGTGCTTATTATTTACAGAAAGTATTACTCGTAAAACATTCTCTGCATGATACTCCCTCCGTCCCATAAATCTTGTCTCAGTTTGACTTTTCAAAGTCAAATTAATCCAACTTTGACTAACAATTAAAAAATAATAAATTATTATTTTTTAAATCTGTAAATTGATTCATAAAATAGGATAATCAAAGTTTGTCATGATATTTTTTTAAAAAATATATAATATTATTTAATATATTTTATTTGTTAGTCAAAATTGATTAATTTGACTTTGAAAAGTCAAACTGAGACAAGATTTATGGGACGGAGGGAGTAATTAATAATTGTGGAAAGACGGGAATCACATTTTGTGACTGAAACCCTTTGTATTTTTACTACTTGTGAGATGTTGTAGCATTGGATGTGGACAATCTATACTTTTAAATTTGATTTTGAGCAGAAAGTGTTAAAGAATAGTATAAGATACATTTGGATCTCTCTCTAACACTTTAAGATTTTAGATGAGCTGGTTGGCAGGGGTCACAAGGGAAGGGAGTACCCCTTCCTACCTGAGTTCTGATACCATGTTGAGTAATCAACTTATCTAAAACCTTAGGATATTAAAGGAAGACCCAAATGGATCTTATACTATATTTTAACAGAAAGATGCAAGTGATTGGTGTTCAAGGGGCAACTACTGACTACAACATCTTTTTCCACACTTGTCCAATCTTGAAGAGAAATATGCAAGTGATCAAGCTAGTTTTTGCTGCTGCTTTTTTCTTTGTTAGATTGGTTTTCTAATTTTCAGAAGTCCATAACAAAAGATTTCTTACACAACCTGTATAATGCATCTGGTGCCAAAAGCTTAGAAATTTAAACATATGGTACTCGTTTCATACTTTCAAGACGTCATATATGCATATTTTGTACAAGCATTTTATATAAAATCACAGTCCGAGTCCATGTTACTAAAGGATATAGCAGCAACAACAAAAAAAAGAAAGGCATAGCAGCAACAACAAAAAAAAGAAAGGCAAGCAACAATGGTTTTGAAACATCAACTACCAGATATTTATTCGTTGTTCACAAGTTTGGATATGACATAGAAGTCATTAGCTAGATAAACCAGCCTTTATTTTAACACTACATTGGATCAAATTACATCATCACTAGCACACAATCACTCGATAATAATACACGTTACTAGTCTTCACCGCTTCAAGGCAATGTGTAAGCTGCAAAAACACATGCAAAACTGTAAGCCATAGGGAGTGACGAATTTAGCTTTAAAAAATAACCATATCTAAAGAAGAAGAAAAATATGTAACAATGTCGAAAAGTTATTTACCTCCGCATTTGTAACCAACAGGGCGATCAACAAGATTGCAGCGCTTAGGAATAGTTACAGCAATCTCAGGCTTGACACCAGAACTTTTAGCAGTATTAGAGAGCATAACAGCACAGAGGCAAGGCGGATTCTGTCCCATTTTCTTCACCTGAGCACAGCAACTGCTAGAAGGCCTTGAATCTGTATCTTGCGCTGCAGATGCACAAGGAGCCAACTTGAATGCTTCCATATCCGGGGAATTTCTCCCACATTCATTACGTGCTTCTGCTCCATTGAATCCAACAGAAATTCCCAAAACCACAAGGAATCCAAGAATGCAAATGTACTTCATTTGAGCTTCCATTTTACTTGGCTAATGTAGAACTGCAATGGATGAGTGATCATACTTGCAACTTCATGGGCTTTATATACTGAAAATTAAGCTTCCTGAATGATTAAACATAATTCCCAACATCTGAGTGGAGAAAGCATTAGAAGAAACATAGATACTATATTGCAGCACTTGCTCAAAGGAGTTAACCGACTTGTTTAAGTAGTGCTCATAATCATTACATGATATCTTTTATGTTCAAATGAACAACTAGCTTACATAGTCCATACATCTTCTTCTTTTTCTAGACCTTTGGCACAAATGAAGCTCACCAACCCCACTGATAAATGAACACCATTTCTCATCGACACCATTTAACATAAACAATGAAGAAAGAGTCCAGTTACTATCTACTACTAGTAGTCTAGTACTGGATGATCTGGTGGCCAATATCTAGAGCACTATAATTGAGTCCCACAGCTACTGAATGTTCCATGTTTGCTATATCCAAAAAAATAAATTTGCTCAAATGGGAAACCATAAAATTTGAGTAAGGCTATATGCACATACATTTCGAGACCTTTAAATTATATCTATAAAAATTTAAATGCAAATATTTCATGAATA
The DNA here is from genome assembly GCA_028671895.1 of Oenanthe sinensis. NCBI lineage: Eukaryota > Viridiplantae > Streptophyta > Magnoliopsida > Apiales > Apiaceae > Oenanthe > Oenanthe sinensis. The sequence continues at coordinate 7,399,848 of CM053811.1, read as the reverse complement.
TATTTGAGCCGTGACATTTTTCGGGATGTTAGGACTTTGACAAGTTGACATCGTTTTTTCTTGTTTACCATCCACCGCCCCAAAAAACGCCGCTGCCGGGGAGCGAACCCGGGTGACAGGCGGGAATACTTATCACTGATTAAATGATGTATTTTTCATATTAGTTTTGACCCATCAAATGGAAGGCTGAAAGTTATGGGGGGACCACATTTGGCCCAAAATTTATGTTAAGCAGTTACTGTTAGCAATGAACTTGTTTGATATTTCACTTTCAAATCGTTATTTGGTTTGTCGAATTGACTTGATCCCAGAATTGTTCTTGCACATTTTAAGCATTTCTGATATGCTTTATATTTATCTAAATCAACTCTTAAACAAGTGCAATTAAATGTAGATCATTTGAAAACACACCATACATGAATATTAACGTAGAACCGATACAGCAAATAAATATTGCAAATTCAGTAACACATAGCAACTAACTTGAGCCTATTTGTAACTTTCTTCACATCTTTATCATGTATATTCCTTCTATCATATATAACCTCAAAGTAAGCTAATTCAGTTTCCTCAAGTCTCGATGCTCATCGATCCATTTGTCTTAGTCGACTTCCCTTGTAATGAGCCGACAACTCCTTTTGATGCTCATTATTTTCCTTTTGAGTTCCGGAGGCCACCACTTCAACAGTTTTGTTTCCAACAGAAGAACCGGGTGGTCCTTCAAGTTGATTGGTGAAGTTCTTTACTTTTGTCTCGCCAACAAGATAATTAGTCAAGACTCTTTTGACTCCAAAGCCACGTCGGGGTGGCTTGTCTATGCTGGCACCAAGAAATGGAGTTCTCTCTCCCTTTGCAGGACTATTCGCCACCTTAGCAGGTGAGAACTTTGGTGTGCCGAATGCTGATTTGTAGGGAGTGCCACAGGCAGGCACTGAATATGGGATGTTAACCCTTTTGTGAGAAATTACACTGATTGTAGGAACTGAAGGAATTTTACCAGAATTCCTAGTTAAATCATCCACATATAGCAAATCATCAATTCTTGCAACTATATTGAACGCCAGGCTCTCAAGAACTCTGGAGTAACCTTCCAAAATGGATTTTCCTACATCCTGAAAAAGGTTGAAGAAGAGTCAACAACTATGCAACTGAAGCATATAAAGGATATACATTTTTGTTTAGGGATTTACCATGTTGCATTGGATCTTGGTAGTGTCTAATGAAGTTTGGGTCAGACCAGGAAACCGCTGTTTTAAGCAAAGCAAGAGGCTTTCAGCTCTTTCCACAAGCAATTCCCTCTTAGTATCCCCATCAACCATTAAATCCCTAACCATCTCCCAAGATGACTTGGCAGTCGAACGATTTGCATTAGTTACAGGTTTAGAATGGAGTCTTCTACGCCATACATAGATTGATGTCTCCACGCGATTTGCTATTTCCAAGGCAGTATGTTCATTAGACAAGTCAAGGCAATCGAGCAGGCACTCTGGTGAGAAATATTCTGAAGTGATATACCGATAGATGACGTCCCCTAGACAGGCTCTGCCATTCTACAGAAAAGAAAAGCAATTCACTGTCATTTTTTTGCAACATATTGATTAATGTAAATATTTGGTGCTTATTTGGGGGTAATTAGGACTATAATGGTAATTTGTGGTCCATCTCTGTCAACACACAACTCCCTCCCCCCCCCCATCCCCCCTTCATCGTGTGATGATACAGAGAGACACTGCCCCCCTCCCCCACATCGTCTGATGATTCAGAGAGACGCTGCAATAACTGGGAACACTAGTAATTTACTAGTTCTTGCCCCTTTTAATTATGGCTACAACTTCATACAAGATGTCAAATTTAAATACATTTAATAAAAATTAAGGTGGTGGGTAAGTAATGTAACAACATAATTAAATGTTTTGTTATGATTTTTAGATAAAGTGCAATGATAAAAATTTGTGAGACAGTAAAATGAATGTCAAACCTTTGGAAGAGTTTCCAGATAAGAATCAGGAACTTTCATTTCAGCTAATGTTATGCTATTGATGGACATAGATGCTTTCAATATTTGATTTGCACATTCTCGCTTGTGGTTCAACTGCTTCCTTGTGTCTTCTAGGAGACCACCTGAGGGGACGCGAGGCACCGGAAGCCACCATTTCTCCTCTTGGCGTTGCATCGATTTACGAAGAATGGTTGATCCATCAGCATCACTGGCTACGATCCCTTGATCGATGTACCAGAACTCTGTCTTGATGAAACTATCTAAGATTTCCTGTGATTGACAAACCAGAGAGTGAAACTATCATCATAAAACCAGTATTTCAGACAATAGATAGGAAGAGGTAGTTTGACCCTTACAATAAGCATGTTGTCTAGCTTACGAAGAGCTGGGAGATTAATAAAAATATCATCCCGTGGTCTGCAAGTCATTACCTGTACAATCAAAGCAGAGTAAATAATATATCAAAGATGTAACATTTCGCAAAAGTTTATTCTGAATGTAGCCTTTCCCAGTTAGTAATCTCACTCATCAAAACTAGTTATTTTATCCACGAAATGTCCTAATTCGCAAGTATCAATAACTACAAAAGAACATCATACCCGTAGCGAGAAGGTTAAATCAAAGCAGAGTAAATATTATATCAAAGATGTAACATTTCGCAAGAGTTTATTCTTAATGTAGCCTTTCCCAGTTAGTAATCTCACTCATCAAAACTAGTTATTTTATCCACGAAATGTCCTAATTCGCAAGTATCAATAACTACAAAAGAACATCATACCCGTAGCGAGAAGGTTAAATCAACACTCAATTTCATTGTAATTAGTACACTCTTATGAAATCTCATTCTAAGATTCAAGCTCCAACTACTTCAAGCCTCACAACAGAGACAAAGTAACCTCAAGTAAGAAATAAACATATTACAGTAAACTTAATCAAATCTGAGTTGAAAATGTAAATTACCTCAAGCTTACTTCCATCGGGAAAAGTTTGCCAAGAAGGTATCAGCTCAACAATGTGATCACTAATGCAAAGAAGACAGTCCATTTCTCTTTGCCACATTCCTTTCTTCTCAGCAGACAATGGTTCCAATCTCCAAAGTTGGCCAAATGCCGTAGCTGTCGCAAGAACACCCAAGATAACAACAATTATAAGGAATGCCAGACTCAATATTTAGCATAATCACACACAAACAGTAGTACCACAGAGAGAGAGAGAGAGAGAGAGAGAGAGAGAGAGAAGTAGTACCACATAGATTAGTGATAGCATTTGAAATGGCCAAAGCTGTGCAAACCCCTTTACCACTTCCAGACATGTCTTCACCCAACAACAATTTTGCAAACCTTTCTTTCATCATCTCCATTTCTACAAAATTATCAAATAAAATTCCAACAAAAAAGGAAAAAAGACTCAATAAAGTAAAAAGCTAAAAACTACCCAACTAAACCACCATAAAAATTCAAATTTTAACCACCTCCGCAGTCACATAGTCCATGTTCAAGAAAATATAAGTATATACATACAAGGGCCTAATATGTATATAAATCCTGAATTACCTGCAAGGGTCACACTCATATCCTGTTTCTTGGAATCACCCAACTGGGTTTTGTTTTCATCGCCAGAATCATCAGAACCGGCACATTTTTGTATCTGGGCTTTTCTAATGGGCCAGCCCAAAGGAGAACATTCTTTGTTCTTGTTTTCATCTTTCACAAAACTCTCAGAGCTTGATCTGCTACAACTTGAGTTGCTTTCTCTATACTCAGACACTGAATCACTAGATGATTCAAACCCATAACTCTTCTTACTCTTATCTTCCAAGCTCCCCATTTCTCACACCAACATAAAAAACAAACACAAGGGTGGTCTTAAACTAGGCTGCTAAAAAAGCTTTAAAATGCTATCTTTATGAGTTTTGTGATGATTTGAGCTGAGAAAAATTGTGGGTTTTGGTTAAAATTCAAAAGGGTCTGGTGGGAATATTTTTCTGATTGATATGAACAGTTTTTGAAAGACTGAATTTTTAGAGAAAGATGTGCCGTCAGGTCTGATTTTAGTGATAGTGTGTGTAAGTGTGTGTAAGTGTGTGTGTGTGTGTAAGTGTGTCTGTGCTTTGTTTCTCTACTTGTACACACAAACAGAAGCTAGAGTCTAAATTTGATTTCAAGATTTAAAGAGACAAATGAGATGCCCAACGTCTCTCTCCTTATGTAATGAAAAATAAAGGTGTATGTATAGTACTCTCCTGTAAGTCTACAACTGTGCTGGAATTATAATAAAGTTTTCATAGCCGTAGCCTGTAGGTGTGACGGATATGTCAATACAAATAAATTTATTTTTTCACGCTCTCTTCCTTTCTTGTCAATGCAAGGGAATTTAATTTTCACCCTGTTTTTTTTCCATTCTTTTAATTCATGATAAGCCCATCCATTATTCTTCAAAATTATATATTTTGAATTTTTGAGAAAAAAATAAATACGTTTCTTAACTGTTAATTATTTATTATTCCCTATGTCACATAATTTTTATCTCATTTTGACTTTTCAAGATCAAATTAATCAATTTTGACCAATAAATTAAATATAATATATATATATAACATTATAATAAAATTTAACTATTCTATTTTATAAATAAATTTGTAAAGTCGTAAAATTATAAATATATATTTTTAAATTGTTAGTCAAAACTAAATAAATTTGATTTTGAAAAGTTAATGAGACAAAATTATGGTACGAAGGGAGTGTAATATACTTTTTTACTCATTTTATAAGTTATATATTATGATTAATATTATTATAACACCTCAAACCTATAACGAGACATTTAATTTTTGAGAATTTATATCACATGTCCAAAATTAATAGAGTCATTTATTAATAATATCCCTTTTTATATCTGTTTTCGAAATATGTTCTATTATCATATTATTACACTTAAATATAAATATTATAACTAATATACATTTAGATTTACTTAACGTACTGTATATGACTTGTAACCGATAATTAATGAGTTGATATATAATTATTTTATTTTTACAAGTTTTAATCTTATAATAATTCAATTATTTTTGAATATGGGTGTTGTAATACATGTTTTTTATTATTTGATTATTTGAAAAATGATATAATTAAATTCTCGAATCTTATTATATGTATATATAATATATGGGTTGTTTTTTTTTTTTTAAATATGGGTTGGTTAAAACTTAACACTATTTATTTTTTTATTTTCATTTTGTTTATAATTTTTTATGAAACCAAAATTGTAAGAAAATTTTTTATTTTAAACTTTATATGTTAAATGTATATTAGAAATATGCAATAAAATAATTTGATCTCAAATTTAGATTTAGCGGGTTGAATTTATAAATATTATTAAAATGTTATTTTTATATTATAATTATATTTCATTTATTTTAAAATTTTAATTAATTTTAAGTTATAAGGATAAAAATGTCCTTCTAAAATTATTAAGATGAAGAAAATTGTATAAGACATATTTGAAAATACAATAAAAAAAACAGGACACAATAAAATGTCATTTCCAGAGCATTTTTTTTAATTTCCAGAGCTATTTGTTGCATATACCCCCTTATATTCATAATATGTAGCATATTCTAATACAAAATGCAACAAATAGCTCTGAAAATAAAAATAAAAATGCTCTGAAAATAACATTTTTCTAGGACATATCAATAAATAACTTATAAATTTGAGATATATTAGGGAAAAAACCCTTAATTTTGTGAGGTTCGGTGATGCGCTTTTAAATTACCACAATTAATGTATATACAAAAATATATTTTGATTTATTTTTTACATTTTAAAAAATTTCATTGATAATAAAATTCTAATAATTTAAAATTCAGCAGTTGGAACCATTACTTTCCAGATTCCATTTGTAGATAAAGTTGCTCTGAGATGATTTGATATCTTTGACTCCTTGAATACGTTTTATCTTTTTGCTTTCTTTTTCTCAAGTTGCAGTAGTAGACCTGATAGACTAGATAGAATTGTAAAGATCAATATTTGAATTTTCGCTACCTAGTTTGCTACTTGAAACAGACTGTCAGCTTCACCAAAAGGTTACTGTCAACTTTTAGCTTCTCTTGGTGACAACATCTTTGACTCCGCATACTTTACTGTCAAGCTTGACAGTCTTCTAAAACACGTTGTTATCCAAAGGTACTGTCAACTATCTCGCCAAACATGCTGTCAACTATCTACGCCAAAGTTACTGTCAGAGAAACTTGTTGTCTTCGATTCTTCAATCTCCGCCAAGTTTACTGTCGAGGAATAGTTGCTGTCAGTAAAACTTGTTGTTTTTTATTTTTCAATCTCCGCCAAGTTTATTGTCGAGGAATAGTTGTTGCGAGTTGTTTCAAAAGGTGCTGTCACTTGAATATGCCGTCGTAGGCTTCAGTTTGCAGAATGTTACTGTCAATGATTTGATTCATGTTGTGCATTAACATTCTGTGAACTTCTAATCCATAGATCATTTATTATATTTTTACAAGACAGTAACTATTGATACTTACTGTCACATACTTGGCTTTTTGTACATACTATTACAAGTGACATTTAAACACACTGTCAATATATATGACAATATATTTTGCTTAATGAATTTCTAATTAATCTAAATAAAATATTAGTTGATTACAATGTTAACACCACAATCTCTAACAATTTTCCTAGGAAATATCAGTAAATAACTTATAAATTTGAGATATATTAGAAAAAAACCTTAATTTTGTGAGGTTCGATGATGCGCTTTTAAATTGCCTGAATTAATGCATATACAAAAATATATTCTGATTTATTTTTTACATTTAAAAAAATTTCATTGATAATAAAATTCTAATAATTTTAAATTCAGCACCTGGTGCCATTACTTTCCTCCATCTTTATAATTTATTTTATTTTATTTATTACCTTTCACTATTTTATTCAGTTTCTTTTTATTTATTAATTTGTTTTAATGGATCGACAGAATAGAATATAATACAGTGTGTATTTTCTAGATCTGAGACTGTGATGGATTCGACATATAATTATTTTTTCAAATAATATCTATTCTAGTAATTCACTGTAATTAATAAACATTTCACCTCACTCCCCGAGCGTTTTGGTGCCACGTGATTATATTCATGGCTAGTCTTTTGTTGCCTGCATCATTTACGTATATATACCTGCAACCATTCATTTCAATAGACATTCAAAACTTGCTCTCATTTTAAAAAAATTAAACCCGTGAAATGAGTAATCTCATTTTGGAGCAACTGTTAAAATATTCTCACAAGGGGTCAGGTGTTCCAACTCCACATTTTCACTTAGGGTTAAATATCTTGTTGATCATTGAAGTCAGCCTAATGTATCAAGATGGTCACTGAACTGAAATTGAACTCATGTAGGTCACTAACTTGAGTAGATGGTACACTCCGTTAAGTCATCTAAAGGAAGTTAGGTGACATGGTAAAAATTGCTGACATGGCACGTCTGTTATGTAAGGATAATGATAAAATATATTTCACTAATATTTTATGATATATGTTGTAAATCTTTTTTATGATAATTCTTTTTTTAAAAAACTTAGCAACAAAAAAACTTTTTGTGATTTGCAGTGTTATATTATGAAAGAATAATTTAAAAGTTTCAGAAATTCAAAGATCATTTAACAAAAGATCATGCTGCTACACAAAAGTAGCATAAATATAATCTTTATGATCACTTTTGTGTATTTAAAACTTTTTATCACTTTTGTGTAGCAGCATGATCTTTTGTTAAATGATCTTTGAATTTCCGAAACTTTTGAATTATTTTATATTCTTTCATAATATAACACTACAAATCACAAAAAGTTTTTTTGTTGCTAAATTAAAAAAAAAGAATTATCATAAAAAAAGATTTACAACATATATCACAAAATATTAGTAAAATATACCTTATTATTATCCTTACATAACAGATGTGCCATGTCAGCAACTTTTGCCATGTCACCTAATTTCTGTTAGATGACTTAATGGAGTGTACCATCTACTCAAGTAAGTGACCTACATGAGTCCAATTTAAGTTCACTGACCATCTTGATACATTAGACTGATTTCAATGACCAACAAGATATTTAACCCTTTTCACTTATGCATGATAGCCACTTCGGCGTTCACAACCAAACGGTGCAACATTTTTTTCTGTCCTCTTAATCAAATAAATATATTATCTTTTAATAAATAACAAAATTATTACTAGTCAAAACTAATATTTTTATATAAAAATTTATTTAAATTTAAAGTTATCATTTAAAGAGGAAGTAATAAATAAAGAGGAAGGACATTCACTTTGGGATTTGGACGAGGTGCAAGTAGTTAAGCCCTACTTCCACTTGCCATTTTCTTGATTAAAAATATAAAGCAGAGTTGACCACGAGATTAGAGACTAATTAAAAATCACTACTTCTTTGTGCTTCTTAGCAAAGATTTAAAAATTACCCGTACAAAATTATTGAATTTACTTTTGTCTCGCACGTAATAAAATGAATGTATCTGCACATTTCGTTGAGTTGATCTCCATGATTTCTTAACAATAATTGCTCACAATATATTTTTTGTCATCTACTTGCATGAAATTTGAACTCTCGAATGAAAAAAAAGAAGGGAGAACTACAAACGGCTAGCATAATTGTAAGTTATTTATTATAAAGTAAAAGTTAAATAAAGCAGAAAGTAAATATGCTTGTAACATGCCCCATTTACCGTTGTCAATAAAAATGGATAAAAAGCTTTCTTCTTATAACTTTATGCACATTTTTTCTTCACCTTTCTCATTCTCCACATTCAAATTACTTGTTCCAACTTCCATTGTTCCTTGTCACGGCTAGCATTCACGTGTATATGTAAAATGTTACTGCATTTTCTACGTAATTACTAAATTATTATAAACCAATATATATAAAGACGCTCATGATATCATATAGGTTGTGTAAATATTTTACCATCCGTGATTAGCGATTACTAACAACTCGCTCACGCGAATCATTATATATATATTTCAAAAACTTCGTTCTTTTGTTAAATAAATACCAGACAATAATGTTTTTATTATTGAAATTTTAAAATACATGTATACGAGATAAACGGGGAATAAAATTTAAATAAATTAAATTTGAATACTAACATACTTATTTATTTTTTAAATAATACTAAAGTACTTGGTGAGAATTTATTTTATCCTTTTCTTAAATATAAGTATTTGTATGTCAGAAAAATATGCATTTTGATATATTTTATAAATTAGAGACGTGTTTTTTGTAAGCCTGATAATAGATGTTGAGGACCACCATATAATAACGGCTACTCTTGAGTTTTAAAGTTTTTTTTTAAGATTGCTACTCATCCAGTCATCCCCACAAGAATAATAATTATGAATTTAATTTCTTTTCAGGTACTTTTTACCCATCTGTGGTAAAATATATATATATATATATATATATATATATATATATATATATATATATATATATATATATATATATATATATATATATATATATATATATATTCTTCAAACAACGTGTGATCAAAATTGTGGCTTTTATGTACAACTTATTAAATATACATGAATTAGCTATTGCCACCAGTCGATATATGTACAACCACGATTGAGCTTGGTGAAAAGCAATTGTACAATTATAAGCTCATTCAATTATTCAAATGCTTGCAGAATGGACGAAGCCCTGTATGTACAGTCCTAGAGTAAGTTAGCACAAGTTGGAGGTAAAGCTTTTCAAATTTGAAATGTAGCCCATAATATCTGGCTCGTTTCAAAGCCCACCCTTTTCGTACGCCAGATGCAGCTGGACTGGACTAGTCAATTATGGTTTATCTACGGTCTACCTAACAAAATCCATGAAGTTTGTCTGATAATTTATCCTATCTGCTTTGGGATAATTTATCCTATCTGCTTTTACTAAGCAGTAGGGTTGAGGAAAAAATCAAAATAAAACCGAATCGAAACCGGTCAAAATCGATAAAAGCTGATCTGCCTAAAATTGAAATTGAAAAATTAAAAATTGAATTGTTTGATCGGTTCTTGTTTCGGTTTTAAATGAAAACTGAACAAATAAATAAAATTATTATATATAATTTATATATATATTTTAAATAATATATATATATATATATATATTTATTTATTTAAGTAAATTTGGGCCTGTTATGTTGGACTAGCACTACTAGCAACAGTTGGGCTTAAATTATATATGGGCTAGCACTACTCTCGCACTCCACAAACTTAAAATAAAGTTCAAACAATCATTTAGCAAAAAAAAAAGTGCAAACAATCGAAATAACTAATTACGTATTTATCTATTTGAGATATAAATCAGCCAAGCAGCTGAGCGAGCGACTGGCGACTGGTGTACATAGCTGCTAGCTGCTACATACGGCTTATTACATAGCTGAGTAGTTTTTGACTTTTATTATTTCAGGTTACAAATAATGCAAGAATTGTATTATCTGGTTCTTTAGATTTGTTGAGTGAAGAGTATGTTGCCCTTGTCCCTTGCAATTGTTCACTTGTTTTATAGATATAATTATAATAAATGGTTCTTATTTGTCAACTTTGTTATTTAAATTGTAATATATTTTTGTATCATTTTCAGTTTATTTGATTTTATAACCGAACCGATAAAAATCGAACCGGTATTTTTAAAATCAAAACCGAAATCGATGATTCGGTTACAGTTGCGTTCTTGAACGATTGCGGTTGCGGTTTTTTCTAAGAAAAAATTGAATCAATCCGATGCGTGCTCTATTAGTAAGCAAGCATGCTATATTTCTTTAGAGAATCCGCTTAAATAGTTGCAGAAAGATTTTATTTTTTTCTTCTTCTTTTTATGTTTTGGGCTATAGAGTATAGACTTATTTTGGGTTGAGCTGAAACTGATATTCTGATATATCATCAAGTTAATGGCATTTGAAATAATGAAACGATATATGCACCTCAAGGAGAGATAAATAGAAGCCCAAAAAGGATTTTAAGTTTTAATGGAGGAATACCATTTTTAGAAATTCGATCTCAAGGTTGAAAATATATGGAGTTGTCAAAAATAAAAAATCAAATATACTTATACTATTTAATAATGATGCATATAGAATTATAAATAAGGGCAGAAAGGAGTTGACAAAATAAATTTAATTCGAGAATTTATAAAAATCAATTTATTAAAATCCCTTATTCCGTGCATAATAAGAAACAAAAATCGTTTTTAGATAATTTGATAATTAGAGAGACTTAGAGATTAGAAATAGACCGTTATGGGTGCTCCATTATGTTACAAAAATTTCATCAAAGATTCACTTACAACAACAATCGGAGTTTGAAAATTCAATGTAAATATAAAATTCAAAATACATTTTTGCTACAAAACTTCGTCTGAAGCGATGATCCAATCACAACAATCATTGGAGTTTGAAGATCCGATGTATATAAAACTCAAATACATTTTTTAACTCTAAGTAGTGTATAAATTGATTTTTGACACAATTAATTAAAATTCAGCTTGGTTGAATCCTGAAAAACGAGCAACTCGACAGAGTCAAATAAATTATACATCACTCTAAATAATGCAGTACTCCTGTCATGCAGGAACATATATTTGTTTGTACGTGAGAATTTGATACTAAATCGAGAGTGTAAGATGTAATTTAGGAACATTTAATGGCCCTTTTGCAAAATCTGGTACTATTAAGAATAAAAAAATGCACACAAGTTTTATCAAGTAAAAATAAATGCACACATTCATGCTTCCACGTGAGGACAAGTATATGATAAGTAGAAAAAGACAAGAAGCTATCCATAAAGAAATCCAATAATGTTAGAAACTTGTCCAATTTCTAGGGAACCACAAAAATGATTGGAGTGGTTTGACTTTGAATAAGTCAAGAATAATACAAAGCTTCCTGATCCACCCCGACCAATCTAGACGAAACAAACAGTACATCCCTGACAAGATCTCCAGGTATCCTCTTTTTTACTTATGCGTACATACATGTATACATCATATTATCTTGGTATAGTAAGGACTTATGTAGTATTGTTTTGTTTCTGAATCATTTTCTGAGTTTAATGTAAGGAGATTCCCACGTTTAGTTATGTTGCTTTTCACTAATATAGATTATGTTACGACTTTGATATTGGTAGTTCAGTTTGGTTTGCATTAGGTGTCTTGATTCTGTCACTTTCACGTGTTTAGGGAGCCTTAAAATCTGATATTTTTAGTTGTATCTCCTAAAAGCTTAGAGATTTAAGGACCAAGGGCATAGCTGATGGATGTTTCCATTAGCTCAATCAGATATGCTCGTAAGATTAGTTGCTATCTAATAAAGTCATTTTTCGATTTCTCCCTGTTTCTGGTGGGTAACAAGCTGCATATTTTGCAGAAGGTACTGATTTATGGGTTTTTGTAAAACAAAAACAAAAAAAAAATTGCTCAATTATATGATTCTACATTAATTCATTGTCACATAGAGAAATAGCAAATATGAACTGATCAAGCCCGAGCTAAATGATTTAGCAGATGGCTTATCTCCTAATTAAGGAGAAGAAACAAGTTGACTGTCAGAAACATGACATCATAAAGATTTTTCTTATGTGATCTGCAGAATTCAAAGTAGTCTAGGGTCATTAAAGGCACTTTTTTTGTAACTTTTAAGATGGTATATTTCCTGAACCTAGTCGAACTATGGTCATAGGCCTTTTTTGGAACTATGGTGGAGGGTTCAAGCATCATTGAAAGCATGCGTGCATGAGTATTAAAATTCCTGTAATTGAACATAACCAAAAAAATGTGTAACAGGTGAAGTAACAACTCTTGGATAACGTTCTAAGTTCCCATCAGACACAGATGAAAGCTTATTACATGAGAGTGTGAGGTACTGGTATCAAAAGAAACAAACGAAAAAGACACAAAAATATAGGAACAAGGTAGAAGCAGAGTGCATACTAAAGTTTACAGTTAATGTGAGTTATCCATGTGGCCTTTTTGTGTTCTTCTAAATAAGCTATTGGGGATGGATGAACAGTATGATAAGCATATAGAGGAGGACCATCTGGGATTGACTAAATCCTTTCCATTCAGACACTTATCTAAAGGTGGAAATTATGGTACTGCACTTCTGCCGCATTCATACTTTGTAGATGTAAGTCTCTTTGACTGTATTGGTTCGTTACCTATGTAATTCAATTCCTTCTAATGGTTTGTTTCTGTGGAAAAAACTTTGGACTATATATCTTTATGCACAAAATAACATTTTGGATATACCATACCCAACAAATTATTAATTTTCTAGAATCCATAAATTATCAAATTGTCCATCATTTGATTTGAATTTTGATCAATTGTGGCATCCATTTGGTCATAGGTCCCGCACATAAATCAGTTGCGGACATGGGATTGTGGTCTTAATTGCGTATTAATGATTCTGAAAACTCTTGGATTCAATAACTGTACTATTCAAGAACTGGATAGGCTCTGCAGTTTGACCAGGTGCATTCTTCTTTTACTTCTCCACTCAGACTCGACTTTTGCTTCTTCATTCTGTTTGCAGGTTTTAATCTGTTGTAAATAGGAAGAAATTCCTCACTATTAGCTACATATTTACATGTTTGAGTAATTGTTCGTGATCCTGTGCATGATTAATAAAATTTCATTTTGCCTGCCTTAGTGAAGCCTAATGGAAGATGACTGTAACAGAAAATGCATTACAGAAGCATCCTTCACCCTACTAAATATCATTCTGATGAAAATAACATCTAGTTATATACTTAAATGAAACATGTAGTGAATTAATAAATATATTTCTGAATTTTAGGTATACGATTGGGGTGATATATTCTAGGGTGCTAATTCGCCTTTATCAACCCACGAAATAGAACCAGAACAAAAATATGAAGAGACTGTAATGCGTGAGCAGTAATATTTTGTCATAGAAGTTTGTTGCTTGTTAGTGAAAAGCTACTAAGTACTTATTGAGTGTTATGCACACAGATGTATGATAGCTAGATGCTTATAGTGAGCCTCAGTTGTAGACAATGATTTGATGTAACAGAGATATATACAATCACTTCCAAGCAAATATTTAAAACTATAGCAAGATGTAGGTAGTTTCCAGAAGTTTACAATGTTTATACTCACACATATGTCCTAAAAATAATGTTTAGCTTCTAAATAGAAGCACGCCACAGAAATATCAACAAAAAAAATCGGAATATTCAACCACCATTTACAGAGCCAGCTAAAAGCCTTGGAATATTCAAAAGATCTGATGCTGGTTCAATATCAATACATGAATCCAATGTGTTTGAGCATTCATGTGTTTACAATCAACTGCTGTTGTATTTGATCCTTACTTTAGCTCGCACTTATAGATATGGAATCTTATTCTTGTTCTTGTAACTTTTATTTTTTTATTACACATTTATACTGTCATAGACACACGCAGACACACAACGTCACTTGAAAGTGGATATTGCTACTGGTGTGCAGATATGGTAAGTATTCATGATGTAACATGCGACACTGTATTGTAATATTATTTACAATTCCGGTATTGCGCTGCACCTAGTTATCTGCAAGTGTGATAATTAGAATACATGCTCACTGATGCATGTACACACAATAATTCTCATGCATGCATTGATAACTTGGAACATATCCGTTGGCATGTTGGTTGCAGTATTTGGACCATAGATTTGGCGTTTCTGCTGCAGAAATTTGCTGTTAGTTTTTCCTACTTCACTGTAACACTCGGTGTGAACCCAGAATATTCTACCGAGATATATTACAAGGTGCCATCTTTTCTTAATGATAGATAGAACTCTGTATATCTTGTACCTTTTTTGATAATTAGATTTAAATTTCGCTGTTTTATTCTTTGAGCTCAACTACCTCTATGTGCTACTGGTGCTAAAATTCTGGTCAGTTTGTAAGGTGTACAAATAATTCAAACCATAGTGCAAGAAATATTATGAACTGAGAATGCTCATTAATACTCTTGTCAAATGATTTGTATATGTCAATACTAAACTTAGCTCCTGCTGTATTTATACATTTTGTCTTTTGTGTATTAGTTGACTGATGATTGTTGGTGTTTATAGTTGATTTATGTTCATTATATCGGATAGAACTAGGATAATATACTCATTAGAAGATGGGTATTATAAAAGCTTGTGATTGTGGAGAGGGAAGAATCTATCTCCTTAGATTGATCTTGAAGCTAGATCTGAAAAGATAAAAATCACTGAAAGCTTGAAGCAAAGTTGTAGCTTGCTTCATGCAAGTCTAATAGAAGCTGAACGAAGCTCTTAGGGGCATTAGTCAAGCCATCTCATGGGGAGTGTCTAAAGGCCGATGATGCCTTGCGACACCCAGACCCTTGTCCGTGACCTCTAAAGAGACAAGTCCCGAGAACATAGTCCAAATGTCCAAGGAGCCCAGAGGCAGTTGAATGAACGGAAAGATTGTTTTAAGTAGCCATGACCTTTGACATGGCGAGATAGATATATTATTGTGCAAGCTACTTGGATAATTTGCTTTGAGAAAGTTATAAATGTCAACCAAGGAACCCAAAGGCAATTTGCAGAGAGAAAATACGACCTGACCTTTGCTTGTTTTTGTGCTTCTATATGAAAAACAACAGATAAAGTATTCTAGACGCTACAATAATAATTTGTTTTTTAGGAAATTATAGATGTTTATAGTTCATTTTAGATCTGTGATCTATAAAGATCTTGTTAGAAAGATGAATAAAAGAAGACGGAGAAGAATAATGAGAATCCCAATCAATAACTAAAATGAAGTGTGATTTCTCTTGTATTTAGTTGACATTTGCACCCTATCCCCTTCAAAATTGATCAGATAGTATTTTGCAGGAACAATTGCCTGATGATCTAGTTCGAGTGGGTTCTCTATTCCAGAAAGCAATGGAGGCTGGAATTAATATAGAGGTGTGACTAATTAATATTTGATTGAGAATATTAATAGGTAACTCATAAAAAAAAGAAGTAAATAGTCAATGACCTATTATTTTCTAAATTTGTCAGTTGTATCTTTGTGAATGGTTGTAAAATTTATCACCACAAGTATATTGAAATGTAACGACAAAGGAAAATAGTTAACTCGGCTGACAGTTACAAGATAGTTACTCTTAGAACCGATTTCTTGATCCAAGCCCAACTATTAATTGTAGCACGGGTATTTAACAACTGATAATCATGGCAAAAATTTTCATGCTGTAAGAAAAGCTATCCAGGATGCCGTGTCTTGCAAATAGAACTTCTTATCTTCTAACAAGGATAAACATGGAACACAGTGGATTGGTGA
Source organism: Oenanthe sinensis (assembly GCA_028671895.1). Taxonomy (NCBI): domain Eukaryota; kingdom Viridiplantae; phylum Streptophyta; class Magnoliopsida; order Apiales; family Apiaceae; genus Oenanthe; species Oenanthe sinensis. The sequence goes on along the minus strand of CM053811.1, from coordinate 7,383,467 downwards.
AACATATTATAATGGAAGTTTAAAGATATCCTCCTCCCTCCTATCTTTCTTATGGAAATGTATTTACAGCGTTTACTCAGTCTGTTTTATTTACAAATTTTAAATGCATTTTGCTTTTCTTTCTATAGTGCAGGTCAATTAGTAGACAACAACTGTCTCTTTTGATCTTGTCAGGGAGATATATAGCAATTGCATTAGTTAACCAGCACCTGTTAAGGTGAATATTTATGATACTTTCTAGTGTCTTGCTAAGTTTCTTGCAATATTAATTTCCGCCAAACAGTGTCTGCTTCCATTAATAAGTGCTTGTTTTCCATATATACATTTCCATTTATGCAGCCAGTCTTCGCTACAGAATATGTGTTTCCTAGGCCTAGGGTTGAACTCGGCCTACACAGGTGAGGAGAGATATTTTATCTCAGTATTTTTTTTATTTGTTCTAATTGATTTACAACAACTTGCCAGCAGTTAGAGTAATTTTTGCAGATCTATCCCCTAATTCTTTACTCTGTGAAACTATATGCCCCCACCATACTAATTTTTTTTATAATCTTTCACTCTGAATACTTCATAGGAAGACGTCTGTAGTCTGCAGTAGGCAATCTGGTTCAAATTTAAATCGATCCCTGTAACTTAGAAAAAAAACTTAATATTGTAGAGGGCAATAGCTGTATATATAGATCACCAACATTTAAGTACAATGATGACTTACTTTGGAGCTTATTAACAATTTATTGATTTGTAATTGTTTATCTGTATATATCCTGAGATATAATACTATAACGTGTCATCTCAAAAGATATGGTACCAGCACATAGTGGTATTTGCTGATAGACTATGCTCTGGATGCTTGACCATGCTGCTATAATTGCAATATAGCAATTGCCTCCGTCTTGTTGATGCTAAAGAATTATTTTACCTATTGGCAATCTGCAATCAACTATTTTAATAACTATGTTTGTTTTCTGTTTTAATAAACATTGGTCAATAATATTGAACTTCAACTGGAGATATGATATCTTGGCGCTGCTCCAGTTAGAGACTGACGTGCTAGTGCAACTAGATTTATCAACCTGTAACTGGATAACCAGAACGGAATCAAGGTTGTTAAAGTTGTTGATATGTGAAAAGAGAACAGAACCAAACAAAAATGTAAAAAAAGCAATGGCACCCTATGTGGAGTAGTAATTTTGCGGTTAACATCTCTTGCAGATTGAACATCAAGTACATTAGATGTTTGACATTTCAGTATATCCATAGTTATTGCTTCATCCCACACTTGGTGCTTCGAACCTCTACGTATTTATATTTAAATATGTTGCATAATGCAATGTTTACTTATTCATCTAAGCTTTTGAAAATATCATTTATATGTTTAGCACAGAGTTATTAAGATTCTGAGTCTTCTCTAGTGCAATAATGTTCCAGATGATATTTACGCATCTATTTTAATATTTGTAAGAAATTTATATAAATATATGGTGGTTTTGTATATTTTCAATGCTACTTATGGAGGTGAAAATGTGCAAGTGATATCACTGCTTTGCATGTATTTCACTTGCTTTTAAAGACAACTTGTGGATGCTGTAGCAAAAGTAATTCTCCAGATTTTGTCCATCTGTTTGTTAAAGTTGTATGTTTGTTGAATTTCATCTCCCACAGGCCACTATGTTGTAATCTGTGGCTATGATGCTACTAAAGACGAGTTTGAGATTCGAGATCCAGCAAGCTCAAGGTATTATACGCCTATTCTCTGTCCCTTCATAGAGTCTCTCTCAGTCCTACAGTCTAAAATGTTCAAGAAAAAGAATAAATCACATGTTTGGTAGAGAGTGAATGGTTATAGCTAGTGCAACTACTCAGTTATTCATATAAAGTATTTAACTTCACATATCATGGATAAGGATCGGATTTACTCTTATGTGAAGTGCCAATCTCCGCAAGCAAATAACCAGTCAACATGAATTTTTTTTAAAAAGAAAATGTACTATTAGGACTGAATGATGGTATAAAAACTATATGTATATGCACAGCTATCAAAGTACAATGCATGCATTTATTGTTCTTTATTGCCTTCATCAGCTTTCTCCAGTCTAACTGTGATACAACAAATCCTTATTCCCTCTTCTAGATATTTCGTGTCTAATTTAGAATTCTGGAGAAAAAATATATATAAACATCTATCTAGTATATTTGTGGGTTTGTGTGAGCTAAAAAAAGTGGTCCGAGATTAAATTTTTTTGGTTTGTGTTGGGTTATTAGGTTGTGTGTTTCGATTCTTCATAATAGTTCAGTCTTGAAATCTATCTCTAACTGATGAGGATCTACTGGTATTCTGAATTATCTTTGTTATCTAACTGGATTTGACATTAAATTCTGCACAGGAAGCAAGAGAGGATCACATCAAAATGTCTGGAAGAGGCCCGCAAATCATTTGGTACAGACGAGGATCTACTCCTGGTAAAACCTGTCTTTCTATAATAATTAGAAAGTTAGGTACTAGTAGCCAAAATTATTGAGTTGTACTCATACGTGCACTGGATAGCAGCTTCTTTTTCTTTTTTTGTAATTATCATGGCCTTTTCTTTGTTCACCAGTCCAATTTAGTGAGTTCTAGTTCTGTTTCCTTACATAGTTACATTTCAATTTATCATCGATTCCCTATTATTACCAAACACAGAAGCAAATGATCATGTATTAGTAGTGTTCTTCCTTTCCTTCGATTCCCTGTCTGTTGTTGCTATTGATATAGTGGTATAGTCAATATTCTGTTCTTGTATTGTTGTATTTGTAAATGTCACGACTATTGATTGTCCCCTTTCCGTTATTTATCTTTTACTGAAATGATGTTTTGTTACTTATCTGTGTCTCTGTATCTGTTTAAAACAACTTCCAAAATCTCTTCAATACTTTAGGGCCTGAAGATTAATTACTTAAGCAACGGCTTTTTGTCTGAGATTAAATTGTCCATGACTCCATGCAGATATCTCTGGCAAAGCGAAATAGTTAAGAACCTTCCCATAATCCCATTCTATCTTGGTGCATTGGCCCTTGGAGCATACATATCAGTACTGTGGGGAAAAGCTTATGCAGCTGCAGAATTGTAAAAGCGACTGGTTGGTTTACGACTCTACATAAGCAGTGGGATTAGATATCCCTGATTTTATCCTTTGAAATTTTCATGTACATAGTTTACATTGTCTAGACTATATAGTGATCACCACAGGATGCTCGGTCTAATAAATTGGCAGAGCCGGCCCTGAGGTCAAGCGGTTTATGCTCTTGAATTGGGGCACCAAAAAATAAAAAAATTAGGGGCAATTTTTTTTATACATTTTTTTAATAAAAGAGTTTAAAAAAATTAAAAAATATATGTAGAGGCAAAAAAAAAATTAGGGACATAATATTTTTATAAAAGAACACCATTTTTTTAAAAGATATAATAACCAAATAATAATAATTAGGACCAAAATAATTTCTTTTTTATTTTTGTTTATGTAAAGAAACACAATAAAATTAAAGATACATAAATATTAGATATCAATCTTCATATTTTGTAAAAAACTAACTCTTCCTCTTCTTATTATCATTGACTTTCAAATCTCTAATTACAGTGACATGTAGTTAGGATGAAAAAACATCGATCGGGAGTCGAAGGAAGAAAAATCAATAAAAAAAGGTTGATTTTTTAAAAGATTATATAAAAGGTGGAGGACTTCTTAGATTTATGAAATCAACAACTTCCACCGATAATGAAGATGTTATTAATGTTAGTGGTGGGAGTCAAAATATTAACATTGGAGAAACCAAAGAAGATAAAAATATGGTTAATACTGAGAAACCAATTGTTGATGAAGATAAATTATTGTCTGACAACGAAAAAGAGGATAATGGTCTCCATGAGAACAAAACTCAGGAAGATGATTACATAGATATCTATGATCCTGGAAATTGGGATAAAATCGATAACAAATTTAAAGACTTCAATGTTGAGAAAGGTCCACTAAGAGTTCAGGTAATTGATGATGATTCTTTTCCACGTGATGCTAATAGAAAACATTTTATACGCTCATATTACACTCGAAAATTGGGTAATGAGGAGAAACAAGATAGAAGATGACTTATTTATTCGAAAGTTGCAAATAAAGTTTTTTGCTTTTGTTGCAAGTTGTTTAATCTCAAGGTGAATGCCATAAAGCATTCTAGCAATCTTACTATTGTGGGATTCAACAATTGGGCAAATCTTTCAAGGAGTCTTAAAGAACACGAAACTAGTAGAGATCACATAAAATGCATGATTGATTGGATGGAACTCGAAAGGAGATTCAAGAAAAATGAAACTATTGATATAGACAAACAGAAACAAATTAATTTGGAGAGAGAACACTGGAAACAAATATTGGTTAGGATATTTGTCGTGGTTAAGGCTCTTGCAAAAAATAATTTGGCTCTCCGCGGAGATAATGAGAAGGTTGGTGATGAGAATAATGGAATTTTTTTGGGTATAATTGAGATGCTAGGTGAGTTTGATCTAGTTATGAAGGAGCATATTCGGCGCATTCATAGTAAGCAAATTCATTATCATTATCTCAGTCACAAAATTAAGAATGAATTAATTCAGATGCTAGCTAATGAGGTGAAATCATTGATAATTAAAAAAATTCTAGTTGCAAAGTATTTTGCAGTGATACTTGATTGCATTCCAGACATAAGTCATGAGGAGCATATGACACTTGTTATTCATTGCATGGATACATCAACTGATAATGTCAAAGTTGAAGAATTTTTTCTAGATAATCTTGAACTAGATATTGATAATGTGAGAGGGCATGAGTATGATAATGGAGCAAATATGAAGGGTAAAAATAAAGGTATACAGAAAAGATTACTCGATATAAATCCTCGAGCTTTTTACATGCCGTGTGGATGTCATAGTCTCAATCTCACACTCTGCGATATGGCTAACTCATGTGATTTTACAATTTCATTATTTGGAATTGTGCAACGTGTTTATTGTTTATTTTCTTCTTCTACAAAGAGATGGAGTGTTTCTACAGAATCAATTGGGACTCTGGCCTCACTGTAAAGCCATTACCCCAAACTCGTTGGGAAAGCCATCTTGAGAGTGTTTCTGCAATAAGATATCAAATCCCAAATATAAGAGATGTGTTGCTTAAGTTAGCAAATACAAGAGATGTTCTCAAGACGCGAAGTGCTGCTGAGGCATTGTTGGGAAAGAAGGGAATTCTAAATTTTGAATTTTTATTTGGTATGATTGTTTGGCATGATATATTATTCTCTATAAATACTGTTAGTAAACTATTGCAGACAGAGAATATGGACATTGATATAGCAATTGGTCAATTACAAAGACTGATGTCTTATTTTCAAAAGGCAAGGGGGGATGGATTCGAAAAGGTTATGGAAGAAGCTAAAAGAATTGCATCTGAGTTAGGGATTGAACCTAATCCTAGTGTTTCACATTTTAAAAAAAGAAAAAGACAACACGATGAAAGTGAGGAAGAATGTGTCGTTTTATCAGGTGAACAAAATCTCAGAGTTAACTATTTTATGCACTTACTTGATCATGTTGATTCATCACTTCGTTTTACATTCAACCAATTTCAATTATACGAGAAAACCTTTGGTTTTTTATTTAGTGTGAAAAAGTTGAAGTCTGCAAGTGATGATAGTTTAAGAGCTTCATGCATTAATCTTGAAAATTTTCTGAAGCATGATGATGTCTCTGATATTGACGCAGAAATCTTGTTTCCTGAGTTAAGAATTCTGAGAGAGTGTTTACCAATTGAAGTTAACAAAACCATTGAGATGCTAAATTATTTGAAAGTGTTGGGAGAATGCTATCCGAATGCCACTATTGCTTATAGGATTCTGTTAACTATACCAGCTATAGTGGCTTCCGCGGAAAGAAGTTTTTCGAAATTAAAGTTGATCAAGTCTTATTTTCGTTCAAGTATGTTACAAGAGAGATTGAATGGATTGTCCATGATATCAATTGAGAAAGATATGTTTCCAAATCTTGATTATGAAAGACTTGTGAATGATTTTGCTAGCAAAACCGGTAGAAGGATAATTTTTCAAAAATAATCTTGTTTGTAAGTAAAAAAAAATTTAGTGACTTGGACGCAAAATTTTGATTCGCTTGGGGTTTTGAATTTTTCAGGGCCGGCACTGTAAATTGCTATATATATCTGTAAAGTGTGTCTGCTGGTGGACAATTTACATACAAATAATTATGCCAAGATTGGGAATAAAGAAGCAAAGAACATTATGCAGTTGAAGACCCCTAGTACCATTAGAAAGATTGGAGGTCATTATGCATATGTCTCTAGAGGCTAACGAAGCAGCGGGTAACGTGGTTGTGTTAAGGGCAGATGTTTCTTGCAGTGCTCTGGATGAAACATCACCTGATTTCCTCGACTTGTTACTTGTTAGACCAAGACAGATGATGAACTTCATGGGCAAGTAGAGAGTGGTTGGGGACTATAGCTGGACTCATAAATCACAATGTAACTGTGTATAGGTCTACAGGGGACATACAACATCCTTTGGATTGAACAAATAAGCAAAGTATAATTTTATTCAACTCTCCGTTGACTTGACAAGAATGGAATGAATTTTAGCAAGAATGAAATTATCATTCCAGTCGGAATGAAAATTTAGGTTGTTCACTTGGAATAAAGGAATGAAATCAATCATTTCATCTCCCATTCCGTTCCATCATAATTGTTCAATTTCATTCCATCAAAAACATGTGTGATAAACTCATTCTTTTCAAACACATCACATTATATATTTCTCATCAATTTTTATTTAAACAAAATCTATATATGATATTTTCGAAAAAAATCGGAAAAATATTTGTTTGGAATTCTTTTTTGAGAAAAAAATTTTCGAGAATTTTTTTCCGGGAACTTTTTTACAAAAAAAATTTTCCAAGTAGTTTTTTGAGAACTTTTCTGAGACATTTTTTCGAGAAATTTTTCCTAGGAACTTTTTTTGGAGAAAGTTTTTTCCATGATTTTTTTTGAGAATTTTTTTCCTAGTTTTTTTCGAAATTTTTTTTCCGGGAAGTTTTTGTCGAGAAAATTTTTCCTGGATGGTTTTTTCGAGAAATTTTTCTGAGACCTTTTTTTCCAAGAAATTTTTCTCGGGAATTTTTCCAGGAATTTTTTTCAAGAATTTTTTTCCGGAACCTTTTGTTCGGAGAAATTTTTTGCTGGAAATTTTTTCCGTGAATTCCTTTTTGAGAAAATTTTTTTCTAGATTTTTTTCACAATAAATATATTCCTAGAATTAATGTTCATTTTTAATTAAGGTTAAAATATATAATCAAACAATGTGAATAATTTATTTCATTCCATGTTGATAAGTGAACAAAAAAATGGAATGATAATTCTTCTTCTTCGCTATTTCATTCTTTTCCCCATTCCATTTTTGTGTGCATTCCATTCATGCGAAGTGAACGCAACCTTAGGCTTTGTTCACTTGGATGGAATGAAATAATGAAAAAATGAAATGAAATTTATACTCTTATTTGGGTTAGATTAAGAAAAATGTTTATAATTTTCTTTCTTTCTTTCATTCCATTCCAAACTATTTGAACTAGAATTCTAACCCACATGTTTTGAAAGGAATGATCTATTCCATTTTTTCATCATTTTCCCTGCAATCTTCATCATAACAAATTTAAACTCCCTCATTTTATTCACAATTTCACTCATACATTCTTCTTTCTACATAAAATTTGTTTATAATTTTTCATTTTATTCATTTCTCATTTCATTCTCACCAAGTGAACACAGTCATTCCATTCTCACCAAGTGAACACAGACTGTGTTCACTTGGATTGAATGGAATGAGAGAAGAATGAAATGAAATTTATACTCTTATTTAGGTGATATTATGAAAAATGTTCATAATTTTCATTCATTCTTTCATTCCATTTTAAACTATTTGAACTAAAATTCTAACCCACATGTTTTTAAAAGAATGTTCCATTCCATTTTTTCACCATTTTCCATACAATCTTCATCATAATAAATTTAAACTCTCTCATGTTTATTCACAATTTCACTCATACATTCTTTTTTCTACATAAAATTTATTTATAATTTTCATTTCATTCCTTTCTCATTTCATTCTCACCAAGTGAACACAACCTTAGTGTTTGGTTGGGGAGAATGAAATGAAATGAACTCAACAAATATAAAAAGAATATAATAGAGGTAGTATTGAAGATTTAAATAAAAATGAACGAGTGGAAGATTTTTATGATGAGATTTGGATAAAAAAAATAGGTGTAGGAGAGAATGAAGTTATTCTTTTTTAAATTAAGGATGCTTGAGTTTTAATTAGGTAGTTAAGAATGAATGGAGGAACTAATAAAAATTTAAGATTTTTATTCATATTTAATTCAGTTAAAATATTCATTTCATTTCCTACGATTTCATTTATTCCAATCAAACACAACATAAATGTTTTATTCAAAGTATGATTCTTTAGCATGCAAAAGTGCTTGTGCGGTAGAATTCATGGTACAGAGTTGTCTGCAGTTGATCAATTTAACTTCGTTGAAGTGGACATAAGTCACATAATAGTGGTGTCAGCAGCTAATAAAAATTGGGTTAATTAATTTGTTAATTTCTCAACTATAAAGTGTTTTATATAAAAAAAGAACATTAATTAATCACTATAAAGTGGAGGATTAGGGATGACACTAAAATTTCCAAATGTTATAAACAGAAGAGAAAGACAGAGGTTCCTTGGAATTTATGTTGTGTGTGAGTCTGACTGTGTGTAGATGATAATACTATTGTTATTCCCAAATTTAAGCAGCATGTTTGCCGGCTGCAGATTGACCCGGCTCCACTACTGTAGATGGATAAGAAATTAAGAACCACCAAGTGGGGAAAATGTAATGCGTAACGCTTTTTTTTCCTTCCTAGATGATAGATTTCGAGCCGGTTCTTTAATTTATTTATAATTTTTTCAGTTTTAATATTAATGTTTTTTAATGTCAGTTTATGATTTTTTACGCGCTGATATTCGAATAATAGTACACGAAAAAGCACATAAGCGATAAATAATATATAGAAAAACAGTGATCATCTACTTTTTAGAAAGGGTTAAATATCAAAGTGATCACTGAAGTGGAGATCTAATATCATTTTTATCACTGATCTCAACGACATATCATTCGAGTCATTTAAGTTTGCATAAATATCATATTAGTAACTCTAATTATGTATTTGAGAATTGATAATATCATTTTTTCGAGTTCTACATATTTGTTTTACATGCTATCATGACCAAACGAAAACTTATAAATTCTAGTATTTTTGGTAATATTTTCAAAATTTATGAAATTATTTTACTATTATTTATTAATTTTATAATTTTTTTCTTTTGATTTATTATTTTAAAAACAACTAAATATAATAAAACTCATTTTCTTTGCAAAATATAATCCACGAATTTAAATTTATGCATGGTATGATTTTTAATGATTTATTCAAATTTTAATAATTTTGAAAAATATTTATACCTATTTTTTTAATATAAGGGTTACTAATATGATATTTATACCAACTTAAATGATGAAAATGATATCCCGTTGAGATTGATTACAAAAATGATATTATGCTTTCAGTTCAGTGACCACTTTGATATTTAACCATTTTTAGAAACAAGTTGATAATGATCTTTGCCTTTTTTATATTTTTATTAATTAAAGCCAAACTCAAATCTAGTTTAGTGATTAAAACTAGTATCAACTAAACTCCTATGATTAAACAAATATTAACTCAACTCTAGTAATTAAGAGCTCGAATGGTAAAAGTTTATCCGTAATCAGGTGCTTGTTTCGATTCTCGCTCAACCCGAAATTTGTTAGAATATATATAAGGGATATAAGCCAAATTTGTAAAAAAACAAATATCAAGATCTAAGATATCCTCATATGGGTTCAAAATTGATAATCTTTTCTAGTTTATTCTATAATTACCTTTGTCTTCAACTAAATAATTGTATAAATTCTATACTATAAGTTAAGGTTCTAATACAAAACTACTGTAATTTAGGTAGAAGAAAAATAGGTGAAAGTGACAAGTGATCAATGGTTTGGGATGGAGTCCAGATTAATTTGAATTATGATTAGACATACTTATATTTAAAATAAATTGTCAAATTTAAAATTCTATTTATAGCACTCATTTTTTAAATAAATAAATAATTTAGTATAATATTTTTTTACTCTCCTCAAATTAGTTTTATGAAAACTGGAATAAGCACATTTTTAAATATAATCAATCTATAAGTCATTTTGATTATAGTACAGTAAAGACTCCACGAATTTTCAAAATTCAACGGTGGTCCACATATTTTGGGAGATTTTTATTTCTCAAATTCGTTACATGGGTGGTCTGATCTCGGATTTCCAATTCTCTATCACTACTTTGTCTGAGTGTATTTCTTTCTTGTTTTACACATATATTTTTTAAAATGTATATTTAAAAAATTATTTAAATAAAAAATTTCCATATATACTTTTAATTATTATATTCTTTGTCCTTATTTGTTGGGCTGGAGGTGATACGGGAGAGCCGATTTATCGATCGATGAGGACTGAGAATTGAGTTCAGATTCTGGAGTCGATAGACTCGATATTGTGCTATATGAATACGTTTTTTGAGTTATTTCTGTGTTTTGGTCCTGCCTATTGTGCTTGGACCAGACTTTTTGAGCCTAACCTTTCAGAAAATATATTAATCGTCCCCGACTTGTGTTAAATATTTCCAGATTATTATAGATTTTTTATATTATTACTAAGAATAAACAATAAGATGAAAAATTAGTTAGGAGTGCTACAACTACAAGTGTGTCGGGGTGCTGTTAGTATAGGTTTTCATTTGTCAAGACATGATCACTGAGAAAAGAAAATTAACGTCTCGACATGAAAAAATTTAATAACGGCAAGTTGACATGACAGAAGCGGAAGGACGCCAAGACCAAGTTTTTTGGTTGTTCAACTATCCTTGAAAATAGTAGATAAGATCAGCTGTTACTCAAAAACAGGATCATGGTAGAGTAATTAGCTGGAGTTTAACCATGGCTATATATTTGGAGGAGGCAGAAGCTACGATACATAATCTTTTCACAGGTATTATACAGCTAAACCTACGTCATATCTAGGCAACCATTTTATTTATTACGCCATTACAACAGCTACATTGCCATACATGTCATTTGATAGGACTAAACCTAGTTCTATTTCTTTGTAATCATTTTGTTCTCTACAAAACTCTTGTACTGAAAATTATTACATTATTAGTGGATTATATCGGCTGCTTGTCCCACCCACGGTTTTTATCCTCTCACGAGAATTTTTCGCGTCACTTGCGTACTTTTTACTCTTATTCTTTGTTACTTTAGTTGAATTAATCATCAAAACAATTATATAGAATTAACTATTAACCCTACAAAATTTGAACAAAACATGGTTACAACTTCCAAGTGAGTCTATCCAATTTTACCGACTCAGTGTTTGAATTTTTTAATATCGCTTTTGTTTATTAAAAATACATATAATATTACTTCTTTATCATATAATATTTTCATTTGACTTTTTCATGATATCAAAAAATAATGATTATATATAATATTTTTAAAATTTTATTTTCTTAAAGAAAGTTGAATTTTAAACTTTTATACAGAAAACAAAATTATAAAAATATTATTTTATATACATGAAAAAATCAACTAAAATAAAAATGATAAAAGAGCGGTTGTATACGGTTTGATTTTTGTCATTTGTATCTATCAGTTTTACATCAAATTCATAAATTGATAAACAAATTTTAAATTTACTCAATAGGCTTTATGTATATTGAATCCGGACAAATTTTCGTCAAATAGTCGAATCGATAAGGCCATACACATGTTCTGTGTGAATGACTGAGAATTAAGTTTTCACTTTGAATTGAAACGTTATAAATTATGAAACTTGTAACTGAACTTGAAAAAGCCAACAAAAATTGTTCTTGTAACTGATGATGGGAAGATGGTGAATATAAATTCAAAAAATAATATAAAAAACATTTAGCACGAAATTGATACTTAGGGTTCATGCTTAAATGAATGATTAATAATTCGTAAATTTTAATCGATTGTAATAGGTACATGCAGAGTTGGTGAGCAGTTTGAGTTCAGATTTTATACTATTTTTTTGGATTTCAAATCTGGGTATTCAATTTAAATTTTAAAATATTTATTAAAGTTTGAGTGTATTAATTTAAATTTTTAAATATTTATTTAATTCATATTTGAAAAGTTTGAGTTATTCATATATATATATTTTTTTATGAATAAAAAATTTTATTCAGAAAAAAAAATTAAAAATAAATTATGAAATTATACTTTGCACCTTAAAATGGTATCAGACACTCTCTCAACAATATTAACAATTCAACGAGACGGAGGGAGTAGTTAACAATTTAACCGGACTGGAAGAGTAGTTACCAATTCAATGGGATGGAGGGAGTACATAACAGTCATCTATTAGAATTAATAAAATTAAAATTGATCATAATAAATCTTAATACACTTGTTCACCCCTTTAGCTGCATTTATAAAATTAAATAGTCCAAAATTTTGAAAATTTAAAATGAATAACATCATATTTAAAAGACATTTCAGATTTATAATATCCCATATTTTTTTTAAAATAATAAACTTTTAATATGGGTTGTATTTGAATAACTAATTATAGTAGTTTTTTGAATTTAGGGTTTTAAAAGGGTATATATAGATTAAGATTTACCCATTCTTTCATATTATTTCAAGGTATCAAAATTAAAAATCTCTCTTGATATAAATCTTGATTCTTTTCCTCATGTTTTTTTATTAAAATTCTTAGGATTTTTCATACACAACTCAGTTATCTTATAAAATTCGCAATAAATTCATCATAAGTCGGAATTTATTGATTCACGACTTTTCGGAAAAATCATTTCGTTCTATACAATTTTTTGCCCTAAATATTTCCGGAAAATATAGCTTAGAGGGTCAAGACGGTTAAATACAGATCCTACTATATTCGAAATCATGAAACATTTAAAATTGAAGATGCGATGTTTTTAGTTGGGTGCAAGGAATTGATTATGTATTCAAGGATGGTGTAGATTTTTGAATTCCACATGTGTTACATGATTTTTAGTGTTGACTTTGAGGAAAATAAATTTTGACTTACTTTTATTTTAAAAAAATATTTTGATACTTTGAATTTTAAATTTCATATAAAATATAATAATATTGTTTTCGAATTGTATAATATATAAGATATAAGATATGAGAATTTTTGAAACTCGATCTCTAAATTTTGAACACGTTCGTAATTTACACAATAATTCCAGAACTAATCTTAGATACCCTTATTAGATGCTCATGAGTGTATTATTAGATAACTGATAAGTGCACATGATTATTGAATTTTAGATCTCGTCCACTGAAAAAATGTGGTAAAGAGAAAGAATAGGAATGAGATGCTGGTTACTGGCAAAATGTGACTATAAAGCAATACTGTGAATTTTTATAAGATTATCGTACTGTTTTCCAATAATTTTTTAATGAAATTATAAACTTTGGGTTGAATTATTTTATAAGATCTTGTAAATGAATTAGATTGACTCTCGATATTCAAGATATTTGTATTATAGATTTGGTCAAAAAGTGTAATTTCCGGACAGTCTAACCGATATCATGCCAGACCGCCACAAGCTCAACACGTGACATGTAAATTGGATTAACGAAGCGGTAAAACCACGCTGGAAAAATTCCCCACGTCACCAAGTATCGAACCTTGGTTGTTATGATCAATAAGCGGTACTCTCGGCTACACGCCCAAAATCGTAGATTTAGTTGATTGTAAATTTATAAAATTGTATATGAGATTTTGAGTTAAAATGTATAAAATTGTCGAAATTTTGTATGATAACCATTTGAAAACAGCGGGTTGTTACGAAATTCTTAATTGAATACACTCTACTTATAATCTTATAATGAATCTTTTAAAATTCAATTTGAATGCCCTTCAATTTTAAAATTAAAAAAGTACTACATAATCTAAATTAAATATATATATTTTTCAGTATTTCATAAATAATTTAATATGGATTTATATTTCTAAATTGTAAAATAATTAAATTCAGTATTTTCAAATGACACACTAATAATTGTCTTGAAGAGTAATTATAACTGCAGTTGAAAATTTTCAGACTTTTTAATTGAATAAAGTCCAATTGAATTTTAAATTTATTGATTCTATAAATAATATTCAAATTCACTTTTTGTATAAATTCATTTGAATATATTCCTCAAATGTTCAAGTCTTAAGCTTATAGGAGTGTATTAAATTCAGATTTAAAAGTATTATTAATAATATGAGGATTTTTATCGATTGTATTTGATTTAAGATTTCACACAGAGTTTATGCAAAGATTTTCATATATAGAGTTTAGACAGAGTTGATCCAAAATCCAGTAAAATCTCTAATATTTATGTGAGATTTTAAAATATCTAAAATACATACTGAAATTCAAGAGAATTAATAAAATTTTAAAATCAAATAGTATTAATAAATTTTTGAATACTCCTAAATTTTAATTGATTATTAATACTTCATATTGAATATATCTAGATTTTAAAATATTACCGTATTAAAAATCGAAATTGAATACCCCAAATTGTAAAATATAATTTAAAATCCTGATTGAATATCTCTAAATTTTAATGGATACTTTTAAATCTGAATTGATTATCTCTAAACTTTTAAAATCCAAAAAAATATATTATAGATTTGGAATTGAATAAAATATACCCCTTAATTAAACTACACAAAACTGCAATATATATTTGAAATTAATAACAAACCCGACACAATATTATGGAATCTCGATAAAATAAATATCTTTAGAATCGATAAAATATATTTACATAATAAGATTATTTATTTTTTAATAAATAAAAATATTTTTCATTTATAAATAAATATTTATTCATTTATTACATTTTTTATTATAATATTATTACATTTATTTTTTGCACTCTAACTTATGAATATATATATATATATATATATATATATATATATATATATATATATATATATATATATATATATATTTACATATGGATTAAGTATAATTTATTATGTATTAAAAGTACTAATAAAATTGTGTATATAGATTATATTTTAGTATCTATAAATATATGTGTGTTTAACTTAAATTAAAAATTATATATAATTTGACAATTTTATACTGATAATATATCGTTAATTTTTTCTAATTATTAATTTAATGACTAATTTCATTATTTCAATCAGCAACCAATATATCTATAGATGAAAATTGTTAATTGGAATATATATTAATAATATATATATATATATATTTAAATTTAATAAAAATTAATTTGTATTTATATAAAACTTTAAAATTTTAAATATTTAAATATTTCTTATTCTTTGCTGCATTTAGTAAATTTATTCATTTTTTCTGTCTTTCAAATCAGGACTAATTCATTTGACAGCAAAATTATAAAACTAATATATAAAAATAAAATATTATATTAGTATGAGTATAAAAAGTTTAAATTTTATCGTTAAAAATTTTCACGTAAACTATTTCCACAAATAATTTATGCTCAAAAGATAAAATTTCGGTTACTCCATCTATTTTTTTATTTGACGTTTGACTTTCATGCACATATCTCAAAATGCTTTGAACCGTATAGTTAAAATAATTATTTAAATATATATATATATATATATATATATATATATATATATATATATATATATATATATATATAACTTATGCTAAAATTTATAAAATTATTTTTTAAAAATAATTAATTTAATTAGTACAAAAAATTCAAAGGACAAATATATATATATATAAAAAGTAAGGATTAGTTATTGATCGGAAACTGAAACCGACTACGTAGAAAAAACTTACCAGACAAGGGACAGGTGTCTCAAGCCCAAGTGCTTATTCTTCAGTTTTGGTCCACTTCATGTCGTCTTAATCGTATTATCCTATTTATGAAATGTAATTCAGCGTATTTATTTGATCGTATTAATATTTAAAATAATAGTATCTTTAACAAAAACACTATATGATTAGATAATTTCCTTTTGAAAAATAAATATCAGATTAAAGTACAAGTATGATATATTTTATGTGTTTTATCGAAATATATTTTTACAAAAATCCACTTTTAGTCTAATAGTAACCCGAATTAGTTATATAATTATAACTTGTGAAAATATATTCATAAAGTTAGATTTCTTATTTGAAAAGGAAACTTATTTGATTAAAATTGTGATAAATATTTCTAGAAAATATATATGTTTCATTAGAAAAGATAATCTATTTTACTAAAATTGTAACATTTTCTGAAACATATCGTTTAAAAGTTTTACAACAACAAAACATGAAAAAACATTTGACAAAACTAATACAAATCGAGATAAACAAATGGTGATAAGTATTAAAATAATTTCATTTTAAATCTTTTTTAATAGAATACACCAATATTAAACCATTAATTGACATTTAATTTTTATTCCAAAAGGTATGTACAATACTCTATCACCAAAAGTCCAAAGATACCAATACCTTCAAACATTTTTTTCAAAAAAATATCATATGTGCAGTGCTCAAATAAAAACTCCCCTGCATATTGTGTCTCGTACATTCTATTTACGTGGCCCCCTCTCACTAAATCACCCAAAAAAAAGAATTATAAAAATTACATTTCTCTCATTATATATACCATCTCCCACATTCATCAGTACTCATCATCCATTTCACCCACACTCTTACCCTCAACCTTTACTGACAAAAATTTGTATCTATAATATTCCCTTTCTCGTGAACGAAATGGGTGACAAGAGCTTTGAGGAAGAGGAGTTTTGTCTCCCACCCGACCTTCTTACAGACGAACTCATTCTCATGAACAAAGAAAACCTGTTCAAAGACAGACGCAACTCCCCGCTTCCTCCTCGTACCCCTGTACTCACCCAGCCACCCAGTGACTCACTGTCTTACTACAGCAACGACTTCCTCCTACCCCCATTTTCTTCTGGTCCGAAAATTCCTCAGGTAAACCTTAAACTTTCTCATTTATTATTTTATTACCATGCAGATATAAGTATGTGTGTATTGTTTATTTTTGTAACTGAAGCTTTGTACTGACTTTGTTTCCTTTTTGACTCAGAAGCCTTGGGAGATGATGGGTCCCACCCAGCCACTACTGGGTCCAGTATTGGGTATCGGCCGTTCTCTGGCTCCGTCACCGTCACCGTTTCCGTTACCGCCGGCACCGCCACGGCCTGTTGCTATTGACTATCAAGTGAACATGAACAGGCAGGGGCATCTGTGTCATTTCACACCTATTCACTCTTACAACACCCTCCCTGGCACTCATGTAAGTGCACTATATGTTTACTATATAATTAAAATTTAAGATATGAGACTGTCAAAAAACAAAATTTAAGATACCCATTCTGTTTCAAAATAAATGTATTTTGACTTTTTATATATATATTTTATTTTATTTAAAATACATATTTTTTTTATTTTAAAATATTTTTACATTTTATTTTTAAAATTTTCTTATTTTAAATAAATATTTCAATATTAACTTTTTATCATAAAAAATATTTTAAAATAAATTATATAATTATATTATATATATATATATATATACTAAATTACTTGTAAAAAGTCAAAAAATAAATATTTTAAAACATAGAGAGTATATTCTTAGTGAAAACATTAAAATTTAATTAACACCGATATTTATTTAAACTTTTGCTTATATGTACAAATTAACATTTATTTTATTTTTAACGGACTGGGACTATGTGGTGTCATCAGCATGCTGGTGGGCATTTTGGGAATGGAGGGTATGACGTCACGCCGGGACTGGCATGGGGTGACCTACAGAGTAGGAGCTCCGGTGGTGTAGATATGACGGCAGTGGGGTATGGCGGTGGAATAAAGACAGAACGTGCTGGCACAGGTGTGTTTTTGCCACGTAGGTACTACAACACTACCCCTCAACCTCGCAAAAAATCAGGTACGTGACAGCTATTCTGCACTTTTTTTTTTATGTATTAATTTGGGTTTTTATATGCATTCTAGGTTTAGATGTTTGTTTTCGTGGGTCTAGTGGGTCACGTGGTTTTTTTTAGTTTTATGGGGCCTATTTTTTGTGTTTTAGAGAAAGAATGTTGCGCGAAGAGGGAAATTTTTTAGTATTTGAAATGTGGATGTGATTAATGTTTTTGAACTGAAATCAGCTTTTAACTAAAGTTGTATTTTGCAGACGGCTGTGTTTTTGTATCTTTTGCTTTTTTATTTTGGTTTTGATCATAGATCTACTGTGATCTATAAAATTCTACAGAAATTTATAGTGTATATATATGTATGTATAAGGTTTCATCGAGTATATAAAAAATCGGAGAAGATTAAGAACCGGATATTGCTATAAAAAGAGTCGGAGAACATTAAGAACCGGATATTGCTATAAAAAGAACCTGGTAACATAGGAATCGGATATCCTTTACCACTTGATAAGAATCGATAGGCTTATGTGATATACTGACGTGTTTGAAGAAGTAATTGTACAATTGAACACGTAATTATAAACATATCTTTTGATTGATCGTCAATCATATCAGAGAAAATGTTCATACTTTCTTTTGTGAAATGCGGTCTTTATGAATAACAATATTTTGAGATAAAAGAGTTCAAAACAAATTTTATGTGTTTCTCAAAAACTACTAATAGGTTTCCCAATTCTCGTTTGAGCCAATGCTTAGTGCTAACCCATACATGAATTGAAGTGTAAGTTAATGTTCTAATATTGTATACCAAAGTATTATATTGACATTATGAAATGGTTTACATTTTTTTGATTGAATCAGGTGGTTCAACTGCTCAACCTCCACCCAGGCTTATTCGAGCTCACAACAGGAAGTTTGCAAATATGAGGCTTCAACAGCAAGCTCAAAACAATAAGTTTGCAAATGTCACTCCTCAACTTCAAGCCCCGCGCCAAATACAAGCTGAAAACCGGAAGTTTGCAAATGTGACTCCTCAACTTGAAGCCCCGCCCCAAGTGCAAGCTCCAGACAGGAAGTTTGCAAATGTGACTCCTCAACTTCAAGCCCCGCGTCAAGTTCAAGAGCGAAACAAGAAGTTTGCAAATGTGACTCCTCAACTTCAAGCCCCGCGTCAAGTTCAAGAGCGAAACAAGAAGTTTGTTCAAGCCCCCCGTCAAGTTCAAGAGCGAAACAAGAAGTTTGCAAATGTGACTCCTCAACTTCAAGCTCCGAGCCAATTTGCTAGTGGTAGTCACATCTCTGAAAATGGTAAATATATTAATCAGTAAAAAAGAACATTTACCATATTCTTTTACTCATTTCACTGTTCCTTATCGTTTTATTTTGTTTCTGGATTTAGAACTTGTGATGGCTAGGAAGAATGCTGCATTGAGGCAAGAGTGGAGGAAATACGAACCGACGATGAAGACAACTAGTACTACAGATGCTACTACAGCTAGTGCAGCAGAAGGGATGAGAGTGAATAATGAAATAAGGCTTCCCCAGGATTGGACCTACGACACCTACGAGTTGTTCAAAAGAACCAGTCTTGATGAAAATTGAAGATGGTTAAGGGGTTGTAGGGCAGTGTAGGGGAGTAGCTATATTATATGGAAGATGAAGGTAATAAAGGGGGCTCCTGCCTTCTTGGTTTCTTTTAAGGAAGATTAGTATGAATAAGACAAGTGAAAAGAGGACTAGCGGTGGTGCTTTTGGATTGTGCAATTGTTTGTCCACCTCCTCTTCTTTTCCTGTAATAATTAAAAAGAGTTATTATCTAGCTAGACTCTATATTAATATGACTGTTTATCATCTCTTTTGGGTTTTGATTTAATTTTCCCCCTGTTATTCTTTGTTATAATGTTTTTGGGTTTTGCTTTAATTTTTCTCATGTTACTCTTTGTTATAATGTTTGTATAAACAAAATTTTATATAAAATTTTAAAATATATTTATACTTTTTTTTAATATGAAAAAGCATTTAGAGAAATGCATGCACAGGTAGTTCAAAATCTGATGTTCTTAATTGAATTAAATTTAGCAATTCAAACATAACAGCATATATCTCCCTTTAAATTGGTCTCATTTCACATTACTTGGTTCAAGTTGAAGTTCAAAATTAATTTTGTTTATGTTACGAGAGAAATCACTCGTATGAAAACTCTATATTTTTATAAATATATACAATATGTTATTTCTCCAGTTTATTCATTTAAACCACAAAAGAAAGTTGAGTTATAAAATTTAAAAATTAAATCTATATTTTAGAATTTTTTCTCTTATAAATAAGAATAATTAATCACATTATTGTTAATAGTGTAAGCATATATCACTCAGCTTCTAGGTTAAATTGTAAGCCGACATTAAACCCGTGTAATTACATTTCCTACTTTACAGGAGGAGCAGTGATACTTAACTAATACTACCTGTGGTAATAAAACTACAAAATAGGAATGGATAAGTAGGTAGGTTACTTAACGCTCGAAACTGGTGTAGATACGGTATTAGTCCGTACAATGTTAGGTATTTCAATTTTAGGGTTAGTTGAAAAAGGTCAGTACGATACTTGTCCGTATAATCTTAGATATTCAATGATTAGGTATGATACTAGTCTGTGCAATGTTACATATTTCATTTTTAGGATTATTTAAAAATTTGGATTAGATATTAGTCCATACAATGTTGTATATTTTAATTTTAGGGTTTTATTTATTTATGTTGTACGTCAGCATATGTAATTATCTATTTTTTTTGGCCGCCAGAGGTCCTGCCTGATTCCTGTTAATTAGTAGTACCTATTAGTATACTAGTCTTTTAATAGCCCTAACGTATTCCCGCCTTTTTTTTCTTTTTGCAGTTCTTTTTTAACATTTTCTGTCAAAAAAAAGAAAATTCTTTTTTCACATTTTGTTTTTAAATTTACTTTTATAAAATTTTGATACTAGAGATTTTTAATTATAGGGGTCATTGTTAAATTTTATATATTTTTTAATAATTAAATTTTTTGAGTGAATTATTAAGTACCAAATATATAGTATTATTTGATAATTTAAATATTGCTTTTAATATTGAGTTATTTTTGTCTTACAAAAAATAACAATAAAATTTGATTTATCATTTTCTGTGTTTTTGATGTACACAATACAAAATATTTTTCTTGTGGTTTATATTCAATATGAGTCGAGGCTCTAATGACCTTTATTTATTTGTTATTATTGTATATCAAAATTCTTTTAAATTCATCACTACTAGTGTACTAAGAAAATATTTTGATCATTTTCATGTAAATTATCAAATTTTAAATAAAGCAGCCATCTCAAAATTATTAATCAAAATTTATGTAATATTACTAAATAATATGTAAATAATGTCCATAAAAAAATCAAATTAGCAAATAAATATATAAAACAGAATTGCAATTTTTTTTGATGGAAAAACAGAATTGCAATTAAAATATACGAAAATAAATAAATTATACATGTATATTCGAACACAAGTAAACGCAGAAGACGACTTGTTGAGATCAAAGTTTTATGCTGTATTATCTAAATAATATTTTATCAGATCCAGATAAATAAATGCGAAAAATTATCCAACTCGCTAACAAATAACTTAACATATAAATTTTGGGTTGTGATTTATTTGTAATTGGACTATAATAACCTTACACTTCATATGGCCTTTATTTAATGTAATGTCATTTCTTTCTTATCAACAAGCTCGACTTCTTAATTCAACCGCATTTTTATAATTTTTACAATACATTTTTAAATAATAAAAAAATTATATTAATTTGTTAATTTGAAAATTATTTCTAATTTTAATATTCATATATTTAATTAAATTTTATCATTTGTATTTCTAATCTACTATAAAATGTAATTTTAAAATATAATTAAAAAATAATTACTACATTTTATAAAAAATGATGCATCAAATTATTTATATTAAAATACTACTAAGAATCAAGAATAAATAATTTATATTAAAATAATTTATATTATTGTAATTATTTTTATAAATAACATTTATTCTACAAATTTTTAAGATTGAAAACTTCTACTTATTTTGAACAAAACTATTTTAAATAATTCATTTTTAAAGAAACTAATCTTCTACTGAATATTTGCTTCAAATTAATAATTTTCATATTGAAATATATCAATGACTTGTGTAATTAAATTAATAATTGGAATTGAAAAAATGTACAATAATTTTATCTATTTGTTTGACTTGGTCATATTTAATTATATTTTTATTTTATAAAATAATAATTATAAATAATTATAAGTTACTCCCTCCGTCCCACCCATTTGTTTACATTTGGGTTGAGAACGGAGGTTAAGAAAATTGTATAAATTAGTATGAAAGATAAGGAAAAGTGGATGAAAGAAAAAGAAAAGTGATTAAAGTGTTGGGGTAAATTGATATTTAATTGATAGATTTGAAAATGTGGAGTAAAGTAGTGGGTGGAAGTAAATTTTATAATATAAAAATTTACTATTTTTAGAAAACTTTGAAATGTAATAAATTGGGTGAAACATTCAAAAAATGAAAGTGTAAAGAATTGGATAAAACAGAGGGAGTATGTTTTAATAATATAAAATTAAAAAATTAGTTACAAACGGATTTTATCATAATACACAAAAGGTTATTATAAGTTACTCCGAGTATCAACTTGATAAGAGAATTAAATAATTGATACTGTATAAGATATAATAGGGATAATTTGGTCAAGTGCATGGTGTGGAAGAATAAATATAGTGTGTGCCTATATCACAATCCTAAATTTTTGACATCTAATCTTTAGGAACAAATACTTTCTCTTCCTAATATTTAGTTGCCAAAGCCAAGAAATACAAACGACAGAGATGAAAGAAGAAACAAGATGGGCTGTGGCCTTGCACAGAAATGAAAACAAACACATAGTAGCTAGTAATCCAGTACTACTTACTAGACTAGACTAGATCAGGGCTTGGATAATTCCTGCTGCTGGAAGGGGGAAGGAAGCTGCTAAGCAAAGCAATTGCACCATCACCAATATATATTGTCTGAGTTGTGCTCTGGGATGATTACAACACTTAATTAGCAGGTAGGTTATAGATGTTGCGAGTACCAATGTCTCTAAAAGGATATGGTGTCTAAGTAAAATGATTGATTTGGGTGACAATATTTTATCATTGTAAAAATGGAAAAATAGTCGGTTCAGAATATATAATTATTCAACAGAACACATTTTCAATTTAAAATCTTGGTCCAATATATGTATTATATTTAAAATTTAGAAATTTATAGAAATTGTTTAATATAAACACATTTTCAATTTGCTATGTGTTGGATCTTGCCGGGGGTTTGGTATAATATTGGACAGGTTCTAATGACACAATTACATGCAATTCGATTTAGTTTAACCAGAGATATCAATGGACTTGACCACAGGCTTCTTGATCTCCACTATTGGAACAGTAACAGTTAATACCCCATTCTCCATGCCAGGTTTCACCTCAACCACCTTTATATTCTCTGGAAGCCTGAACCTCCTCAGAAACTTGCCACTGCTGCGTTCCATAAGATGCCACTTGTCGTTCTTCTCCTCCTTCTCTTTGTTCCGCTCTCCGCTTATCTGAAGAACCTTAACTTCTTCTTCTACCTCTACCTTGACCTCTTCTTTCTGCAGCCCAGCCATGAACACGTGGGCTTCTGGAGTCTCCTTCCAGTCAATTCGCGTGTTTGCAAATGTTGCAGTCTCTTTTCCAAAATCAGAGCAAGTCCCGGATGAGGTGATGAAAGGGAAGTCCTGTAAAGGATCCCAGGCGTCGAGAGAGAATGGGTCGAAAATGTTGCTTCTTCAACTGCCAAAAATGCTTGGAATGATAAAAAAGTGTATAAATTAAAATATGGAAACTAGGAAGAATTTGATTGCCTTTATAAGCTTTTGGTTATGCTTTCGATGCTTGAATGATGCGTTTGAAGAGATGGGTTAGGATGTATTTGTAGGGACCTTATCATGGCTGTCTGTTTAATCACCAGGGTTCTCTGGTAATCTGGTGTTTTCTAGAAATGACTAGTAATTATTTGCAAAAATAAGAAGCAAATAGAGGTTTCTAGAAACAAAAAGAGAGAGTATCACTACCACACTTCCACTATACTTAGCCCAATTAAAAGATACATAATTTGTCACCGTTAATTATTTGATTTGAGAATGCTCCGCCTGTATTCAGAGGTATATTAAAACTATATTTTCAAATATTTTTTTATCTTATGATTTCCTAGTTACTCAGATTTGCGTTGGGCAAGTAACATTTCAAAAAAGTAATCGATGTTCAAATTAATATTTGTTTGACACAGATAGATAAAAGAGAACAATGCACTATTATTTCATGTTTTCATGAGAACACAGACACCAGACTCCATTACATAGATTTATTAAAGCACAATGTACTATTTCGTGACACTCTCAATAACACACAGACATCAGTCTCCATTACAAAGATTTATTGACCACTTCCACATACAAGTAACTGTGATCTAGTTTAACCAGAGATATCAATGGACTTGACCTCAGGCTTCTTGACTTCGACCTTTGGAACAGTAACAGTTAACACCCCATTCTCCATCCCAGCTTTCACTTCCTCCACCTTTGCATTCTCTGGCAACCTGAATCTCCTGAGAAACTTGCCACTGCTGCGTTCCACGCGGTGCCACTTGTCGTTCTTCTCTTCCTTCTCTCTGTTCCGCTCTCCGCTGATCTGAAGAACCTTCCCTTCCTCAACCTCTACCTTGACCTCTTCTTTCTTGAGCCCTGGAAGATCAGCTTTGAACACATGAGCCTCCGGAGTCTCCTTCCAGTCAATGCGCATATTAGCAAACGCTGCAGTCTCTTTCCCAAACTCAGAGGAGCTCCCAGAGGTGGATATGAGAGGGAAGTTCTGGAAAGGGTCCCAGACGTCCAGAGAGAATGGGTCGAAAACGTTGCTTCTTCGGCCTCCAAAAAAGCTTGGAATGATCGACATTGGCTTAGCTTGAAGAGTATAACTTTTAGTATGCAAGAATTTGATTGCTGTTGGCTTCTTTTTATGCTGTTGATTTTTAGATGATGCCCCTGATGAATGGAGTGAGCGGTATTTATAGGAACTTGATCAGGGCTCCAGGGTTCTCTGGTTTCTTCCAGATATGTGTAGTAAATTAAAGAATATTTGTCCGAAAAATAAATAGAAAGAGGTCTCTAGAAACAGGATGAAACCTCCTTTTTCTTTTAAAAATGACCCGATAGGTCCAATGTCGGCCCCAAAACGTTTAGGCCCAGATATCCTACTATTTAGTTGTGAGGACTTGGTATACAATTGATGATTAATTGATCATTGGTACTTCTTTTTGCGAGTCCACTGCAATATCATAAAAAATACTGGAGTAGAAAACAAATGGGTTAAATGACAAATTCGTCACAACTGGGACAAATTTGCCATTTAACCCCAAGAGTTCAATACATTGTTAAAAATAGATAGATGGGGAAGAAGGGTGTAACCCCTCAAAGAATAGTATTTGCTTTAAAGTTATAAAAATGATGGAATGTGAAGCATCCTCAATTAGGGGGAAGTGACCATTGTTATACTCATAGAATAAAAGATATGTAACAAGATATCAAGACAGGGTTAAATTAAATATTTCATAAAGTAAAGTGAGAGCTCAACCAATATGCGCATTCACACTAGAAAAAAGCAGACATGAACACAATAAGAGATGATAATTGCATGATAAAAAACTTGTTACATTCCATTCTTTTGTGAAAAACCAATGGTACAACGCTCCTATGAATTTCATTTCGCACCTGAAACTTTTCTAGGAGAAGAGTTCGAATCCGTTTCGTGTCTATCTCTTTTTAATGAAATTTTATTAAAACTACAGGAGTGACAATTGAAAATATTCTTGAAAACCATGGCAAAGTCCTTGGTAAGCCAATTTAATTTATTTGAATTTCATAAGCTGCCATAAGCACACAGCTCGAGCTAGGTTTCGACATTCATAGCTCTTATGTCTTTAACCAGACGATCGAAGTTATAATGAGATGATCCACCCTGATCAGCAACACTTTCCCCAGAAAGTCTGGCCATTATGGAAGAAAATTTCTCAAATGCATCTTTCCTGTCTTCCATAACCTCTCTTATAGTCTTTTCAACCGTGACTCTATCACAAGTGTCTTTCATATCAATTCCAACCCTCCATACTTCTTGTACAAACCTACTATTCACTTGCTGGTCCACAATATATGGCCAGCAAATCATTGGCACTCCCTCAACTAAACTCTCCAAAGTTGAGTTCCAACCACTATGAGTAAAGAATAATCCAATGGCAGGGTGTGCTAAAACTTCCTCTTGAAAAACCCAACTCACAATGCAACCCCTGTCTTTTATAGCATCGGAAAGTTCAGCTGGAATTGCATTTTTATCGTCTTTGCCTGCAACTGATCCGGGCCGTAGGGCCCATAAAAATCCTTTTCCACTGTTCACTATACCATGCAACAACTCTGTAAGCTGGTCCATTGTCATGACTGCAAGACTTCCAATGCTAACATAAATAACCGATTTTTGGGGTTGGGCATCTAGCCAGGTCATGCAGCCTTTGTCATCTTCCCATAGGCTATTCGAGGAATTGGTATGTGGTGAGGCTTTCTGTGCTGAAAGGAGGATAGACTTGTGGAGTGCATGGAGAGGGCCTATGCTATAAATGTTTGGACAGAGAGTGCTTATTTGGGATAAAATTGGCCCGTCTATGTGTTCAGATGTGTTGAGTATCAATCCTCGAGACCGTGGGATTTCATGAATTTCTTTTAGAATAAATTGAAAGATAGAATGGTTTAGATCACTGATCCGGAAAAAGCTGGGCAGATCACGCAGCCTGAGAAAATTTTCAGTTTCCAGTACACCAGATACCTTTCTGTCATAATCTTCTTCTGAAATCAGTTAATAGAAATAAAGAGTTGCATCAGTTCAAAAAAAATTTTAGTTAACACATGTCATGTAAATATGTAATAGTTGCTGACAATCTGACATGAATGTTTGATGATTTAGTACCCTGTGCATAAAAAGGATGCAAGGGGTTTCATACTTGTATAGACAAAATGTCACATGAGACTTTTCATACCTTGGACAATCCGAGAATGAATATTTTATGTATCATTTTTTGTTTGTGTTCTGCAGAATTCGATACTAAAATTTCGAATAATGTTTCTTCTTGCAGAATACCTTCAAATTTAATTAAAAAATTGCAAAACAAGAACTCTGTTCTATAGCTTAAGGCCAGGAACCTAAGTGATTATGAAACAAAAAAATAAAATAAAGTAGCAGCACTTGATAAGTACTTCAAAATTGTAGTACTGCAGTAAATTTGAAGAATTTTTAACGAGGATATAAAAATCGTAACCTACAGAATTAAGAGTTGGCATAGTATACATACGGAACAGTATCATTAATTTCCTCAAACTATATTAAGTTCATCAGATACAAAGTTAAAGAATCAGTACAAAGGCACATTGACAAAAATTCAAATATATATTTACCTTTGAAAGGAACCTCTCCTAACTCAATGAGCCTTGGGAGACAGAAAAAGGTCCACAGAGCACAAGGGCTGATTGTCTCAAAATACATCAGTGGAATCCCAACATCTTTAGCTAGATCAACAGCAAAGCTGTAGAAACCATCTGCTATTATGAAAGTCACCGGTGTGCTTGACTTGGAACTGAGCTTTCCATTGGTCAACATCTCTATGAAAAGTGGCTTCATTACTTGCTGAATTCCATTAGCAATATCCAGAAACTTATCACCCGTACGCGGATGGTCTTCAGGAAGGCCGTCTGGAATGGTTTCAAAATGAAATCCAGAATAGCTTCCGAACCGGGACTGAACATGTGTGTGCTTGAGCAGGCAGTTCTGGATGTAGTCTGTGTTGAGTAAGGTGACATGAAGTCCATTAATAGCCAAAAGCTCAGCTAGTTTGAGCATACAATTTACTGGACCTTGTAATGGTAAGGGGAAGAGGAGTACATGAGCAGATATCACTTTATCCTTTCCTATCTCAGACGTTGTTCTTCCAACTATGCTCATTTATTAGTATTACACTAGACGAATCTTTTTTCTTTTGTCTGTGGAGGATATCTATATTTTATACACAGATAGGCTCGCTTTCAAGTGAGAACAATTTTAGAATGAACCTATTATTATGCACATGTCCTGCATTTTTTGAACATATTATTCTGCAATTTATATTTTAAAGTACTTAATTATTGTTCTCCGTTGTCACCAGAGAGCGACCCAAGTTTATTTATAACTAGTTAGCTTTCATCTGAAATTTTAATCAACTTTACTGTCTAGACAATGACCCTTCTATTTCGTTTACTTCATTTGTATTATGCACCTATAATATCAAACTATCTAACTAGTCTTGTCCCTGATTGGCTTCATATATATTCTGTACCTAAATACCAAACTATCTAAACACCTTTTAAGTAGTTCCCTTACATTTTCTTATTTGCACATGGAAACCGAAAATAGTATGGTGCTCGATAAGAAGTTGGCAAGGTTTAACAAGAAATGAGTTTGAGTTGGACTATCTTTTAGTCACATACGCCAAACTAGTAAAGTGATATTCATGATAAATTTTTGTGATATTTATCTTTATATCAGTTTTTTTGGTTTTATCAGATATGATACATTAACCAAGTTAGACGTGCACTTTGACGAGACTGCAATGCACAACAAGCAAGGCCATAGAAATGTATAGTTGAACCATTAAACTCTACTGTCATGACCATGTACTGTACTCTATCACTTAATAATACAAATCTCTTTTTACTATAAAACTGGCGCCTATTCCCTAGTCCAGGCGACATTTGCGCACAGAAATGACGCTAAAATCAGAGAATAAGCACATGTTCTTTGACAATTGAGATCGACCTATTAATTATGTTCTTTTAAGTGGTTTTAGATTGTAAATGACATAGTTAATTGTGCACATATGTTTGTATTAGAATGGGAGACTGAAATTTCTACATTGATTTCTTTTCTTAATAAAATCATTAAGAAAACATTTAGTCTTACAAAGTAATGATTGACAATATCTTTGAGAGAGATTTTATTCATGAAATCTTTAGTACAAGTTGATGGTTTGAAATCATACCACATAATAGATACCCCTTAGATAGAAGTGCACAATATCGCAGTTAGTCATGAGCTGGTGTTCTCAGTCTCATCACTCTTATGTCTTCAACCAAGCGATTAAAATTATAATGGGATGATCAACCTTGATCACCAACACTTTGCCTAGCAAGTTTGGCCATCTTGGAAGCACAACTCTCAAATTTATCTTTCTTATCCTCCATAATTTCCCTTACTGCCTTTTCAATTGTAACTCTATCAAATTTGTCTTTCAAATCAATTCCAACCCTCCATACTTCTTGTACAAACCTACTATTCACTTGTTGGTCCACAAAATATGGCCAACAAATCATTGGCACTCCCTCAACTAAACTCTCCATAGTTGAGTTCCAACCACTGTGAGTCAAAAATAATCCAATAGCAGGGTGTGCTAAAACTTCCTCTTGGTAAACCCAACTTACAACACAACCCCTCGGAATGTGGGATTTCTTTTATCTCTTGCAGAATACGTTCGTTTAGGTCGCTTATCACGGAGAAAATTTTCACATTCGAGTACACCCGTTACCTTTCTATCATAATCCTCTTCTGAAATTAGTTGACAGAAATTAAGATTGCATCAGAACATAGAAATTGGTAGTTAAAAAACTATAAGTGTAGAACAAAACGTTGTGCTGACAATTCTAAGACATTTGAATCACATTGAATGTAAATACTAAATTTAGGGAACTCAAGGATGGCCATTAGATAGTCACTACAACAGAGGACTATTTATCGGATTATATATCAGTCACAATAGTACTGTCAAAAGTTCAGCTTTTAGTCACAAGTTCAATGTCTGTCTGCAGGCCTTGAGTTTATTGTCTGCATCTCCCTAAGAAGTGGTTTCATTACTTTCTCTATACCATTAGCTATATCAATAAATTTATCACCCGTGCGCGGATGGTCTTCTGGGAGGCCATCCTGAACTGTTTCGAAATTAAATCCAGGATAATGATCGAACCGAGACTGAACATCAGTGTGTTTGAGCAGGCAGTTCTGAATGTAAATTGTGTTGACGAAGGTGACATGAAGTTGATTAATCGCGAAAAGTTCAGCTAGTTTGAGCATGCAGTCCTTGTAATGGCAAGGGGAAGATGAGTACATGAGGAGATACAACTTCATCCTTGCCCATCTTATAGGTCTTTCTTTCAAGTTCTCTCTAGTTAAGATTCTTTATATGTTTCACTTGAATTTTTAAAACCAAAACAAAACTATATATATTATTATGTGAAGCTGCGCGATTTATTAGAGTGTTATTTTAGTTGCCTTGACAACCTTGTTTATCGTGAATGCGATACCCCAAAATAAGAATTACTACAATGTCAAGCCATGACACAAGCGCTCAACGACTCCAAATTTCTTTATAATAAACTCATAGGTACGACCTGCACTGGATGTGTGCTGTGACTCTGTGAGTAATATAATCAAGTCATCCAATACGGAAGAGCTTCAATTTCAATTTGTCATCTACATGCACAAGATAATGCTTATAATACGATAAGATTTACGGCATATTTCAATTAGCATTGTCATCTATACATGCATGGTCGATGTTATAGATTATTTAGAATTTAATATATAAATATACGTAATTTAGCTTAGATATCAGTCTTCAAATTAATATATTATTTTCAGATTTTGTAGTTACATTAGGAAGAGTTCAAAAATGTGACAACTCGGGTCAAATCCCGAGTCTGTTTTGAAAATCGGGTCAAATTCTGACTTCCGAATCTGAAATAAACCAAAATAAATTGACTCAAATGCAACAACTTCAGTATCCACAAGCCCACCACACTTCCCAAAAAATCATGATTTGTTGGTGCACTTAGTGGTAGTACTTTTACTTGTATACAGAACAAATTATCACAATCAACTCCATGCAGGACTGGGGTATTACAAACTCCTCACTTAAATTCCTGACGTTCTCGTCATGCCGAACAGATAGCTGATAAGCCCAGATCGAACCTCCCTAGTTATTGTGGGATAATACCGGCTGACTTCATATCCCAACCTCCGGATCTCTATCCATTGTGGGATAATACCACCGGTCTTCGTGTACTCACCTCCACCTCCAGCAACTTGACGAATCAAGCTTCAGAGGTTTTGTCATGGTATCAACAACTTCATCTTCAGTTTACAGAACCTCAATTGAATCGTTTTTCTGTGCTTAAATCCAGTAAAAAAAATCAAGCCTAACATCAATATGTTTGCGTCGTCCATGCAAGATTGGATTACTTGAAAGCTTTATCGTTGTGATATTATCACAGTACATAAATTGTAGGTCTGTGTTGCCGGTTTCCAATAACTTCTAGATTTCTTGTTAGCCGAATAGCTTGACATGAAAACATTGTAACGATAACAAACTCAATTTCAGTATTAAAAAATATTACAAATTTGCAATTGACTACTTCTTTGAGGACCACGCGACTGTACCTGATCGAACTCATTGAAAACACAATATTAGACATGCTTTTACGTTCATTAGTATTTACCTGTATAATCACCATCAAATTAGCAATGGATACTTGGCTTTGTTTCTTTAGTACTATAAAAAACTTCAAATCAGTTATTCAGTTGTTCCCTTCAAGTAGTGAAAATACTCTCTTCACTGCTATGTGATGCATTTTTAATTGAATTTTTCATCAACCGACAAAACACTGACACAATGCCTAATATCAGACCTCCAACAATCTACTTAAAATAGGTACTATCAACACGTTCACCATTGAGATATTCTTAACTTAATTTCAACCCTTTTTTATAGTGTTCCTAGTGCAATTCAACATGTGAATCCTTTTCAACACATCAAGTATAACAATTCAAACTCACATGTAATTAGCTAAAGAAAATTCAAACCCACATGTCACTCATACCGGATCTAATAACGCGCCACAAATGATAAGGTGAGACACTAACACCTTGCTCCCGAATTATAAAAAGGAATGAAAACAAGTGAAAGGTAAGTAAAGTAGTTTCACTTTCACTCTTATTCGTGCTCCCGAGTTTTTAATAAGGAAGAAAACAAGTGAAAGTGAGATAAATTAGACATATTTTCACTCTAAAATTGAGATGAAACTACTTTACTTTCTCTTCACTTGCTTGCCTCAGTTTTTAAAACTCGGGAATAAGGTGTAAGGTTGGAGTAAGAAGGAAGTGTATCGGTGGGTAATAATATTATCTGTGTATCGTTGGGTAATAATATTATCTTTATATTTTAGGATAGTCCAGGGGATATATGAGTTATGGTCTACTTTTTTACGGTTCCGTTTTTTCCGTTCATCCTTGCCTATTAAGAAATGAGAACTATGCGTGAAAAAATATTAACCCTGTTATGAATTATAGTATAAATTATAGAGAGTTTGAAAGAGAGGAGAAGTAAGCAATTTCATATATGTTATTGTCTCTTTATATGGTTAACAAGAATGCCTATTTATAGGCCTTACATGACAATAGTTACAAGAAGCTGAAGAGCTAAAAGTCTGAAGTTGAAAGGCCAAAGGTCTTGTACATGAAAGGCCAAAGGTCTTGTACAAAGACATCCACATTCCACAATAATAATTTATAACACTCCCCCTTGGATGTTCGTTATATGAAATAATATCTCGTTAAGACCTTACTGGAAAAACCCTATAGGATAAAAACCAAGTGAAGGAACAAGAACATTATTTCATAATGCGCACGTGATGCTGCCTCATTAAAAACCTTACTAGAAAAATACAATGGGAAAAAACCATGGTTAAGGGAAAAAGAGTGCAACGCGCAAATACTTCCCATCATGATAATATCGCATAAAATCTTAAATTTGATAAGATCCAGCATTGTCAAATATGTAACAATTGGGATCGCCTCAGCAAAAGAATTTTCAATGTATTCATCTTCGACTTGTGTAGCTATCATTGTATAAAGTTTATAGAGCTTTCATCCCGATGAATAGACTGTAATCATGTCGTCCTATTTCCACTCATCAATTTAATCATATACATATATGACCATCTTTCAGAGTTGTCAAAATCACAATATAAGAGGTGCCTACAATAGTCAATTTCATGGTATACCAAAATAATAATATTTTCCATATATGTGAATATATCTTTAGTTAATGATCCTAGATCCGAGAATCAAAGTAAAAACATTCCTCTTACAAATTAATTTAAATCCTCTTTCAAATAGGTTAGTGGAGATCGAATAAAAAACGTCTTTATGTACCTTCATTTTTTCATGCCTTCATGTTGTACCTGTTTCAAAACATGTAAAGTAAATCTATAGATTTATTTATGCAGGGATCCATATAATTAATAAAATAAATCAATATTTTATTGTACTAAAATATGGTACTTCAGGACTGATAAATTTCTTTCTTACTCCAAGAATAACATAACCATATGTAAAAAATCAGAAATGACCTTTCTAGAAAATAGACAATTTACATCATGTAAAAGACTTTATTTCAAGATATGTAAAATATGAAACTTATAGATAATCAAACAAGTTTTCCAGAATTTTAAACCTCTTAAAAAGTGAATTAGTAACGAATTCAAAATAAATTAAAACACAGGCAACTATAATTAAAAAACAATAAACTTTTGGACAGATTATAATTTATATCTTTTAAAATTAATAAACATCATAAAAGGCAGTAAAATATGACTATACTTAAAGGTATCGAAAAGATCTTTCTGAATTGATATTACACATAATTTTCGGATGTAAATTCAATTTTATATGATTTTTCAAAGTTGTAGTGTTCTATTTCCAAAGTCATACCAATAATGTATACATATGGCAGAATTTCATAAACGTACATGCAGAATCTCAAAAATCTTAAATTATGAAAGTTGTAGACAATTAAGATATCTTTCCGAAAAGACTAAAATCATTCAATTCCGAGGTAAAATGAATTTAATATGATTATTACGATATATGTTAACTAGCATAACTCAAACATATAAATTTAGAATAATATCATGAAAATGAAGAGAATGATAAAAGGGATGCGTACCTCAAAATCTTAATGTATGATTACCAATTCTCTAAAATTTCAAATTCACACCTTAAGAATTCTTCAAGTTTAACTTGAGTATTGAAAAGAACCTTGAATCTATGAATAAAATGGCAACTCATGTTTTGTAACAAAAAATACGAGTAAAGAGCACTTCGTGTACCCGCAGTTTGTGTGTCAGACCACTTGGGATACCACACTTCAAAAAGTACGACGCGCTATACTGCATTTCTTAACATCTTGGCACTTTGCTGTTTTCCGTTAAATTGGACTAACGCCGTCAGTTTTTTTATTTTGGAGAAGAAGATGTTCTTCGTGTTCTTGAAGATCAAAGCAACTTTTGAAGATGATTCTGAACTTAGTTTTCTTCGTATGAGTAACCAAATTGAATCTCATGTGTTGAAGTACATGACTACGTGCTCCGTCTTTGTTAGAAATTGTTTGATTTGTAATTCATGATTTTCGGGTTATACTTGAATTTCTTATTTATTTTTCCGTTGATTTGTTGTATAAACTAATTACATGGTTACGTAGATCGGTGAAAGGACATACTAGTGATATTTTTTGTTTGTGTTTATGGGTTGTTTTTGGAGCTCGTCGGAAAATTATTTTTCCGGTAAAGCTCGTCGGATTTCTTCAATTTACGGCCACATGGTTGCTTGTTTGTACGTATAATTGTTACATACGTACTCCTGGCAAAACTAGCGTTATTTTGGTATAAAAACTGAGAAGCTTTGATTGGGTTTTGTTTTGCCGTCGTTCAAGGTCACCGGAGACGATGACGGCGTTAGTCCAATTTAACGGAAAACAGCAAAGTGCCAGGACGTTAAGAAGTGCAGTATAGCGCGTCGTACTTTTTGAAGTATGGTATCCCAAGTGGTCTGACACACAAACTGCGAGTACACGAAGTGTTCTTTACTCCAAAAAATACCCATAAACGATTAGCCACTTGCACTTGGACCCAAATCAACCCATCAAAACAAATTTTAAACTTTATCTTCTTGAATGCAAGATACACCAATATACTAAGTAAACGGAAGAGTAAATCGTGCTGATAACGTGTTATGAATTATAGTATAAACTAGAGAAAGTTTGAGAGAGACGAGAAATAAGCAATTTCATATATGTTATTGTTTTTTTACATGGTTAACAAAAATGTCTATTTATAGGCTTTACATGACAATAATTATAAGAAATTGAAGAGCTAAAGGTCTGAAATTGAAAGGGTAAAGGTCTTGTACATGAAAGGCTAAAGGTACAAGGACATATGTATTCCACAATAATAATTTATAACCCATATATCTCAAAACCAAAAATATAAAAATAAAAGGTTATTGAGTCTAAATATATGTTTTCGAAAATTCACCCAATATTGTACCTATCGATTAGTAATTCTCACAATGTCCATTCAATAATGGCCTAGATCAATTTTTTGGATCAGTCCGATAAAATATATGAAAAATATGGACTCCAGAAAACAAATGAAAATTTCTGTCCAATTGAGGTAGGTACAACGTTAGTTTTTATACACAATGTTGTAGTTTTTTCGGTTGTAAATTCACAAATTTGCTGTTAATACTTTTTCTACCTGTGATAAACGTTAGTTCCCATATTTTGAAATTCATTCAAGAATTGATACATGAAAAACATCACATAAAATGTGAAACTCAACAAAATTCATTTAAGAAAGAGACATTTTAAGGTGCAAATTTTTGTTAAAACTACTACAAATTATCAATTTGTTCGAAAAACAAATAAGTTTCAGTTGCATTTCAATAGTCATAGGTTTCTATTATCCTTCTATAAATTCTGAAGTAACATAGACGCATTTTATAAAATTTGAACACACGAGCTGATAACTTAAGCTGCATGCAGGCCTGCAGTAAG
The DNA here is from genome assembly GCA_028671895.1 of Oenanthe sinensis. Taxonomy (NCBI): domain Eukaryota; kingdom Viridiplantae; phylum Streptophyta; class Magnoliopsida; order Apiales; family Apiaceae; genus Oenanthe; species Oenanthe sinensis. Next base: position 7,347,200 of record CM053811.1, on the reverse strand, counting down.
ATGGAAATTCCGGTCAGCTCCGTCGAAAAAGCACCATCACTTCCTCTAAAAACCCGCATCAGCATTGCCTTACTCAACTCCTTAATTAATCTTTCTTACAGAAGTCACGACACCTTGCACAGAGGCCTTTGGAACTTTTTAACCAAACCCTTACTCACTTCATCAAACCCTAAAGCAATAAATGGTGTCATGACTTATGATGTTAGTGTTGATCCTTCTCGTGACCTTTGGTTCCGTGTTTACGTGCCAACAGCCACCACCGCCTTTCTTCCAGTAATGATTTACTTCCATGGAGGTGGATTCGTGTTTTGTAGTCCCCATATGAAGCATTATGATGATGTTTGCAGACGTTTAGCTGCTGGGGTTGTGGCTATTGTTGTTTCGGTTAATTATCGACTTGCACCGGAACACAAGTACCCTGCTCAACATATTGATGGATTTGATGTACTTAAGTTTATTGATGAGAAAAAACAGATTTTGCCAGAAAATGCAGACCTGGCCAGGTGCTTCCTTGCTGGAGATAGTGCAGGTGGAAATATAGCACACCATGTGGCCAAATCAGTCTGTGAGTCTTGCTTAGTGCTGATTAAGGTATTTAAATTGTTCAGTTATGCTTTCATAGTACACATATTTGTAAGATTCTCTGAAAAGCTCATAATTTCAGAGCTCTGCAGCCATGTTTTCATGCACGCATGGACGCACCCTAGAACCCTACACTGTATATAGTTTATATTCCGCTCCCTTACTTTTCTTCATCTAAGATATCTCTTTTGCAATTACTATTACGTACCAAAAAACAAAAGATCTCCCTTAAAAATTTATTAAAATGTTTTTCTTTACTCTTCTTGTGCCTGCTTGGCTTGGCCTTGAAGATCTAGACTTTCGAATTTACTATGAGGGCATGACACGATTTTCATACTGTAGTTCGTCGAAGTAACAGTTAAACAGAATAGTCCCAATATAATTTGACAAGGAAGTAACACTTTAACAGAATAGAGTCCTAATATAATTTGACAAGGAATAGATTATAGATTCATACTTCATTGCATTACTGTAGTAAAAAGTATAAAAGAAAAATTTTCGTCCCAAACTTTTAGTATCTGAGTAATCTGATTAGCCTCATTTTGCAATATGTTTCACACCAGTGTTGCACGGTTCACGGGTCGTTCGGGTACGTGATATGGGGTCGGGTACGTGTAACATTAATTTTTATGAATCGGGTACGGTGACCCGCAAATCGGATATGCAAGTCGATATGAGGATCCCTTTTATAGTTATTTCTTTAGAAAATATTATGTATATTTGTTATTGTATATATGTTTCAGTTACTATTTTATAACTAAAATATATAAGTAAATTAATCGGGAAATGTAAAATTTTAAAGTTACTACACATAATATCAAGGGGATTCAAATATGTTCAAGTAATCGAGGTTATCTTCCTATTTTTTATTTTTTCTCCTTTTTACATAATGATTTTCGGAGTTAAAAGAGGGATCGTCGGAGTTGGCGAACTGGAGCGTGATCCCGAGTGATCCAGGTCGAAAAGGAATCGTGTTCCGAAACTGAGAGAACTGAATCGCAGTTCCATAGGCTGATCCACGAACCATGCAACACTGTTTCACACTCTTATCTATTCTATGTTAATAGCTCTGTGTCACATTGTATTTCCAAACTAAAGGTTAAAGGACTAGTAGCTATTCAACCATTCTTTGGTGGGGAAGAGCGGACAGAGTCAGACAAGAGAATAATAAGGCCGTCTATGGTGCCTTTGGAGCGTTTGGATCGATTTTGGAGGTCGTGGTTACCTGCAGGGGACGAATGTAACAGGGACCACAAGGCAGTTAACGTCACTGGCCCAGGAGCTGCGGACTTATCAACACTGGACTTTCCATCAACAATTGTGTTCGTTGGAGGATTGGATACTTTGCAAGATTGGCAGAGGCGTTACTACAATTGTCTCAAGAATGCAGGAATCGAAGTTGATTTAGTTGAATATCCAAGCTCTATTCACTGTTTCTTCTTTTTCACTGAGTTGCCGGAGTCTCATCAGCTAATAACTGATATCAGACAATTTGTTGACGAAAAAGAAGACAAGTAATTTCAAATAAGCTGAACTTAAATATATAGAACAAAATGACTATGCAGGAGGCATCAGTACAGTTAATTCTGAAACACCCCTGATGTATTTTATTTTTTCCTCTGAAATAAAACAATAAAACGATATTGTCACCATTGTTAATTCTATTTACTAATTTAACTCCATTTATCAAAAAAAACATTCAGATGCCCATTAGAATACAGAAGACAATTTGATCAAACTAAGAACAAACACAATACAAATTTCAAATACACCATAGATTGATGGACAAAAACAGGGAACAAACTAAACCAATACACTAATCATTCTGTATAGTCAAAGCACCATTTCCCATCAGGGCCTTAACCTGATGAGCCCTTTGCATTCTCAGGAGCCTGAACTTCCTTGTGAATTTTCTGCGCTCCTCCTATTCATGCAGTGCCAAGTGTCTACTTTCTCCTCCCACTCGCGATTCCTCTGCGCTCTTTATCTGAAGCACTTGATTGCCCTCCACTTCCACATTTACTTGCTCTTCTTTCAGTCTGAATCATAAATCAAACCGCTTAACCTGAATGATATACTCGTCTATCCCTTTTTTATTATCTTCTTACTAAATTATTTTTCAAATTATAATTTTTATTTACGTAAAAAATTAAAGAGACAATTAGAAAAACGAAAAGAATATTATTTTGTTGAAGTTATTTCTTTGTCTGGGTCCCATGTGACACTGATTCACCACAACTGCATACTAGTGACATAATAATACTCCGTACAATTTTAAAAAAATATCGTAGATTCGAAAAGCAAAGCATGAAATTCACGGTGACACTGTTAAATATTCGAAACGATCAAGTCCTCTCAACAGCGTCAAAACAGCAGAATCCGTACACTTCGTCCTCCTATCTCATCTCCTGCTGCCCCCACCATCACCGGCCCAAAATAAACGATAAATACATACATGCATGTGCAGATACTAGATATTATATATTCGTATACTAGTGGTAGAAAAGAAGGTTCAATATATTTCCACGAATTTGAAGTGCTAAGCTATTGGACAGTCCACTGTCCACACTATATATACATATTTTCAGTGCCTAATTATTTACTTTTGTCTTTACCACCTTTACTCTTTACTTGTGATTCACAAAATGAAACCTCAATTTTATTTACATGCATATACTCCATAATTTTTTTGTATTTATCTATGGAACTTGTTAGTGTTTTGAATAAACACTTCCTAGGAGAGATCATGTCTAAGTTTTATACTTATTTTTATGTTTTGTCATGCTCCTTGATATTTGATGTTTTTGGGTTCATAAACAACTGCATATCCAGGTACTTTTGTAGTTTAGTTTATAGTATCTTTATTTGTCAATACATGTGGTGTTTTGTTTTTTCTTGAAATGTGTATCTATGACTTTTTGCAGATTGTGGGCTGTTGATGAAAGGAAATCAAGCTCTATTGTTTATGCCCAATCAGTTGTTGATGATGATGATGAATATTTAAGAAAATCTGTGCCTGATGAGTATGATGAGAAAGGTTTTTTAGAATTTTCTTTTGGATTTAAAAAGTTGAATCAAGATTTTCAAGAAACAGAGTACTCTGTTTCCTCTGTTTCCAAATATCAGTTCTTGTCAAGTAGAGATGCAAGTGGTTTCGTACAAGTTCCGGAAACAATGAGCTTTTCTGTTGAAGAATCTTTTGAAGGTTTTGTTGCAAAAGATTTGATTTTGTTTAATGGGACTACGAGGAAAAAAGACTTTGAAGAAGAAGATTTTGAAGGTTTAAGGAAAGGAGAGTCTGATCAGTTTATTGATTTAAAGGTTTCGTATTTAAGAAAGAATCAACAACTTATTTCACAAGTAGAGTTTGTTAGTCAAGATCAGGGTGAGGATTGTTTAGAAGAGCTTGGTTTGAAAGAAAAAGAAGGATTACACTCTGACATAGATGAGCTTGCTCAGAGTCTTGATGAACAAGTAAAGGGATCTTTATTGGACAAAACAGTGAATTCAAGAGAGATTACAAGTACCACAAATTCAAGCTCTTTCGATGAGGAGAATTTAACTTTAAAAAAATTTAATTTTAATGATATTGATGATGATCATGATGATGAGTTCATAGAATTGAAACCCCATTTGCATGGTTCAGTTGATGATCTTATTAGCGGAAGTCCAGATGATGATTCACATGATAACAAGTGTGACGATGAATTTGAGACACAATCCTTAAATGGTTTTGAGAATTCTGAAGAACGCTGTTCAGAGATAAGGGAATCAATGGAATGGGAATCAGATGAAGAAGATGAAGACGACGACTTTTTGATGGAACACAAGTATTTGATTGAACAGATGAAGATGGAGGCCAAACATTCAAGAACCAGAGGACTTCCAACAATCTTAGAAGAATCCGAAACAACAAAGCTTTCTGATGATTTAAAGCCACTGCAAATTGATGAAACATTTGACCATTCTGATCGCATGGAAGAGATTCAAAAGTTCTACAAGAGCTACTCTGATAAAATGCGAAAAATGGATATCTTGAATCGCCAAACAATGCATGCAATTAGTAAGTTTCAATTTCATTCACCCTTTCTAATTTTCTTACTCTTAACATATCTAAAATTGGCAGCCCATGGTTTTAAACAATTCAATGGAGATAGGTCTGGGGTTAGAACTTGTTAGTTAGAAATTTTTCCGAGATAGATCTGGGGTTAGAACTTGTTAGTTACAGAGGAATTTTTCCTTACGGTTTCTTAACATTCACTCGCGACTCGCGAGGAATGGCAAATGATACGGTCAGTAAAAAAAATTTCAAACTGTGGAAGGTGTTTTTTACCAAGAAAATTTTCTTATGATTACTTTTCTCATACCCTAGTGGCCTAGTGACAATTCGATAGATAGTAAGGCCAGAAAAATGAAACTCCTAGGAAGATTATTTTAAATCCTATGAAGATCTTTATAATACGGAAGCTCCTTTCATGCCATATGGTGGGTCTTCATCCTCTTTACACAATTTAGTGCCCCCACCGAGACCTTGACATATATCTACCAAACATTATTCTTAGTTCTTGAACATATTAGTATTCAATATTCAATTAACATAAGAAGACCACAAAAATTTCCTAATTGTTGAAACAAACTTATGCTCTATAGTATCCATGTCGTCACTCAAGTTACTTAGAAAAGCTTGCCCAACCTTCATCGTCTTAATTTGGTCTAGCGCCAAGTTGCTAATGAAAGCAACCACATTTTTTAATTTATTATTTTTTTTACTATGTATTGGTAACTGCTGTAGGTTTTGTTCAATTAAAGGAGCCTGTGAAACTTATTTCGAGCCAACAATCTGCAGTTTCAGCAATAAAATCATTATTTCTGCTGAACTTTAATCAAGGCAAACTACGTAAAATCTATGCTGATCAGACATTGAAGAAGTCCATGATCGATTTGCACAGAGATTTAGAACGTGTATATGTTGGACAAGTTTGCATTTCATGGGAAATCCTGAATTGGCAATATATAAAAGCTCAGGAGTTGCAAGAGCATGATTCTCAAGAATGTTATACTTATAACCAAGTTGCAGGGGAATTTCAACAGTTTCAAGTGCTTCTGCAAAGATTTATAGAGGACGAGCTATTTCAAGGGCCACGAGTACAAAACTATGTCAACAAACGAATGGCCATCCTAAACCTTCTTCAAGTTCCAATCATCAAAAGTAACATACTTGACAACTATCTTTTTGGATAAAATAATCAAACATATATTATGGTATTTGAAACTCTTATATTTTGACGACACAGACGATCATTCGAAGAATAAGACAGTAAGAGAACATGATGCAATTTCGGTAGCAGTGCTAAAAGAAATCATCGAGGAATCAATTCGTATTTTCTGTGAATTTCTTCGAGCTGATAAACATGAAGATACATTTATGTCGAAGCACTTTCACGGCACCAAGCTTCATCACCAAGATTCTGCAGCACATTTAGAGCTTCTATTGGATATCAAGTCAAAGCTTCAGAAGGTTTGCTTCTACATTTATTGACTAGTGTACTTTAATTATGTTTCTTTGTATTACTATAATTCTTTTACCAGATTAGTTATTATTACGGTTCATACTTTTTCTTTATCAAAACAAGAATATCCCCTTTGGTGCTTTTGTTAACTTTTGTGAATAACTAGTTAGTTGTTTGTGATTGTGTGCAGAAGGAGAAACGACTAAAAGATATCTCGAGAAGTAGCAACTGCATAGTAAAAAAGATGCAAAAACATCAAGAGGGAAGAGTGAAGCATGATTTACTCATTTGTCAGGTGGAGTTGAGATTAGTTTCAAGAGTATTACATATGTCAAGGTGCACTACAGATCAGCTAATATGGTGTCAATCAAAGCTAAACAAAATTAACTTTGTTAACAGAAAATTTTCTGTAGAACCCACATTTTTACTTTTCCCATTTTAAATTTTGTACCTACTTACACTACTAGATCCACATAGTAAACATATATAGTTTTAGAATACAAAGGTATAAGTTGAAGGCAAATTAGCTTTGCTTGAACTTGTCTTTACAGTTCAGTAAATATATGTAAGGAAGCTTCTTTGGTTGAGATTACTTTAAATAAAGAAAAAACCTTTACTTCCATCCATCAAGTAGCAAAGAAACATCTTCTTTACTTCTTTAATCAAGTAGCAAGAAACATTCCCTCTGCCTTAGCAAGCTAGTTCCTAGTTTAAAGAATCAAAAACTTGGTAATTGATAAGCCAAATCTTTAGTTGTTCTATGTATCTTTACCCCATTTTACAATCTAGAATAAAATCAATCAGGTACTCATCAACTGAACCAAGCATAAAATTAAGACTGTTTTACGTTAGGACTGTAAAATTTAGGCTACATTAGTGTGCCTCCTTTAAATGCTTCCAACTCGTCCAACATGACCCATCATGTACAACCATTATCCAATTAAGCCCTTTATCTAGTACAACTGTTATCCAACTAAGCCCTTTATCTAAGACTTTAAGATTTTCAGAAAATTAATAACTTAATATGATATCAGAGCCGAATAGATAACCGTTATCCAATCAAGCCTTTTATGTAAAGCCTTAAGATTTTTAGAGAATTAATAAGTAAACATCTAATAACTAATGTAGTAGTGCTAGCTTCGAGCTGCCTGTGATAGAGTGTTAATTGCTTGTATTAATTTTTGAGCTTGCATTCAAAGCCTGGTATGTTCTCGGCCTGTAAAGTTCAATACTTGATTTTATTCATTACAACTTCTCTATACTTGATTTTATTCGTTACATCTGGCTTTTGCTGCAAATTGGAAAGGGTTAGGTAAGCAGGTTAACATAAACATGAGCACATGAATTTGTGAGACCTTAATTTTTTTAAAAAATTTATTAATCACCATACATATTTCGATACCATCTTCAATACACAAGACAGGACACAAGTCCTAAGAGTAAAACACAAAATAAGACTACTACAGGGAGAGAACATTGATATCCCAAGGCTAAGACAATTATTTCCAGACAATAGAAAGAGACAAAATCAACCAGAAATCTGAACAGACTTAACATCAGGCTTCTTGACACTCTCCTTAGGCACAGTCACAGTTAAAACACCATTCTCCATAGCAGCCTTGACCTGATCAACTTTGGCATTCTCAGGCAGCCTGAACCTCCTCATGAACTTGCCACTGCTCCTCTCGACACGGTGCCAAGTGTCACCCTTGTCCTCCTGCTCACGGTTCCTCTCTCCACTGATCTGAAGCACCCGGTCATCTTCCACTTCCACCTTGACTTCTTCCTTCTTAAGCCCTGGAACATCCGCTTTGAACACATGAGCCTCAGGAGTCTCCTTCCAGTCTATCGTTGCATTCGCAAACGAGGCCTCATTACGAAACTGATTAGATAGCTGCTGGAAGTTGTTGTCAAACGGAAAGCCCTGGAAAGGATCCCACACGTCCAGAGAGAATGGATCAAATGCATTTGACGATCTTCGGCCAAAAAAGCTCGGAATTATCGACATTTTCTTCTAAAATGTTAATTTGGTGTTTGTTTTGAGAACTTGCAGATTATATTTTGTGTAGTGAACAAAGAGAGTGGTGAATGAAGCTATATATAGAAACCAAGTGGAAGCTCGACCAGTAGATGTGTTAGTACCAGAGTGTTCTGATTTTTTTGCGAACTCTCCAGAATCATCCAGATTTCGCTTTGACTGTTTTTTCCCATTATCTTATCCCTTTCTCTGATTGGCCAATATATCTACTCTTATTTTTTTTTAATTTTGTAATTACAATATTAAAATTTTGATAAATAATTAAGTTTAAATATATTTATATAATTATATAAATATTTTTTTTAAAGTTTAGATTGGTAAAAAGTTTGTAAGGATTCTAATTATATATTTACATGTTGTGGTATGATTTTAATAAATTTATTTATACCTTTTTAATTAAATATATTTGCAATTTTAGATAAATAGTTAATAAATTTGGCTATTTTGGATGATGTTATTTATATTATAGCAATATTTTATAAATATGAAAAATTATTATATTAATTTTATATGAATTAAAATCATATATTTTATTTTATTAAATGATTTGTCTTTGAAGTTATTATCTTAAAATATTTAAGAAAGATATGTTTGAAATATTTTTTTATTTCTAAAATTATATTTGATGGATGAAATAAATAATATGCATTACTCCTAAATTTATTATAATAACACGTAATATAACGTTATTATTTAATAAATCACTAATTTTATAAAGTTGGCTATTTTGGATGATATACATTTCATGCTTAAGATGGTAAAATTTTGATAAATTAATATTTAATAAATGAATGATTTTGTTAAATTAAAAATTGTTTCCATCTTAAAATTGTAAGCACATTTACAAATTTTGGATAAAATTTATTAATTATCAGTTTTGGTGTATTCATTTATAAAGTTTAAATTTAAATTAATATTCTAATATTAAATCACTAATTTACTAGTCCTTCATTGATTGACGTATTATAATTTTGTAATTATATTAACGACAATTTAATACTCCTTCCCGTCTCTAAATAATGGTTTATTTTGATTTTTTCCTGCTCAAATTGATTAATTTTTTATTAAAAATTAAAAATTATTAGCAAGAGTGCTGGAGAGTTCTGGAGAGATTGAGAACCTTCCAGAACTATCACGACACCTCTTGGAACTTCCACTTCCCTCACTACAAAAAACCTTCACCACCACTCTGCTCTTCACTAACAAATTCACCTGCAAATTCATACAAAAATACCCAACAAATCAATTACAATTTCTGCCAAGTCTTTGAAACAATTTGAAGAAGAAAATGTCGATGATTCCAAGTTTTTTGGGTCGAAGATCATCAAACGCATTTGATCCATTCTCTGTGGAGGTGTGGGATCCATTTCAGGGATTTCCTTTTAACAACTCCAGCTTGGGGCAGCTCTCTGATCAGTTACGTTCCGGAGAGGCATCGTCTTTTGCCAACGCAACGATAGACTGGAAGGAGACTCCTGAGGCTCACGTGTTCAAAGCGGACGTTCCAGGGCTTAAAAAGGAGGAGGTCAAGGTGGAAGTGGAAGATGATCGGGTGCTTCAGATCAGCGGAGAGAGGAACCGTGAGCAGGAGGACAAGGGTGACACTTGGCACCGTATCGAGAGGAGCAGCGGCAAGTTCATGAGGAGGTTCAGGCTTCCTGAGAATGCCAAAGTTGATCAGGTCAAGGCTGCAATGGAGAATGGTGTTTTGACTGTCACCGTGCCCAAGGAGATTGTCAAGAAGCCTGATGTCAAGTCCATTCACATTTCTGGTTAATTTTTGCTTTGTGTCCTGAGTTTATAACTGTTATGTGTGACTCTGTATTGGCGATGTTATTTTCAGGACTCGTGTCTAATGTCTTGTGTTATGTGGTATCTAAAATGTAGTAATGTTTTTTTATCAGGAATAAATGTGAAAATTTTGGATTTTGTAAATATCAATTCTCACATCATATTGGTACATAAATTTGGCGTGCAAATGCACTGCTCATCGCTAAACAATCCGTATATGGAGTACAAATTACACAATTTTATCATACATTTTACTGCTATTTATATATTTACAACAAGAACTCAAAACTAAGATTTATTTTACAAATCTTCATCTTCTCTCACATTCTCCTAGTTACCGCATTCGACATCCACATTAACTGCCACAACCTTTGTCATGCCAAATTTTGTCGAATTCGATCTAACTTTAAATTGTGGCAATGTATTAGCAACAACACCGTATGATCCCCCATCATCCTCTTTTTTTAAGTCACCAGGAGGCAAGAAACAATCCATTGACAATCCCTTGATGTTAAAATCAACTTCTTCAATCGTCCAGACCTCTTCCATTCGTGTCTTCGAATGGCTAATTTCCGAGTTTTCACCAAATCTAAATAATGACACAGAGGTCTTGCCTGCATGTGCAATATTAACACCATCGATTGTTCTGTAGTCTTGGATTAATGATTCCATTGTTGTCTCCCAGAGAACACTGTCGTTTTCGGGGATTTTGGACTTGATACGAAGGAGATGAGAGTCTTCTAATTTTACAAGGAGGCCTGTTTTTTGGCTGAAATATCCCCAGATTGTGTGGTGGATGATATCTACATTGCTACTGCCTCTTTCCCTTAGAGCAGACTTGTTTGCCTGCAGCTTTAACACAAAGCAGTCTTCATTATTGACCCTCTTTTCGCCAACACATATCGAGTTGGAGAACAAATTTGCCGTATTCTTTGGATCAAGACCCTGTCAAATAGAATTATAAGATGATCAGTGCTAGTTCCATGTAGTAATTAGTGTGTAAATTGTAAGAGATTGTCATTTGTTTCAACTTAGCCAGTGGCATACCTAACACTAGTTACTAGTTCGAGCAAGACATGTTCAAGTGGGCTAAATGTAAGCTGATAGCAAGTACCAAAAATTTCAAATTTACACCAACAATGATATTGACTTTTAAGTTCAATTTGGAAAATTAAAAAAAATGCTTAGAAGCAAAGTAGACATGTAGCTGGATTGGTGGTTTGATGGTGGGTGGAGTCCTACATCAAAAGGCCTACAAAGTCTAAAAGATCCTTGAAAACGAATTTGGTGCATCAGCATTAACAAACTTTTGAAGGTAGATTCAATAAAGTAAACCAAACCCATGAGTCCATGACACACACTGTTATTAGCATGAACAGAGTCTTGACTTGATATGATATCGCCTAACAAATTAATTAGACACCTCTAGTTATAGGTTTAATCAAGGTCTAATTTAAAAGATTTAGAATTTTCTTAATATCGAATGTGTAAGTACCTGCAGAGAACGACGAAGAGGTCGAGGTGGGCCACGAGATGCGTGGGAGTTGTGCCACGGTGTCTGCCTCCATGCCACCTTACCATCACTACCGGCACTGATCTTGTAGCCAGAAACCAGCAACTCCAAGCACCAAAGATCAGGCCTTTTTTGCCATAACACAAATCCTCCCATTTCTCCACCTCCATTTTTGATACTCCTACTCTTCATCATCTTACCATCCCCACTAATAAACTCTGATGTTGCCATCTTTACCTTCCCCATCGCGTACATGCTATCAATGCGGTTCAATGCATTTTCTCCTCCACACGCTGCTATATACTGCTGCACTATGTATTTTGCCATTGCACCTTCCTGCATAACATGATTTATCTCCATTAGACATGATATCAAATGAAAATCCAGAAAATCGTATATAATTTTCACCATCCTCGACTAAATATATAAACTGATTCGATGTATTGTAGTTTTTCCCCACTTGTGATCACTTAAGAATATACTTTATCGAATGTCCCTGAAAATATTGGACTTGTAGCTAGGACATTTAAAAATGTGCACACTATAGTTGTAACAAGCACATAGCTTAAGGTAAAATTAAGATATATATAGTTGCATAACCGGAGAGATTGGTGTGAGTAATGGCTTACAATAGGGTGGTCTTTGATGTTCCTGCTCATCGTGTGATCGCTATGGACTGGAAGAGGGATCAAAGGAGCTCCGACGACACTGAGCAAGAGTTGGAGATCAGAAATGTTGCGACATTCAAAGGCAGTGGGCGGAGGAGATTTCTCGCCGTTTTGTTTAATCCATGATCTCATGTTTTTCCAAGATACATTCTTGTGGTTGGAGTCAAAAGTCTCTTCTGGAATAGGCACTTCAAGAACAGTTTGGAGACCATCATATCCATCCAAGTTCGGGCACAATGTCCTCATATATATGAATAAAGATTAGATTTTAGATGATTATTATTGACAACTTGATGAGAAAAGAATAGACGAGTTATGGACTATTGGTTTGTGGTTTTGATATATATGAAACTGAAAGGCAAGATCGAAGAATATATTGAGAAGAGTTGAGAGTGTCTCTTGTATTCAAAGTGAGGGTGTAAATTAAGCTATTTTACATGAAGAGATTGACCTACCGACCGTGGGCCGTTCCCTAACGTGCAACTTTTTGTTTATGTCGTGATTGCACGCATCTGTATATCTATGTTATGACTTGAATATATGGATATATAGACAAGTTTTTGTCTGGTACGTTGATTTTATTTTCGGGAAAGTAAAGAAGTATTGGGAGTAATGATTTTAGGAATCGAATTTTTATGTGATGGGATCGTAACTAAAATTATTCATAACATGGAGGAAAATCTAAAACGACCCCATGCATGCCATGAGATGATATCTTTAATATGCTTCTTCCTATCTTCGATATAATCTCACCACACGTGCTAGCCACAAAGGTAGACCCACGCAGTTGATCACAACTTTAGAAAACAAATTTAATGGCATTTTATTCAGATCCTCGTAATACTGTTGTATCCCACAAATTTAAATACTAATGACATCGAAATGTAAATTTTCGATCTTATTTTTAGAAAGTATGGATAGTTTTTTTTTGTCAGGAGAAAGTATGGATAGTTTGAAGAAATTGACCGACCCTAAACCTCATCAAAGAAATATTAGGTACTCTAAAAATTGTTACAAATAGTGAGTTGTCACGTGTTTAATCGGTAATTTTCTTAATAATAATATGAGATCGCGCGTGTATATATGTGTTCGCGAATTATCATGTCATATCATTTGGAAAAAAAATTAAGATTATTTTTGAGACACGTAGTATTGCTCACTTCAAATATTACTAAATTTTTTGATTGCAAGTAGTACGATACAAGATGGCAAAAAGAACGCTATTATAATTTATAATTTAATTATTTCAAATAATAATAATAATTTATAATTATTGAATTACATTGAAGACAATTAAAATCTAGAGATGGGACTTTCCTAAAGAGAAAAAAAATGATGAAGTCCCCGCATGGCAGCCTAATTATAGATGCATGAATCTGCGTAAGTAGTTCTAATGAACAACACTTGGCTGCTTTTGATAGTAGGGTAAGAAACACACACCTGAATTTTAGAATTTAATATATCCACGCTAATTCTCGCCGGAGCAACCGACCGACATTACATTTGATTAGTAGTTTAATTAAAAATAGGGTAGTTACATTAAGACACTCAATTCTTCAATTTTTGTTCAGATTATAGGCATCGACGGCATATGAGTTGTATATATATTTGATTTCGTATATTCTAATCAGTCTAGTTATAGAATTTCATTAAGAAATTAGATTTGGAGGTTTACAATATATTGTATAAAATAATAAAAACAAAATGTGTGCTTAAAAAAGTCTACAATCATGCCCTGCACGTTCTTATGAATTTTGATACATAATTATCTACTTTGTCACAATCTATACATACATAATATATGTACACATATAGACGCATAAATTAAAGAGTAGGACTAGGTGCAATGTTTATTATTTCCTTCTTTTACAACAGGATGGATGAATTACTCGGTGAACAGAGTGATACTTATCCTCGGATTGATTCGTACTATTTGGGTTTCATTTTAAGTGTTTGTGTGAGCGATAATAAAGTTAAATCTTATAAGCGTAATATGATAAAGTTAATGCGGGAGTGACACACTAATAATATATATATATATATATATATATATATATATATATATATATATATCGATCTAAGTATGGGTAATCTCTTCAAAAATATGTGTGGCCTTATTTTCATTTGACCTGATTTTTGTGTAATTATTGTACCCCTTCAAAAGAAATAAGAGCATGACTAGGTGCGGAGATTGACGAACAAATAATTGATATTTCATGCCATTATTATTGTCATTTTATAGTACCTCGTATATACATGTTATTCCAAACAACGAAATGCACATATTGAATTCTGGTATTTGTTACCCGTTTATGTGACCTAACATAATAATATTGTCAGAAAAATAATAATTATATTTCATAATTTTTCTTAAACGTACCAAAATCAAGTCTTTGAATTCAAAATTCATGTAATACAAAATGCAAAATGCAAAATAAACACACATATTTTTTAAATAAAGTTTATAATGTAATAAATTAATATCTGCTCCGAATATATATTATTTATTTATTTTCAAAGCCCATAATTTAGAGCATGTACATATATATAATATAAATAGAGTAAAAATAATTTTCCATACATATACCATGCAATATATATATATATATGATCAAATAGAAAATAATTTAAAATAGAAAATAAAATCTAAACTACATGTTCAATCTAATCTAATGTCAGCAGGGGCACTCACACACAAATCAAATAGACCATCGTACACACAATCCCACTAAATCTTTCCGTTTTTAATTTGATTTTTCCCGTTATTTAGCGAACTTTTTTTCAAATCGAAGTTAACCACATATTTCTCCATCTCCCAACAATCAGTTGTACTGCAGTTTTATTGATTTGGTTTCGTTTCGGTCGGTTAAAGCCGATCGGTTTAATGGGTTTATCTTGTAGTGTTTGCATATCATATGTGTTATTTTATGGCGACTTTCATTTTTCCGACGACCTCCGTTATTTTTTGCGAATCCAGAATATATAATTTAGTGATTTCTAAAATACAAATTAGTAATTTTTGTAATATAATTTAGTGATTGAAGTTCGGATCTGAGTGATGAATTTATTTTAATTATAGATTCTAATCAATAGAATCTAGCACATATGGTATAGGAGGATTATATACGTGTAATTAGAATATAAAATTTATCGCAGAGAAATTGTTACGTGTATCGAAGTCGCGATCTACATATCGCGAGAAAGACATTGATAAAATAAAGGCTCGATCATGTTGATGAGATTGCATGATCCCGTCAAAACAAGAAATCAAGGCAGTAACTACAACGTATAAAGAGGAAAGAGTGCAAAGAATGCATGACCATGTTCACGAGTATTGTTTGATCATGCTAAAATACCAAAACATGGCCGTGGTAAAGCGCCTATGTTGGGTACAATACATTATCATCCACAAGTTTGCATAATTACGCTATTTTTATTTAATAAATTATTTTTAATTAGAATTTAATTTTTGTTTTATTTTAAAATTTTATATTTTTATATAAACAACATTACAATATAACAGATACAATTTTTTGATTGAATATTTTTGGACGTGAAACAATATAAAACTCAAATCACCCGTTTTGCGTCACTAAAATCAACTCAAATTTAAAATTTATACTTGTACTCAACTTAAATTCATTTAACCAGACTCAGCTAGTCTAATTTAACTAATTTTGTTATAAATTTTAATTAATAATTAAATAAGTTTATTTTAAAAAATAAATGTTAGATGGGTCAACTTGGTTCGAATTAGGCTGATAGTCTATTTGCAAAATATTCGAATTTAACTTTATTATTTCTTTAACAACTTTGATTCTAAGATGAAATTGTGCTTGATATCTATTAATTTTGGCTCCAAAAAGACCTGTGAAATTTGTGTGGATAATTTGAGGGCGGATAAAATCTCAGATTTGTCTCGGTAAATCAGTTCTATTTGATCTTTATGTTCCGGTGACACGTTAATATGGAGTATGCAACTCGTATAAATCTCACTTGATGGCTTGATGCCACTCCTCCATGTTAAGTTAATATTTTATTATCATGTAAACCTAATTAATTACATAAATTGTCATACACAAACAAAACTTATCAGTTAAACAAGTATCTTAAACTATGTGCATGTGAGATGATTTGAGATGTTCCAACAGCAGCTCCAAACATCGATGTAATAATGTCAAAAAAATATGTGATTAGCCCTGTTAAACTTAAAAGTACCCCGAACTAAAGTAAAAATGACAAAAAAAAAAAAAAAATCACCCTAATAATAGAGATTTTTTTTTGTTCGGTTAAGGTTATCGCTTTCAAAATCCACACTCAAATGATAGGCATGCATAGCGGTAGAAAAAACTAAATTATAGTACCCAAATTGTAGAATTACCGAAGTCCTCAAAGCTGTAAACTTGTGTTTAAAATTAACCCCTAGTTATAGCTGTAATTAACTAGTGTTTATTTCACAAATAAACAAAACTTGTGTTTAAAATTAAATCCTGATTATAGCTGTAAACTTGTGTTTAAAATTAAGTCCTGATTATATTTAAGCTCCAACATTTTCAATAAATTTGGAGGGCACGCAGGCTGTCGACCCACCGCAGATCACGGCATGTTGAGAGTAGAATTAACTGACCCTACCAACACATCTGATGCTCTATCTCAAAAATCAATGTATTCAATCCCATAATTATTATACATACAATTCCGACACTTGGTACAGCTTATAATGCATATACATACATATACGACACTCACCCGATCTCTGTCTTTTTGCATGTCATGTACTTACTTTTTCTATTCAATGCACAATCAAATAAAACAGCCCATCGTGGGACTCGAAAAGTTTTATTAGCTCTCATGATTTAGCTTAAATCTTAAACCTCTGTCAAATCTGATTTTATCTTCTTAACAATCTGTGTTTTAGTCGTGTGAATTTTATGTCCTTGTGCAAAATCAGCATCTTTTTGCTAAAAGGTTTATAAAATCTACCAAGACATATGTTAGGTTGGTTTTTATGCGAGCTGCCATCTCTTTTTTTTTTTTTTGTAAGCTATGGTTTAGTATTTAATAAAAACATTGATTTTCTTAATATTGTGTCAACAAGAGGGAATGAGTATGGAAAATGTTAGGGGTGCAAAACATTTAATAAATTACAAAAATAAAGTCGATTTCACGTATAAGGGATCACTTCAAAACATTATAAGGGTCACTTGACGCAATTTAAAGAAGTTTTGCAAAATTGTTAGTTTGAGATGACATGTATGTGTTGAAATTTTTTCTTTTGCAATTTCCTGCTTGCAAAAGTTTCCAGTCAAACTACACGACTGTGTGTTGTTGGACTCTACGCAGTTTTTTGTTTGCAACAGTTTAGACCAAGAACATGTGCATGGACAGAACTATTAAAAAAAATTAGAGGGGTGGAAATTTTATAATAAAAAATTTAAAAACCAAAATACATTTGATATTTTAGGTTATATAAAAAATATTATGAATTTATATGTATGAAATTAAAAAGTATATGAGATTTCTAAATATATATAGAGGACCATTAAGTTTTATTAGTTCTTGGAGGACCAAGAGCTGTTGAACATGCCACAATTAGCGCCTCAAAAGTCTTCGACGGGACATTAAAATTTTCCCTCTAGTTAGCCCTCATTGTAATTTCTTCGAAGCTTAGCTGTCGGAAAGGGGGGGGTGTCTAGAATGTGGAAAGACTTGATAAAGTTGACTAGTGCTGCTCCTAGATGATTGTATTTTGGCAAGTACTACTAATTTAAAACACCAATTTCCAACGCTAATTGAGGCCCCTCCCCAGAATATACATGTCCATGATTAAGTCAAGTTATAAGTTACAAAATGTTTATATTTTTTAACTTATAAGTCAACACATAGACTACGTAATTGCATTGGTACGGTCTCACTGTCTTGCACGTCTAATGTACTCCTCCAATTTGCAAAGAATTAGCAATATATATTAAAATTTGTGATATATACAGATAAAACTTTGTAGTTGTCCATAAATTGATGTCCACAATTCAGTATAACTATTATGAAAGATTTAACCGCAACATTTGTCAGCATAAGGGAGGATCAACACCACTATATATTGCCTACAACCCATATCTTGTATAAATTTCTCTCCAAGCTGAGTGCATGAATAACTCCTCACCCTACCTGTATAACTAAGGATTCACCTAGCATCAAGATAACATATCTACAATCAAATATAGTTCAAATCAATGAGAAATAAGGTTTTGTTCTCTCTCTTTTTTTCTCTTTTCGACAAGGCTTTCTTTTGAGAATTTCCTTCCAACAAGAAACATTTTAACCACGAGAACGTAAAAGATAAAAAGGTGGAGGGAAATAAATAATGCTACAAAAAAACATAATAACTAGGTCATGGGATCAACAAATACCAGATATTTTTACAAGACAGTTGAAACCACGACTACTATAAACAACAGGGGAATACATATTATCCCTACAATCCAAGATGATCAGCTGAAAATGCTATTTCCACAAGACAATTCTTGCTTCATCTTAAGAATCCTTTCAAGTCAATCTTGCGAGGAAGGCACATTGAAATGGAACAACCAAGATATGACAAAGGCAAAGACCATACAACCCAGCAAGAAGTTAAGAAATCGATGCCCCTGCCAGAAGCTTCGGGTCTCTGATAAAGGCACCGATGCAGAAGCTGTAGCAGCTTCATCTGCCTCATTCCACTGCTCAAGTAACTCTTCCTCATTCGGACCAGCTACATTACGTGCAATTGATCCACAAATTTCACAAGTTCTGCAGTTCAAAAATCAAAAGTATTCTAGTAAGATTAGTGCATACTCAAAAAACAAAGAAAGGCCCTTCTTATGAAAAATACACATCATAATCAAAATAATGTCTCCGCAAAACCATTTTAATGAAGAATGCAAATTAATTGTTAAAGTGTCTTAAATTAATCAGTGGAACTATAACTATGGTTGAGTGAAAAAACTAAATGGCTGTAATGATACCCATTCTGCAATTTAAACATCAGTCACTGTTTCATAGAGAAGAATGAAAAATCCCAACAAACTAATTGATATTCAGGATTTAATATGAATGCATTACAGAGATTCAACTAGCACATATACTCTGTTTAATAATATTGTGTTTCTCATATTTTGATGTTGTGAATTAATTGTCTGACTTTTTTTTTTATCTCTAATTAATTAATTTATCCTTCTCACTATTAATCCTTATATTGTATATCTGCTAATATTTTTGCACTAGATTAAGCATCAGTAAATGTAAAAAAGACTGTGACGCTGAAAAACAACCCAAAGTTAGAGGAATTTTTTTTATAAAGTGTAATGAATTCATTTCAAACATTATTTGGAAGCCTCAACCCAAGGGACAGGGTAGAGGACTGTGTTTGCATTGGCAAACTTGGTCCCCACTTAATTTCAGGCAGGAGAGGAATTTCTGGCCTAAGGTTTAACAGAAGATCGTTAGAAATTAAAATGCTGAAATAACTCATGCCCTCCTCCTCCAAGGAAACAAACAAATACCAGATTCAAAGATTGATCTAAATGAGAAACTGGTATAACCTCGGGCAAACAATTGCACAAAGATGTTCACAGAACACTAGGGATATATGGTTTGCATAGTGATTTATTAAAAGTGAAATGACGAGGTATTGCACATAAGAATGCAAATGGTTTCACTAGTGCACATGACAGTATTTCTGCAATATTACTCAAGATTGTGAACACAGTAAACGTAATCAAAGCATTAACAACTTCCTCGGCCTATTTGACAGCTAAACAAATAGGAATCGTGTGACCAAGTCAATTTTATCTCGTATGAATATCTGCTGGACTGCAAGTGCCACACACAATATTCTTAAACCACGAAAGATGCATCTAGTGGTCAAAGCCATGTGTTCATACGAAACTTAAACTACTGGTAAGGTGAGAGACGTAAGCAGATTCCTAAATCTAATTTTCTTGATTGGATTCTCTTTATTTAGAGTCACTTTTTTCACATTCTTTTTTTTAAATAAAAGTGATTTCCACATAAAAGTACTTTGGCAATCATAAGGATTTCTATTGTTCAGTATCATGTGCTGAAAGTAACCCTTTTCGGCAGCAATCACTTAGAAATTGACTATCCTTTTCAGCTCAATAGAAATTTTAGAATATTTATATGACAACTTAAACTAAAATAGCAAAAGCCACCACAATTATTTGATATTTCCACAAATAACAACTATACATCAAGAAAATGCAAGGGATTTAATTTAAGAATTCGATACCAAAAACAAGAAAAGGCAAAATGAATGTATGTAGAATGTAGCAATTTGATAACCACAAACACAAAAACAAAAGTAAAGATGAAAACTTTAGAAAAGATATTCAGATTCTTACTTATTGCCTTTAATCTTGAACCAAGCTTCAGCACAATGTTTATGTGCAGCAGCTAAATCAGCTTTACAAGAACAACCCAACTCAATAGGCACCCCAGATTCTTGATTAGATGAATCTAAACTCATATGACAAATCCTACAATTTCTTTCACAAATATCACTCTTTAAATGCACCTCCTTGTTGTTTTCAAGAATCCCACTTTCTAGATCCACCCCATCAAGTGAACACTGTGAAGATGATGATTCTCTCTTGTTGTCTGAAACCCCAACAATCTCAGAGGAGCTAGTAGCATTACTCTTGTAATCTTGTTGAATATTAAGATGGTGGGAGTTGTTTGAAGGTTCCATGTAGAAAGAAAATACAAGAGGGTGCTGCTGGTGCTGTGTATATATATGTCATGTGTTATACATCAGGGGAAAGAGTAGGAGAAGCTTGCGGGAGATTTAAGAAAGAGGGGAGAGAGAGAGACAGGGGGAGAGTGTTTTAGTAGTTCACGGCTTACGGGGACATTTGGCTGTCGGCAAAGAGATACTCCGTTTTAAAGTACATTTTAAAAAAATTACTCATAAGAAACAAGTTCTATTTCTGATCATTAGGTGATATATGCACACTCAAAACTTATTTATACACACCTTTTTCATGCATTTGATCATATTATCCTTATTATATTTTATATCAATTACTTAATTGATACTCATATTAAGTTACTTTTTTTAACATACAATCTATTTGTAATTAAATTTTTAGTTTTATATTATTAAAACATAACTTATAACTATTTATTATTATTATTATAAAATAAAAATATATTTATATATGATCAAGTCCAACAAATAAATAAAAGTATTACACAAATTTTCAATTCCAAATAACAACAATTTAGTTACACAAGTTTATAATATATTTCAACATTAAAATTATTAATTAGAAACAAATATTTAGTAGAATACCAATTTCTTTAAAAATGAGTTATTGAAAATAGTTTTGTTCATTCTAACTAGAAATTTTCAATTTTAAAAAATTAGAATAAATTTTACTTATAAAAACAATAAGAATAATATATATTATTTTAATACAAATTATTTATTATTGATTTTTGTTAGTAGCATTTTGCTGGTTAAATAAGTTGTCGCATTATTTTGCTTTCAAAAAAAAAAAGTTGACGCATTATTTTTTATAAAATGTAATAATAATTTTTTAAATTACATTTAATAGTAGATTAGAAACATACATAATAAAATTTAATTAAATATATGAATATTAGAATTAGTATTAATTTTTCAAATTAACACATTAATATAATTTTTTATTGTTTGAAAATGTATCACGTAAATTAAAAAAATGTGGTTGAAATCTTAGTGGTAAAAAAAAATAAGGAACATTATATTGAGTAAACACCATATAAATGTTAAAGTTATTTTGGTCCAATTATATATAAGGGTGTGCAAGAATACATTTGCATAGTGTATATCACAACCCTTATATTAAATGTAGATGATCTACTTCTATATTTAAATTAGTTAAATATTGAAAATAGTAATAAAATGGTAATTTGTAGAAAAGTCTTTAAAAAATTGTTTTGAAAAGAGGGAGTGATAAATATTTTGAAACAATTTTTTTAGAAAAGTGACATGTATTATGGGACGGAGGAAGTATCACATACTGTCAGAGGAAACATTTGACTTTTTGATACATATTTTCAAGAGTTTTGACTGTTTAGTTAAAATTATTATTTTTAAAAATTTTTTATGTATAAAAATATTAAATTATTTTTTTTTCAATTTTTTTTTTTAAAAATAATAATTTTAATCATGCAATCAAAATTTATAAAAATTTATGCCAAAAAATTAAATGTTAATTGTTTTCAAACGGAAGAATGCGTGGTGGGATTACATGATACAGTACATACAATGGATACAAAATTTTATGAAAGTGTAGACCACTTCCTACTTCCTAGTTCCCACTGCAGGTCTACTACGACTTTTCAACAAAGAGATAGATACAAGTTGGAAACTGTTTAAAAAAATCAGAATATTAGTACAAGTTTAAGCTGGTTCGGTCCAAACTTTTAAATATAATTAAATTCGGACATTAAAATATGTGTCTGTTTGATATGTGCCCCGATGGGCACACATTAGTCACTTAATTTCATGTCATTTTTACGAGTTGTTTTCTTTTTTTCCGCATATATAAGAATCCATCATTATTAATAAATAGTAGTCAATTAAAATTTGACAACTTATCTTTTACGTATTAGAAAATCGTTAAAATATATGTGAAATCGGATGAGATGCTGAAACGCTCAGTTTTTTACTCTTTCTTTGATGTCAAATTGCTAAAAAAAATGTCTTAAATGAAACGACTCTTTAAAAAATTGATTGAATTTGGACCAAATTTTAAAAAATTAATCTGAGCAATAACCGGTTAGAGCATTTCTAGCCACACCAAATTCTTATCTAAAAATCTAGTTAATATTATAAAAATAAAATTTATAGAAAATTTGTAAAAATTTCATCATTCTAACGGGATAAAATCCTTGTTTATAATTTTAACTAGTAGCAAAATTCCACATCATTTATTACTATATTGAAACAATACATTTTATTTATAACAATTTGAAATAATAATAAATTATTATATTTAAAATATAACCGATCATTATAATCAATATCATCGAAGCATACAAGTTAAACAAAATACTCTTAGTGATTAACCGTAACAGATTGAAACAGGTGTTTTGACTAACATATATTTTGAATGAAACTATTTACTATATAGTCAATTGTATTTTAAGTAGACACGTGACAATTTTTTAATCGAAAAAACTTCTTAAAATAGCTTTTTCAAAATTAATGGATTGAATTCAAACCGCTATTTCACTAACTACCAAACATAATATTAAGACCCCATTTGAGGTAGTTTAAATTTAAAATAAGTAGCTTATTTTAATTTTTTTTTACATATTTTCAATTTTTTTTAGATAAATATTTATTCAAGAATTTTAAAACCAAATATGATTTTCAAAATTGAAAATAAGTTACTTATTTTCAGAAAAAAATACATACATACTTACTTTTTCTGGAAATAAACACTTATTTCCAGAAAATAAGTTAAGCCAAACGGGCACTAAAACATCCATTTAATCAAAACTCTAGTTTTACTCAATTCTCCAAGTTTTTCTCAAAATTCTAAGTTCTGTTTTGGCCATAAAGTTTCGAATTAGACCTCTTCTTTTAATTTTAATATTAATATTTTCAATAAATATTAGATTTTCTGGAATTTTATTTAATTTTGGTGAAAAATTTAAAATTCTATTTTATCAGTCATAGTGTTTAAGAACTTGTTATCAACATTGTAACTGATTTTGTTTGCATCATACACTGAGAATAATATGTTCATGTGATAGTATATAATAATATTTAATTAATTAAAATTTTCTCTCACCACTTTTAAAGTTTCTAAATTTAACTATTTATTTAAAATAATATGTGATGCGTTTTATCTATGTATGGCATAAGCGCACGGTGTCTGTTGCTAGTAGAGACGAGCAAACGGGTTGTATCCATAAAGAGATAGCTTTTATCGATTTCAAATCAATTATCAAATATTATTTCAAGAAAAAACGAGTATATGTGAATAATATTTACATAACTAACCCTAATTAAATAAACTAAATTAATATATTAAAAACCTATGGCAATTAGGTTTGTCAATCTCTCTCAAGTATCAACACTCTCGAAACATTCTTACACAATTAACAAATTTTAGTAATTCAATTAATCAGGTAATTAGAACATTGTTAATCTCTCTCGAATATCAACGCCCTCAGAAATCCAATGATACTCTCGCATTCAAATTCAATTCTGTTAATCGTATATGTGCCCCTAGTAAATATATCTCTCGATCATACACATATTGCATAGAATCAATTCATGATATTGACCGATTACATAAAATAATAATTAAAACATATAAATTGGAATTATACATAACCCATCAAACCACTTTGAAAATTATGTCAATATTATAGTGCAAACATGATTTCCCCTTAAATACTAAAAACAACTACTCGCTAATAATTAAACAAGTAAAAAACTAAGACAATAAAGAAACATAATTAAACTAATAAGAATACATAAAAGAATTGGATAGGAAAACCTTCAATTCTCTCTATCACATGGAAAGTCATGGTCTCTATTCTTCTCCATATAACCCTAATAATAAATTATTCTAATATAATAATAATAATGTCTAATCATATAATAAAAGTCTTTTAATGATTTAAGCCACATACAAATAGATTTCCTTAATTGAATATGATTCTTTAATTAAAATTTGTAGCTCTATTTGTTACTCGATTTCTTGGCTTATCCGGTTGGCTTTTGCTTATTGGACCACCTCTAAATTAAAGAGAATTCTGTAAGTTTCGTGTGAATGGTAAGATCGTCCAATTCTGACTTGTATGACTCAATATACGACCCAAACACTGTATGCAACATGTGTAACCTAATAAATACGATTTTTCTTCTAATTTGATTTCAAATTAGTTATTTAAACCCAAATTCTTCCAAGATTAGGATTTCCATCTTTTCTGCTATAAAATATTAAAATTTATTAAATAAATATCCAACTAATACAAAATACTATTAAATATGAGAATAAAAATAATATAGAATATATATAAAAATATATTCCGTCAACATGGAACTTCTAATTTAAGCCAACATGTCTTCTTATTATCTAAAATTTTGAGTTAATACAAAAACATCGTAAATGTATTTGTTTATGGTTATGTTTAGAAAATTACCACTAAATTTATTTACAAATTTTCTATTCAACCCTCATTTTTATGATCAAACTCGATCCATTTAATAATCAAACCCTTTTATAAACAAGTAAAACTTACGAAGAACTTTTATTAAGTCAAAAATAAAACTTTTTTTTGGCATCATCACTAAAAACCGGTATTTTAAAAATCGTTAGTTGTGTCCCCGTGGTCGGGGTATTTCCTAGTGATTAATTGATAAATTGAAGATTAATCGGGGCATTAATCAAATATATTTAAATATTATTTTTAATTTTTATAATTATATTAATTATAAAATATATTTTTTTAAAAACACTTACATGTATATTAATCAAATCATTGTTAATATTATAAATAATAATAAACAATTATAATATCAATAATACTGGTTCAATACCACTAGCCGATTGTGAACGATTTTTTTAGAAAAAACACTTTTCACCTAATATCCCATAACCGATTTTTAGAATACTACTAAAAACATGTTTTATTGATTAAAAAAACATGTTTTATTATTTAATTTTTTTCTCTAAAGAATTCATTTATTTAAACATTTATTTAAATGACTTATATTAAAAATTCAAGTTGACGTGATCTGTACAGAGTTCGACCTTTAAATCTTCATTTAAAGTCTTCTGTATAATTTACCTAGGCAATTTTCGACGAATGAAGAGCTATAGATCAGCCCCATAAAAAAACATTTGCCTTGGGTACAATAATTCAATCTGTACAAGTCTACATTTTCAGGTCTCAGTCTGAATAGACATCTCTTAGGTTGGGCAACTTTTGAATAACTAGTTCACAACTTCATTCGAACCTTAGACCTCTGTCAACTGTAGCTATGATACAATATTAAATTATCAGTTCTCCTAAAACCTTCAAATGTTAGGAAACGAATTATCAGGATCTTATACTATTCTAACAAACTCAAATTTCATTAAGTTCAATGAACACAAAGTTGGAATAATAACTGTGGTGATGAATATTTGCTATTACTGTTTGAAGGATTGTTTAGTTACTCGGGACAATTTTATGCCATAGAAAAACCATTCTTAGTTGTCTCCAGTCGTGAAGACTGCTGATAATTCAAGTAACAATTGTTCTTCCCCCTGCATTGTGTACTTCACTTTTTAGTCTTAAAGCTTCTGAAGGAACTTCGATGTATATGCTTCTATGTGCAGATTGCTTGACATCTAAGGTTTATGTGATTTTTGTGTACGTATCGAGTTTGCTATGATATCCATTGTCTGGGAATATGAAACGTTTATTGGATCAACAAAGCTGCTAGTGCAGCTCCAGGAATTTTCATTAGGTAAAAGCTGGCTATGGACTCTGTTCTACCAACCTGAATGCTCTGGACCAGTATGTTCATCTAATGATATAACAACAATACTTATACCAAAACAAAAAGTTCATAATTTCAGCATCTACCAACATTGTAAAGTGTTTCATTTTCCTGGGTGGGTACATGTTGCAAATCGAAAACCACCAACAAGTTTATAGACTAGTTGCTGAAATAACTTTTATTCTTTTTTAAGTATATAACTTAGGCCACAGTAGCCATTTCATTATCACATTCAATCTTCGTAGACAAATCCTCTAGCAACCCAAATGTAAAAGCACAAATTCAGGCCACCCAATCCAGCCAAAATCCAGTAGAAATAATCAAGATGAGCTCTGTTAAGATTATTGCCAGAGAGCCAACCTTCCACTCTACCATTTTTTGAGCTAATAATCTGCACAACTGATATGAACCCACTGCTCAAAAAGCTCCCAACCCCCAATGTGCTAAGATACATTGCTGCCCCCATACTTCTCATTTCCTCCGGTACCTGATAATAGAAAAATTCTTGCATTCCAACAACTGCAAACACATCCGTTAGTCCACAAAGCATGTATTGTGGAATCAACCACCATACTGCCATAGGGACTACCGACTTTGGTGTATTGATTAAGCCATGTTTTCTGGCAATGCAGACCCTTTTAGCCTCTACCTGAGCTGCCACTACCATTGTGATCATAGAAATAAAAATCCCAGTTCCCATTCTTTGCAGCATTGTAATTCCTGAGGGATGTTTGGTCAATTTTCGAGCCATTGGAATGAAAAGAAAATCATAAATTGCTACAGCAGTGAGGATGGTGAAGCCTGAGACGGCTTGTAATGTGGCAGGAGGTATCTTAAAGTGCCTAACCATTGTGCTGCTTTTTTTGGTAAAGCATGTGCCTTGTTGAGCAATAACAGCACCAAATATGAAACAGCTTATCCATACCGGGAACAGCCGAAAAATAAGCTTCACTTCTTCAACTTGATTGACAGAACATAGCCTCCATTCGTTTCTTTTTTGGCTTGAAGCATCCATCTCATCAATTACGTAGCTGCAAAGTAAATTTTGTTAGATGAAGTTTTGCTAGCTACGATGCCTATAAATAATCAAGTATTTATGCTTTTTTGCTCTATTAAAAAATTGAATTTCCAATATCAACATTTCATTTGAAAAAAGATAGTAATAGTATAAAGACATACTTAAATTGATTAGTACGAGCCAATGCTGGAGCAGTATGATCAGCATCCTGATACACACCTTTACCATCATGCATTTCGGAAAGATGACGTTTTCTAATGGCAGCAACCACAACTTGCATGAATTTAGTGAATGGGCTGCCTATAGGTAGAGCTCGTCGATACGTTTTTTGTCCGATTAGAAATATTAAAACTGAACCTGCAAAGACTACCAATGGCATTCCAAAGCCAGTGGCCCATCCAATGTAGTCTTGTGCATAGGTTACAACCAGAATTGCAGTAGTTGCTCCAAGCGCAATACCTAAGTACCACCAATTGAAGGATGAACTCTTTGCCAACTTCTCCTCAGGGACACGTTCGTTGAATTGATCAGCAGCAAATGTTTGAACACGTGGTTTGTGGCCGCCTTGTCCCACACTTAGTATGTAAAGTGATAAGAAGAAAACTGGTTTGCGATGGACTAGTGAGTTTGCGGATACTGAGATTGTTAATAGAACAAGTCCCTGAAAGTTATTATGTGATAGTGTCAATAAAGTATATCAAATAATTTTATGTAATGACATGTATACAATATTATTATCAATGACATAAACGTTGAAAGGGGGAAGAAAGATAATCAGAAACATTAGCTAGTTACTTACACACACTCCATCTAATAATCTAAAGTAAGATATATGATAAAATTAGCTCTTGGTCAAAATATTCATTCCTAGATCTTCCATCCTTGGAATGCTAACTTGCTACTTCGAACTTCCTCAGCAAGAAAAGAAAAGGTTAGCGATTCAAAATTTCGAAACAATAATTGCGCATGATCAACAAATCAATTATTTTATCGTAGATATAAATTAAATTTATTTAGATACATAGATGAATGTAGCGAGGTTGAGTGATCCTACCCCTTTTGCAGCTAAGATAACGGGAGATTATGCACTGAAGATATTTTATTTTATGATCCTTTTCAAATTACCATAGTTGTACTTGGTACATCAGTATTTAGCAAAATCAATGCTCTAATTAAGAAGTGTAGAGTGAAAAATCTGTAATTATCTGTTCCATTCCAGTGACGTATACATCAAGTTTCTGAAAGAAGAAAAACTGAGTTGTTAGATAGCTTTTAAATACTTATATAAGTTACATCTAATGCAAATACATGCCTTCGAACTTGAATTGAAAACAGTAAGTGTCCCATAAGATATAACTGACATTAGAGGGAAAAGGTACTGATCGAGAACCCTACCAGGATATATATAATGGAGGAGAAAAGTATAGTTTTGAAACGACCAAGGTAGGAATCAGCAATGAAGGCACCCAACACTGGAAATACGGTAGAAACTCCAAACCAAATATTAACATTCTTAGCCGCACTAGATATTGGTATGCCTAACACATTGTTAAGGTAACTTATTAGATTCCCTGAAACTCCATAGTATGCAAATCGCTCTGCAATTTCCACAACTCCATATGTCGTAACAAATCATTATATAGTAACAAAAACTGAGAAACTTATTGCGTAAAACTAAGGAACAAGTGATCATTTATAGACATGCGCATAAACAATATCGAACTTATGAATAACTAACTAAAGTCGCAGATTCCAGCTATTTTTAAATGGTTATCGTTGGTTGAAGGATTTATTGGGAAAAAGGAGTTGATATCTATATCTATCAGCATCAAGCATCAAGAATATTTATAAGAAATGAAGTATCTATATCTAAAAATAGTGGAATGAAATATTTACAAGAAATGATTTACGCAAAAAAAACATCTTAAGATAGTGAACTGATAGAATTCTTAAGAAAACTAATACGTTTATTACTTTTCTAAAATAATCCGCATTTGTTTTTTTATGAAAAAATTTAAATAACAGCTGTTTAGAAACATAAATGTTAGTTACACCTTAAAATAAATACAGGTAGTGTCAGACAAAAAATCTAGCTCTCACATTGTCACTGACCAGAGCCCGGAGCCTGAGCCTGAGCCTGAGCCCTGCCTGTGTGTAAATTAAACCAAACCAAACATAAACACACAATTTTAATTATAAGTAGAGATTAAGATATACATAGCTCTTTTAATAAGAAAACAAATCTAAAGAATTTTATGCAATTTTACGAGGATATAAAAAATGGAATATGCAATGCTTATATAATTGAGGGTGTTTGGCCAAACTTATTTTCCGGAAATAAGTCTTTATTTTCGCAAAAAAACAGGTATGTATGTATTTTTCTGAAAATAAGTAACTTATTTTTTAGTTTGAAAATAATATTTGGTTTTAAAATTCTAAAATAAATATTTATCTTTAAAAAACTATGAAAATATGTAAAAAAGAAATGAAATAAATAACTTATTTTAAGTTTAAGGAACCCAAACGGTCACATTATCAGGTCATTTAATCCTTAAAACAAGAAATTAAAAAGACAAGATATCTATTGTAAGGATTTTTTTATCTATTTTATGCATGTATAGAGAACCTTTTTTTTAAATGTGTATAGAGAACTTACAGATGATGAAAATGGCAGATCTCCGGCTATTTTTAATGGGTTTTGTTGGGTTAAAGGTGTTGATATCTCCGTGAGCATCCTTACAAGCAGCTGCAGAGGTAACCATGCTTAAGAGTAATGAATAATAGTTGTTTGTTGCAGTGGCGGATCCATTGGTAAGCGGCCCCATCTTCCGCTGTGCGAAAAAATACAAGGTAAAGAATAATTTTTTTTTACTGCTGGGTGAATATCTGTTAATTGAAAATCTAAAGTGTAAAATAGACATTTTATTAGATCTGTTTGGGAACAAAATAAGAAAATAGAGAGAATTAGATAAGAAATTTCAGCTTTACATTATTGAATTTGCAATTTCTCATACTAAATTTAAAGATTCACAGTATATAAAGAGTAGTTTTCTACTCATTTTTACTTGTTTTCTATTTAAATAATTAAAAAAAATGCTTATAATAGAATGCACATCAGCTGTTTGATGGAATGCATATAAGAAAATCGCTTTTTCGTACATTTATATTTTTAAATATTTAATTATTTTAATATTTTTTATCGAAAAAAATTTGTGCTGGGTAACATTTTTTGGCTTGATCCGCCACTGGTTTGTTGTTAGGGAAGGATTAATAGAGTTGACACCGGGTGTAATGGTATTTATATACCGAGATGATGTTAGGTACAAAAGTTGAATCCATTTAATTTTTTTACGAGTACGGCGGATGCAGAAATTAACTCGTAGAAATCTCACTTTAGTTTGAATTTTTTTTTGAAAAATTACATTTTTTCATACATCTTTCTAATCATAACACCTAGAATTACCTTCCATCCAAATTAGAGTATAACTAATAGTACTGAATATAACATTTTAATTTACTGTAAAGAAATTGAGACAAGAAATATATAATAAAAATTTAAAACACCTCACGTATGATACTTCCATGTGAATATTTTACCATCTCATAATTTACTCTATTATTTTTCAAGTTCCCTTTCTATAATTCTTGTCATTTTAACTTTTACACTTAAATTAATATTTTTAAAAAATAACATTTTATTATTATAGTTCTATAAAATTTAGGAAAAGTTTTCATGGTTTTCACATTAAAAAATTTTCAACCGAATGTTACCAATAATATTTATATGAGTAAAATGCATTTCTATGTACTTGTATTTTACTACTCAAGACACCACTTCAAATACTCAAATTTAAAATCAACCACTTGTAATATTATATATTAATTTTTATTATAGTCTGTGGCATTCGGCCTATTTGTGACACTAATGCAATGTATTAATGAAGATAAATTAGGGAGATTAAATATAATGTTTGCGATTTTTTAATATGGCGATATAGTCACAAAATTACATTCAATTAACTAACTTGTAATTCTGACGTGTATATATTATCATCTATATCTACTTGCATGATTTAGATCATATTTTTAATTGTGTGTATATGATGGTATTTTAGATAAGTATTTTACTTGTTTGTTCAATTTCTAATAATAGTTAAATTTTAATTAGCTTTTGTACCATGAATAGATTTATTCATTGGAGACGTGAATGATGATTTATTTTGTATTTTTGAGTATTAATTTTGAGTCATGATTGATTGCCGATATATTCCACATGTGAAGTTATTTTTCCTTGTGTACTGTATTATTGTGTTCACTTTTCAGTCGTAAAGTTTCCGGAGGTACCTCAATGTATGTGCTTCCATGTGTAGATTGCTTGACATCTAAATTTATGTGTGATTTTTGTGTACCTATCGAGTTTGCTATGAAATCCATGCATTGGAATATGAAACGTTTATTGGATCAACGAAGTTGTTAGTGCAGCTCAAGGAATTTTCATTAGGTAAAAGCTGGCAATGAACCCCTGTTCTACCAACCTGAAACAAAAGTTCATAATTTCAGCATCTACAACATTGCTAAGTGTTCAATTTCCCTGGGTACATGTTGCAAATCGAAAACCACCAACAAGTTTATAGACTAGTTGCTGAAATAACTTTTATTCTTTTTAGTACATAACTTAGGCCTCACTAGCCTTTTCATTATCACATTCAATCTTCTTGTAGACAAATCCTCTAACAACCCAAATGTAAAAGCACAAATTTAGGCCACTCAATCCAGCCAAAATCCAATAAAAATAATCAAGATGAGCCCTGTTAAGATTATTGCCAGAGAGCCAACCTTCCACTGTACCATTTTTTGAGCTGATAATCTGCACAACTGATATGAACCCACTGCTCAAAAAGCTCCCAACCTCCATTGTGCTAAGATACATTGCTGCCCCCATACTTCTCATCTTCTCTGGTACCTGATTATAGAAAAATTCTTGCATTCCAACAACTGCAAACACATCCGTTAGTCCACAAAGCATGTATTGTGGAACCAACCACCATACTGCCATAGGGACTACCGACTTTGGTGTATTGATTAAGCCATGTTTTCTGGCAATGCTGACCCTTTTAGCCTCTACTAGAGCTGCCACTACCATTGTGATCACAGAAAAAAAAATCCCGATTCCCATTCTTTGCAGCATTGTAATTCCTGAGGGATGCTTGGTAATTTTTCGAGCCATTGGAACGAAAAAACAATCATACACTGGTACAGCAGTGAGGACGGTGAAGCCGGAAACGACTTGTAATGTGGCAGGAGGTATCTTAAAGTGCCTCACCATTGTGCTGCCTTGTTTGGTAAAGTATGTGCCTTGTTGAGCAATAACAACTCCAAACATGAAACAACTTGTCCATACCGGGAACAGCCGAAAAATAAGCTTCACTTCTTCAACTTGATTGACAGAACATAGTCTCCATTCATTTCTTTTTTGGCTTGAAACATCTATCTCATCAATTATCATGGCCTTGTTTAAGAATCTGCGAAGTAACTTTTGTCAGACATAAACTTGAAGTTTTACTAGCTACGATGCCTACAAATAATTATGTATGCATGCTTTTTTAACTCTATTAAAAAATTGAATTTCCAATATTAACATTTCATTTGAAGAAAGATAGTAATATCATAAAGACATACTTAAATTGATTAGTACGAGCCAATGCTGGAGCAGTACGATTAGCATCCTGATACACACCTTTACCATCATGCATTTCGGAAAGATGACGTTTTCTAATGGCAGCAACCACAACTTGCATGAATTTAGTGAACGGGCTGCCTACAGGTAGAGCTCGTCGATACGTTTTTTATCCGATTAGAAATATTAAAACTGAACCTGCAAAGACTACCAATGGCATTCCAAAGCCAGTGGCCCATCCAATGTAGTCTTGTGCATAGGTTACAACCAGAATTGCAGTAGTTGCTCCAAGCGCAATACCTAAGTACCACCAATTGAAGGATGAACTCTTTGCCAACTTCTCCTCAGGGACACGTTCGTTGAATTGATCAGCAGCAAATGTTTGAACACGTGGTTTGTGGCCGCCTTCTCCCACACTTAGTATGTAAAGTGCTAAGAAGAAAACTGGTTTGCGATGGACTAGTCAGATTGCTGATACTGAGATTGTTAATAGAACAAGTCCCTGAAAGTTATGTGATAGTGTAACTAAAGTATATCACAAACATTAGCTAGTTATGTAGTTCTTGGTTTGAGGGAAGAATTGTTGGTTGGTGTCAACCCAAGTACCACATCGAGAAGGCAAGAGAAAATAATCTTGTATAGCAGCCAATTAACGCTATTAGTATAAGGCCTTTTGGGGTGTACCCAATAAGAAATTCGTGCGGGCTCTGTCGCAATAATAAGGGTAAGATAGGACCCTCCTCGGGAAAAGTAAAGGTAAGCGGTTCAGAATTACGAAACATTAGTTATGTATGGTCAACAGATCATATTTTTTTCTATTCTAGATTAAATTATATAAATTTATTTAGATATGTAGATGAATTTAGTGATCAGGTTGAGTGATCCTACTCCTTTTGCAGCTAAGATATTATGCACTGAAGATATTTATTTTATTATCCTTTTCAAATTACCATTGTTGTACTTAAATCAGTATTTAGCAAAATGAATGTTCTAAGAAGTGTAAAGTGAAAATCCTTAAATTATCTGTTCTTTATATTTGGGTAGCATGTATACATCAAATTTCCGAAAGGAAAAAAAATGAGTAATTAGATAACTTTTAAATACGATGCAAATACATAGCTTCAAACTTGAATTAAAAACAGTAAGTGTCCCGTAGAAAAGATACTGATCGAGAACCCTACCAGGATATATATAATGGAGGAGAAAAGTATAGTTTTGAAACAGCCAAGGTAGGAATCAGCAATGAAGGCACCCAACACTGGAAATATTGCAGAAACTCCAAGCCAAACATTAACATTCTTAGCCGCGCTAGATATTGGCATGCCTAGCACATTGTTAAGGTAACTTATTAGATTCCCGCCAACTCCATAGTATGCAAATCGCTCTGCAATTTCCACAACTGCATGCCGTAACAAATAATTAAAAAAAACGGAATCTGATAAACTTATTGCGTAAAACTAAGGAACAAGTGATCATTTATAGCATGTGTGCTAATGCGCAGACATAATATAAAACTTATGAATAACTAAAGTTGCAGATTCCAGCTATATATTTTTGAATGGTTTTCGTGGGTTGAAGGAATTGATTTTATATCTATGATTATGAGCATCTTCATATTAGTCACCAGCAATGTTGGAGGTACGCCCAAAGTCATGAAAATTTCAGCTACTTTTGAATATTGGATTTATATTGGGAGAAAGGAGTTGATAAGAATCTTTATAAGAAATGAAGTATTTATATATAAAGATAGTAAACTGGAATATTTAGAAGAAATGTTTTACGCAAAAAAACATCTAAAGATAGTGAACTGATAGAATTTTAATGAAAAGTAATATGTTTGTTATGTTTCTTAAAGAATCGGCATTTGTTTTTTTTAAGAAAAAATTTAAACAAATATCTGTTTTTTTTAAAAAAAAACATAAAGGTTAGTTACACCTTAAAAATAAATAAGAAACTCTTGTCTTGAAGCCTCTCAAGAATTCAGGGAGCATCAGACAAGAAATCTAGCTATCACATTGTCACTGACCAGAGCCCGGCCTGAGCCCCCCTTAAGAACTAAATCGAACCGTTTATACACATAATTCTAATTCTAAGTAAAGATTAAGAATTTTATGCAAAATTTACGACAGCCGGATATAAAAACATGGAATATGCAAATGCTTATATAATCCAACATTATCAGGTCAGTCAATCTTTAAAACAAGCTAGAGATCAAAAAGACAAGATATCTGTTGTGAGGATCTTTTAATTTATTTTATGCATGTATAGAGAACTTACAGATGATGAAAATGGCAGATCTCCAGCTATTTTTAATGGGTTTTGTTGGGTTAAAGGTGTTGATATCTCCATGAGCATCCTTACAAGCAGCTGCAGAGGTAACCATGCTTAAGAGTAATGAATAATAGTTGTTTGTTGTTAGGGAAGGATTAATTGAGTTGCACCGGGTGTAATGGTATTTATATACTGAGATAATGTTAGGTAGAAAAGTTGATTCCTTTATTATTTTCTTTTGTACGTACCTAGAAAAAATAGTCAGTGGGGTTTGAAATTTTAAAGTATTCAATAAATTTTGATATTACAGGAATCTTTTAAATTAAATATATAATATTAAATATACTTCTTTTTGTAGATTACTTTGGCATGTAATATGTGTGATTTTAGTGGTGTCCATAGTTCGTCTGATATCTGTTGCATAGACTTGCAAAACTTCTGTTGGATCCATGAAGCTGTGTGTGCAGCTCCAGTAACTTTCATTAGGTGAAAGCCGGTAACCTTACACCTGTATGCATGCAAATTGATCTCATGATCCAACAGAAGAAGTTATTAATTAACAAAAAGTTTTTAATTTCTGCATCTACCAAAAATCCAATTACAACATACTCATTGCAGAGTGATCAACTTCCTTGGGTAGATGCTTCAAACCGAAAACAACTAATAAGTTTATTGACTAGTTGCTTATCTAAGTATATAAGTCTTTAAAGTAATTGACCTAAGCCTCAGCGGTCACGTCATTTTCACATTCAATCTTCTTGTAGACAAATCTCCTAGCTACCCAAACATAGAAGCACATACTTAAGCCAGTCAATCCAGCCAAAACCCAATAAAAATAATCAAGATGAGCTCTGTTAAGATTATTCCCAGATAGCCATCCTTCCCGTTTACCATTTCTTGAGCTAATAACCTGCACAACTGAAATAACACCACTGCCATAAAGTTCCCTACCCCCAATGTGCAAATATACATTGCTTCCCCCATACTTCTCATTTCCTCTGCCACCTGATCATAGAAAAGTTCTTGCATTCCGACAACTGCAAACACGTCCGTAAGTCCACAAAGCATGTATGGTGGAACCAGCCACCAAATCGACATAGGGACTACCAATTTTGGTTTATCGATCAAGCCATGTTTTTTTGCTATGCCGATCCTTTTAGCCTCTACTAAAGCTGCTACTACCATTGTGATCATAGACAGAAAAATCCCAATCCCCATTCTTTACAGCATTGTGATTCCTGATGGATGCTTGGTCGATTTTCGAACAATTGGAACGAGTAAACAATCATAGATTGCAACAGCAGTAAGGATTGTGAGGCCTGTGATGACTTGTAGTGTCATTTGAGGAAAATTGAAGGGCCTATCCATTGTGCTGCCTTGTTTGATAAAATATGTGCCAAGTTGTGCGATAGCAACATTAAACATTAAAGTACTTATCCAGATGGGGAATAGCCGAAAAACAAGCTTCACTTCTTCAACTGGATTGACAGAACATAGTCTCCATTTGTTTCTTTTTTGGTTTGAAACATCTGTCTCATCGATTATCATGGCCTTGTCCAAGAATCTGCAGAGTAAATTTGTTTAGACATAAAAAATTGTAACTACACCTCTTTCCTGAAATTAAGGACATCAAGAAAAAATCGTAATAAATCTTGACTAACTCGTTTAAACTAATTCTCAATGTTAGAATAATATAAAGTATTAGGAGAACTGGTAACTTAACACACTCTCTTCTTATGTCCCACAGTCCCATTAAAAGAATGTAATGTTTAGATGGACGTATCAAAAAAATTGACCACATTTAGGATTCAGTGGAGGCAAGTACCCCGTTTGTAGCAATATTTTAGATTGCCGCCCTGACTTCTGGAACTTTGTGCACCCATACTAGGACTTATTTATACTCATAACATATGTGGTTGCACTGACAACATGTATGTCTTGCATTTGTGATCCGGAATAAAGCTAAGATGAATTTTTGTTGATTGGAATCATGGAAACTATGAATATATTGTAAGGAAGTGAAAACTAACATTTTAATAAAAATAATTTTAATTTACAACATTATTATTGCTAAAAACAATCAATATTTCTTGACGTGATAATATCTTAACTTACTTGAATTGATTAGTACGAGCCAAAGCTGGAGCACTACAATCCTCATCCTGGTAGCACATACGTTGAGCACCCTGCATTTCCGAAATATTGCGTTTTCTAACAGCAGCCACCAAAACTTGCATCATTCGAGTGAATGGGCTGCCTACGGGCACAGCTTCTCTATACTTTTTTTGTCCGATTAAAAATACCAAGAGTGCACCAGCAACGGCTACCATTGGCATTGCGAACCCGATTGCCCATCCAATATATTCTTGTACATAGATTACAAGCAAAATAGCTGCAGTAGACCCAATCACAATTCCCAAGTACCACCAATTGAAGAATGAACTCTTGGCCAACTTCTCCTCGGGGACATTTTCATTGAATTGATCAGCAGCAAATGTTTGAACACATGGTTTGTGCCCGCCTTCTCCCACACTTAGTATGTAAAGTGCTAAAAAGAATATCGGTTTGCGATGGACTAGTGAGATTGCTGATACAGATATTGTTAATAGAACGAGTCCCTGGAAATTACATAATATCAGTTTTTAGTTTAGGTTTAAATTTATTTCGAAAGATCAGTGTGGTAAAGTCAAGTGATCTCAGTAAGAGAAAACGTTATGATCAAGAACCTACAATGAGATATATAACGGAGGAGAAAAGTATAGTATTGAAACGGCCAATGTAGGAATCAGCAATAAAAGCACTTAACAGGGGAAATAGTGCAGAAACTCCATGCCAAACATTTACACTCTTGGCAGCAGTAGATATTGGCATGCCTAGCACATTGTTAAGGTAATTCATGAGATTCCCTGATACTCCGTAGTCAGCAAATCGCTCCGCCACTTCCACAACTGCATGGTGTAACAATTAATTATATATAAAAAAAACTATGCAACAAGTTTACGTGGGCGTTCTTTTTATCGAATGAAAATGTTGCATGAGTTTTCAGATGTTATTCATGGTCATTGGTCCCCTGTCGAAAACGATATTTCAGACAGTACTAGTATATTTGATGGGTCTTCTGTGCCTATATGCTTATTCTTTTTAGGATAAATTTTGTTGTCATTTTTCCATATATAATTACTTTTTTATAGTAATATTTATTGCGATACCACATTTTATATTAAAATTTAAAAATAATGGCCAGCTGTTTTTCTTATTTAGGGAAAAATGAATTGACAGAATATTTAGTTATTGATCGATCTATACCAATATTTTTTTTTGCAAACCAATTTATTATATAATTTTTTTGAACCAATTTATATATTATTAAAATTGATATTAATTAATAGTAGATAATTGATCGGTACATGGCCGAGTTAAAAAAAACTTTCATTTATGTGATGTTAAGCTCTTGTTTTCTACTCTATATATCAATCATTCCGGGGTTGTTTGTTCCGGTTCTGAAATGAAGTATATATTTAGAATAGATAAAACTCATATACATGGTGTTTGTTTCATTTTTTTAAATTTCAAACTCATATCTCAAAATCACAAGTTATGGGTTTTTGATACTAAGAGGAGGTGGTTACGAGAGAAGTGTATGTGTATCAATTTTAATATTATTATTTTGTGATTAATAATTAACATTATTAATAATCAAAAATAATAATATATACAATCAAGCATTATTAATAACAAAAAAAATTATTTATATAATAAAGTAAATTTATATAACTATTAATTCAATAATACTTTATATTAAATAATTTCATTCCAAAACTAAACCAAATGCATGATATCAATAATGAAATTTCATTATCATACCGCTCTAACCGATTCCTCATACTAAATCCATACCATCTCCTAAACCAAACAAGCCCCTCAAGCAGCTGCATACATCATATCAGTGAACATAACTTGAAAGCATCGGCATTCCAAATTAATTTCAATCTATGAACATTATTATTGGTGCAATCCAAATAGATAAATAATACACGATAGAAGGCTACTCAATCCTAAACATAAATCAAATTATATGTACATGATTCTCTATTGAACCGAACACAAAAAAAAAATTGAAGGATAGAAATGTATGCAATTTCATTTATTTCCTTAGCTTGTTGAGATATAAACAAATGATACATTTACTTTTAAATATAAACACGTTCCTTTTGCGAAAACACCTTTCGAAATATTTTATAATAAGAATATATCGTGTATAAATTTATAATATTGTACATATAGGGAACTTACAAATGATGAAAATGGCTGATCTCAGCTACTTTTCAAAGGTTTTCTTGGACTAGAGGGGTTGATATCTCTGTGAGCATCGTGACAAGCAACTGTAGAGGTACCCATAGTTAAAATTATTGAAGAATAATTGTTTGTTGTAAGAATATATGGATAACTTATGAAATGTTAATTCGAGCATCTCCA
The DNA here is from genome assembly GCA_028671895.1 of Oenanthe sinensis. Lineage (NCBI taxonomy): Eukaryota > Viridiplantae > Streptophyta > Magnoliopsida > Apiales > Apiaceae > Oenanthe > Oenanthe sinensis. The sequence continues at coordinate 7,307,105 of CM053811.1, read as the reverse complement.
ATCATCACCATCCCTTAGCTAAAAAGTCTAGTAACACTGTGATATAGATATTAGCTAAAATATATAGCCCTTCAAACATAAGACTTGTAGCAAAAATTGTAGATATCTTTTATTTCATCTTTTTTATTTGTTGAGTGTCTAAACATTATCTAAAATATTCACTTTAAATTATACTATATGCGTAAATTATATAATTATATATAAAATAATATTTTTGAATATAACTAATTATTATGACTAACACCGTTAGATTACAAGGACTTACAGATTCATAAAATTTTTACATAATTATAATTTAACTAATCATTTTACCTATTGTCATGGGAGATAATCTTAGGTAGGAAAGTTGGAATTTCTAATTTGATATAGAGGAATTAATATTCCATTCGATTTCTGAATTTAATAAAACAAAAAGATTTTGATTCGAACTTTTTCAACCAAATTTAGTATTATGCGAGTTGCACATCAAATTTGTTGTATTATATTAATTATGTGTATATTGAGTTCCTCTTCCAAGACTAGATTAATTGAATTTTAATCCATAACGCGGACTTTCATACTACTAATCTACTTTTTTTTTGAATAAAATACTAATCTACTATTAAGACAACTACTAGCTTACGAATCATGTCAAGTATGAAAGATTATACAAAAAGTTATATATAAATTATTATATATAATATAATATTTTATTGTGATTTTATAATATTTTATTTTCCACTATTTTATTTTTTTATTATTCTATTTTTAGGTTTAGAAAAATATAGAAAAATGTATGAATTTATAATAGTAATCAAATTTATTATTATAATAAAATTCAATTTTAAATTAATTAGTTTGACTGAGGATTATATTGAGTTGTATAAATATAACGTAGGACGTTGTGACATGTTATTAAATTGTAAATAAAATTCTAATTAATAATAATAATTTTTAGGATATAATTTATTTTAAAAATTAGGTTAAATAAAACTGAGTCTCCGAATAAAACAAACTCAAAGCATAATATTTTAGTTATAAATGTATCTTAAAATGGAATATATCAAAATTTTAATAAAATATAATATTGATGAAAATATATTATTATAATATTGATGAGATTAAATCAAAGAGTAACAGTGGGTAATAAAGGGGATGACTTTTCATAATATTATCGTGTATTCATATGCTCACTCCTTTACTCTTTGAAAAGATATTTATTTATTTTACTAGATTACAAAAAAAATATCCAACTATAAGAAATAAGAAATTAAGGCAATAGCTACCGAATCAAAATCTTAAAAGAGAAGCTGATGAAAAAATCAAATGAATCGAAGAAGACTTGTGACATTCTAAAGAATAATGTTCAATATTTTTGCACCAACCAAAGTGATATCTAACAAAATTCTATTTCCCAATTTGCTGTAAACACTAGAAAGGACCACAAAAATCGAAGTTCGTGGGCAATAAAAATTGATCCTGACGATGAATTGATTTTGATACGTGTTATGGTCCATGGCATGGGCAAAAGTTTGTACAAGAGCATGCCCAGGCACGAGCACACGCCCAAGCCGACAAAGTTGGAAAATCTAGATTCTTTCAGCAAGCAAGATAATTTTATTGATGATATTTTAAAGATAATACATAATTTTAATTTTAAATTCTGACAAATCTTAGATTTTGTTGTTTCTAATTAAATTTTATAGATGGTCGCCCGTCGACACAAGTCACATTGACAAAATCAATAAAAATTCTGAATTTATTCTAGCTAATGCATGAATTCGTTTTTCATTCGATTCAATACAATGATTGAAAGAGATGTATGCAAAATGATAGCCAAAACATATAATATGTAATACCAGTGCAGATACTTTGTTTTAATTCTCAGGGGTCTGGAGTCCAAAAAAACACAAGGTGGCCCATATATACACTCACCCGGCCTAGAGTGAAAAGCTATACGGAACAAGATGGCAAAGCGAGGGGTGGGGTTGAGATTTGAGTGTCGTTTGGTACTGATTAAGGTGTCGTATTGTGAAGTCTCTCCTAATTGCACCCATGCATGTGACCCCCTTTAAAATCCATTTGCTAGCTGGAAAAGAAAACAACAGCTGAGCCTGCAGTCCCCTTTATTTCATTATTTTCTCTTTCGCTACTTGCTCTGCTTCTGGGGGGCTAGCAAGATAAATAACCTTGGACTATCTCTATATATAATTTGGATCTCACTTTCCAAAACTATACATTCACTTCATCATTAATTAATTTGCTCTCACTGCTTGCGTATGTATCAGTTCAAGCAACTTCGGATATAACTAACATTATTAATAAGATCAGATTTCGAAACATTTACCGGCCAAATAGTACGTGTAGCAAATAATTATATGATTGTACACCATTTCATTATTGAACTGCAACATGCAAGAAAGCCTGAAAATAATTCATTATATATCCACCGTCACATTAGTATTGGGTATATTATTTTTTTAATATTTTCGGACCTCTAGTATTTTTTTAACAAGTTAGGAATTCGATGAGGGGTCGTTCTGGAGTATACCAGACCCTAGTCAAAATATATTTTTGGGGTCCTAACATATATATATATATATATATATATATGATGCATATTTTGTATATTTATATACAAAAGTCTCGTAAATTTTGGGCCCCTCAAATATGGGAACCCCAGCATCGCCTATAGGCATGACCATTTCTAGTGCTATGATGTGGCAAGAAACTAGTTAAGAGCCAAACCACAAGGGAATCATATTCCAGATTTTCAAATAATGATATTATTAATTTTGAAATATGAAAAAAATATAGCAAAGCATGATAGCTTTCAGTTAAACTTCCTTTCTGGTAAACCCTGTAATTCTTGTCAATTTTCCTGGTGAAATGAAATGTGACATAACAGTATCTACTCCAACTTTAAACTATGTTACAACTTAAATAGAAGGACAAGTTACTAAGTTGTTTCACCTTGAAATAAAATGTTGCCAGAATAGAGGAATTGTGGTCCAATATCCATGAGAAAAAAAATCAAATAAAGCAACAGCACGTAGTGCAAAAGAGGTAGATGCATTGGGTCCACATTGAAATAACATTTCACAATATTCACTCATGTAAGATAAGTATAAATACAAGCAAGATTAGTCCTCTCTTTGTTCATATACTTGTCTTTCTCAATGCAAATTTATATTGTTTGGTCCATGCAGTTGATTTATTCATCTGTCACATCGAATGTAGTTGATCATATATATTATGAATTTCAGGGCTTTTCGAAATTGACAGTCACTACAACTTTTCTTAATTTCTATCCGTTGTTTGATACTACACACTTAACCCTAAAGCCCTACAGGCTACAATGACTCCGTACACAGTAATTTTTTCACCAATATGGATCTACAGATTCAACTCCATAATAATCGTATGACATAATAATCCCTCGGTTTGTAAATAATTGACGTAAAATACTTGACGGGTCTACTTAATCTTTTTTTGCAATTATAAATTGCAAATATTTAAATACTCATGCACCAGTGTACTGTTACTGAAATCATTAACCTCATAATATATCGTTACCGAGAGAGTAAGTGTAAGTTACGAATGTTAGGGATCGTACATGCACTTAATAACTGATCAGGTATACAAAACCTGATAAGATTAACAATTACAACGAGTATTACGGGAAAATGGTACCACTACGGTAGTTGGATCATTGCATTGGCACAAGGATATATGAGTACCTACCCCGTGAAGAGTCCATTCCAGCACATCCATTATAGGAGTAAGAGGACAAAGAAATTGCAAGTGTGAGTGGAAGTTAGCAAACTCGATGACATGAATAGCCAAATGGGCAAACAAATGCCAGGTTCTGTCAAATTAGTGATGCTCTACTAGCTAGATGGGTAACAAGAGCTGGGGAAATTTATATTTATGTACAATAAAGAAGAGACATTTGTACTGTACCCTTTGGTGATGGACAAAATACCAAATATTACAACCAACCCTACTCTTTCATTTCAGTTCAGACACTGTTTCATTTTACCCCATTCATTGTTTAGCATTTTTTCAACTTTTAATATCAAAGAATATATATAAATTAGTTGGAGGGCCTACTTAGCACCATGGAATGCCTGCACTGTTAATGTTCCTTTGATGTTTCACTAGTGTGGACAAAATCTAGCATTATGAACTATGATTATTGGGGGTGGGGGTCAAACAAATACATGCACAACTTTAGTATCATATATATTTTTGGATGTAGCAAAGTGTATATCCAATATAATTGCTCTCAAACCCTTGTGTTCAACCATTTTTAAAATGTTCATTAGTTTCAACCCAAATGAAAAAATTAATAATAAAACCAACAAAATCATGATTAAGACATTAGTTTGCCATCCAGCTTGATCAATAATTCTGTATGCCATGCAATTATTTAAGATTAGTTAAACTTACCTCTTTTTTAGCTTTAAATTCAAAATAGTAACCATATGAAAAAGGAGATGAACAGTTTTGGTAATGGCACACTGTTGTTGAATCATCTTGAAATCGTACTGATATCCAACTAGAAATCGATAGTTAAAGCATGGTGTATATATAATTTAACCAAGTCATTGTCCGATCAGGACTATCGTAAGTCCTAATTAACACATGATCACATTCATCTCAACTTAACAAATTAAGCAAAGCATGGCAAAAGAAGACACACAGGAGAGGTACATATATGTTTATATTACTATATTTATGTCAGGAAATTTGTAATGCAACGTGAATCATGGATCAGCAGTACGTAGGTTTACGAAAAAATGTAGGATTGTGAATAATATTGATTACAAACAATGCTTATATATATCACATCTGACGATGAATAATAGGGGTCAGGTCCCCTACACATGCACCATTATGACAATCAAAATTTAAATTTCAGGACTTAAATTCTCCTCTTATCAACTAGCCTATTGGTCCAGTTTTGAAATTTGATAGCATGGAAAGATATATGGGGATGCCAGACTGCGATTGCCTTCATATCATTCTAGTAAGAACCGACCGCTCGAACGGTAAGTTTTAACGATAAAGCAGTCGATTTTAACTAAAATTGGTCGATTTTAACCTTGATCAAGGTTCAACTCTTAATGACTTCACAATACTCAAATAGGAGGGACACAGTGTCTTAGCGTGTATGAGACCAACACACGTATCACTATCACGAAAATATAGAGACGAAAATCAACCGTCAAAGTCGACCGCGTTTCAATTTATATTATAAAAATCCGACCGTATGCAAGGGCGGAGCCACAACAAAGGTTATGATGAGCTCTAACCTAGGGTAAAAAAAAAATATTTTAGTTTTTTTTATAATCCAGTCCCACTAAATTCAAATTAGCCCAGGTAATGTTTAGCTCAATTCCTTTTATTTTTTAAACTAACACACGTATTGATCAAATTGTTTCTTGACTATTTAGTAAATATATATTTACATGTTAAGATTTATAAAAAAAAATTACTTATTATTAGTATTTAAGTGATTTACATCTAATAATCATTATTTAATAGTTAATGTAGTTATTAAAAATTTAAGAGAGTATTTGGCATTTATGAAAAAAAGTTAGGGTTATACAATCCATATTAATTGTAAATTTTTAATATCAATATATTAATTATTAAAATTTTAGAATTTTTAACTTTTTAAAAAAAATATTAATTTTGACCAATTGTTTATCGTTTCAACAGATTTTTTTTTACCGTTTCAACTGATTTTTCCCGTCTCGACTGATTTTTGACCGATTATTTTAAAAAAAACGTTCTTTAACCCAATTTTCAGTTAATCTGAGACGGGACCTACCCATTAATCGGAAAAACGTCATCTTTTAAAATGCTGCTTTGATCTCATTTACTTGATACATTTTTAGTAGTCCGGGTAAAAAAATATTCCTGGCTCTGCCCTTAAAAATGGTCTGGTTTTTGCTCCACAAGCAAATTTGGTTTTTTAAACCCAACCGTCCTAATATGAATTTGGTCGAATTTAGTTTGAAGTTGATCGGTTTTATTATGAACATGATCGGTTTTAGATGACGTGTTATTGAATGTTGTTTGTCAATCAATAAAGTAGGGTCTATAGTTAACTTCGATCCGTTTTGTTGATCGAATTTAATAGAAAACCGATCGACAAGAACAAGGGTCGATTTTAATCCTGGAATTTAGTCGGTCAACAGTGTCTATCTTGATAATTACTATTTTCTTTTTGTAATTCATATACGTACACCAACAGTTGACATCTATATATATTCACTATTCTTCTTCATAGTTAAGAATTTAAGATCGCTCAAAAATACACCTCTACCACCAGTTTTGTTGCATACTTTATTATTTGAATTTTTGACATGAATTTTAAATTTTTTTGATTATATAATTAAAAATTTTACTTTTTGAATAGAAATTTCTAATGAATATTTTAATAACAAAAAGAAAGAAAATTATATATACTTTAAACTTTTTATAATAGTGACAAAAAATTAAACGACATCTATATATATTAATATAGATTATATATCATAAGTCAATTAACAATAGTCCCAGTTCATCCCGAAATTTATTACTATCTTCGTACCAAAATAACTGTTTTATTTGACTTTTTTATGATCAATTTGACTCAATTTTGACTGAGAATTAAAAATTTTTTCTTTATAATTTTCAAAAACTAAAAAATATATTTTAAAATAAATTAAATATACTTTTTAATGATATTTTTTTTATATTATATATAATTTTCAGTCAATTTGACTACAGAAAAGTCAAAACATTTAATTTGGGACGGAGGGAGTAGATCGAACATATATTTATTTATAAGAGTATAAACATAATTATTCATATATATATATATATATATATATATATATATATATATATATATATATATATATATATATTATAGCAAAAAAATTAAAAGTTGTTGTCGGTTGGTTAGTATTGGGTCACGGGACTAAAAAATATACATGTATTATATATAATTTTATTATTATAATACGGGAATTAACTATATACATATACATATTTATATTTATTATATATTTTATGTTTTAGGCCCAAATTATATATTTATTATAACACGTGTCCAAATTATAATATATTTATATTACATAGAATAAATTTATATAAAATAAAAGAATATATAATATGTATTAAGATAAATTCTTAATATTATAAATTTTGATATTAAATATCAATACAAATATAAAAAAATTTAATTAAATATTAGTTATCTCGTGCTTCACACTGATTATATATATATATATATATATATATATATATATATATATATATATATATATATATATATATATGCTTAGGTGTAATGAGGAATTCCCTTATTTGAGTAAGTGATGAACTAATAACAAATACAATTACAGAACACATGAAAAAATTGCTAAATATAGAAAAAACTACATAATACAAAAAATAATCACAAAACAAATAAAAAATACAAAAAAATATAGAACTTAAAATTACATAACACTGTTCAATATCAGTATTGTGTAATTTGTGTTCTATATTTTTTTGTATATCATGTAATTTTTTGTTTATTTTGTAATTATTTTTTGTGTTCTATGATTTTTTGTATGTTTTGTATTATTATATAGTTATTTGTTCATCAAATTCTTATAAAATATAGGAATTGTTTTCTCAGTTACTTAAATAAGAAGGTTCTTGCTAAGATTTCCTATATATATATACACACACATATACATATATATCACAAGTCAATTAACAATAATTGCTAGTGCAGCTAAAATCTCGTATCAAAAATATTTAATCATATTGATTAAATATTTAATAAAATCGCTCTTAGAAGTGATTCGTTTTTTGTCGTAGTTGTTTTTAGCTCAAGTTGTTTTTGGTCATAGTTTCTTAAAAAAGAATGAAAAAATTATTAACGTACACTCGCACTAATATAATAAAAAGTTATACATGTATATATCCTTCATATTGAACATCATCAGTGATTCAGTATCCAATTAGAGAGTGCATAGCATCAAACATAGGATTTTTCTTCTTCTTATAAATCATGTGCCTCGAACGTATCTTTGACCAAGAAGATAATTGGGTCAAGATTAGATTAACTATGCCCTAAGCCGGGTTAGCTGTTAGATCCAATGCTACATATATTTCTGGATTAATTATAAGGTCATATCATTGATATACGTATAATATTAATAATTAAGAGGCTAGGTGATAGTACATGCAAATAGTTGTAGACTTGTAGTATTATATACGTGTGTGTATCTACACTAGAGAGAGAACGTTGCGTATAAAAGAAGTTGAGAAAAGAGAGTTTAGTGTATGGAGGGAACATGGAAGGGACCACGGGCATTGAATTAAAAAAACAAAACAATAATACTACCACCACCCAACTTGTTGGGAATTTTTCTAAGGGCGAAGGGATGACCCACTAGTACTAATAAATTTAATTTCTTTTATACATAATATTCAAATTTCCATGTGCCTGGTTTTTCAAAAGAATTTATGGGGTCTACAAAATTATTAAATATTCCTGCTCACATAAGTATATATATATATATATACATTGTATTACAGTAGTACTTTTTTATTTTGAATTTTGAATATTATTTCAGTCTAAACAGTATAATTAAGGGTCACCTTCATAGATCATTACCCCGCAGCAGTCAATTTAATTTTCAGCAAATTTTAAAATAAAATTTTAGTCGTTACACCACTTATATATGTTCTTTTGTATTCAGCAACCTTATACCACTTTCTTCCGTCTCGCCCCTCTCGATCTCTCTCTTTCTCTCTCTCGCTCGCTCTCCCTCTCTCCCTCCCTCTCTCTCTCTCTCTCACTCTCTCTCTCGGCTGATGAAGGTGGTTGATGTTGCTGCAACTCAAGGAAGCATCCAAAGGGATCGCATTGATCCTTCACTCTGTGTGTATAATAATTAGATATATATGTGAACAATGTTAATCAGAGTTCATGTATATATATTGAATTTGGATCATGCTATCCCTTTGGATTCCTCCTTTTGTAGCTTATATTATAACTCTTCCAACATGTTTATGATTCGATCCCTAATTAAGTTGGTCCGGAAAGCGAATCATTGGCAAAAGAGTTAAAACGCAACCATCAAGTAAGTGACAGCCATCTTTACCCACACAACTTCTCTTTCTTGCTAGCCAAAGCCTACTCTCTTTTTTTGTTAAATCAAAACCTAATCTTTTATAAATAAGAATCCTGATGTCTTCACTATTACATATGGATTTAGCATTTTAGCTATATATATATATATATACACACACACATATGCATGCATCATAGCACATTAACAAAGCTAAATCTTGATCAACTTGTAGTGATGTGCCACAAGTTAATTAGATATATCGATCTATTTACAAGATGACGATCAACTTGAAAAGAGTTCCTAGCTAGTGGTTATTTTTCGTCATAATAGATAATCATATCATTGTTTTCCTCAAGTAAAGATTTGGGGTGTCTTTAATTTGTATAATTATCATATATCTACCAAATTTAATAACTAATTTTTTATTTCTTAGCCAATATATATATAATGATATTTTTTTTTGAAATAATACTAATTTTTATTGACTCGTTAATTACTAATTTACTTTTGTTTCAGATCAACGCTATATATAGGTCTTCTTTAGGGTAAGGCCGTAATTAAGGGTCAAGGAAAAAGAACTTCTCTATTTGTCAGTCGATCTATTTTTTTCTTTTGAATGAATGAATAGAGTGATGATCATTGTTTATTTTCTTCAAACTATATATGTATATATAAGCAGTACATCCATACCTAAAAAGATCATCACTTGACTGTGTGTTTGTGTGTGTGGAAAGCACTCTCCCATGGCATAGTCATGATCAACAGGCAACTTGAGCGACTTTAGCCAAACAGGTGCGAATGAAACAGTAGAGCAGTGGTGTACGTGGAAAGTTGTTTATTCACACACCATTAGGTTTGCAATTTACCTTTCCTCTTTATGTGTTTTACCTTACATGTATGTACATTTATGCATATACTTCCAACAATTTTATTTCTACTTCCGAAAGAAAAGCAAAAATAATCCACTTTTGCATGTCAACTATTATCATTAGTACTACTATTAATCGATCTTATGTATTAATTAGAAGTATTGCCCTCAACTATTATAAACGTAACCTGTTGAGGAGGATAAGATGCACACGGACATTGACAATGTAATCTGTCAAGCGTAAGATGTACGCAAAGATTCACTCCACTCTCGATATAGAGAGTGGTAGAGAGGTTGTTTGTGCATTTATAGACCCTTTGAAAACCATGAATTAATATGAATCCATATTTCTGGAACCCGATTGCGCGAAATGGTTTGGCTGGTTGATTAATATCGAATGACTAGAAATTAACCCTACCATGATGAGAGGGGCCTTCTTAATTTGGACTCCAAATCACATGCTTAAAGACCTTTATTAAGAATCCAAAGTATGGAAAGATGATAATTAACAACTTCTTTTTTAGCTCACATTAAGTGTACCAAAATGCAGAGGAATCATAAAACATGTGGGTGAGAACTTAAAAAAAGTCATTTAAACATGGCTACATATATATTTTGAAATAAAGGGGCAACCCTGATCGATCTTCCCTTCACATGACCGCAACTTTCAACCACCTCTCACTCTTTCACAATGTGAAACTCTACATAATCACATGGCCAACCACCTTTCGAAACCCCCTCATCTCATTTCATTAATATATATATATATATATATATATATATATATATATATATATATATATATATATATATGTTCGGTCTCTGAGCATTGAAAAACTTCAGCTAGCGTCAGGTTTTGGGGTAATTGCCTAAACAAGGCATCAACTCATTGTTTATCTAATAATGAAATGCTTCCTCGATCAGGTTGGTGTGTGTCTGTTTAATACTAATTATATCATATGTGTTGGACACACTCGCACACAATAATATAATATATTACACTAATATAAAAAGGCATATTATATAATGTACTTGTTCAGAATAAATTTATTAATTAATTTTCTGTTGCACAATAACATAATTTAGATCGAGCAGAATTCTCACAGATGTAGAACCTTTCAGCAGTCAGGAATTTGTTGGTAGCTAGTACGGGCTCATGACAGGCTTAGAGAGATCGAATGAATTGAAGAATACTACTGGTACTCATATCTAAAACAATTCAATCTGTGTATTTAATTGAGAAAATTTATAGTAAACGTAACACTCTCCGCTACTTTGTCCATGATCCACTCTTAAATCAAAAATAAGTTTTGAAGTGGCCGAGAGTATTAAAAATAATATAAAATTTTATTAAGTTTTTTCTTATAATATCTTAAGTTTATAAAAACAGGTGAATTTGTAGTATTTGATATTATTTTCTATTTTTTTTAAAAAGAAAGAGAATTATTTTTTGCAGTTTTTAAAATCAATAGATATGTAACACGTATTTGTTGAAAATAATTTTTACAAAACCAAAAAAATCATCTAGATTGATACTATCCCAAATATCATGAAACATTTGAAAGTATTATATTGTGTAGTAGTGAGTAAGAATGTTAAAGAGTTCTATTGAGAAAATTTTAATTTCACAGCATAATTCTATTTTTCCTAAACTATTTTGTATTTTTTAATTTCCAAAAAGTGTTTTTAAAAATAAAGACAAATACCACAATTTTGTAAAACAAAAAAACACTTTTTATTTATGGAGTCCAACGTCACCACCTTAAACAACCTTAACATCCATGAAAAAGTGGACGATGACTGATCACGACACATTCTCATACAAATTTGTTGTTCTATAAATTTTAAAAAGTTAAAATGTACAAATAATATTTAATTTATAATATAAACATATTTATTAATTAAGATAACATATTTATATAATAAATAAATTTATAATTTGTTGATATAAATATTATTTTTTATTTATTTTATTTTCAAAATATTTGATAATTTTATAGGAGTATATATTTTACAACATCTCGTGTGGTTATTAGTACATTCACCTGTATGTTATAAATAATATGATGTTCTTGACTTTTTAAGTAAAGACTTTTGGTCTTTCATGTATCAATACATCTTTTGGTTTTTTACCTTTCTAAGATTTTTGACTTTTCACATATACTTGTAACTTACTCTCATGGCCTATATATACGGTCATTGTTTATGATTGAAGGTATATAGAAATTAAATATTTCTCTCCTTAAACTCTCTCTGTATTATCATAATAGTATATTAATAATTTCATAACACCACGTCTTGTTCTTCGGTTCCATTAGTATGTTAGTTCCATTAGTATGCTAGTATGGATATGAATAATAGAATAAATGTTATGTGTTTAAGCACTTGATTACAATTTTTATCAAAATATTCCAGAAGAATAATATATATGAATATAATATTTCAAAATTGAGTTCTCTTAAAAGTTATGATAACCCTTAATGATGAATCTATATAAGGAATAATATAATTTATAACATATGAATATAATTGATCTTAATAGAATGAATAAATATTATAATGATGATATGTATTCCGCATATACAATTGAGTTATTAAAATTATGAGTTGGTATTGTACTCCATATGGTTGATTAAATTCAAATCCTTAATGAAAAAGTTACAAATTATAAATAAATGATATTGTTATATTCCCTGAAGTGAATGAGATAATATTAGAAATTGAAAGATATAGATCATGCATGTAGTAATGATCTTAAAAATATTAACATTTGATCATATTTTTATCATGTATATAAGAAACGTTTCTCTTAATTATAATAATGATAGCTAATGTCAATATTATATATTAAATATGAGTCATCCAAAGGGGGAACATTATATATTGGATGCCACATCATGTGTTTCTTAATATAAGATTTCTGAAGACCATATATATTTTGTCATAGCAATTATTTTACACCATCGACTACATTTTATTGTAGAAGAGACTCTTGAAGAGCATATATATTTTGTCATAACAATTATTTTACACCCTCGAGTACATTTTATTGTAGAAAAACATGTATGTTATTGATATAATTTTATTTTCTCAAAAGATTGAAGAATTTTATTTGATATAAATGACTACATGGAGATTAAGTGCCTTTAATTTTGAGTATAACCAAAGGCACTAAAAGTAATTTGGAGAAAAAAATTTCAATACCCCATTAGTTTATACTAAACATAAAAAATGATTAAAATAGATTTTGAAGTAAACCAGAAGTTTACTGTTGACATCATAGTTTAATATGACTAACTAAGTCATCCCAGTTTCATAAAGATGTGAATGGTGATTAAAATTTTATATGGACTTTCGTTGAAGAACCAGAAGATTCTTCTCAGTGATACATATGTTATTTATAAGGCAAAACTGATCACCAGCAAAAATATAGTTGTGATCTATCATCTTTGAGAATGAATTAATGAAGATATGACATCAGATAAAAATATCTCAATATAGACCACAAAGATATTTTATGAACAATATAGTTATATGCCTAATTATTATCAGCTCACTGCCTGAAGTAAGCGGGGTTGATTATTTAAGTTATGCACTTACATAATGTTGGTGAATCTCTCAATGTGCATTATTTCGTCCATGAAAAATTATTGAGTATTTTGTATTAAATATTAATGGATTCGCATCATATAGACAAGTTATCATAATTTCTTTTCATTATAAACAAATTATTGGTCAGCACAGATTATTCCATTACAATAATTAAATTGATTTTTGAATTGGATATATATCACATATGACTGCATTTGGAAGCTTCTATGTGTATATATTTATGACTCCATTTAACGAGTCTATTTACTCAAAATTAGGGGGAGAAAAATAGCTAGTGATTATATTTGTAAAAATGAATTATCATTGTTTCATCTCGATCCTCATATTAAAGAATGTGAACCTGAAGTTCATAAGATGATTCATTTGAATATTTTATGCTGACCTGAAAGAACAAGTATATCATATACATCGGATACAAATGCTCCAATGAGATCTAAATGTCCCAAAAGGACAACCTCAAGATGCTAATATGTCTAAAGAATACCTGAAGCGTGATAGGCAAGAAGGTTCCATGTTAAAAAAAACTTTGAAAGTAAAAAGGAGCAATGATTGATAATGGGTAGATTCATAAAGGTAAAGGTACCTAAAATGTTATGTAATGGAACCATTAATCAAATCGACGTCGATGATATATGTTTAACATAATGCTTGAGGATATAAGTGAGAATGAGGATCATAAATCAAACTCTACTAGATAATGTAGATAAAATTGGTCAAAGAAAATAAGAAACATAATTGAGATAAGTACAAAGAGAAATATTTGGACATGTAGTCCACACACTCAAAGTTGTGAAAGTAGCGCGCTCTAAGAATCATTATTTCTTAAAATATAGAAATATTTAAAACTACAGTTCATACAGCTAAAGGTGTCAAGTCAGTGGATTACGAATGACTATTTACGTGAAAATAAAATGAAGATCTAGAAATTATAAATTTAAAGCTCATATAGTTGTACGATGAGCTTATATTGGCTATGAAGAAAGAAAATATTTTGCGGTGGATACAATTATTTGACTGCTAAATAGTTTGGCAATATAAGAAGGATTTAATTTAAGTTACTCACTTGACAACGTGTCCTATAAGTATCTTAACTGCATGAAACAATATACCATATTGTCCTTCTCAAATTAAAAAGGGATTTGGACCATTATCTCGACACAATATTATTCCAGAATAAAATGCATATTATTTTTGTATATTGAATTATAAGTGACAACTTATAAAATCTCTGGTTAGAGTAGATGGAAATTAGAATGTATTTCTAATTAACATTGAAATGAGTTACACCTCATAATCAAAATACATGAATATGTTGTTTTTCTTATGTAGTGTCTGTTAGTGTATACAATGAAAGGATAATATATTCCTAAGTAGATGATATATCGTTATAGGCGAAAATCCTAGAAGGATTTTAAATATACAATAGATACCTTTGTGACATCATTTCTAATTAATATATAATTATCTAGTTCATATTTAAAATAATCTTTCCCCCGAAGGAATATAATATACTGATATTTGTGAACAGTTGAAAGAAAAGAAATTTATCGGTCATTTAACTCAATAAAATATTGATTTGTTTTTATAATTATATAGATCCCTGCATAAATAAATCTATAGATTTACTTTACATGTTTTGAAACAGGTGCAATACGAAGGCATGAAAATAATGAAGGTACATAAAAATGTTTTTATTCGATCTCTAGTAACCTATTTGAAAGAAGATTTAAATTGATTTTGCAGGAGGGATGTTTTTACATCGATTCTCGGATCTGAGATCTTTAACTAAAGATATATTCACATATATGGAAAATATTATTATTTTGGTATACCATGAAATTGACTATTGCAGTCACTTCTTACATTGTGATTTTGGCAACTCCGAAAGATGATCATATATGTATATGGTTAAATTGATGAGTTGAAATAACACGACATGATTGTGGTCTATTCATCGGAATGAAAGCTCTATAAACTTTATACAATGATAGTTACACAAGTCGAAGATGGATACAATGAAGTTTTTTTTGTTGAGGCGATCCCAACTGTTACATTTGAAAATTTTGACAACAATGAATCTTATCAACTTTAAGATTTTATACGATATTATAATAAATGGGAGCATTTGCGCGCTGCACTCTTTTTCTCTTAATCATAATTTTTTCCCATTGGATTTTCCTGGTAAGATTTTTAATGAGGCAACATCACGTACGTACTATGAAATAATATTTTTGTTTCTTCACTAGATTTTTCACCCATGGGGTTTTTTCAATAAGGTTATAACGAGACATTGTTTCATCTGACGGACATCCAAGGGAGAGTGTTATAAATAATATATTTGTGTGGATGTCCTTCACTTTTCAAGTATAGATTTTTGGCCTTTCATGTATCAAACTTTTGATTTTTCACCTTTCTAAAATTTTTGACTTTTCAAATGTGCATGTAACTTACATCTCATGGCCTATATATACTGTCATTGTATATGATTGAAAGGATATAGAAATTATGGACCCGTTTGTCTGTAGTTATAAGCAGCTTATAAGCTGAAAAAGTTGGTATATATGTACTTTTTTTGAAAATAAGTAACTTATTTTCAAATTTGAAAAATAAGATTTGGTCTTAAATTTCTAAAATAAATATTAATTTTCAAAAAAAAATATGAAAATACTTTTTTTAAAAAAATAACTTATTACTTATAAGCTAAGCCAAACACCCCCTATATCTCTCTCCTTATCATCATAATAGTACATTAGTAATTTCATAACACTGTAGAATTTGTAAGCCAAAATAATTTATATTTAAACACAATATATATGAAATACGCTTTCGGTCGCTCTCTTTATCTTTATCAAAATTATATTTTTTACAATAATATACGCCACATTACTTTCAAAACTTATTAATAATGATATTCTAAGAATGATCAATAAATATATTTTTATAATTGAATTAAAGGTAAAGTGACCATTAAAGACAGGCTCACCTTTTATTTTGCCAAAAAAGAAACATAAACAGAAAGGAGTGCGATTTTTTTTTTGTGTTCCTAAATATTTCTGAGGATGAATGGAAAGATAAAATTGATCACTTAATTTCTATCATCCACATCTTTCCTCCTACAAGGGTGACGGTTAAGCGGGGTCATCCTTGAGATTGGGGCGTGCTAGACGAAATTTTGAAATTGTGCCAAACATTTTTTTTAAATATATATATAATATATATATATATAAATTTTTTGGTGCCCTTTGATGGTGTCGTTGACTTGGTCGAGCCGGTCCTGCAGCATTAATAAAATATTCATTATTCAACATATTATCACTTGAATTTCGTTTCACAGAAAATAATTTAAGGAACACCAAATAATATATACACACAACTTTCTCTTCATTATCTCGAACTTCACATTTGATTTTTACCTCATTATATATAGGACTTGAGAACTAAAAATTTAAACTAGTCGAACAATTTGAAGTTATTTAAAATGGAGTCGACTGATAAGATATATATCTTATCTCTTAAATTAATCAACTCAGTGAGACAAAAATAACTTTACTTCTGCTCTTATTTATAATAAGTAAATAATATATACCTAGTTCATTGACTTAAGTTTGTGTCAAATTTTTCATTTCTAAATTTTAGTTAATATTAGTTCATTTAGTTCAAATTTTTGGCCAAACATGCACGAAGGTATCAGAGTTATATCATAATGAGTTTTGCATAAAAAATTTATGAATATGTTGAATTCAAATTTTGAAAATTTTAGTTAGAGAATGTGTAAATCGTTTCAACTCCGTCCACCGCAAGAAAATAGTTCGATTTCAACCGACAAAATGATTTGATTATCAAGCACAACATGCAATTAGATTGAACAGTTGGAGAGTAAAGACGGTCGAAACATATATGTTCAGTTGAAAATGACCTATTTTTTTGCAGTGATTCAGTTTTTTTAGAGTATATAGCTCGTGAAAAGGCTATTGATCGATTTAATAAAATGTGCCCAAAAAGTTCACTTGAGACGAATAAGTATAATTTAACAGCTACGAAGATTACAAAATATGAGGTGTGAGGGTTTAAATTGAAGATTTTTGGACATTAAGATGGTACAAATTGTTACTGGAATCGGAGTCCCAAGTGTTCCCCCATTGGAGTACATTAGCTTTGTACAAAAGCCGGGTCAGGTAAAACTGTCAAATTAACATGAAATCAGAATATCCAACGAATTATATACTTTTTCTTAGGGACCCAAATAGAAACCCTACAACTGCCTTTAAATTCAAACTTTTCGATCCCACCTCATTCAAAAAATCACTAAAACTCAAAATACAGCCATGCGTGAATCAAATATAAAGTACTACTATCAAATTAATATGCGTGTTTGGCTTTAATTACCAATTAATTAGGAATCTAAGAGATGTCTAGCTAGAGCAAGGTCGTACAGGGAATATAATGCTGCTCTTTTCTCGTTAACAAGAGGTAAGAGTACTTGACTAATTAAGCTAGTCGTATCATATGAGTGGATCCAAGTAAAAATTATTCAAAAAGGTTAAAAAATATATGTTTTGGTCTCTGCAACAATATTATATCATGATAGTCTTTTTAGGCAGCTGATCCTGGTAAGCCAACAACCATCTACCCTCTATAAAAAATCGCGAGCGAACAGAAAAAAATTCCTAGGAAGCTCCCAGAAGCGCCGATATAGTTACATAATCTTATGAATTCACATCAAAAATTTAGTTTTAATCCTCTCCATTATAAATAAACCGTGAATAGATGGATGTATCAATGACTTGACTTGTCTTTTTGTGTACCATCTCACATTAATCAATTAAGTGACTTGTTGATATGAAATCTACCTAAGTGATTGTATTGATAAGAAATCACTAAGGAATGTATAGCTGTGATTCAATAATTCATGAATACTTTGCGCAGGACATGGTCGACCAGGCACTTACATATTGCATTATTGCATATTTAGAATGTCGTCTACACCTTGACAAGGATTCAATTCAATGAATTGAAGGACATATGAAAGGCGTGATGACTTGGTGGATCATTAATGTAGCTTTTATGATTGCAATACGATAGTATCCTTGACATTTTATATTTGTCGATAACAAGAGGTCGAGAGCGTTCAAAAAATTAATGAAGGCGTGCGTGTTCATGTATAGATTTAATGATTTATGGTAAGGGCCGGTTTGACTTATCTTATAAATAAGAAAATCATATGTATTTTTCAACTAGTTTATAAGGAATGACAAACGGGGTTTAAAGTCTTGAAGATATTTAAATCCCCGGTTTCATGGCATTCACACAAACATTAGTGTAAACAGAAATTTGTGTAGTAATTAATGTGGAGAGTCCTGCGTTTGACCAATTGTCTTCCGCATATGTGTATAGCATATACTACTAGTAGTAGTATAAAGTTAAAACAGCAATAGGATCGTAGAAATGATTCCCTCTGTCTGTAAAAACCATGGCATAAAAATACTGACGTTTTTTTAGAATTATGAATCAAGACAACGGACAGAGTTCACGAGATATGATATTAATATTGTTTGACCATTTGCGTCACCTGAAGTCTAGCAATAGGACCATTTGATCATTGTAAAATCAGCTTCCAACAAGATTACAAAATAAAGACAATATTACTATCATTTGGAGGGAAAATATATATATATATTGAGTACTACCATTAAAGTTTCAAATATCGTTATGATTGGCCTCAGTAATAATTAATAGGGGTTGGCTCGTTAGATTTCGCCAAAAGTTCACTAAGATAATTAGGAATTAGCTTGATTATCATAAACTGTTTATGTAAACCCTTACTTTGTCTTGCCATTAAAGAAAACAGACACTATCAAGTTTCACAGCAGATATTACACGACGTATTATATATTTACATTCGTATTCTGTTACAAATACAAGTATTTTTATGATGATGATTTAACAACACTTTGCTCAGCTCTATGCTCGCATGCATGTTGCTGCACTTTGAAACGTAATTAGTAATACTAGTTTTCAACAACCGTAATTCATAATATTCTAGAGATTTTTATATTTGTATTATACTTTTAAGTCAAAAAAACACCCACATGACAGATTGATATATACAGTATGTACAATCTTTTCTTAATTTATAGTCTGAGTCAAATTCTTCCGCTTCAATATTTTCTTTTCATGAATAAGAAAAATACTATAAAATGTAACTAAGAATTCCGGATGATAAAAACATTTAAATTTTAAGGCCCCGAGTTTTATAGTCCAATTTGTTTATTCAGTGATCATCAATAAATTTAATTTAATAAATATGTACTTTATAGTATACTGTGAAAACTCTTATAATATTGTGCACATGCTAAATTTAATTTTGAATGATTAGCGAAGACGCCAATTGAAATAAACTATTATTTTTAAACTCAGACATCTATATACGACGAAGCATTGTGAGAGTCTCAATCTAATCATCACAGGGCCTCTAATGAGCTCGTTCAGCAGCGGAACTAGAACTAAATAACTAAATAAAGGTGGATATTAAACTCGATGAGGTAGCCTTTGCTTATCTCTTTTTGTTGTTCCAGTAGTGTTGGAATAACTTATTATTATATAAATTAATATTCTCGCTCATATGAGAGATTTGTTATAAATAAATATTTAAAAAAATATAAAAAGTAAATATTTTTTTGCTACTAGCTATTTAGCGCTATCTCATTCGAAACAGTAACTAAATATAATAAAATTAAAGTAATTACAATATATGAAATATTAGTTAATAAATATATCTAAGTTCTCTTAATAAGTTAGTAGCAATATAATTTTTAAATTAATTTTATATTTGCAAAAATAGATTAAACTTTTGTATCATAACTTTCGCTTATAGATTTTTTTCCTGATAAATTAGAACATTTGAAAGAAAAACATGAATAATTACTGAAAATAATAATCTGCAAATAATTATTTTCACCATATAAGTTACTTTTGAGTTTTGATAAATAAAATAGAGCAATAATCAAATGAACTCATTCAATTAGGTTTTGAAACGAGGCCCATATACTATGCCCATCATTTTTTTCCCTTCCTATCTTTTATATTCCAGGAACAGTCGAACATGGCACATAAATTATGCATACACTATAAGAAAAAGAAAAGAAAGAAAGTCAATTCCGACCGTCACAAAATCGACCATTATAAATTCAGGGTTAAATCCGATTGCAAATTAGCGTAGTTGAATTTAACATAAACCCGACCGTTATAATCGACTACCGTTGACCATAGACCCCATTGACTTGACACGTAGTTTCAAACCTGACCGTAGCAAAATCGATCACTAAACAAATCTGACTGCGTCAAACTGTGGTTGAATTTACGTTAAACCCGACCGTTATAACCGACCACAGTTGACCGTTGACCATTTGACCGTGGACTTCGTGACACGTCATATAAACCCGGCTGGCAAAACGGACTGCCAAATAACAAAAGTCGGTCGGGTTTAATGTTGGAAATCTACAACTTACAGTTTTCTGTACGGTTACATTTCATAGGTTTGACTGTGGGGAACCGACCGACAAGCGGTCGGTTTTCACTTTGAAAATCTACGACTTATGATTTTCTGTGTGGTTACATTCAAAAGGCTTGACTATGTGGAACCGACTACTATAACCGATCGATATTTCAAACAAGCGGTCGGTTTTGAGCTATGCAAAAATTTAAAGTTCAATGCATTTGGTAATTTGTGTGGTTATGGGAAATGAAATGGTCATTTCTCTTGACTATGTACGCCTATATAATGCATGTGTAGGGGTAATTCATTAGCCATTCTCTTCATTTGCATTTTCTATAATTTTGGTAACACACACACACACACACACACATATATATATATTGTATATTTCTCTTAATGCATATGTCCAGATAGTGTATAATGTTTATTTGTTAATGTTTTTTGCAGTTATATATGGATTCCAACAAGAAAGCCGAGTCACCCAAGAAATCAAAGAAGGAACTAACTAGCGAGTTGAAAGAAGCAACTATGTAAATCAAGTTGCTGAATGAAAATATTATTGATATAGAAATCCAAGTGGAGGATCTCCAAGAGTATTTGCACGAAGTCAGAGAGGAGATTACGTATTTGAGAAATCTTTTATAATCACGGAGATGAGTTTTCGTAGATTATGTAATTTTATTGATGTTATTTGGATGTTATTTGAATGATGTTATTTTAAGAACTTTTATTTGTGTTATTGATGTAATGTTTTTTTTAAAAGAACTTGCCTAGTGGTTTTAAACTACCAACAAATTTTTTTTTAAACATAATTACAAACTAAACCCGACCGTTGGGCCTAAACCCGACCGTATTATACCATTACTGAACCCAGAAACTCGATCATGTTTTTAATAAACCCGATCGCATCCCTGTAAACCCGACTGTGCTCTTCATAAACCTGACTGTACTCTTCATAAACCCGACCGGTCTCGTACAAAAGGCATCGGGTTTTTTGCGGTCGGTTTTATTCAAATAAATTAGCTTCTGCCACCTGGCCTCAAACTTGAGTGGTAGGTTTTGATGCGGTCGGTTTTGATTCTAATGTCATAAATACTGATTTTCCTTTATTTTTTTAACGTGGCTACGCATATTTTATAAATTAATTATTTACATACAAATTAACAATATAATTTTTAAGAATTAATAAAATTTTATATTTATTTTTTACCCTAATTTTTAATTTTGAAGAATTATTATTGTTTTAAAACTTGAATAAATAGTAAATAATAATAATTTTTCAAATAATATTTAAAATTCTATATTATACAAGTATATGATATTTTAATTTAATTAACAATAATAATAAATAAATATAATGTTACACTAATTATCATACTACTATCGATAAAAAACTATACAGGTTATATTCATTTATTGGAGTAACCTAAAATATCCTTTGTTCGTAATTTTTTTTAAAATTTTTCCGATCAAGCCTTGCAGATTGAAAGATCACCTCAAAATAATTATGCCCTAAAAAATAAAGGTGTAAAAGCTTATGGATCATGGATTTTATAGTGGTCAAAGTTTGAGTTTGACCTAAAACTGATCGTGGTGGTCGGTTTTATCCTAACTACTTATTTGTCCCCTAGCTGTCTCACTAAATGACAAAACCAAAGTGTATCAGAATTAATATTAAAATAATAATAAGCAGGTGTCGTAACCGACCGAGTTAACCCGACCACTTACTGGCGGTCGGTTTTGGTACTGCATTTAAAGGCCCCCACCACGTGTTGTACGAGTGTGAATATTTTAATATTTTAAAACCGATCGAAAACCTAGAGCGGTCGGTTTTACTCTAGAGCAAATTTATGAACCCTTTCTTTCTTCATTTATTTCATACATTTCAATTTTAACAAAGGAAGGGGGAAAAGTGGGTGAAAAATATTAGTTTTTTGAAGGTTTGAGTGTGAGAGGGGAATTAAAGCTCATTAATGGCATGTATCTTTCTTTTTGTATAAATATTTTCATTATTTATGTGTATTAATTATGCATGTATATATATACACACACCTATATATATGTCGTTATTATGATTTGATGATTAGGTTTGGTAGTAATAAATGAGCTTGAATGTATTTATATATTGTTTTGTAATGTAAATTATTTTTTATGTATATGTAATAAATGTGTAATATTTTTGTTAGATGTTAAATCGAGATTGGATGAATCGACGTATGGACAATAATTTTATTTCAACAAGTAGTGAATATTGGGATGGGGTGAAGTATTTTTTGAATTTTGCTAGTAAAAATGGGATGAAAGGCGGGAAGATATTATGTCTGTGTATTAAGTGCAAGAATTCGAAATGGTTGAAAATTGATGATGTTGAACTTCATTTAACAAAATGTGGAATTATGGAACATTATAAAGTATGGACTTTACACGGTGAGTCTAAATAACCTACTAAAAAGAAAAAACTCAAGCGTTCAAAAGATGTTGTTTCGGAGGATGTTGTTGAAGAACCATTTGATTTTAATACATTATTACGAGATTTAGATGGTGGAAATCATAATGAGGAACAAGGGTCGGGAAGTAGGAACGTCAAAGAAAAACCAAATTCATATGTTTTTTAATTTTATTCGGACGTTAAGGATTCAGGAGCTCCTATTTATCCGGGTAACACAACTTTTACAAGAATGTCGTTGACTTGTAGGTTGTTACATTTTAAGAATGTGGCACAATGCTCCGAAAAAGCATTTGATTTTTTACTTTCATTACTTGGTGAAGTTCTTCCGAAGGATCATACATTACCGACTTCTTATTACATTATGAAGACGATGATGAAGAAGTTAACGTTGGGATATGAGAAAATTGATGTATGTGAGAATGATTGTATGTTGTACTACGGTGATGATGCAGACAAGATTGTTTGTGACATTTATGGTAATAATCGTTACAAAGAAAAAAAAATGGGAAGAGTATACCAAACAAGGTTTTAAAATATTTTTCGCTTATCCCTCGTCTATAAAGATTGTATATGTCGGAGCATACGGCTAAACAAATGACATGGTACAAGAAGAGGGAAACAAAGGTGAGAGAACTTAGTCACCTTTCGGATGAAGATGAGTGGAAAGCGTTTGACCGCCGTTATCCAACATTTGCAAAACAGAGTTGGAATATTCGTGTTGGACTTGATAGTAGCACTCTAATTTATATACTAAATTAAAGTTTTCGAATGATTGAACGTGGAATTGAGGAGAAATGTTACAACATCTCTTATTTAAATTCCTGACGCCCTTATCTAATTATTATGAAATAATACCGACTAGTTTCATGTCTCGACCTCCGGATCTCTGTTTAAAATAATTCCACTAATCCTAGTGTTTTCATTTTCGACAACTTGAAAGATCAGGTTTTAAGAGTAGATTATGATGATATCATATGTGATAACTAAGTTAAATCTCCGATTCTTTTCAAAATCATGATTTATCAATATTAGTCCAAATAAAACAATTTGAATAATTCATAAGTTCATCATATGCTCCTAAAAAATCATGATTTATTAACTAATTTGTATTATCGTAGGCTTGTAGCTTATATATTGAATTAAAATTTTCACATATCTCAATGTGAAATTGAAATGTTACACTAAATGTATTACATCTCAATTTGCTTACTTATTCTTATAAATTTTTTATTTTTCATCCGTAAAAATTGAAAATCCAGACATTATTTTAGTTTTGTTGAATTGCTGGGTGTATTATATGTAGTGTATATGAATAGAGAGATAGATAAATGGTTTATCCTCTATTACCCTAAGTTCCAAGTTCTTGGACTATGACTCATCACGAGAATTTATTCAAAAAAAATATTAGTTTAAGTATTTATTCTATGATTTTTCTTTTCAGATTTTAAACTTATTTAAATTTATTTTTCTATGATTTTAATTTTATTTTAATTTAAAAAATTAAATTTAAATAGAATCTAACATATATGTGATATGGGCTAAAAGTAAGCCCTAAAGACACAATTAATGTAGCATTAATTAGACCTAATTTGGTCCAAAAGGGAGGCCCATTTAATGAGGCACGAAACCCTAACTGTTATATAAATTTGTAATTAATTAATTAGCTAAATATACAGCTAATTAATTGTGTCCAACTACAAGGAAGCATATTCCTACATGGAAACTGCTTCTACCAAGGACCCAGAATCCTTCTAGGAAATACCCTTCTAATCAAGGTTCCTAAACCTACTCTAATTCTTAGACTCTCCACGTCTATATAAAGGGCCTAACCCCTCATTATTAGAACTACGTTTTGGCTTGATTCTCTAAACACAACAGAGATACGTAGGCATCTTGTGAGGGCAGAACCAAGCTTCGAAACACAAGTTCAGCCATTAAAGCTCTTAGCTCAGATATACATCGCATTAACTACACCCTAGTTTTTATTCCACAACATTTGGCGCCGTCTGTGGGAAGAGAACATTAACCATGGCAAGAACACGACGAACTGACGGAGACATCGTCCCCACCACAGGTGATCCGACTGCTATCATCCCTCCTGATGAAACTCAAACTACCGAGGTCCCCGCTACCACCATTATTCCCGCTGGAACCCAAGGTCCTAATACTCAAAGGCTTGGTCCGTTTAGTGAGATCGTCCACTCCACCAATCCTGAGAAAATTGTCCATGGATCCAACCCACTATCCCAGGTAACTCAAACTCCTTTCATGGCTACTGCTCCTCATGCGCAAATTTCCACCATTGTTATTCCTAGTAGCACTGTTGCCCAAGCAAGACTTGGAACCCCAGAACTATGGGCGTAGAGAAGATGTCCGTGATTTCTCAGGACCATACTCAACTGATGATGAAAGCTCAGAAGGCACTGATATCAATCCCAGGAGAAGAAGGCCTGGTAAAGAGCCCGCAGGAAGCCGGCGTTCACAGTCCCGTAGGACACTAGAACAGAAAATTGCTTCCTACGAGGCTGAACTCAAAGAATTAAAGAAAAGCTTAGATCGGCAGGATAGAAGGACAACCTCAAGGTATGAAGCTCCCGACGTCATAGAACTGGATGAAACCCCATGAGGGAGAAGAACGGAAATTACTAGGGCTGACCCCACTGAACTATTGCCTCTCGGAGATCCTGATGATCCCACGCCGCCTTTTACTGAAACTATCATGAACGCTCACATCTCAAGTAAGTTCAAAATGCCCACCATCAAAGTGTATGATGGAGCTGGCGATCCAGCCAATCACGTGAGGACCTTCTTGAATGCATTACTACTACAACCTATCAATGATGCTGTGAAGTGTAGGGCGTTTCCCCAAACCCTGGGGGGCATGGCCCAACGTTGGTACAGCCAGTTGCCGCCCAACTCCATTGGATCCTTCAAAGAACTCAGCAAGGCCTTTATAAGCCAGTTTATAAGCGGAAGAGTGCATGAAAAAAGCTCGGCTTCTCTCATGAATCTGGAGCAAGGAAAGAACGAATCCATGAGGGACTACCTGAACCGCTTCACCAAGGAAGCCTTGAAAGTCCCAGACTTGGACGAAAAGGTGGCTATGATAGCCTTACAACAGGGGACGACTGATCCTTATTTCAAGAGATCTCTAGCCAAACACCCGCCTGAGAACATGCTTCTTCTCCAAGACAGAGCAGGGAAATACATCAAGGCAGAAGAAAGCATGAAGAAAACCACTATATCAGTGGCTACACATGGGAATAATAACAAGAAGAGAAAGGGTGATCAAGAATATGACGCCCGAGACAAGTACTCCAAGACGGATAAGGATTCCGAATCCCCTCCTAAGAAAAATAACTTTGGGCCAAAATTCGCTGAATATGCAAGGCTGAATGCACCTCGAAGTCAAATCCTTATGGATATTGAAAGAGATCGAGACCTGAGATGGCCTAAACCCTTAAAGTCTGATCCTGAGAAAAGAAACAAGAATGCGTTTTTCCGGTTTCATAGGGATACCGGGCATAATACGGATGACTGCAGACAATTGAAGGATGAAATCGAATTCCTTATCAGGAGAGGAAAACTTTCCAAGTACACCAAGGATGGAAGTCATGATAGGCACGACGATAACAGAAAAAATAATGATGGCCGGGATAGGAATCCTCAACCTAGAGGACCGGTTATTAATATGATTTTCGGAGGACTCACTGCTGCGGGGACTTCAAGGAATTCAAGAAAAGCATACGCAAGAGAAGTTATGCAAGTCGTAGGAGAAGCACCTAAACGTGCTAGGACGGAGGCGGTTATATCTTTTGATGACTCAGACCTGGAAGGGGTAAAGTTTCCTCATGATGATCCTCTCGTTATTGCCCCTTTGATAGGCAACTCAGAGGTAAAGAGAGTCCTGGTGGACAATGGAGCGTCTGTTGATATCTTGTTCCATGATGCATTTGTAAAGATGGGATACAACGATTCCCAGCTAACCCTTTCGGATGTTCCCATCTATGGCTTCAATGGAGTGGAGTCAAAAGTAGAAGGAACCATTCAGCTACCCGTGACAGTGGGAAGAGAACCTAAAGAGGTCACTCAGATGCTAACTTTTTTGGTCGTCAAAGCATCTTCTACATACAACGCCATCCTTGGAAGAACAGGTTTGCATGCTTTTAAGGCTGTAGCCTCAAGTTATCACTTAAAAATCAAGTTCCCCACCAGGAACGGTGTTGGGGAGGAGAAAGGAGACCAGAAAATGGCGAGAAGTTGCTACGTGGCAGCCCTGAGACCCGATGGAGCCGGGGGGCAAGTTCTACCCATAGAGGACATGGACTCAAGAGAAAACGAGGAACGAAGGGGAAAGCCAGCTGAGGACTTGGTTCCAATTCCTTTAGTTCCAGGAGAACCAGAGAAAGTCACCTATATTGGGGCCTCATTAGAAGAGCCTATGAAAGAAAAATTGACAAAGTTCTTGCAAGAAAACGGAAACTTATTTGCCTGGACAGCCGCTGATATGCCGAGAATTAACCCTGAACTGATCACTCATAAGCTTAACGTGGATCCACAGCGAAAAACGGTGAAGCAAAAGAAGAGAAATTTTGCTCCAGAAAGGCAGGAAGCCATAAAGCAAGAGGTGGAAAAGCTCTTGAAGGCTGGATTCATCAAAGAAATTCAATATCCCGAATGGCTTGCTAATCCTGTAATGGTCAGGAAATCCAATGGAAAGTGGAGGATGTGCGTCGACTTCACTGATTTAAATGATGCATGCCCAAAGGATTGTTTCCCCCTCCCGAGGATTGATGCACTCATAGATGCCACGGCGGGACATGAGATGTTAAGCTTCATGGATGGCTTTAGTGGATACAATCAAATCCGAATGCACGAGGATGACATTGCTAAGGTATCCTTCATCACTGACTTTGGTGTATTTTGTTATCTCGTTATGGCCTTTGGGTTAAAGAATGCAGGGGCCACCTATCAAAGGCTAGTAAACAAAATTTTCAAACATCTCATTGGAAAAACCATGGAGGTCTACGTTGATGATATGCTAGTCAAAAGTCTCGATAAGGCCGATCATATTGAACACCTGCGAGAGGCTTTCGAAGTGCTAAGGCACTACAATATGATGCTTAACCCTGCAAAGTGCGCCTTTGGTGTGGGATCTGGAAAATTCCTAGGAATGATGGTCTCTAAAAGAGGGATTGAGGCCAATCCTGACAAAATCAAGGCCATACTCGACATGGAACCTCCAAAAACAGTAAGGGACGTCTAAAAATTGACAGGAAGAGTTGCTGCCCTGGGGAGGTTTGTCTCGAAGTCTGGGGATAAATGTTTACCATTCTTCAAGACATTGAAAAAAGTTAAAGATTTCGTGTGGACAGAAGAAAGTCAAACGGCATTTGAGGAACTGAAGAAATATATGGCTAAAGCCCCGTTGTTGGCCAAGCCTAGCTCCGAGGACATCTTATACTTGTATTTGGCCATATCAGAAAAGGCCCTGAGTGCTGTCCTTATAAAGGAGGATGAGAAAATTCAAAAGCCAGTCTATTATGTGAGCAAGGTTTTGCATGGAGCGGAACTTAACTACTCCAAAATTGAGAAGTTTGCACTGGCCTTAGTAATGGCCTCGAGGAAACTACGCCCCTATTTCCAAGCTCACAAAATCGAAGTATTAACTGATCAACCCTTGAGAAACATTATACACAACTCCAAGTCAAGTGGAAGACTGATTAAGTGGGCCATTGAGCTGGGAGAATTCGACATCAAGTATAAGCCTCGAACGGCCATTAAAGCTCAAGCTCTTGCTGACTTCGTGGTCGAATGTACTATTGACGACCAAGAAGTCGGGGGGCAGGATAATGGGGAAGCAACACAAAAAGAAGAAGAACAAACTCCTAAAGAATATTGGGTGCTCAATTTTGATGGGGCATCAAAAACAAAATCTAGCGGCGCAGGCTTGGTGCTACAAAGCCCCGAAGGATTCATCATTGAGTATGCTATTAAGCTTGATTTTCCAACAACTAACAATGAAGCCGAATACGAAGCCCTGATAGCAGGCCTAGGATTGGCCAAAGCACTAAATGCCAAGCATCTCAAAGTCTGTGGCGACTCAAAGCTGGTTATATCCCAAGTAAATGGGGATTTTGAAGCAAGAGAAGAAATCATGGTCAAGTACCTCCGATTAGTCAAAGCTATAATGACTCAATTTGAAGAATGTCAGATTGAGTATATTCCTAGAGAAGAGAATACAAAGGCCGATGCCTTATCAAAGTTCGCCTCATCAGAAGTGGATGAACATATGGGAAGTGTTTACTTCCAAGTCTTGAAGACCCCCAGCATCAATGCGAAGCTGGTAGCCCCGATACACATGGGTAGTTGTTGGATGGATCCAATCAAATCCCACCTGCAATCTGGATGGACTCCTGCCAATACCATGGAAGCTAGAAAGCTTACTACAAGGGCATTAAGGTACACTCTTATTGATGGAATTCTCTATAAGAAATCTTTTGTTATTCCATACTTGAAATGCCTAAGGCCAGAAGAAGCCCATGAAGCCTTGAAAGAAGTACACGAAGGAATTTGTGGCCAACACTTGGGGGGCAGGGCTTTGGCTCACAAAATCTCCCGCCTTGGTTTTTACTGGCCTGACTTGATAAAAGATTCGAAAGAATATGTAAGAAGATGTGACAGGTGCCAAAGGCATGCACCGGTTGTCAGACAACCACCTGAGATGTTGACGTCCATCAATTCCCCTATCCCTTTTGCAATGTGGGGAATGGACATCCTTGGACCCTTTCCAATAGCTAGCGGACAGAGAAAGTTCCTGATCGTTGCGATCGATTACTTCACTAAATGGATCGAGGCTAAACCACTAGCCAAGATAACCACAAAGCAAGTAGCTCAATTCTTCTGGGAAAACATCATATGTAGGTATGGAATACCACGAATACTGGTGACGGACAATGGCACACAATTCAACAATGAAGAATTCAAAGGATATTGCACTGATAATGACATCAATCTACGCTTCACTTCTGTTGCACACCCCCAAGCAAATGGGCAGGCTGAGGTAGCCAATCGAATCATCCTTGATGGTCTCAAGAAAAGGATCGAGTGTTCTGCTAATACTTGGGTGGATGAGCTTTTGCCAATACTCTGGGCATACAGAACCACCCATAAAGTTACTACTGATGCAACTCCGTTCTTCCTGGCTTATGGGGCCGAGGCAGTGGTTCCAGTCGAAATATCACATGTATCCCCAAGAATCAAGGTCTTTGAACCTGAGGAAAATGAAGAAGGAATGAAACTTGCGTTAGACTTGATAGACGAAGTCAGGGACAAAGCTCATGCAAAAATCGTCGAATATCAAAAGAAATCATCTTTCTACTACAACTTAAGAGTTAAAGAAAGATTTTTTAGACAAGGGGAGTTAGTCCTCAGGAAAGCTGAAGCTTCCGGGGTAGGCCCCAAAGGCAAATTAGCCCCCAACTGGGAAGGGCCGTACAAGATAAAGCAAGTAAAGGGGGGAGGATCATACATCCTTGAAACCCTAGAAGATGTTGAGGTACCAAGGACTTGGCATGCTTCAAACCTGAAAGTTTACTATGTTTAAAGAATTCAACTATGAATTCTTATATTTAGTAGGAACTAAGTAGAAATAAGGTTCAATGAAACCATTAGGATGCAAGAGCTTTTCGCTCCAGACAAGATTCTCATTTTGTAAGGGATGTGCCCACTTTAGCCTCGAAGGCATTATTAATAAAATTCCCAGCTTTATGGCATCTTCAAAAACCTGTGTGTTTAGCCTAGTTTGGCAACTTTTATTAGTTCTTTTATGGCAAAAAGAAGCCTGTTTGGCACTTCGATTAACATCCCGTTTGGTCTATGCTCGATAAAGTGTATTTTGTCAAATATACTAAGGCACGAAAAAGAAAATGACAAACGACAATGGTCTTTTTATAACAAAGCCTTGGGATTACATAAGTTAAAAAGAAAACAGAAAGGAAATACAAGGAATAAATACAAAGAAAAAAGTAAAAAACTAAGAAAGGTCCTCGGCATCCTCCTCCGCATCCTTCCCCTCTTCGCCCTGTTCAGCATCCTCCTCGGCCTCAGGGGAGTCAAAGACTCTATCATAATCATCCAAGGCCTCACCACCCGAGAGATCCCCAGAATTATCCTCGCGGATGGTGGAGGTCAAGGCCAAAGACTACCCCATGGGACAAGGGAAGTCGGCAAGGTCAAAAAGTCCAGGGTGCTTGGCGAACACAGCTCCAAGGCACTTCTCCCAAGCCTGAGCACAAGTCGCCGGAAAAACCATGTCATCATGCTTATCCATGAAAGCATAGAATTCTTCCGACTCCATGTACTCAGCGATCATGGCCTTCTTCCCAGACCTTAGCTCTTGCAGCTCAGCATGCGCGGCTACCAACTCTTGATCCTTCTCGAGCAACTTCTTCTCGAGAGTGGCCACCTTTGTCTCAGCCTTGATCTTGATCTTCCTCTGGGCCTTTTCTGAAAAGCGCCAAGTCTTGGCCTGATGGGCCATGGTCTGGAAGTAGGTATTGACCTATTTAAAAAGCACAACATAGTGAGAAAATAGAAAAGTCGAAAGACAATCAAAGTATAAAAGTCGGGAAATAAATGGGCCTTACCATGGCAACAGCTTGGGCCCCCAGAGTCTCGGCCTCTTCTATGTCCGTCTTCAGGACAATCTTGGCCTTGTCAACTGGAGGAATAGAATTTTGCGACCAGTCGAGGGAGTTCAAAGTACTCCCAACGACGGTGTCTTGCCTTCTCAAACCCCAACTGGGCCTCCAGGCCGCGGAGTCTGGGCCCTCCTCTTCATCGACTCGAGGCCTCTTTCCTTGGGCCTTATCACAAGGCTGAAGGAACCCAGGAAGATTGGGCTCCTTAATTGGGCCTTCGAGAGCCTCGCGAGACTTCCTCATCTTGTGGGTCTCTTGATCACCCACGCCCAGATGGAAGTTAATGTTTTCCGCAGCTGCAAAACAAACAAGAAAATAAACAACCAAAGTCAGAAAAGTCAGAAAAAAGGACAAGTCAAGAAAGGAAAATACCGTTATCAGAAACATGAGAAAGGCCCACGGCCTTCAAAGAAAATTCCTCCAGAATCTTCCTATGATGGGTCAAGCCTTTATCTTGGCCCAAGTCAGCAATAATAAGTTTTTCTTCGAGAGTTAGCTGGATAAAGCCCGCATTCCCATCTTTAACCTTGCAAAATCTGGGCCTGAAAAGAGTGCCCCAGTCTCCTCCTTCCCATTCCAAGTACAAGAAATCCCTCCGCCAATCGGTATTGTTGTCAGGCAAAGACTTGTTACAAAAGATTGGGCTCACCCCTTGCCTGTGGCTTATATAAACCCAGCCCAATATGTTTGATGGGCTATTTTTAAACTGAAAAATACTTCTAAAGACGGCTACAGAAAGGGGATAGTTTTTCCTAAGACATAAAACTATAAAACAGAGGAGGGTCCGCCACGAATTTGGGCTCAATTGACATGGATTTATCCTGACCTCAGCTAGCAACCTAACAACAAATTCATGAAAAGGGAGTCTAAGCCCACCTAAAAGTGAGTCCCTAAAGATACATAGCCTGTTGGGCCTCCAATGACATGCTCGATCTCCGGGCTCGGCCAAAACAAATTTGTACCCAGGTGGAAGTTTATACAATTTGGTAAATTTATCGCAATGAATTTGATTAGTAAAGGTGCTGGTAAACCTAGAGGCATCTAACTCAGCCAGGGTAGGGAATTCCTCAACCATGGTTTGAAGAAGATCAGAAAGTGAAGAAAAAGTAGAGTTCACGGTAACAGTGTTACCTCTTTTTGCCGCCCGGGTAAGAAATCTTTGTTGAGCAGCATCTTGAGAATCCGCCATTAGCCTTCAAGTGATGAAAGCTTAAAACTTGAGGAAGATGAAGGTTGATCGGAAAAGCTTCGCCGGAAATCGCCTCAACTAAAGAACTCTAGAGTGAAATTTTGAGAGATTTCTACTGAGAAAGTAAGAAGTGAAAAGTGAAGTTCTCACTTCACTAATTTATAGCCGAAGAAAACGGTAATTCAACCGGTTAAACTTCTTATAGCCGGTGACAAGCCCATAAACTAATTGGGTCTGGCGGGCCTTTGGCCCAAAAGTCGATGTGAACTAAAACAAGCTAAAGGAGTGAAGTAGGCCAGAGCCTATTAAAATCAACAAATTATAGGGCCTTTTTGAAAGAATAGACCAGAATCCTGATCGAGATTCGACCAAGAATCTCGTTCGACCAGGACTCAAATGAAGTCTAGAATCGACCAAGAATCCCGTTCGACTAGGACTCAAATGAAGTCTAGAATCGACCAGGAACCCCTGTCGATCAGGATTCTAATTAAGGCATGGTTCGACCAGGAACCCCTGTCGACCAGGATTCCAATTAAGGTATAAAACGACCAGGAGTCTCATTCGACCAGGATACAAATTGGTCGAATAAACGACCAGGAGTCTCATTCGACCAAAATACAAATTGGCCACCAAAATCGACTAGAAATCTCATTCGATCAGAATCACATTACATCCTAAGACCGACCAGGATCCTGGTCGAAAATCGACCAGGAACCCTATTCGACCAGGATTTCGTGACGTCCTAAGACCGACCAAGATCCTGGTCGAAAATCGACCAGGAACCCTGTTCGACTAGGATTCCGTGATGTCCTAAGACCGACCAGGATCCTGGTCGAAAATCGACTAGGAACCCTATTCGACCAGGATTCCGTGATGTCCTAAGACCGACCAGGACCCTGGTCGAAAATCGATTAGGAACCCTGTTCGACCAGGATTCCATGACAGCCTAAAACCGACCAGGATCCTGGTCGAATTCGACGAGGATTCCTGGTCGAAAATAACGCTGAAAAATGCAAGAAAATCATTAAAAATGATTTAAAAGGCAAATAAATTATGAAAAATTCTCTATAAATAGAGGAAAATCCCTAGAAAAATACCTGTGGGTACCAGTAAATTATGAAAAATTCTCTATAAAAAGTGGAAAATTCTTAGAAAAATACCTGTGGGTACAAATAAGAAAGGGAGATTTCCCTTCGAATAAACCCACAAAGACAAGAAGGATCTTAGCGAAATATGGAAAGCTACAAAGACTGACTTTAACAACAAAGTCTATGGACCTTAACTTCTACAAAGTGTTTCACGCTTTACAGAAGTTGGGGGCAAATGATATGGGCTAAAAGTAAGCCCTAAAGACACAATTAATGTAGCATTAATTAGACCTAGCTTGGTCCAAAAGAGAGGCCCATTTAATGAGGCACGAAACCCTAACTGTTATATAAATTCGTAATTAATTAATTAGCTAAATATACAGCTAATTAATTGTGTCCAACTACAAGGAAGCATATTCCTACATGGAAACTACTTCTACCAAGGACCCAGAATCCTTCTAGGAAATACCATTCTAATCAAGGTTCCTAAACCTACTCTAATTCTTAAACTCTCCACGTCTATATAAAGGGCATAACCCCTCATTATTAGAACTACGTTTTGGCTTGATTCTCTAAACACAATAGAGATACGTAGGCATCTTGTGAGGGCAGAACCAAGTTTCGAAACACAAGTTCAGCCATTAAAGCTCTTAGCTCAGACATACATCGCATTAACTACACCCTAATTTTTATTCCACAACAATATGTTTTGTAAATAAAATTTATATGTAATAATGTTATGATTTTTTGTTAATCTCATGTTAAAATCTATTTTTATTCATAAAAAAGTACAATTATTGTTAAAATTAAAATCTAAATAATTTTTTATATAAGATTCTATAATATTCTTTACTATTCTTTATATAAAATATAAAGATGTTATTTCCCTCGTAAACTTACCTAAGGTTAGACCCGGACATTCCAGCGTAGATGTGGAGTATTAATTTTATGAATGTAAAGTTTATATCGACATTTGATAATTATACCCTTATATATTGTGTTATAATCTTTTATAATCTCGGAATTACCTGAGATTATATTCAACAGTATCAAACTCTATAGATAAATTATGATATTTAAATAAGGGAATTTACTCAAAATACTATTTTTTAAAAGTTGTATTTTAGATCGCAAAAGTTGCGGGTCATATTTTTGAAATAAAATTTAAAAATAGTATTTTGGGAATATTTTATAAAAAAATCGTAGTTTTTTTTAAAAAATTATATAGAAAATAAATTTTTAAAAAAACCCTAAAAATAAATATTATATTATAATATTGAAACTCCACGGTCCACAGTCCACACTACCGATTAGTCAATTACAAACCTTACATCGAAACCCTAATTGCAAAATCCCAAATTTCACCATGTCCACATTCTTCATTTTCACCTTGATAACCCTAATTTTCCACCTTACACTCTCTCTCCAATTCCCTAATTTTGATGCAAACACTCTACTCTCCGGTGATGCAGAGCTCATCAATGGCTCAATCAATCTCATCCGTCCGATCAACTCATCAAAACATGGAGCTATACAGAGTAAGAATCATATTAAGTTTATACAATCTGACCCTTTATCTGTATCTACTGATTTCACATTTTCAATTAAGGGTAATGGTAGTAGTTTGTGTCTTGAAATCAAGAAAATATCAAGAATTGGTAAAGATGTTAGAATTAGGTTTAAGGGTAATCATGTTGGTGTAGAAGTTGGTGATGGGGTTGTAAAGTTTGCGACTTTCGGTGAGGTTTTTAATGGTGGGGAGAAGTTTAGGTGTTGGGTGGATTATGAAGCGAGTTCGAAGCAAATTGAGGTTAGAGTTGGGGAGTTTGGGGACGAAAGGCCTGTTGTTCCGGTTGTAATGTGTTTAGTTGATATAGTGGAAATGTGGGATGGTGAGGAGGTAATTGTGGGGTTGAGTTCGTCGGGAAGTGGTAATGTGGGGGAGAGTGTTAGTGTGTATTCGTGGAGGTTTAGGGTTAGAGGTGTTCCGAAGGGGTTGCATTCTAGACCGATGAATCCGGAAGGTGTGATTAACGGACATTTTGAGCAGGAGAATGGAGAGAAGAAGAAAAGGTCGTGCCATTTGGGTGTTGCGGTAGGATGTGCAGCCTTGGTGGCGGTGGTTTTGTTAACATTTTGGGAAATGTTTGTTAGAAGATATGGTTCTGTGACCCCTGCAGAAAATGATGGCAACCCGGTGGATTTTAAGTATCAAAAGATTGGTGTGAAAGTGGAGAACTTCTTTGAAGATGTGAAGAAGGAAAAGGTTGTAGTTTAAGCTGTGTCATTGTATGTGCGACACTGATGCTGGTATGTTGTTTCATATGTTTGTTGTAATGAAAGCTTGCCACTTATGTTAACAGTCTTGGAGTTTTAAACTGAAATTAGTCTTGTGCATCTTTTTGTGTTAATCAAGTACCAAGGTGTGTATTGCTGTAAACTAGTAACCTTGGTCCTCTATGTAAGAAGGTCAATTATCTTAGATTTCTATCCAAGTAATAGTTTATTAGGATAGTTCTTAAGCAAGCAGGGTGTTTATTTATGGTTGTTTCGCTAAGTTAGTTATTGAAACTTGAAAGCCATCATCATATAGGGACTGAAAGAGCAACCAACTTAAATTTATGCAAAAATTGATTGTTTGGCCTCTGTGATTTTTTGAATACTGCTATTGCATACCTCCTGTTCTATAGTTTTATATTACCACTGCTTCTATTGGAGAAATATTCAAGAAAATACTACTGGGTCTGTTTATTATTTCAAGTTTCAACATCAATATCTGATGAGTATCTTATTGGTCCTGAGCTGTATGTCTTTCAGTTTTAATTGGTAAGTTTGACTTTGTAGAGTTTTTGCATGCATTCACTGGTACTCACCTCTATTACCGGGACTCTTGTTTTTGCCTCGAGTACCCATGGGCCATGTCAAACACTTGTCACTTGTACAGGGTATGGAAACTTGTTAAGGCAACACTCGTCGCTTGTACATGAGTATGGAAACTTGTCAAGGCAAAATGTTCGAACTTGGAAAGGCATCCTTGTTGGAACGTCTTAAAGTTTCACTGATATATTCATCGCCTAATGGTTTATATGATATTTCATTGGTGGAGGATGTGTTGTCTAGAGCAAAATGTGTTCCATCCGGTCCTTGA
Source organism: Oenanthe sinensis (assembly GCA_028671895.1). NCBI lineage: Eukaryota > Viridiplantae > Streptophyta > Magnoliopsida > Apiales > Apiaceae > Oenanthe > Oenanthe sinensis. The sequence continues at coordinate 7,269,447 of CM053811.1, read as the reverse complement.
GAAAACTTTACTTGATCTTTAGCATCAAACAACATTTGCAACTTCAAATTGATGTATCTTTACTTTTCACAACTTGTTTTTATTTTGCTACTAAGCTGGGATCACTATGTTTTTTAGGACAAAGATGTCATATAATCTTTCCTTAATCACACAATGTCTATAGCAAATGACAACCAATTTTAAGTTTCACTTCTCTTGCATCTTTAAACGCCAAAATATTAATTTCACATTTCTAGCATCTTCAAAGGCCAAAGTTTGGAACCTTTCCTGGTTGCCTGATAATCCACTTTGTTATAAGAGACTGCTGAATGAATTCTACATTTGATAAAATAAGGCGTGTCCGAATAAATTCTAATGTTTTCATGATGAAGCTATCGAAGCGTTTCCACAAATTGGCAGAGCACGACGAGATTGATAATCAATAATTCACTACAAATTTTGTTCAATAATTTAGCCAAAATAAACTGTTCAAATATGTGACAATTCCTTTTATGTTTTCTAACATTTCCACGTTATGCGTCTCCAACACAGTTCATACAACCAAACGATTACAATCGATAATCGTATTTTGTCAAAAAATTAATAAATAAAATAGAGTGAAAAGATATTAAAATCTATACTTTTAATAAATAAAAATTACAATACATTTAGGGGAGAAATTAGGGGGAGTAGGATAAACTGAATTTCTAATTAGTTAGCAAAAAAACTGAATTTCTAATTAACCTGGTAATATAAAACTAATTAAAAAATTAATTTCAGCTAACTTAAAAAATTAAATATATATTTTATAATTATACGTTTAAATCTCGCTGTTATTATGAAAGGTGACATACACTAATTATTGGTATGTGTAAAAAAACATCATATAATTGTATTATTACACAAGTGCCCCATAAAGCAAGCAAATATAGAGGGAAGATTCGCTGCGACCAAAATCCTAAACAACCTATACATACATGTACATGTACGTATGTATAACTACAACTCAACGGTTAACCATGAATCATCGGAGTGAGTTAAAGTATCTGTACTAGTAGTAGGAGTACTTTATGTTCCGAGGTGGGGTCCACTAGTACCAGCCGTCTTTTACGGATGCGAGCGCCTCCTCTGTCACAAATCAATCCAATCTTTTATTTCATAAATATGTATATTATGTTTGTAAGTACGTATACAATATCTTGATTCGTATTGAATTTTGTGGTATTCATGTATAGAGACGTGTGCTTCTATAGCATGAAAATGATTGGTTGGTTGTGATTAATTGTGATCGTATTTAATTTTGGAAATTGCAAAGATTTTCTGTTATACTATTTAAAATTACAATAAAGGGTTGAGAAAATCGAGGGGCTGGCTTTCACTCAGTATATAGAGGAGCAGGAGGAGGAGGAGGAGGCTGTCTCTTTCCTACAACAACAGGAGGTCCTAATGGAACAAGGACCTAAACATTTCGACACCGGGGATCGGAATGATCCTTCCGATACTAATTATGTAAGCATTGAGATTCCGGACACTGCCCACCAGATTAGTCAAGGTCTCTTCATTCTTTCGTGTTCTTCATTTTTGTGTCTCATTTATTTTTTTTAAGATTTCGATTGATATTATTTGTGTCATTGCCTTTTCTTTTCTGCGCGGTGGTAAAATGTAGATTGGTGTATATTTATGCATGTTTGTTCACTTGTCAAGAATTTTTACAGGAGATTGACTCTTGATGAAAAAAGTTTCCTGTATTCCACTAGGGGTTAAGTCTGCGTACATTTAGCCTTCTAAACTCGGCTTCTGAGTGGAATATACTAGTTCTTGATTTATGTGTATATACTAATTTGTGCATATGAGTTTTCTTGTTATTTTGATGTTTTTTTTGTGTTTATTTAGTTTGTGGTTATTAGAACAAATATATTGGTTTTTTTTTAGATGTATGGTTACTCAATTTATCAATTGTGATATAGAATGAGAGCTTGAAGATGAACTCCATTAACTGGAGAGGAAACCGAGAAATACTGAATGAAAATTCATATTCATAAAATGAGCTAATGATTACATTCATGACTCTATATAATATATGTATGTTGCCACAACTGCCTAATTATGCAACTAGCCACCTCCTACCAGCTTTATACCAAATAGATTCTAAAGATTTATTGTATGCTGTGAAAGAAATGGGGGTTTATAGTATTGTTGGAGAAACTTTATGTGCTTTCGGGAGGTTGTGATTAAGATGCTTCGGAAGTCAACAAGTATTTATGATGACATCATGCAAGTGTATGAACAATCTTGAACATCTACAATGTAGTTATTATGGGGTCAATGGTTCTGGCCAAGCGCCCGGATGCCTAGGAGCACAGAGGTGAATGATGCGCTCGTAAGGCAATAAATAGCTTGTAAGTTACTGTATGGACCCCTAAGCGTCTAGGAGACAGTTAGGCGGCACCTAATAGCTTGATAGAATACACAAAACTAGAATTTTTAGAAATCAATACTTCTATTATTTGGAGAAAATAGGGTTCTAAAATTAGGAGATACTGTATCTGTCTGCCAATTCCATGAAATGTGCTATTTGTCAGTCAATCTGTGGATTATCTGCATGATTTGAACTTATAATGGACTTTCGTATCAGAGCTCACTAAAAGAGGTTTAAGTCAGCAAGCTTGTCAAACTGAATATCAGCTTCTTGTCATCAGACTGGCAATGGTATAAGGTGAGTTTGGGTGCTGATCTGATCTGTTATATGGAAAAGTAGTTGTTCCTTTGTCGTATGATGCCTAGTGCATTATGTTCAATAATCAATGAATTCTTGATTTTTTTTCCTAAAATCAATTTTTGGTAATGCGAGATTGGATGAATTTAAATACGGTTATAGATTTCAAACATTCTGTCACCTATGTAATACTGGAACAGCAGTGGGTTAAAGTTAGTTTATATATATGGAATATATCCAAAGGGGCCGTAGATATCTTCTCCCAAAATCTTAATTCCAAATAAATTATCCAAGGTCTTTCTTCTTTCTGTATTCATATGTTCTATTGAAACTTAAGCTGTTTTCCTAATAATAAAGGGATCTTTGTAGTTGTATGTGTACATTTATTTGTGCTTTAGAGTTTTCTCGTATCATGGTATATTTTGTGGATCCCTAGTTTTCACATTTTTCGAAAAAGTCAGATTGAAGGTAAAAATTTGAATCTGTTTATCTAGGTAGTAATTTGTTCCTATGATTCAAAAACTAACTTTATTATATAACTTAAGTGTATTACTTCTCATATTATTTGTTTGAGTCTTATCAAGGTGTTGGTGAGTTGATTTCTGTTGCTGACTAGAGTTTGTAGTGACTGGGTTGGACTGTACTGAATTTAGTGTATTTTGCCTGTATTGCATCTTGTAGATTCATGGTTACAGGTGGGTTTTATACTCACCACTGGTATCAACAGTGCTTATGTGTTAGGATACTCTGGTGCGGTCATGGTTCCTCTTGGTTGGATTGGAGGGGTTGTTGGTTTAATCGCTTCCACGGTCATATCATTGTATGCCAATGCTCTCATTGCCAAACTCCACGAATATGGAGGAAAGAGACATATTAGGTACAGGGACCTTGCAGGATTTATATATGGTATGCTTTACATCATTATCATCACATTATTTGGCAGCTCATACTCAGATTATGGCTTGCATGTAGAATTGAGATTCAATATTGCAGGTAAAAAAGCTTATTCACTTACGTGGGCACTGCAATATGTGAATCTGTTTATGATTAATGTTGGTTATATCATCTTGGCTGGTCAGGCTCTAAAAGTAAGTTCACTTGTGAACTCCAAACATTTGTAACCAGATGGTGAAAAATGAAAAGTTTGTGCAAACTGGTAACAGTGTTGTGATTGTTTCATTCCAGAGTCGGATTCTTCTACATTCTTTCAACTTTTTAATTTCTGGCGATAAGGATTTTGTGCAGCAAGAGCTACTTGAATAGACTGTGTTAATCTAGAAAAATATGTGATTACCAGAATTCCAAGGCTTAATATTGTTAGCTTTCCATATGCAGGCTATTTACGTCCTTTATACAGCTGACCACATCATGAAACTTCCATACTTCATTGTAATAGCTGGGTTCGTATGCGGCTTGTTTGCAATTTCAATTCCAAATCTATCAGCCATGAGGTTCTCACTGGGATTGTCAACACTTTTCAGCCTGATATACATAGTTGTAGCAGTTGTACTGTCTCTTCGAGATGGTATGGTGTCCAATCTTTTTATTATAGTTTTTAGAACTTTTTGCAGATCTGTGGTATCCTTATGATTCCAGTTGATGCATTTTCAACATTAACGCGAAATGATCAATCTACTAGCTGTCACATCAAATGATATTAATGTTCTTATTATTGTTCACATTTTTTATTTTGCCTATTTGCAGCTTCTTATAAAGAATTGACTCTGATAAAAACATTAGTTGTTCCATAAATATTAAGAGATAAAGTCATTTCATAAAATTGAGCTTTGTCGCACTTGCGCTAAAGTGTTGGCTTCCTTAACTGAGTAGGCAACTTTTGCCTCATTTTGGGGTTTGAAACTATATATCTTTGGGATTTATTTTAGATATTTTGGGAGTCCTGCCAGAAAACCACTTGAATGCTGACATCATTCAGTTACTGGCAATACCTAACCATATTAGGAAAATGAGTTGGATACTTGTGGGCATTATAATCCAAAAAGTTGTTAGCTGTACATACTTTCAAATCTCTGTACTGGCAGATTTGGTCTGTAGTATATGTCATGAACCAGTCCAACTTTGTCGGCTCTTTTCACTTTTAATCAGGGACTCTACCTGAAAGTCTGAAACATTTTTTGTGGATGCATCTTTTAGTTCTTCTTTGTCAGTAAGGTACCCGAGAGTATAGTAATGCACCAAAACTTGGGGTAAGATCAAAGATTATGATCCCTATTGTAGTTGAAACAGAATGAAATTTAGACTATCTTGTTGATAATTATGCATAATATTCAGTTACTCCTTCCATATAACAAATTTAAACTAAACTTCGTTTAGGTTTAGAATGAATGTTCTTTCCTTTCTCTGCCCATCCTCCGTCAGTTCTATCAGGTTCCATTTATATCTCTTACTCTATCATCTTCGTTCGTGTCATTCATTCTTCTATACTTTTTTTTAGTTGTCACTTTTCATTCTGTTCATCCTTCCGATTCTTTCCCATCCGAATTTAATGTAATATCCATATTGGATGCTATACGTTCACAGATTCCTATAATATGGTCTTGTGCACTTGTCACATTGATAATACTAGGATGTAGATGTTCTATTTATTTGTAGTCATTTGCCATCTTCTTGAATGTATTTTTTATTTTATTAAATTAGATGACAAGAAACAGGCAAATATATATCTTCCCCGCTATATATGTTAATCTCTCAGAGGAGCTGCATCTTGTCGTCTATGTTATATTAGATACTCAAGTTAGCATGATGAACCATGTTAGTATGTTACCCATTATCATACTGTAATAAGATTTTACCATCCTTTGGTATTTAGGGAAGTATCAATAATCACATTCGCTGCAAATTTAACAGGAATTAAGGCTCCGCCAAGGGACTATAGTATTCCAGGAACAAATACAAGCAAGATATTCACGACAATAGGTGCAATGGCAAGTCTTGTTTTTGCTTTTAATACAGGGATGCTTCCTGAAATACAGGTATGCCACGAGTCCATGAGGATTAGCATTTTTTATTAAATTTTTGCAGTAATATACGTTTGCAATAACTAATAAAAAAATGCATCCAATTCTCTTTTGTTTCGATTCTTTATCAAGTCCGTATGGTTAATATATCCACAGACCTTAATGTTTTGGGGACTACAATTGTAACATGTTTATCTTGGTTAAAATTCCTATAAAATTGTTGGCATGGAAAGTCTATTATAAAATATAGCATGCTATTAGCATACATCTATATAAAATATGCTTTTCTAAAATTGTTTCTCTCTTTTATATTCATATAACATTTTCCACATTGGAGCTACATCTAAAAAAGTTTGTGCTATCAGCAAATATTTATTTCGCAGTCGGTGTTTTAGTTCAGTCATTTTCCTTCAAGAACCTTCGGGTCAAACAATTTCTTGTCCGAGGCAGAATACATTTGAGATGGATAGTGCACATCCTGTTTTTATCATAGGTCTCCATGGTCTACTAGAGTGCTCAAATCACAGAAGTTTGAGGTTTTAAATTTCTTAAATCCAAATGCTCAGATCATTTACTGATTCAAAACTAAATATTGTAAAAGATGTCTATTAACATTACAGATCCTATAGATAGTATGGTGTCCATATCCTTAATTATCACTTACCAATAATACTTGATCCTCTCATTCCCCTTCACTATATATTTACAAATTACTTTAATTTTTTTCTATTTCTCTTGCAACAGGCTACTGTAAAACAGCCTGCTGTCAAGAACATGATGAAAGGTCTCTATTTTCAATTCTCTGTAGGGGTTTTGCCATTATATGCTGTTGCATTTACGGGATATTGGGCCTATGGATCGAGCGCATCATCCTATTTGCTCAATAGTGTAGGCGGGCCAGTTTGGGTGAAGACCGTAGCTAATCTTGCAGCATTCTTGCAAACTGTCATCGCTTTACATGTAATCTCCATTTCCCCTTTTTTCTTCACTATAGACAATCACATTTACTTGCGATTCTGTCCTACTTACGTAAATCTTCATACATAAAGGGAAAATTATTCACTCGTTTTTGCAGATATTCGCTAGTCCAATGTACGAGTATTTGGATACAAAATATGGTATTAAAGGAAGTGCATTGGCTGCTCGCAACTTGTCCTTTCGAATTGGGGTAAGAGGGGGATACATAGCATCAACCACACTTATATCAGCTATACTGCCATTCATCGGAGACTTTATGAGCCTCACGGGAGCTATCAGCACATTTCCCCTAACATTCATCCTTGCAAATCACATGTACTTAATAGCTAAAAAGAAGAAATTAAGTTCTATTTCAAAGCTTTGGCACTGGGTCAATGTCATTTTCTTCAGCTGTTTGTCTGTTGCAGCAGCAGTGTCTGCCGTAAGGCTAATTGTTGTGGACTCCAAAGAGTACCATGTGTTTGCTGATTTATAGGATATTGCATCCATGTAAGTGTGGATTCATTATTGAATTTAAACATTAAGCTTTCAGCAGAAAGCTTTTCAATATATAATAACAGCAAGGTCATTTTGTGAATGTCGTGCCTCTCAGTTTCTTGTAGCTTTCCGGTTTACATATAGCCTCGTGATCTTAAACAGTGAATCATAAAGTTCAGACTTCATTAAGGATTTGATTATATTCATTGATTAAGCAGTATTACTCAACTTCTGAATTACACTAATCAGAAAATTTGAAATTCCTCACTCTGCTGTATATTTTTCTTACATGGGTAAATGTTGAATTGTTAGAAAGCCAGAAACAGGTTGCATTTCAGGTAGCTATAGATACAGTTAAAATTTAAAACACCATTTGGGAAAGTTGACCTCAGGTTTAATGGCAAATTGATCCAACAAGCTCAGTCATGGACTACAAGCACAGTGCAACACTTTATGAATGATGAGTTTTCTTGATGATGAAAAAACACTCGAGCTCAGTAATGAATTACAAGCGCAGTAACCTCCTTGATAGTATATGAAAAAAAACACAAAACACTTGCAAAATGATCTCACAAGCTTACCGATTACCGTAATGAATTACAAGCACAATGCAACACTTTAACTAACGGGTTCTCTTAATAATAAATGGAAAAGCGCATGAAATACTTGAGTCGGACCAACACAACTAGTGCAGACTGTTTACTAGTCCCATACCAGATTCTTGTTTACATTAATATCATGAACCATATAAATGTTATTAAGATCAATTAATTAGTCATTTCAATGCATTTTACTGAGGTGAACAAGAATCCAAGTTGTATCCACTTGGTTAAAAGCCTTGAAGGAAAAAACTTACCAATAAAACTATATGCATGATTTGTTACCCTCTTAAATTTCTTGTAGACCAAACATCTGGCAAGAATTTACTAGTAACCTGCTCAAATTTCAAGCACTCGTCTTGAAAACCATAAATTTTCTCTACGCATATGGGAGGAGGGAAAGAACCAAGCCTAATTATGTATGCACCATATTAGCCAGCTGCCAGCATCACACTGGAAGCCCGTATTCAAAGACTAGTTTAATACAATAAAAATATCATATAAACCCAGGAAAATTTTAGAAGATTACAGAAACAGTATCATAGTTTGACAAACATGACAATGACTTGCTTCTAAATAGAGCAGAGTCTAGAAGCCTTAACAATGAAATCGAAAAAGTAATGACTGTTTAAGCAACATACAAATGTCTTGCATTGGGAAAAAAGGGGGGAAACTATGATAGTTTGTTCATATGCAAGAAAATGTTTGTCAGTATGTTTTTGTTTTACACTGCAATAAAAAATAATACTAATGCATATTAATTCCACAAACATATCTTACACAGGCAAAAAAAATGCTAAAACATATCAGCCAGAAACTAGCTTCACAACAATGCAAAGGGAGTTAAGTATTATAAGAAGAACTCTCAAGTACTGTGTTGCATATATAAGACCAATAAGCTGCCCCTTGAATGAATTTTTCCTTACACCTGAAAATTCCTGGAAGCTCCACCCTCTAGGTATTAGAAACCTGTCTTCGTTTAATATTGCTAATGCATTTGCGAGAAGCAGACAACCCTCCAGCAGTGTCCACAAACCCATTTCCTACAGTAATAATGAGTTGGTAATCACATATGCTCAACTACAGGCCGAATGCTGTGTCGTCTCCCAAGATACAATATAAGAAGAAAATAAAAAGAAGGTAGTCTACAGGTATATCTTTTTAAAGGCACAAACCTACCATTTAAATATACTCACACACACAACCAACCAAAAAGGACATAAATCAAGTGCTAGATCATAAGACTTTTAGCAGATTCTACATCGCAAGCAACATGAATAGTAATTATGTGATAATACTAATGCTACCATAGTACCATTAGAGCAAGTCCAACAATGTCCTAGTTGGTTACCTATAAATATTATAAAATAATGAGTCTTAGTGATTTAGGAAACTACTAGGACATGTGAACTCCAACAATAATCCTTATATTCATTACCTATTATTATTATTATAATAAATTTGAATCTAAAAAGGAGGGAAAAGAAAGAGAGAGAGAGAGAAGATGAAGAAAAATGGAGGGGGAAAAATTATTTAATTGAAAGAAATGAAATAGGTAATGACTAGTGGTTATCTAATAATAGGTAATGAGATGCATGTCCTAGTTTTTTAGATAACCACTAGGACATTGTTGGAGTGTAATTTTTCATGACATTACCTAAATTTTACACTAGGACATCAAATAGGTAAGTTGTTGGACTTGCTCGTATTCTCGTGGTGATAATTTGTATAATCAACTGTGTGTTGTGCTGTGTTCAGCTATTGCTTGACCATGTTTATCGAAGTTTTGAAAATTTTATATCAACTAAGAAGAAACAGAAGTATGAGAAGAAATATACTAATGTTGTAAGATGGACAACAATCAAATTTTCAAAACTTCGATAAACATGGTCAAGCAATAGCTGAACACAACACAACACAACACACAGTTGATTATACAAATTATCATCACGAGAATAAGAGCATGATCAAAAGTTATCAACTAATTGCTGGAATCAAACTGTGTGATTCTCCATGGTGTGCATAGTTCTCAATTCATCCAACCAACCAACCACGCATATATTCACTTAAAATAAAATAAATGCAGCAAACCAATGTTGATTCTTTAAACAAAAAAGATTTAATCTTTCTGACTGCAAGTTACAGTTGATTAATAACAAACCCTAAAATGAACAAAAGCAAGCATTATAAACCCACTCCCCCCCCCCCCCCAATTATCAAAAACTTAACAAAGATTAAAACTTGCAACAATAAGGCAAAAATTTGAAACTTGCAACATATACTGATACTAAAATCAAAAAAAGTTTGAAGATTTCTCACCCTGGCCCTGACCCATGTGTGTGTGTGCATATATACATACATATACATACAACTTAATACCTGAGAAAGCTTCCAATGGTTTGGATTCTTGTTTTGCCAAGCGGATCACAGAGATATGATATACCTTAACTGAAAATTAAAACCCGGTTTGATAATAAAATTTAAGAAATTTATTTATTTAAATTCCCAAACCTACCCCTACAAATCAAATATGTCACATGTATATTACCAGGTTAGTTTAGTAAATATATGCATCTTTATCTTTATGATAATAATAAAAAAAAAAAAAAAAAAAAGACAAAATCTTTACTTTAATTTAGCACAAAAATTTGTAATTTATACAACACTTCTACTCCTCCTTGGCCGCCGTTCAACTTCCGGCAGTGGGCTCCATTTTTTCGGCGGCACTAAAGGGATAAAGCTGCCAATAAAATCGACCCACGTAGGTATTTTTTGATAATTGTTACATTTTATTATTTTGGGGGTTTTATGGGATACTAATTTCAAGATTTAGACAGTTTTTTTTTGTTGTTACTTTTGATTTGGGTTTGTTTCAAAGAAAAAGATTTGTTTTTTATAGTAAAGAATGTGACAAGAAAAAATGTTATGCATGTATGTATATGTATCTAACATTTGATTATATGCTTTATCTTTTCTCATATGCATTCTGTTTTAATGTTTTTGCCCCTTTTCTTGTTGCTGCTAATTATATGTTTGCTTAGTTTAAAGAAACCTGGGTATATAAATTAAATGTAATATTGTGTCTATGTGATTTAAAATAGATTACTAGAGAGAAAGAGGGTGATTGTTAGTACCTGAGTTTGAGTCTTGTGGATAGGATTTGGATTCATCACAAGGACAGATCGATTTCGATGTTTGATAGTTTTTAAAACTATAAAAGACAACTCTTTTAGGCATCGTCTCATAAACTTACCTTTGAAGTGTGGTTCAATGGCTCGTAGTAACTTGTCTTTTTATAAACTTTTTACAAACTTTTCTTAACCTTATTTTGTTTAACAGTTTACATTAGGCTTCTTCAATTCTCAAAGAAATATTGATGTGAGACTGATTTGGAAGTGAATGCAAAAGGAATGGCTAAAAGCAGAGATCGGACTGAAGACTTTAAAGATTCTGTCCACAGGGTAGCTTTGTCCTTGGAGTATGATGAGGTTCGTATCTCTGTGGGTAATTAAATTACCTTTTTTTTTCTTGTCTGGTTGTTAGATAAGCATTCGATATAGTTTTGGAAATCATTTGTCATTTGTAAATTCAAACTCACATCCATATCCTCATAAAAAAAACCAAGTCATGTAATCAATTTGTCACTTTGACGAACAAGCTTGACATGGATCAGAAGTTCAGCACTCTTATGTATTTCACTTTCACACTCTTGCTAAAAATATTATATATCGATCTTCGGATGGAATTACCTTTATTAATATCACATAGATGTTTTGTTAGCCTAATTTACCAGAATTGAAACTGTCTCTCACAGCTCGATATTTTTTATTCGTTGATTGAAATTTAAAAGAAAGAGTTTCCTTCCCATTAGGTAGATATAAGATCAATTTTGACCTTTCTCTTTATGGTTTTAAAACCACATGGTGTTATATGTGTAAAATTTAGTATGATTTGGTAGTATTAGTTACTAGAACCTTGAATAGCATCTTAAATGTAATATTAGTTATATAGTTAGACGTCCTTTTCAGATATAATAAGAGTGCTTGCTATATATTTGGTGCTTAACGTAAAGGACATGTAAACAACTGGACATCAAAATATATGCGTGCGTGTGTGCGCTCTCCCGCACTTCAGTGTTTGTTTACATTTATAAAATCTCTGATTCTTTTTTTGCTTTCCCTTCTAATTACTACAGCCGAAAATGGCAGCTATAATGGCATCTTTCATTATGCACAAACCTCGGCAAAGATCGCCTTTCATCAAAGCTGCACTGAAGACGGTACCTTTTCTATCGCCCCCCCCCCCCCCTCCCATATACATTACCATGTCAATTTTGTTGTTCAGTACAAGTTTTTGATGGACATGGGAGTGTAGAACTATAGTTTACACCATGCAATAATCAGTACCAATATTTGAGGACAGTAAAGGTAATCATATGAACCGACCGATTCATCTCGATATCTTTTCACTAAGGGTTCATATGTCTCAACTCTCAAAATACTGTTATCCTTATATTAGTCACTTAATTTTTCTTAAAATCGACATGGCACAATTCTGGTGGATGTACAGAGTCCATGTAGAATATATAATCTTGTTATTTTTATCTGTGAAGTTGTGATCCCTGTTTCCTGAGATCTGCCTTTTTTATATGAAGAGAACATTTGAAATCGTACATGATGCATGTTCCGATAACATATTTACCCTTTTTCATTGTTTGGATGATGTCAAAAGTATTTTTTTACTGGCTTATTGAATATATTGGGTTTCTTATTTTGAAATGTTATTGTATGGTGCATGTTTAATTGATATTAGATTCTCTTCATTTTTGCCTCTATTTTCTTGCTCATGAGTCATGAATATGTTACATTTTGTCAGCTTGAGAGCATTGGAGAATTACAGCAGTTCTTGATGAAACATAAGAAGGACTATGTTGATATGCACCGTACCACTGAGCAGGAGAGAGATTCTATTGAGCATGAAGTAAGATTGGAATTTGAAATCTACCTTATATATGGAAATCTTTAATATAATATGATTCTCTAGTTAAATGCAATATATATGAAACTTATAACAGAATCTCAAGTTGGGGCTTCTGGAAAATGAGATGTTTTTACTTGGCGTGTTTAGTATATTTGTAGGGGAAGTTAATCTTTCCCATTACTAAGGGTCTGAAAGATCCAATATTTTCTTTACTTTACATGAGAAGGCCTTCCACCATTCTTCATGAAGGGCTGATATTTAAGCTAATTATGAGTTTGTTTATATAATCAAAGCGAAAAATAAACCAGTTGATCTTTTATGTTATGGGTCCGTCAAATTATCTGATCCTTTGAGTTGCTCAATAATAATGTGATTTACTATAATTGTATTTAAACTTCAAGATGCTTCTTGGGCTCTCATGATTGTCTTCAGAATTGTACCGTAGTTTGTGGAGAATTCATCCAAGTTGAATCTTTCCAAGCCTTAGTATGTTTACTTGAATATTAATTGGGAGAACTAACAAAAGCATGGACGTATACAGAATTATATATATCTATAAATACATAATTATATTAAATGGGAACCTATTAGATTGATTGTGACTGGTAGAACTCTTCTACATTTATACAAAAATCAGGTTAGTGTAGGTATCACTTGCTCTAGTTCATTTATTCACCAACTTTGATCCTATATAAATTTATTTAGGAATGCTGAGTGCATTTTGCTGAAAACAAATGTGTCCAGACTGAGGCTGTTCGCGTCATATCTTAAGTGTGTCTTCTTGCTTGATCACTGGGCTAAGGTCAGGGTTACTGGAAGTAGAGGTGGCTTTAAGTCACCACTATAATTTGGAATTCTTAGACCATGGTCGTCAAACGACAATGTCACAACAAGCATTGGTTGGATCAGCAGAGATCTAGTGGTGTTTTGTTTTCATTTGTTCAGAGATCTACCACGTATTGAAGCCACCAAAATCTGGATATCTGTGTATTCTTGATTAATAAATTAGATATTGTATCTTGCAATTGCAAAACAAAAGTTGAAGCATAAATTTTTTAGGACTCTTGCTTGCTTATATTTAAGCTGACCAACCATTGCAGGTTACAATTTTTATCAAAGAATGCAAAGAACAGATAGATGTACTCAGAGCTGGCATTAGTAATGATGAAGCAAATTCCAAGGGCTGGCTTGGTATCAGGGGTGATAACTCGAATGCTGATACTGTAGCTCACAAACATGGTGTGGTATGTTTATCAGTACAAAAATATGCTTATTTGCAGTGCTGATGCTGTATGTGATTATTTTTTTTAATCCTTTCAAGGTAAACGGATTCTGTGGTTTGGTAATATGTTCAGAATTAGTCACTGTACAAATATAAAGATTACCTCTGCAATGACACATGAATAATTGTGTATATAATGTGTTTATGGGTGAGTTGAATCAAAATAAAAGTGCATTTTGGTTTTGGAGTAGTAACCACAATATCTGAGTACACGATATATCAGTATTTTGTTGTAAGTTTATGGGCCTTAAGAAAATGTTAGATGATGATGGTAGTTGAAGGAGTTGACTTCTAGATATTACAGTAATGCAATAGTTAGTCAGGGGCAGTTTAATGAGGAAAGCATCATCTAACTAGGCATTTAACTGTTGGTTTTGATTGCCGTCACTGACAAGCAATGGCTGAATGTTATCAACTTGACTGTAAAAATATTATGGGATCAAATAGTCACATCTAGAACACATCTGCACAATAAATTGGAGTGTCCCTTTGGGTGCAGTGTCATTGTTCTCTTTATCAGTCCTTAGCGTGTAACTGCATGTCCTTTGCTTTTTTCTTGAATTCAGGTGTTGATATTAAGTGAACGACTTCATGTCGTCACGTCACAATTTGACCAGTTGAGAGCCCTTCGCTTCCAAGATGCTATTAACCGGGCTATGCCAAGACGGAAAGTTAAAAAGGTTGCCACAGCAGGTATTACAGACAGTTTGAAGCATAATGATTATCAGGATAGGGAGCATACCAATTCATACACTGCAGAGCCTAGGGATATCCAAGCAGAGCCTATGAGAGTCCAGCAGCAGCTTTTGGATGATGAAACACGTGCACTGCAGGTATTTAAATTTTCCGAGTAACATATGCTTAGGTATATATTACATCTTATCAGGTCCTCGCTCATGTCTCCTTGTTTAGTTATTCACCAAAATTTCCTATAGGTTGAACTGACAGGTCTTTTAGATGCTGCTCAACAAACCGAAACTAAAATGGTAGAAATGTCTGCACTGAATCACCTCATGTCGACACATGTGTTGCAGCAGGCGCAACAGATAGAGCTTTTGTATGATCAGGTCAGTACTTTAGTATATCAATTTATTTATTTGTTTGTGTATTTGATGCATCTGTTTGACATAAATTTTCTTATTCAATTTTCACTTATAGGCAGTTGAAGCGACAACAAATGTACAGCTTGGTAACAAAGAACTCTCTAAAGCCATCCAACGGAATTCTAGTAGCAGAACATTTCTTTTGCTCTTTTTATTCGTACTCACATTTTCAGTCCTTTTCTTAGATTGGTATAGTTAAAACAAGGAATATCTCTGTATAACAAGTAACCTTTAAAAAAATGTGTTCTGTTGTGTAGAATAAGAACAGCAATCAGAAATCTCGAATTATCTTTCATCAGTCTTCACTTTTTGATACACTTTTTCTATTTTAGCTAGTGTTTTATATACTGTGCTATGTAAACATTTCAGAAAGATATACACAATAGTTAACTTGCCACCAGCCACTTTTTAATTATACATGTAGATGTGTTATAGGTAAGTTGATTTTGTTCATGAAACTGAACGTAATTAGCAAGCTTTGCACACGTTATGACATGGTAAAAACAAGTGTGTACATTTGTTCATCCATAATTCTGTTGTACTTAATTTTACTTGGCCAAAAAAAAACAAGTGTGCATGTTATGATATGCATAAAGTGTTTCATACATGAATGTTTAAGTGCCTCCCAGTTGAGTGAACATTGAGACTTGTATAAAGAAATAGGCAGCTTTACTTGCGAATTAGTCAATCCATTTACTTTAAAAGTAAATCTTTACATGTTTAATCCATCCTTAAACATGATTACTGATTATCGTCCTTGCAAGGGGCTGAGGCACTTTGAGCCGAGAGTAACCCTATCAAGTACCACAATTTTTTTGAATATATCATATATGGAAAAAAATTGAGATTGCGCACTTCCGAGATTGTTCTAAAGCTTCATAAAAAATTATCAAGCTTTGGTTTAAATCTCAATTTCACAGCACAGAATCTTCCACAAATATTACTCAACATAAAGAAGGGTCGAATTATATATGTAAAATCTTTGTTTATCGCATGCTCAAGGAACTTTTGTACAATGTTTTTTCCCACCATTTGCTTTCATGGCAAAGCTAATAAATTTTGAGTTCGTTAATTGAGTAATCATCACGTGCAACTTGCATAAGAAAACCACTAAAAGAATAATAAAAAAAAATATAATATCGAGAGTCCAGTAGTAACTTAATTATCGAGTCAATCGAAAGTATCGCTAGTTTACGCACAGACTTTAGCAACATGCATCTGGTGGGATAACTGGACACTGTTTTAACTTCTAACACAACTAACACAAGGTGATCGACTATTCGTAAGATTGACTTTTAAGAACATTCCATATAAAATTACTTCCGCA
Organism: Oenanthe sinensis; assembly: GCA_028671895.1. Taxonomy (NCBI): domain Eukaryota; kingdom Viridiplantae; phylum Streptophyta; class Magnoliopsida; order Apiales; family Apiaceae; genus Oenanthe; species Oenanthe sinensis. The sequence goes on along the minus strand of CM053811.1, from coordinate 7,253,028 downwards.
CTTGAGTCACAAAATTTATGGATAAAAAACGCGCGCGCACACACACATATAGATATAATTATAAATTTTTATATGAAATAAAATTTTAAAATTTTAACTAAATTAAAAATTAATATTTAACTATAATTATGTTTTTTTTTAACCTAAATGCAATTATGGAGTTGAACAGTAGAAGCGCAAACAGGTCCACCACAGTGAAATGGTAGACCAACATGGTAACATGTAGGTTCATGTTATGTACGAGTACTATAGTATTATTCCTCCTCGTAATAATTCTAAGAGATTTTCCAAATTTTGCACCTAAAATTCTTCATTGACTTGTCGTTTTACTATGTCAACAAAACACACCTCTCTGCCCGCACATAAAAACCGATTGTTGATCCACTTTCATTACTAAAAAGTAAAAACTAAAAAACACAGTGTAATATATAAATCTAGTATTATTCCATATATCTCAATTATTTCCCTTACTATTTCTTAAAGCAAAAAGGATATACATAGGAAGATCATATCACGATCCATACAAGTATTAGTAATTTTGGCATGAATGCATGATCAGTCATTGTGGCTCACACGTTTTATGCGAGGGGGAGGATTATAATACGTGAAAGCAGCAAACTTTAAAATTAATTATATTTTATAAAAAATTATGAAGTTTTATATTTTAATGTGGAATTTGGCCTAAATTTCTTTCCATTCTTTCTTACGGAAAGAAGGTTGGGAACTAAATTTTCGTTGTGATAATAAATTTTTAATAATGTGGATAACCTTAATTATGTTGATGCAATATTTTTTCAATCTAAATATCCAGTTTCTTGAAATTATGCGGATTTTTAAAGATATAAAAAAGCTAATAAAATTCATAATTTGAAAAGTATATATTACATAAATTAATTCAATACATGTCTTCAAAAAAATTCATTCGTGATATTACTTAGAAATTGAACAAAATAAATATTATACATGCAATATCACATGATTTTATAATATTTAATTAAATTAGATCACATAATATTGAATTAAATTATGAGTATACTTTTGTTTCAATAATAAATATAGTCGAACATAACTATGCTTTGCGCCGTACCATTATTTGCTTGTAAATTGTACTATCAAGTGAGTATTTATCAAGTCAGAAACAAGCAAATTAAAACAACAAAATCAACGATTAATTAAAACAAGCAGACTCAATTGCAGTCTGCTTCTCTCTCTCTCAAAACCCAAATCACAGGATCTCATTTTCTCTCCCTACATTCAACAATGTCACTCCATTCTTCAAACCCTAATCCCAGATCAATTTTCCCCTAATCCCACCCATTTTCCCTCAATTTTCAAAACCCTAGAACCATAAAAACCAAAACTTTACAATAAAAATCAAATCTTTCTTGTAAAGATCAAAGCTTTACAATCATGTCATCATTAAAAAGCTCTAGTAGATTGTTTACAATTGGTCTTGTAGCATCTTGGTACTCATCAAACATAGGTGTATTATTGCTTAACAAATATTTGTTAAGCAATTATGGTTTTAAATACCCAATTTTCTTGACTATGTGTCATATGACTGCTTGTTCATTGTTAAGTTATATTGCTATTGCTTGGTTGAAAATGGTTCCTATGCAAACCATTCGATCTCGAACACAATTTGTCAAGATCTCTGCTCTTAGTTTTGTGTTTTGTGGGTCTGTTGTTAGTGGGAATATTTCTCTTAGGTATTTGCCTGTTTCGTTTAATCAGGCTATTGGTGCTACTACACCATTTTTTACAGCTGTGTTTGCTTATATGATTACTCTTAAGAGGGAGGCTTGGCTTGTTTATGGCGCGTTGATCCCGGTTGTTACTGGTGTTATTATTGCTAGTGGGGTATGAATTCTTTTTCCTCACTCTATTTGGTGATTTTTATTGTGTGTTTCTGTTTGTTAGAAAGGTTTGATTTTGATTAGGTTACGCTCTTTTTGTTATATGTTTGTTCTTGAATGACTATTGCTAGTTCATGCTACATATTAATATTTTTTTGGGTATATAATTTTTTGCAATTACATGGGTCGTATAAATTAACTATAATCGTGAGTTTCATGCCATTAACTATAAGAATTAAAAAAAAGACTACTACAAGGAACTTTATTGATGGAGATAATTGCCTCTATGCCTTCGAAGAAGAGTGATTACGAGGAGTTCTTTCTCTTGTCAAGAGAGATAAGGCGGATCATCCAAATGCGCTTAAGGTTTTGGATAGATAGGCACAACCTTTTGTACATTTCCAATGGTCCAGACATTCGAAGCGAACGAAAGACCAAGAGATTGGATCTAGAAAGTACTTTAGTGGAGATTAAGGGACATTTGTGAAATCTGAATGAGTAAATCAATACCAAAGTTTTGTGATATTTTTTATTGCCTTTGGACTTATTTGTGGTAGTTTATTGATTAATTCATCCTAAAAAATTAAATAAGCAAATAATCTTAGTGGATGAATGAATAAGAATAAACTCATTCTGATACATTCCCTTATAAATAAATGGCTTTTAAGACTTGTAAAGTATATGTAGGTTTTTCAGTAATGTAGCTTATGCAGTAAATGTTGAGCTTTGGGTACGAGCACACGGAGATATTGGCATATTGCTCTAAGCTAGAATGACTGAGGTGGTTGTATTTTATATTATATTATACAGGTTCTGATACTTTTTATATATTTTTATATCACAACCTTAGGGTGAGCCAAGTTTCCATCTATTCGGATTTATTATGTGTGTCGGTGCTACAGCGGCCAGAGCTCTCAAATCAGTGCTTCAGGGAATTTTGCTTTCTTCTGAAGGGTAAGATGTTTCATCTTTGACATGGATAATACATGGAGAATAAAAGTTCTTGCTTATTTATTAATTTGTGTTTACTGGTTCATATTGATATTTAAGTTTTTTTTAAATTTCAGGGAGAAGCTGAATTCTATGAATCTTCTCTTGTATATGGCTCCAATAGCTGTTGTACTACTCCTTCCTGCTACACTTTATATGGAACAAAATGTGGTTGGTATTACACTAGCACTTGCTAAAGATGACATCAGGATCGTCTGGTACCTTCTATTCAACTCCGCCCTTGCATATTTTGTGAACTTAACCAACTTTTTGGTCACAAAACACACCAGTGCTTTAACTCTCCAGGTATCACCCACCAAACTTCAGTTAATGGTTTATCTTGTTGCATCATTATCTAGACTACTTGAATGATCCATGAAGATTGTTTGATCATAGAGTAACTCCAGCTTGCTGATTATTGTTCAAGGATTTATTATCAAGAATATAACATGGAAAAACTGAAGTACTAAGCTGAGAAATTGTCCATATATCTATGCATATACATGTCCTATTTCAATTTTTTTGGTTCATTTTTCACAGAAAGCCAGAACACGCTACTTGCTCTCTGATAGCTTCACAACTCTAGTTTTAGCACTGTGTAGGATCTACAGTTAAGGGAAAAGATTTGTCAACAGGAAACAAGTTTAGTACATTATGTGTAGGACTATGAGTTTGGAAGCTCTTGAGGAATTTTAATATTTTAATGGATTGGCTTGATTAGTAGGTCTCCCCTGTTGATTTCTCTGATTTCTCAAAATCCGGTTCGCAACTGAGAGATCAGTCAGTCATATACATATTATACATTTCTTAACAAGGGGAATTTGATGATGAAAATTATTTTGGCAATTGTAACAGCAGAAAGTGATGACTGATTATGAGAAAGATAATGACAGTAATTTTTTTAACTGGATTATTATGATGACACCACTGAAGCATTCGGAATTCTTGGTGGCGTGATAATCAGGATGAATATAATATCTTAACAATTATTTTAACATCAGTTTGAATGGTATAGAAGGTTGAAATGTAGTTCAAATTTTAAAAGTGCCTTCTAGGTCCTTAGAAATACAGAAGTTATGTATTGCGGGTGCCTTCTACTCTATTAACTTCAGTTTCATTCTTCCAGGTCCTTGGAAATGCAAAAGGAGCAGTGGCTGTTGTGGTCTCTATATTGATTTTCAAAAATCCCGTCTCAGTTACAGGAATGCTCGGTTATACACTTACAGTTATTGGGGTTATCCTCTATAGCCAAGCAAAGAAGCGCAGCAAATAGAAAAAAAAATTGTCCCGAAGAACTTCCGCTCCATCTTTGGACTACTTTATGTAGTATTATGGCAACCAACTTGAAGCAGATTATGGATCAGCTGCTTGGATTCTTTCTTTTGCCCTGCGACCCCGAAGAGTAGTTTCCCCCTTGTAACCATTAAGAATCACTACGTTACCTAGGTTAGATAATATAATAAACTTTCATAATCTCTGTTTCTTCCAGCAAGGGTTTCCACCCTTACCCTCCCCCCCTTTTCAATTTTGTTTTTTTTCTTATTCTTTCAGAAGATGATTGTAGAATAGGGCCTATACAGCATGTTATCAAACATTCTTACAGATCAATTATTTAATTTAAGACTTTTGCCATTGTCTTGCTTTGCTAAATTCTTTCAATTTTTTTAATATATATATAATTCAATATAAAGAGACTTGGATTTGGGACTTGGTAATACCTTATCCGTGAAGACTACTCGATCAAATTTTTGTCCTTGATGACATGGTGAGCACATTATTTCTATATAAAAAAAGTAGTTTCGTCGGACAAGTCGTGTTCACGAAACAGGAAGTTCAGTAGAGCCTCTAAGAACAAACCACTGCCCCGTTTGGCTGGATTTAAATTTAAAATAAGTAATTTTTTTTAATTTTTTTACATATTTTCAAAAAAAAAAAAGATAAATATTTATTTTAGAATTTTAAAACCAAATATGATTTTTAAAATTGAAAATAAGTTATTTATTTTCAGAATAAGTACATACATACTAACTTTTTCTGGAAATAAGCTCTTATTTCCGGCTTATAAATCCAGCCAAACGGGCACTACATAAGAACTTGCTATTAACTTAGTTTCATTTAGGGTTAAATATCAATCAGGTCACTGATTGCGTCCAGATGTATCAAGTAGGTGACTGATTGCAAATTTGACTCGTTTTGGTGACTGATTGCACAATTTGATTCATTTCAGTTTTCCGGTCACTTCAAAATTTTCCGACGAAAAAAAATATGCACAAAAAAATCCGAAAAAAAATTATATGTAGTAAAACACCCCGACTTTGAATCTCCTGAATCAGAATTATCAAAAGGAAATTCAAAACTTAAAATTAAATATAAATTTTGATTTTGACCCAAATTTATTTAATTTCAATTTTGAGTTTTGAATTTTATTTCGATAATTCTGAGTTTAGGAGATTCAAAGTCGGAGTATTTTACTACATATAAAATTTTTTCAGATTTTTTTGTGCATATTTTTTTTCGTTGGAAAATTTTCAGGTGACCGGAAAACTGAAATGAGTCAAATTGTGCAATCAATCATCAAAATGAGTCAAATTTGCAATCAGTCACCTACTTGATACATCTGGACGCAATCAATGACCTGATTAATATTTAACCCGTTTCATTTATACTTAACGTTTGCTTCATTATTTACCTTGTTCTAACATGGTGATTTTAGTGATCTAGACAACATTCAGAAGATAAAAAGAATTGCAGTAATCACTTGCAAATTGAAAAATTAGACTCGACTGTAGAGAGATGAATTATGCAACTAATAAGAGCTAAATAACCAGAAGTTGACAGACTGATTGGAAAAGGCTGATTGCTGAACTAAGAGCTTTTTACAAACTAGGGTTAGAATTATAAGCATCATGTACCCTGTCTAGCAGATCTAGCTCACAAAACGCCATATAGGCTCCACATTAGACATCACCTAGAAAACAAATATTATCTCCAAGTTCATGATGTTAATTCCTAAAGAAAATAACTAGTAATACTAAATGATATTCAGCAAAAATTACTCAATGTCCATAACTTCCACTTCACCATTGCTTTCAGTCTTTGGCTTGGTTTCCATTACTTCAATGTCATCATCAGTTTCAGCCTTTGGTTTGGTGTCCATTACTTCAACGTCGTCATCAGCTTCAGCTCTGGTTTTCGTTTTAGTCTTAGGTTTGATATCGACTTCAGCCTCACTTTCATCTACAAACTCACTCTTTACTGCCCTTGTCTTGGAATCAACTTTGTTAGTTCCGTTTCTTGATGTAGCAGCTGCAGTGGAGTTTGGTGCAGGCTGTGCATAATTTGCAGCCTTATCCTCTTCTTCAATTTTTTAAGCCAAATAGTATCTAATGTAGCCCATCTCCGCAATTTTGTACTCAACCACCACCGGAAGTTCAGATGATAAGCTGATGGTAACTTGATTAGCCAAAGGCGTTGCCTTTGCAAAAGAGTTCATATACCTCAGCGCAAATATCAATGAAACCGGTTCTTGCATCTCAATAATAGTAGCTTCTTCCGGCTAAACATTTGTTAACCACAACAAACAAACTGATCAGTACACTAGTCAAGGCTAATCAATAGTAAGCATTTCTTTGACAACCAAACTACTTAAGCAATAGATAGAAACTAAAACGCTCCCTAAGAATCTGGGCTCCAGAAAAGAACAAACTTTGTTGACAGAAGTGTTCTGCCTGCAAACGATATTTGCAGTCCCAATATCACCTCTAGTGGAGAACTTCACACCCTCCTTTGTCACAGAAATCACAACTAAAAAGACCAGATTACCCATTATTAGTCTTTCGTATTTCATATACCAAAAAGAGAAGCAAAATAGCATTAATAGAATCACAATCAAAGACAGTACCAGTGTCACAATGGTACTCAAATCTTTGCAAATCCTTGCAAACTCAGCAGATGGCATCCTCACAATAGCTTCATATTCAGATTCAGGAATCCCTAAATGCTCACTATCGATATCCATCAACTTCATCTCAAAGTCAGAAATCTTGTCTTGAGCTTCATTTCAAGAATTCAAAACAACCAACAACAAAAATACTTAATAAATTAAGCTTACTAAGTGTAAGATCACTTGACAAAAAACATTAAAATCTCCCAATTAAACACAAAACAATGCCATGTGAATCATAATGTCAAAACCCTAAATAGTACTATCTCTAACACGTTGACAAAAAAAAAATCAAGAAAAAGCAAAAGATTCATACTTGGGCTTTCGAACATGAAAGTGATAACATCACCACCATCATCTGCTTTAATGGTAACAATATCATCATTTCCAGCACACCTCAACATTTTAGCCATATTTCCTAAATTCATCCCCATTGAAATGTTTCAATCGCATCGATAATGCTCAAACCCTTCTGACCTTAGGAGAAGTGCTACGAGCGCTACGTGACTCGAATCCATGGCTTGTAAAGAGAACCCACTTGCTGAACAATCAAAATTAGCATCATTGACAAGGTCTTTGATTGATTCAACAACTTTCTTTAGTAAGCTCCCCTGTACTAATCTTAGCTCCAGCATTTTTTGGTTTTGTTTGGATTTGAGAGTGGGATGTGTGTGTGTGATTGTACGTGGTGGGGTGTGATTGTACGTGGTGGGGTGTGATTGTACGTGGTGGGGTGTGAATGAACGTGTATGTATGTGTGTGTGAAGGACTGATGGTGGAAGATAAAAAGGAGGGTTTTGGCGGGAAATAGATACAGGGAATTTCCCGCCAATTTCTCTATGGCGGTTTTGATTTTTGACCGGCTGTGCTTTAATTTACTCAACCTTTTGCTATAATGATAAAAGATTATTTATTTTTATTTTTGATAAATAAATAAAAAAAATTGATTGCAAAAATATTTATTTATAGAAATGAAATGTTTATGAGCATTTTTCATAAAATAGTTGATTACTGGAACAATATTCTAATAAAATATAATTGAGCCTCAAATAATGGTTACTCCATCCTAGGATTTTATCAAGATAAATTGTGACGCTTCTCATTTATTGAACTTGGAGTGTTCTTACGATTGCTGAATGTTCTTAGTTCTTTACTAATTTCTCTGCACTTCGATCTCTACCCTAACAGACTTTTCAAATAGAATTCACATTATATGTCGAGTGGTATGAATCTGTAGTATGTGAAGGAAAATTGGAATCATTGTCCACTGTTTTTATTCACAGCTCTGCACTCTATTCATCCTGATAGACTTTTCCACTGGATGCACTTGAGATATCGAGTGGTAAGAAACAAGAATCCTTTGTTTGTGATAAAAGGATGGAACTATTGTTGGATGTTCTTACTGATTGCCCTGCCGCTGCACTTCGATCCCTTGAAGACTTTTCTACTAGACGCACTTGTGAAATGGATTGATAAGAATCTGTAGGCAGTGATGAAAGATTGGAACCATTGTCCAATGTTCATATTGACTGACCTGTATTTTGATCTCTTATTGACTTTTCTAATGGGTAAACATGAAAAATGGATTGACAAGGATCTGTAGGCAATGATGAAAGATTGTAACCATCGTTGAATGTTCGTATCCTCGACCTTTTCAACATATTTGCCAAGCCTTGCAGTTATTTAAGAGCATTTGCATGGTAAAATAAATTATACTCACCATTACACAGTTTTTCCTAATCTACCTATGATAACAATTTAATCTATAGGGACCACTATTATTGCTTGTTGCCAAACACAGTCAAAGCAATCAAATGAAGAATTATGTTTCAGACTTGTACCAAAGTCGAGTTCTTTCCATTTAAGGATGAAATGAGAACTGTCAAGTTTGGGTCATCCTTGTGTTTGTTCCAAACTCCTTCAAACTGTGGTCCCTTGCATCTGAGAATTTCAATCACGAAAACTATTATGTATGATCAACGATATGAATACTCAACCCAGAAAATACTCAAGTTCAGAAGCTACTATGCACTTACTTTTGAAGCAAGACCAGTATTTGCAGAACCCGTGTCCTAATCGCTTCACGTTCAATTTTCAGTGCTGCCTCCTTGTATAAATTGACCAACTCATCAACCAATCTGGGGAAAAAACATCACAGTTAACATTATCATAATGGAAAAAGAGAACAAACTGTATAAAGATTCAACCACTTTAAAAGCAGATAAGAAAAAAGAAAAAGTCCAGAGTCAGATCTGCGATTATACAGAGAGTGAAAAAAATACACCAAGCAGCAGATCTGCGATTATATAGGAACAGGGGCCGAAAGCTCTTACATTGAATTATTCAATTTATATTATAGTGTGTATAACTGTATATAACTCAGATACTGAATTTTACCATGACCAATGATGAATTAATACTATTAAAAGAATAAAAAGAATTCCATTAGATTAAAAAAAATTAATACTATATTCGGTTTTTGTTTTTTTCTCATGTTCTTTGGCCCCCATGAAAGTTTGGGAAAGAGAAATGTAATCAAGTTATATATTTACCATAAACTCCTTGGTTAGCAAAATCCTTCTCAGGAATATCTACTGCTAAGTGGTGATATTTACCAAGCTGGAGGCTATAAAAAGTCTGCTATATGACTCATGCAAAAGAAAAAATATATAATATCAAATAAAATAAGCAATGGACGAAACACAGCAGCCAGTGAATTGAACTTTTCTTTTCTACCTCAAAAGTATAAAAATTTACAAGTTTTCTGACTATTCAAAAAAACAATTAACAGGACCAAAAAAAACAATTAACAGAAATGTAGTTGGTATTCTATACAATTCAATTAGACTCGTTACAACAACATACTAATGATTTATTTACTACCCACCCAGCTAAGGACCAATTTCTTCACATTAGCACTACTTAGTTTCTTTGGTTTGACCACTCAGTCAGCCTATTGCAAGTCTCATTGCACACAAGAAATTGGTTGTTATATTCTCTCCCTCACCTTCTCCCTCCCCAAGAAAAATTAATATAAAAAATTTAAAGTTTCAGGCGACCTCCATATGAACCTGAACTTAATGTGATATAAATAATAATATAATGATACTAACAGAAACAGTAGCATGGAGAATAGAACTAATATATTCACCTTTCAAAATGAGGTGAATTCCTGATCCAGGTTAACTTTATCACTGAAGTGATCCGATCAAGGACCTGCATTCATAAAAAAAAGTAGTTTTTGTATAAATAACAGGACATTAAACTACTTTCAGATCCATACTAATAAGTTATCTTCAACAGTTAAAATGTAATGCAGGATTAAACTTTTCTCACCTTTTTTTTTTACGGTACAGAGGCATAAAAAAACCAAAGAACAAGTTAAACCCTATATCACCTTCTATATGGAGCATTTTCTGATAAATGTCTATAATCAGGATAAGAGCCAATATCAAACATTTGAACCAAGGTTGACAATAAAGTCTATTCCTACATATCTTTTGAAAGAGATATAAGTATCTAGCTATACTTAATCATATTCTTTGAATGATATATTCGAGTAGAAGAGGCATTGATAAATACTGTACTAATGACATGCTCATCACCCGTCAGCCATATCAGATGCTTGAGATCTTCCGTTGCGGTGGTATAACTTAGAAGGCCAGAAAACAGAGAGAAAAATTCTAATTATCCCCCATCTTTTAACAAGAAGTAAATAGCAAAGTGTGTTAGAAGAAAAAAGGCTGTTGCATAACTTGAGGCAGATAAACTGTCAGCACAGAAGAAGTTGCAATTGTTACAATCAATTTTACTGTACAGTTTTACAATTATATATTCAAAGGTTCACTAACTTTTCCTTAGCTTATACAATTAGCAGATGCTTCTTAAAGCACAATAGAGAGGTCAATGATTCAGCGGAATTCCAGTTCAATTCGCACACCTAACTGAGATAACAACATGTAATACCATATTACCTAACACTTTAAATATCTTTCAGCTCGCAAAATACATGTCTTAAATTTTGGTGCAGAAAATGACTAGTACCAGGATAACAGTTTCATCATCATCAGCATGCATCCACTTGAAGAAAAGAGGAAATATACGTCTAAAATGAGCTAATATTACAAGACCCATGCTATTGAAAAGAGGGTCAATGTGCTTAAGCCATGCGATACGGCGCTCCTTATTTCTTGGTTGTCGTTCTAGATGACTTAGCATCTCATTCAAAAGCTTTTCATACCTATACAAAGAGTTAATGCTATTAAAAAATGCAATTAGGTACAGAAGCAAAGACACAAAAATCATGTATAGTTCTTTCTTATGCATACCCTTGGTTGACTATGTCTGTCTATGAAGATTATAATCCCCCAACCTTTTACAATTTGCTCTCATATAATCATAATTAATTTTTTAACGAACTTAAATCTTATCACTTTTTAGTTCATTTAAGGGATCTTCTCAATGGCATTAATTAATACTCCATAACAAACTAAAACAGTGATAAAAAGCAGTACATACCCTTGTAAACAACATAACTTAAGGTATTTTGTTTAGAAAGATTAAGTTTGGATACTCTGTTTGTCCTTCAAATTTTACACTTCTTTGTTTGTCATTTAAAGTACTTCGGATAAGTAGTGCTGGTTAGCCTGGGATAATAAATCACTTTACGAAGGAAAATACTGGGTTCAACCAAATATTGTAAAAAGTTGAAAATTAACCATGTTTCAGACAATAATGATCTTACCCTTATTTTTCAATAAACCAATCATGTCCATTGTATATTCACATCTAGCCTCAACAGCTTTTTCATATACATATAACACTGATCACTCTTGCTTCATGATATATCTGTGTCCTTAAATTTTAAGCATATTATTCGCTCATTTTAACAATAATTCTAATGTGTTTACAAGTACGATATTATCATCTAAAAGAAAATTAATAATGTACACAATGATCCATATATAACATCTTCATAACAAGCATCAAATCAATTTTTCTAACAAAAATATTAGAAATTCATAAGAGTAACGGTGATAGAATATTCATGCATGGGTATATAGTTTCAAAATAATCCATGCAAACAGACAAAGCTAATTTTACATACAACACTGGGACAATATATATTAAATATACTCATGCCTATAGAATATTAGATACATAACTTCTTAAGTATAAGTGTATAACAGACACGAAAAACATATGCTCAATTTTATTATTTATATGTATTTTATGCTAAAGTTTCAATTTATTCAAACAATTCACATCAAAAGAAAAACAATTCAGAACTGTTCCACTTAAAGACCTATAATTACTTAATCACCAATCATCTTGAGCTCCGGAATAAATAAGTACATAGTTATACTTCACAAGTATCAGCATCCTTCATTGTAATCATTTCCCTTCAACATCTCTGATTCATAAGATTTATTTTATAAAACATTTGAAATGCTGACACATACAAGTGACATAATTTTTACATACTTTAGGGTCTAAGTTAAAACTTCTCTTCGACTGCAGACAATAGGACCAGATCCATTGGAGAAAAAATAAAATAAAATATATGCTAGTTTGAATTTACCAGAAGCTACGAGGATTACTTCTCTGTATACATGTCACCAGAAGCATCGACATCTCAACAACATAATCCCATATCTCATCAGTTGAGGCAACATTTTGACAACACGCATCAAGGATTACATCTTCAAACAAACCAAATTCAGCAGCATTCACATTTTTGGCCAGATTTATAAAGCAAATCATGCCTTGCCCCTACAAAAATAAAAGAAATTAAGTTACCAATTCTCCTAATACCTCAAGATGTTTAGAGACGACTTACCAGGATCTTATATTATTCTAACATTCCCCCTCACTCGAAAACCCATTTATGGGTCGAGAGTGGATCACGGGGGGGGCGCCCATCTTTGGGGCAATAATTTGCCTATGTGTCCATAATAAATTATGAGAATAATTGTCCATAACAATTAGTGTCGTTGGAAACTACGTAGAGACAGATTGAATGTATTTCTCATATAACCATTATATATAAAAGTTGAGTAGGATTGATACTCCTGTATTATATTGTTTCGTCTTTAACGAGATATGAGTTCATTTCCGAAGCACTTTGTCTAATTACAACTTTGAGAAGAACTAGTTGCATTTAATAAAAGAGTATCGTTAAGTTTAATAAGCCTGAATAAGTATTATAATTTATAACATAAACACAAGTACTCCCATCTACCAAGTGTCATCTATCCTTAAAATATCGAAACAATAAGTGAGCAACGGAAGGTCAAATAAGGCATAGACAGTTAATTTTGTTCACCTTTACTTCAGGTGACCAGTGATCCAAAGCTGTTAGACAACAAGGAATCACCAAAGAACACAACTTTCCCAAAATCGGGTAATCAACCTGTCAACACCAATCAAACTTAATCACATGTCCCTACATTTCATTCCATAAATCACTAAAATTATCACAATACCTGTGTAACGAACCATCTCAACTGATAAGCAGCAACAATTGCATAAGCAACCGGTGCTCTAGCCGAAGCAGCAGTTATCTCATCAGCCTCATCAGACTTATCAACCGAACTCTCACAAACCTTCTCCTTAAGCAAAGGCATAACTCGGGGCATCAATTCAACAACCAATTTCTGCTCATCGGACAACACCGACAAGTCCAAACCTAGTTCACAAACATTCCTCAAACTCTCCACATTACATGTACTCCAAAAAGCTTTCGCAAGCTCTCGAAAAGCTGAACTCGCCGCAATTGCAAGTGAATTGGGAATCCATAACAGATGTTCGGATGTTGAAGCTTGTGAGGAAGCTAATGCGGCACATAATAAACTAAAATCCCTAATTTGCAAAATTAGGCTTTCGGAGGAAGTCGAAACGCTGTCGTTTTGAGGTAAAAGGGAGTCTAGAGTGGATTTAACTGAAACATTTGAACCTTCGGGTGGTTTATAGTTTGTTTTCGATATTAATTCTCGAAGTTGATTAGACAAGCTGTAAATAAGAAATAATAGAATGAGAATATAAATAAATGTTGTGTGTGTGTGTGTGTGTGTGTGTGTGAAATATAGAGGCAGAAGTGTAAGCAGCTTACAGGAGGAGAGTTGGAAGGAGAGCTTCTTCAGGCATTGTTTGTGTTGGCTTCTTTCTGTGTCTCTCATGGAAAATGAATAAAAATAACAATAAAAAATGTATGGGTTCGGATAATGTTCCGTTTGGGTTGTTTAAAATAAAAAATATAGTGAATATTTATTTTTTTAAATAAATAACTTATTTTTCAGAAATAAGTAATTTATTTCTGGAAGAAAAAGAACTCTTAATAAATATATGTTTTTATGTGTTTAAAAAAATAGTTGTGCTTATTTATTAAGTCAAATTACAAAAATCAAAATAAATAAATATTTTTTATTTTTCAAACTTCAGTATGTGTCAATTTTATTTATTAAACAAACCGAAACAAGAGATACAAATAAGTTGATTCAACACTGAATTGTATGTTTTAGCCAAAGAGGCCCTAATCTTTCTAATATACGAATCTTCCAACTCAGCAGCTTCATTTTCTTTTTCATTCTCCACTTCATTCTTACCTCATCGCTCAGTACTCACTACACTGAATGTTCTTACTCATTTTGATCCACCCTTGCTAAATTTTCAATGGGATGCATGCACATGTTATGTTGAATAATAAGAAGCTGTAGTACTATGTGAATATTTGTCCGTTCCTATTGATTCCTCTGCACTTTGATCCACCTTGATAAACTTTTCCACCGGACGCACTTGAAATATCGAATGATAAGAATCGTTATACTTGATAAACTTTTCCGCCGGACGCACTTGAGATATCGAATGATAAGAATCGTTACACTTGGATCCCTCGTAGACTTTTCTACTGGCCGCACTTGAGAAATGGATTGATGAGAATATGTAGGCAGTGATGAATAATTAGAATCATTGTTGAATATTTTTCTCGACTTTTGAATAAAACTTATTTAAAAAATTAAAAGACTTTATAAATAAGCCTGCAAGACTTTTTAAATAAGTTGGGCAAGACTTTTTCTGCTCGGTAAGACTTTCAAGAACACTCGGTAAGACTTTTCAAAAGTCTTGCAAGAACACTCGGTAAGACTTTTAAAAGGTCTTGTTGGTTCTGCTCGGTAAGAATTTAAAATGTCTTACCGATTTAATTTGGTAAGACTTTTAGAAAGTCTTGTTGATCAAATTCGGTAAGACTTTTTAAAAAGTCTTGCCGAGTTAATTCGGTAAGACTTTTTAAAGTCTTATTGAATTAATCCGATAAGACTTTCTATAATTATGCAGCAAGACTTTTTTTAAATGTTAAATAAAATGATCTTTTTAACTTAATTAATTCCACCAATTTTTAATTAAATAATTTATAAATTAAATTAATTCAGGTGAATTAATTTAAGTAGATAAATTAAATAATAAATTAACTTTTGATATTATAATTAATTTAGTTTCTTCACTGCACAACCACTGTAAATTTGACTTGAGTCTTCCTGTCTTTTGTCTTCTTCATTCTAAAATAATTCTAAATTAATTAATCATTTAATTAATTTAAGAAATAAATTAATTCTAAGTAAATTAATTTACTAATTAAATTTACTAATTAATTAATAGATAATTAAATTAAAGTATTGATTGTAGGACTATTGTTGATGTAGATAAGACTCTTCTGTTCTTCAACAATAACTTTTCTAACCACTTGAATTTTTTGATGACGAATCTTCACTGACATTATTGACACCATGTGCACTGGTATGATTCACGGATGACTAACTACAATGTCGATTCTCATTTCTGTTGCAGTGATCTTTATATCTTGTCTTCCTTTTGTTCTTCCTCTATAATTTTTTTTCTGGAATCTTTCTGTAGTAGACACTTAAAATTTTTTGTATCATCTGAACTCCTTGAGATACTACTCATTTATTCTACACCGACGCTTGATCATATAAATGAACTTCTTTCAGTGTTGAGTAGCAGTCTTGTCAGACTTCTTCTGATATTCTGATTCTTCGTGTCTTGTTGATATTTTTCGTCTTGATTCCTTATTCAACATTTATTATTTACTTCGTTTTCTTATCTGAGTTGAGTTGTCATCTACTTATTACAAATAGGACTAGTCATATGACTTTCAAATGTCCTGCAATTTGATCTCTTATCAACTTTTCAACTGGATGTGCTTGAGAGATCGAGTGATAAGAATCTAGAAGCTGAGACGAAAAATGATAATGTGATTGAATGTTTACCGATTGTCCTGTACTTTGGCCCCTAGTAGACTTTTTTGATCGTGTTGAGTAATCGAAATCCATGTAATACGTATTTACATTATCGAAGAGATTGAAATTTTAGATTTGGCTGCTGAAGTATGTTTTGATAACTCTGCTTGAGATATCTAAGGAACTGCAATTTCTACTTGGGATATCGATTTCTAACTATCTAAGAGTAGGTGCAAGTGAAGTATGTATAAACTTAGGACTTCTTATGTACTAGTAGTAGTATTAGATCTCGCAATTCGTTCGTATCGTGTATTTTCGTGTTTCGTGTATTCAAAGGTCAAACACAAAGTCGACCCATTTTGAATCCGTGTACTTCGTGTTCGTGTACCTCATTCTCGTGTCGTATTTCGTGTAAAATTGAATATTAATATAAATAAATAAAATAAAAGATTTTAAGGTAAATTTTTTATAATATATATTTAAATCATATTTACATACAATATTATAAAATCAAATATTATTTTAACAATAAATATACATATATTTATTATAAATATATACATATATTCATTATAAATATTAAAATTTAATTATAAATTTATTTTTGTCGTGTACTAACAGGGTAAACACAAAATCGACATTAAATTTCGGTCATATGAATTCGTATTCGTGTACTTTCATACCGTGCACTAAAAATATAAAAACAAATACTAAATTTTCGTGCCTTCAAAACCGGACGTGAAAGTTTCTTTCATCCGGCTCAAGTAAGTCAGGAATACAGAAACAAAAATAGCAAATTCGACCAGTGTGATAAATTTCCAGGTTTAACTAGTATAAACTTGCACTAAATTAGTTATCAACATGACAACAACTTGTGGAATACACTAGTTGAGATTGACTTTGTTAATCGCGTCAACCCGCGTAAATGCTTTTTAACTGGAGTGTGGAGAAATATAGAATGACTGGTATTAAAAAAATATACTCATTAGTTCGGAAATAATTGGTGTTTGATTTTTTATTATATATTTTTAGGAGTTTTAATTATATATTTAAAAAATATTTTTTTACTATATAGTCAAAAAAATTTAAAATATGTGTTAAAAAATAAAGCAGTGACTATTTCCAACTGAGGGAGTATATATAGAATGACGCTGTGGCTTTTCTTTGTTCTCGTAGTCTCTCGTGAGTCGTGACTTTTGAAAAATAATGTACCCAGTGTACGATTCAAATTATTTATAAACAATTACTCCCTCTATTTGAAAATAATTAACGTTTGATTTTCTGGTATATATTTTTAGAAGTTTTGATTATATAGTTAAAATTATTATTTTTGGAAAAAATTCAGAAAAACAAAATTTTAAAAATAATAATTTTAACTAAAATGTGTGTTAAAAAGTCAAATATCAATTATTTTCAAACATAGGGAGTAACATACTTTTTTTTGCAACTCTAGCAACTAACTACTTAAATTCAAATTATTTTAAGTATATAGTGTAAGATTGTGTCCTTGAGATATATTTTAAATCAAATAGAAGAGTTTAATAACTCAAGAAATGCTTGAACATAACAAAAATTATAAAATAATTTTAAGAAAGTCAACAAAAAATTAGCAAGTAGCAAATTCATTTCGGAACTGTCGGCCCACTTGGTGCCTTGGTGGAAAGCGCTGTGAACAATTCACAACACTTAGTCAATGGTTCTCGAAACTCGAAATTAGGGGTGAATAAAAAATCGGAATTGAAAATGAACCGAAATTGGAAAAAATCGAACCGAAATCGAAAAATAAAAAACAGAACCGAACCGATTGATTAGTTCCGGTTTCGGTTATAGGTTAAAACCGAACCGAAAAAACCCGAACCGAACCGATAATTAAAATAAATAAATTTATTATAATATATATATAGATAAATAGATATATGGTAAAAGGTATCTACCATTAATTTTAGAAAATTTCCTAAAGTTAATTATATAAAACTCCATCATTTAGACTCTATCAGAAAATTTTAAAATTAATTTTGAGTTATAGTTGTATACAAGAGTTGTCTCTCTTATAAATGAAGCAATATAAATCACAATACATATTCATCATTCATTATTTAAAATGAACTATTCTGTTGAAAATCCCCTGATTAGTATATACAATGCCGATTGACTTCACAATTAAAAATGTGATAATTTAATAGAATTGCATATTTGAATATTTGTGTGTGAAGACATGATTTTGATAATATACTCCGTAAAATTTATATAAATTCATTAAAGTTTCTTACATGTTACAGTAAATTTAATTTGTTACAGTTTCTTATTTTTTTTTGTAGTGTTATTATGCGGAATGTAATTCAAATATTTGAATGTAAATATATAATAATTTAAATTATATACTTTTTCATTTCTTTATCCGGTTTTTAACCGAAATCGAACCGGTCTTTTTAAAACCGAAACCGAAATCGATGGTTCGGTTGCAAGTTTTAATTTTTAAAACCGAAGATATGCTGTCCAGGTTCCGATTTTAGCCAAAAACCGAACCGAACCGAACCGCGCTCCCCCTAATCGAAATACACCTGTTACATTAGGAAAGCAAATGAAGCATTTCAAAAATATTTAATTTTTTCTGTAGGTGGAAATCTCTAAATAATATTCCATTTGTTTTTAATTAGTAACTTAATTTGAATTTTATATGTATTTTAAGATTTATTGAAAAAATAACTCAAGATAATTTTTTAGATTAAAATTTACTCCTTTTATCCCATTTTAATTGACTGAGTTACTATATTAATTTGTCCCAAAACCTTTTCTAGTTTCCTTTAATATAAATTTGAATTCTACTAATATCTCTATTAATTATGTATTGATAATCTTCAATTTAGTTTATTCAATGTAAAAACTACTCCCCTACTCAATTTACTATAGGCTCTTTATTCATAAATCACATATTATAGTTAATATAAAGATAAAATTTATTTTTTTTAAATCTGTATGCAAAAATCAAACAAGTCAACTAAAATGGAACGAATGAATTATTTGAAGTTATTATTCTAATTCATCTTAAAAGATGTAGTAGTGTACCAAAATGAAGAGAATTACCATTCCCTAATGAACCCATACCCACTGCTAGGGATGTTCAAAAAATCCGAAGCCCGAAATCCGAACCGGTCCGATCCGGAAAAAAGCCCGAAAAATCCGGCCCGAAAAAAAGCCCGGTCCGATCCGGTTTGGCCCACGGGCCCTAAACAGGCCTCCTTTTTTTCTAAAAAACCGGCCCGATCCGAAGCCCGAAAAATCCGGTTTTAAGCCCGGATTTTTAAAAATCCGGATAAAAGCCCGGATTGGGCCCGGATAAAGCCCGGATTGGGCCCGGATAAAACCCAATTTTTATATAGCCCGAGTTGCATGACTTGATATTTTCTCTCATAAAATGATTTTTAACTCTTAATTAGCAAAAGGTGTTAGCAACTTAGTAGGATCCATTAAGATTTGCATCTTATTCCACAACTGTAAGAAGTGTTGGTTCTAGTTTCTTGATTCCTTGGTTCTAGTTTCTTGATCCCCTAAATCATTTGTCAATATACCATCACAAAACAATAAGAGACTCTTTGCAACGAATCACCCCAAAGGGCTTATAAAAGTACAGATATGGCTTAGCAATGCGTGTGCATGTTGAGTGTCTCTAATAGAGTCTACTGCCTACTGCCTCTGCACCCACCAACAACAAATGCACTAGGTGAAGCCCCTGATTCACGATTTTTTTTTTCAAATCCAGGTCTGGATAAAGCCCGGCCCGGCCCGATCCGGCCCGATCCGCGGGCCGCAAACATGCCTCATATTTTCATGACAGGCCCGGCCCGGCCCGGCCCGATTTTCAAAAAAGCCCGCCCCGATCCGGCTAGAAAAAAGCCCGGGCTTTTTGTAATCCGGATAAAGCCCGACTCTTCAGGCTTTTTGTGCATTACTACCCACTGCTTTGCTTTTGCTGCTGCTGGGGCAGTGGAGAATGAAATTACCATCCCATATTCCCATATCTACTTTTCACCCATAGCAGAGGGGCTGTTTAATAATATAAGAATAATAAAGTATTAAAAAATATTATTTTTAAAAATTATATAAGTATATATTTATAAAATTAAATTTCAAATCAAAATAAATACATATTTTTTATTTTTCACAATTCAATACAAGTCAAATTTATTTATTAAACAAACAGATAAAAAGATGCAATAAGCTGATTATGACTCATATGTTTTAGCCAGGGAGGCCCTGGTCTGTCAAACGTAAACAAATCTTCCAAATCAGCAACTTGATTCTTCCAAAAAAAAAGTGATCATCTCTTTGTTGTTGAGCTTCCAAAGTCATTCTACCTCATCACTCAGTAGTCCACACACTGAATGTTGTTGTTACTCATTTCCCTGTAGTAGACTTGACCACCGGACGCACTTGAGATATGGAATGAGAAGAAATGTCGGATGTCCTTGCTGACTTCCCTGCACTTTGATCCTCCTTTTCTGGTGGATGCACTTGAGACATAGTTTGTGTTGACTGCCTCGCACTTGAAATCTTAATAGACCTTTCTACTGGTCGCACTTGAGACATTGATTGAGAAGAAACGTTAGTTTGTGTTGACTGTCCCGCACTTGAAATCTTAATAGACCTTTCTACTGGCCGCACTTGAGACACCGATTGAGAAGAAACGTTAGTTTGTGTTGACCGCCCCGCACTTGAAATCTTGATAGACCTTTCTACTGGCCGCACTTGAGACATCGATTGAGAAGAAACGTTAGTTTGTGTTGACCGCCCCGCACTTGAAATCTTAATAGACCTTTCCACTGGTCGCACTTGAGATATCGATTGAGAAGAAACGTTAGCTTGTGTTGACTGCCTCACATTTGGAATCTTAATAGACCTTTCTACTGGCCACACTTGAGACATCGATTGAGAAGAAACGTTAGTTTTTGTTGACTGCCCCGTATTAGAAATCTATGTAGACCTTTTTACTAGCCGTACTTGAGAAATGGATTGACGAGAATCTGTATGCCCTGCAATTATTTGATCTCTTCTCGACTTTTCAGGGGAGCACTTGAGATATCGTGTAAGAAGAATTTGTTTAGGGCAAATCCATGTAATTAATAAGTATTTGCGTTATCCAAGAGATTGAAAATTTATATTTGGTTATCGGACTATCGGAGTATGTTTTAAAAACTCTGCTTGAGATATATCGATATCTAAGGGTAGGTGCAACTGTGCAAGTCAAAGTACTACTAGTAGTATACACTTGCACTAAATTAGTTATCAACTGGAATACACTACACTAGTTGAGATTGACTTTGTTAATCGCGTCAACCTGAACCCTCCATGTCGCGAGTCATTACTTTTGAAATATAATGTAGGTTTTTTATTCCCTTTTTACACATTTATTTTAAAAATTATTTAAGATAACTGGAATACTCTTTAATTTTTAAATATTTTTTAATAAATTATAGTATTGATTATATATTTTTATTCAAAAATTATAACTAACTATTTTAACTCTTCAATCAAAATATTTATAATGTGTGAAAAAAATTAAATGTTAAATAATTTTTAAAAAAGCGAGTATAAAATTGGAATGGACTGTATAAAATTAAATGATAAATATTTTTTAAAAAAGTGAGTATAAAATTCCTTGCACGTTGCATGTTCTTATTATTCTTGTGCTTGAGAGACTTGTTTAAAATTTGTTGCGACTGGGATAAAAATTTTGCCTTGACCGATTTTTCCATTGGGCACATTCGAGAGATTCCGTTGATGTTCTAAAAAAACAAATAAAGAGATACAGTAGTTGCAAAGACCACAAAAGCATAACTAAATGCCACAGTTTACATCAACTGTAAGGTTAGGATGCAATTTTGGATATCTATCCTGAAAGTGTTCATGTCACACAATCTATTTCTGCATTGTTGATGATGCAGACTCAACAACTCTGTATAACCACCAAGTTTCCATGTTTAAAATCGACAACCAAAGATCACTGAAGCCACCATTCATCTACACAAAACTCGATCATACATTCAAATACATATGTATACTGTAGACACACATACATATGTAGAAGTGTATCAAAATGAAGAGAATTACCATCCCCTAATGAACCCACTGCTTTGCTTTTGCTGGGGAACTGGAGGATCACCATCCCATATCTACTTCTCAACACTTCTTCTAGAGAAGTTCAATGGAGGAAGATCTGGCCTATAGGAGTAGGTTTCGATTTTGACTGTTCAATACATGATTTGCCTAAATGTCCAATGTGATCACAGTGAAAACAGTAATTAAATAGCCTCTCATACATAAATTCGACCAGTATGCGCTCACCTTTAACATTACTAATATATATCTTTCGTCTCAAAGGTCGTCGAACATCTATTGAAACTCTAATGCGCATATAGATTCTTCGAATTTCAAAAAAATTGTTTGGGTCAGCTTTAACAAACTCTCCCAAGAGATTGCCAATGTCAACTGCTACATTCTCAGACATGAAACCAGCTGACAAATGATAGATCCGAACCCAAAAATCTAACTTGAATAAAGGCACCTTGTGTGGATTCTGACCAATTTGAATTTTGTTTGTTACCAGAAGGTGTTGATCAAAAGTCCAGGGACCTCCTCTGATCACATATTCTCTATCCATCTCACTAAAAAAATCATATTGAAACAGGTTCGGTCCCAACTCTGTTATGCACAGCCCTCTTGATGGTTTCCATACATCTTCCAAGACATTTTTCATCTTAGGGATCTTGATCTCACAATCAGTCAAAAATCGACCAACTAAACTCCAGCTTGGAGGTTGTGGTTGGTCCCACACATTCTCACTTTGGTAGACCAATGCAGCATCATTTGGTGTTTGTAAATTTGTATAGGTTAGATGGGGATTTTGTTTCGTTAAAGACTTCACTGGTGGGCGCACTACAGATGTTGATTGATGAAAATTTTTTAAGGATAATTTGTGACTTTGAAAAACTACAGACGCTGCTGGTGGGTGCACCTGAGATATAGATGGATGAAAATCTGTAAATGCTACATCTTGATTTTGTATCATTAGGGACCTCTGTGGTGAGCGCACTAGAGATAACCATAGTGGAGAATTTGTAGGAAAAACAAAATTTGCAGGTACTTTGGGAGACCTTTGTGCTGGGCGCACTAGAGATACTGAGAAGTGAGAATTAGTAGATAAAAAAATCATAGGGATCGGAGATCTTAGTGATGGGCGTATTTCACAGGTAGATGGATTGAAATATGTAGAGGTCCTAGAGGACATATAATTTGTAAAGGCTGAAGCATGTGATGGCAAAGAATTTGTATGAGGCGAATGATTCCAGTATGATTGTGTTCCTGATGTCCTTGATGAGTCTGTGGAAGTTTGTTCTTCCATACCTACTTGAGATATCTAAGAAGATATAGTTGTAATTTTTGCTACAGAGATAAAATGGTTACACAGAGAGTAGGTTTTAGGTGTTATGTAACAAACAAGACATCTTATCTACATACTACACTTGATTAGCTATTTAACTTTGTATTGTTATTGCAAAATAGAGTAGTAGTCGAGAGTTCAACTGTGGCAGGCCGCGTGAACTTGTTTTGATAATATGTTTGGCTATACTAAACCACAGTCTAGAACATGAGAAATGACAAAGGAGATACCTAACATTCCTGATTTCCAAGAAAATATGCAGTACTTTATAATACATAATTCTTCATCCACAATGTATGTGGTTTATTTTTTAAATGCTGGAACGTTTTTTCAAAGATGCCATCCACATGGTAGCTTCGTTTCTTGTAGTGCAAATAAGTTCACATATATGTTCAAACAAGTGTAAATTAGTAAATACTTCTATTCTTTTTCTTTGCCAACTAGTTTACTAATTTTCATCATAAACTAAGTACATAATTTTGTTTTTTCTTCCTGCTAAATTAACCAAGTACATACTTACATAGACTTGTTTCAATTCCATTCATGCTCTTTAATTAAATTCCCTAAGCTAATGCTCTATTAGGTTTTTCTTCTACAGGAATGTTCTCCATGTAAAGCAATGTCTCAGAATTTTTAATTAAGTCTTACCACACTGAGGAACCGCATCGCCAAATCCTCTGAACAATGAAGATGGTGTCAATCACCTCTGTGCTGCTCCGATTATTGAAGAATGTCATTATGATTTCCAGCTACAACCCAAGACACAGAAGAAAAATTACACATGTTAATTACCTATATATTTTTAAGTAGATTATGATTGGTATTTTCTATGAATTTAATCAGAAACATCAGCCGAGTATACAATAGACAAGGAAGATGGATTGCAAAACGAATGACAATCTTAACTAATTTGATGATATACTGCTCTGATAACCCTGATGAAGGATGAACTTAATCACCCTCCATTAATAATAAAAATTCGATGAGTAAAGCTCAAATACTAGTCAGAGAGCGACAAATGCAAAAATAACAAACGAAAAAAATGCAGTCATGAACAAAATGCAAGAAACAGAAATGAACATAACTATTTATAATACTAACAAGGATTGAAGTACAGCTGAAATTCTCTACAAACTGAACACGAATAAAAATTTAAAATTTTGACTGAACTGAAGTAAACAGCTCATGGAGGCTTGCACCCAAACTATAATTAACAGTTTTAATTAATTTTCCTGCCCAAGCTTTCAACTATTTTTCTTGTTGATTGTTGAGTATAAGCTATATATGAGCTATATCCAGCTGCATATCAGTCCCACAACATATATCCATCTTGTTCATGTGTTGATATGAATGTCCGAAACTCAGATTTAAGAACTTGTAAGCTTTGTAACTTTGGTCTTTGTCTTGAAGAATGTGGAGTACTAGTGTCAAAAGATTTTTCATCTGATTTGGAACTATCATCATACCTAAAATTTTCCAGACGAAGAAATATTCTGATCTCCCCTAGCTACTAGAAAAACTGGATTAGACATCAGTTAAAACTGGATTAGACATCAGCCACAAACCTCTTGAACTCATGTGAGTCTTTATCATAATCATCACCTCCCAAATTACCCCCCGGATTATGATATGCTGCTTCACAAACCTCAGCGGCTTCTGATGCAATTTCAAAGGCAACTTTAAATGAAGCTGCATTTTGCTCCTCTTCGTCAGGGGGCAATGTCACACTACCAACAGTATTAGCTCCGTGCCAAATCCAGTCAATATACCCTAGGCTGAAACCGTTTTCATAGAGATGACCCCTAATTATTTTAACTGAAAATTTCTTGAAATTTACGCATTTGGAGCAGGGGCAAGGTATTTTCTTAGGATTCTTACAATTTTGTTCAGCATAAATCAGGAATTTTTCAACGCCGATTTCATAATCCAACGAATCCCTATCTTTCGAAATCCATTCTTTATCCATATTCCAAACTAGGTACAAGATACTTAATTGTCATTTCAAATAATAAATTTCAAGTAACACACAATATCAAAAGCATACACATATACTTAATTTATTTGAATGTTACCTATCTCATACAAACATATAATCCATTATCACATTTCAAAAAAGGAATGAAATTTAAGAAATTTAGCTTGAGAAACTCATCATATCGTAACAACCTATGAGGAATTATTTAAACATCGTAATTAGACCTTCATACATATCCATGATGTAACAACCAATCAATTTAAATCATCGTAATTATTTAAACATCGTAATTAGACCTTCGATGATATAACAACCAATCAATTTAAATCATTGTAAATTAATGCATCTAACTCTTCCACCTACCTGCCTTTCACATCTCTCTCTGTGCATTAACATAAGATTATGCTTAATTATGAACATGTTAGGGTGACTTTGGTATGGTAATTATTATCCTAACAATTACTATAATCAGTGTACTAGTAGGCACTTCTAGCAGGGCAACGTACCCCCTTGTCAGTGCCATCATGCTTCTTTTGAAACAGCGCCGAAAAGTTCTTACATACAAAATATTTTGCAATATTTAAGTCATCTGAGGTGATTGCATTATTATGGGGCTGGAATCAATGCCCCTGCAACCTCACAAGGTAGGCTTCAGGTACGTGACCATTACTTTTGCACAATAGCTGTAAACTAGTCCTTCTAGATTAACTGCATTACTGGCCTACTATAAAATGTGAATAATACTATGACATACTATTGTATTTCAGCATGCTTTCAATATAATGAATACTTTACCAGCACGGAATATAGAGACAGGCAGCCAACTCAAGTCAAACAACTGTATATAAGCCCAATTAAAAAGATAAAATCAAACACAAACATTAATAACCCCAATTAAAAATTTAGGGTTTCAATCCCCAATTAAAGCCTTAATTAATCAAACAAAAATACTAAAACATATTCAATGTCTAATTCAAAATCTAGGGTTTCAATCTCCCATTAAGTAGTGATGAAACCTTACCTTTAATCCTCTTTTTTCAGCTTCAACCCCAACCTTAGAGACGGGTTCAACCCCAACCTTCAAGAAAAAGTACACACCTCTGCCTTCGATCTTGTTTAGCTTCGAACAGAGAGTTTGCTTCGATCTTGTTCTGCTTCGAGCATAGAGTTTGGCTTCGATCTTGTTACACTTCAAACTCAGCTTCGATATTTGCTTCGCAGTTTCGAGCAGCTGAGACTCGCCTTCGAAGAATGAGATAGAGGTAGTATAGATAGCTAGGGTTTTTGTTTATGTTTGATCGATGTTTTATGTTTTGTTTTAATGTTTTAATGTTTTAAGGAAAATAGGGATATGTGTATAAAAGAGGGTGTTGGCCCTATATGTCACAATTTGGGGAGAAAATGCCCTAAATGGCACACCCCAAAAAAATGGCCCTAAATAGCACTCCAAGACGCTACATCGTGTAGAGTTTTGAAAAAAAAAAAATTCCCCAAAACGCTACTTTAAGTTGCGTTTTTTAGCCTAGAACCCAAGATAAAGTAGCGTTTTCCCCCAAAAAATTCAAAAAAAAAATTCAAAACGCTACACGAAGTAGCGTTTTTTCCTAATTTTTTTTAAAAAAAGTGCAAAACGCTATACGAAGTAGCGTTTTCACCCCTTTTTACAGCACGCCACACTATGTAGCGTTTTGGAGTGCTATTTAGGGCCATTATTACGAGTTGTGCCATTTAGGGTATTTTCCTCCCAAATTGTGACATTCAGGGTATTTTCTCTATAAAAGAGAGAGAGTTAAAATTTTCTTAAGTGGCCTGGGGGAAATATTTGCAAAGGCGAGGGGAAAAAGAACTAGAGCGGGAATTATTTTTTTTGGAAACACCTTTCACATCGGTTAGTGCAATAACTGATGTTAAAAATATATAAAAGACATCAGTTGTCAAAAAACGATGTAATAAATAGCATTGACATCGGTTTCAATTCTAACCGATGTTAAAGACGTGATGTCTATTCTCCTTTTTCTAGCAGTGCCTGTATAATTCCATTCCATGCGGACATGTGGTAACATGATTTTAAAGAGTTGTCTATTGATACATTTTTGTGTGCATATATAATCTTGAATTGCACATAATTTTGACGGACGATAACTAGGACTTGGGGAATTTATTTACAGCTAGAGAAATACAGATATACGAAGAATCGGAAGCTGTGCATGCATAAGTCAGCACTCATTAGTCTATTACTCGTGAATTGTTCACTCGATACATCATCAAGTGATAAGAATCGGTGTAGTATTTTTGCCAACTCTCATCTACTGTAGGCATATACAGGGCCTGTTCGGTATTTGTGGTCAGCTATCGGCTAAAAAGAATTAAACACTTATCTAATTTTGAACATTAATTCAAAATGGAGCTATAATCTAGCTATATCTTATATGAATCATTACTACTTTACGTGACACCATTTACAAAAGAGGAAAAATGGCCTAACTATTAACTAACACTTATTTATTACTCGTATTTATTTTTTAAATGTACAGTTTATACTTACATAAAAAAATTAATATCCCAGTAAATACTACTATTACTCTTTTTAAATATTTTAACTTTAAATTCAATAAAAAGAACAAATTTTAAAAATTTTAAATTATACTCCCCTGCGCATTAGAAAAGGAGAATGAGCCTTTTTGCTGAAATGTATAAAGACAATTTATTCGAACTTGGCGTTAAAAAGGCGAGCTCATCTCTTTCTTTGACTCCTCGTCCGCTGTCGTGTCTCCCTCTCTCATCTGTATCTACCTTCTTATCTCCATTTCTTCAGGTACCCATTTGCTCTTTTTCTTCAATTTTGTCTCAATTTATCACAATTGCTTAGTTCAGATCTATATACATGTATGTCTCAATTCATGATGTGCTTATGTTTTAATGTTTTGATGATTGTTTCATGTAAATGAGTTAATTTGGTTGTTAAAGTTTTAATCTTTCTTGATTTGATTGGTAAAGTTGGGATTTTTTTTATTTTTAATTTGTTTTAAGTTAAAGAGAAGGATAAAATTGTGCTGACTAGAGTTGAATTTTTAGGCTGAAAGTTTGGTGAGATAAGGAGATTTTATAAGGGTGAGATCAGATCTAAGTTGTAAGGTGAAAAGATGTCGTTTTCGGGTACACAACAGAAATGCAAGGCTTGTTCAAAAACTGTGTATCCAATGGAGTTGGTGTCTGCTGATGGAATCGATTTTCATAAGTCTTGTTTTAAGTGTACCCATTGCAAAGGGACTTTGAAGGTAAAAAAAACAAACCTTTTTATTAATCTTTATTTGACTTGTAATTTATTTGCTTGTTTTTTTGGTTAATTGTCCTCTTGTTGTCATTAGTACAAGAAACTACGAAAGTACTTGGTCTTTTGTGTGGTTTTGTATTTTAGGGGGAGGGGTCAGTACAATTTCTTGGTGAAATTTGTCAGATTTTATGAAAATGAGGTATTCCATATTCCCAGGTCCTAGGATGATACAAGTTAATCTTACTGGCATAGATTAGCTAGAAAAGTGGGTGATGTAGATTATTTTTGTCATTTAAGATACTTGAATTTTATCTTCCTATACAAAAATATTGGATAAAAGTGCGATGTAAAAGTCTTGGTTGGCTACTCATTTGACGATTTTTATTTATTAGTATATATGATAGATGTTTATTTGTGTATGGCAACAAAGGGGTGGTCTGATGCTATTGTGTTGATTACCTTGGTATTTTGGGAAGATAATGTGCATGGTATTGATGAGCATAAAGCGAACAAAAATTGCATAAACCAGCAAAAAAACTGCATTGAGCAAAACTACATAAAAAATGAAACAATAATTTGGTTCCAATTTATGTCCAGACTTACCTGCAGCAGGCACAAAACTAAACCACACTTTTTTAATAATATAAAGTTATTATATGTATGTATAAAAGCATAACATATTAATTATTAATTATCTACAATTATTTCATGACTTAACAACTGCACCAATTTGGTTTCATGCAAAAACCGCGCCAAACTGAACTATGCACATTCCTAGTGGACCTCATATCTTAATTTGATCAGGCCTTTTTTTATACACAAGTCATCATTATATCAAACTCAAGCACGTTGTATACCTGATACCATCATCCATCAAGAAGCCGTGCTTCTGATGCTACCATCAGTGGTTGATTCTTTTGAAATATTATTTTTTTCAAATGAGAATGCTCTTTTTAGAAGTACAGAATGTCTGTATGTGGTGGTGATTTTTTTTTCTTTTTGTGGGGGGTTATTTTTATGATCCAATCCTAGAGAATTCTTTTTGTTATTATGGATTAATCCAACTCGAACCTTTATTATATGCTTAGTTATGTTATGAGCTAATTTATTATTGTTATTACTAAACAGCTGAGCAACTACTCCTCAATGGAAGGTGTTTTGTACTGCAAGCCTCACTTTGAACAGCTCTACAAGGAGTCAGGAAATTTCAACAAGAACTTTCTGTCACGTATGCCATTTTATTCGTATATTTATATTAAAAAATTTCAGTATCTGTATGTTTAATCTGTGATGGCTAAAATTTTGCTGCAGCTGCAAAGGCAGCTGACCAGTCAAGTCCAATGCTGGTAAATTCTACTCACAGTTAATTTACGGTTGAAGTATTTTTATTGATCTGCACCTCATTTAATATCTAATTTTCCTGGTATCCAGACAAAGTCACCTAGCAAAGCTGCTGGCATGTTTTCAGGGACACAAGATAAATGTGCTACCTGCGGTAAAACAGCTTATCCGCTGGAGAAGGTATTCAACTTCTTTACAGAGCATATGACATTACACCTTGTTGATTAAGTGAGAGTAATTTTTCTTCTACTTCTCAACTATGTTACTCGGACTCTTCATTTTACCTTCGAGTACCCGTGTCGGACACTCGACACTCGGACATGGACACTCGGACTCGGACACTTATTTTAGGCCAAAAACATGTATATTTTTCAAAATGTTGCCGAGTCCGATACTTGGACACGTATCCATGTTGGACACTTCCAGCCGAGTCCGAGTAACATAGCTTCTCAAAGATTGAGTGATATTTTTCTTTATTTGAAACTGTGGGATGTACCTCCTCAAGTGTTTACTAAAAAATTACACCTACATATATCAATATTACTTCTGTTGTCATCGTTAGACCTATGCCTGTGTATAAGTTTTGGAGAATATATGTATAAATCCCCGTTTATTGTAACATTGAAGCAGCATGTGTGCTTGTGTTATAAATAAAGCCTATACTCTTGTTCTCGGTCAACTTTAACATTAAAATTAGCAAAATATGTAGAAAAACATGATTTAAAAAAAAATATCTACAGTTCTCTGCCTATAGAAGTTTTATTTTGGCAAGCATTTGTTCCTCGTTTCAAGTACATCATATGATTTTTTATATGAACATAAGATTTCAATGAGAGTGACCAAGAAATTCATACAAATTTATGAAGTTTCTGTGCTAGATCTATGAGATGGACCAAAGGGATGATTGGATTGAGCAGATGAACAGAACTTTTTGTCAAAAATACGATGAAGGGGTGTCCGGTTATATGGCTTGATCTAAAATTCGTAGAAATCTGAACAATCTAGTTTTGGTGCGATCTATAGAGGCAAGTTATCGTAGGGTATGGGTAGTGGTGTTCACAATGAATTACCTCTCCCTTCAATATGAGATTCTATTGTATTAAAGTGATGTTACTTCTGAGAATTAAATTAAGATATTAATAGAAATGCTATGCAAGTGTACAAAGAAAAAAGTTTGCTCTCAGTTGCACATCGTACTCCGCTATTTGAGGATTAGTTTTTTTTTTTTTTACTCATATACATTTGCTAACAGATCTGGAAATTAATTAGAGTATATATCAATATTGGCAGGTGACAGTGGAGAATCAATCCTATCACAAGACGTGTTTCAAGTGTTGTCATGGTGGATGCTACATAACTCCATCAAATTATGCAGCCCTTGAAGGCAATTTGTACTGCAAACATCATTTTTCCCAGCTTTTCAAGGAGAAAGGCAGCTACACCCATCTTCTTAAGTCCGCGTCAGTCAGGAGACCGGCAGCTTCTGTTCCTGAAGCTTAAATCATATTTTCGTTTCTTAACCCTATTCTATTTGCAAGGATCTTCATTTATTTTTGTGTGTTTTCCCTTCCGAGTTGTTTTTGCTCAAACTTTATAAGCTGATAGTACTTTGTTATGTTTTCTTTAAATGTTTGGTGGCCATCTTGCCGTTGTTGTTTGATTAAACTACATGGGACACACAAGCCCAAATTTGTAAAAAGAAAAATATTTGTAATCTTAGATTTTTACTTGAGACTTGACCAATATTTTCCTAGTCTTTCCAGTATACACTTGCACAAAGACCCTTTTTCTTGGATTTTGTCCCTATTTAAACATATACTACTATTCAATGTCGTAAGTTGCCGAATCTATTAAGGAGGTTCTCTATAGGGCTGCAAACGAACAGAGTCGAGCCGAGTTTTGCCCGAGCCGAGTCGAGTTTGACTTTTTTTTTAAACGAACCGAACCGAGCCGAGTTTGACTTTTTTTAAAAACGAACCGAGCCGAGCCGAGTTTCCTAATAAACGAGTCGAACACGAGTTGTTCGCGAACAAATCGCGAAAAATAAAAAATTAATTTGGTTGAAAATTCTAGTATATCATTACTATATTGACTAGTACTCGTAACTAGTGTTTTGTCACGAATTGTTGTTTCTATTTTTCTAAAAATATTTCTCGACAATCCAACCATATGAATGTCAAGATATGTATAATATAATGATATCCCCAAATTTTAAAAAAATAAAAAATTAATTTGGTTGGAGATCTTAGTATATCACTATTATATTGACTAGTACTCGTAACTAGTGCATTGTCACAAATTATTGTTTCTATTCTTTTAAAATATTTCTCGACAATCCAACCGTACGGATGTCAAGATATATCTAATATAATGATATTTCCAAATTTTAAAAAAATTGATTTGGTTGGAGATCTTAGTATATCACTACTATATTGACTAGAATTCGTAACTAGTGTTTTGTCACGAATTATTCTTTCCATTTTTTTAAAAATATTTCTCGACGATCCAACCGTACAGATGTCAAGATATATTTAATTTAATGATATTCCCAAATTTAATGTATTATATTTATTAATATATATATATATATATTATGTATAATAATACAAATGTAACATATTTAATTATGGTCAATTTATTAACAAATGTAAAATTCTTGATGTTGAATTCGAAATTTCATATTTGTGTTGTGACTATATATATATATATATATATAACATACATAATTTTATAACATATGAAATTTAATATATATAACATATTAAATACATATGATTTAATATTTAATTAAATTATATATATTAAATTATATGACATATAATTTTGTGTTGTGACTATATATAACATATTAAATACATATGATTTAATATTTAATTAAATTATATATATTAAATTATATGAAATTTTGTGTTGTGACTATATATATTAAATTTAATTTTATAACATATAATTTTATTTGAATCATATGTATTTAATACTTAATATATTAAATATGATTCAAATAATCAAATGTAAATACATTATAATATATGTGTGTGTGTATATATTTATACATATCATAATAAAAACATAATATAAAATTTGAATTTGTGTTAATTATTATATTTAGAGATTTTAAAAATAAAATATTCAAGAAGTAAGACACATCAGTACATCACAGATTCAAAATTTGGGAATTGGGAGGCAAATGCCAGAATCTGATTCTTAGCATCTGTAAAACAAATAAAAACCACATGTATAGTATACACTTATTCTTTTTTTAACAATATATATATAATATGAATAACTTCATATAAACATTAATATATTAAATATGATATAAATATTTAAATTATTCATAATATTTTTTTATTTATAATATATATAAATTTTATCCGAGCCGAGCTCGAGCCGAACTCGAGCTGAACTCGAGCCGATCCCGAGCTAAACGAGCCGAGCTCGAGCCGAACAGACATAAAGCTCGGCTCGGGTTCATTTACTAACCGAGCGGATTTTTATGTTCAAGATCAGGTTCTTTTAATAAACGAACAGAGTCGAGCTCACTTAAACGAGCCGAGCTCGAGTTTTGTTCACGAACAGCTCTGTTCATTTGCAGCCCTAGTTCTCTATATTCTTGTTTTAGGTTTGATGCATTGAATCTGGAGATTGTCTCCGATCCAAATTACTTCTGATCTATGAGCAACGAATATATCTAATTCGAATCAATTTGATAATTTTTTTTCTAAGTACGTATTCAGACTCAATACTAGAATTTTGTGTTGATCGGCAGCTAAGATCCAGAGAATGACAGCAACATTACTATCGTTGCATTGTAAAATAGTGCAACGATTTATGAAAACCGTGAGAACGAATGCTAACCAGATTTCAAATATAAGCCAGGCAAGTCTTTGCTGTTACGTATCTTAACTTTTTTTTTTTTATAGGCTCAACATGTTCGATATTAATTTGTCATGTTAGGATCCTTAATTAAAAAGTACATTCTCATTTTTAAACTGTAATTGAAAAACTCGTATCCAGTCTCACATTAATATTGAATATAAGGACTGCAAAATTGAAAATCAAAAATCAACGGGTAAGACCAGGAATATCAGAAATTTTAATGCAAATTATATTTTCGATTAGTGAGAGCAGCTAATATTTATATCATATTCATAAAAATAAAAATTACAGTCATTGTTTATGAAACTTTGGATACGTTTAAATAGATAAATTATCACTTATATTTGTGTTTCACTTTCATTTAATTGGAACGATAAGCATCAACTAGTAGCTTAGAGGATTATATTTTAATGCAGCAGGTGCATTAGTTTGCTAAAGGATTAAGAACTTGTCTGGTGAACAGAACAACTCCGGTAACGTCTTCTCTAACAAGAAACAGGAATGGGTGGTCTGCAACGAAGTCAATAAACGTATAAGATGTACCAGTACCATCCCCGTACACTGGAAAAAATGCAGCAGCAGCTTCTGTGCCTTCTTCATTAACTTCCATAATTGACTTGTGGAATGTGTTTTTGACAAAGAGCATCTGACCGTCAGGAGATTCATTAACCATCTCAGTAAATTCACCTGGAGAGAATGGTGAGACTAACCCTAGTCCCTGTAATGCTTTTGATGCTTCCAATCCAAATGATATTTTAAATTTAGGAATCCAAACTTTTCCAGCTAATATTGTACGACTTGCAATGTACCGGTCAAGAAATCCGGATCCTGAGCCAAGTTTCTCTACCAATGTTGGTAACCCGTCCTTTGCCTTTGGAAGGAAGATGTTCATGGAAAACTTGCGTTGCTTGTCATTACCTTGTTTATTGTGAAGTGTCAACACTTTAAAAGTGTCATCATGAAGGGAACCTTAATAGAGCTACCATCGAGGTGGAAGTCATGGTCTTTTGTATCCGACACCTTGAAAGGATTAAGCCATTCTCCTTTGAAATAGATGGCAGTGGCATAAACAAGCCACGTTATATTATCAACTGATCCACGAGGGAAAATATATTTGATAAGGCCATTCGATTCCTTTTCAACCCAAGAGTTCAATAAATCCGCTGACT
Organism: Oenanthe sinensis; assembly: GCA_028671895.1. Lineage (NCBI taxonomy): Eukaryota > Viridiplantae > Streptophyta > Magnoliopsida > Apiales > Apiaceae > Oenanthe > Oenanthe sinensis. The sequence goes on along the minus strand of CM053811.1, from coordinate 7,217,909 downwards.
CATTAGGCTGCATAAGTTTACAGAAATTAACACCAGTTACATCACCCATATTAAAATTAGGTAAAATTATGATAAAAAACACCAACTTAGGCAAAGTAGTGACAAACCTTATTTTTGAAATCAACTGCATCCATCAGAAGTAGCTTTGTACACATGGTCCACCACCTTTTTAAAAGGAGACTTGGAAGACAGAGATTTGTCGATCCAAACACCATTAGACAAGGATAAGATAGGCTCTCCAGAGGATGATCCGTCAGCAAATATGGCATCAATGAGATACGAAGACAGTGCGTTAAGTTCTTCAGAACTCTTAGCTTTTAGGAAAGTGAGAAGCTCATTAAGGTTTTGACCTTTCGAAGCAGCTGCAATTAAGCTGAGAATAACTTGCATGGAGAGAAGAGAGAAGACAACATTGGAACCTTTGCCATCATTTTGCAGAATGTGTTTTGTGAGGGTTAACGAGACATCAGTTAGTTTCTTGAGTGATTGTTGAAGCTCCATTTCTGGTGTTCTTTGTGTTTTAAGACAATATATTTAACATAAACTGACAAGTACACCTTGGCTAGATTTATATACGAGGTCCAGGAATATAAAGAGGCCCATGCATTGTAACGTCTTAACTTAAATGTGTGCGTGTATACTTATTCTTGATTCTTCTGTATCTTTTTTTTGGAATTATTAATCATTTAATCCCTATATGTAACTGGTAAGCGATAAGACTGGAGTTTTAAGATCAAGAAGAGGCACAGTCGCACAGTTAATGAATATGGTTTAGTTGCAACTTTTCAGATTATGAGAACACAAGAACCTATGTAAATGAGTTTTCAGAAGGTAAAGAATATACATATAGCCTTACTAATGGCGTCATGTGTTTCATGCTCCATTAAGAAATAGACCAACTCTAAGTCAGACTAAAGTGATGAAATCAGCCACAAACTCTTCTCTATCAAGGGTTTCTTGGCCAGGACACAGCTGATAGAAATACAACTGCTTTCAGAACCTCAGGTGAAGAGTTAACCAAATGAATTTGGAGAAGCTGACTTGGTTGCTTCAATCAGTCACAGCTCTGAATGACATTGAATACCCTTGTATATTGGGATGGCGGATCAGTTGGCAGAATGTCAAAACCGTGTGGAGCAGGCTTTAGATTTACTGAATAGAATGAATGTCATAAAGTCACAGCTTACAACAGCTTCTGCAAAGGCCACCAACGTTAAAAACGATACTCTTGTTCAAATTGTGCCTGATCTGGCAATGATAAATAATCCTATCACTAGACTGAACGCTCCTAAGAAACATAATGACCACCCAACCTTTATGCAGTGTGACTGCTCACTGCTGTGGACCTTCCCGCTGCTAGGGTCAGACTCCGTCAGAGATTGAAGGACTATACAGAAAAGGAAGTTGGGAAGTGTAGTAGTCTAGGCCAGTTGGTAGAGGCTTATTTTCTATCTGTTTGATCATCTTTGATATGTCTGTTTAATTTACGTTGTATTCTGATATTTGGATACCTGTATAAATGTTGAAGTAATATACTGTATTATGGTAAAGATGTTTTTATCATATATGTAGTGTGATCCAGTCTCTTTGTGTTTGTGTGTGTGAGGATGTGATTTGCAATACTTTTAAGATCTGTCAAATAGGAACTCACTTCATTAGATGACTAGTAAAATGGTAAAATACAAATAGAGCATTAGTTTGACCAAAGACTTGGATATGCTTCAGCATAAACATAAAAAATACAAAAATGGGATGGATTATCTAGATTTGCAGTAAAATATTACATCTATCTATGACAAAGATATAAAACATCGGAGAGAAAAATCTACGGATGGTGGATTGTAGGTGAGTGAGTAGGAACTGTAATCAACATAAAGTAATAAAACTGCTTTGCTAGTAAATAAGTTGGAGGTCATCATCAGAGTGAATAGACATTCCAAGCTCCACTGCTTCTATCAATCGAATCATTTGCAGCGGCAAGACTTCTAGCTAAGCCTTTGTAAACAAGAATAATTCCATGTGCTGTAGTATCCTTCCCACTCTAATGTTCTACTGTGTTTAAACCCCAGACATATCATAATTATCATTTTCTCTGATAGTATCCATCCCACCTAAATGATCTACTGTGTTTTCCTGCAGAATGCTCTGTGTTGAAATATATAGGATTCGGAATCTTAAAAACACGTGATCCTAAAACAGGGCCGGTCAAAGCATCCATCTTGCTACTAATTACTGCCCTGATACGGAAGCCTTGTTGTTGCAATAGATTCCTTCGCCTGAATATATATTCTTGGATATGCATTGGCATTTCTTCCTCTGATCTGCATCAATCAGAGTATTTAGACTAGCTAGACAAGTTTGCATAACAATAAGTTTCAGAAGTTGTATAAATAAGCTTCTAAATCAAAAAGGTAAAAACGATTGTAATATGAAATTTTAGATGTGTACTAAACTGTGATTATGGTACACTGTTCGATAGCCTTAATTTTGGCATCACATTAATATTTTTGGTCCACAACTTGCAGGGTTCATTTTTTTAAACCAATTTTTCCTCTCCTCTACAACTTCAATATATCCTCCATTCTATTTTCTGCACCCTCATGACTCTTCCACCTACGCTTCTTCACAATTTCTCATGTCTTCTATAAAGGATTTAAGAAGGCTATCACATGCTCCTACCATAAGAATTACTAGAGTTTTTGTGTTTTAGAGAAATAATACTTATCACTTAACATTTCAGTAACATCATGGGATTAGAGTAAGGAGTTTGAACACCTCATCACAAGATACTACAGTAGAAATTACTACTGCAGGAGTATAGGCTTTTAACAGAAAGAATATCTCCTTGTGTTTCTGTTCCAAATTGTAACATCAGTATGGAACAATTACAAAAACGTAGCACAAGTCAAAATACAATAGAAAATGTTTCAATGCATTAACTGTAATTCAAAATAAATGAATTTTTTTCTTAATACTTGGTTTTTTAGATGTTGGGACCTATAAATTATATTCATCTAAGTTTTCAGGACGTTTTGCTTGTTCTCAGAGCCTGCGGAACAAATGTTCAGGACTCTGGAAACACAAATATATTGAACAAATTTGATCTGAGTGCAAGGGATTCTCTTTATATACAACTACTTGTGCTTTACAAGAAGCTAACACTAAAAACAGGAATTTTTTCCCTTGAAATATTGAGATTCAGTTCAGGATGATTGGTACATAAATGTAGGCCGACCTAATGAAATTGCAATGTAATAGAGAGAAAATGGCTTTATATCTAAAGATTCTTCTTACCTGGTAGGCATGAAATCCAAAGTCAAAAACTTCAGCAGTCATCTTCTAAAATGGAGAATAATCTCATTCGGTTAAAAAAGAATATACAAGGATTCTCTACCTGGTTATGGAATTAGTTTACAAGCATATTTATGAAAATTTTGAGCTCACGAGATATAACAGTCAGGAAAGAACATCTAAGGATCCTATATTTTTGTGGTAAAAAATAAATTACCAAATCTTTTAGGAAATTATATGTATAACAGAACTGGATATACAAAGAGCAGGCCTTGACATGATATACTAATTTGCATAGCGAGCACAATTGAGAACTCTAATAAACTTTCTAACATGTCTATCACACAATCAGCAGAGGAATGGAGAAACAGTACCTCAATACTAGGGAAGACCAGTTACCACATCCCGCTGAAATGAGGAACTCAAAGGTGGTGCTCCGCAATTTTTCTGGCTTCCTAGAGAATAAAACCAATGGCCACCCACCAGCTTGAAGTTTCATATAAAGTTGCAGAAAGATTACTCTTTTCTGTTGTTTTGCCTCTTCAATATAATTGTTGTAGATATATCCCCTGAATCTGTTGCATAAATTATGTCCATTTTTATCAGGAAAAACATTAGTTCCAGACAGATTCCGATACACTACTGAAATAAAAGTCTAGCAACCGCGTATCTCTCTGTTCTGTAAGATGCATACACATCCAGTGTTCCAGATGAATATATCAATATATACATACAGATAATAAGTGGGCACTATTTAAGTAGTCATCATTTCATACGATATATGTACTTATACCTAAAAAATGTCTTCTCTAATCTCAAATAGGAATCACAACTCGTATCGGAAAAAAAATGATGCTTAAAATATAAGTATCTATAAAATTGTACACTGGTGCAAGGGGGACAGATGATAAGATCTATCTTAATCGGCATCAAAAATTTGATATTGTGAGAATGTTACTGTTTCTAATATTTTCCCTTTAGAAAATATTGTGCAATGAAAAAAAGCATGGGAAAGAAGAAGAATGAAAGGGATGACCAGCTGGTGAAGGAACAAAGGAAATCATAGGAACCAGGTTTAAAATGTTAGACAGGACAAGACTTACTCTTTTCATACTTGTATACATTTGGAACAGGATACCATAGAGATTACATATGAACATTTTATCGAAGACCTTCACATGAAGGTATTATGATCGCACCACTTCTACATGATTCTTGAAGGGTTTTAATCAAGTCAGCATCCGAATCAAGTTAGACCAAAACCTTGAGATTCTAACTAAATAAAGACTTTTAACGCATCTATGATATGTGAATAATCCAAGAGATAAGTACAAACTTTGGAAAGACACGAAAGCTTAACTGTAGTGATATCAGAAGCAAATTACCCGGGCAGTAAAGGACTGAAATAATGAGAATATGATGGAACAAAGTCATCTACGTCCATTAACACAACATCAAGAACATCAGCAAGTGGTTTGATATTACTTAAGTAATTCTCAGCCAACAAAGCAGTTGTCTCTAAATCTCTCATGTATTGACCTTGTTTGATATACTGAATAGCAACATCCTTGCAAAATGAAGGGATAGAACGTGCATCCAAGTTGTTGAGCTCTGAATTTAGAGCAAAAATCTTGCAATCACTATAATCATCAACAGAATTCCACATCCGAACAGCTCCTGCACTCTTAGTTTGACATGACTGTAACATTACAGTTAAAGCAATCAGCACTGTCATTAGTAGAGCCCCAAGTGATATAAGTGCAGCCACTAAGATTGTTGCAGCACAAGATGTCATATAAATTCCTGATTCTACTGCATAATCGCTTCTAATCTCTGCACAAACTCAAAAAATCTAGTGGTCAAACAAACATTCAGAAGCACTCAACAAAGATTCCGTGTTCATCCAACAAAAAGACTCATTAGTCCGAAATATAGCTGACATGGTATTTTCTGGATTTCCTATTTATATTACACAGTAATTATGTTCCGATTGTAATGAGTTGAAAAGAAAGGGTCACTTTGTTAAGGCAGTTCACTCCATATAATACTGCTTTAAAGGCATATAGGACCTAAAGTTCATATCTTCTATAAAAAACCCTTTTACATAATTCACTGTGCCACACAAGTGAACTAAAACTCGAAAGAAATTAAATGACATTGCAAATGAACTCCAATTAAGCAAACAACATATCAATTTGAGCTCTTTTACCATTTGTAGTTGTACTAAAACTTAATTCACCAATATGTTATCACTAGAATGGTACTTTAAAACCAAGAAAGATTACTTTAATTAAAGGGAAAAAAATACAAAAAACAAGTGCCTGTATCAGAATCTGCACTACTTGAAAAGCTTTGATCAGAGTACTGCCTCTCCATCAGCTGGCCGTAAACAGACATTCTAATCCTTCTAAACAGAAATTAGAGCACTAGAAAGCCCTTAAGAAGCTGATCCACAAAGTAATAAGTGAATGATATAATGCCACCTACAAACACCAAGAATCAACTTGCTTCAACTGTATCGCCTTTCTTGAAATGTTGACTATTATAATATATAGGCAGTAAGTCGAGGAATATACAATTACTGAGTACTGCAGAATCAACTTATTTTCAGTATCATATTTGTTAGATACATTAAATTTATTTTCCTTCTATCCAAAACATTGTACATTAGTGATTAAAAAAATGACATATAATAGTAGTAATCAAGATAACAATAGAAATGTCAAAATCAGACAACATAAGAAACCAAAGTAGAGTTATTTAAGTCCAACACACTCATAACACGTAAACTCATAACACTACCTGAAAAAGAACAGCATTTGTTGATACGTCCAGTATCATGTATGTGTGTATTATTATCTCAGTTTGAGTTGTGGGACTTATGGCTATGGAGTGATCGGTCATTGTTCTAAAAAAAGAATGGTTAATATGGTCCTACTAACATGTGCCAGGTGTAAGCTTATCTCCTTTTTCTCAAGTGATGTGTGAGTTTGTCAGCTTATTTTGTTTGAACTATGATTATTCAATGGACTAGTTGATCATTTTTTTATACTCCCTCCCTAAAACCGGTACCGTTTGACTTTTGATCAAATTTTGGTTAAACATTAAATTTTTTTTATTGTAATTTTAAAATTTTAAAATAAATTTCATCCCACAATAATCACAAGATCCAGGCCCTCGTGGGTGTGTTCGCGTGTACTTGCAGCTTTCTAGTCACGAATGTAGCCCCTCCATAAAGATTGCAATGAACTTTTTTTCTTCTCTTTTTCACGTTCGAAAGAAACATTATAGAGCTAGTGACTAGTCCATCATAAATTTTCTATATTTATTAATAATTGCAATAATTGTCAATGTCATTGTTAATAGATATTACGAGTTCAATGTACCCGTATTATATGCTTGATGCATCTCGCATTTATATGACCCCTCCTGGCCAAGCTATAAGCTGCAAAAGAAAGAACAAAGACAACAGACATCCAGTACACTATAGTTGTAAAGGTTCTACTTCTCTTCGCATAACATCCACACATGCAGACAAAGGATTTTATAAGCAATGGGAACACATATATCCCAATTTATACCAAGGTGAAAATTGCTTAGAGCAATTTCAACTATAATTTCTCAATCAAAATGGGCAAGTCATCTCATCATCTTTCACAACAAAGAAAACTTTTTTAGCATGCAAGCGCCTGTATCTTGCTCTGCCCCCACAGTGCACCTTGCAGCTTCTCATACTTGGACATCACATTCATTGTCGTGTAGTAATTGCATTTAAATATTACAACTGAAGAAATCCGAAGACTCCTTAGTCCTTAACCTTTTATCGTTTCCCTTTTCTTCGTTAGTAATCAAAATTAATTTCTCACCCAACTCTTTTGCTTTCATAATCTACTACCCTGGCCCCACTGATCGAATCTGTGGTTCCACGCACATTCCTTGCCAATTCTGCTGCGACTCCGATATAAGTATCCGGTGTTAACTTTAAAAGATTTGTTTTGGCCTCCTTTGGTATATCCAGCCCTTCAATGAACTCCAGTATACTTTCCTTCGTAATTCCTCTTCCTCTAGTTAGTGCTTTCAGTTTCTCATAAGGCTCTGGAACTCCATATCTCCGCATCACCTACATACATTAGACATAAATATATAAATCAAAGATTAAATTTCCATATAATGAAATGACAGTTATTAGAAGACCTTCTTTTATTCCTTTAACATATAAATGTGTTCATAAACTCACAAGTAGAGACCACAAAAGCAGGAGGATATATTAGAATACTGGCTCTCTACAAATACATGTTCTTAATTTTTATCTAAATTATTTTACACAATATGGAAAGTGTATGGAGTTGTACAAACAACACTTGTTCCACTAATGAAATCTGGAATTTAGTGGGAAGGTTTATCATCTTGGATAATGTTTCTAACTATCACTCACATAAAAGAAATCAGTAGCTATTACTCTGATACCCAGTAGCTATTACTCTGACATCCAATATGATAGAACCCCATCTCCAATCTCATTTCACTAAAGTCCCAATTAAGCCAAAAAAAAAACACTGATCTATACTCTTTATTAAAAGCCAAAACTCCCTTTCAATGATCTATACATAACCTAATGGACTAAGACTCAAAACAATTGGGCTTGTTACAAATAACCCACCGATCAAATAAATTCCTCACCTCACATATAAAACATATGTATAAATATACTACTTACCCGTACAGTAGATTTACTGAAATTAATTAACATATATTAGAATTATCCTTTATTCTGTTTCCCATCACCCCTCTAAATTTATTTTTTATTTATTTACCCCCGACAATTTATCTGTTATTTATTAGAATCCTGCTGCAATCCTTTAATCACTAAATTAATGTTAACTTACAAATATAATAAAAAAATTATATAAATACGTGAGTATGCAAACATTCAATCATGTGCATTGTTCAACTACATATCTAGTTTTTAATTTGCAATTATGTGACCACACTTAATCTTATGATTGATTAGTATTAATAATAATATAAATATAAATTGTATATTATTGAAAAATTCCATCTTGGCCCTTGCAAAGCACAGGGTACCTGCTAGTATATGCAATACAAATTCATGGGATCAATCTATATACATTACATATGTAATACTATACATACAGTATTTTTAAGCAATAATTTTACACCATCGAATTTTTTTATATAAAAAAAAAATTAGGTTCCTCAGATGTAAGGCACTTGTTCACATACAGATCTACCATAAGCTCTAACTGGCTGTACCAATGGTTCGTAAAACTAATATAGAGGCACTGTGCTGTCTTTGGGATATTAGGAAAGAATAAAAGAACTTTTAGGTTTAAGGAAAATGAACAATGTTAACCTAAAGCATCTTTTTTTGTTGCTTCTTTTTAGGGATGAAAGAGAAACCTTGATTTAGAGATATTGGAATATGAAAACTAATACAGGTAATAGCATATTATATGGAATTATTACATATGGATGAGTACAATCATCGGTTATTTATATCCGAAAGGAACTAGAAACCTATTTTCCAAAAAGTCAAGAAATATAAAGGAGTAGAAGTCAGACTACAATAATTTTGTTAAATAAGTATTATTTCTTAACCTTGTCGGACACATTATTTTAAACTAGGATACTTATCTTTAGTAGCACTGGAAATTTATAGTCCTGGTGCTAGACCTTACTCAGTTTTTAAACTTATTTTTAACATGATATACAAGAATAGGATCCCCATAAAATCAATGCAGAACTGAGCATCACTTTTTAGTGTCACGGAGATGTCTCCTTTTTTGGGTTGCTATCAGCCTAGCTTTCGGGGTGTTGTATAAGGATGGTTTATTTTCATGTCTGTGTTAACTTGTATAATTGTTGACTTGGTTTCTAAACTTATTTTCAACGTGATATACAAGAAGGGTCCCCATACAACAAATGCAGAACTGAGTATCACTTTAAGGAGTGATGTATATATCTTCTTAAATTAGTGTCTTGGAGAAGTCTCCTTTTTTAGGTTGTTATTAGCCTAGCTTTTGGGGTGTTGTATACGGAATGGTTGTCTATTTAGGGGATGTGGATAATGATTATGTTTGTGTTAACTAATACACTTGTTGACACAGGACTAGGGGTATTTTTGTGGTCATGAATCATGATGCTTATTCGTGTCCGCTACCCTTTATTTGATATTATTAAACATCCTCTTTTCACAAGAAATCAGAAACAAGACTAAGATTGAAAAATACCAGAAATATGAACGATACAAGGAGATTTACTTACGGTTTGTATTGGTTCTGCAAGCACCTCCCATGCTTGATTCAGATCTTTGGATAAAGCAGCTTCATTAACCTATCACAAAGAACAAAATTTTTATTTATCAATAAGTGAACACAGAGCAACGTCAGTGGACTAGAGTGTGATATCATGTCAAATGTAAATTTCTGAAGTAATGACAAAAGGGGACATGCATTAATTTGGCTAATTTTTTACACTAGCCAAAGTGTCTACTTTTATTTTAGCATCTATCTAAGAGTGGATTATCTAGCATGGGTACTCAACAATAAACTGAAGAGTTACAGATCAAGGGTGATGGATGCTGAATCATCAGGATCAGGTATTACAAGTTAGACATGTACTATCCAGAAATCAATATTAGACTACAGTTGCAAAAGATGCTCCCAAAGCAACAACCAAATTCCAGTTCGACATTTGCAAATCAATTTACTGCTGAAAATAAAGTCAACAGTGACAGTCATCACTAGCAAACATATATCAAGTGACTCGTACCTCACATAAGAGAAAGCTTCAAAGGTGACTTGTTAGTTTACTCATTTCGGAACATTTACATTGCAAATGTAAACAGCATTTAGGTGTACAATAAAAACATTTCATTCACCTGAAGCTTGGATATTCCCTGTAATGCACTTCGGTATGCAAGAAGTGCATGCCCTAATGCCACACCCATGTTACGAAGGACAGTAGAATCAGTTAAATCCCGCTGTAATCACAAATTACAAAGAGAACTCTTACCAAGGATTGTAAAATCATGTCACAAGCTACAAATGGTGAAGAAAGTTGCGGTCAAACATGTCTCAAGCTGTACTTACAGGCTTGATAATGTACATAGGACTGTCAGTTTACTAATTAAATGTCTATGATTTATAATTTTTTTTATATATGCCCATTTATGGGACTTCTGAGCTTGAAGATACATAAACAGTGAATGCATACCTGCCAACGGGAGATAGGCAACTTACTGCTGAAATGGGATAGATATGCATTGGCAATACCAAGATTTCCTTCACTATTTTCAAAGTCAATTGGGTTCACCTTGTGAGGCATTGTTGAGGACCCAACCTCACCAGCCTTCGTTATCTGCTCAACATCGCACACTATTTTCGTTACTGATTATCATACGAATTCAAGCAATTCAAAGAAAAAGGTTATCATAATGCTAACCTGCTTGAAATAACCTAACGATATGTATCCCCATATATCTCTATCAAAATCAACCAATATGTTGTTAAACCGGACAATTGTATCAAAAAGTTTGGCCATATAGTCGTGAGGTTCAATCTGCAGAAGAAATGTACATAAGAAACAGATCTATGCAAAGATGTGCATGTGATCTAGTTATACACTACACTTATGCAATGGAGAAAAGAACATCCTTGAATATGCAGTCATAGCACAGTCTTTGAATATTTACATATTTCTGCAATTGCCTCAAGTAACTATGATTAAGCTTTGTCTTGAGATAAATGTAGTGTAAGCTAAATTATTCTCTATCTTGTTGGGTAAATATGCTAAACAATATGAACAGGTACAGAATTAACAAAAACAAAAGTTTATAAAACATTAATTGCATAACGGCGGACCTGTGTTACATATGCATTAAAGCTCAGGCCCAAAAATGTTACAAATTCTTCAGCAATACGAGGCCAGTCAACATCAGGATATGCAACAAGATGTGCATTGTAGTTGCCAACTGCACCAGCAAACTTCCCAAAGATCTCAACTTTAGAAACATCTTCCCTTTCTCTGCTTAACCTCTCCGCAAAAATTATCATTTCCTTCCCCAGTGTTGTAGGTGAAGCTGGCTACAAGATATTACATATAGTGAGTAATTTATTCATAAGTATCTGTTTACTACTAATTCTTGATTTGGTATCTGATTCAAACTGTTAAGAACTTAAGACTGCATTGTTTAAAACATCTTCCATGTAACAGGCATCAAAAGGTATGAGCAATTATAACCAAGACCGCCAAGTCAGGTCACTGCTAATAGGAATCTTTCAGTATTAATGTCCTCACTAATTTTAAGAAACGCGCTGAAAAGAAAACGCAATACAAACATAAATTACCCATCTAAAATGGTTTGCCAAGTTATAATTATTTTTTCTTTTATTCCACATTTTCCGAGAATGGCAACGTTAAAACCCATAAAGACGGCCATGTCAGTAAGACAGATTGTCTTACATCTGTCAGAAAGGAAAGCTCAATTACCTGACCATGGGTACGAGAAAGCATAGGAATATCAGCATTTGCTTCAGCCATGTCACGTATGGAATTTATCAACTCATCCATGGCAGGAAGTACGACAAGGTTAACTGCTTTGTTCAGCATCAGACCATGGGCCAGATTGTTGATGTCCTCAGATGTGCAAGAAAAATGAAAAAACTCAAGCACCTACAAAAATGGTTTCAGATGGAAAAGTCATCATCCTAATAATTATGCCACACGAAAAATAAGACTCGAATAAATCATATAAGATGCATGATATTCTCAATCTGCTAATAACTCAAAGGACTTGATCCATACCTTGGCTATTTCAGGATTAGATTGACATTTTTCTTTCAAGAAATACTCCACTGCTTTCACGTCATGGTTGGTTACTTTCTCAATTTTTTTAACCTCCAAAGCATCACTTATGCTAAAATCATCAACCAAACTTTCTAAGTATGACTGAGTCTCTTTCGTAAAGCTTGGTACCTCTGTCACTTGAGGAATTTGCGAGAGTTTTAACAACCATTGAATCTGTCACAAGCAGAATCAAAAAAGAAATGTATTAAAACTCCAAGTGCATCTGCGTTTCTGTCATAAAACGAAGAATCAAAGGATTCTGAATTAGCAGAATCTGAAGGCTGGAGCACATAGCAGAGTGCATATAATCATAATAGGCCAGAAAACAGTTTCAATATGCAAACCTTCTTTCCTCACAAGACGCAACCTTTCAACGTTTGTTTTCGCATTCTTATGAAATACACTTTTTAGCTTGTGAAGGTGCCAAACAGACACCAAAAAAGACTTTTAGTACACATAATCAAAATAAAGGTCAAAAGTTTAGGAATTTTTGCAAAAATGCAAACAAAGTGTAACCCTAATTAAAAAGAGTGCTCTGGCTGTAGGAAATGCCGCGTATCCTATCTGAGCTTAATGATTGCTATTTCATAAAGAAAAAACACAGGACACACAGGAAATACTTACATGTATAACATATGTTGAAAATGGTAAGAACGTGGCACAATAGTAGATGCATTATAGATGATATTTTAGGTTTTTCCCTCAATTAATCAAACTGAAACACGTTGTTACTTAAAATAATTAAGATATGAAATTGTTGTGCAAGTCATTCGAAGAAAAGAAACCTCAACGAGAACCCTGAAGTGTATAAGGCCAAATTCACTCAAAAACGGAGAGAGGTCCTTGACTTTGTTCCAATAACGACCGTCCAATGGACACAGAGCCGTTAAAATTGTGAGCTCCATTTCATCAGACATCCCTCCTTTAGCCTACAAATACAAGTATTCAATACACTAGTAATTATTAATAAAATAAATATTGATATTAATTAAACTCGTAATAAATAAAGATATATACCTTGTAGAGAGGTCCGTTGCTGTTGTGTATAGCGGTGGCGGTGAGAGAGGAGGGAGGGGACTGGAGAGTAGAGAAGAAGCGAACAAGTGAAGGAGGAGGAGGAGAGGAATGAAAGCCTCGGGAATGATGAAACCCTGGATTCACATTTGAAACCCTTGAAGAAGAACAAGCACTCAACTCCATGATTTATTCGCCTTTAACAACCAAACCCTACCTCTCTGCTTCTGCTTTACCTTCTCACACTACAACACTAGTCTACTACTATTCTTTTATTATTATTATATATGTTATAATATTTTTAATATTTCGTATAAGGATTTTTATGTATTGTTTTTAAAGATTTAATGATATATCAAACTACAAATCAATCAATAATATTTTTAATCTTTCGATTTTAATAAAATAGTATAAATATCTACACTTATTACAAATTAAAAATAATTTACACGCATGATTAACAATAACTAATTTATAATTACATTTATCATACATAAATAAAATATATATCAAATATATAAACCAATGAACAAATGATAATATTTATGTTAATAAATTATATATTATTAAGTATATATGTATATATTTTTATTTAATTTATATTAATATTAATATTTTTTTGCCAAAAGCTACTGTCTGCAAGAGTGTTTTTCATCTGAAAGCATGTTGTTAGACAAAATATGTCTCCTTATGTTTTTGAAAAAAACTGTTTTTTACCGTAAATAATTGCAAGTTTTATCATCAGACCTCTACAAAAATATTATTTTTTATATTATCAAAATATGCATAAATAAAAAAAATTAACAAACAATTATCAATTTTTTGTGATAGCATCTTTTTTATTAGCACTTTTTCTCATAACACATCAATTTTGAAGGACAAAAACGAAGCCTCGGACATGGATAAAAACCAGATGCAGTGTACAGGCCTAAAAAAGACTCAAATATTCTTCAGTATTGAAGTCAAAATTCGGGATAAACTTCAGGAGTCGTTGAAATATTTTTATTTTTTACCATAAGAGTTGTTAAAATATTTAAGCTGGTGCATATTATTGGTGAATAAGATAACATCTCACTAATATTTTCTTATTTTTTGAGGGGTTTCTGTCAATTTTTGCCGGTAATAAAGATTTTATGTGATCGCATTTACAGTAGATTGTTCAAAACAGTGGATATATTCGTAACATCTTAAAAAAATCGTTTGATTACTTTTTCAAGAAATAAGGATTCAACATCGTTTGTTCAATTTCGATTATACTTGTAGATGTTGTATGGTTTTTCATTATTAAATTGATTCCCCTTTTAAAAAAAATATTTAAACTGTTAAGAACTTAGCATCACCGTAACTTGAGGAGTTGTTAGTCAAGGTGCATTTTACCCTGCACCCTGTATACTCTATACATTATGATCTCCTAACAAGTTGTAAGAATGTCCCCTAATATCAACTTGCGAGTTTTCGAAGGCTCTAACCAACTCCTATTGCATATTCAGATGTGCCAAAATATCATCTCTTAAGACACATATATATGTGAGCCACACAAATTTAAGATACAAACCATATGGCAAAGCTAACCTCACCCCCATACTACACTGTCACACTTTTTTATTATCTATTCTATCACACCCCATATCCACGTGGCAGCCTAACATTGACTGCTTATCTTCTTCTTCCCTATGCAACTAGCACTTTTAGTATCCCATACACAATAACAACTTCTTGTATATCATTCTCTTGTGCATAAAATTTGTAGTAGAGTTTTCAAGAATATTATACTTAAACAATGGAGGCTGCTAATATTACATGTTGTGCACGTGGGACTCTTCTTTCTAGTGTTGCTTCTCAACATTCAACTACTTCACTAGCTTCTCCTCGTTCTGTTTCTGCATCTTACACCTCCAAGGTACTATATTTATATGTTTATGTAGTACATATGATGCAACTATAATGATTTTTGAGTGGTTTGAATATATGAAGTAAATTAAGTTGAGTGTGCAGAGTTTAAAATCAAGCTCAATGTTTGGGGAATCATTGAGGACCATGCCAAGATCATCACTTAAGGTTTCAAAGTCAAGGAAGTCTACTCTTGTGACAAAATGTGAAATTGGTGACAGCTTGGTAAGTGTTTCGGTTCCTCTTCAAATTACTGTGTGAATGTTTTTATAAATAACCGTAACAGTCTGTGGTGTATCCACTTGAAAACTATAGTATGTTGAGGTAAGATGTACGACGACCTTAACTCTACTCATGGGAGTAGAGATGATGTTTTTATAAAAGAATTGGCCTTCGATATTTAATACTATACAAGAAAAGTGCAGGAAAAGCCAAACAGAGTAAATATCGGGCAACAATAAAGGAAAATAGGAAAATTCATATCAAGTTTGTAGGTTCTCTTCCTAAAAGAAATTTGGATTAATTGCAAGACATTCATGTAAGATGGATGAAGGGACTATGTATTAGCATGTCCAATGCACCCTTAATACAAAGAACATGAAAAATTTCACTTAAGATATCAGAGCTGAGCAATCCCTAAATTGTATGGCCTCTGTAACTAAAACATACTACTACTATTTTGTGGCATGCACTTGAGTTATGAGTATAGATTGTAAATGTTCAAATGAAATGCTAACGTGATTTAACTAAGCAAAGAAAAAAAATGCTGATACATAATTTCTTAATAACAGGAAGAATTCCTATCAAAGGCAACAGAGGACAAGGGGTTGATCAGATTGATGATGTGCATGGGAGAAGCGATCAGGACCATTGCCTTTAAAGTAAGAACAGCTTCTTGTGGAGGGACCGCATGTGTCAACACCTTTGGAGATGAGCAGCTTGCAGTTGACATGCTTGCTGACAAACTTCTATTTGAGGTTAGGCCTTGAACTAATATTTTTTTTAAACCTGAATCGTGTTACCCTTTTCTTCTCTACATTGCGTCGTCATTAACCAATTGTTGAGTGAAGACTAATAAAAAAAAAATCAATATGAATAAATCATAGTTACTTCCTAATGATCATGAACTGTAGCTCAACGTATAGTTATACATGTTTTTGTAAATTTATAATTGTTCAAATAAAATTTCCATAATTATCCCTTAAAGAAGGCAATACTGAATCGTGATTGATTAACTAATCCACCAAGTTTAAATTTTTAGGCCTTGACTTACTCACATTTCTGCAAATATGCATGCTCTGAGGAAGTCCCTGAGCTCCAAGATATGGGAGGTCCAGTTGAAGGTTTGGAATGAGTCAATTATCAGTTGAATTATGCTTAAAATAGCTACTAATATGGATACTGTTACAAATTACAAACAGGAGGGTTTAGTGTCGCTTTTGATCCACTTGATGGCTCTAGTATTGTCGACACAAATTTCACTGTAGGCACCATCTTTGGTGTGTGGCCAGGAGATAAATTAACAGGGGTAACAGGAAGAGACCAAGTTGCTGCAGCCATGGGAATTTATGGACCTCGAACTACATATGTTATCGCTCTTAAAGACTGTCCCGGAACCCATGAGTTCCTTCTCCTTGACGAAGGTGTGATCATACACCAATATAATGCTGTGAAGAATTATATGTTATTACAAGACATATACAAAATAATGGTTCTTTTATATTTCAGGAAAATGGCAACATGTCAAGGACACAACTGAGATTTCAGAAGGGAAGATGTTTTCTCCTGGAAATTTGAGAGCTACATTCGACAACCCTGAATACAAGAATGTAATCTCTTACGATTCTATAAACAATCTATTTTTTATTTCTTTGTTAATCATACTCGTAATCACATCTTTAAGTTCTCTTCTTGGTAAAACAGCTAATCGACTACTACGTCAAAGAGAAATACACGCTGAGATACACCGGTGGAATGGTGCCTGATGTTAACCAGGTCTTTCCAATCTTTCTTTTGATGATTAAGACATTTTACTTTTGCACCATCAGGTTATTGTAATCAATATATTCTGAAGAAAATCTACTGGTAAAGCTTACATCTTGTTTCCTCTAACATTGGCAGATTATTGTTAAAGAGAAGGGAGTGTTCACAAATGTTATCTCTCCAACAACTAAAGCTAAGTTAAGACTGCTATTTGAGGTGGCTCCTTTGGGGCTCTTGGTTGAGCAAGCTGGGGGATACAGTAGTGATGGCACACAGTCTGTGCTAGATAAAGTGATAGTCAATCTTGATGACAGGACTCAAGTAGCTTATGGATCCCTGAACGAGATTATACGATTTGAAGAAACATTATACGGATCTTCCAGGCTAAAGGCCGGTGTGCCAGTAGGCGCTTCTGCTTAAACAATTCTACTGCAATAAACATGCTATCCTTCTAGTAGAACAGCACTACTGTGCATCCTACACAAGTTTGTAGATTGCTGAGATCAGCTATCAGTTTATTATAACAAGTTTAAGTTTGTTATAAGAAGAGGTCAAATGTCTTGGTCACTGTACTTTGCTTGGCATTGTTGTTTTACTTTTAAAGTATAAGAAAGAGGAATTTTTTGTTGTATACTAATTTTAATGTTCATAATCTTGAGTATTTATACTTCTCTCAATCACTCCTTATCAAATATTATTCTAGTTATACACTGATGGATTCACTAACAAGAACATAATTATGTTGAAGACAAGTATTTAGACAGTAAAGGACCGGATCGTTTAATTTTCAGCCTGCTCCAGTTAGTTTTGAGATACAAATACTTCGTTTAGTTGAGACTGTTGCATTAGATTGAGCTATTAAAAAACACTTAAGTTACTTTTTTCGGTTGGAATTGTATACGAAAATGTTAAAGCCGTAAGTGTAGCAAGGAATATTTCAAAACATTGTAGTATTCAGAAATGTTATCTAAGAGTCATTCTCTTTGACCTCTGATCACAGTTGTCAGGGAAAATGACAAATTACATTGTTTTTCCTTGGATAACTTCACAACACAAGATTAAGTTCTTATTTAATGAAGAAAGATGACGATGTAGAGTTGAGACATATATTTTAAATAGCCCTGTTATAACATCAGTTTCAGTCAACTGATAACAGCAAGGAACTTATTAGCTTACTTCAAACCTTATTCAGATAGACATGTAACTACATTGTGTAATATGTAAGGAAACTTATAAGAATGCATGGCTGTATACTCTTGCTCACCTAACCAACTAAAATGACATTCCTTCTCATACTATTAAATCTCTTCTCAGTTCTAGCTGCAGGGTTCAAATCACACACATAACATAAAGTGTGGGAAAAATAAAAATAATAATAATAAGACCTACATATTACAATCTAGCCACAGACAATGGCATATCGGTGTAGCACTGTTCTTCTATTTTTGGCAGCTGTCCTCTTTCCAGCACCAGTTGAATCAGCCGTTCGTCAATATAAGTTCAATGTAAGTCCACTATTCTGTTCTTGCTGGTTATCATTTTTTTTTTCAGTTTTTAAAAATTGTAATAGTATCTTAGTTACAATAAATTATGTAAGTATGCTTCACAATGCTAGGTTATGATGAAAAATGTAACAAAACTTTGTGCGACAAAGTCCATTGTTACGGTCAATGGGAAGTTTCCAGGGCCTACGGTTTATGCAAGGGAAGGTGATACAGTGAATGTGAAAGTTATCAACAATGTTAAGTATAATGTGACAATTCATTGGTAAGGCCAAACTACTATCTGTCCAAAGAAAGCATAAATTTTACTTGGGATTTTCTTTCATATGCTTGTGAAATCATAATATGTAACATTTTGCACAACTAATATTTTTCTACTCACTGGATAGTACAACTTAATTTTTTAACTATCAGGCATGGTGTGCGGCAGCTAAGAACAGGTTGGTCTGACGGACCTGGATACATCACACAATGCCCGATACAGACGGGGCAGAGCTATGTTTACAACTTCACCCTCATAGGACAAAGAGGGACATTACTTTGGCATGCACATATTTCTTGGCTGAGAGCAACTCTGCATGGTGCAATTGTTATTTTGCCCAAGAAGGATGTTCCTTACCCATTTCCAAAACCTCACAAGGAGAAAATCATCATATTAGGTGAATATACAAAACCTATAAGTACCTATGTTTTAGAAATGTTTAAATAAATTACTTTCAAATAAGTTTGTGCTCTGGGATTCTTCCTAGGACAGTTATAAACTTGTAGTAGTGCATGTTTCTTCTAGTACACAGCTAAAATATACAAAAGATTTAGCCAAGATTAGCTTCAGATTGTAAATAAACTCTTTTTCTAATCGAGAATGCAGGGGAGTGGTGGAAATCAGATGTTGAAACTGTAATCAACCAGGCCATGCGAATGGGTTTGCCACCAAATTTATCTGATGCGCATACCATTAACGGACGTCCAGGACCTGTTCCTAATTGCTCTTTGTCTTCAGGTATTTCATGTCTTGTACGTAATCTATATTTAACAAGCCTTGGAAGAAGTGGAAAAAAATTGCATAAAAATTTCAGGAATAAATTATCTGCTAAACGTAATAGAAATGAGAATTAACACCATGAACTGCTTTCAGGATATACATTACATGTTAAGAGTGGCAAGACATATTTGCTACGCATCATCAACGCTGCTTTAAATGATGATCTCTTCTTCAAGATTGCCAACCACAATCTAACTGTTGTTGAGGTAGATGCCTGTTACACAAAACCATTTAAAACCGACACCATTTTCATAGCCCCAGGCCAAACCACAAATGCCCTTCTAACAGCAGATCAAGACCCTGGCAAATACCTTATAGCTATTTCACCTTTTATGGACAGTGTAGTACCTATTGACAACATGACTGACACGGGTTCACTACGTTACAAAGGTCTTCCTCCATTTCCTAAAACAACCCTTACTGCAATGCCTCCGAAAAATGCCACCCCAGTGGCAAAATCGTTTTTAAACTCTTTACGAAGCCTCAACTCAAAACAGTTCCCTAGTAACGTCCCGCTAGATATAGATCATTCCTTGCTTTTTACTGTCGGTGTTGGTGTTAATCCCTGCGCTACATGTGTTAATGGAACAAAAACTGTGGGGGATATCAATAATGTTACTTTTGTAATGCCCACTACTGCTATACTTCAAGCTCATTATTATGGTATTGGAGGTGTTTTTACTGATGATTTTCCTGGAACTCCACCAACGGCTTTTAATTACACGGGGAGTGTCCCGACTAATATGCAGACTTTGAACGGGACAAAAGTTTACAGAGTGGCATATAATTCTACAGTTCAAGTTGTGTTGCAAAGTATTTCATTCATAGCACCCGAGAGTCATCCAACACATTTGCATGGTCATAATTTCTATACTGTTGGAAGTGGTTTGGGTAATTATGATCCTGAAAAGGACCCCAAATCATTTAATCTTGTTGATCCTGTTGAGAGAAATACTATGAGTGTACCTACTGCTGGCTGGACTGTACTCAGATTCCGGGCTGATAATCCAGGTAACTTAATCATATATAACGTAAGAGCAACTTTTACATGTCATTTTTATTCTTTTTATGAGGGAATTCATTTGTTACAGGTGTGTGGTTTCTGCATTGTCATTTGGAAGTGCACACATCCTGGGGCTTAAAGATGGCATTTCTGGTGGATAATGGTGAAGGGCCTATGGAGTCTCTTCCGCCGCCTCCAACTGACCTCCCGAAATGTTAAGAGGATTAAATTAGGAAACTTGACAAAGGGAAAAGGATGAAATTTGTGGGAGATTGTTGCTTGTGAGTTAATGCAGAGACTCAGACAAAAGTTTGATGATTGAACAAACATGAGTTTGTGATGTTTGTACAAGAGGAAATAAAATAGTTATAAGAATAGTGGTGCATTGTTTTATTTGATGTCATTTATTTAAATGTTGAAGGGAATTCCAAATTTGTATGTACAACTGTTACTTAGGGTCTGAATTGTAAGGGTTCTGTTGAAGAAACAAAGTCATTTCTTTTCAATTTTCTTTGTTCTTGATTTACTGCCCCAATCATACAGTCAATTTTATAATATTGCAGCTGCAACTTAAAGAAAAAATTAAGCACAAGTTCTGAATGTTCTGGCAACTTTGATAAACTTTATAGAAAATAGTATAAAATGAAAAGAAATAAATGTGTCTACTGGCTCCATGCCACCATCTCCAGTAATGATTTCCTTTTGTCTTCGTCATACAAAATACAGTAACATGTAAGATTTACATTTTATTATAGCAGGTGAATAGGTATTAATCAAAGAAAGGTAAATAAACATTTATAGAGAGAGTAGAGTTTCTTGGAGTACATGTACAAAGCGCGAAGAACATGAGTACTTAGTACTGACAGTTCTGTAGAGATGATATTCGCAGTTTAAAAATAGCATACGACAATGTTTATAGAGAGAGTAGAGTTTCTTGGAGTACATGTACAAAGCGCGAAGAACATGAGTACTTAGTACTGACAGTTCTGTAGAGATGATATTCGCAGTTTAAAAATAGCATACGACAATTGTTGTTAATTATGCAACCTGGATCATTGCTGAAAAATAATCGAACGATCCATAAATTAATTGCACTCTGTTCTCCAGTTAACAAACTTAGTCACATGAATTTCTACATCAGCATCTGTTATATGCGCCCTTGGCATAATTATGTGCTCCGTGGAATTCGAACCCGTGACCTGCTCTGATACCAATTGTTAGGATCTAAGCGCTAACCACTACGCCAAAAGTAGCTACTTGTGGAGAAGGCGCAACTTATAATATTTATATTGTAGCAGTCAGCGCCACGTTTCGATTTAGGAAGATGCTGACACTCCAACACTTGAACTCACTTAACTAAACTTTCGATGTTTGTCAGCAAATTCTATAAAGAAAATGAAAATATCAGGCTATGTAGCATTTAGCTAATGTATACAAACCCGCTTTTTGAGACACTTATATTCGAGCTATTATCACAAAAGTTTCATATCAGTAGCTGATTCATTTGGAAAAGGTGAGTAGAGATTTTTATGAACAAATTAAACACAGGGGGCAAGGCTACAAAGATAGACAGCCTGAGTCTGCATTCCAATAGCTCAGCATCTTTTGCTTTATTCTTCCAGTTGAATCACATGAAGATGTATCCTTGCATGAGTCATGACCACTGATCAGATAATTTTGCATTCTATTTTAGCTTCCGTGGAGCTTAGGGAGTCAATATAATGACTCAAACCCTACTAGATTCGCAATATGATTTATAGAAACAAACTTAAAAATGATAAGAATTCGACTGTTTTATTGATCCGGGATGCGAGTAACTGATCCTAGATGGCTTGTTATAAATTACACTTTTGAATATATGTACTAATTTTTTTTCACATTTTCATATATTTTTAGAATGACCTTAAATTGATTTGCTTACAAATACAAATACTGTCACCCTTGCCAAGTAATAGTTTGAAATGCATTACATTCTAAAACTGTCTGTTAAAAAGAAACTGAGGTACTGAGGTAGTAGTTAAAAAGAAGTAAAGAACCTAACTTCATTGAGCAAATCTCAACATCATTTGAATTTGATAAATTTCTAGTATGTGTACTACTTTATTTATACAACTTGCGCACTCACTTTAATTAGTTTGTAATTAAGCTACCGACAAACTAACCATATTCATAAGTTTAGCATCTTAGGTATATTGTCCATTGTCCAAGAACCTTAAAGAATCTAATTATATCACTTCACTAAGCTTACTTTAAATTAATTACAGTTTTATTATTCGACTAACATGCAATAAAATTGACCATGTTTGCAATAAAGAAATTATTTTTACATGGTTGTCTTTGTATTTTTTAATATTCATCCGCCTATTATTTATCTGAAAATAAATTTAAATATTCATCCACCTATTATTGCTACAGATACAAAAGAATATTACAGGTCTACACAACTACAAGTAAGTGGATAACCTCAGAACTGCATAAATGCCGACTACTACGTGCACAAACATTTTGCAGGCATTGACAAATGCCTTATCAGGCTTATCAATAGCTACTTAATCCAAAGAGTTGCATTTCAAACTTGCCCCATTAGTCTATTTGTTAACTTCATATTAGTACACCTAAACTCCTTTGAACACGTTTTCTATTACTTGTTTTGTTTATGTTTTGAAACATCAAACATTGGATTAATATGAAGATTGCAAGACCATGAAGTGGTGAAGACCTACATTGTTAAAATAACAGGTTTTAAAATAAACATATGTTTTAATATGGTGCAATCTTGTATATCAGCTAAAAATGTTGTACAAATCTCTTGTCGATAATACTCTTAAGTTACCTGTTCTAACCTCAAGATGTTAGAGCAAGTCCAATGCTAAAGCTAAAATGGTTATAGTCATCGCTATAATTTGAGACTAAAAAGTAGTTTTTGGTCTTAAAATATAACTAGTGCTCCAATGCATAGTTCTAAAATAAAACCAATTACATTCAAACTAGCATTTAAAGTGTATTTTGACATTTTTTTGATAATGAATAGAATTATGTGGTTGATTGGAGATGGTGTGGCAAGGATGGCTATAGCCATTTTTAGTCCTAAATATAGGATTAACTATCCATTTATGCTATTATAGGACTAAGTATAGCTATGTATTGGAGTGGTGATTTTGCAAACTTAGTTCTATAAGTATAACTATGCATTGAACTTGCTCTTAAGAGACCGACATAGATACCGACTTACCAGGATCATATATTTATTCTAACAAATACTTCTTACAATCTTTGATTAAGAGCTATCAAGGGACCTAAATATTATAGATTCATACCATGTAGCCATAAATGAAGATTGATTGTACATGTCAGAAAGAAAAAAAATCAAATCTTTTTTGATAATGAATGAAAAGAAGTTGGAACATCATTATATGAAATACCAGAGTGCATTTAGTAGCAGAGGGAATAGATAGAGCCAAACTTTTATGTGTCTACTGTTTTTACCTTTAAAAAGTACTCTAGTGAATTGCCAAAAGCTAATCCAGTGGCAATCAAAAATTTTGCATAAGCTGACATAATAAAGAATCTTGATTTTTATTTACAGTACAGTACAATTAGAGCAGCCAGTTCTTTTTTCCTTCACCTATCTAGTATCTATACAATAAGAACAAATGCATATACATATAACATGATATCTTCATCTGTAACCATAGCCTAAGCCTCCCCATTTTCATAATAATCCAATTTTAAAGATTTTTTCATGTCTCCTTTTCTGTTTCTAATTTTACTTTCATTTGGGTTCATTCATGACCAAGTTCTTGAAGTATTCTCACACAGCTTGTAATTTTTGTAGCTCTATCTAGTGTTAAGAAAGAATTTATTACTATAAATTTCTTGTTTTTGTTTTATAAAATCAGTTTCTTTTCTCTAACGGGGTTTGGGCCATCTCATAAATTTGTCCCTTTTGATTTTAAGATTGGTTTTGCTATATAGGCAATTTAAGTGTTTTGAAAGTCACTTAGCTTCAACATTAAGTTTAGTTCTTTTTTCCCAGTTTTGGGGTTGGCTTAGTTTGTATTCTAGCATTAATAGTACTGTTTAGGGGTTGTAGTTGAGTTAGTTAAGACAGTTTCCTGATTTGTCAATTCTGATAAGGTGGGTGTTTTCTGGATTATTTACTTAGGCTTTTAATGATATTGAACATTTACACTTTAGTGTATATCTATGCATTCTTGGTGTTTGTTTTGCTATCTTTAAGTGTGTATGTGTGTGTGCGTGTGGAAATACTTATTGTTCATTGAATATTGTGCCAGCTGCAGGAGTTTGCATTGCTATAAATAAAAGATTGAACTTTGCAAGTTATGGAAACATTGTATCCAGCTTCACATGCTTTCAACTCAAGCTGCTTGATGCAAGATTGCAAGAGCACAATATGGACAAAAGAAGAGAACAAGAAGTTTGAAAGTGCACTTGCATTGTTCGATAAGGACACCCCGGATCGATGGATAAAAGTCGCAGACATGATTCCTGGGAAATCAGTGTTAGATGTGATGAAACAGTACCAGAGTTTGGTAGCTGATATTAGTGATATAGAAGCTGGTTTAGTTCCTATTCCAGGATACTTGGCTTCCTCCTGCACACTAGAATTGATGAAAAATGGCGAGTTCAATGGGTTTAAAAAACGCCCTATGGCATATAGATCCTCTGATCAGGAGAAGAAGAAAGGTGTTCCTTGGACTGAAGATGAGCACAGGTAAAAAACTGTTATCTGTATTAATTGTCTGCATAATGTGAACATATATTAGGAGCTAATGTGTTATGTTTGATGATGAAGTGCTGAATTGTTGATTAAGTATGAATTATATGTTAGTGAGGAGATTTAGAATTGTATATTGTAGTAACTAATTTGTTTGCCTGTAAGTTGTGATCACGAATAATTTGGTTCTTCACGCTAGATTCCTGCAATCTATGTCCTATTATTGTGTGCTATTTAGCAGTATTGCTTCTATTTTTTTGTGTGTTTCTTGGTTAATGGTTAGTTGGACGGCTTAACTTTAGGCGGTTCTTAATGGGGCTCCAAAAGCATGGTAAAGGGGACTGGAGGAACATTTCACGTAATTTTGTATTTACCAAGACATCTACTCAAGTGGCAAGCCATGCTCAGAAATATTACTTAAGACAGCAGCTTGCAGAAGGGAAAGAAAAGAGAAGGCCTAGCATCCATGACATCACAACTGTCCATCTTACAAGTGATACTCAATCCGACAATCACAAATATCCCTCTCATGACAATTCTAGTTTGATTCCATTGCCAGAGAAGTGCATCACCACACCAAAAATGTTTCTTGATTGGAACCACTTAGATAGTGGCTTAGTCATGGACGGTAACTCAACCTATAATAACCTATGGTTGCCACACTCGCACGAGAGTGCTTTCTGTGATTTTAAAATTCCAAAGGTTGGTGCCCGTGTAGCTGACTACGGGCTCCTGGATTTAGGATTTCAGTTCCAGCCAACCAAATATCAGATTTGGTGAAGAGGGTGCAATGCCAGTGATAATCGGTTGGTTTAAATGCAAAACTAGATCTTATGTCAGTTATCTTATAGATACTATTGAAAGACTAGAAATGTATTCAACCTGGTAGCTTTAATGTTTTTTTGAGACTACTGAATGTGTGTGTATATAACTTTCTATTTACAGACAATAAAAGTAGTCTGTTTCTGAAGTTCTTGACTCTGCCTAGTTCACCAACATATTTTTATATAATAAATGCAGATGAAAAAGATAATCGATCTATAAGTTGAGAAAATGATGTATTGGCAAAACTATCCAAGGGAAAAAAATCAGAATTTATATCTTCCATTAAACTGTAATTTGCAATTGACTATACTGTCTTGCTCAAGGAAAATCAACTGTGAAGAAGCCACTGCTAATTTTTCATTACTGGTGTGGCCATATCAAATGGTTTATCAAGTTCTTTTGTTGGATTTGAAGTCATTACCCAACTTTCTTTTACTCTGATGAATTTTGTAAAGTTTTTGATTGTTGATTGCTTACTTATCCCTTGCACCTACTTTTAATTATGTTTCTTAGCCTGCATTTTCCCAACAAGTCATTCATCTTATAAAGATTAGTTACTACCAGTAAATTTGTTAAAAGAAATTAGGCATAGAAATTGTACCCTTGTCTTTATTTTCTGATCAGTGATGATAAAACTTGACATTCAGTTCTAAAGCTTCCACAACAAATTCTACAAAGGCATCTGTGATTCAGATCACTGAAGTTCAAACTGTAATCATGTCGATAGACACATAACTTGTCACTTTTATAATTTCAGTTGTTGGAAGATTACTCTTTGGCTTAACGTGAGTGCTTGTTCATTATCCACATTTTGAACGTGCGTCTTGCGCGTCTGAGGGACCTCGTAGCAAACCTGACCATCTGTTGTGATTTGACTATGTAAAAAACATTAATATTTGACAAAAATCTAGTGCAATTAATCTGCGATTTTTTTGACAGATTATCGCACTCAAATATAGGATTATTCTAAACATTTCTACTCAGTACTCATTCGTCTTTGCGAACATAAATTTTGGTGCAAAAATATCAAACTGCTTATGCGATGGAATGTACGCAAGTTAAAAATAAGTCTGCAGTGGCTATCGAAAGTGGAGATATCACTATCTCAGTAGTTGGCATTCCACAATGCAAACCATACCTGCTTTTTAGTACTGTAATTGTTCAATTTTAGTTGGCATAAAATAGTGGCTGCTACTGCTAGTGACACCAATATATATCATAGTGACCCAACCAAATATGTGTATAGCATATATGTCATTTGTAAGCCACACATTAGGCAATATAATTATAGGTTTCATGTTTGCATGAACAACTTTCTTGATGCCCATTCTTATTGAACAACAATGTTACCAACTTTTTACCATTGTCCATTGTTTATATCTTTACCTTTCTACAAGAACTAAAAATCACTTTCCTACAGTTTTGGTGTAATTCTTATGAACTCTTTGAGGTGGAATATGATTGTATACCTTGTCAAACAGTCTCAATTAATTAACCTCCTCGTTCATTATCCAAGTTTGGTTCATCTTTCTTTTATTTAGTATTCCGATTCTACCAAATTCGAAAAATATAATGCCCTAAATACCACATTTTGATCGAGTTCTGTCCAGTTCCATATACCAAAATACAAGAGGAGATTTTATTGTAGTAGTGAGAGATACGTATCTGTAAAATGGAAAAACAGCGCCCTGTATTCCATGAAGTTAGGTATCTCGAGAATATGTAACGTGAGAGTTACGCATCTCCAAATGTGTGATGTACCAATTTTTTTTTCTAAGTGAAACGCTTGCCCAACATGTGTATCACAAAGTGCCGCGTGTTGTAATATTCTTGACTAAGAGATTTGAATTTGGACAAATATATTGGGAAATGTGGTATTTGGAGCCTGATACATACCAATTCTAACATACTAGCCAGGTTAGAAAGCACTTTTGAGTGGAGATGATCGTACAAAGCCTCTAATGACTCTAGAGTTCGGTTTAACTTTCCCTAGCCAGTTAAGTGTAAGATTATCCGGCCAACAGTTATGTCATTATCTATATAACCAAAAGAAACTAACATCTTTAATACTACACCAATCCTACCAAACTTAAAATCATCGGAGCGAATAATAAACATATTATGTCCCACCAGAAAGCATGGTTTGGGAGAGTAAGATTCGTACTGCATTACATTTTCTTGGTGGTTGGTATATTTTTTGGTGTAGGAGAGGGGAAGGTAAGAATCAAACTGCAGAACTCTTCTAGCACTAGGAGCAACTTTTGTCACTGCTCAGGACCTCCCTGCTGACGCAATTCATTTACTGGCCAAGTTGTTTGCATGAAGAATAATATATCTGTCAACTAATTTACTAATGGGCCTATTAGAAGACATGAAACAGGAGAACATGGCTCTTGGCTAAAGGAAGTTTGGTTGCTAAGGAGTATCAGTACTTGAATAATCAGTTTCATGTCCAGGGAGCAAGATCGAATAATAAGCACGTATATGGGCAGGATGCTCAAAACCAATTTCCACTCCATGTGAATCTAAATCAAGAACTTGTCTTGTAGGAATCATATCGATACCAAATTGGAACGAATATAAGCAAGTAAATAGGCAGGATGCTCAGAACCAATTGCAGTTCTATGTGAATCTGATTCAGAGAACTGCTAGCAAACGAGCTCCTCTCAAGTCTCAACACCTCCTATTGCCCAAACATAGGCTCCCGGTGATTCACTCTTTGATCTTAAAAACGGGCTTTCGAGTGAAGGGGCAATTAGCGTATAAGCTCTTCCTAACACTGTTGTCAGACGCTCTATAACTTTGCACCCACAAATAGCTAGCAGACTTTGACTGCAAGACCTTTGAATTATAACCAACATCCCCTCGTATCTGGATTTTGCAGGCTTTGGAAGTCTTTTGGAAATTCAAGAAGCCTGCATCGGATCCCCCAACATGACCCAATAGTCTCAATGTCACATTTGGACTCTACTAACTTATATGACCAACTCCTACATCTGTGAGGGCCTCAGAAAAAATTACAGAGAGAACTTGATGACAACTTCTAAACGGGATTGAACCCCATTGTCAAGAACTAAATCTGTTAATAATTCTTTCTGATCAAGCAACACCGATACACACTAAAAATTCATTTACTGTAGCATGTAATGCAAGGTATTCCAAAACAAAACAACCATGTGCCCCTGCAATCAAGCCTCTTTGAGAAACTACACCACTTCGCTCAATTATAAGTCCTCTCTCTCTTTTGCGACAATTAGCAACAAGGGCCACTGTCTCCAATAACATTGCTGGTCTGGTCCTAAGATAAAATAAAAGCAATCAAGTGGATAAAATTAATTTACTTGTATTTTGAACTTTATTTTTTGTATCCCCGCATTCTGGTTCTTTGTACTTGCAATTATTTTAAGGTAACTACACTGAACACTGAAATCTGTTCAGTTCAGTGATAAAACATGATTTGTACTAATAAACGTAGAAGGAAATTTTATAATTTGTTCCTTTCATTCTTGTATGTACCATCCGTTCAAATTTATTCAAGATTGTAGATTTAGAAGTGCAAGTTATTGGTAACAGAATACTAATGCAGAAGGCAATCTTATAATACGTTTTGCTCAATCAATCCATCAAAGTTTTTGTATGAAATCTTGACAATAGTACTGATGAAACACCACCAACATCCTCTATCGAACAGGGGAACGGAGAGAAGCGGTTAGGATAACTTCAAAAGGGGGAATTGGGTAAATTTATAGCCTTATCCTCGAAAAATATATTAAAACGTATATAAGTTTTTTATGACAGGATTTCCAAGTTGGGACCTCTTCTAATTAATAAACAACGGTTCTCTTCATCTAGAGAAGATTATAGAAATCTAATTCTCTTAATCTGAATGCTAAAAGAAAAGCCATGGCTAATTCATTTTTTCCTTAGGCTACTTGGACCAATGAAGCATAGCCTTGTGGGAAATGTTTTTGTTTAAAAACAACCTCCACCCTTCTAATGCAGCTGTCGCTCGGAAAAATCCAGTAAGATTCAAAAATTTCCTGGGCACTATTCTTCAAGGAGAGCAAAGACTTTTTGTAGCTATTATCTGAAGATCCTTAATTTTGATGTTGCTAAATAATGTCATGTAAAAATTAAATATTCCAAGTACTGTTTTGAGCAAAGCGAGCTCGGGTAAGCATTTGCCATCATTGTGCATGATATGGTCGTACACAAATCTCCTGAGCACTAAGATACCATGAAACAGAGTCCTTATGTTCCTGTCAAGCATTGAAATGCATGGAATAGAAGGATTCAGGGGTGGCATAGAGTCCACCCCCTCGCTCATGACAAGTATACATGGTCTGAATTTCCATTGCCGGAGGCCCTAGTACTAAAAAAACTAGGTAAACTATATAAAAAAGGGAAAATGGACTAGGAAATTAGCCAAATGCATAGACAAACTTAGCAGCTTCTGTGCAAAGGCAACTTTCATTTATTTTTTTCAGACCAAGTAACTTAAAACATTAGGTAACTATAATCAAATTCGTTCTTAGGATCCATACATGTTTACAATTAGTTATCGCAACTTTGCAACGATCCATACATGTTTAGAATTACGATTGCTTAGACATATTCAGATTCCAGCAACCATGTGCAACATCATGCAATTTTCTGGCATCCAAAATGCTTCCTAACTATATGTCTATATTCCTTAATAAAGCTAACAGATAAGCAAGATTCTTCAAGACAAGCTAATACAGAGTTACAGACTGCAGTATGTTATAAAAATGATTTTGTATACCATATTAGATTCTCCAGTATGTTATAAATCTTAACATATTCATATGCTTTCGAAAATGTACTATGTTATAAATCTAGTCAAGTTCGATTACATCTGATTGGATGCTTGGATTGTTAGGTGTTGGAAAAGAGAACTGTGTGCTGGGTAACTTTAGTAGGTGGTACAGACTGTAATAAAATAATAATAGTGGTTAAAAAGTTGGATGGCACATCTTTTGGTCTTATCATGCGGCTTTATAACCTCGTCAAGAAAAGGAGGAAGAAGAAACCGACAAATCGTGTACATTTTGGACCCTTGGTGTCAAACAGATTGTCTCATTCGTTCAGGATTAATTATTCTTGAGCACACGTTCTACACACTCATGACTCAACTCTGATAGTTAAGCCGTATATCATGTGCAACCCACCCCCCCCCCCCCCCCAATCCCCGATAATTTGTTGAGTATATAACCAACAAATCACGATCTTTTGCGACCTGTGGTGGGCGATCCCACATCAAGTAAATTGTGGAAGCGAGGACTCGGGATTTAACCCGGTTGTCACATCATGTTTGTGCAACATTTTTAACGTGTGAATAAGCTATTCTAGAGTTTATTTTTCAAATTTAAAGCTTATTGAGTGAGATCAATCTCACTCGATATAAATAATAATGAAAATTTCAAGATTGGTAAGAATACGAAAAACCAAAACTTTTTTGGCCAATTGCACTTGTCTGCATTACATATTTACATCAATCATTATTCTTTGATTTTGATTGAGAACCTTTCATTTTCACTTCCTGCATTCAGTCTTATCATCAAATCATTTGTGACTGAAATACAGGAATATCGAGTTGATTAAACTGCCATTTTACTCTCTAATTATTAAGCAGCAGTTACTAGCCGTCTAGCCTGCAAATTAAAAGCCAAGTCGAAACAAACTTATTACATGTCAAAAAGCTACAAGAGTGCGTAACTTATTACACATCTAAAATCCAAACTTAGACCAAAGAGAGGTTTAAGTTGAACAGAAAAATACAGGAGCCTATCACCTTAGCTGACTACTGGAAAAAAAAATGGCAAAATGTACCCAACTCGGTGGAAACTATATATAGAGTACAGGTTTATGAAGTAAGATATGAAGAAGAGGAGAGCGGAATAACCGTATCTGGAAAATCTGTCCTTTGTCCGGCTAGGGAATAATATGCAAGTATATGGGCTGGATGTTCACATCCTAGAGGCTCCCCGCGGGCATCAACACCAATATCCCGTCTTGCAGGAATCAACTCTATATTCCAGAATGGGCGAGCCATGGCTAGGAGATCAATATTTGTAGAACTTGCTCTGTACCCTTGCACCCACAAGTACCTCAGAGAAGTTAGCTGCAACACTGCAAAAGCCAATGCAGTTTCACTGAAGCAACAGCCCCTCATTTCTAATTTTTGCAACCTAGGGCAGCCTCTAGAGAATGCTAGAAGTCCTGCATCCGACTCCCCAACATAACCCAGAAGCATCCATCTTACATTATGGCTGTACTGCCCTATATAACTAAGACCCTCATCTGTCAAGCCCCCAGGCCGAAGATACAGAGCAAACCTTCTAAGCTTAAGGCAACCTTGTAATAGAGCTCTAACACCATAGTCAAGCGGTAAATCTGTTATATTTTCTTCTTGGTCGAGCAAGACCAATCGAAAATCACAAAGGTTTTTCAGGTGAGAGCCCATGGATTCTAGTGATGCATTAGTGATATCTGAAACGTATACAGCCAGATATTCCAATTCAAGACAACCTTCTGCCAAGGCTGTTAGCCCTCTTTGTGAAACTACACCTTCCACGTCTTCCATTTCCTGTTCATCAGCACCTCGCTCTATCCTAAGCCTTCTCAACTTCTTGCAACAACGACTGAGAACTTCTAATCCTCTATCACCAATAACATTTCTAGTCTGTGAAAATGGAAGAACAACGAAAATGTATTTAGTCAATTTTCGTTTTTATCCAACGTTTTAACCACCCTACAAAGAATAAATTAGCCATACATTGACATCTACATCCTGAAATATTATAAATTCATGGACACTAGACTAAAACTGTATATATAGTGAACATAAGTAGATAAAAGTACAACTGAAAGATCTATAAAATTTATAACTATTGCCTCCTACAAAATTGGGGGGGATTATATAAAAGAAACCAAACCCTTGGAAATGTATGCAAATCACTTGAGCAAGATCCAAACAAGAGACTGCTCAACTAACGCATTCGAAATTGAGAACACTTTCATTTTCATTTCTAGTATACTAGTTTGCTTGTGGGGAGATGGGAGATTGAACCAAAAATAGGCTGACAAAGAGCTAATATGTTGACCCTAACACTCATGAAAGTTGGAGAAAAAATAAATTTCATACAAATACAGAAACTTTGAGCTGCAACAAAGTTGCAATATGTTTAGTAATTTACCTCAAGAATTTCCAAGTTGGGGCACTTCTGAAGTAAGCGACAGTGGTCCTCTGTGTCAAGGAGAGCATACAAAAGATCCAATTTTTTCAATCGGGATGCAAAAGGAAAAAGTATAGGCATTTCATGCTTCCCCATGTAAGTAAGACCCAAGAAGCATAATCTCGGAGGAATTGGCACATGGAAATACTGTTCTGGTTGATCATTGAAGGAACCTCCAGCAAACTCTTCTAATGAAGTTGCTGCACGTAGGAAACCAACAAGATCCAAAATTTCGCAATCACTGATTTTGACAGATACTAAAGAACGACAATTCTTGGCTATTGCTTCAAGATCTGCGAAGCTGAGTTTGGTGAGATCGGTCATGTAAAAGTTAAGCGTCTCGAGGACTTTATTATGCAAAGATAGCTCGTGGAGCCATTCACCATCTTTTTCAACAATTGAGCTCTCCTCCAAATACAAGGTTCTTAAATTTCTGATTTAAGATACATATACACGATGTTAGAAGACTAAATCATTAAACCTTGTGATGATGTCATATAAACTTGATTCACTCTACGAGTATCTATATCATATCCAAGAACCCTAAATCTCTGGGCATAACATTAGACTCCTAAATTATCCAAATACACATCTATATCATTTTACTTGCAAACCAGATTCAGTTATAAAATAAATGATTCACCCTAAAATCAAAATATAACTCTCACACACAAAAAATTTAAGTAAAAAAGTTTTTAAAAAAATCACTTAAAAGTTAAAAGAATCATACCTACAAGCGCGAGTGATATGCAACAAGCCATCAGTACTAAACCCTGAGCACTTATCAAGCTTCAACACCTGAACCTTACCTCCACGCGCCTCGGCGAGCACTCTCAAATCCTCATCATTGACAATCATTCTTCGAAAATGAATCGATTTCAAGCAAACAAAACTGGAAGAGAACACATCGACCCAGGGCTTGACATAGCCACCCCAGTCTTCAGGTATCAGGTTAAACATGGCAGCACGTGGCTTGCCTTTGAGTTTGACAGACTCTATGTGGTTGAAGCGGTTGAGGAGGTGGTGAGGAGTGGAGGTGTAACAGAGAGCGATTGTGATGTGCTTGCGAGTGAGCGCGTCGAGGTCGTGCCAGCTGCGGCAGACCAGGGAGACGGAGTCACGGTCGCGTGGGTCGGTGAGGTAGGGGATGAGGCATTCAAAGACTGTGTCGGAGAAGGTGCGACTAGTGGGAGGGGGGGGAGTGGTCTCCATTCTTAGCCCTTAGCCCTTAGCCCTTAGCTAGAGGGAGAGGGAGAGGGGGAGAGAGAGAGAGAGAGAGAGAGAGAGATTGAAACGGAAAGTGAAGTGAACTAGGATATGATGGGTACTAGTACTAAACTGTTTTTAAGTGATTTGCTGTCCTGTAATGTACGCCAAAATTATTATTATTATTATTATTATTATTATTATTATTATTATTATATAATAATACTCCATATCAAAAAGAATTAAATGAGCACAAGTTGGAGCCAGCAGCTGCCCTCCACATGGTCCATGGCAGGGGTGTACAAATTCTGTGCCCCTCCGATTAGACTCCTCAATTTTAATATTACACTGTCATGCACTTCTACACCAACCCTCACTCTCAATTCTCAATTCTGTGCATGACAAGGCATATTTTAAATATGAAACATGATTTAAATTAAGTATTATCATTTCATCCATGTATAACGTTTAATTTTCATAATTTCACGTTAGAGAAAATGTATACCTCTTGATTAAGTAGTTTTGCATATACTGTAATAAAATAATTTAAGTGGACACAGTTCGTGCCATCCTTTGTTAATTCAACATTTGATTGTAACTTGTCTGTGCAGCACGCATGCAAGTAAGTATATATATGTAGTCATCCTACTAAAGAAGTTGCAACTTCCGCCGAGCCAAGAGCAAATATAGACAGGCCACAGTCAACAACGCAACATATGATGCAACATATATGGGTCTTTGTTAATTTGTAGTGAGTAATGCATTAGCTTGACTCGGAGCATATGACTCGTTCAAAGTTCCCAATTAAATGTTTGCTGTTGCTACTGGCCCATTGGGTTACTCGACAGATAAGAACTTCACAAATTGAAATTCCACCAGAAAATGTTGTAATATTAGCTTTGATAAACTAACTTGAGGGCTACCGGACCTATCTTAACCTCTGACATTGACCTGTCAAGTGAGGACATTCATCACACTTGATAGAATGACACAACATGAGTATATCTAAATATCATGATGTTCAAATTATACCAAAACGTAAGTTATCTCTAAATATCATCATGTTCAAATTACCAAAACGTTGAAATGCTACTCTGCTAGACACGCATCAAACACTTGAGAATTCACAAGTTTCATTTTAAAACAGAGATGTATACATTTTGTCAAACAAGAAGAACAAAATCTATAGCAATGGAGAAAGAGCTTCTCACTTACTCAATCAGTCCACTCCCTTCACCCAAGTTTGAGAAACTGTTGCATTCATCATCCAAACAAGAGCCACTTGGTTTCTCTAGTTGATCAATCATGTTACCTTGGTCGAGGCACCCATTGAATAAACTACTTCCTAAGGGCGTCTTCGATAACGAAACTAAACCCAATATTGCTTGCAATGACCCCAACATTACTAGTTCCTTCGTAGAGGGCCGTGTTACCAGCAGCAAGTACAGTTCTATGGTCGGAACTATTTGTCAGAACAGTAGGCGATACAGACATTGAATTAGAGTTCTGCCCAGAGCTACTGAGTAGCAGCTGCATAGTCTCCCTCGCAGTGTTTTCCATCACCAGGCTACTTTCTGGAATTGATGTATTCACAAGATCTGGGTGCAGTGGTGGAACAGTAGTGCATATAGCAGGACCTGCGCTCACAACGTATCCTGGACCTCAAGAGCAATAGCCAATTACTGGAATATGAATAATGGGATCACAAACAAAAGGTGTATAGGTTGCAATTTGCTGAGCTGATGGCAGAGACAAATGTAACCTAACCGAAGTTTCAGGCAGAAATGGCAGGAAATTCAGAGAGGAATATTCAGAGAATATAAGAGAAGCTTTGGGTGCCAACAGACTAGAAGGCCTGGAGATAGAAAGTAGAAAAGATAATGGTGGCAACAAAAATGATTCAGTTGTTGGAATGGAAATGTGTTGCATAGCTGATGCAACGGGAGGGCACCAACAATAATAGAGAGAAGAATGGGATGAACTCAGACGAAACTAGAGATACTGTTAGGCTTGAAAGGAAGGATTAGAAAATTTGTCAAATATATCCAGAAAACTCGATGGAGACTAGAGATTTTCGCCACAATTTGAAAGTTTAGCCTTAAAATGATTTAAACTAGATTCATCTGTGTAATCAAGTAAAGAAAGAGAAATTGTTTTGGAAAATGAAAGGCTCTCATCACTAGGCCTCAAACTTTCGATGGAACTTGTGAAAGTATATATATTTCCTGGTAGGACCTCTTTAATGGAAGATGCTGTTGGACTAAGATGAATCTGACTTTGCTTCTGGTCTACAAAAATTCTGAGAATGTGCAGGATTACATGGCAAGGTTGCAGTTTAAGCATCTAACGTTTTTAAAGGAAGGGTTACCAATACGGCTGACCCTGTGTGGGTTTTTGTCGCAGTGGACCCATCAAGAAATGATTGAAGATGTGTGGCGAAATAGCAAAGATGTGAGTGACTAATTCCAGTTAAATTAGCCGAGGGTTTCTTTATTAGCAACTTCTTCAACTAAACAAGATAACAAGTCAATAAGAAAAGAATTCCTGTGTGTTTTTAACAATTTTGTCATTAAATAATTATTTGAACAAGTAATACTAACTTTTCAAGTAACTCATCTCCCAGGAGCTTTGACCTTTCAGAGCTCCAAAAAAAAGGTCTTTACTACCTGCGATCTTCAACACAAAAGATCATCCTGATTGGTCCGAAGGAATTTCTTCAATCTCTATACAAGAACTTCCTGGACCCTTAGATATGGTCCCCAATCTCTCTATTCGAACATCATCATCAATGAATGAGATGCGTAAATTAGAATTAGGCAGGAGAGTAAGAGTTATGTTGCCTCTGCCAGAAAAAATAAAAATAAATCATTGGTCAATTAGATACCAAAAAAGTGAACTAAACTTTAAGTCAGGAATTATAGTCACTCTCCATTTTCTACGACTCAGATTAGTACTCTTGTACCCAGTAACAGCAAATCTGTCTTATGCTATGCATGTCTATAGGTAGTCTCCTTGGATTCCACATTTTCCAATGTAATATAGTCTATTTTCAAAGAGATACAGTAAAATTGCAAGGATCAGCAAACAGCAAAAGTAATTGCATAATGAGTTATAAAAATTAAGATGACACTTGTCATGGGACTTCCATTAAGAACATCCACAGAAAGGAAACTAGTCATTTAATTTTGGATGAGCGAAGTGACACAATAACATTTGCTACCAAGTACATAGCTCGAAACCACCATATATTTAATGTGAATGTACAAGTGTACATGAGACAGAAACTGATTATTAACTAGCATACACGAGCAGAGCATAAGAACACCGCCACTTTGTTGCACCAACTCTTTTACACAGACTCAGTTCATTGCAAAACTTGAAGATGCTGCAACAACACAAAAATTCCCTATAAATGAAGCATCATCCCACATGCTCAAGTTGTTTAATGTAAATGTTTCTGTATGGTATACAGTATATTCATTAATGTTTCATTGAAATGAGTTACTCCACCAAACAAGCCTCAAGTATTAACTAGCACATAAAACTTGAATAACCTGTAACTTCAATACACAAGGGATTAAAGGATTAGCTGAGCTATATACTAACAAGCATTCACTAAAATGACCAATGGTATTCCCTTAATATCCATATTTGTGTAATACTCAAACAAGCATTAACTTAATATACAAGGAGTCCCCTGTGATTAGCTATATATAAAACCCAAACACTCGAGAAATCTTTATTAAGTCTTAGCATTATAATACTACAACTATAAGTCAACGTGCAAAATAACTGAATGATTTAAATGCTTACAATTACCTCGTACTAGTTGGACACATAAAATAATTCCCCTGCTCATGAATTTTCCCAACACGAATATAGAGACGAGGGGAACACACAAGCACCTTGCAATCAAAGCTACTTGTGATGGCTCAAAATGCTGAACAAGGTATACAAAAAAAAAAAGCGTATTACCACAATTAAGAAAATCATACCAAAAACACTTATTAGCACCTTGACACTAATCACTAAAACGAAATGATATCCAACACAGCTAAATTGCCGGTATAACCGACACTGTACAAGCTCTAAACTAGATCTTTTCATTATTTTCTTCCCTAATAAATAACAAAACTTACGCTTCACTCGCACCAAACTATACACAATCATGTTACGAATAATTTAACAAATAACGTGATTATTCCTTGCAATAAAATCATTTTATGAAAATGTTTTATCCACCCTCAATTCGCATAAATACTTGTAACAATCTTCAAAAAACACACATATAGCTACTCTTGATGCTTAGTTATAATAACATATATACCTGAGTAAGAGGAGCAAGCAACCGAACCTGAGAGACGCCATTACAACATTAAGCTTAAGCAAAAAGGCTTCAATCTCTCCATTCCTATAGTGTAAATGTAAACTTGTTTCTAAAGGTTTAGCGTTTAAAAACATTACAAACTTTTTAATGAAAAAATATTTGCCCTTGCATTTAAATAAATACTGCTCCATGTTCAATGTCAATGTCAGGTTTCCGGGAGTGGATTCATACTCCTGCGGATTATATTGCTTGTAATCTTGCGTTTGAGGAGATTTAATGATATGCAAAATTGATCTACGTTACTTTTTTTTCTCCCTTTTTTGTAACTGTAAAATAACACTTTCTTTTTTTGTGAATATAAAATTAAATTAAATCAAATCAAACCTACCCGTATGTACCGCGTATATCTTAATTCAAAAGTAGAAAAAGATGGTCAAATGAGTAT
Organism: Oenanthe sinensis; assembly: GCA_028671895.1. Classification (NCBI taxonomy): domain Eukaryota; kingdom Viridiplantae; phylum Streptophyta; class Magnoliopsida; order Apiales; family Apiaceae; genus Oenanthe; species Oenanthe sinensis. The sequence continues at coordinate 7,178,519 of CM053811.1, read as the reverse complement.
TTCAACCGGGGGTGCTCATTTATGCACTACGCACAGTACTTTGTTATATTTTCAGGCCCCCGTATACGAGATATTTTAAACACATTCGCTTTCATCTTGTGGTACGTTTATATCGCCTATTCTTGGTCAATATTCATAAAACTGATTTTAATCTTCTAACTTGTTATACATTTGGTCAGGTTCAATTAAATACTGCAAAAATATGAAAATAGTATGTACAGCAGTACAAGGGGGCAGCTGAACAGTGCAAACTAGGCCAAATTGTCGATATGCATTCACATACAAAAATAGCGACCATTACGATCTGCTGATCCGCCAGGAGGCACTAGCACATCTAAAAAGGTATAACTTACACGAGCAGCTATAGCCACCTGCAGATGTCATACCAAGTTATAGACTTCATGTGCATTAGAAACAAAAGGTTAGAATCGTTTTAAAGTTTTTTGATATCATAATTTTGACCAATAAAGAAAAAGAAAAGCAGCTACTTGTATCAATTTTCAGGAATAATGATCCCCGAATTTCCATGTAAAATTCATCAAAGCAAGTTTTAATGAGCATACACCAATCTGTAAAGATTAATTACTCTAGCTCCATCTTGTCTCTCTATCCTCCACTATCAGATTCTATGGTTGGAATCTTGGGTTTCACTTGCTCTTTTTAGGTTCTTTTGCATAGTCATTTATTAGGCCCTCGACATCTTTCCAGAACAGACCCTCCACCAGAACTCCTTCCTTGGTGAACCTAAAACAACACATGGGCACATTACATAACCATGACAAGCAATTAGATAAACCAAGTCAATGAAAGTAAAGATAAAGAGCCAACCATTGGGTGACACTTTTGGTGAGTTCCACGGTTGGCCTTGCAGATATAGATTGGGGGTCTGTACTTGCTATGTTAAGAGTATACATATCAGAGAATCTTGGTAACTTGGATGAAACTACCAAGCCAGTGCTGTTAAAAGATCCCTGCATAATAAAAAGGCAGCTTTTAGATGAATCGAATTGCATGAATATGGTTGCAAGTTGAAACCAAAACCACCCACTACAGCTGCTACTATAATTAATATTTTATGTAATCATTATCAATTTACTGTCAGCATAGTTTTCAACAATTAAAGATACTTCAGAATGCTCTAGTATACATGGAAGTTTGTAATAAAACTAAATTTTATAAAGCTAGTTAAAAAAAAAGTACATGGCAGGCATCTATACTTCTTTAATTATGTAATTCAGGTTCAACTAAAAGAGGCCTAAACCAAAAAATATATATTTAGAATTATAGCTTCATACTTGCCAGTTTCCAGAGTGACCAAGAAATCATAACAATAATCAAAGACTACACTTATCAATAACACAATAAACTTCTTCAATGTGAATTGCAACTTTCAATTCCAGATGTCTTCTATTTTGGTAAGTTTCTTCCTCTTGCTTCTCCACCCTACCCAGAATAAACACACACACACAGAATCTCACACTCCTACATCCAACCCCACCCCAGAAGGAACAAAGTTAATGAAGAATAAAAATGGACCTACTACTACACTTGTAGGAACCCTCAACCAATAACTAAATGCACATTTATGCCACATGCCATTGACTACCGACTACAGAGACTGAGAGACATAAGTGAAAAATATTGAATACAAAGGCCCAAACAAGGGCACACTATTCCAACATGGTCAAATTCTCACTTAACTTTAATTTCAATCAAGTGGCTGTAGTTAAGACTTTAAGTATAGATATCAGATTGTTTAGACGTCAAAGCATTATACTCTTACCAACTTAGAAAGAAGATAAATGTATAAAGTTTATAAGCACGCTGAAAGAGAAAGAGGATGTGATGAGATGCTCGTTTGCAGTTAAATATGCAAATCAACAAATTTTCAGTTTTTAAATCATTTGAAACCAAAGAAGAGGAACCAAGGATGCATCATTTAACTTTACGTGCTCCAAGATAATGCTAATTTGTGGCTAAAATTACAGGACCCTCACAACTCTTTTGAAATAAAATTTGTCCCTTAATACATATCCATCTCTTTTTTTATACAAATTTAAGTATAATATACCAAAACTATCCCTATATTAATTGTTTCCGAGGTTTGATTATATTGAAGCTTAATTGTATTCTCAGTTTTCAATGCATTAATTAAGGGTACATATAGGAAATATTAACTTACTTTTTCCTTGATTTGTGTAATTTTTCACAAGGGCCATGTAAAAGGAGATGGAGGGAGTAACTTTTCAACTCAGCGTGAGCAAAAATACATTACATGTATTTTTTTTGTCAATAAAAAGTTATTGCAGAAAATTGTGGTTAAAATTATAATATATTATAAATATAACCGGCATATAGTTTTTTGAATAAAATAAATAATATGAAAATATACATACAAATTATATATAATACAAAAAAATATAAAGAATTTAGAACATTTTGCGATTTTGAACTAAGGAAATACAAGATGATAAGGAGTAAAACATGTATAATACATGATAATAAAGATTTATTTTTAGAAAAAAGTATATATTTATAGAGAAATGGGCTAAAATATCACAATTTGAAGTTAAATGGCTCAAAAGAACACAAATCTGAAAAGTTGGCCCTATGTATCACAATTAAACGCATGATGTACTTGCGTTTATGTTCTATTTTTATAAAATTGTTGTTTACTCGGTGGTATGTAACTTTAACACAAAAGATTGATGAATACCGGGTCCCATGTATGAATCCTCGTGTCTGCATGTTCAGTTAATATATATTTTTGATTCAATGATAAAAGACAGTTTTACTGTGATAGTAGAGAGATATTAATTATATATATGTGTGTGTGTGTGTGTGTGTTAGTTAATATATACTCTCTCCGTCCCAATTCAAGTGTCTTGTTTGACTTTTAGAGATCAACTTGACTAATTTTTGACTGAAAATTACATATATTATATGATTATAAAAAATTATAAAAAATATATCATTAGAAAATACATTTAATCTACTTTAAAATGTAAATTTTTATTTTCCAAAATTGTAAAAGAATAATCTCTTATCTTCGGTCAAAATTTAGTCAAATTGACCACAAAAAGTCAAACAAAGTACTTGAATTGGGACAGAGGGAGTATTAGCTTTTGTGAGAGTGTATTGAAAGAGAATGTTGTGTTTGATGCATTCACGTGGGTCTCGGTCATTATACAGATAACGTAAATACAATTTGTGTTTTTATTAATAAAGCAAGTTATATATGTGTTTTTCAAAATTTTTTTTTGAAAAAATTTAAGTAAAAACGTAATATTATATTGCGTTTTTTAAAAAAAAACGCAACTTTATGTTGTGTTTTTAAAAAACGCAACTTTATGTTGCGCTTTTATGTGATAGAAAGGGCCGTTTTTTTGAATTGTGATATTTTGGGTCAATTTATTTTAAATTGTGACAGAAAGGGCCAATATATATATATATATATGCAATTACTCCATTACTCCATAAAGAACACCCTTATGTAAAAAGAACAAGAAAAAACACTTTAGAATCTTACATAAAAACTCATTTAGATTCTAAAGTTTAACATCGATTATGTTTTTTTATGAATAAAAATAGAATCTAACATGAGGTTAACAAAAATTCATAACATAATTATGTGTAAATTTCATTTTTACAAAATATATATAAGATTCTATGCTGGATTCCATGTTAGATTCTGTAACATTTGATTTTTAAAATTTAGATGAGATTCGATGTTATATTTGACATGTTAGTGTTTATTGCAGTTCAATTTTATGATTCTAATCTTAACAAACCGTTTCTCATTAAAAAAATAAGTGTTTTGATAGTGTTCTTTATATAAGGGTGTTCGTTCAACTATATATATATATATATATAATATATTATTAAAAATAAATATTTATTTTTGAAAAATAAGATAAATCAAATGAGCCTAAATATTGACAGCTAAATATTAGCAAATGAAAATACAAAAGTGGCAATAAAAAAAAAAGGAGTGTATATTTCGTGAGTAATTTATACATTATATGAGTAACTTCGTAGTAATATACTCCCTCCGTTTGGTTTTATTTGACGTTTGACTTTTTGGCACACATCTTTAGAAGCTTTGACTACATAATTAAAATTATGATTTTAAAATTTTTCTTTTTTTGAATAAAAATATTAAATTAAAACTTTTATTCATAAAAGTAAACTTTTTAAAAATAATAATTCTAACTATATAGTCAAAACTCTTAAAATTGTGTGCCAAAAAGTCAAGCGTCAAATATTACCAAACGGAGGGAGTAGGATTATATAGAAAGTCAGGGTACTCGGCCGAGTACCCTCGGCACTCTATCCATCCGCCACTAGTAAGCTGACAGTATAAAATTTGCACAAAAGAGTAACTTATCAAACCTTTAAAAATATATATAAACACATTCCTGCTTAACCAATATCTACTAAAAGGAATCTAAATGTTACCAGAATGATCAAGAACTGTTCAATATAGCCACAAAACTATGTCACATGGACTGGTGCAAGTCTAGGGTACAAATTTGTGTTTCGAATCTCAAGAAATCATCACATAAACTTTGTCAAGTTCTTTTCCAACCAATTTGTGTCTTCCCTCAATCTTTTTGTTCACATAAATCATACTAATTCCTACAAGTGACTGTCATGTATTGTCCCAGCTATGGCACACCCCCTACACCTACGTTTAGAAGAGTCCATTTTAACATGGCTAAGTTGCTTTAGAACTTAGAAAAAGCTATTAAAAAAAGCAACTTTAAAGTACTTAGGTAAATTATAGTAATAAGCATCTATTTTTTGCTTTATATAAACCAAATGTACCCGGTATATCCAACTTGGAAGCAAGGTGCGCCTAATTTCAAGCTTAATATGTCAAGTCAACAGTCATAGTGCACGATGAATTCATTCATAGCACACCTATTCAAATAAAGTATTTGGACCAATGTAACTATTGTAGTGCACATATATCTTTGTTAAGGATTTCCACAAAAACACTTTACCAGATAACATTCATGGATCTTTACTAGACAATTTTTTACTGGTAAGACATGCCGTGGAGTTCAAAATATTTAGATACATAATATCTTGGGTTGGCAAATGCAAAAGGTTGTTGGATGTTTTAGCCCCAAGTAGGTTCATGATTACAGGACCCAAATTAAGTGATTAGGATATCCCTACAACTCTAAATTAAAATTAAAAAAGAATTTCAGGGGAAAAAAAAAAGCAAATACCCTAAAAACACCAGATGTGTGACATATTCAAAGTCAGGATATCAAAACCAAGAAAAAAGGATAGAAAACTTACTCCAGGAGGATAGGTAAACAGAATTGCGTTCTTCTCCTTTGTGTATATGATCAGCTGCAAAATTGCATTGAATACAACATACGTGTGTTTCATCAAGGATCAAACAGACCCAATAATCCAATATATACCAAAAACAAACATATATTCAAAAACCCCTTTTCAGTGTTAAAATAAGTCACTGAATGAAAAAGGCAACAACAAACAAAACATATCAAAGTCCTATACTTGCGAATCACCCTTCGGTAAAGAGCAGTTATTAAACATTTACAACTATATCTTTAGTAATTCATTGTCGACTTAGTATTGTGAACCAACCCCTCTCAGAAAAGTGAAACCTAACGATTACCAAATAACTTGAAGCAACTAAAAAGGACAAATCGATAACATATTGGCTTTTTCCTTAAATCACGAGTACTCAAACTTCACAAAGAAAACAATGAAAAAAAATAAGTAACAAATCATTATTTATGAGGTTGTTCCATTTCTGACGCAACACTGACCAAAACAACCGAATACAAAACACATTCCACAATATTATACCAAAATTAAGCCTCAATTCTCTACCATTTCTATCAAAAATCAAAAGAAAGCCAAAATCGAAACCCGAAGAAAAGGATATAACACGATACAGCCAATGAGAAAATTCTTGTTTTCCGGAAACTTCTTCTTGTAAAACTGAGCAAACAGCGCAATGACAATGATAATCATGCCAATAAACAATCTAATGTTACTCATTCTCACATCTTCAGGGTACCCACGCCCAGTCACGATCTACAATAAGACAATAACAAAACAATCATTAAATAGATCTCAATTAATAAAAAGAACACATTTATAAAAGAGTGTGTGTGTGTGTGTGGTGGTGGTTACCTCGGAGACAGATTCATCGAGGATGTGTTTGATGGAGTTGTGATCTAAGAGATTTGCTTTTTTAGTGTTTTTTTTCTCGGGAGTTGATGATTTTGTGGTGGTGGTGGAGGAGTTGGTCGCGGCCATGAGAATAGTTAGGGTTTTGTCTGAATTGAATGGTTAAGAAGAGCAACTCTTGACTCACACCAGTACACTACAAATATAGGCTGACTGCTTGCTTGCTCGAGTTATATTACTGTGTCACTCACTCGTTCAACATTTTGTACATATTTTTACCGTGTATAAAAAAATATAATTAAAAAAACAATCTATCGAATTATATTTTTTATATACATCTTCAAAAAAATTATTTAAAAAATAATTAGATAGGACAAAGAGTACTATATTTTCACCTAAAAGAATTATAATATATTGTGTTAATAGAAATATATATTACCTTTTTTATAAAATATTTAGTTTAGTAAAATATTGATGATGAGTTGTTGTGTCTTTAGTAAATTAATATTTATTCGAGAAAACAATTCTTGAACTCCAATAGGTAATAAAAATTATTTAAATTTTGGTTTTCAAATAGACTCAAATAATGCATACTTTAAAGAGATTAGGGAGTCTAAAATATTAAAATACATCTTAGTTAAGTTAGTTAAGATACATAATATAGATGAAGTATTTTTGTAAAATCAGGATTTATTTAAAATTTTAATAATATACTATTATTTGGTACTAAAGTCTTAAGAAATTATCTAAAATACGGAGTATTTATTAGGTTCCTTTTTTTCTACTTTGAAATAGAAACACAAATAGAATAGAGATCAAAACTACTACTGCTATAAGAATAATGACAAGTTGTAAGTTACACAAATTACAAATAAATAATTTCGATAAGATACAGGGTTCATAGTGAGAGCTGTGCGTAAAACATTGTTTCTGAACTTGAAATGATGGAGGTGTCTCCATTGGCCGCACGTGTTTGAAACTAAAACAATCGCTTATAATCTTTGCTGGCATCTCAAAATTTTGTTAAATTCGATATAACAAATCACTAATACAACTTCTACGGCCACTTTTATTTTCGGAATTCACTGCTACTGCTATTTTTGCTACTCCGCAGAATGACTACAATCATGAAGTCTTGGATCTTGCAGAACTCGCAACATTTTTCATTAACCACCACCTAGCACCATTAACAAGTTCTTCTTTAATCATGAACAAAACAGCCGCAGCAAGAACACTCTGTACAACTTTTGTGCCCATTCCCTTGTAAAAACCACTGAAGCCTTCATAGCGTATCATCTTCGTTAAAGCATCCAGAGTACCTGAAATTTTATACAACCTCATACATCGTCTATAGATAGGAATTAAATTGAGAAGATAACTAGGATGCACAAAACAAAAGGAATAGAGGCATCCCTTGCACTAGATCAACACTGAAAGCCAAAATTTATTTCTTATTAACAAGTAAATATGATAAACTCCATCAAAATAATCATGACTTTATGAGATTAATGTTCGTGAGGTCACCTCACGTAACTTTCCTGAGATTAAAAAAATTCTCATATAAATACACGAGGGTGTTATTGTAATTACAGAGAATCATATACAATTACAAAAATACCCACACTAAAAAATACTAGAGGTAATTTTCCTGAGTTAATTTCAGGAACTTTATTCTCAATAATTATTCATGAGTAATCATTATTTATCTCTTCCACCCACCAAATGACAGTATAACACAATCAAATGTGGATGTGCTTTGGAATAAGTAATTTACTGCTAATCTGAGTAATACATCATCTCTAATAGCTACCCTAGGATATTATGATCAGTGAGTTTACTGACTTCGTCATGAATACTTCAAAATGTTTAACACAATGGAACATACTCCAATTCACAAACCTCTATATTGATGCTTTTTATCTCCATCAGTAACTTGCTTTGCATGAAGCCTCGACTGCATAGACAATCAAGTCATGAAATATAAAATATACTATTTTAAGATAAAACACTTTCCCATAATATGTCCCTATATCATAGTGAAAATTATAGACCTCGTCTTTCACCAATGGATTTTAGTTATTAAGCTCGAGTACTTTATTATTTAGGGTGTTCAAGATTATCACGTTTGGCTAGTCATCTTAAGAAGGTCAAGTCTGATAATACTTATCTATTCCTTTACTTATCATTTAATAGATACATTTGAGCATAAATAAAATTGATAAACTGCATAAGCCACTCGGGTAAATACCATATTTGACCCCCCCCCCCCTTCCACACACAAAAAAAAAACTCACCATAACCCATATTGTTTAACAAGTTGAGGTCAATGATAACACAAAAATGCCAACACAAACCTTTACAACATTGAGAGGATATGTGACTACTGTTGCTCCAAGTTTGGCCATAGCCCCCAGCAGAAATATCTAACAAAATAATACAGGTGTTAAGCACTTGCCGCCAAGTTAAAGTGGTGGTCGGAATTAATATCAAGTTGTCAGAAAATATTTTAACTTTAAAGGAAATATCAAATACTTTAAGAGATAGCACTTACCTCTACAGCAGTTACACCTTTTGCCCCGTCTTTACTCAATAAAGCACGCTGTCGTCTTAGCTTCTTCAATAAGATTTCATACAGCATAAACTGTATGGAAGGATTGCTCACCTGCAGTTATAATGATACAAAACAGTGACCAAACTGCAACATGCACAGTGTCAGTGTGTCACTCTCCACGTACCATGATCAATGTTGGCAAGACACCTTTCCAGAATCCCCAGATTCCAGCTTCAGCATAGAGCTCTTGAATCTGCAAACAGAAACTATTATGTTTAAAGTCAGGGGATACACTAATCATACTACTACGAATTTTAAGCAGGCTAAAAAATACTGGTACAGTGCATCATCGCCCAGTGAAAATAGCAGAGTGCAAGTATAGCACTAAAAGTCTTCCTAACAATATTTGCTCTAGTATATACATGACCTCAAATTGTACAAGCTAATTTCATATAATGAAATTATGAAGTAACTTGAACTCGTCCATATCCGAGGACCTAGGTGGATTAGGTACAGATTAAATGTGCACCATTACCTACAATAATTGAAAGCTTTACTATCCAGCTATAGGGGATATTTGGTTTGATGTGATGAAAATAATAAGGGATGGGAATGAGAATTAAATTGAATCCATGGGTCTAGTAAGGCATGCATCACCCAGCTATTGGAAATGCATCACTTATTCCAATCAAATCATTTCCGTTATAAGTTACAAAACACTTATAACGGGAATGAGATTTCGATTCCAGTTAACCAGATCCATCAAACATGAACCAAATACCCCTAAATGTTTTACACAGTCTTACATTTTATTGCCAGAACTCTCGCTTATTCTTAGTTTCCCTAAGTGTGCATAAGTTCTCTTTCCATGCAATTACCAAAATCCTTTGCTCAATACCCAACCCTGCCTCTCATAGGTCCCTCTATCCAGTATCCAACTCCCTGGAACCTAAAAACTGAAGATAGCAGGTAGCCACAAGGCCCATACCAAAATTTTGTAACAAATGTCAATGTTTTCTGGGGGGGAAAACATTTACTTATCGTGCCTAGTAGTTTCGTCACAAATGTAACAAAAAAAATAAGATGTTACTATTTCACAAATACACTTTTTAGAACCAAAAAATATATATTTAGCAGTGTAGGACAACTGGGCCCCCTTTGACTATAATTTTGGTTCATCTTTATATCTTTATTGATCTTCTGTATCAAAGTGACAACTAAGTTTCTATAGTATGCTACAGGGGTCTGGGGTTAACGACAATGCCAATTTACTAGAATATTTCATGAAGATAAAATACGCTTATACTACTTTCAGATGTCTTGATTGTTGAGTAAAGAAGGTAGAAATAAAATAAAACAAATGTTCTTATTCCAAATTTTTGCTTTCATTTGCTCTTAAAAAATTCAGCATACAATTGAGGGAGCATTATGATGTGCTAATAGAATCTTCGTAAAAGAATAGTGGTGCAAACTGCAGACAGTGCCAACTACAATCAGAATCAAATACTGTACCAAACGGAACTACATAAATGCATGAAAATACATACCGCATTACTGCTTCCAAACCGAGGTGATATTACCATTGGAAGAACTTCTTCATCTGAAGCAATAGATTTAGTATGCTGAGGCTGAGACTTTTCTTTGTGAGTCTGTACTAACAAAGAATTCAAAAGTCAAATAATTGTAGAATTCAAGAGTCAAATAATTGTAGATGCAATACTGTACATGTGTGGTCTAATGGTCTTTGCAGTGAATATATATAATAAACACTAATGCAGACAGTTGATGCAGGCTTCGAATGTACCCACAAGAAATGATTAATGACCAACTCCAGTATACAAAATCTTTTAACAAACTAAAGGAGCAAGCTACTATTGACTTCAAATATTAAAAGACTCGTTATCGATTCTAGAGATTGTTAAAACATATGCATAAAAATATAGATTTAGTTTTTTAAGTTTCTTGAAAGTATAAGATTACATTCATGATTCATTTGATCCATTGCATTCAAAATCCTATATAAGGCTGCGCGAGAAACTATTCTTTACAGAGCATAGTACTAGTAAAATATTGCATATCAGATTTTTATGAAATACTAGTGCTACCATACATATATGATATATACAATGCACGTTTATGATAGTTTTTATTTATATTTAAATAATCATGATTAATACAACATAATTAATGATATAGTTTATAAGTGAGAAATCAGAACTCACAAGAACGCATTTTAATGTTTACTAAGTAATCACCTCACCCCACAGTGAAGTTCTCCTTATCTTTATTATTTTTATTTTCACTTATTTGGAAAAATGGGAAAGCCTGACATTGATGCACTTCCATGGCCAAGTTGAAGTTCTGACAACTAGGCTATTTTAGTTCTCACCCTTTTAGAAGTTCCCGTATGACCTCATTTTTACTTTTGACCTAACATAGTCTAAATATTGTCTTATTACCTAGCAATCATTTAAACAGCAGAGAAGATTTCATCCCACTCTTCATGAATATTTAGAACTTAACTTAGCACCTCAGTCAATGTCAATATATAAGCTTTGTTAATAAAAGTTTAAATGAAAAAGTATGGAAAAAACTATCAATTCCGCAATGCCTATTTCCCTCTATTCTGTACATTAACATAGCAGCTTTCAAATTTTAGACCTGTGTAGATTTACAGACATAACATGTGACAATATTCGGCGTATATGCCATATATGTGAGGAGACCATAGAGAAATTTCTTACTTGCATACGAGTGACAACAACCCATATAGGATTAGTCAGCAGAACATTTACACACCTAACAAAATAACATAATAAACATATTGTCAGTGAAACAGGTGTATCAACTCAAATAAGGTTCAGGTAAGGTCTGAATCGCATTACAGTTTAGTTTTTTATGTTTCTTTCATGATAAGGTTACATTCATTTGACCCATTGCAATCTAAATCATTTTTAAGGCTACGCAAGAAACTATAGTACGATAGTTTTAGAGAAGTAATAGAATTTCTTGGTCATGCTTTCCAGATGTAGTAAAGAGACAACAAGGTAGAATATAAAGTGAAGGTACAAACTGTTAATATCTGCAAAGAAATGAGAACTGTTTCAACAATATAAAAAACCCAGAAACCAACAGCTAGCTAGAATTTACTTTCTCTTTCTTCTCTAGGTATGGTTATTAATAATTTAGCAACCTAGGGACAAATGATTTATAATAGCAGTTAATAGACAGGCTTATGATAGTTTAGAAAATGAATCCAATGAAACAAACTACAGCAGGAGAACCAACTATCTAAAAGGCTAATTAATGTATGGTGGATCCTGAAAATTGTTATACAGATAGTTGTAGCTTAAACAGATGAAGTGATACACAGAAAGGTCATGATACTCTTTTTCATAAATATCAATATGGACTAGTTGATTTCTAAATATAGAACTTAGAACATGCAGTATGGACAAAGTATCTTGTAAAGATATGAGCATCAATATTACTAATGGCAATGCAAGCATTTCAGAGAAAATATAAAATAAACAAAAAATAAATGCAATTAACTGCTTATTAAGTGATTTTCATTTTAACTAAATAATAATAATAATAATCACCCAGATAAAGCAGCCACAACAAGCGATGAGAAAATTCCAACAGTTCCATTGCCAAGACCTTTTCTCTTACGTTCAAGCGCAGTTGCTTCAGCCTTGTCCCTAAATATTTGATAGAAATAATAGTAAACACCCTGTAACAGGAAATAATACATAAGAAAACCATAAAGGTAAATTAGATCCTGACAAGGTTTTGTTCAGGTAGAACACTCTATATCTATCGAAACTTCAAAAATTGATTATAATGAAAAAACTGAATATTTAAGCTTTTTGAGGAACATGCGATGGTTAAAATATTATCGAACAGACACATCCTAGGACATAGGTACATAATTGCATGAGACAAATTATATGATAGGTTAAAGGATCTCAACTTTAATTTAAAGTATACACAACCTAATTTATAAGACATGAATCTCAACTCTCAAACTGCCACTATTATAGCATTCAACAATCTTGTGTAATCACATTGTATGTTTCCATAGTCCTTTATTATAATTAAAAAACTCCCTGTCATTCTACCTTCATCTGCTTGAGTAAATTCATAAACTTCTATACAACAAAGTCGAAAGTTCCAAAAAAATATATTACAGCAATAAAATAACAGATAACATCCATCCAGCATACCTGAGACGTTGCAGTTCCAACTAGCGAAGGCTTTAATCCAGCATAGAGTCGACCCCATCCCTCTTGCTTCACAACCTACATTACAATAAAAAAACAAGTTCACAATAAATAATCTAAAATGTAACATAAATTAAACAAAACAGATAAATAAAATATTAAATAAATGAATACATATATATATATATATATAAAGAGCTGACCTGACACATTTGCTCTATAGTTCCAGGATCATTCTTGTCCCCCTTGGGTTTCCTTTCCGTTTGTTGACGAGTATTCACCTTATAATTACACAATTATATTTCAAAAAAATATTCAAACTACATTTATTATTTGTATGTATAAACTCATATATGGACAACTATCTCGTGATCGTGCAAATAAACAGCGAAATGAACATAAAAAGTTAGTGAATATACAGTTTGGAGAGGATAGGTGATGAGCTGAGAGACGATCCCGCCGCCGCCGCCGGCGAGTCCATTGATCAGAGCGTCCGACATGATTTCAAAAGTGGAGAGAGAGAGAGAGAGAGAGAGGGAGTTTTAGAGAGAGAAACGATCTATGAGTTTGGATGTAGCGGAAACTGAAATGTGTTCGCTATCAAGTGTTAGAGTGGGCCCCACTATTATTTTGGTGTTCCGTTCAAGAAAGAGGAATAATCCATACACCTGCTCTTTCACGTTTGTTTGTTTACACATGTGAGTTGTGATGACTGTGACAACGGGGAAAACAAAAATTTATATTGTACTAGGTTTTGGGTTTAAATTAATTAATTTTTAATGTAAGGATGATTTTTAATAATTAAAAGAGTATAATTGTATAAAATTTATAGATAATATTATATTGACAAATATGTAGCATAATAAATCATGAATATTTATTATATACAAAATGATTTCTTTTATTTTCAAATATATACAAATAAAAATGAGATAATTCATTAGAAATCACTAATAATTTTTAAAATGAGTATTTTTATAAAATATTTTTCAAGAAATAATTATTTTTCAAAATATATTAAAAATAGTTAACTCTCACCAACAATCTAAAAACAAGCTCGAGAGTTGAATCTGCCTATTTTCTAAGCAATGCCTGACAGTCTGACACTAGTAATGCTTGAAAATTGAAATGATGAACTTATCATATTTGGACAATTGCAATGAGTTGGAAATGAAATGTTGGGTCTTGGCAATTGCTTTCCAATGTGGCCCTGTTTGGTATTAGAGACGGTTCGGAGTAATTGTATATGCGTGTTTGGTAAAATTCAAAATTTATTATCTAGAATAACTTTTTTGACCCAAAAGTTGTTATTAGACAAAGTGTTCCCTTATATTTTTAGAAAAAAACTGTTTTTTAGGTTTTACAGGAAGTAATTACAAGTTTCATAATCAAATCTCCGCAAAAACATTATTTTTATATATTATATCTCAAAATATATATAAAATTTAAAAAATTATTAAACAGTCGTCTGATTTTTCTAAGAATACTTTTTTCAAAGAGCACTTTTTCTCGCAACACACAGAAACAGAAGCTTTCGACCGCAATCTCAACCACACCACAAGACAATTTTAAATATATCTGTTGTGGGCTTTGGAAGAACGAATGAAGTTGGAATGAAAAAAATTATGAAGTGGTTGTAAGCAATTCCAATTATGGCCAACTGGGAACTGCCCAATATCCCCAAAAATCCAAGCTGTGGCCTTTTTTAATTATAAGGCTCGGATACTGTAACATGTACATGTTGGTTCAATTCGTTAACCCACATTATGTGGCTAATTTAGAAGTATACCTTAGCCTTGGGCCCTTGGCTAATTGTTGGTAACAAATCTATTCTTGTATTAATTGTGGGATGTTGCTAACGTTTAGATTTTTCATTTATAATATGAAAATTTAGTTTGAAAATACGTCAGTGTATATAAATAAGTCTGGTGACTACAATATTGTTAAAATCAAACTTAAAATGATGAATTCGGATAATAATTAACGAAAGTTAACTTCTAACAATTCAAAAATACTGCATACTAGAAACGAAAAGGATAAACAAGTGATTGATCTGCCCCATTTCAGGGCTTAATTATTGCTCAATATATAAATAATCTTTTGATACAGTAGAGTAGTTACTACTTACTAGTTACTATTGGATTTCAGCATTTGAAGTACATTACGAACAAGAGATAATTTACTTCAGCGTAACAAGCATTACGATTCAATGTTTCGAGGGAGATACTCCATTCGGAAATCTAACAAGTGGTGTATATTATAACTAAAAAATTTAACTTTTAATTGTTAAATACCCTTGCAGGATATTAAATTCAACCCGTGGCCTATAAAATATATTTATTATTTATTTACCGGATTCCAATTATTTAGCTCCCATACGTACCTAGTGCTCTATAATATATAAAAATATCAGTAACTAATATGGGCCATCTTGACAAAAGAATATAGTAAAATAAATCCAAGCCCTCTTGACAGGCCTATTTAATTGACGCAGAGTCGCAGACAATTACATTACATATCAGAAAAGATGATAACATGAATATATACCGAATTAATGTATATATTATTAAATATTCTGCACTACCCATTCTTGAATAGGATATACATATACATTGATTCTGCGTATATATTTTTTAGCTTAAATTGTGGAAGTAAGTACTTATTTTTATAAAAAATGTATTTTTTTATAGATAAGTACTTTTTAAAAAAAACTTTAATTTATTTTTAGAAATAAATATTTTTTTCCAGAAAAAATATGTAAATATGTATTTTTTTTAAAAAAGTACTTATTTTTAGAAAATTATTTTTAAAAGATAAGATGAACTAAACGGGGTTAAGAGGCACTTGCTGCTCCATTTTTTAAAAACTCCGTAAAAATAAAAAAAGGAACAAATATGTACTCTTTTTTAAAATAAAAAATTATTCCATTAGATCAAAGCTAATAAGTAATAACATCTAGGAACACGAAAATATCAAAATGTCATCAATATATTTAGCTTTGAAGTTCATACGACCTATATTTGATTAGAATTTGAAACTCTTTTCCCCGTTATAAGATCGAGTATTTGACTATATACTTATTGTTCTCTTATAGTCTTATATGAAAAAAGTTTACCCGAGTACTCTAGATATTTTTTTTCCTTTTTATAGGAGAATAAGTCCAACTAAACACCTCCTATGGTCATACTTGAAAACTTTTCAATAACAAACGCGTTCATGGGACCATAACATGTCTTTTTTACAAACTAATGAGCAAATTTTTAAGCCACGCGCTTATTTTTTTCGAATTCTCGACCTCTTGTTACGAACAAATGGCACTTTTGAGGGGAAGAACATCTTGACCAGACAATGTAGTAATTGAGATGGTTTTTTACACCTTAGAAATCTGTACGCACCGTCCTGGACGACTGGTTCAAATCGAAATTTAAAAATCCTCACGCTAGCAATTACTTTTAATAAAGTAATAAATAAGAGGGCAAAGGTTGTAGTTATTGAGGACCACTGGCTGGTTATAGCGTCAGGTTTCCCATGCTAGCTAATATGCTACGCTACTAGTTGAATTGAGATACATAGACACATACAATGCATGCACGTCATATCCATCTTTTATGTATGCCAAATTGCCAAGATACTGGTCTGACTCAATCGACTACCGTCAACTTATTGTTATTGACATTGTACCCAAGTCCCAAGGCACGTACATGGATTCCACCCGCAACTTTCATGGCTAACGTGAATCAAGAGGCATATATGCATGTCTGGCTCCGTAACCACCACACGATCGGAGAATGGAGATGACAATGATGTGAGCAAACTAATTTGTGATTTTTATATACATTTTTAGTATATATATTTCTCAAAATTTGTAACTTACGGTAGTAAATTTCATCAACTAAAACCTTCTAAATCATCGCATCATCGTACATAACATTAGTTCTAATAATCTGTTAATTTCCATTAAATATATCTTAATTCAAAAACTAAATCTTCGGATGATTTATTTTTTTCAATATTCTCACTATCACTACTAGAAAATAGGTTTAAAAATGACCGGATAAAACCGACTAACACTAAAAATGACCGAAATCAGTCACTAATAAAGTCAACTATTCACAACCTTGCGGTCTCTTTTAGCTATTTTTGTTATAGGGAGTTGGTGTCGGCTCTGACAAATTAAAAACCCCAAGCGAATAAAAATTTTGTGCCCAAGTCACTAAATTTTTTTTTACTTACAAACAAGATTATTTTTGAAAAATTACCATTCTAGCGGTTTTGTTAGCAAAATCATTCATAAGTCTTTCATAATCAAGATTTGGAAGCATATCATTCTCAATGAATATCATGGAAAATTCATTCAATCTCTCTTTTGACATACTCGAACGAAGATAAGACTTGATCATTTTTAATTTTGAAAAACTTCTTTCCGCTGAAGCCACTGTAACTGGTATAGTTAACAGAATCATATAAGCAATAGTGGCATTCAGATAACATTCTCTCATCACTTTCAAATAATTTAGCATCTCAATAGTTTTGTTAACTTCAATTGGTAAACACTCTATCAGAATTCTTAATTCAAGAAACAAGATTTCTGCGTCAATATCAGAGACATCATCATGCTTCAGAAAATTTTTAAGATTAATGCATGAATCTCTTAAACTATCATCACTAGCAGACTTTAACTTTTTCACACTAAATAAAAAATCAAAGGTTTTCTCATATAATTGAAATTGGTCGAATATAAAACGAAGTGATGAATCAACATGATCAAGTAAGTGCATAAAATAGTTAAATCTGAGATTTTGTTCACCTGATAAAACGACACATTCTTTCTCACTTTCATCGTGTTGTCTTTTTCTTTTTTTTTAAACGTAAAACACTAGGATTAGGTTCAATCCCCAACTCAGATGCAATTCTTTTAGTTTCTTCCATAGCCTTTTCGAATCCATCCCCCCTTGCCTTTTGAAAATAAGACATCGAGCCCTTGTAACAAAAGTAAAAAACTTTATTCGTAACTTTCGAATAAATAAGTCATCTTCTATCTTGTTTCTCCCCATTACCCAATTTTCGAGTGTAATATGAGCGTGTAAAATGAAATTTATCGATTTTATCTGAACTCTTACCGGACCTTTCGAGATAAAATAGTAATTAGCATCACATGGAAAAGAATCATCATCAATTACCTAAACTCTTACTGGACCTTTCTGAACATTGAAGTCTCTAAATTTGTTATCGATTTTATCTCAATTTCCAGGATCATAGATATCTATGTAATCATTTTCCTGAGTTTTATTCTCATGGAGACCATTATCCTTTTTTTCGTTGTCAGACAATAATTCCTCTTCATCAACAATTGGGTTATCGGTATTAACCATATTTTCATCTTCTTTGGCTTCTCCAATGTTAATATTTTGACTCCCACCACTAATATTAACATATTCATTATCGGTGGAAGTTGTTGATTTCATAAACCTAAGAAGTCCTCCACCTTTTGTGTAATCTTTTAAAAAATCAACCTTTTTTTGATTGATTTTTCTTTCATCGGCTCCGGATCGATGTTTTTGCATCCTAACTAAATGTCACTGTAATTAGGGATTTGGAAACCAATGAAAATAAGAAGAGGAAGTGTTAGTTTTTTCAAAATATGGAGATTGATATCTAATATTTACATATCTTTAATTTTATTGTGCTTCTTTACATAAACAAAAATAAAAAAGAAATTATTTTGGCCATTATTATTATTATTATTATTATTATTATTTGGTTCTTATATCTTAAAAAAATTGTGTTCTTTTATAAAAATATTGTATCCCTAATTTTTTTTTGTGCCTCTACATATATTTTTTATTTTTTTTCACTCTTTTATATAAAAAATGTGCTCCTAATTTTTTTATTTTTTTGGTGGCCCATTGAAGAGTATAAGCCACTTGGCCTCAGGGCCGGCTACCGAGTAGTTATTTACTCCACAGTTTTAAATTATTATTTTATATATTTGTGCATCCTGAATTTCTAATTCATACACCTCCTAAACAAAATATAATGGTAATTTATTTAGCATGAGATAAAAAGTATGCAATAATGTAGGGGTGAAAATAATCCATGGGAGAAGCACAAAGAGACAGAGTGCGAATCCACGCATATCTGATAATTAATCTCGTTTTCTAAGATTATCTGTCCAAAAAGCAAGCAATCTATTAGCCAATA
The DNA here is from genome assembly GCA_028671895.1 of Oenanthe sinensis. NCBI lineage: Eukaryota > Viridiplantae > Streptophyta > Magnoliopsida > Apiales > Apiaceae > Oenanthe > Oenanthe sinensis. The sequence continues at coordinate 7,159,367 of CM053811.1, read as the reverse complement.
TACTCTTGTTCCAAATTAACTGTATTGTTTGATTTTTTTATGATTAATTTAACTCAATTTTAATTAAAAATTAAATATTACTCTTTCATAATTTTAAAAAACTGAAAAATAAATTTTAAAATAAATTAAATATATTTTCTAATGGCATGGTTTTGATAATTCCTTCCGATTATATATTATATGTAATTTTCAGTTAAATCTTAGTTAATCTAACCACTAAAAAAGTCAAACACAGTTAATTTGAGACATAGGAAGTACATTACTATTTACTAATTGATTAACATCTCTGAAAAATGAAATTCACGTGGTAATCAGAGAATTCCATAACTTATTGATGGAAGATAGAATGAGAAACAATCAGGCATTTGCTTTGATATCTTATATGAATTATCATTAGCTGCGATCAGAATTTCAAATGATTTTGAATTTAATCAGTACTAATTAATTTAAAATTATACTTCAAAAAGAAATTTCTAATTAGATCAACTTTGAAAATTTAATTTCTTTTTGTTTTTCAAACACCAATCGCGAGTCAGTTCCAACTTGGTTAACCAAGCCATTAACAATCATAATAATTTATATAACGGTCACATAATTATTTTATTTATATTTTACTCAACACACGTGTATATATATAATTGATTATATATATATTTGAGAATAGGGATCATCTCGGGAATTTTTTTTTGCTGAGATCACAACAAATATATGTAAATAAATAAATTTAATTATTTATTACTAAATATTATTTATTATTTATTTTATTTTATTCATAAATTAAAAATTTTAAATTTAAATAATTAATATAATACATCAATAAATTATGAATTTTCCAGGAATTATCTTTATTCTCTGTATATTTATAAACACTCTACTTTATGCTTCAGCAAATTAAGTATAGTAGTTAAAAACTGTTCCTTAAACTGGATAAACTGTATAATAATTTACTAAACAGTTATTTGTCTTATATTCATATTCCTTTGTTCAGTAGAGTATTTTTGTCCATCAATCACTTAGTTTGATAGCCTACAAGGTAGGAGTAGGCACTATAAAGGAATATATTCCATTTCTATTCAACTCATCAGTGGCGCCGTCCGTTTTATGCTCATAAACTTATCAACCAGTGCCATGGACAATTCAACTCGTAAAATAATTTAAATATTTCCAATTTTAGAACATGTTTTAAGAACCGGTTAGATAAACATAAGACCTTTCTCATAATAATAAAATTTATGAACATAAGATAAGATCAGATCATGAGAAAAATCTCTTAAATATTCTGGCCTGAGGAATAGGCTAGTAGGCTGAACTAGCTAGCATGTATTATTTGGTAGAAGAGTGATCGATATCTTAAAGCAACTTGACAATTCCAACTTTTTATGTATTCAATGCATACGAGTGATATGTTCTGATTTTTGAACTCCCATCCACCTGGATTTTCGCTGGTGGAAAGTGATAGATTTTGAACATTTTTGTAAGTAAAATTGCTATAGGTGTAAAAAAAAGTTAAAAATGAGTATAAAAATTTGTTTTTCAAATAATATGATATAGTGATTAGCAATTTAAAATATTTTGATTGGTGAAATTTATAAGAATATACAAGGATTCTTTACATTTAGTAGAATTATAACCAATCACATTATCACAATATATATCATATATAATTTGGAAAATATTTTTATACATATTTTTATATTTATATTTTCCTCTTTATTTGACATAGGGTAATTAATGACAAAATCACTTTAAAAAATTTTGAATTAAAATACCAAGATATTTAAAAAAACATAAAAAAAATTCACAATAACGGGAACTAAAAGAATTAAAATTAATTTTACGAGATTTTGAAAATAAAATATTTCAAACTCTTCAAAAAAATTTAACATTTTTTTTATTTTTTTTGGACAACTGGATGATACCCATCCAAGGGCTTCATTGCATTTATAGGACATGTGATTAGTTTGTTTTCAAAAATGGAACCGTTTCGTTCATACTTTAAAAAATAGCATAGTTAATTGTCTTTGCAGGGGATCATGAAGGCTGTGGTAGGGTAGAAAAATGGATTAAAGACTAACAGTTAATGTGACGGTCATTAATTTATTTTTAACCATAATAACCGCCAGATTAAGGGGCGGTCATGCTCTAATTTTCTCAAGGGGTGACCGCCACGTTGTGTGACGATAGCATGCATGCTACGACGTCGTACAACTAGTAAAACAACGTCATTCCGTTCATTCCTTTAATTTACAAACCACACAACACACACAGACAAGCACAATAACAAACAGTAGTAGTCTCTATCACCTGTTACACATTTCAGAAAAATTAACATCAATTAAAATACTAAATCAATCAGCAACAAATTAATTTTACAACACTATTTCACTTACATGAGGTTTAATAAGCCTAGCAATTAATTTTACAGATATCTTTCTGTGATCATGCATCGGTTCATTATTTAAACATGTGTGATTTCCCCTCATCTTTGTGATTTCAAACATACTGTGTTTCACCATCTTAGTAGCTCTTAACATTCATGAACAGTAACCGAAACACACCTTGCAATGAACTGAGTTGGATTACTCTTGTACACTTGGTAGTTCCAGTCGCTCTTTATATGAACCCCCATTACCGTTGCTATAAGAGTTTCCTTATCACGAAACATACAACCAAATGATAATTCAGAATGTTGTGCTCTTCATATCTCGCACCACAATAGGATTGTACTCTTCATTTTCAAACCAAAGTGCTCTAGCTACATCGTGGCCTTGATGTATAGGCGTCGGGACTTCTTCTAATTTATCCCCGTCTTCCATGGAGTTATTGTTGTCATCATCATACTCATCTCGATCCTCACTGCTTGAATTATATGCATCAAATTCTTTTTCATGGATGATGGCCAAGTTTCTACTAGCACTGAGTGTAGTTGTATCATGTGGGGGAGACACATTAATACCAACATTTTCACCGGGGAATCGGTTCTCGAAATCCCTACTTGTGGAATCACCAACATTTACTTGGCTGCTTGAATCGCCAATATATGTTTCGGTATTACCTCCTCCACCAAAATAGTAGTCTGACCAACCCGCAGTGGGGTACTCATGAAACTAGCTCGAACCGTAATTAGGAAACTGACTTGAACCATACGTTGTTCCATATGTTGCCTGCGTCGGCTGCGAGTACCAACCTTGATTAGACATTTGAACCTCATTTAGAACAATCTTTTCAGATTCTACATACAGGGAAACATCACCCATTCTCATCTACATCTGTTTAGGCACACTGAACATCCTATGTACATCATCACATGTCATATCAGCTAACTGGGGATATTTAAAATACCTGTTAGGTCCAAAGTGTTGTAGAGGGGGGGGGGGTGAATACAACTGTTTAAAATTTATGAGAGAATAAACAATATGCAGGTAATAAATGATGACACAGAATTTCAAGAATATATCATTATATTCATTGATGGATTTGCTACAACATTCATAAAAGCATCATGATCAGTTGAACAATAAATACAGCAATTAAAGCTAGATTCAACTGATCCTCTCTCTCACTTTTTGTTTTTACAGTAAATGCTCTCTCTTAAAAATATCGTTGAATATAGAGATGATGAAAGTCTATCTTCTAATAAAAAACAAAGTGCTGCTTTTATAATGTCATGTAGTCTTGATCTTGTCCTTTTTGTGTACGTGGCCCAATCAGGACTTCGACAACAAAAAGTACTTTCCCAACAACTCTGGATCAACCGTTCACAATAAGCCACTTGTCCCTTGAACATTAAATGTTACATTTCTACCCGCATCTCGATCTTCGCCTGGACCCATCTCGATCTCGATCTGTGAAAATCTCGATCTCGATCTGGGAGAATCTCGATCTCGATCTATGAAGATCTCGATCTCGATCTGTGAAGATCTCGATCTCGATCTGGGAGAATCTCGATCTCGATCTATCGCCTGGATCGAGATTTGCCTTTGCAGTGTTTTACTTCACTTGTAAATCTCGACCCGCATCTCCATCTGCTGTGGATCGACATTTGCCTTAGCAAATATGCACACATCCAATGTTGACCTTCTTTAGTGACTAATTGAGGATTAACCTTTATGAGCAAGTTTCCCTAGCTTCTTCAATTTCTTTTCCTCACTCAATTCAAATGAGATCTTCTATTACTGACATGAACTTGCCTCCAATGTCCTGACACTTGATGCAATGGTCTGGTTCATAAGTGACTAGTCTTGTAGGGGTTCTTGCTTCTGAATGTCAGTTCTCATTTGTTGATTAACCTTTGCATTATCCAGATGTTGATATACATTACATGAAATCACTTTGGTCTTCTTGATACTTCCTTGACATTAATTTGATTCTCCATTAGATAAGTTAGGGCATGAGCAATACTCAGATTGAACTTCTTCTCACTTATGCATCCTTGATTAACCAAATTAGTTACTTGTAGTTACCAAGTATCATTACCATTTCTTCAGTTGATTGATTCCATGTGCTTCTTCAGTTTCTCTTGTTTTGCTGTTGTTTTATCTTTTACTTAGTTGAGTTACAAAATAATTAAGTGTTACAAGTTAGTACACCTATGCCTTTCAATCTCCCCCTATTTGATTGTCTAACAATGACAACCAAATTCACAATGAGGATAACTCAACTAAACAGGGACTGAAAAAGATAAAATAACATTCATAAAGGATCATGTCAACTTACATAATGCTTGGCTTGATTAATTAACTTCATGTCTATTACTGATACTTCAAGTGCCAAAATTGGACACCTGTTGGCTCGATTAAATGGCTTCATGCTCTTCTAGAGATTTTCTCTAAGTACTTTAAGAGCACGGTCCACTCAATCTTCAATTATCCTTCTGAAGTCCTTTTAGCAGTATTACCACCGCCGAACTTCGCGAAATAATTGATGCCTAATATAAACCAGTTTCAAGACACTTAGCTAACTAACTTCTACCTTACACTACACAAGAAAACAGATAATATTTTTACAATGCAGGAAAACAAGAAAACAAATTACAACGCAAAGAAACATTACAAGCATAATACATTAAAACTTTTATTTCTTGCGCTCCTCTTCTTCACGAGCTTTCTTCTTGGCTGCTTTTTCTTTCTTCATGAACTCAGGGTTGCAGACTTCATCCATTCTTTTCTTAAGAAGATTAAGTCCTTCTGCTTCCACATGATTTCTGATCTTGTAATTCCGAAACAACCTCAACCACCTTTCAACCATGCTGCGAGTGGTAAGCTTCGTGGGAATGTCTTCAAACCTCAGCTTCGTGACTTTGTCAGGGTACCCCTTTTCCCCTTTCTTCCTTATAACCAGCTGCTTAGGGTATCCAATGACAATAGAGGTGGTGCATTGCTGTAGCCTCTGAATATCAAGCTGTTGTCTTCTCTTACAGAAGTTATCAAACGTGACCCTCAGATAATCCTGATCAAACTCGTCAACATCATCCATCTCCTCAATCAATTCCCTTATAATACACAGTGTTTCATGACTGTGTTCTGCAAAGATGTCGTACTTGATTTCAATGATGGTTTCCACCTGATGCTTGTCTGTATAGATCAGTAGATCATTCTCATTCTCAGCTTTGCTTTTGACAAACTTGACATTTGCACCAGCCACTGCACCAGCTTCCTCCCTTATTTCCCCTTCTTCTGGAATGTCTATTCTTGGATCTCCGTATCTCTGCACATGTTCCCTTATTGCCTCGTCTTGCTGCTCGAATGCATAGTCTTCAGGTTCCTTCTTAACCACTGGTAGTGTAGCTTCAGGCAACTTGTATCGAGCGTCTTGCCTTCTTATCAGCTTCTCCAAGTCCTTAGCCACCAGCTTCTTTTCCTTTGTTAGAAAACCCTTAGAGAGGACTAGCTTTGCAACTGCCTTCAGCACATTTCCGCTCGGAGTTAGTTTCGAGTCATGCAGATTTACGATCCTCAAGACTTTGTCATGGACATATCTGATCTGGTAGGGATTTAGAATAATGTCAACCCCTCTGTCTTCAGTCATCTTCAACAATTTTTCCTTAAATAGCACTCCAGTCTTGACAGAGGTGTCTACCTTGTGAGCGAATTCTACCAGTTCGCTTGCACCTCTTTCTTGGAAGAAAGCTTCATCCACCATACACGGCCCGATTTTTGTTATGGGTGTCCAAGTGATCATCAGATTCCATGCCTTCTCCTTGAATATGACTTGTACGGAGGTGCATCCCTGTCTTATGCAATTTAGATAATTTAGCAGCCCAGGGTTTAGATTTTCTAGCTTATGAAGAAGAAAGCTCAATCTTCCTGAGTCATGAGCATAGGCTCTTGGTCCAGCTAAGGCTTCTCTAGCCTTGTCCCACTCGGGACCTTCCCTCCTTATGTCAGCCTGGACCTTAGGATCTTTGATCTTTTTCATTTCATACTCATGCTGAGTTTTCTGAGCCGCTCTCTTCTCCTTTGCCATTAGTTCTTTTTCAACTATCCCTTGTAGAACTTCTTCATTTACTCTTTCTCTGGCTTCCCTGAAAATCTCTCCTTGCATCTCCGCTTCATCTTCTGGTACATGCTCGTCAGCAACCGAGTGGTCTCCTGCATCACCTGCAACTCCTGCGCCGGATCCGCCAGGATTTAGACCTCTTTCTTGTTCCCACTCTCTTGCCCGTTGCTCGAGTCTCGACCTTCTTGCCACTAAGGCTTCTACATCCATCTCATCCTCATCAGAATCTTTAATAAAGTCTCCCATAAATGCATCGACGAGAGGTGTTTCTTTCTCAGCTTCTTCTTCAACTACCATCTTCTGCTTGCCTTTGTCCTTAAGAGCCGGTTGAGTCTCCTCCACTTCCTTTTCACCAGATTTGTTTGAGGACTCGATCACGGGACCCTTACTAGTCAGCTTTTTCAGACCCTGATCTTCCTTCTCCCCCTTAGGTGTGTTATCCTCATCAGGAGCATCATCATCATTATTATCGTCACCACCACCACCAGTTGAAGGACCAGGTCCATCCTTGTTACGTCCAAAGACAGCATCAAGTAGTTCATTCAGTTTCGTCCAAACCTGAGACATGCCATAAGTGACATCATCTACTGACCTCCCAACCTCCACCTGTGCCAATCCAAGATTATTTATCTTGTCAATCATTTGATTTTGGACGGATATCAGGTTCTCCATGAACTGAGCTCCAACCTCCAATCTTCCAGAGTGAGAAGAGACGGCAGCAATAACACCAGCAACTCCAGCCTCCAAAGCCTCCACTTTCTTCACTAAATCCTGCAATTTGGGGGACGGTGTTTGGCTTGGGTTAGACTGTTTACTCTCGCCGGGTTCTGTTTCACTCAAGATCCCTAAAAAGAAGGGATCTACTCTCCCTGTCTCTCCCTCGTGTTTAGAGCCTAACAGTACTAGAGCCTCATCCACTAATCGCTGGGGACTAGCGGTGAGTTGGTCGGCGATATCGGTCAGTGAGACTGAGCCTTTAAGCGTTGTGTCTACGATAGGAGATGGCGTTATGACCATGTCATCCCCTTGTTCACTTAGAACCTTTTCTGGTTCGTTGGGCTGTTCTGGAGGCGTAGACCCACCAGTCACCAGATGTCGTTGCTCTGCAAGCAACTTGTTTTCTGATTTAGATGAGGAAGCGTCATCCGTACTGGATTCGACAGACTCTTCCTCATTAAAACTTCCTGAGATACTAGTATCAGAAGTGCTAGTCTCAGTTTGCCATTCCCCTTCCGAGAAATTGCTCAAAGAGCCCTGAGCGGACAACTCAGGGAAGGTAGGGCCAGCTCCTATTGGCTGTTGAGCTGGACCCCCTCCTTGACTCTCACCAACATGCCTAGGCGAGTGCGAATGTGTTGAAATGATTTGGAAAGGAGAGCCACCAGCGTGAGGTGTGGTGGCTGTGAGAGGTGATCTAACCTTAGCAGGTTGTGCAGTTGCCACTGGGTTTGAATCCACCTTTTGCTTCTTTGGAGGTGGCAGAGCTGCTGAAGTGACTACTCTCTCAACTCCTACACTCCCTCCACTCGAATCACTCGACTCAGATAAGCTTGCCTTCCTTTTATCACCAGTTTTAGGGCTGGCTGAACGTTTATGAACAGAAGGGCTTGCAGCCTGGGATAGAGCCTGGGGGTTTTCAGGCCCACGGCTGTAGAAAACAGGTTGAATTGATGATTGATCAAGATCAGCAAGAATAGGTACCTGACTCAGAAGATCTTCATCCTTGTCAGCTCCAGCTTCTGCAACATTTGCCTCGGCCATGTCAACATCCATACCTGCTTGTTCCAAATTTCTAGGCACTTGATCTCCACCTTCAGCTTCGTTACCGCTACTCTCAGCTTCTACTGCAGTAAACTGAGAAGCATGCCTCCTAGCATACTCGTCTTGCAGATCCTGGAAGTACGGAGTCAGGCGCAACTCAAAAAGTCTTGACTTTTGCTGGGTTTCCATGGTGGAGATACTCTTTAGAGTCATATCAAAACATGCCATCCTTTCAGAGCCTTGAAATATTCTTCTGTGTTCCTCTGAAAGGACGTCATCCAGAACCATCTGAAGAAATCTTGGCATCCAGCATTTGACTGGACCATCTTCTGGATTCCTTGAGGCATTTTTCTCCAATGCCCACCTCTCATGCAACTGAATCAACAGATGTTTGCCCACATTCACTCTCCTGTTGTTTGCCACTCCATATAGTATTACCCGGCAGCTGTTGTTCATTGGCCTGTAGTCTTTGTCCTTTGGGAACATGCAGCGCTGAATGGCCTGAACTACATAATCCCACTCAGCTGGTAGCATACCGGTGTTAACCTTTGTTACCTTGATAGGACCCGTGGGAGGGCGACAGCCTATCTCCGTGAATAATTGCAACATATCCTCCATAGTGGGTTCCGGAGCATAATCTTCTGTAGGAAGCCCGAGTAACTCATTGAACTTCCGCAGACTGACTTCATATTTGACACCACCAATAGTAAAGGATAGGCCGGTTGGATTGGCTTTTCCACCCTGAATCTCTAGTGTAGAGTAAGCAGCTTGAAGGGCTTCGACATTCAGGATGGGAGAGGCAGTTAAAGCATGACTTATGATTGATGTGTTGTTGAGGGATTCAATCCAGAACTGATAGTGAATAAATCTACCAGTTGCTCGATCAGCAGAGAGATTAACAAAGTTGGTCTTGGGAATTGTGAAATTTGGGTTTGCCATTTTAAATTTGTGTTTGAGAAAAGAAATGTTCTGAAATGGTTTTGCAATGGAATTTTTTTAGAGAACAAGTTCTAAATTTAAACAAAATAAAACGTACACGAACCCCGCTAATTACCCCACGTAATTAGTGACACAAATTAAAACAAATTAACTTCCCACTAAAGATTGACGGTTGAGTTTTCGAAAGTTAAAGTGAACAGCCGTTACAAAATAAATTATTTTTCCAGAAAACCACAAACACGGCGGTAAAGTTGCACTTTAAGGATTAACTAGTAGTACTCACAACTATTTTGCTCAAGAACACAAAAGAACTTAAGAATAAGAAAGCACGAAACAAAAACAGACTCACTCGAATGAAAATTTTTTTTAGCAGAGTTTCGTTTTAGTTATTGATGCTTTTAAGTACCAGTTAGTGATTTTTGTTTAAGAAAATCACAAGAAAACTTGATGTAATGGCAGGGAAAAGAACTCTGGTAATGTATGTATACACGTGTGTATTTGAAGAGCTTAAGCTTTTGAAAGAGAGAAAGAAAGTTAATGTAAATAATGAACAGCCTTTTTAATGCTATAATATATACTTGCACGCCTAAAAAGAAGTAACTGAAAAGACAAGTCACATCTCGATCTCGAGATCCGCATCTCGATCCTCATCTAGATGTCGATCTTGATGTCGATCTCGATCCGCATCTCGATCTACATCTCGATGTCGATCTCGATGTCGATCTCGATGTGGATAGATCGAGATGTACCTTGACAGTTTTAAGCAGTTTTCACAAGTTGTTCTCGATCTCGATCTCGATCCAGAACCAGATCGAGATTTGCCTTAGAAAATTTTTAATGAAATTATGTAAATTTAACATTTATATGTAAAATTCACAAGATTTCACCACAAATTTTCACAACATTTTAGAAACTTACAATTTTGAAACGACAGGGAATTTAGCAAATAAATCATGCATTACAAAATTAAGTATAGCATTAAATCCTATCAAATTATTAGACATTAATCATTTAGATACACAGATCAACACAAGATTAATTTCATGAAACTTTCTAACTTCCCTTTATGAGATGTAATACATACATTTATGAAGTTGAGTATACATTATTAATTATGAATATTCATGAATAACAATAATATGTACACAAACTGAATTATAACAGATAGGTAGCAAAACTAACAGGTGTTAAGCATCCCCAATTCACCAACCAATCTAGAAAATGTTGATTCGTCTAGAGGTTTAGTGAATATATCTGCTATTTGACGTTCAGTAGACACAAAATGCAACTCTACAGTTCCATTTTCTACATGCTCTCTAATAAAATGATACCTGATGTCAATGTGCTTGGTCCTTGAGTGATCCACAGGATTGTTGGTCATTGCAATAGCACTTGTGTTATCACACATGATAGGAATCTTAGATACTTCCACACCGTAGTCCTTGAGTTGGTTCTTCATCCACAGTATCTGGGCCACACAGCTTCCAGCAGCAATATATTCTGCTTCAGCTGTCGAGGTAGATACTGTGTGTTGTTTCTTGCTTTGCCACGACACCAACCTTCTACCAAGGAACTGACAGCTTCCTGAAGTGCTCTTCCTATCTATTCTACAACCTGCGTAATCTGAATCCGAATAGCCAACAAGATTAAACCCTGTATCTCTTGGATACCAAATCCCCAGATTTGATGTTCCCTTGAGATACCTAAAAATACGCTTTACGGCTATGAGATGTGACTCTCTAGGATCCGCTTGGAACCTTGCACATAGGCATGTAGAGAACATAATATCAGGTCTGCTAGCAGTTAAATACAAAAGTGAGCCGATCATACCTCGATAGCTTGAGATGTCTATAGGTTTACCCGTTTTGTCCTCGTCAAGCTTCGTGGCTGTTGCCATAGGAGTCTTTGCTTGTGATACATCTTGGAGACCATACTTCTTCAATAGATCATGAATGTACTTGGTCTGGCAGATAAATATCCCGTCCTTCTTCTGACTAACTTGAATGCCCAGAAAGAACGTCAGCTCTCCCATCATGCTCATTTCATACCTTGATTGCATTAACTTAGCGAACTTAGCACACAGCTTCTCATTTGCAGACCCAAAGATAATGTCATCCACATATACCTGCACCATTATTAGATCATCTTTGCATTTCTTGTAGAAAAGCGTCTTGTCGATTACTCCTCTGGTGAAACCACTTTCTAGTAAAAAGTCCGACAGAGTTTCATACCACTTCCGCGGAGACTGCTTAAGGCCATATACTGATTTGAAGAGTCGATAAACATAATCACAATATTTGATATCGATAAACCCGGGAGGTTGCTCGACATACACCTCTTCATCCAGTTCACCGTTTAAGAATGCACTCTTGACATCCATTTGATAGACTTTAAAACAATGATGTGCTGCGAATGCCAAGAACATCCTCACTGCCTCTAGCCTTGCTACTGGTGCATAGGTTTCATCATAATCAATTCCTTCTCTTTGAGTATAACCCTTAGCAACCAGGCAAGCTTTATTTCGTGTTACACGTCCGTCTTCATCCAGCTTGTTCCTGAATACCCATTTTGTCCCAACAACAGATCTATTCTTTGGTCTGGGTACCAGCTTCCACACCTTCTGCCTTTCAAACTGATTGAGTTCCTCTTGCATAGCAATCACCCAATCAGCGTCATCTAGAGCTTCTTCCACCACTTTAGGTTCCATCTGGGGGTCCTTGTTCCACGTGCGATCCCTAGCAAATGTTCTTGATGATTCAGCTTGATCTTGTAAGTGAAAGTGACTTAGTCTAGAAACATTTTCACTAGCTTCCCTTGAGCTAGTACTGGCTCCCCCTGAGTGAGCTGCTCCCTCTGAGTGCATACTGACTCCCCCTGAGTTAGTACCAGGTCTGACGGAAGGTGATCCCTCAGCCCTAGTGTTTTGAATTTGCGAAACACTAGACTCTTGATTAATTTCATTATTTATCGTTGGATCACTACCCTGCACTACAGACTCAGGAACTGTATCCACTTCATCAATATCCATATTCTCAAATCTTAGGGAAGTGGGCTCACTATCTTCTTTTTGTATAGAAGGGAGCTTTGAGTCGTCGAATGTGACATTAAGGCTTTCAACCACCTTGCGATCATTAAGCACAAACACCCTGTACGCTGCTACTACTTCAAGAGAATATCCAATGAAAACCCCTTCATCTGCTTTGGCATCAAACTTTCCAAGTTGTGCATTGTCTCTTAACACAAAGCATTTGGCACCAAATACGTGAAAGTACTTGATAGATGGTTTTCGTTTATTCATCATGTAATACGGCGTCTCATTATGGTCCTTTATAATCAGGGTTCTGTTCTGTGTATAACAAGCTGTGCTAACTGCTTCAGCCCAAAAATATAAAGGAAGTTTTGACTCATACAGCATTGTCCTAGCTGCTTCAACCAGTGTCCTGTTCTTCCTTTCTACCACCCCATTTTGTTGTGGTGTTCTCGGTGCTGAATACTGTCGTCTGATCCCTTTAGATATGCAGAAATCCATTAACACTGAGTTCTTGAATTCTGTCCCATTGTCGGATCGGATAGTCTTCACAGTCAGACTTGCTACGTTTTCAATTACCAGTACATGTCTAATGATCTCATGTGGCACTTCATCTTTCGATGTCACAAACTTCACCCATGTGTATTTGGAAAAGTCATCGACAATTACCAGCGCATATCTTTTCCTTGACATTGACATAACATTAACAGGTCCAAACAAATCCATGTGAAGGAGTTGTAGGGGCTCGGTAATGCTATTCACTTGTTTATCCTTATGCGAGGCTCTTTTTGATTTTCCCATCTCACATGCTTCGCAGAGTCCATCTGGGGTGAACTCCATCTGCGGCAGCCCTCTCACCAATTCTCTCCTTACGAGATTATTCATTGCTTTAAAGTTCAGGTGAGATAATCTTTTATGCCATAGCCAACTTTCATCAGCAGAAGCCTTGCTGTAGAAACACGTGACTTCAGACTGATCAGCAGAATTCATGTCAGCTATGAACAAATTTGACTTCCTTACTCCTTTGAGAGCAAGGCTTCCATCCTTTTTGCTTCGAATCGAACAATCATGCTTCCCAAAGTTGACGTCAAAACCCCTGTCGGTGAACTGACTAACGCTGAGAAGATTATGTCGCAATCCTTCCACAAAAGACACGTCCTCAATGATAACATTTCCACAAACGATCTTGCCATATCCCCTGGTGTAACCTTTGCTGTTATCTCCAAAAGTAACCACGGAGCCGGCTCTCAACACCAAATCTGTTAGCAGGGACTTATTGCCGGTCATATGCCTCGATGCTCCACTGTCCAGCACCCATATGACTTTACTCTTTTCCTGTACACTGCCCTGCAAATCCAGAAAGGTTAGGTGTTCTTCGGAACCCAATGATGTTTGGGCCCGGCATCAATAATTTCCTTTTTCTTTTCAGATACAGAAGGCTTTGCCTTGTTGCCATCAGGGGCATTCATCTTGACTTTGTCTTTTCCCTTGTCAACCTTGACTGGTTTGTCAGGTTTGGGAGTAGACTGGTCACTCCTAACTTTAGGAGGACTTGAAGTCTTAGTCTTTGACCCCGCATGCTTTTTCTTACCACTACTAGATGTATGTTCAACAGATGCACTAGCAGTATTCATTAAATTAAAATAAGCATGCATGATGTTTACAGCACATGGCATACAATTAGGATTATTGCATTTAGCATGATTTGCATGCATGTTATGCAAAGCAGTAGTTGCAGGCATGGTATTACAACCAACAGATTTTTCTTCCTCTACATAGAACGGGCAATAGTAAGACAAATGATCAGTTTGATTACAGATATAGCATGCCTTTCTAGCTCGTGTAGATGTAGATACAGATGCAGGTTCAGTTTTAACTGCCTTTACAGGTGCTTTCATTTGGTCTGACCCTGCTACCCATTGTTTATATGACACCGTCTTAGCCTCCTTGGTTCCTACACCTCTCTTAGCATAAGCAATCTTACTCGCTCTCTTGGAAGTTGTAGGTTCTACTACTTTTTCTTCTGAATCTCTTTCAATTTTAATTTCTTATTCAATTTTAGTAGCAACAGGATCTATGGTCCTGGGCTCAAACTGCTTAAAGATAGGTTTTCTAACATCCATTAAAACCTCAGGCACATTTTCTTTGACTAACACTGGCTCTAACAACTCAGCAGCCCTATTTTTCTTTTTCTGTGTGTAGTCAAGTCCTATGTTTACTTTTTCATTTTTACTCTTGCCTGCCAGTTTCATGTACATGTCCCTTTCTACGAAAACTTTATTAGCGGCTTCTTCAAAAGATTTACATGTTATTTTAAGCTCAGCTAATTCATTTTTAAGTTCTTTGTTAAGGTCTTCCCTAATCTTAAGCTTGTGTTCTAAAACGTCTACCTGATTCATTAACTGCCTTTCTTTACTTTCTCCTGATTCTAATTCCTCTACCCTGGCCTCGAGAAGTCTATTCTTAAGGGAGAGTTTAGCATTTTCCTCATTAACAGCAATTAGATTTAGTTGGAGATTGTACATATCTTTAGTCATGGCAGCTAATTCATTTTGGTACTCAGGAATAGACATTTCATTTACGGTTAGAATTGGTACCTCTGATTGTTCTGAAGATTTTGCCATTAAAGCGAAATTGCATAGCTCCTGATCTTCATCTTCATCAGACTCGTCCCAACCCTTCCCTTCAGTCACAACATACGCCCGGCTTCCCTTCTGTTGCTTGCTAACCAAGGCATCATATTTCTTTTTCAGATCAGCATAGGATTCCTTGGGATGAACGTACTTGGGCTTCTTGCACTCTGTTGCGAAGTGCCCCAATTCATTGCAGTTGTAGCATCTGAACTTGTTCTTGTCTACCAGGTTAGGTCTGTAGCCACTACCAGATGTGCTACCTCGGCCACTGTAACTTCCCCGACCACTTACACTACTGCCTCTGCCGCTACTGCTGCCTCTTCGGCTGAAAGAACTACCAAATCGTCCTTTACCACTTCTTTGCTTCCTGAAGCTGATATGAGCAAATTCTCGAGCAATACAAGCATATGACTTGTCTTCTAATTTGTCCAGCTCTTCAAGGGTATAGTATTCATCCTCACTTTCTTCGGATGGATCTTCAATGTCTAATACCACCCTTTCAGGATTATCAGTTTTCAATGAGACAGCTGCAAGTGCCTTTACAGCAGACTCTTCAGCTACAAGTCCAGACTCACTTACCGCTTTGTTTTCTCCACTATTGTAGGATCTTCTTCTGTCATTTTGTTCCTGCTCCAGCTCGTAGGTCTTCAAAACACCATACAGCTTTTCGAGAGAAGTATTTTTCAAGTCTCTTGACTCTCGAATGACAGTGATCCTGTGTTCCAGATGTTTAGGCAAATTCAATAGAAACTTGATATTTGAATCTGCTAGTGGATAGACTTTATCTCTTATACTCAGCTCGATAAGCAATTTACTGTAACGTTTGTAAACATCCGCTACGCTTTCTCCTCGTTCGCATCTGAACGATTCATATTCAGATATCAGAATGCGTTTGTGATTATCTCTAACTTCATCGGTTCCCTCCATCACCACAGCCAGTTTATCCCACATGGCTTTAGCTGTTTTTAATCCCTTTATTTGAACATAGTACTCTGAGTTTAGGGATTCAATTATGATGTTACGTAACGACGCATCCATACCAACCAATTCTTTATCTGCGTCTGAAAACTCCATTTCCTCTTTAGGAACAGACCGGGATGGTATTAGTATCCCTCTTTCCATTCGCTCTGGCTCAATTCTCATGGGTATGTATGGACCGTTTTCCAATATTCTCAAGTATACCTTGTTTATTGATTCAAGGTAAGCTCTCATCCTTCCGGTCCATTCGTCATAATGTTGTGCATCAAACGGAGGTATCTTAAATCTATGTGCGGCGGCCATTTTAATAAAGTTTAAAATTAAGATAATACACTTTTCAAATTACAATAAATTGTATTTACTTGAAAAATTAATTATCTCACTTTAAATATCCAACACTTAATATCCAACGGATTTTGCACTTAAGATTCAAGCAAGTTAGTTTTAATCACAGGAACAGTAGCAGGGTCCACAATTTTTCAAGTCCAAACAAAAAGGTGTCCACTTCCTAGTTGACAGAAGTTCGAAAATATCCTTTTTGTTTAGTCAATCAGTTGATTCCAGCTTTGACCACAAGAAAATCCACAAAGCTCTAAAGTATAATATTTTGGAATTTTGTACAAATATTCCTTACACCATTACTTAGAACTTTTTAGATCTATGACTTTTCCAGGAAGAAACCAACAAAAACTTTCGGCACAAACTTCAAGAAAAAAATGGATCTGGGATTTTCAAGAACCAACTCAAACAACACAATAGGATCTCTGTTAGATGTGTTTAACAGAAGCTCTGATACCAATTGTTAGGTCCAAAGTGTTGTAGAGGGGGGGTGAATACAACTGTTTAAAATTTATGAGAGAATAAACAATATGCAGGTAATAAATGATGACATAGAATTTCAAGAATATATCATTATATTCATTGATGGATTTGCTACAACATTCATAAAAGCATCATGATCAGTTGAACAATAAATACAGCAATTAAAGCTAGATTCAACTGATCCTCTCTCTCACTTTTTGTTTTTACAGTAAATGCTCTCTCTTAAAAATATCGTTGAATATAGAGATGATGAAAGTCTATCTTCTAATAAAAAACAAAGTGCTGCTTTTATAATGTCATGTAGTCTTGATCTTGTCCTTTTTGTGTACGTGGCCCAATCAGGACTTCGACAACAAAAAGTACTTTCCCAACAACTCTGGATCAACCGTTCACAATAAGCCACTTGTCCCTTGAACATTAAATGTTACATTTCTACCCGCATCTCGATCTTCGCCTGGACCCATCTCGATCTCGATCTGTGAAAATCTCGATCTCGATCTGGGAGAATCTCGATCTCGATCTATGAAGATCTCGATCTCGATCTGTGAAGATCTCGATCTCGATCTGGGAGAATCTCGATCTCGATCTATCGCCTGGATCGAGATTTGCCTTTGCAGTGTTTTACTTCACTTGTAAATCTCGACCCGCATCTCCATCTGCTGTGGATCGACATTTGCCTTAGCAAATATGCACACATCCAATGTTGACCTTCTTTAGTGACTAATTGAGGATTAACCTTTATGAGCAAGTTTCCCTAGCTTCTTCAATTTCTTTTCCTCACTCAATTCAAATGAGATCTTCTATTACTGACATGAACTTGCCTCCAATGTCCTGACACTTGATGCAATGGTCTGGTTCATAAGTGACTAGTCTTGTAGGGGTTCTTGCTTCTGAATGTCAGTTCTCATTTGTTGATTAACCTTTGCATTATCCAGATGTTGATATACATTACATGAAATCACTTTGGTCTTCTTGATACTTCCTTGACATTAATTTGATTCTCCATTAGATAAGTTAGGGCATGAGCAATACTCAGATTGAACTTCTTCTCACTTATGCATCCTTGATTAACCAAATTAGTTACTTGTAGTTACCAAGTATCATTACCATTTCTTCAGTTGATTGATTCCATGTGCTTCTTCAGTTTCTCTTGTTTTGCTGTTGTTTTATCTTTTACTTAGTTGAGTTACAAAATAATTAAGTGTTACAAGTTAGTACACCTATGCCTTTCAACACCCATCTTCAAATTTCAAGACGAATTGCTAATATTCATTAATCCATATACCACTTCCTTCAACTCTTCATAAGAAGTTTCACATTTAATATACTGCATTCTTTTAGGGTCTTTAGTACTATATCTTATATCATCATCTCGTCTGATAATTTCTCCACCCAAAAGAAATTTACGTTAACGCAATCTTTCATTTTTCCTATTTTCAATGCAATAAATACATATTTCAATTACGATTAATAATTACTTGTTAGGATTACAGTAAATAATTATTAACAATTATTTATCATAATTAATAATTATTCACATTTATAATCAACTTGCACAAAATAAAAATTACAAAAAAATCGAATTGATTAAAATTGTTTTAATACATTAATAGCAAAACATGCATCATTATAATATCAACCACGTAATATTTTCATGTTAACAACAATTTTCATGCTAGACTCTTAACAAAACTTAATTTTTATGCATCTCAATTTACCTTTAACGTAATACAATTATATATAATTTCTATAAGAATTAACATAATAGGTAACATATAAACTAGCATGCATTAGGTTAAATTAAAACATAAATTAAAAGGAACGATGCAATAAGAAATCATCCCCAGAAATGCAGAGCAGAAAGTAGGTGAAGCAGAATGGAGATGAATATGATAATAAGATACGTTATAAATAATATATTGTGAGGATATCTGATAAGATAAGATAAGGGATAAGAAAATAATGGACGTGTATTATTCAAGAAAATTAAAAAAAAAAACAATCACCAGACAATCTAACGATCACTACTTGCCTAGCCCATGCAATGACTGCCATCAAACCGGCGTCCATCACATATCAGTATATCACATGTATCAAAACCCTCTGATGACCGTCACACAAGAGAACATTCATCAATTTAACTTTATTCACAATTTCTATTTCGATGACCGCCGTAAAAGACATTTAAATATGCTAGTTTTGAAAACATGAATGAAACCGTCCCATTTTTGAAATTGAATCAGGCTACAGTCTCAAAAATGATACGGATCCCCCATCCAAGTTTGCAGCAGTACGTTGGCCATACTGGCTACGACGAATAATGGACGACATATATATATAACGGCCTAGTTCAAAGAATGACAAAATTATTAACATCGCTACAATAGTACAATACATATAAATAGATAAGGTACATGAATCAATACCAAATGCGAGTAAAACAAACACATATAATTGAAAAGTACCTTGCCACATTTTGACTTGTGTAGTCACCAACATAGTTGATGATGTATAATATTGTATTTAAGTAATGAAATTGACGTACGTATCTCACAGATGCTATGAATGTAAGAACAGGTTCATCCAGCTTCATTATACTTGTTACTCCGTATTAAATATCTACTGTGATTCTTTTTTTTCAACTTCATTCATAATTTAGAAGTGGTTGTGATGCTACTTGCTTGATTTTGACGTGTTTATGCCAATGAATTTGATTAAATTATCAGAGAAATTGTACAGGTTAGTTGCAGCATGTAAAACAAGTTGATGTTCAGGGGCGGAAAAATTAATTAGAGTCCATTAAATACAATTTCGAAGTGACGTTTGTTTAGCATTACATGAGAATTTATGCAATTTAGAGCTGTTTTGCATTCCAATTTCTAGAAATTTTGTTAAATGCAATTTGGTCAACTTTGGTTTAGATATATCATTTTGTACGAGTCTTTTTCAGTATTAGCGCATTCTGTACACGTACGTAGCTTTATCTAGAGAAAAAAATCCAAAATTTATTTCAAATAATTTTAACTTTTTGTTTACTTTTGTTTGTCAGTACTTGAAAAGGTGTAGAATAGTATTTTTGTGTGTGTTGTCCACATCTTGATATTATTCATCCGCCCTGCTGCCTCACAAAAAATCCAGTTTCTCAGTTGTTGATATTATTCTTTGAGTATTTTTATAATAATTCAGATTGAATATAATTTTGAATAAATTTAAAATTTATCGAACAAATGCAATGAACACGGTTAATTTATATATTCCACAGTAAGTTTTTTTCATTTAAAAAATATTTGAATTTAAGTTTATACGTGTCTCGTATATCTTATAACGTAATACACAGAGTTATAACTTATAAATCACTCATCCAACTCGGTCAACGTTTAAGTCCACAAATAAATTGTTATTTTCATCCAACCAATTTCGGACTAAGATCGAGCTATGCACAATGTACACTTAAGACATAAAATTTAAAATAATGAAAATTTTGCATATAATTTATATTTTATACAATGTTTCACTCGTGTATGGTTGATTCAAAATCATGTGTTCTGGATTACCCAGATTTATCACATAAATATTTATTTTTAAAGTTATAAGTTACTTATTTAAAAAAGTCTAAATTTAAAATAGAAAAACTTATATTTCTACGAAACTTTTAAGATTCACAATATTATTAAACTTCTATATAATAGTATCAAAAATCAAAAATATAATGATATCACTATATTTTTTATTTCATGATACCTTTACATTTATAAATTGTTATCAACTGTATACTACAAATGTTAAAGAAACGCAAAAAAACACCCAAACCTACTATACTAATTTCAAAATGATATATGGCGCAAGTTTTTATCAATATATAATAAGATATTAACAACACATATTCAAATAAATATATTCGTGAGATTTTTTTTAAAAAAAGTTTTAAAATTTTTTTAATACCCTGGTAGAATTTACTTGTTCCAATGGAATAAAGTTTCGTATATTATGAAGATGGTAGCAAAAATGAAGCATTACATGGTAAGTTAGGCTCTTAATTTCAATGGTTAAAAAAAATGAATGAACTAATAAGAAAGGAATATTATAAACATTTCCCCGCAATCTTCTAAAAATATAAATTTCATGCCGTCCTATTTTATTATATCCAAATAAATACAATTTAATTTAATTTAAAATTTTGAGACGGACCAATCTACAAAATTTTTAAATAAACATTTGAAGTGTGTGTGTTTTATCTAGTAGCTAGGTTGAAAACTACATATAAATATATTAAGGGAGAATAAAGTTGATGAGAATTGAGATTATCTCAAAAAATTATCTGAGCTAGAAGTGTGTTTTAACATAAAATAATAATAATATTTTTATAATTAAATATAATGTCCTATAATTACAATAATATCCCTAATGCATTTATATATAAAAAAAATTAATCTAAAAAAATTATATTATGTTTGATAATCTGAGAAACGTGATCTCTATTATTAAGCTATTTGTAACTTATGGTTGTGCAATGAACGTATAATTGAATTTTCAACAGTATAAATACGTATTTATTTATTAGTTTTATAAAAATAAATATTACTTCCTTTAAAAATAACTTCTAAATAATACTTAATTATTTTTTAATTTTCATTTGTGATATATATATATATTAAATTAATTTAAATTGATATTAACTTTTAAGTCAAAAAATACTTTTTATTTTTAAGTAATGAAAGTATTTTTTAGTAAAATTTTATTTAAAAAATAAAATAAATTATTAGAAATTGGGTAAAACGTTCCTCTAAAATCATCATCTTTAATTATTCAAGTAAATTAAAACATTTTAATTAATAATTTCTATGAAACATGTTTAAATACAAGCACAAATATATGTAGAATTAAAATATTTACTGTTTTATTTTACTCAAATAATTAGAGTAATTTATATTAAAATACATAATTTTAATAAGATAACTTTAAGAAATTTATTATAATTAACTTTAGAAACATTTTATCTTTAAAAATTTTATCCTTCTATATAACATAATCGTATTATCAAACTGTAAATGAAGAATCAATCAGATCATAAATTTGAGATTGATTAATCAAAATCAAAATGAAATTTTAATGAAATTTTTTAATTGTGAAATCAATTCATTTATGTTAATTAAACTGAAATCTCACGCTTCAAATTATCTGAAGATTAATTAATTAATAATACTTCATCCGTCCAAAAATAGTAAGAAAACATTTGTCTCATAATACATGTCCACTGTGTCTTTTCGATAAAATTTTATAGGCAAATTTTCAAAATAATATTTTAACTAAAATATTGGTACTAGTATTAGTAATTAGTGTAGTATAGTTATCATTTAAACTATCTTAATCAATATAATTAATATGGATACATTGAAAATGATTTTTATTTTAAAATTTTTAATATACATAATTTTTTTAAAAATAACATATAAAAGGAAGTAATCCATTCAAAAAGCATCGGAGTTCGTTTTACTTGTTCATGTAACACATTGTACGTGTACTTAACTTGTTAAAGCATGGATATACGTACGTATGGTTGTTTCTGAACTGTCAAACAGGTGGAGCCTGCTATTACGGTGCAGTGCAACATTTAAAAGACAGAGTCTAAGTTCTTAACCCCACAATCATTTATCTATTATTCATAATCATGCGCACTGTAATGTTATTATTTTAAAGGACTAAGAAGCAACGGACCTATCAACCCAAATTATATACAAAGCCACATACATGGATTCTCATGTGTTACACAAGAATGTGATACATGATCGTATAATTAAATAAATAATGCATTTGTGAGTATAATAATAACGGCCGCCGACATATCAGAAATGGCGGTTGTAGCAGATAATTAATGATTAATTAACCGACTTTTCTTCGTTTGACAGCCTTAAACACGAGTAAGTAAGCAATTTCATAGGATTATAGTACTTCAAGTAGCTTCAAGTAAATTAAGAGAAGACAGTTGTGAGATTATAGTTCATGTTTGAGGAGCAGAGACTTTTATAGGGATCCGCCGAATGACAGCAAAAATGCAGTATGTTACAATGTGTTTAATTTGTCATCTAAATTACTCAATCTATTACTGTGTATTAGCTTCAAAATATTATGTTACTTGATCAATATTAATTAAAAGATAAATTACATCAATGTCAATTAATTATTGATATAATGAATTAATATTAAGAAATCACTCCTCCTCTTTATTTTATTTGTTCACAAATAAAATTTTACCTTTTATTTAATTATAATGAACAACTAAAACTTATTATTAACGAAAATAATACTCAATTTGTCATATTTAATGAATAATATAAATATGGACAATATTTTTGAAATTAATAAATGAGGTAAAGAAAACCGAGACCGAAAGTATAATAAAAAGTCAAACTATATCGATGCTTACTAAAATAATAAATATCATATTAATAATTTTTTATATATAATGTGAATGAGGAGTACTATAAAACTCCGTTCATTATCATCCATAGTCAAAAATTAATACGAGTAACTATACAAAACATCAGAAGTGTGCATCTAATTATTTCGACCGTATGTAAGCATATATAAGTTCTCGATTCAATATACAACGACATAATATAGCGAGTTGGGGCGTACTCGAATTTCTATTGATCAAGCTTTTATAATGACATGTATGACGAATTCAAATAACTTAATAAAAGCTCGTATAAAACAAACTCCTCCGAAATCCAATATAGATAAGGAGAGATTAGATTAAAATGTACAGCAACGAAATCCTTGATTAGACATAAATCCAAACGGAGTAATTACCATGTCTCCTATTTGCAAGCAGTATCAAACGCCGTTGCAATTTGCATCTACTTTGTCATTCATTTCTTTAATCATAAATCAAATTTAACGCCTTACTCAAATCTCTGTTTTGTACGTAAATCACACGCCCTGAGTCTTATCGAGCTGGATTGGTGCGTGCAAAAAACATTCGGCGTGAGCGTAGCAACTATTATAAATGCATGGGTAATTTTCTTAGGAAAAATGTAGGCTAAATCTTTCCTGAATGTAGAGAGATTTGCAAAAAATCTGTTAAAGGATTTTCCTACATTTCAACATTGCTACTCTGACTCTAAATTTTTGTGCTTCATTTCCTACACCCCAAATCATGGGCCTTTGCTGATTTTATCGTATTAATTACGGAGTATAACTTATTTATTAAAATTACAAACTAAAATATATACTACTCCTTTTCTATCAATAATTATACAACTAAAATTGACTTTTTTATGTTTAGTTTGAAAAAAACTAGAATTTTATTTTATCGCATTTAGTTACACTGTCACATTTTTTACAAAATTTGCAAAAAAATTAGAAAAACACATTGTATTTTTGCAATTTAAAAGAACATATTTTTGAAAAAAGCTCTTTAATTTATTTAGTGTCATGATGTACATTTTCACTCAAATGAAAACCTATTTATGAGAAGCACACCAAAAATAACTAATTTATTTATATCAATAAATTATAAATTTTTTTCCCTAATTTATCTCGCTATAGCTAAATTTCTTATATGACCATACTATAAAAGAAAATATAGTTTAATATTCACTAATTCCACCCTTGTCCTGCATATATAAATGTTTGATGTGATATTAGTAATTATATATGACTGAAATGGTTTAAAAAATTGAAGTTATTTATTCTCAAGTATAAAGTTCAAAAATACTAATTTTTTATTAATTTGAATATTTTTGTAAATCTGAAAAGAAAAGCTTTAGTCAACTCAATATCATATTCATATATCTAGAAAGCAATATCATATTTATTTAAAGTGGATTATGAGGATATTTTTTAATTTCATATTCTAACTGTATTCGAATAACAAATTTTAAAAAAATAAAGATTCGATAGTATATTATAGGCGATCTTCTATAAATCTAACAATATATAATTAGATTCTATGTTAAATTAAGATTTTATATAAAAAAAATCCTTTAAATTAGATTGTTGTTTGCATTTTTGGAAATCCATTACAATAATATATTAAAATGTATAAATTATTAATTGGTACAATTTAAATTAGAAAAGAGTATCCAGTGGCCACTCAGCATGGCCAGATGTTATGATGTTTGAAGTAGTCGAAACAAAAAGAAAAAAGAAAAGGTTTAGTCAACTCAATATCATATCCTCATATCTAATTAAACAATGCAATAAATACATAGCAAGTGCATGAACCCAGCCCCCAAAAATCTCCCTATATAAACTCGTCCTCCTAACAATCTTCTCCACTCACCTCACTCTTCACTCGTCTCCAACTCCCACTAATATTCAAAATGCCTTGCTCAATTGCTCCAACTCAACACCTCTCGAAATCTATTGTCTTTCCTGACCAAAAAACAAGTCCTGTTTTAATGAAACTGTCAGCCTCTGATCTTCCCATGCTCTCCTGTCATTACATTCAGAAAGGTTGCTTATTCGCTCCACCACACGTCCCTGTCTCCGACCTCATCACTCTCCTCAAACAGGGTCTCTCGAAAACCCTGTCTCATTTCCCTGCACTTGCTGGTCGCTTGACCACTGACCAGAATGGCTATGTTTACATCTCCTGTAACGATGCAGGCGCTGAGTTTATACATGCCACTGCTCCTCATGTTTCAATCAGGGACATTTTGTCTCCTGTTCATGTCCCTGATTCTGTCAAACACTTGTTTTCGTTCGACGGTGTTGTTAGCTATCAAGGCCATTTTAGGCCTATTCTCGCTGTTCAACTCACCGAGTTACATGATGGTGGTATTTTTATCGGGTGTTCTGTCAATCATGCTGTCGTTGATGGAACTTCCCTATGGAACTTCTTTAACACGTTTGCTGAAATTTGCAATAGAGGAGCTCCAAAAATTTCCAAACACCCTGATTTCACTCGTGACTCTGTTATTATATCTCCCGCGACTCTGAAGATTCCTGAGGGTGGACTTAAGGTGACTTTCGATGTCCATGCTCCGTTGAAGGAGAGAATTTTTAGTTTCAGCAGAGAATCTATACTTAAGCTGAAACAAAAGGTAAATAATAATAATGAATGGAGTTTGTTTAGTAACGGAGGAGTTGACCCTGTGGAGTTGATGGCGAAACAGAGTAATGATCCCATGAATGATAAACTAACGTCAATGATTGTCAACTGGCTTGGAATTAACGGAGTCACAAAGACTGATCCCACGGTTGAGATTTCATCTTTTCAATCATTGTGTGCTTTGCTGTGGCGAGCTGTAACACGTGCTCGTAAATTCCCTGCTACTAAAACGACTACGTTTCGAATGGCAGTGAATTGTAGGCACAGGCTTGAGCCAAAGCTCCACCCGTATTACTTTGGTAATGCAATACAGAGTATTCCAACTTATGCACCTGCTGGGGAAGTCTTGTCGCGTGATTTACGCTGGTGTGCAGAGCAGCTGAACAAGAACGTGAAGGCTCATGATGATGATATGGTGAGGAGTTTTGTAAAGAATTGGGAGAAAGATCCACGGTGTTTCCCTTTGGGAAACTTCGATGGCGCGATGATCACGATGGGGAGTTCACCTCGGTTCCCAATGTACGAGAATGATTTCGGGTGGGGTAAGCCAATTGCGATTCGAAGTGGGAAGGCTAATAAGTTTGACGGGAAGATTTCAGCATTTCCGGGTCGACAAGGCGGTGCAAGTGTGGATTTGGAGGTGGTTTTGGCACCTGAGACAATGGCAGGATTGGAGTCCGATTCAGAATTTATGCAATTTGTTTCGGGTTGTTAGTATTTTGATTTTGTTATGTCAAATCAGTCTATGTGAACATACTATGTATTTCTATTTAATGCTTTGTCATTTGTAATTTCTGGAATTGATTAGCCTTTTAACTTTATAAAACGAACAAACACTGTTATTGCCTTCTTTCGTCTTAAAATTTGATTTCTTGGAGAGTATATTGTTCAATTTTGATATTTTTAGACAGTTGCGATATTTTCACGTACAAGAAGTACGACTCTTTCACGAGATTTGTGGTTTTTGGTTGTGCCGATGATTGTTTCCAGTTGTGTACTAAAGGAGGAGATTTGTTGCGATCCCTTGTTTGTTTCTATATATTAAAGGGGATGCTGACGGTTAATAGAACGAGGGGATGTCAAAGTGCAGAAAATTTTGTTACATCCAAGTCCAACGGGTGGGGTAATAGTGATGTTAGTATCAGGATCAGTTGAGCCTATTTTTAGTGTGTGTTTATTTGTTCACACGAATTCTACAATGACTAATGAGCAAGGTAGAAGAAGAATGAGTTGAATATTCTACTAACCTTTTCTTCTTTTTTCCGGTGTTCGAGCCAACATATTTTTTCCGGTGTGCACTTAATTACACAATCTTGAGCTTGCCTACTCGGGGCGGGTTCGTAGCTAACCTGTAGGATGCGAAAACGTGAGGAATGAGCATTTTTATTGTTCGATGGATCTGAAATTTTATTGTCAATTTCGGTGTGCACGTGATATTAAGCAGTTGTACACTTCTTTAATGTTTAAAACATGGTATTATTCGGCCATAGAACCCCATTATTTGGCCCATACTAAATCTGGGCCTCTATTGCAAACACTATGTGACCATCAACATCATTATTTGGTCGGAACCCGGAAAGAATTGTACGAGTCAGTGTTGAGATGAAAAAGATCAATGATGGAGAGAATTTAATATTTTTATTCAATATCGAAATTCTGTTTTAGTTACAATGAAAATTTTCTATATATAATAATATTAATTGAAACAAATGTTCCTAATTAAGATATTATTTTATAGTAAAGAAAACTTTCCCAATAAAACTTAAGAAATAATTTTTTGTACTTTTTCAAAAAATTTAACTTACTTCCAAAATCTAAAATTATGTTCTCATAACGACATGTCTTAGATCAACTTTTATCTTTCAATTGTGTCAAAAAAAAAAAATACAAGTCGAAATTAGTGTTTAAGGAATTAATTATAAGGGTTTGAGTCCTGACAAACGTTTATTCTATTATATGTGCTTAACACTTGATTTTTCTAGTTACGTCGCTTATCTTCCCTTAAAATAATTTTTAAATTTTTTTTTCTTCGCAAAAGAAAATGTAAATTTTTAATCAGTACCTTTCGTATTGCTATAGAAAATCTTTTGATAAAATGTAAATGATCAAGTGCTGCTAGCTAGCCGATACCTTTTGCAACACCACCTTGCTTTTCACTTTGATAGTCTTAAAGGCTCGCGCGTGATACACAGGATCCACAAAGTTTGAAGGACAATTCCTTGAGCTACGTGCATGCATTTTTGAACTCTCGCACAAAGTGACCTTATCCAAACTAAACCAGCCAGTTTGTAACTAAACTAACCCTAGTACTCAGACATAACATTGATTAACAATTAATAAAACCTAGTTCACAATTAACTATTCAAAGAAATTATCCAACATGTTAGAAAGAAATTATACATCAGTTTACACGAAGCTTAAGCGCAAATCTAGGGGTGGATGATAGGGATTAGAATAAATGTAGGCCGATGCATTCTCCTTATTATACTCGTTTGCATATAATCTCAGCTTCTCTGATTCGGACTCGTCGAATGAATTCAAAGGAAATAGCTGCAACGTCTCGATCACTCTTTCTGCAGGCTCCTCTGAAACCACCTGATTTCTTTCTCCAAATTCTGCCATATTTGAAGCCACATATATTAAAAATAATCATATTTATAAGTTACCAGTTTTTCTAAAACATCGATAGTATAACGAGAACGTATATATGAAGACGAGACTTACGTTTAATGGAGGAAATCTTGTCTTTGCAATGGACGATCTCATCATCAGTAGGATCACTAACATTATAAACCCTGCGACGCTTCTGTCTTTCCCTGGCTTTATGATTCTGAAACCAATAAAAAACATTCTTGTTCTCGATCTTTCCATAAAAGCTCAACTGTGTTGATATATTTTGTATCTGATCAGTACTAGGTGTCCTCAGTCCTGACCTAAACAGATCTGTCAGAACCTTAACTTGTTCGCTCGTCGGATTCCACCGCCCGCACTTATTTCCAACACCACCGCCGCCGCGTGCTCTCATTGAAAACGCTGAAAGGTTCTCATCCATATCTAAACTAAAACTCGAAATATTTTATGATTATTTGACAAGTCAGTCTGTGAGAGGTTCTGTACTACTCAGAAGACAGTACGTGTGTGTATTTTATAGAAGGAAATGGTGAGTAGATGAGTCAGTATCTTTTTGTAATAATCAAAGTATAAGATCTTATTACTAAGTATAGAATAAGCTTTTTGTTGTAATAATGTGATGAGAATGCTTTGAATTTAGGGAATGGGGGAGATAAAGAGGAGGACTTTGAGGATTTGATCACATTGTTTTTTCTTGTTTTCTGTGCGCGCATTTGGAGAGACATGCACAAAAGCTGCCACTAGTATTCAAAGTTTTGGTCCGCGAGCACACAAACAGCTAACTTCTACATTTTTTTCCATTACTATATTTCTGCCACTACTACCCTATTATTTGGCATACATTGCTCTCATTAAATAGCAATTTTTGATTAACCAGTTGATAAACGGTTTACTATATCGTTTCTGGCACACACGAGATTCATTTATGAGATTATAAACCTAATTATTGAAAAAAACAACTTAAAAGTAGGAATAAAACCAGAAGAGTAAGCCAAAGTTTTAAATTTTATATATGTAGAACAAACATGCATGTATATAATCTAAAGAACATATTTCACAGTGTAGTGAACTGGCAAAGAAGGTGTTGGTTATGTAAGTCAAAGTTCACACTGTCTGATTTTAGTTGGATGATTATAATCACAAGTGAGTTACTGACACAGACACTGACCAAGTAGTTGACCATAATATTAGTGCCCTATTTCCAAAATAATTTTAAATTAATAAAATGCATTATGCATATGCTCGCTTGAACATTATTTTTAGTGAATGTCATGTGGGGACAGATACTAAGAAACAACAAAAGCCACAAAGTGGAGATGATATGAAAGAGACAAGCCATGCATGACAAACTGGAAGGAGACCAACTTTGGCTTTTAACCTGTCCTGTGGCTTCTGTCTTGAGCATATGGCAACTACTACTATATATCTACAGCTATAACTTTACTGGTATGGCTGCTGCATTTCTTTTTGCTCTAAAAATCTTGGGGAATTTCAAAGGGAACACTTATAATATTGGTTGTAGAAGCTGTGAAGAATACTATACAACTGATTAAATGAAATCAAATTTTGTTACTTTGGTGTTTGTCTTTTATCTATATATCGTATATGATGTTTATGATTAAGAGTACTTAAATTGATCAACTTTTAGCATTCGAGGAGGTGGTCAAGTTTTGTGTTCTTCCAGAAAATGTATACAAGTTTTTTGTCATCTCATCTTTGAAGTTTTGCTTAATTGCATGACTAGGTCCCTAAATCGTATTAAAGTCATAAAATTAAGGTTGACTTTACTGAATTAATAAGGACGGGGACAAACGAGATGTGACAAAAATCATCACATAGGATATATGAAATACGGAGTACTTAATTTTTAGCTTATAAGTATAAACAAGTGTTTATTTAAATTCAACTCATCCAAGAACCCTTAAATTACAATTTAAAATATTTTTCTTCAAAGAAAACTTAATCCATTTTCAGATAGTTCGATTATTAAAAGAATAGGTTGTAATGTTGCAATATAATCCCGGAAACCATGCATGTAAATTAAATCAACACCAGAGCGAACTTTATTAGAAATGGCATGCTTCTTGAAAAGGTACGTAGTAGTCTAAAAGAAGCCACCAATTAAAGGGAGGCCATGTTTTAAGTTGATCTTCATTTGTGAATTTTTATCGAGTGCTACATATGCATGTTATGGTCGGAACACTAGCTTGTTGTTTAATGACTCGAGAAAGTGAACGGTCAATTTGTTGTGCTTGCATGCTTAATTCTACAATTCCCAAGAATGTTTGATTTCTTCACTTTGTAGTACTCCTATGTTTGTACTTAAATATGACTCAATCTTTGTCTCTAGCGTTTGTCATTACAGTTTCCTTCTCATCTAACTTGCAACTCCTAGGACTATTGGAACTAGGGTTACGTTTTGTATACTACAGTATGTGATTAGGATTGTTGCCACTCGTTAACAAAAGCTCAAGTCATATAACTCCATTCGTACACGATGTTATTTAAGAAAAAGATTATTATGACTCCGTTCGTACACTATTTTATTTATTAAAAAAAAGATTATAACCGATGCACTTGGTTTCAATCTTG
The DNA here is from genome assembly GCA_028671895.1 of Oenanthe sinensis. Classification (NCBI taxonomy): domain Eukaryota; kingdom Viridiplantae; phylum Streptophyta; class Magnoliopsida; order Apiales; family Apiaceae; genus Oenanthe; species Oenanthe sinensis. The sequence goes on along the minus strand of CM053811.1, from coordinate 7,128,430 downwards.
GCTAATTTCAGAAAAATTACTTACTATTCCTCATTAGTGACACTAGTTTTTAACTAATATGCATCGGTTATTGTTACTCTTATGTCGGTCATATAGATAATACTAAGTTACATTTAAACGTCCCTTAAATAACCGACGCAAAAGGTTCATACCTTCATCGGCTCTTTCATGTACATGCCCCAAAACCGACTTAGTGATTGTTGATGCAACATCAAGGTCTCGTTTGTTTTGCGGGTTTTGAAGTTACGTAATAACTCAGATATCTTTAGAAGTAGGTTACACTATGCACTTCCTGGATAAACAAAAAACATGTGTTTGGTTTAAAAGTATGTAACTAGTAGGGTAGAGTACGGATAGATCGGTTCGGTTTTTAGAAAAAATCGCAATCGCATATCGTCGGTTTTAAAAATTCAAAACCGCAACTGAACCATGAATTTCGATTTCGGTTTTTAAAATGCCGGTTCGTTTTTAATCGGTTCGATTTTAAAAACGAATAAATTAAAAGTGATAACAAATAGATTACAATTTTAAAAAAAAATACAAATAATAAAAAATTGACATGTTAGTTTAGTGTTACTGTTGCTTCATGCCTGCCTCTAATCATTAAAAGGCACTATCTGTAAATGTGTATAAGTAATGTAGGAGTCTGGACATGCAAATTCTTAAATTCATAACTAATACGAATCTTAGTTAGCTGACAATAACATTATCAATGTAACTACACACAAGAAGTTGCAAAATGAAAGATATAGACGCAGTCACGCAGAGATAAGAAAAGACTATAGTCGCGTAGGAGAACAATTACCGAGTCCATATACAATTGAAGCCAACTCACAGTATGAGTTCCTGATATTAGATTTAAATTAATTTAGTTAAATAAATATATATATATATATATATATATTATAATATATTTATTTATTTTTATTCTTATTTCGGTTCGATTTTCACCTAAAACCAGAACCGATCGAACGGTTCGGTTTTTAAATTTTCAGTTTTGGTTTCAGTTCCGGTTTTTGACAGATCAGTTTTATCGGTTTTGACCGGTGTCGGTTCGTTTTCGATTTTATTTCGGTTTTTTGCTCAACCATAGTAACTAGTTTATTGTTTAAGTATAATAATAAAAATAAATTACTTATACAAATAAATAAATATATACAATTACAAAATAATATAAAAATTATTTATTTGATTTATGAACTATAAATTATATAATTAATTGTTCATGTATAATAATAAAATAATTTATTTATACAAATAAACAAATAAATTATATAATATTAAATTATTAGTTAACATTTAAACCAATATATATATATATAGGCTTTTACTTCAAAAAGAACACCCTTATATAAACAGAAAGAAAGAACACTTTAGAATCTTACATAAAAACTCATTTAGATTTTAAAGTTTAACATTGATTATGTTTTTTATGAATATAACAAAAAATCATAACATGATTATGTATAAATTTCATTTTTACAAAATATATATAAGATTCTACACTAGATTTCATGTTAGATTCTGTAATATTTGAGTTTTAAAATTTATATGAGATTCAATCTTATATTCGATATGTTAGTGTTTATTGTAGTTCAATTTTGTGATTCTAATCTTAACAAACCATTTCTAATTAAAAAATAAGTGTTTTGATGGTGTTATTCCGTATTCTTTATATAAGGATATTTTTTATGAAGTGCAACCCTATATATATATTATAATATGTATAAATATATATGCGTGTGTTTGTGCTTAGAATATTATAATTTTGTAAATAATTTCAAATAATAGTTGATCTAAATATCTTAACATTTTAATAAGAAATTTAATTTATGTATTTCATTTTTTTAATAATTTTGTGATTATTTTTTATTATATAAATTTTCATATAAGGTATTATATATTTGTCACATAAAAGCAAAAAAATTAACATTTAATTTGGATTAATATTTTTCATTTAGATTTTGATATATATATTTTATAATTTTAGCAATCAATATAATTTAATATATAATATTATACTATTTAATAAAAAACAAAACAGGCGGTGTAACCCAGAATAAACACGCATGACTATAATAGGGTTTTGGTGTAACATTATATATCAAGGAAGGGTTGGTTACTTGGGTTAGTTTTAAATTTACACAACCAAAAACACAGTTTTTATATAAATTTCAAGGAACTACCAGTTAGTGCGCTGAATTACATCAAACCAAATGAGGCCCACTGATCTACAAAACAAATCTTTCAGCGCGCAGTTCTTAATTCTTATGCAAGCAATTGTAGGGATTATTTAGGCAGTACTAAATATGTTCTTAACAAATGTTCCTAATCTACCGCAAGACTTTAGTCAAACAAATAGTGTTGAGCTATTGGATCTATAATTCTATAGGTCTCCCTGAATTTTTATAAAAAATAAAGTTTTATTCTTATTATTTTATATTTAACTTTTTTTGAATAAATTTTATATTTAACTTAAACCGTAAGAAAAAAATAGGTATAAATTTCATTCAAATTTAAATTTTACTGAGCTCTCACTAAATAAAAATTCTAGGTTCGGCGCTTATTATAATAAATGAACAACTTTTAAATTTCAATGACATCGCCCGACAAAACTATAGAACTTCCAGGTGATATCAGATTATGACTTGTAGGGCTACAACGGATTATACATCTTACTTGTAGAATCCGGGCTGCAGAACTGCAGTAGTGTCGTACAATTTTTCGGCCAAGCTGATTAGCTGAGTGTCTTCTTGTGAATTGTGGTGCTTGATAAATACTGTCACTGGGACTTCCGATTTTGTGTCATTAATCTCGCATAAAATTATTTAAAAAATTACTGCTTGCACAGAGTTTCAATGAGCATTTTTAAGACATGCAAATAACAATTAATCCGTACAACACATGGCTGCCTTGTGATCCTAATTTGTGAGTTTCAATCGAGTGTGGCAATTGGAATACGAAAATGGTTAGATTGTTAATTACACATTGTCTGAAGATGATCTTAAGATAATTTTATTGTTTATGCTTTCTCTTAAGATGATTGTTGTACGTCCTGTAATGTCGTCTGATACTTAAAGAGTACAGGGAGTATTACGTCGAATAATTGTTCAATGCCTCAGCTTGGAGGGATAAAGAAAGCATGCGCTGCAGCTGCTACTCTTTTCATTAGCCCTCCACAACTACAAGGTATGTTTGAAGTAGAATTTTATGCTCAAATCCTTGCGTGTTCTCGTGTGCGGCTAGAAGTTGTAGTGCATAATGAGAAAGTGAATTTTATCTTGGCATCTGTTCAATGGTGTTCAATAAGCATGCAAGTTAGCACATGACAGAATATGGCTCGAACGCAATTGAAAACAACCAGTATGTTCTGCCTATGCAATTTCTTGTTGCAAAATGGGATACTAGGACAGTTTAATAGTATGTAAAACATATTACAACCTTGGCGAAACTTGATATGCAATAAATCTAGGTACAAAATTTGATCGCGCTCTTCAGTTACTGTCAGTCCAGGTAAACATCCAGAAGACTCGAATGTGTGGAGAACAAATTTCTCATCTTTATTTGAATTTTGAGGTCATAACTGAAGCTGACACGAATATATTTTCCAATGATGCTGCTAAAATAATCTGAGTTGCCATAATATCATCACATTTAAGACCTCTCTTGAGGTACATTCAGTTATAGGCTTTAAAAGTACAAATTTTATCATCTGAACTCCACAGGCTAGTTGGTTTCAAGTTTCTCTTGGATTGAATTGACGTGTCTGATGATGCTTGTGAAGATGCCTACGGAAAACAATTACTCCTACTAGGCATAAAATTACATCATTATATTCATAACTAGCGAAATATATAGGCATTCTTATGCAAAATGGATGAATTTCAGGTCGCATTCTTCCCTGTTGTGGCTAATGGTCACATGATATCCATCCTAGGTATGGCTACTCCTCTCAATGCTCCTGCTTTTGTGAAAACAGTACAGAAAAGCAACGATTCAGGTTTTCAAATGAGTATCAAAGTTGTTGAATTCTCCAAATTGTCAGGTTTGCCAGAAGATTGTGAAAATGCTGATCAGCTCTCTGTCCGAATTTCTTTAATGCTACCAGGATGCTTAAGAAACAGGTTGAGCAACTTCTTGAAGAATATCATCCTAATTGTCTTGTCACTGATATGTTCTTTCCTTGAGCTACTGACTCAGCAGCCAAATTTGATATTACCACATTGGTTTTTCATGAATCAAATTTCTTTGCTTCCTGTGCTTCAGAACAAGTGAGCCCACAAGCCATTCAAGAGATTAACTAATGACCTGGACGAGATTTGTGTGCCTAATGCATGTTCCGCATAAAGCTGAAAATTTGTGATATTTAACAGTAGTGCAGCATTTTTACCAACTGATTTACAATATTTTATTTTAATCTCTCGAAACTGGTTTACAAAGCTTGGCTGGGACTAGGTCAGAAGCCTAGTCTTAAACTTGACTTGCGTACCTACAATTTTCACGAATGCAAAGGGAAGCAAAATAAAGTACCAAATTTCATAGATATACTGAAATATTTTCGGGGAAAAGCTGAAAATGCAAATCATAATTTCTATTTTGTCAGACTAGTTACTACCACTCATATAAATATCATCATTGATTTTTTTCCCTTTTGCTAATTTCTTTCATCATTGTTACTGTAATCACAATTCACAATACCACAAAGACAGTTGAAGACACAAACACATTCATTGAACATGAGAATGACAATTAAAGAGACACGTTTATGATTTTGTTCTCATTTGGACTTTTGCCAATATGAAAATGAAAATTAAATACAAAAGATGGAAGGTACTGGGGTGTACATGGGTTAAAAAAACTGGACAACCCGACCCTACTTAAAATAATACAACCCGATCAATGTTTGCCTTAAAAAAATTTAACCCGCTTTTTATGGGTTGGGTATGAATTTTAATTTTTTTAAACTCACCCCAACCCAACCCGAGTATAATTTAGTAGAAGCACTGGTATAATAAGGCATTTAGTAGATGTATTGGTTCAATAAGACACTCGTTTAGTAAATATACTAATATATTATGTACATATATATTTCAGAAGGACATGAAAAAACCTAGCATTCATACTTAGCATAAATATAAATGAAATTATAAGTTTTCTTTCTTTATTATTGGATATAATTAAAATAAAAAAGACTTTTTTGAGACGAATGATCGTAATATTTTGAACGAATTATATTATATTTGTTTCAATTTGATTGGTTACTGTTTATATATAAAAATTTATTTTAAATATGTATTTAAAAACTCGTTCAAACCAATCCAAACCGATGTACAATAAATTATGAACTTATTTTTCAGGGTTAAAACCGATTTAATTAAGTTGAGTTACGAAAAAATGTCTTCAAGACGGCCGGTTGGCCGAGTAAACCCCAGAAGGTACCATTCAAGTGTGAAGTGACAAAAATTTACAAGAGATATAATTATATTATAAATAATGGTGCAGGTCTGGTAGGGTGGATTATTCTGAGAGAAAATTATGAAAGCACGACTACCACTACACATAATAGTCGCAAACTAGTGATGTAAATCATGTGATGCAGGGGCCACCACCCCACCTTTAATCCATGCATATCCAAAAGCAAATTAAAGTCCCTACTCAACATGCCATTGTCACTTAAATTCTCTACGAAAAAAACTTACAAACAGATACATACATACATACATAGATCCGCTGAAAACAAACAAAGAAAAGGGGAGATGAAAGAAACAAACATACAAACAACTCAGCTGGTTTAAACTTCTTAAACGCTTTAAACATTTATAAAGGAACACCAGACAAGACCAGACCACAAACATAAATATAATAATCCAGTCAATGGATTTACTTGGACTTGAATGGAATTGCTCTGATCACAACCTGGTGGTATAGTGCTGCAAGTGCTGCTCCAATGAATGGTCCTACCCAGAAGATCCACTGTCAAAATTACATAGATATGCTCCATTTCATTAGTCATGCAACTGAACAATATTTTTGTACAAGTTAAAAATGACAGATTATTTGTTAATGAATAATTGGTGGCCATGGCTTACATGATCATGCCACGCATGGTCCTTGTTGAAGATGATGGCTGCACCAAGACTCCTAGCTGGGTTGATACCAGTTCCCGTAATGGGGATAGTGGCCAAGTGAACCAAGAAAACAGCAAACCCAATAGGCAATGGTGCCAAGATCTGAAATTAAGCATTATAATCATAATCCATTCCAAAATAAAAATGCCGTAGATCTTATTTCAACTTCAAATTCTCATATTCAAATTTAGACGACAAATTACCAGTTACAACGGTTAAAATCATCATCAGATACAATATAATCTTCACATTACTATAAATCATATTTCTCCCGGTTTCAGTCTTAAAAAACTCTAGCTCATAGTTTCTAGACTTTGAACGGATACCTATTAAATTATACACACACAACTTTGAATCAACTAATCTTAACAATTTTAACACAAGAGAAGGGGGCTTACAGGAACATGTGAATCTCTAGCGCTACGCTTGGCATCAGTGGCAGAGAAGACGGTGTAAACAAGCACAAAGGTACCGATAATCTCAGCACCCAAACCATCACCTTTAGTGTAACCATGAGCTACCACATTAGCACCACCACCTTGGAGAGTATATTGCCTCTTTCCTTCAAACCCTTTCACTACTCCAGCTCCACAGATCGCCCCCAAACACTGCATCACCATGTAGAACACCGCCCTCGTCAACGTCAACTTTCGTGCCAAAAACAGCCCGAATGTCACTGCCGGATTAATATGCCCTCCTGCACATCAACCACCCCCAAACACTTCCACATATTACCGTCTATATATAAACTTAAATAAATTCTTGTTATAACTGTCTTTGTCTTCGTAATATACTCATACATATACACACAGGTTATCTACTTATCCTAACATAATGCTAGGGGTCCCGAAATATTTACCAAACAAAGCTGATGTCATGTTGAATTGGATCAGCTAAATATTTCGGGATCTCTAATAATAAATTATAATTATACAGAAAAAATATACCTGAAATGCCAGCAGTGCAATAAACAAGAGCGAAGATCATGCCACCAAAAGCCCAAGCAATCCCCTGAATTCCGACAGATGCACACTTGTTAGGAGATTTCGAGACGCCCATGACGGTTAACACGGTGATGTAAAGGAAGAGAAAAGTGGCGATGAACTCTGCGATTCCAGCTCGGTAGAAGGACCATGAGCTGAGCTCAGAGGCTTCAAACAGTGGTGTCGGTGGTGGCTCCTTGTAGTCCTTGTCTTGGCTCTGAGCTGCCGTGCCAATTGGCTGCCTCTCGTTGAACTTGTTGGCTCCTAGTCTCACATCTTCTTCCTTGCCCTCCATTTCTTTAGCTTCCTCTCTCACACACTAAAACACACAATTCTCTCTCTCTCTCTCTTCAGTGATGGAAGAGTGGGATAGTGGGTACTATATATGGCGTGTAGATAAACTTCACCCGGGGCCCACTTACAGGTGTTTCTTTACGTTTTTGAGCGGTTCTGCGTTTTGTGGACTGACGGAACTACCCTTGAATTATTGACAAACTTAACTGAGAAGGACGTTGTTGATTTTTTATTAGAATAATGAAATTAAGTATAATTGGTATCCAAATATTCATCTAAATTTTTTTAATTTTAATATAAAATTAGTACTTTTGGATATTTCATATATGTTTCTATAACAAATTTTGCTATTTTTTCAAAAAAAAATTATTTTTAAATCATTTTTTTTTGTCATCACCTTATTAATAATGAATTAAATTTAATTTTTATTGAATAAATATTTAGTACAATTCTTGTCAGAGTTTTTGTTCTAGTTGAACTTAATAAATTGGTAAATTAATTTTTTATTTTGAATTAACTATAATTAAGTCGAATGAAAAAATATTGTGGGACAACTAATTTTTTTTAAGACTAGAAAATGATATTATTAAAATTTGAAAATAGCGGAAACATTGATGATTCTGGGCCACGGCCACGCCTACCCACCAAAAATTGACAACAATTCGGGACAGAAGAACGGGAGGCCGGGTTTTAATGGGTTGACAACGTGCTCTAAGGCAGAACCCGCGGCTGAAGAAATATGCAAGGACGGACCGCGGATTAATGGACGTCTGGACGACTATTTAGGGTACTGAGAAACACAAAAAAAAATATATACACACAGTACGTAATATAAATTTATAGATATATGTATAATTATATTTATATTTGAATGTATTCATAAATATAAAATACTTTTTTTTATTTCTATAAATATTATAATTTGATACATAAAAAAATTTATCTAAAAAACCCAAATCTTTATAACAAATCATGAAAATATGGCCGATAACCAGTTTACACTGGTGAAATAAGGTTTTAATTTGATATATTTTATTTTCACGTAACTATATCAATCATGACAATTACATGATCACATTAATTACTTTACTTCAATTATATATAAGTATATAATAACGCCTTGTGTGCATAACCATTGCTATTAAAACTTAGTTAACCATATATAACAATAATCTCCCTCAGTTGTGATATTCTAAAAAAACAATTTTGGAGCTAATTTATTCCGAAAAAACTATTCATTGTAAGAACATTCTTGTATTTGATATTAATGGGGCGGTGGCCGCTACAAGGAACCAGCAAAGTAAGACCATTCATTTTGTTTCTATTCCAACTTATAATTATTAATATCTCCAAGTACAGCTCAAATTTCAATTCTCTGTCACCTTTATTTTTATGCTTCTAGCTTCTGCTTATGATTTATAATTACCAAACAGGACAGGGTGTCCGCCCGCAACCCAAAATTTTGAGATACATTTTAAAATATATATATATATATATATATATATATATATATTAATTAAAAAATTATAAAGCTATTCAGTTTTTAAAAAATATTTAAATAAATAAATATATATATATATATTATAGACTCTATAAAACTAAAAATAGGTTATAATTAAATATGTATATATATAATATATATTTATGTATTCCAGAAATTAGACAATTCATTATTAAAAAAAGAAAAAAATAGATCAACTCGTATTCAGTTATATACATGTTATATCAAAACATTACTATTTTACAATTTAGGATTAATGAAAAAATTGTGCAAGGATTGAAAAAACCCTATTCAGGTAAAATTTTGTTTTTAAATTTATGGTTCATGGCTCACCTAAATAGACATATATATTTGCAATTACTTCATTCAAGAAGATTTGAGCAGTTACAAATTTCTGAAAATATATTTGAATTCATGTTTGATCCACAAACTTTAAAATATTTGGAGTATGATGAACTAAAAAAAAAGTGCAGAAATTTGGTAAATAAGTACTCAGATAATGGTTCGTCAGATTTTGAATTAGATACTCTTATTCAAGAATTTTTCGTGTTATAAATGTACTCACCAGATGAATTCATGAGCGCATATGAAATTCTTGAGTTTGTAAAATCTCTTAATTGTCTTCCAATTTTGCAGTTGCTTATCAAATTCTATTATCAAAATCTATGATCGTGGCATCAATTAAGAGTAGTTTCTCTAAATAATTTACTTGAGATTATCTATGTTGCAAGAAATATTGAATGGTCTTGCTATATTATGCATCGAGAAAGACATGTATGTTAGAGAACATTGATGCAGAAATCATTATCAATGACTTGACATCTAAAAATGCTCGAAAAAGTTATTTTTTGTAATATATAATTTTATTTTGTTAGTTGTTTATATTATCCATACTAATGAAATTTTGTTACTTATTTTTTATGAACTATATCATACGGTTTTTTTTTATAATTGCGATACAATTTTTATAAAGGGTTCATTTAAAATTTTCACCCGCGGGAAATCAGGAACATACCAAATCTTTTCAATCGGGCGTTTAGGATATAAACCTAAACTAGTCATTGATCCCTAAATCATGTTGGCCTACGATATAAAAGAATGAGGCGGTATTATGATAAAGTAAGTTATCAGCTGCTCTCTGATAATTTATACAAACTTGTAATTCGTGTCAAAGTACAGAATGAATAACTAATATTTAGGTAAATTTATTTTTTTATTATATTTTATTGATATTTATTATAAAATTTTATAATGTTAAGAATTTATGTTAATATAATATAATATTATTCATGAGAAGTTTTATCGGGGTTAGAGTTATATATTATTATACAATAGTATTTATATATTAATATTCATAAACTTTAATGATATATTAAATAAAAATTATAGGATAAGTAGGATTCTTAAAATAGAAAATATAGAATATAATTTAAATATAATATAATATTATCCATGAGTAGTTGTATAAAAGGAGGATTACCGTGAGTTAGAGTTGTATTTATGATATATATTCTTTTTAAAATTAGATTTTATTAAAATTGAATGCTTAAGATCGTTTCTATAATTCATCTAAAATTGGACGTTTGAGATCTTCTCTATAGTTCACCTTAAACTAAAATTTTTAATTTTTCGACTATAATAATACAGTATAGATGAAGTGTTGTGAAAATTTTGATTTTTTTAAAAATTCCCGATTAATCCTAATCAATTCTTATAAGATATTTTATTGATATTATTTTCAAAATTTGATTAATCTTTATGAATCAATCTTAAACAACATGTTTCATAGTAAATTATACTAATATATCAAATATTATTAAAATATTATATTATACCTGATTATTACTCCGATTAATTATTTCAATTAATTCTCAATTATCCGATTAATCACTAATCACATCTCAAGTTCTCAACCGATTAATTCTGATTTCCAATTTTTATAACCATGTTTATGTGTAATAAAAATATCTGATTCAGAGAGCTACTGTATTTTTATATTATAATAAATAATGGCTCCGCTTAAATTACTTAAGTAATTTATAAGTCAAAAAATATATATTTTATAAAATAAATTAATGTAAGATATTTAACTGGCAGGTCAATTAACATCCTAAATGCATATGTTGGAACTCACTATACCAGATAATAAAAGGATACTCGTATCATGCATCTTATGCGATCCACGTGCAATTATATGTCTAGAGATTCAAAAGAAATAAAATATATTTGATGAGAATGTGAGATATTGACTCGTGTTCTTCGTAATGGATAGGTGTTAATTCAATTTATACGGAGAATAATGTTAAAAAATATAAAATCGTGTTTGTTAATATGAAATTTATTTTAAATAATGTATAAATTGGATTTTTATTTTAAATTCTTAAATTTATAATAATATTTAAAATAAAATTCAATTCTTTTTCATTACTCAAATATGACATTTGCTTAAATCTAAAATTTCAAATTAAATACATGAATCAGCCATAACACAATTGTATCCGTGAGGGACATATATATAACAACACTTTTAGAGACAAATATTTTATTTTAATTTAAATTGGTCCTAAATAAATTTGTAAGTTTATAATTTTTTAAATTTTAAATAAACATACTTTCGCTGCAAAAGATTCGAATATTGGACACATGCCACGAAAGGGAGACAAACGTATGCGCGACTAAAGATGTGAAGGATTAATAATGGAAGGAAGCAAAGTAACAAACAATGTGGCCGTTTGGGGTTCCTTAAATTTAAAATAAATAGTTTATTTTATTTTTATTTTTTACATATTTTCACATTTTTTTAAAGATAAATATTTGTTTTAGAATTTCAAAATCAAATATTATCTTCAAAATAAAAAATAAGTTACTTATTTTCAGAAAAAGTACATACATTCCTACTTTTTCGGGAAATAATGACTTATTTCCAGAATTTAAGTAGAAACAAACGGGGCCAATATGAAGTTGGCATTCTGCACTTTAACCGCCAGCTTGTTTTGAACCACATCTTTTTACAATTTTCTATCTACACTTTCTTAATTAAAATTTATGATGCTACAATATTAGTAACTTATTACTTATAAGTTAAGCCAAACACCCCCATTATTACATCCACGGAATAATACTCACGGAGAACCAAAACAACAATTTTCAAACACCAAGAGCCGGGTCATCCTCAAATCTCAGAATTGTTGTTCTATCAACTTTTCCATAATACGGCCCAGCCCATTTAAAGTCCAAAGAAAACCACCAAATCAAACTTTAAACCCATAAATCACTGGGCCAGACAAATAGTAGAGGAGACTAAAAGTATTTATTAGTTGTTTTGGCATACTCAATTTGATGTATTGGTGAAAATTTAAAAGCGGGTTTAATTTGTGGATGAGATATAATAGTCTCCTTTGTTATTTTATTAAAGGAATTGTTGATTTTTCTAGTAATAATTATTTTTTATTGAAATATAAATAAAAAAATATTTGGTAAAATTTTAAATAATTTTTTAGTAAAAAAGTTTTAATATAAATAAAAATTATTTTTAAAGAAGGTAAATACACAAATACAACAAAAACAAACAGACATCTGATCTGAACTATCAAATTTAGATTCGGACCATTCCACATCAGCAGTTATCGTTTCATTTATCACATCTACGCTATGAACCGAGTCAACTCGTTAATTGAATCACCCACACGGCCACACAGCCAGACCTGATTCAACTCGGTGGTGGTGGTGGTGGAGTCCACCCGTGATGGTGCTGAGGACAAACCGTCGGATGACTCAGAGGTTCCGTATAGCGGCAATCTCAGTCGTTAGATCGTCCAAGCTCACTCTTCTATTCTGTTGCTTGACTCTCTTCTTGTTTTTCGTATTGGCTAGTCGAACGCCGTCGTTTCTCGGGCGGGAACATGAAAATTTATCTCCGGATTACTACGATGTTTCCAGGTAATATAATACTAGTAAAAGGAGTGATTTGTTATGCCTACGTGGATATTCTTTTTCAGTGTTTTTTAAATGCTTTATTATTTTTTCTGGTAGCATTTACTTGCATTTAATTATTTAGGAATCTTTAAGTGTATGTAACACATTAGTACTACCATATATACCAACATCTGATTTTGTCCGTTAGAGCAAGTTCAATGCTATTATACATATAGCCATCGTTAAAATATGAAATTAGAACGTTATTTTTTATGCTAAAACAGAATTTGTAGTCCAATGCATAAATTTAAAATAACACCGAATAGATCCATATTTAACTAATTTCAATAATTATACTTGTCACCTAACTTTGTCAACAAATTCATTTAACTTTAACTTTGCTTCATTCCCTTCATTTTTCCACTTGGATGCATATGTGACATTTGCAACAATATTTATACTTGGTTCTATATTTAACACCAAGTATAGCATTTTGTTATTTTGCATCCATCCGTGTTTAGCATCCCATTGGAGTATAGTTTTTTTTTGTGGGTGATATATTATAGATACAACATCACTTTTAACACCACCATCGGACTTGTTCTTAGTGTGTTCCTACTCCCTCCTCATTTTAAATGTCCATTTTCAAAATAAATTTTGTCCGCCCATTTCTATTTTCGAAACAAATTTAAGGATAATCTTCCAAAAATATCCCTATATTTATTATTTTCAAGATTTGACTCTTTTAAAACCTGGTTGGATTTTCATTTTTCAACAATAATTAGGGGTACTCAGTACTCACATAATTTTTTTATAAAATCTCTGTAATTTTTTCAAAATGGACATGTAAATGGGGATAAATGGAGTATTATTTTTGTGAATTACTATTATTTAAATTTGCTAATTTGAGAATGAACTTTTGCTACTAGACGCCTCTAATTTGATGCCTAAAAGCTTTTCTATTGTACCTTAAGTGTGCTAATCCTCACTTGTCTTGCAATGATAATTAGTAGTCGATGTTTTTTTTGACATGATTGGCGTGTTATTACTCCTAGCTTACTTTGCATGGAAGGTCATAATTAAATTATATATAAAATATTGTATATGATACTAAATTTCATTTTAATTGGATACTGTACTATTTTATTTTTCCATTGTTCTTTTTTCTTTCTTTTCTTTTTTGTTAGTTTTTTTTGTTGTTGTATATATTAGTTTGAACTTATAATATTAATGAGATTTAATGTGAATATTAAGTTGCAATTTTAAATCAATTTTGTTATGGGTTCAAGCCGTTTGAGACATGCAAGTATATTGTAATTGGTAGGAATGTGTTACATAACACTAGATTGTAAATAGGATTCTACTTCTTGGTATATAATGCTTGCAATAAAATTTATTTGAAAATTCCGGGTTAATCAAAACTGGGTGATCAAATGAAAAAAATCTCAATTGTAGTTATAACAATATAGACTATATAGTATTTCAATTATATTGTATTTTTAAAAATATAATAAAAAATAATATTGTTATAATATTAATGAGATTCAATTTGAGTAATGATTTGCAATTTTATATAAATCATGTTATAAGATTTGCCTGTATTTAAACTAAGATGCTAAGATATGTAAGTATATCAATAAGACTATGTTATATGATATTAGATTATAAGTAGAACTCAAGATATTTATATTTATTTTTAAATCCAAAATATTAAGATTTTGATAGTCGGTTGGTCGGTAATTGGGTTGAGTTAATTGGTCACTAGTTAGTAATTAGGCCTTATTTTTAAATATTCGTTTTCTAATTAAAATACATATCTATACAAAACGCACAAATCTTATCACCATAAATTACAAACACAAATAAATTAAATGACAAACTACATAAATTAAAACTTATTATTGGAAAAATTAAATAAAAATAAATCATAAGAATAAAATATAAAAATTCAAATAATAAAATATTAAAAAACCTGTGCAACGCACGGGTTGTTAACTAGTATAATTTTATAGGATGATTAATAGTAGAATTAACCATGTTTAGGTGACAACGGTTTGGGTTTGGAGGTTTCTGCATTGTGAGAGAATCTACAACTGATTTCTCTTTGAGATATAATATAGATAGGATTTTATTGGTATCTCCTTCTACAAGTATACTTTTAGAAGAATCATACCTCAAAAGTGGAAATAACGATTGAACTATTTATTATAGAAGAATAATGGAAGGATCATCCAAATAGTCTATGAAAAGCAAAAAATGCATTACTTTAGTTCAAACAAATGGGATGTACTATGAGGTGTTCGGCACTGAATCTGGGGTATGCGCACTGAAAGACCACTGAATGTACATTTCTGGTTGTAGTGTTTATTATTTTTGTAAGGTTTTATGTGTATTATTTTTTGTCAGATTTCAAAGTTACTCTGCCAATTTTAGTTTGGTTCTGTTTATTTTTGGACTTAGCGTGGGTGCAACCGGTCCCATAGATACTACATAGCTTTGCTACTTCTTCCATCGATTCATTTGTTACGTAATATTAACTTTGGAAGTTATTACCGGTCAAGGTATCATCAGGATAAGAATTTTATCTAGAAGTTATTTTTGGTCAAGGTTTATCATTAGGGTAAGAATTCTATCTAGGGCTAGTTACCCAATATTAGTTGAACAGACTTTAGGGCAATTATGGGCTCAACAGTAATTACAATGGAATTGACAACTTTGATTCTTGCATACTTTTTGAAGATTGAATGGTAAATATTGCCCTTCGCAGTCATATATAGAGATGTACAAAAAATCCGAATCCTAAGAGCTATCCGATTTGATCCAAAAAAAATCCGGAAAAACCCCGATCTGAAGGCTAGAACGGGCCACATATTTTTCAGAAAAATTTGCCCCGATCCAGAAAAAATCTAGATTTATGTCTCGCTCGAAAAAATCCGGATTTAGGTTCGATTCAGACAAAATCTGGCTTGGATTAAGCCCGGTCTGACCCAGATTAAGCCCGTATGGCCCGGATTTTATTTGGATTTTTCGAAAAATCCGGATAAATTTCATTTTTTTAAAATTTGTAGTGAAATATTTATACTTTTATCCAATATTTCATTTAGTATTTTTAAAAAATAGATAAAAGTCAAATATATTCAATAAAATAAATCTGGGCCAGGCCCGACCCG
Source organism: Oenanthe sinensis (assembly GCA_028671895.1). Classification (NCBI taxonomy): domain Eukaryota; kingdom Viridiplantae; phylum Streptophyta; class Magnoliopsida; order Apiales; family Apiaceae; genus Oenanthe; species Oenanthe sinensis. Next base: position 7,112,439 of record CM053811.1, on the reverse strand, counting down.
ATTTGACCCGATCCACGGGCCTAAAATGGGCCTAATAAAATGACTCATATGTGTAGTTTATATTTATTCCTGAATTCTGACTTTATTACCTAGACCTAGAGCCTCCGTTATAAGATTGTAAAATATTCCGGGATAAACTCTCTACCTCAGTTAAGACTTGTCTGGTTGTTCTGATTTCGGAAAAGCTACTGTATTTAAGCACTAAATGTAAATTTTCTTTGCCATGTGAAGCTCCAAATTTATTTATTTATTGTTTTTATATTATTTCTTGTTCTACAAATAAAATAACAACCCTTTAGATTGTCACAATATCAGTGTCTTGTACAGGAAAGGATATGCTCTACTTATAAACACATGGAAGAGAAATGATCTATTGAAGCGGTCTATTTCTCACTATACATCATGCCCAGGGCTTGATTCAATACATATTGTATGGAGTGAACCTAATGCTCCTTCAGAGTCTCTTACACAATTTTTAAACCATGTTGTACAGTCGAAGGCTATTAATGGGCGGCAAATTGAGCTAAAATTTGATATAAATAAGGAAGACAGTTTAAACAATAGATTTAAAGAAGTTAAGGATTTGAAGTTAGACGCTGTCTTCTCTATTGACGATGATATCATATTTCCATGCTCTTCAGTAGAACTTGCTTTCAGTGTTTGGCGAAGTGCACCAGATGCAATGGTGGGTTTTGTTCCACGTACTCATTGGGTGGATCAATCGGTATGTCTTTAAGGCATTGCTTTAATTTTGCATCTCCCCTTTCCCTATTAGATTCTACCACATATGACTCTTTTTTTGGACAGAAAGCCTCATGTCTAGTAACATGCTATAATATCACGCTTCAGATGTACACAAAGTACTACTTTATTTTACTCTTTTATCTAATAACATCTGTTGCTTGCAAGATATTAGACCAATTTACGTTTCCCATGAGAAAATTATTGATGACTCCAATATTTTAAATTATAAGGCTATATACTAAGTTGCATTCTTCTGTCAACTTTGTTTGCATTTAATCTTACACTTGACGATCCTTCGTAGATTTAGCAAATTTGAGATCTAATTAGCTTCATAATGCATTTCATTTAGTAAAATATTGCATTTGGAATATGTTAAGGACCAACGCCTGATGTCGTCCTCATATCAGTTCAATCCATTATAGTTAGTCTATGATAATAGTCCGTGAGTTGTCTTTGCCCTTTTGTCTTATTTTGCTATCTCGTCTCCTAGGTAGTAGTTGTTATTTTGTCTTACGTAACTGTGATTTGTCTGGAGTGAGGAAAATTCTACAGGATAAGGTGGTCTAAGAAATTAGCAAATACTTCACTTTAAAAGCTGATTTTTTTTAGCATTTGTGATTTAAAAAAATGAATGATTATTGGCCTATTTATAAAACTGAATTACTTTCATGTATTGTTTAAATTCTTTTATTGGTATCTGATGGGAATAACTTTATGGTTATGGATAAACATTAAGGATGCTCAAATTTCGTATCATAGAAAAGGTATATGGATATTACACTTTCTTCAAAAAGAAAGTTAGGGTTTGTTAATGGTGCAATAACTAGAGATGCAACTGATTCTGTGAAAGGTGAAGCCTGGGATACATGTAACAGCATGATAATCTGATGGATCCTTGGTTCAGTTTCAGAATCAGTAAAGAAATTTATTATGTTTGTAAGTAATGTTCACCAGATCTGGAAACAGCTTCAGCAAAGATTTTTTCTTACATATGGATCAAGATTGTACAAGCTCAACAAGAACTTGTACTAAAACAATTTAAACGGTACATGCAGTAAACATCTTCTTAGATCGCCCAATATTCATTTATTCTTTCTTAATCACAAATGCAGAGAAATTCAGCACTTAAAGAGAATTCTTTGTTGAATTCTTAGGCCACCTTACCCTCTTGACTCTTCGTCAGTCCAGAACTCCAGGTAAAATAGCAACTAATACATAGGAGACATGATAATAAACCAAGACAAGGACAAAAACAGTTCATGGACTTTTATCAGAGGCCAACTATAATAAACCGGACTAATATAATAGAACTATAATTAGCCTTGGTCCTTGAGAGAATAAATGGAATTGTTTTTGAAATATGTTAAAATATTCATCCTATTAGTTAAGTCAATAAAGAATCATCATTTTCCCCGTTGATAATTTTTCTCTAATTATTACTTCCATATGATTCACTGTCCAATAAGTATTTATCTATCTGAATTTGTGCATGCATATCTAGATTCGGTACCATAAGCTTAAACATCTGCAGTAATCCTGGCATTTTCCTGTCTTGTGTAACTATATCCATTAGCATGAAATTTGTCTAATATCTACTTTGTGCAGAAAGGCAATACGAATCACTTCATTTATGGAGGCTGGTGGTCTGTGTGGTGGATGGGTAGATACAGTATGATACTCTCCAAGGCAGCCTTTTTTCACAAAAAGTATCTTAATTTGTATACTAACAAGATGCCAGCATCAATAAGAGAATACACCACCAAGAACAGGTTTTCTTCTGCTTAATAAGTTTTATCACCTACTTTTTTTTGTTCATCATTATGTTAATAGCTTCCAACTTAACCTGAATCAAGCCTTAATAATTCAAAGCAGTTTTGATTTACTTTTGTATTGCTACTAAATTATTTATATTGTTGGTTTGTTAGTATGAGAAGTAGAAGTATACAAAATTTAGGATAGGTTTCTATAAGTATGCTATTTTTTACTTATCATTGGTAGCATATATATATATAGAGAGAGAGAGAGAGAAGTGGCCCTGAGGATGACCTCAGGAAACTACCCGAGGTTGGACTCAAATCCAGTACAAAATTGGAATGACAATTTTGTAAATAATATCCCACTCCCCCGCATTCACATAAATACTCCTATGTCAATATTGTATTTTATTATATATATATATATGTTTGTTACTTTGTTATAATATAATACATGATCCTGGTAAGTTGGTATCCTAACACCTTGAGGTTTTAGGAGAACTGGTAACTTAACATGGTATCAGAGCTCAGTTGACGGAAGTCTCAGGTTCGACTCTCTGCCACCCCCAATATTCTCATAATTAATTATGGACACGAAAGGCTTGTTATTACCCCAAAGATGGGTGCCAGTGATCCACTCTCGACCCATAAATGGGCTTATGCCTTCAAAAGTGAATGAGAAAGAGAGATTTTGAGATTATTTTATAATGGTATCAGAGCTAGGTCATGTAACTCTTGCTTCCGCAGATGTAAATCAATCGAATATGATATATGAAAACTATATGTTGCCAGGATTTTTGAAGGAACAACGACAATCCTTGATTACATCTTTTGGTAACCCTAAAATTATTGTGCATCAGCTAAATAGTGAAATTGATGATAAAGAATGGATAATAGACACTAGGGTTTCGAATCATGTTACGGGTAATTTATCTTGTTTAAAGAATATTAAGGACGTGACTCCTTGTTCAGTTGGTTTGCTAAACGGTCAAAAGGTTGCAGCAATTAAAGAAGGAACGGTACAACTTACCACCAAAATTTGTCTCAGTCGTGTTCTTTATGTTCCTAAATTAAATTGCAATTTGATTTCAGTTTCACAGCTGAATGATGATAAAAATTGTCTTGTTCAATTTTCGTCTGAATCGTGTGTTATACAAGATTTTCATTCGAGAGAGGTTATTGGAACGGGTGATAGACGAGATGGACTTTATTATTTGCGTCATATGTTGAATGTTAATACAGTTTCAACTGCAAGTTCACCACTAGAATTGTGGCATAAACAAATGGGCCATCCTTCTGAAAAAGTAGTAAAATTGATTACAGAGCTCCATAATTCAAAAGAGAATTTGGATAAAGCATGTGAAGTTTGTCATCAAGCAAAACAACTGAGGGAAACTTTTTCTATAAGTGATAATAAAGCTACACGGATATTTGAGTTAATCCATTGTGATTTTTGGGGTCCTTTTACCTTCTTCATGCGGAGCTTGTTATTTTTTGACATTGGTGGATGATTTTTGACATTGGGCGTCCGTGATTCACTCTCGACCCATAAATGGGCTTTTGAGTGAGGGGGAATGTTAGAATATAATATATGATTCTGGTAAGTTGGTATCCTAACACCTTGTTTTAGGAAAACGGGTAACTTAATATACTTGCATTATTTTAAATTAAAACAATATTTTTTTAGGATCATTGTTCCACCTTTTCTATTATTCTTTTACTCCAAAAAAGCAACAAATGGTATTAATAGTTTCAATGATCTTATGGGATCGGTGAGTGCATAGCCATGAGTCCATGACTTTTAACCAAATATTAATTCTTTCTCCTCCAGTTTTAGTGGCGAAATTATCAGGTTGTCAAAATGAAAGCTCATTCGAGAGGTTTAGGTTTATGGAACGGGTTGAATCTAAGAAGGAAATACAACCTCTCGGAAACAATCAAATACTAAATCAAGTCGAGGCTTATTGAAGATGAATCAACTAAACTAAGGTTTTTAGGTCTTTATATATCCATGTTGTCTCAGAATCAATTTTCACTGTTCTTGACTTCTGAAACAAAAAAAGAGGCTTGGGATATGTTAAAACAATTGTATAAAATAACGAGAATAAGGATGATGCAAGTATTAAATCTCAAAAAGCATTTTGAGACTGTAGCCATGAAAGAAAAGGACACCATACAAGAGAACTATGACGATATAACAAATTGATGGCTGTGGTGAGCAAAATCTGGTCCATGGGAGAATATCTACCTGATAGAAAAGTTGTACAACAAAGTTCGTTAGTTTGCGTGAAAGATTTGAGGCAAGACTTTTGTCTCTTGAATCGAAGATTTAAGAGTATAAGTGAATTAAGCTTATCAGAGCTAATTCATTCTTTGCAAGCCCCAGAACAAAGAAGAAGAGAGAAATACGGTCACAGGGACATTGAACATGTGGTTGAAGGAGCTTATTTCGGTAAAAGTCAAAATAAAAAATAATTTCTTCTCAATGTGGGCAAGTACAAGCATGGTCAAGAATTAGATGGTTGACACAAAAAAAACCCTCAATATTTCAAATGCAAGAAATCCGGGCATGTGCAAAATTATTGCAAAATAAGATTGAAGAAGGTGTTAGTCAGAATTGGTTTTTGATATAGTTGATATAGGAGAGATTTGTTCCACTGTCTTGGGTTGGTGAGAATCTTTAGGTTGGTGAAAAGTGCTAGAATAGGAAAGTCCCTGCTCTGGGGATTGTATCTCATTCACAATATATAGCCTGAATGTTACCATATCAATCTACAATCATTCAGGATTCTGAAATATATATAAATAAGGAAACTTAACCTTAATACAATATTTATATATTATTTCATCTACTATCACACCCCGCAGTCGAATGGAGAGGTTGACGAACATTAAGACTGGACCTGAATTCTGAGAACGAGGCAGGAAGACCTTTGGTAAAAATGTCGGCATACTGAGAGGAAGATGGCACATGCAAGACACGAACCTGGCCAATGGCAACTTTCTCCCTAACAAAATGTATATCCATCTCCATGTGTTTAGTGCGCTGATGTTGTACTGGATTAGAAGATAGGTACACAGCACTAATATTGTCACAATAAACAATGGTGGCTTTGCGAAGAGGGCAGTGCAGTTCGAGTAACAGATTCTGAAGCCATGATGCTTCTGCAACTACATTGGCAACCCCACGATACTCTGCCTCGGCACTAGAACGTGATAGAGTGTGTTGACGCTTTGAAGACCAAGAAATCAGATTATCCCCCAAGTAAACACAATAACCTGAAGTAGAGCGGCGAGTATCCGGGAATCCACCCCAATCAGCATCGGAGTACGCTACCAAATCACTAGTAGAAGAAGCACAAAGATGCAAACCATACTCAAGTGTCCCTCGGACATAACGAAGGATGCCTTCATTGCAGTGAAGTGAGGCTCGCGAGGGGCAGGCATAAACAAACAAATTTGTTGTACTAACATAAATAATATTAGGTCTGGTAAAAGTTAAGTATTGTAGTCCACCAGCAATGCTACGATACAAAGTCGGATCAGGAAAGAGAGGACCAACATCAACACTTAGTTTTGTTGTAAGATCAACAGGAGTGCTAACGGGCTTGCAAAGGCTCATCTTAGCTCGATGCAAAATTTCTTCGGCATACTTTTGTTGAGATAGAAATAAAGCATCCTTTGTGCAACGAACAGATATACCCAAAAAATAAGATAGGGGACCCAAGTCTGTCATTGCAAATTCAGCACTTAAAAGACTTATGATATGTTGAGGAAATTGAGTAGAGGAGGCAGTGAGAACAATATCGTCCACGTACAAAGGGAGAAAAGCCGTGGCAACCCGTGCTTAAATGTGAATAGAAAAGTATCACTCTTACTACAAGTGAAACCCACCTTCCACAAATATTGAGCAAATCAGTGATTCCACGTCCTCGGTGACTGTTTAAGTCCATAGATTGTCTTGCGGAGAAGACAAACCTTCTTCGGAGCAGTAGGGTCTACAGATCCCGGAGGCTGGTGCATGAATACTATTTCTTTCAAGTTGTCGTGAAGAAAGGCAATCTTGACATCAAGTTGATGTATTGGCCAAGAATATTAGAGGGCTAGGCTCAAAACTGTGCGAATCATAGCCGGTTTAACCACAGGACTGAAGGTCTCATCACAATCCACCCCAGTCTGTTGAGACTTACCATTAGCAACTAGGCGGGTCTTGAGGCGGTGTAAGGTTCCCTCAGAGTTGTACTTATGGCGAAACAGCCACATACAATGTACCACATTCACATTTGGAGGACGATCAACCAAAACCCAAGTATCATTCTTTATTAAAGCATCATACTCTTCCTGCATTGCTGCTTTCCACTGAGGGTCATGCATAACACTTAGGTGAGACCGTGGAAGGGGAGAAGGACTCAAGGACTGAGTATGAAGGTTGTATTTGGTATTGGGTTTAGTGATACCGACTCTAGACCTGGTGGTCATTGTATGACGAGGGGGAGGTTTAGATGAATTGTCAACAGGAGAAGGTTGTTGAGGACCTATTGACTGAGGGAGAAGATGGGGGGGAGTAGATGCAGATGGGTTTGGGGCTGGTATGTTATTGTATGTGAAGTAGTGGTGGGTGGAGTAGTGGTAGGTTCAACAATCACGGGAGTGGGTGTTGATGATGCAACTGAAGTAGGCGACATCATTAATTTTTCAAGTATAAGGGGGAGATAAAGGAGGGTTATCTAAAAAATTATAAGAAGAAGGTGTTGTTGTAGTGAGTTTCGAGAAAGGGAATACCGTCTCATCGAATGTGACATGATGTGAGATTATGATTTTCTTAGAGGTTAAGTCGAGACAAGAATAACCTTGAAAATTTTGAGGAAAACCGATGAAGACACGAGGGGTAGATCTAGGAGAGAGTTTGTGTTTGGCTGTAGCACTCAAATTCGGAAAACAAAGGCACCCAAATACCTTAAGGTGATCATCCCTCTTACCTTTGATTTGCAATGTGTACAATATCACATGTGGGCTGAGTTGTTTAGAGTCGCTGCCATGGCTCACAACGTGATAGATCATATCGATGATCCTGCCACAACTCCTCCTGATCCTACCGTCTCTGGCCTAAGTGGAAACAGTTAAATGCTATTGTACTTTCTTGGACGGGATCTTCTGCCAGAGATGTTTGGCTTCGCGTGAAGAATTTGTTTCAGGATAACAAAGGTGGTCGTGCGTGCTGCGGATCTTGAGTATCAGTTCAACCATAGGAGGATTTTTCCAATGTCAACTCTTATTGTCAGCGCCTTAAATCGTTGGCTGATCAACTAAAAGATGCTGATGAAACGGTGAGTGATTGCGCCTCTCGTTCTTCAGCTGGTGAATCACTCACCGTTTCATCAACATCTTTTAGTTGATCAGCCAATGATTTAAGGCACTGACAATAAGAGTTGACATTGGGAAAATCCTCCATCTTGGTGTGGTTGAACTGATACTCAAGATCCGCAACACGAGCACCTTTGTTATCCTGAAACAAATTCTTCACGTGAAGCCAAGCATCTCTGGCAGAAGATCCCGGCTGAATAATAGTGAGAAGAAGATCCTCGCCATAAATCCAAGAAAGTACAATAGCATCTAACTGTTTTCACTTAGCAGCAGAGGAGGAGTTGTGGCAGGATCATCGATATGATCTATCACGTTGTGAGCCATGGCAGCGACTCTAAACAACTCAGCCCACATGTGATATTGTACACGTTGCAAATTAAGGGTAAGAGGGATGATTCCCTTAATATTGTGTATGGCTTGAGCAGGATGAAGGGTTGAGATGTTGTGTTGTTGCTTTGGTCTGCCATGGTGGCTGCTTAAAAGGTATGAGAGAGGAAAAGAAAAGGTATGAGAAAGGAAAAGAAAATTAGGGGTTTTGGCTCGATACCATGCTAGAAAAGTCCCTGCTCTGGGGATTGTATCTCATTCACAATATATAGCCTGAATGTTACCATATCAATCTACAATCATTCAGGATTCTGAAATATATACAAATAAGGAAACTTAACTTTAATACAATATTTACATATTATTTCATCTACTATCAAAAAGTTCATCAACACATGAATTTGCCGAGATGTGCACCTAGAAGTAGTTTGTAGAGAGAAGTGCACCAACAAAAGTGGTGAGGATGAGAAGTGCATCATTGGTCAGACAAATGTTAGAATTTTGAATTAAAAAGTGTTGAGGACAGTTCAAAGTTATTTTGATTTATTTTTGAATTGTTACTAAGTTTTTTATATTGTTAGTTAGATAAGTAGAAGCATAAATAAATTAAGAAAATTAGTTTTCTAAATATCCTCACTGTTACTTGCATTATAATATATGAAATGAATATGCAGAATTCTCGTCTTTTTTAGACCATTGTTTCACCATTTTCTATTATTCTTTGACTCCAAAAACCAACACAGGAATTGTGAAGATATTGCAATGTCTTTCCTTGTTGCAAATGTAACAGGCGCACCTCCCATTTGGGTTAAAGGTAAATGAACCTTCTAATTAGCCTTTTATTGCGGCAATACATTTTGTAGTATTTTTTGTGTATTTTTGTCAACCTCCCTTGACTTGGAATTAGTTCATAAATTCATGTCAACCCAAGTATTAATGACATATGGCATCAAGGACTGCACATCAGTTATATCATGGTGCTTCTTGTAGGTAAAATTAATGAAATCGGGTCAACTGGTATCAGTAGCTTGGGTGGTCACACCGAAAAGAGGACAGAATGTGTTAATAGATTTGTTGCTGAATATGGACGAATGCCTCTGGTATCAACATCCGTGAAAGCCATTGATAGCCGTGACACCTGGTTTTGGTGATGGAAAAAGTTTTTATCCTTTTTGACTGGTGCAAGTTCCACTCTTCTATAGGATCCTTAAACCTCCATTACTCCTCAATTGCTATAATTTTTTGGTGCTATAGGATATAGCATGTATGATATTTGTGATATGAGTGGAGGGCTCAATATATTTGTGACATAGGTTAACAGCCGAACTTGTTTGTACTTTGTATTTGTAACAATGACTTGAACCCAAAATGTTGTCAGAAGAATATAGCATCTCCTTTTTTTTCAGTAGTAATATCTAATAGTACAAAGCAGTACTTTTATATGGTTTCTCCAATATTTACAGAGTCTGTGACCACCTAAACCATCTATTCTTGTTCCAGTAATGTTAACGATGTAAATTTAGTGTTAAGCCTAATTTGCCATCTCAATTTGAAGATATGCATCCCCATTCTTGTTTCAGTAATGTTAACGATGTAAACTTAAACTTCTGCATTTACATTCTAGTTTTCTTTTTCAGTCTCAGTTTCACAAAAAATGTAAGTTCTGGCTTTTTAAGGTTCTGTAGGTTGACATGAAAATTTGTTTTGTGAGCTTCTGTAAGCAAGTCTAAGGAAGACATATTGCTGTGTTCAAGTAGAAACTAGCAAGTGTGATGACACTAAGAGTTACTAGCAATGAATACTTCTACTCGGATAAACATTTTAAAGTCAAGTGCAGTTCCAGAACTTGAAACTTGCTCAACCAAGTCGAAAAACATTATACACAACATAGCATGCTTCTTATATAACTTGTATCAATTCAACTAAATTGGACGTTGACACCATATTATGTGTAAATTACTTGCCCCTGCTAGACTACGAGGGAGAGTTCCTCGATCATAGCCATCCCCCTCATCTAAATGGCCTTATTTCCTTCAATCCTCTACAAAATCCTAACTATATCAAAGTTCACAAATGTGGTCAACATGCTTGCTGTTCTTGTGATGTCCTGAATAGTGCCGGATAGTCGATGATGTAGTATTCTTGAGCAAGAAGCTTAGTGGTCATGAAGATGTTAATTTCTTTACAATGCCTTGCTGTTATTCTGAGATGTATCAAGTGGAAAACATGTTTCTTCACCACCGGTGTTCCATAAGAAGTTGGCGTATCTGGATGCATGATATGAATTGTCAGGCTCAGCTGCCATGGCTTGTATGTATTTTTCTTCTGCTCCCCACAAGTCCTTTCTCACTTTCCATAAGAAATTTGCATAGAGACTCATAGATTCTGCATCAGGGGGTTCCACTTGTATTGCACGCTTGAAGCACTCCTCAGCCCTGTAAAACCCTGAACTGTAAGTTACCAATAGTAACAGTGCACACACTCTTCTGACTAACATCAGTACAAATCATGGTAACAGTAAAAAATTTATTCCATTTATTACCTAACAATAACCTCTGAAAATGAATGCAAGGCTGGAGTGTATTATATGAAGGATGAACAAGCAAAGAACAATCCAATAATTACTTTTTCATGCAAATGCACTCTACAAGTGCAAGCATATTAATTTTTTTGGCTCAACATTGACAATTGCCCTGCTTTCTCCCTAGTAGACAGTAACAGTAACTGATGAAATCCTAATTTAAATATTTACATTAAAACACTGGTAACTGTATAAAACCATAATTTTCAGTAACATTAATAAAATTTACCTGTCATAATCATGTGCAACAAGGTGAAGAAACTGGGCATAATTGCAAAGAAGCAGCGAGTTGTTCGGGTCTCGAGACAAACCCATCTGATACAGAAGATCAGTTCTAAAATAGTCCATCTTATCGTCTGGTTCAATCTCCACTGTTAGAGGAGATACAAACCATTGCAGCTCCTCATGATCATGAACAATGTCTTCCAAACCAGCCACTTGCATGTCTTTTGCTTCATGATCAGGAACATCACTTGGACTATCAAATGATGGCACTGATCTGCTCAATTGCATGTTATCATCAATGCTGAGAAAATTATGCTGTTCTGTTGATACTGCCTCTGTTATACTCTCGTATAATGGCCCCATGATCACAGGCACTTCACTGCCAATGCTATGTGCAGTGGAATATAAACTGAAATTTGACAGAAGCACCATCACATTAATCATCAGATCTGGTGTCCGCGAAAATACTTGCTGAAACAACCACAAAAATGATACATGCATATCGCATTGTACCTTGGCTATGATCCCTTCTAAATCTTCATCACAAAGCACTTCTCTTATTTGTAGTGCACAGCTTTGAAGCTCAATAATAATGAATTCCATTGAAGAGAATGCCTTTTGAAATGAACAGGATTCCAGGTCTCCTGTATATCCATAACCCTCACACCTTTGCTGTTTCTTCTTAATCATCCGAAGTGAGAAAGGAATCTCCATGCTGTTTACCTTCCTCTCAATGCTGGCACGCAAAACCTCTTCTCTTTCAGGCCAATCCGGTGGCTCGGGTCTTATCCCTAGCATCAGAGGCTCTAAGTAATCAAACTTTAATCGTGAAAAGGTTTCACTTTCACTGTACTTGCTCCTGCCATGTTCATTTTTCAAGACATTTGGCTCGGAAATAGTACAAATTGGATTAGTCTTGCTATGTTGTTCATCAAATACACCATCACAAGATAATTCAAAACTTTGGGCTAAATCTTTAATATATTCCGAAGAGGATTCATCAGATGCATCATCCAAGTTTGCACTACACAAACGTTTAATGGTTTGACCTCTCGTAACTGGTTTACAGAAAGATCTAAACTTTTGAGATATCTTGATACTCGAAGAAAAGATTGATGAATTTGCACTACTTAGTGTTGAAGCAATTGAAGAGCTGGGATTCTGAGAAGTAAAAGACTGAGGGAGTACATTATGTGACCATTGACATGCCACAAGTTTTAATCTCATTTTCGGTGTAGGAATTGCTAAACCAAAGAAGAAACGAGTACTGAATTTATAGTGCAAAATATAGGAGAGAATCAGTCAAATAATAACAGATTGCCCGTGTATAAAGACACTTTTAAGGCATTTGTTGACTTCTGATTGGATCTTGGTTCAAGACTTGAGATCAAACATGTGATATATAGGTGAAAAGAGTTGCATTTACAATATATGGTTTACTTTCACTCCCATTTCACACCAAGATTATGTAGATTATACACAGATGTGACACACAGATAAACTAACAATCATTAATTTGTAGCCTAATGATAAACTAAACACAATTATAGACAAAAAAAGTATAGATCATGATATAAAAATTTAAACTTTAATGACAGGCAGGGGATGAGAATGAATGAGATTAATTATACTTACCCAGAATATTTCTATACATACATGATACATGTATGTGTGTAAATAGTGGCCTCTCTCAAAGCATGAAATTTCAAGAAAATGAATGTAAAAATGGGGGTAGTCGATAGGTGTATGATTCATGTAGGATGTTTGTTGTGGGGGGATATGCATGCAATGCACCAGGAGAGACTAGTCAGTGCTGTTTTGGTTTCACTTGCGAGTCATGTGCCCTTTGGCTAGCTCCTTTTGACACCTGCTTGCTTCGTCTAGTTAACACGTGTTCCATTAATCATCCATGTCTCTCCCACGTGTAGCAACTAGCACGATTCTCGGTGTTGCCACCTTGGTAAAACGACCGAGACAAGCATTTAGGGTACCATACTCGTAATATTTGACTTTTTAATACACTTTTTTAAAGATTTTTAATTAAATAGTTGAAATTATTATTTTTAAAATTTTTTTTCTGAATAAAAGTTGTAGTTTAAAATTTTTATTTTAAAAAAAATTAAAAATAATAATTTTAATTATATAGTCAAAAACTCTTAAAAATGTGTGTCAAAAAATCAAACATCAAATGAAACCGAATAGAAAAAGTATTATATATGCATTTTAATTGTTTTTAGCTCTTAAAAAAAATTGTCATTTCAAAATTTTGTTTAGAATACCCAAACTCTTTTAGCACGGGTCCTGGATGTTGCTCCATCTTGCAAAGATGCTCTTCTAATATGAGTAATGCTATAAATCTTAAAAATATTTTTAAAATATTTAAATGGTACAAGTGGAAAATTTTAATTAATGTAGTTAACATGAATGAAGGAGTTTATCTTATTTATTATTTTTATAATAAATTAAATTTTACATTATGTCATGTCAATACGATCATATTATTTAAAAGAATGTTTTGAGAATATTTCAAAACTATAACATTTCTTTTGTCAGTAATTAATGTTATTTATGTTGACTAGTGTAATTTCCTTTTTAGTTAACACTCGAAAATGCATATATGAATTTAACTTATAAATGGTAAAAACTACTTAATATATTCAAAATAATTATGTATGATTGTAATTTAACTTAAAAAGTAAGTTGAATTAAAACTTGCAATTATAATGTAATTGGATACATTTATTATAATCATCTACTTATTACTTATTGAAAATAAAATTTGTAAGTACTATATTTAAATATTTAAATGATGATATGATATTAAATATTTAACTACTTAATCAAAAGACATTTTGAAAACATACTATTATATACTATTATGATGTTTGGTTTACTTTATTTTTCTAACTAAATATTTATTTTTTAAATAAATTTGATTTTAAAAATATAAGTTAAGAAAACGTGAAAGCCCCGGAACTTCGAGGAACTATCAGTTTACGACGAAAGCACACAAATTTCTTATCATGAAATTATTTACCCCTTTGGTGACCAATAAAAAATATAAATCATTTTAGGAGGACTACTTGTCAAGAATATGGGAGCTCGAAAATATTTGACAAATATTATTGCAGTAAACTGTATATAGATGATTGGTATTTGACTACATGATTAATTATACTTGGGTTTGGACTGTGGTTCTGGACCAAATGTTGAATCTTATAATTGAGTCTATTAAGTCTATTAGAGCTACATATCCATCTTGATTGGGCCGAATTTATCTCTTTCCCTCAAAGAAAAGATGGCCCGAATGTATCTCTTATCCTTATATAAACAGAGAATAGGGTAAATGAAATAGAATAATAGTCCGTAGTAGACACCTAGCATCAGATTATAAGAGAATAAAAAAATTCACTAAATTATAAATATTATATTTTTATAACAGAAATTCAATAATTTAGTTTCTCAAATATTTTGACAACAAAAAGTCACTCTATAAGTGAAAAATTGAAAATTAATTTATAAATATTATTATCACAAAAATAGATCAATTAAAATACCACAAGTAGTCGAAATCACTGCTATCCACAAGTGGAACATCAGAATGCTTAAAGACTACGGCAGCCCCGGTATTCGTATTGGATAAAGCATTGCACTAGCTCATAAAGTCAACACGTAACGAAAATACAGCAGCAGCCCATCTTATTTTCCTTTCACACCAGCCTAAAAAGTTTGTTTCCTTGCTTTATTCCATCTCTATTTCCAACAAAATGGATTACATTGCTCTATCTATTTATCTATCTTCTTTCTGGAAATATATTTTGAATATTAAAAAGTATTCTTGTTAATTGATCAACATTAGACGGAACATCAACCATAACTAACCTCATCCTAATGACGTGGGTCGTGGGATATGAACGCACACCAATTCATAAATGTGTTTAATAGTAGTATTCACTATTGGAACCGACTGCACCCTCTTGTCATTAAACTAAACAAAAAAATGTCAGTCTATATTCAACAACATTGACTTGTAAACATAAGCCGCGGTGACTTTGTGAATGCTCTTACTTTTGTCGGAATCAACGTTTCAACAATACTACTGCATTGATAACATTCAACCAACTTTCAAATTGGTTAAAAATTAATAATTTACCATAAATCATACGAGTATTACATTTCTGTAAAACAACAAAAATACGAGATTAAATTAAATTAAATCAATTAAAACTACAACAATATCGAATCATAACACAATACTCTCGTTACTTGACCAACCCGACTCTCATTTGTTGGCATGTGTAAGCCAATACTCTCCTAAAAACGTCTTTGCTGCATCCAGACTCGGAAAATAAGTTGGTTCCAAGTAAATCTGTCCGAGTAAATCCGCTGAATCAGCATAAACGAACTTGCCTTTGGCTTCCAAGCTCCCCATAACATTCACAATTAACTGTTTATACGCGTAGTAAAACCTCTTCAAGCCTGATTCAATTCCCTGTAATGCCTGGAGCAAATGTATCCGTTCCAAACCCGATCCATTCGTCTTCTGATACAACTTCATCGCGGCTTCCTGAACAGCAGGTCCTCCTGTTGGATCAACCTCTACTCCCAGAATACGCGGCACTTTATGCTTCAAATCCTTGGAAATCTTCGTTATCTCGACTAGTCCACGAGATCGAAAACAGAACGCTTCAGACTTGATCATCAGCTGATTCTTAAGTTTTAGAAAGTCATCAGGATCCATCAGTAGATGAAGATCTTCAATCTCCGCTAACAACTTCCATATCCTTTCAACAATCCAGCAATCATTTAACGCGGGTTCAAATTCATTATTATCCACTCGTGATCCTATTCGTTTGAGTAACTCGTGTGATACTTCAATCCATGACTCCAGTATTTGGTGGACTGTATACAAAGATTGATTCTCCGAGTTTTCGACATTCATAAGGCTTCTCTTCAGACCATGAAGCTGTACCGGCTTGCAGATAACATCATAATCTAAGCTCGGTTTTCCGCTTAAATTCGGCTCGCCTAGGCCTAATGTGTACGGACAATTCCTCATTTCACATTCGATTGAATATATAATTTTTTGCGCAATATCTTCGGTTTTTTGCCACGTAGCGAGTCGAGGCAATAAACTCGACTCGCTACCACGGCTCACTACTGTTGTTTCTCCGCGGAGCTTCCATACCTCCGCGGAGCTGTTTTCACGGGACAAAGCGCCTCCCGAGGAGCTCAGATCAGTGATCGGAGCTTTTCCGCGAGTGAAGCTGTTTTGCTCTTCGTCTTCACATAAAAGCGCTATGATTTGGAGTTGACTCGTTCCGAGTGACTCGAGTCGGCGAGTCCACTCTCTCCGATTCGTGTACGGTCTCGGATCAGACATAACGGACGACACGAACCGGAACGTGATCTCCAAAGCCGATAAAGCCGGTTTCATCACCGGTTCATTCTGCCAGTCAGCAAATTCTCGAACATTCCACAGCTTCTTCAGCTCCGGTAACCTGATATACTGTTCGTACGCCGCACAATCAGCATCGTTCGCCGGAGCTACATCGGCGGCGAGAACCGGCGGTGGCAGAGCCAAACCGGGGAGTTTATTAGAAACCCTAGGAGACTTGTTAGGTGTATTGGAGGTAATCATATTTGATTTGCAGTCAATATTGGGCATTTTCTGTAAAAATTATAGATATAAAAGATTGTATGTATTGTTTAGAGAGAATGAATGAGTTATTAAACAGCGAGAGCTGTGAGGGAGAGGGAGAGACAGAGAGGTGTATATATAGGGGGGTGAGTTGGTATTTTGAAATTCAAGAGATAAAAAAGGCGTGTGGAGAAATGTAAACCAAAGTTGTTGATGCGGGAGTTTTGAATTTTCAATAATTTTTGAAACTGAAAAAATAATAAAAATTGGTGAAGCTTATCCAATTGTGGATATATATGCCTAACAGTCTAACACACGCTTGGTGGACTGACACAAAAGTCATCCTCGTATTCCTCTCTGAATTTAAATTTTTTTAGTAATACATAAAAATAATTTAATTAACCTACGCACAAATAAATCCAGAAGAAATGATCTGAAAAATTCAGTTTATCGAATGTTAACTACTAGGTATTAATTTTCCATAGAAATCCAGGAGTATAAATTTTAATTATAATCTTAAAACTTGGATAAATTTCAATTATTATAAATAATCAGTTATTTTTGTTCATTTAAAAATTTATGGAAAATAGATTTCAGGAGTATATAGAAATTTTGTGTTCATTTTTTTTAAAGGTAAATAATTCATTAATTAAAAGTCATACTATATCTAAAAAATAATTAAAATTTAACGAATATCAAATTAATGTTTCCTTCACTAAAACTACTATCGTCATGTTGATCATATATTGTGCAACATTACTCGTTCGTATCGCTGGAACATGCAGACTTGTTGAAGGGACAATTTAACGATTTGTTATACTACGAAGGAGAAGTATGAATACATAATTTATTCAAACATATTAAAAACTCGAGCATTGTGATTACATATCAACCTTTCTCAATGAAAACTTGAGTTCATGAAAGATATATACTTGAATACTAAAAGATTTTTGTTTTGTGAATAGTAAATTTATGATAGCATATGTCTTTTAATTTTTGTACCGTTGAGAGTAGAGGAATTATCCAAAGACTCGTTCCTATCTGGACTCTAAATTTATCCGATTTGGAGCCGTTTAGACTATCAATTAATCCGCGTTTTACGCACATTTGACCATCCTTTTATCTAGAATGAGCCCTTAAAAGTGTTGTCTAATTATATTTAGTAAAATACATGCATGATGCCTTTTTTTAGTCATTTTCTTTCTCGTCACAAAAATGTAATACACGACTTATGTCTTGGAAACTTTGTTTCTTCTTGGATTTTAACTTCTAATTCGTGAAAGTATTTATCATTCATGCATTTATAAATTGGTACTTACCTAACAAATATTAATATATACTCCTATATAGTATATATAAGTGGGTATGTAAATTTTAGGAATTTTATATTGGATTAAGTTGTCTCATCTAGTTTTAAAAATCCATAATTTATTTTATTATGTAAACTTTTGAAAAATTAGTCAACCTCCAATATATATTATGTACTGGGTATAATGTCTTTCTTGTATTCTTATCTAAATATCATTTTAAATAAATATCCAGTTTGTTTCAAAAAAATAAATATTCAGTTAAATTAAAAAAAACTAACCTTAAATTATTTGTTAATATTTATATACTTTAAAACTTTTTATAATAATGTAAATATTATATATTTACATTTATATAATATATTATTAGTTATTTACAAAATTAATAAAAAATTGAAAAATAAAATTTGTTCGATTTATTTGTATAATTTAAATAGGAATTGAGGAAATATTATACATTTGAATTGCAAATATATTTCTTTTATAACTGATTCACATCATAGTTTAATCAACATCAATAATCCTAATCTAGAAAGTTGATATATATCTTTTAAAATGATTAGATTTATAGACTTATAAATGTGTGTCTTTACTAAAATGAAAAAATTCTTTGAATAAACCAGAGTCGAAAAGTTGATTTGATTTAAAATCAAGTCCTATAGGATAAAAGTTTAAGATAAGAGCTTTTGCACCGAACCGGACACAACAAAAAAGAAGTTTGCACCGAACCGGACACAATCGAGCCACGCTTGCGGCTCCAAACCACGCCGCTTTTCTGGTGTGGAAACCACAATATCCGACCCGTAGAGTCCAACTAAGCAGCACCGCATAACCAGCTAATCCACGCGTCTCAACACGTGACTTGTTTGCTTTTCATTCAAAACTGTAACCTGACCCGTGGCGTGATTATCACGTGACCCGACCCATTGTTTTCATGCATCCAACTCCTACCTGTCGGTTATTATGTGGACACATGTGATTGGAGGGACGGTGCCACCTAAGCTCAGGCCTACTGAGTACTGGGACGTGGATAATTACGGGGCTTGTACGTTTTGAGAGCCAAAAAGAAAAAGAAAAGTGATGAGGTGGCATAGTTAGATTATCCTCGACTTAATTTAGAATTAGATTTTGGGTAGTTTAATTTATTTAATAAATTATTTATTTTTTAACTTGTATAAATAAAATTTTATGGCTCGAAATAAAAAATCACTAATTTTTCAGGATATCATAATTCGCTCTTGAATAAAAGGATCATTTACAAAATATTTTGATTATATGTGAAATTACGTGCTATTCAGTTGTGGAGTTTTTGTGATGATATGGTTTCTATTTGTAAACTTTGAAATGAACTCTCCCTATATATCATTATACTAGACGGTACCGAGTGGATAATTAGTGGATAGGGGTGGATGGGCATGTAATATACTAGACGTAGAAGATGGGTGGGTTAGAAAAGAGGATCAAATTACACGTTACGAAGAAAAATAAAACACTACTATTAAGATTTGTTGGTATAATAATTTATTCGAAACGATAAATTGTAGTTCATGTATATGTATGTCAGATTGTCAGTATATAATTCATTATATTATTTATACTCCATTGAATTTTTTGGACCAGAAAGAACAGATAAGGCTGAAAGGTATGAACAAAGACCAGGGGTGTGCATGTTGGTTTGACTTTGAAGGGAATACATACAATAGAACCAATAATATATACACTAATAAGATTGGGTTGACATGGCCAACGTGAGCTGCACCTGTTTCCTGGCAAGAAACCATGATATGGCTTCTCCTACCTTGACGTTACAAAATTATATAAAATATATTATCCTCTACAAATATACTATTAAAAGCTTTTGCTTAGAATTAAAATATTTAATATTTGAAATCCACAGCTATATACTGTATAATTTTGATGTCGTTACTAAAAATTGTGTATTGAAATTCAAACTGCTATATACTAAAGGAATTCTTGCACAACGATAGTGTAAAAAAATAATTGTGTATATATATTTATACATAATATTTTATTGGAAATTGATAAATAAAATCCAAATTTATTAATTTAAACTCCATTTTAATATCTATATATATATTATAAAAATTTGTTCTCGATGAACTTAAATTTCGAGTTCGATTTTTGCTTAATTAATCCATTCTGGTATATAAGATTATTAGTTTTATTAGAAAAAAGAAGTATTAATTCAAGCATGTTATCATATCTTGATATTAATGGGTCTGGAACATTCACAACCATATATGTATCAATGTATGTCCAGTTGAAAAACACAATAATTTATGCATGGTCGATTCGCATAGATAAAGATATGCTGAACTGCAGTTATCCAATTAAATTTATAAATGAAAATGATAATTGGAGCTGAATCGACAGTGCTGCATGACACGACACATGAAAGGTGGCCGTTCACGGCGCATTAACATGGTATGCATCAATTAAGCAGCATGCGTCATGCCGCGAATGACTACTGAATAAATCATGGATAGGGTTCAAAACGAGAGTATCAACTACTTACAAGCTTTGCACGAGTTTTCAACATATTCGGTGTGATAACATAGATGAACGACAATTTAATAAATAAAAATTTGTAAACGAAAAGAAAATATGAGAATTTACAAATTCAGGCTATATTTGTATTCGTAACAAAATCAATTTTATGTTTGCTTAAATTTATTGTTATATGATAATAATAAATATTATTTAATTTGCAACAAATAAAATTATAATACACAAATTATTTAAATTATATTGGGTCAATTTCGGATCAGATTCCGGCCGCCTTATTACTTTTATGATATTATCATCTGACATCTCTAATGTATAGTTTTTCTTCAATGAGAATAGCCTCCTAAAGATATAAATTCTGAACTTATTTCATTTTCGATTTGTGATAAGTTATAGTTTGATATAATTTTGGTCGTACAAACTCCAAACTTAAATATATTAGTATAGCTTAGGGTTAGTTGTCATCTGGAGACCTAATTTTAATTCCGAAGATTCTTGATTGGATTCGTTAGTAATTTATTAACTCGAACACTTTTGGGTCTTGAAAGTATTAGGTAGCCAAAGGAGTATAGATATGAGTTCTAAAAGACAACAATTTCTAAAAATGGAGTGTTAGTCTCAAACTGTGAACTCTGTTCAGTCCTCTTAATTCTTTCATGACTATATTTTAGACGTTATATTACACGTCACAAATACAACTCTCATGATTAAAAATACAAGATTGTATTATCTGTTTGGTCACACATATTGCATGAAAACTAAGTTTAAAATATTTGAGTAATAAATAGGATGTAATATCTTGTTGGAAAATTCAGATGATCGTTATTTTGAGTTTTTGGTGACCAACTTTGAGTTTTTGGTGGGTGTTGGTCAGTAGGGGTGTTGTTTACGGTGGAAGGGCTCTTACAGCTTAAACAACGATTACAATTTACAAAGAAATATTATTATGTCGGTATCCACTATCCACCGGGTATCAACAGTATACATCCATATAAATTGCATACATGTTTCAACAGAATTTTGAGAATTAAATTTTATGCGATTCTTTGCGAGGCTAAAACCTCTTGTTTTTATATAGATTGAATAAAAATATTCAATTCGATTTTGATTATCTTTGAGAAAAATAAAAATAATCAACTTGTGTGAAATTACATTTACTACCGAAATCTCTTTCTCCAAAAATGTTTATTTGTATTGTGCGAGTTCACGAAGTAATCTTTGGATGAAACCCACTTCGAGTGGATGGTTGTTAATTTGTTATTCGAGATGAAGCCCACCAGGGGGTGCAGCACTGCAGGACTCAGTTCTCCTGAAATGTAAGCCCATATTACTTCTCCTCAATTCTTTTTGTCAATAACTTCTCTTCAAATTTTAATACAGTAAAATCTACATATGTTTGATATGTATTTACTCTTTAAAAAAAAAATATGTCTTGGGCCTCCACTTACATTAATTAGGTTTGTACTTTTTATTAAATCATTACACCCAACTTATACAAAAATATAGATTTTATAGAAGTTACAAAAGTCCGTATTTTTTATTAATACTGTAGGTTTTTGTTGATGTAATTTTCTATAATGCGAGTCATGACCTAAACATTTATAACATACGTTTCGAACACCTTAATAATGAGTGAGCATTTTCGTCTAATGATCATGATTCATGTGTTTATCAATAATTAAATTGAATTCGACGGAGACTATTATCTAATTAAATAACAAATATTATAATATATATTATTTAGTCAAATTAGTTTAACCATGTTAAAAATGACAATTTTTTTGGGATAGTCTGAGTTATATGATTTCTTTTTAGAAAATAAATAAACTAAAATGTGTAACTTCTTGTTATTTAAATAAATTAATAAGGAAAAGCTACTTTGGCAACCTATATTGTTATTGTAATTTTAATATCTATAGAATATTTAAAATATGTTAATAAGTTAAATTAATTGGACCAATATGTAGAAAAAAGTAGAACCATATTAATTTTTCGTTCTTTCGAAAGAAAATTAGAATTATTTTATTTAAGAAAAACTAAAATATAATAAGCCAAGTGTTTCACTTCTCCAGGGTTACACAGTACACTCCATTACTTAGCAAAAGCTAGTTGGGTTCTCCAGAGTTTGTAAGTTGTATTTTTTCTCCACTTGCTCAGACCATCTTTCATATAATAATTTGCTACATTCTTAATCAGATATTATAAACTCTCGAAATGGCATTGAATGTGCCCATAAGGTGTTTGTGTTTTTGTTTATATGACTGACTGCATTAATCTATAATGTATTTTCTGTTTATGAGCTAAATAAGGTACATTTTGAGTTGGGGGTTTGTACATTTGTTGTCACATTGGAAAAGTTTGATGCTTTATTTGTTTTTGAAATCGGCATTGTAGAATAATTAAGAAAAATGGGTTTGTGCTGAGGTCCTTTTATTCCAACGTGAAAATTAAGCCACTGTTTATAAGTTTGATGCCAGTTGATTTCATGTCCACAATTTTTGTGTTGGTTTTCAGGTATCTTCGGGGTTTGGGGTAATATTAGTGTTACAAATCGGAATGCCTTTTAAATTATACACATATTTAGATAAATTTCATGCTCTTCTTAAATTTCCTCATGTAAGTTTAACAAGATAAGTAACTACTTCGTGTATAATGTAATCGAGAAAGTGCATCCTGATATATATAACTCGTTATATAAGAAAAAAGAAGAAGAAGATATTATTTATGTATAACGTAAAATTCCATGAATTTGGCCTTGTTATATGAATATATGATGCTCCTTGTGACTGCTGAGGCCTGAGGGGAATGTACTTGTATTTTCTTTACTTGGTTTTAATTTCTTTTATGTTAGAAAGACCTTTTCTTTTGGGCATAGTGAAAGGTTGTGTTCATATGCATACTGTACCACAAATGACCTACAAGTATGGCACAAATGGAAAGGGCAGTTTGCCCCTTTGTCTCTGCATCTTGTTTTCTATTGATGTATTCTTATTTATTAATAGCTGTTAATTTTTTGTTTATCAGGCTTTCAACAATCTAATCAATGTTTAGACATATATGGAAGTTGAAAAATTCAGCCATCTAATCTTATAAAAAACAGGGAACATGCTTTCGTTACCAAAATCAAGTAAAGCCAGTCAGATTCTCCAGTTCTTCCACAATAACAAGCTATGTATTAGCATTGCTTTCATCTCAACCAGCCAGGCTCCTGCCTCTATAGATGTAGAAACTCAAGTTCAAAAACTTACCAAAATTATCAATGAAAGCCCATATCCTATTAAACCACTTTATCCCGTCCTTTCTCAGCAGATCCCTCCAACTGCCCTTTCCACCTCAATTGTGGAAAACGTTCTAGGCTGCCTGTTTGCAACCCATGCTAATGGTCTAAAAGCCTCTGAGTTCTTTAGATATAGTCTCCAAGCACCTCACTTGTGTCCAAGTGCAGATGCATTTGAAAAGGCACTGCACATACTTACCCGAATGCGCTACTTTGACAAAGCTTGGGAACTAATGGAAGAAATCAAGAAGAAACACCCTTCTTTACTCACTATCAAATCAATGAGCATCGTGCTATCAAGAATTGCGAGATTCCAATCTTTTGAAGAAACCCTTGAAGCATTCCAAAGAATGGAGGATGAAATATATATTAGAAACAAATTTGGTACTGAGGAGTTTAATGTACTTCTTCGAGCATTTTGCACTCAGAGACAAATGAAGGAAGCAAGATCTGTATTCAACAAGTTACATTCTCGGTTCTCTTCCAACACCAAAACAATGAATATTTTGCTCTTGGGATTTAAGGAGTCAGGTGATATCACTTCGGTGGAGTTATTTTATCACGACATGACTCGAAGAGGTTTCAAGCCTAATAATATAACTTATAATATCAGAATTGATGCATACTGCAAAAAAGGTTCTTTTGGAGATGCTTTGCGACTTTTTGAAGCAATGGAACGAGAAAATTGTCTGCCTACATTGCAAACAATTACTACTTTGATTCATGGCGCAGGGGTTGTTCGAAACAAAAGCAAGGCAAAAGAGTTGTTTGACGAAATCTCTCATAGGAATTTGCAAGCTGATACTGGGGCTTATAATGCTCTAATCAGCTCTTTTATTAGATGCCGAGATGTGAAGTCTGCAGCTGGTATAATGAATGAGATGGATAAGAAAAATGTTTCCCATGATAATGCCACATATCATACTATGTTCTTAGGATTTATGAGGTCAAAAGACATTTCCGGTTTTTATGGTCTCTATCAGAAGATGATAGAGAGGAATTTCATGCCCAAGACGCAAACAATTGTGATGTTAATGAAATTGTTCTGCGAAAACAATGAAATCGACTTAGCTGTAAATTTGTGGGTATACTTGATAGAGAGAGGATACTGTCCTCACAGCCATGCCTTGAATCTTTTGGTGACAGCATTGTGCTCTCGCGGAAGGTTGGAAGAAGCATTTGAATGCTCCAAACAAATGCTAGAAAGAGGAAGGCATATAAGCGATTTGGTGTTTCGGATGCTTGAGAGGTGTTTAAGGGAGGAAGAGGGGTTAGAGAAGCTAAGGATACTGGATCATTTGATAAAGAGATTAAGCACAGTCCTGCCACCATCAAGGGGGTATGCTACTGGCTTACCTGATGTAACCAGTGTAAAGTGATTGATGTAGTTATTATATAACGTGCAACATGATGAATGTTTGTGTATTCTGTAGAAAATATATTGGCTCAAAGATGTTATGAAGTCGGGCGAGTTCGAGTCGAACGCCCCAAAACTCGGCTCGGTTCGATAATCTTATCGAATACTTTTTTTTTCCGAACTCGAACTCGATTACTTATCGAGCCTAGCCGGGCTTATCGAGTCGAGTCGACCTTATCGGCCTGTTCGGTTCGTTAATCAACTCTAGTTAAAAATAGTGTCATATTGGGCATTTTCTTCACTTCTATTACATACAAGTGAAAAGTAATTTTTTTTAAGATATTCCAAACCGAACCTATATCTGTTGTGTTCGGTAATAAGCTTGTATGGAAGTAACAGTAATAATGGACGATCAGATACTTCACAGTCCAGGCTTAAAGTTTGAGCTCCTAAGAAAATTTATGAAGAAGGTTTCGACCAAATCTGGACTTCATTTTGTTTCTCCCGGTCATTGACCCCGATCCGTTAAGTAATCATTACATAAATTTAAATTTCTAAACAACTATGAATTTCAATTGTGACCAAATTACTCCATCAATAAAAAAGATAAAAAAAACTATAAGATGCATGTAAAATAGAGTTATTACATAATCACTGTACTATCATAAACATAAATTAACTGCATAATAATATCAATCTAAATAAAATTATAGCAAAACATGTAAAATGAAAAATAAATAACATAAAAGTTTCTCAACAACTTGTTATTGAATTCACCGCTTTGAGATGCAAAACTGAAGGAATGTCATCCAAATTTTAAGAGTTGGTTTGATTTGTGAAGTAATATGAATCTGAAATTAGAAATCGAATTAGGATGATATTATATTGTTAAGTAACTAATTCATCTAAAACCTAAGTTGTTACAGGAAGGTTTCAAATGGATCTTATATTATATTATATATATTATACATTATTTATAAGATATTATAATATAATATTATCATATATTTTATATAAAAAAATATTTTTTACTTAATTTTCGGGTTTGAATTTCGGATTTGGGTTTAGGTTTGGATTTTTGAATTTTAAAATCCGATCCGAAATCCGTCCGATCGGGTTCGGGTTTTAAATTTTGAGTTTTTTTCGGGTTCGGATTCGGGTTGGGTTCAGATAAAATTTTCGGGTTTGGATTTGAATTTTGCCAAATCCGACCCGACCCGACCCGATTGCCATCCATACTGCCGGCATGAGCTATGATACCATGCTAAGTAACGAGCTCATTTAAAATCTTAAAATGTTAGAGGAAGACTATGAATCTTATATTATATTTTAACATATATTTTACTTAAAAATTACTCCAATGTATTATTTATACTAAAACTTAACTATAACTATATATAATAAAATTATAAAATATAAAAAGTTACCTACATCACATAAATTATAGATTTATATAAAATTACAAATAATGATTAAAATTATACTCCACTTATTATTATCTTTAAATCTTATTGCACGTAAAAGAAAAATTTAAGAACAAGACAAACTGTATATATAACTGTCTGAACACACAAACACAGCGTTAGTTAAGCAGGTACAAAACACAACACCGGTTCGTTTGTCTGTTTCACACATCATCAATGGTTTCCGCCGGATTGTCTAGCTGTCGGGACCGGACATCAGAGTTCCGATCACTTGCAGACACACTAAAGAAGATCAAAGGAATCTCTTCATCTTCAAATGGATCACACGTCGATTCTTCTTTACCTCCTAATGTTAATATTAATAATTCAACCACTTTAAATCGATCTGAATTTAACAAACGAGCTTCGCGTATCGGACTTGGCATTCACGAGACGTCTCTTAAGATCGGAAGACTCGAGAAACGTAAGCATCTTTTTTCTATTCGTTTATTTATATTACTGTATTACATACAATATATCAAGAATCTATCAATCTTCTTATATTTTTGCTTTAAGCTCGTATCATATTGTTCTATTTGTTATATGTAGACCGAATTGTACAGAATCGAAGCTAAAATCACGAGTGAGGTGCTGAATGTTTATTGATTTATTAGGGGGCATGCTTATTTTAGTTGTGGACTGCACATCTTATAATGATTAATACCATGAATACATATGATTCACCTTATGAGATATTGATATTCGGTGCAGCGCGGTTTATCAACATTTTTCATATCATTGGATCGTATTAATGAATCTGATTATATTACAGCCGTGCACTTTTAACTGTCAATGCCTAAGTTTGTCTGTCATTATGGCCTCTGGGTTAGCAAGGGATAAGAGTTTGTCTTGTGTATGATTCAGCTTTTTTACTTGCTTAAATGTTGGTAGCGGTGCGAAGAAAATGGATTTTTTCCCTTTTGATGATACACAAACTCATACACTCTCGTTGTCTTAGAACAGTATAGGAATGGCCACATTAGAGACTTTGGAAGGCATACATTGTGTACACAATCGTTATACTATTTTAGATTAGATTTGTTGATTAAACAAGGAGTATGGTTTTGTTCGTGTCTCGAGTGTAAAGTAAAAGTAATATTAGAGCGTGACTGATGGGAGTCAGAATTCAGCAATTTTTACTATGTCTATAGACTCTCTTATTTATTGTATAGCTTGCTCTTTTTGTTTGCTTATGTTGTTTTACTTTCAGAAGCCTAGTTGTTCCGGGCTTAGCTTATTAGGTGATGGTTCGGGTTTCCACCCAATTTAAACTGATGTAGTTATTATAATCTATTACCCTGCGGCCTGCAGTCATTTCCTTATTAATTGCGATCAATTGCTTTTCCTTTGTTCTATATCTTGAGAAAATCCAGGGCAATGCTTGATACTTTATTTAGCTAGGCTATAATCCCAGTGCCTGGATTATTTCTAGTTTGCTCTAATTTCACCATATTTAATCCTATTATAACAATCCCAGGTCCTAAATCTTATTATATTCTAGCTCCTCTGCAGGGTTTAATGCCATCCTCTCCATGATATTATATACTTACTCTCATATGAACTAAAATGTGATCCATGGTAACATTTTAAAGGATAAAATGAGAGCAGACATGATATAGTCCCTGGAGTATAGTCTGGCTAAACATAATGTTTATTTAGCTGAGTTATAATACCGGACTATTTCCTATTTGCTATTATTCACTATGTAAAATTTATGAGACCTTTATATTGTCAACAATTTGTTAGAGTGACATATGTAGTACGAAGTTCTTTAACAGATACTTGATGACCTTTTGCTACGTAATGCAGTGGCAAAAAAATCATCACTTTTTGATGATCCGCTAAAGGAGATTCAACAGTTAACCGCTTTAATAAGCGATGACATTGCAGCACTAAATATAGCAGTTTCTGATTTGCAAACCCTTCAAAACATGATGGTTGCTGATGGAAACTATTCTGAAGATAGAGCTGTTCATTCAACTGCAGTATTTGATGACTTGAAGAACAAACTTATGGGGGCTACGAAGCAATTTCAGGATGTTTTAACTACTAGAACAAAGGTTAATACTAACTTGAATGGCCTCCCTTCCTTCATGTTTAGGTGTGCTTTAATAATCATTGTCATAGAATCATGGAAATCAATATATCACAGAATATCAAGGCTCATGAAAGCAGGAAACGAATATTTTCCACAAATATGGCAAGAGAAAACCCATTAAGGCAGCAACCAAATGCTATAACAGAGCCACCACCTTGGGCAAGTTCATCTAACTCATCAGGGAGTTCCCAACCATTAGAGTATGGCTTCATTTTGTATTTATGACATTCTAATTACTCTATTATGTATATATAAATATGTAATTCTTAATTGAACACCTCACAACCCATTGCATTAGTTACAAGAATATATATTAAACAGTTCTTTTCTGGATGTTACAATGTTGATCGCCTATTGCTTACCTTTTTTTGTAGTTACAATTGTGAGATTAAAAATGTGTTAATATGTATAAATATGTTTGTCTCTGTTACAGAAAACAGGATTCTAGGTAGCAGTCAGCTAAAGAAATGACTACCATATATTCCATACACTGATCAATATATATGATTCCTTATTATCTCGTCTATAAGACCTCTGTGCCCTTTAATTTCGGCTCCTTCAAACTTATATATATTCTAAATATATCTGTTTACTACTGTTTTAAACACCCTTGATCATTAAGTCACTTCCTTAATTCGATCATTCAAGTTGCAGACCAACCAATTTCAAAAGTAACAAGTTAAAGCAAAATAATTGTTTGACCATCGTAACTTAGATTAAGACTTAAATTTGAGTAAATTTTACTTGATTGTTCATATAAACAGTTATATATGCTTCTTTCTGATTACCATGCTTAATGTCGAATGATATTATTCTATACTTATGCTTAACCCTTCTTAATAAAAGTTCCTAGATTGATTGTCTATTTCATTTACTAGTATTTATGTTTAATTAAACTTTCTTTATCCTTTCATCAGATTGGTATCAAATGCAGCTCAAGTTGGAAGTCAACTAAGGTGCACACTGATATTATTATCAATATTATCTATAAGCTCAATTTGTGTTATTTTCTTTGCCCCCCCCCCTCCCCTGTTTGATAAGTGTTTCAAGTGAAACAAAGAGCCAGGTTACTGTATATATTAATTTCGGAGTTGAAGTTCTTAATATTTTGCGCAGAAAGTACTAGTAAAACTGGACTTGAAAGGCTGTAAATGATGTTGTTGACAGGAGTTTAGATGCATAGTGTTCTAGTAACTTTTGGTATCATTCTAAAATCTAAAGTTAAAAATAATTGAGCCTCATAAATTCTTCTCTGAATATTGATTTAGCTTCTATTTTTTTTCCTATTATTATTAGTGTTGCTCTGCTGTCGTTGTTAATGATTATTCATTTATGTAGACTCTATAATCAGTATCTTTATATTGCCAATTGTCATAAATTAAACATTCTTAAGTTACATCAAGTATTAACTGATGCAATGGAAAACGTTTTGAATTTCAGACGAAGGTTAGCCGCTGATAGTCCATCTCAGCAAATGGAAATGTCCATGTTACAGCAGGTAGCTCCACAGCAAGAAGATTACACTCAAAGTCGTGCAGCTGCACTTCATAACGTGGAGTCCACAATCTCTGAACTCAGTGGTATCTTTACAAATTTGGCCTCTATGGTTGTACATCAGGGAGAATTGGCAATCAGGTATATCTCAATGAGTTTACAATCACTATTCCCATTTTGATCTGTAGAACGATTATTAATTGGCAGCAATTAATTGATGAATATAATAACAATAATAATAATCTGTTACGAAGTAAAAGAATGTATCAGTTCTAATGAATATGTGGCTTTCACTAAAACCCCACATTTACTTGGGAATAAGAAAGAATAATGTAGTAGCCCTTATTATCACTTTTCGCACAACTATATAAAATAATCAGCCATCAGTTTTAGTAAACCCTTTCTTATTTTTAGTTATTAAATATAGGGTGGGCGAGTATTGATTTGATCCCATGACAAAGGGGTGTAGCCTTTACCACAGGCCCAACCCTTCTAGTCATGTGTATTTATTTCACAAGGTTGTACATTTTGTTTCTGATCTCTACAAGTGATCTCGCCCGAGAAGTATCCAATAAAACCCTTCTGATCCTAATTACAAAAAGGAAATTAATTTTTCTAGGTAAGGGGAGTGAGGGTGATACTGATACCCCTAGAGCAAAAGCTCTCTGGTTTTCAATGTTGTACATACATCATAAATGTAGAGATAACAAAGAGATTGTAATAGTAACAGTTGCCATGCATAAATTGTCTTTGTTTTTTCACTGCATCCCTCATCCCTGACACCTTTTGCACATAAATTGGAAATACCAATTTGTACACTTCACCTTTCTGTACTGGGTCAGTGGGTCAATGGGTCTGCATACACACTGAAAAACACTTCTAGACTTTCTTTACTCCTTCTGGAGATCATCTGTTTCTCTTGCATCTTCATTCTTCAGACATCCTCTGAGGAATGAGGTAAAAAACCTGGAATTGCAGTCACTCCTTTGCATGTATATATGCACGGATGGACACTCCCATTTTCATATATGCCAATATAGTGCTCAAGTGTGGCGATTGTGTGTATGTGCTAATTTGACTGATATTTACTTCAGAATTGATGATAACATGGAAGAAACATTGACAAATGTTGAAGGTGCCCGCAGTTCTCTATTGAAGCATTTAAATAGAATATCATCGAACAGGGGGCTTTTAATCAAGATATTTGCCATTCTAATATTTTTCTTAATAGTATTCATATTCTTTTTGGCTTAATTTGTATTGGTGATTCTTTGGTCCTGCACTTCTCCATTCGTCACCGCTGTAGCCCTCTCGATGATTAGAATTGTTTCTCCAACCAAATCTGGCACAGTTGAGAGAACTGGCATTTCGTAGGATCCATTATTTCTTGCATTCCATGTACATACATCGTGAAATGCTGTATTTGTATATTGGTTTTTTGTATGTTTGACTTAGTGAGACTCACATTGATTCTGGATTACAGATTGTTTTTTAGTCCTTCCCAGCTTTGTTATACTGGTTCGGCAAATATTTAGTAAAATGTATTTTGGATTAACACACATGTTTTGCCGTATGATTACTTGAGTATGAGAAATTAATTAACAATGAATACTGATAGATTGTATTCGAGAACATGTATGTCATTTCAGATGATAAAATTTGAGTTATCATTTCAGATTCTCATATTTATATTAGTATTTGAATGTCTTGGAATTCAAATAAAATATAAATCCAAATTCAAATTGTTTTAATTATCTAAACATGTCATTTGATCAAATACAGAATTTAGAATGAAATTCATGTTCCAAACCGGCAAAATATTTTCCTATGTTTTCTTGATCTCGGAAAAATAAAATATCTTTCAAAATAGGAAATTTGCTTTAAAAAAAATGTTACGAATTTTGGAAAAATAACTTTTCTATCTTTCAAAGTAGTTCAAACATTTATAAAAGTGTTCGAAATTTATTTTTCTTTTTGCGTATATTTGGGTTTACACGGACACACATGTTATCGATGTATTTTAAAGTAAAGTATAACTAACAGGCTTAGTGTTAGGACAAGAGAATACCGAACAACCAATCCAGATTAAGGCGGGTAATTACAATTTTATCTCTCTCTCTCTCACACACACTCTTTCTCTCCCTGGAGAAGATAAGATATTTGAACTTTTTCTTTGCACTCTACCCAAACAAAATCTCTGCAAAACCCTAACACCATTTTCCATAATGTCATCATTTTACTTACCGTAAACTCTTAATATACACTACAAACCACAGACATGATTTTTTCAGCTGCCACTTTTCGGGGAAACTCCATTCCATTTTCATGTTGCACTTCTTGCTCTACCATTCGTCGCTTGCACCCCTCCGTATCTTCGCGCTTAAATCACTCCACCAATCAGCATATTTTCAGGTGATTCTAATTTATTAGTATGGAAGCATCCATTTTGTTCGTAAGAGTAGGAGTAAAGTCTGCGTACGTGTTGGAAAAAAATATATGTTTATGACTTTATGCTTTATTTTCAGTTCTAAGCTAGTGTTTTCGAGGAATCGGGAGGTTTTTTGCAAGGGAGCTGAGGCACAAACTGGCCCTGACAGCAATGATGATAAGGTGGTTACTAATTATTGTTTTTACTAGTTCATGTGTG
Source organism: Oenanthe sinensis (assembly GCA_028671895.1). Classification (NCBI taxonomy): domain Eukaryota; kingdom Viridiplantae; phylum Streptophyta; class Magnoliopsida; order Apiales; family Apiaceae; genus Oenanthe; species Oenanthe sinensis. The sequence continues at coordinate 7,079,634 of CM053811.1, read as the reverse complement.
CTTTGAATTGTGTTTCTGAGTGCTTCGGTATTAAAATGTCTAGGGAAAGGAAGAGCATGATCAAGGGGAATTGCCGGAAACAAGTTCAACTGATTCGGAACTTAATTCCCAGTCTAATTCTGCTGATGATCAAGTACTTGATTTTTCGTTTGTGTTTACGTTTCTTGTTTTTATCAAAATTGAAGCTTTGAACTTGTTCTTTATTTTCTGATGGAGATATGTGATTGGTAGGACAATGAACAGCCCGGTGTTGTAGAGAGCCTTGATAATCTGAATGATGTTATAAAGAGCCTTGATAATCTGTATAAAGCTAGTAACAGCGGTGAAGGAACTAAGCTGGAAGGAGGCACTGAGGTATTGGGGTTCTGCATTTCTTATTTCGATGGAATTGAAGCTTTAGAGTTGTTCATCATTTTCTCACGGATATATGTAAATTGGTAGGACAAGGAACAACCCGTTGTTATAGAGAGGCTTGATAGTCAGAACTTAGCTGATAGTAGTGGTTCAGACATTAAGCCAGAAGGAGGCACTGAGGTATTTGCAGTTATGCTTTTCACATGGTTATTATATTTCACTTTGTATATGCCTAGACCTGAAATGTTTACTAAGTGTGTCAATAGGTTTCGGACCATGTTTGGCTATTTCGTGTCGTTCTAAATTTTACTTTAGTTTGATTAAAATAAATACATAACCTTGAAAAAAAATGATATCTTAACGAGTAAATTCAGGTTAATAAAGTTATGGCGTGTCATTTTAGGTTTATGTCTTTGCATTTGAGTCGGGTTTGAGTTGTGTCTCTGTGTCTTGTCGAACATTGCAACCCGGAATGTTTACACTGTGTGATGGTGCGTGTGTCAAAATCATAAGAGCACAAATACATTACGTAATGCCTTGATATTCTTTAGGAGTTTGGCTTGTGATCTGATTATGATTATTTAAAAGGTCTATTCCATCATTCACTAAACATTAAGCACTAATATCCCAAATGGTAAATTTCTTTTTCAGTATTTTAATATTCTACTTCTGTTCACATCTTCATATTTGTGGCCTTAAAATTTTTAGATGCATGAAACAGGGTGCTGATAATGTAGAAGTCACAAGTGGATCTCCTCTGCCAGGTGTAAAGGTAATCAAATTTAGAGCTGTGCTGTTTTTTTAGCCTAAAGTAGTTGCAACCTTTTCAGTATGATTGTTGTCACTACTAATTTATTTTTTTCAATTCTATAACTGTAATTATTTGTTTATTATTAAGTTTATAGCATTCGTAAATTCCTGAATGTTGTAAGCAGCCACAACTACTTGATGAACGCATAACAATCCCCAAGGAGACAATCGACATACTTAGGGGAGAAGTATTTGGCTTTGACACCTTCTTCGTGACTGGACAGGAGCCATACGAGGTGAGTATACGAAGAACTTAGTCTTTGGAGATTTTTATTTTTCATTTCTTCAAATTTTTATACAAAATGTGGAAAATACCACAAGCGGAATAATGAATTTTAATAACTCTTGGAAAGAAGCGTTGCAGAAATAGGTCACAAGAATGAAAAATGTATTAAAAAAATAATTTGGGGTCTGAATAATATTCCCATTATCTCTTGGTGTAAATTTTCCAACGAGATAGAGCGGGTGAGTGATGGAGGTTGTAAGAAGTCTTAAATCTGAGAAAGAAAAGAGCACTATGGATGTTTAAATTTGTAAGGCATATAGAGAAGATTTTTCCAGTTCTATGATTTAAAACACATCCAGCCATCCAGGCATCTTGTTAACATTTGGTGTTAGTTAGTTAGATATACATTAGCTTAATGGTGACCTTTTTATTTAATGAATTTATTGTCTGAATGATTTGGTAGACATCTCCTTGTCATCATGTATGTTTTTTGTTTCCGATTACCCATCTGCTTTTTTATTTTTATTTTTTGTTATGTACGTATGTAATCCTAAGAAAATTATAGCGTCAATTTATGAATTTCATAGGGTGGAGTATTATTTAAAGGGAACTTGCGAGGGGAGGCTGCTAAGAGTTATGAAAAGATAACAAAGAGGTTGCAGGTTAGTTTCACGAGTGAGGCTTTCATTCTCAAACAAGTCTTATGTCAATTTAAAGTTAATGAGAATGTTGTGCAGGACAGATTTGACGATCAATTTAAGCTTTTCTTACTAATTAACCCTGAAGATGATAAACCTGTTGCAGTTGTGGTTCCTAGAAAGACCTTGCAGCCAGACACAACTGGTAAAACTTTAGCACTCGTTTTGTTATTCATGTGTTCATTGCTTAAGACCAATCCTTTGTGATCAGATGTGACATGGCTTAATATAATTTTTGACTTTTATTGGGTTTGATTTATCATCTGCAGCCGTCCCAGAGTGGTTTGCAGCAGCTGCATTTGGATTAGTTACAGTTTTCACATTACTTCTACGTAATGTGCCTGCTCTGCAGTCAAACTTATTGTATGTTGTTCTTTTTCTTCTTGTAGTCATATACTCATATTTTTGGTTTTTCATATCAAAAACCGAAGAGTAGCAGAAACATTTATCAACCCATACTTTTTAAGAAACAGCATGATAATTTTAGAACTGATTCCTATTATACAATATACTATCAGATTTCTTGTTCTGGTTACAGTACCTGAAACCTATTATCTTTATTGTCATTGTTATGCAAGCTCTATTTCCTAACAAACGTTGTGCAAGTACTGAAAGATAGTATTGTTAATATTCCATCTTCTTGTCTTTATGCTGTTTTATGATATTCTCAGTTTTTTACATTCTTACCATTTTACTAGAGCACAGTTACTACTCCTTCCATTGCTATGCATTGTACCTTTGACATTCTACGTGTACTAAAAGGTTTATAGAAAAAGGTACCTGCACAATATTAATTACTGTTTTTTGTTTTGGATAAAAAATCAAAGTTGTTTTTTGTTTTGGATGAATAAACGTTAAGTTTCTATTGGAAACAAAAACATAAATAAATACCTTTTTTGCAAACTTTAAAGCAACCAAAAGAAATCAAAGGAACAGCTGAATCGGAACAAATGGGAGTATTTGTACATGTATGAGCCTGGCTGACTCTTCCACGCTATAAGTGTGAGAAAAAAAAGGGTCAAATGGCTTCTGTAGAACCTGTTTCTATATGTTACCTTATTAGTTGCATGTATATTTTTGATGTACTTTCAAAGTTCTTTACAACTCATCTTTCTCTCGTTTAAAGCCACAAAATTTTAAGATGTAACATTAAACATCAAAAATCTTGTATTGGTTTGTGCCAGATCAATTTATGACAATCTTGACACATTGGAAACTGGTCTTCCTGGAGCCCTTGTAACTGCACTTGTATTGGGTGCACATGAAATCGGCCACATTCTAGTTGCAAAAAGTTCAGGAGTAAAGCTTGGGGTGCCCTATTTCGTTCCGAGCTGGCAGGTGAGGTATATGAGTCCTACATTAGAGATCAGTCACGGTCTTTTTTGCTTTTCATTAATAATTAATTGTTTGGGTTAGGCCTTTTTGAATTTTGATCTTTATATTAATTATTAAAAATAAAGAAGAATAGCTATATTGGTGCTGGAAAGTAGTACCTTTCAAGTTTATTTAGAATTAGACCTTTGTTCATTCATCATTTAGGGAATTGGTAGCAAGATAATATGACAAACTATGGTGTTGATATGCTATTATCGGCCATCTTGACCTGGATTATGCAAAGAATATTGATTTTGTATTCTTGGTAAAGTTATGGCATATGCCTTCAGTTTTAAAGTAGTTTAAATTGTTTCTTGAAAATGAAAACCAAGATTAAACATATTGAAAAAACTACTCTGTAGACTGATGATAACCATATGTTGAAGTGCTACACAATACTAGTGTACGAATTATTGTCATGCTTCCTGATTTTTTGCTCATAATTTAGGTTATGTAAATTCTAATGAGCTATATTGGTGCCAGATAGGCTCTTTTGGTGCTATTACAAGAATCATGAATATTGTACCAAAACGTGAAGATCTTCTTAAGGTTGCAGCAGCAGGACCTTTAGCTGGGTTCTCCTTGGGCCTTGTTCTTTTGCTTGTGGGTTTTTTCTTGCCACCTGCTGATGGTATTGGTGTTATAGTTGATTCTTCCGTGTTTCACGAGTCACTCCTTGTTGGGGGCTTAGGTAATTATTGTTGTACAAGCAAAAATATACAGTGTCATGTGTGTATGTTCAATACTGGGTTGACCAATTGTAGTTCTATGGACAATATTTAGTGTTAAATGATTCACTTAGTTGTTGGAGTTCACATTTTTTTACCAGATTTATTGATACATGGTCTTTTACAACAAACATTGTGAGACTATAAAAGTATAGGAGACTAAGTTTTCCTCCTCTATGTTTATAGCTAAACTGCTTCTTGGGGATGTTCTCAAGGAAGGTGGTCAAATATCTCTCAACCCCCTTCTTGTATGGGCTTGGGCTGGACTTCTTATTAATGCAATCAACAGCATCCCTGCAGGAGAGCTAGATGGGGGGAGAATTGCATTTTCCATATGGGGAAGAAAGGTAATCCATCAACACTTAATACATGTAACTGGAAAATACAGCTGAACCAGACTTGATTACATTCCTACTGCAAGTTTGCAAACATTGCGCGACCTTGCCATGTCATATTGAAACACAGCAGATGTTTAGATAAAATAAAAGAGTAGACATTGTTTTATGAGCATCACACTCTTTATTAGTGAGTAGTGACCAGCATAACACTTAGTACTCAAAATCTGTATTAATCCCTCATTTAGTGCATCCTATAAAATCCCTTCCGATGTTCGAAGTTCACTCTAATGCAACTTGCGAATTTATATATGAAAGTAGAAAAAAAATTATGGTCGAAGCAATGAAGAATGTATTGGTCTGACTATGTTCTTTTCAACAGGCATCAGCTCGCTTTACGGGTGCCTCTATCGTGCTCCTCGGACTATCCTCATTGTTTAGCGATGTAGCATTCTATTGGGTAGCTTTGATTTTTTTCTTGCAGAGGGGCCCAATAGCTCCACTCTCGGAGGAAATTACTGATCCAGACAATAATTATATTGCACTGGGAGTCACAGTTTTGCTGTTAGGACTGCTGGTATGCTTGCCATACCCTTTCCCTTTCTCTAGTGAGGCTATTACAAGTTTTTAGTGACACTGTACATACTCCAATAATTTTGGCATGGATATGCCTTCCATCTTTTGACTCCAAGTTGAAGTGACTGCTAGATAGATCAAGAGATTCACAGAGTTTAATGATATTCATTGGCTCCATTACTCCATAATCGATTATCATTCATTTTCAATAAATACTACACTCTTATCTTAGTTGTTAACATGGTTGGCATGGCAATGTTTGTCACCGTATGTAACTAATTCGAATTCGACTCAATTTTACACAGATAATAAATTCAAAAAAGATAACTCGAATCATTAAATATGATCCAACTGATATCCAAAACTAGCACCTATTCCTACTTAACACAGGAATGGTATGCAGTGCTGTTAAGTGCAGCTACCTCTTTGCTCTTGAATAAATGTTGGAACAGTGTGTTTACTGTTTGTTTAGCTCTGTTGTTTGCGTCACAAATGGATATAGTTGCTGGCAGGGACTTTGCCCACTATGAGTTACTCTTTTTATAGGGCAATATAAAGAGTTTTATTCAATATTTTTTAATATTTTTTTTGAATTAAAGAATTTTAAAAATACTTTTATTTAGAAAAAAAACTATTAAAAAATATTAAGTAAAACTCTTTTTATTAAAATTTATAGTTGCGGGCATCGCAGTATAAAAAGAATTGGAGGGTATACTCAATAACATTGGAGAGTTATTACAAGGTTCTAACTTCCAATTTATGTTGTTCCGGTGTTATGTTTAAAATGACTGACATTTTGGCCATGCAATAATAAGTGATAGGTGGCCGCTCCATCACCAAATTACCAATCACCAGCTAGCTCTACAATAAACGATGTAGCCTTTATTATTGTAACACCTTTGATAGAGGTAGTAATAAGAGTTTTTACCAGAAAAGTATATCAAAAATTCTTTGATAAAAATTAAAAATAATTTTTTTAAATAAGTTAGTTTTGATCTAAAAAATATTTTTACTTTTACAAAATATATGACAAATTATTTAATATATTTTTAAGCATGAAATTAAATAAAATTTAAATTTGTATGTATGAATAAAATAAATTTAAATTATCTAAATAAAAAAACTAAAATATTAAAAACAATTCCGAATATTTCGCATAAAATGTAAGTTAGTATCTATAATTTATTTAGGAATATATGAATATTATATTTTTAAAAATACGTGTATTGTTTTTGATAAGCTGAATTTATGTGGAATGGAGTTTGTTATTTAATAAATGGGATAAGATGCAAACTAGTTAATGATCGGTATGGACCATGGCACTAGGCCCAGTCCTGAGGCACGACACATTTGACATGTCATTCTATCTAATACATAATTTATAAATTTATTAATGTATAATAACTTTAAATTTATTAAATAAACAATACTCGTAACTACTTATTTAATTTATCCAAGAGTCGAGTAAAATAATTAGTGCTCTACATTTATTTAGTTGACTGATAGTCCAACCGTTTTTATATGCACGTACTTAATGTGTACTCCTCTGTCCCCTTTTCCGTTTGAAAAAACATACTCCCTGTGTTTAAAAATACCAGGTACTAACGCCTAACGCCGCCCTACACGCGCCTTAGAAAATTTTATATTTAATAGTTATTAAAATTTATTTAAAATATATTGTTTAAAATGTTGTTCTACCTATACACATGCAAAAAATTCAACAGCAGCAGTAGAAATAAACCTTTTTATGCCAAATCTATAATTTTTAAAATAATTATGCAAATTAGTCAAATACATATTTTCTATTATGACCCGAATAAATGCATAAGTACAAAATTTTTAAATTTGACAATATATCTTCATATGACTTAATTAATTTTTATTATTTAAAAATATTTAATAAACAATGTAATAGTTTAATGCAAAATTAATAATTAAGATTTTGAAAATTAATTATACGAATTATTAGTTAGAAAAAATACTATCATAATATATATATATATATATATAATTTGTAATAATTTTAAAAATAAAAATATGAAAACACAAATTACAATAGCATTACGAACTAAAAATATTAAATATAATGAATTAATTATCTTAAAAGTCGACACCCTTCTTAAATCATATAACTCGTAAAGGTCAATACCCCTCTTAAATCATATCGGTTTGGTAATAATGTAAGAATTTATCTCAATAAAGATTAATTTATCTCAACACGATATATTATAATATCAAATATTCATGAATTATAGTGTATATTAAAAAAATCATATAAATTCATGATTATTAATTATTACATTTATGTTAACAGAAAATTAGTCAATTATAATATATATACTTCACTTGATAAATAAATACAGATGGTTTATGAAACAATTATATATCATTTTATATGTAATCTAATGCCAATTTAGATATACAATATAGTTTTAAATTTAAATTCATGGAACTTTGAAATGTTATTTATAAATTTGTTTTAACATAAATTTAAAAGTAAAAGAAGAATGACTGAATATCCTATATAATATTAAAATTATGTTGCATTATTATTATTTTCATATAATGAAATATTAAAACAATTATGATATCAAAATATTATCAAATGTAAGAAAAATAATAAATTTTAACAAAATTAAAAAAAATAAGAAAAAAGAAACAAAACTGGATGAGATGAAAAGTATACAACTCTAGGAGGCAAGTAATCTAGAATGCAGAAAAATTAATTTAAAAAATTATAATATTAAATAGATTTAAGATTATAAAAGTGAAAAGCATATTAAATAATATTTTCTTTTGAAACAAAATAATATTTATTATAATATAAATATTTTTTGTGTGAAAATATTGAGAATATAAATATTCTGAATAGTAACGAAATTGATAAATGTTAGATATTTCTAAACTAAGTCTAGTCAGCTAACATTCCTTATATGAAAATTTCACTTACAAAAATTTAATTATAAAAATAATTTAATTAAGACTTTTATAAGTTGTTCAGCTCAACTTTGTTTACGTTTTTTCTTTTTATAATATAGAAGATAAAAATGATAAAATTTCATTAATCATAATTATTCAATAGAATCGTGATAATTGATTTCCAGCAATTAACTAAACTCGATAAATTGAGATCATTTTTCACTCTCATACTATTAGAAAGTGTATTTTTAATAATTAATGAATAAATTTTTATAAATCTCAAAAATAATTTTAATTGCACATTAGTAATTATACATAAAAATATATATATAATATAGTTAAGAGAAAAATGTTCCTAAGGATGACCTCAGGGAACATACCTAAGGTTATAAGGAGTTTGTATGTAAATACTAATGGCAATTTTGTTATTTTAAAGTTTACCTCTTGTAATTACAAATATGCCCTTGTGCATTTGTATGAAAATTTCTTTTAACCTCAGGTAGTTACCTAAGGTCACCCTCAGGAATATGAAGCCCTATAGTTAAAATAATAAAATCGAAGTTTACCTAATAAAATCTTGTTTTTATTATACCAATATTATTTCTTTAAAAATATTTAAAAGAATTTTTAAAAAATAAAATTTTAAATTTCTTTATAAAATTTCATCACAAGTTTATAAATGGAAATAAAAATCATGAATCATATAATAATAATATAATTAATTAATTTAATGGGTCCTTAAATTTTATAATAATTTAAAACAATTTAAGAATACACTTTTTAGAAATTCAAGAAAAATATATTAACCAAAGCTATTCGAGAACTAAATAAATAAATATGTAAAATACATCATATCAAAATATATAATATAATAAAATTTAAAAATTATTTAGTTGAGATGATATTATATATAATATAAATATTTAAAAATAAAGTATGTAATTTCATGGTAGAAAAATAGCATATTTTTATAAAAAATATTTTTAAGGATATTATTTATATTTTAATTTATAATATTTATTACTTCATTATTAGTTATTTGTTTACCTCGTGTAAATAATGAAAATGCACACCTACAAGGAGTGAATAGATGTTATGACTAATAATGACATATTTCAATTTTACCGAGTTTATTAACCTGTCAGCTAGCTAATATTAATTAACAGACACTATCAGTTAGCTACTATATGCAATACAGTACAGAAAAAGTAAATAATATTAGATCTTTTAGTCAGGTTCGCCCCCTAATCCCCTGTGATCTATGTCATGGTCCTCTACCAACTGTTAAGAGAGAATATTATTAATCAAATCAAACCACGATTACAGATTACAATAATATTTCACCCTTCATCCCTTGCAGCTGATTCTAGCTTGCTGAAACCCCTGTTTCACTGAACTAATCTGCCCTCTATGTTAGTAATTGTGCTCTAGAGACAATACTTTTTATATTTTAAGGAAAATATTTATTATTAAGGATTATGTTTTATTGATTATTATTTATTTATTATGTTTTATTTACTGCGTAATAAATTGAAAGCGTAATAAATGTCCTTGAAATTTTGATACGTATTATATATCTTTAAGTATGTGACTTAAAAATGAGATTATATGAAT